>JAUCED010000011.1:2400000-3732528 GCA_033557995.1 Phytophthora crassamura | reverse complement strand
CCTAAACCCTAAACCCTAAACCCTAAACCCTAAACCCTAAACCCTAAACCCTAAACCCTAAACCCTAAACCCTAAACCCTAAACCCTAAACCCTAAACCCTAAACCCTAAACCCTAAACCCTAAACCCTAAACCCTAAACCCTAAACCCTAAACCCTAAACCCTAAACCCTAAACCCTAAACCCTAAACCCTAAACCCTAAACCCTAAACCCTAAACCCTAAACCCTAAACCCTAAACCCTAAACCCTAAACCCTAAACCCTAAACCCTAAACCCTAAACCCTAAACCCTAAACCCTAAACCCTAAACCCTAAACCCTAAACCCTAAACCCTAAACCCTAAACCCTAAACCCTAAACCCTAAACCCTAAACCCTAAACCCTAAACCCTAAACCCTAAACCCTAAACCCTAAACCCTAAACCCTAAACCCTAAACCCTAAACCCTAAACCCTAAACCCTAAACCCTAAACCCTAAACCCTAAACCCTAAACCCTAAACCCTAAACCCTAAACCCTAAACCCTAAACCCTAAACCCTAAACCCTAAACCCTAAACCCTAAACCCTAAACCCTAAACCCTAAACCCTAAACCCTAAACCCTAAACCCTAAACCCTAAACCCTAAACCCTAAACCCTAAACCCTAAACCCTAAACCCTAAACCCTAAACCCTAAACCCTAAACCCTAAACCCTAAACCCTAAACCCTAAACCCTAAACCCTAAACCCTAAACCCTAAACCCTAGACAAACTCACCGAACAAGCAATTCAGGGAGAAGGAGGTCATTTGGTCGAGGCCCTCCGAGCGTGCCGGCTCAGCCCAGACGCGCACCAATGGGAAGTTCAAGTGAAGTGGTTCGGATTGGACGAGGTGGAGGCGTCCTGGGAGCCTGCTGAGGTCATCCAGGAGGACGTGCCCATTCTCTTCTCTCGGTTTATCGACGCGACGCCCGACGGCCCCGACATACACCGCATGAAGGAGGCCCTCGACGCGCTGGCTGGGCGCCAGCCGGCTGCCACTTCCGCGTTGCCGGTGCCGAAGAAGCGCCGACGGAAACAGGCAACACCAGTGGTGTAACCATTCGACTACAGTGATCGCACCAAGATGGAGGGGGGAGTGATCCGGTGGTATCCGCCACCCCGGAGTTCAAGCAGCTGCCAGTGCCACATGACAACGAGGACAAGTTCAACGAAGGCAAGTTCAAGTTCAGGGAAGCCAATGAGCGAGGAGCTCAATGTGAGGCCAGGAGCGCTCCTCCCTTTGGGGCCGAGAGCTTGGCGTAAGTAGGAGGCTAAGTGTGGAATGACAGTTTTGAATTTGCACAGTCATGCAATCTGAGCACACAGATCAGCTATTTCTTATCCTATGGTACGTCTATCATATGGCTACGTCGTATCCTATGTCGTCCTGTCCTATATCGTTCGAACCTATGTCGGCCTATGTCGTTCGATCATATGCCAGCTGTGATTTCGTCCAATCACGGCCCAGCTAGTCTTATGTGCAATTGTGTGGTCCACCCATGAAAACACGTGCAGAGATGGTGGGGTGTTGCTCGGCAGCGTGTCGCCCCGGCGGCCAGGTATGCCAACAGGGGGAACTCCCGAAACCGTATTTGGTATTATAGTTAGCTTAAGTAGAGCGCTATGCGTATATGTAGTCTGCACGCGCGTCGGGTCCTGTGGGGCGAGGTAGGCGCGCCGCCGTCCGCGCACTTGGTGGCGTCGCTACCGATTGATTTGGAAAAGGGGCAAAACGCAAAAGGCGGCGGAAATTGTTTTTGGGACAATGGCTGCCGTCGCTGCGCTTGGCAGATGATCGCGAGGTCTGCAAGAACTCACTATCATCCAATGGGAGCGAGGGCCGCCATCGCTTCGCTCGGCAGCCTTTCGGCCAATGGCAGGACTTTAATACTTTCGCCATGTGCTATTTTTGTAATTTCAGGCATTTTTTTCGAGTCAGTACGATGGTGGTATGCGCCTGGACAGAGCGCCTGCGGAGCAAGATCGCGCGGCCGAGCATGCCGCACGATAGGCCGAGGCCATTGGACAGGCTGGCCTCAAACAGACAGACAGACAGGTTAGGCTGGTAGTTTTTTGACTAGATCTCTCGCTGCCCGCTACGCGGGCGGTTGGGCAGTGTTTGGTCCCAACCCGTTTCACTCGCTGTTCCAGCTCGCTCACTACTGAACCGTTCCCGCCTTCGCTGCGCTCGGCAGGTCCCCCAATCCACGGGTGTTAGTCAAGACAGGTTTACTATGTAAAACATGAATGCTGAAATTAGAGGGCAGGACTACGTTACACAGTCGTGTCAAAAAGCTGCCTATACACGATGTTGTCCGTGTACGATCCGTCGCCCTCCTCGAGCTCGGGCCGTTCCATCAGCGCCTTGAACCTGTCCCTGGCGGTCACTCTCGACAAAGCCACGTAGAACTGCCCGTGTGAGAAGCAGGGCGTCGCCAAGTATAGCCCCATGTTCGGCACCGTTTGACCTTGCGCCTTGTTGATCGTCATCGCGAACGCAGGCTGCACTGGAAACTGTTTACGGCGAAGTTGGAAGCGAAAGCCTTGCGCGTCGCCGTCGCTGATGAAGACAATCCTCGGGATCAGCACGTCGTGTCCCTGACGCTCACCAGTCATGATCGTCGCTTGGATCACATGCGGCTGAGCTCGACAATCCGCAGGCGCGTTCCATTGCACAGGCCCAAGTACAGGTTCAAGTTGAGCATCATCATGATCGGAGCACCCTTCTTCAACGTCAGCTTGTGCGGAGGGATTCCGTTGATGTTCACCGTATTCAACATCTCCTCCTCGAAGAAGTTTCCGTCGACGTCGCTCTCCACCGAATCGTTCGACAGGTATTCATGAGCGTCGCCTTCCAGCCGCTCTGACACGGCTTCGTTGATGCGCTGCACCACTGCGTTGGTCTTAGTTAGGATCGTCCGGTTGGCAAAGTACTCGTCGTTGGCGATGTCGGAGTTGTTGATGTCTCCGTAGGTCACGTCAATCAGGCGCGTGAGGCCTCTCGAAGGGGCCCCATGTCTGATTTCCTCGTCCTCATCGTCTTCCGTCGGTACGTGCGGCGGGTTGTCGATCAGCATGTCCTTCGGTATCTTCATGAAGTCCATTCCCAGCAAAAGGTTGACCGCGTGTCTCCCCTCTCCCACTTCAAGGAGAAACTCCGAGAAGGCTGCAAGCTCGGCTGCAGTTTGTTCATTCGCTGCCGACCTCACGCGCATGTTCTCCGTCAGATGCATTTGGGAGAAGTGAGGTCACAGCGGTGAAGACTTGAGGCACGCATCGATCGTGTCCGCCGGTGTTCCGCGCACTACGACAGGTAAAATTTGGCGGAAGTCGCCCGAGAGGACAAACACTTTGCCTCCAAATGGCTTTTGCTCGTTGTCCATCAGGTCGCGCAAGGACTGGTCGACAGCCTCAAAGGCATGTCGGTGGGTCATCGGAGCCTCATCCCAGATGACCAAGTTTGCCATCTCAATCAAGGCCTTCAGGTGGGACTGCTTGTAGATGGAGAACGTCGATTTCTCGTTCAGCTTCAACGGGATCCGGAAGGTAGAGTGGGCAGTGCGCCCACCCATGAGCAATAGAGAGGCGATTCCGCTCGATGCAACTACAAGCGCGATCTTTCCGGACAGTCGTACCTTGGCCAGGATATGCTTTAGAAGCGTCGATTTGCCAGTGCCTCCCGGTCCATCAATGAAAATGCCTTGTTGTCACGTGTCGGCGTCTCCACGGCGTCGATAATTTTGTCATAGATAGCTCGCTGTCCGTCATTCAGTAGATCCTCTTGGTCCACGGTCGCTTGGAGAAGGGAATGGTCATATCCCTGCATTTCGCGGCGAATAAGGTTATTCTGGAGCAACGAATCGAGCACCAACGCTGGGAACTCGCTCAGCTGAGGCAAGTCAAAGTCGGCTACCGCGGTCCCGTTCCCTCCAATAGATCGTTCAGACTCTTGAGTGTGTAGAATTGACCATGTCATCCTTCGCCTGCCCTTCCACATCCCTGTACCTGTGGGCGAAGTCTTCTGAGAGGTCGTCGTAAAATCGATCCCACATTCTCCGGACCGACGCCAGCTAGCAGTAAAGAATCATGGTCGTGAAGAGCTATCGAAGCTCATACGGCATGCGGAAGTGGGCTGCGTCAGACATGCAGCTTTCCTACTCGTTATCGTCCTGAAAGTAGCCCGCGGCGAGGGCAGCGTGTTGATATGACTCATGGAAGACACCATCGACGGTGCGCAAGTCCCGGAAGGACGTAGGCCCTTTGCGGTGACACAGCAGAACGCGCATATTAAAAGCTCCTCATCTCTCGGCGAAACATGGACCAACCTCCCCAGAGCGGCTTGGTATTTTTTTCCGGCGCACCCAACGCTTGCTCATCGCGTTCCACCAAAATTCCTTGGGGTGTCCTTGTACACCATGGTCTTCGCCACTTGGTTCTCCGGTGCCTCGCTCGCACACAACTCGAAGAAGCGCGTAAGCATCGTGTGAGCAATCGTAGTAGTCACGCGCGCTGGTTCGTCGCTGGAACGGAAAGTCACAATCTGCTGGTCCTCCAAGTGAATTGTAAGCTGCGTGATGGCATGCGTCTTGCATTGAATGGAGTACTCAAGGAGGCGCATGCAAGCCTCGATCGGGGACACATATCTTGAGTTTAAGTACCTCAAAATCTCGTTGTGATGTCTCTCCCCCCGGGTCGCGGCAGTTTCCACAGCTTCTACGGTAATGACCACGCGATCCGAGCCCTTGTACACGTACTTGAACAGGTATTTCAACACTGAGAGCGCCGTGCAGATCTCACAGTTGACGTGACAATCGTACTTCTGCGAATGGTACGCGTTGCAAGGAACTACCCACTGGTTGATCGACTCATTGCTATACTCCTTGCCGTTGAAGAGTAGCACTCCCGCCGCTCTCCGCCTTCGTCTGTATTCGGGAATACCGTTCAGATTTCCATTGGTTTCCTCGGCTAAAGGTTTTGGGTATCCGTTTGAGCACTTTCCGTCCTTCATGCAAACACAGGACGGGTTCGCAGCCCCGCACGTTCCGTGCATCATACACGTTAGAACAGTCTCGTAAAGTTGCAGGTTTGCGTCCTGGTCTAGTAGCTCCGCCGACACATATTGTGAATGAGTTCTCGAGCTCATGGCTTGTCCTCCACCGTCTATATCGTTAGGATATGAGTGTGTGGAAGACCGCGCTTTTAAAATTCCACCACGTACAGCCTCGCTTCAACTTGGCCAAGGATGCCTTGATCCAAGTCTGCCATGAAGACGGTCAGCTTGAGTTGCCACACGCGCGCGACAATGTCGGGTCGATCCTGGGCGTCCTGACCATCTGGAAGCTTCTCCAGAATCTCCACCCGTTTGGGATTGCAAGTCATGGTAAACGAAGAGGTCTGGCTTACCGTTCTCGCGGACGATAGTTATAGAGTCCTGGTACCCCTGGTACTGGGCGCGCGGGCCTCTTGTATACGACGATGGTATAACCACGCGCTTTCCGATCTGGTTAAGGATGTCAGATCGGGGTCTATCCGGATGTTGCAGCGTCCCGGTCTGCTGGTTGAACTCGGAAAGCAGTCCGACACCGTCACCGGTCTGCTCGGCATTTTCATTCATGAGGGCATCTCGAACGCCGCAGTATAGGTCAGCGCGGATCTCGCCCTGGTGAGTGGCCACCCAACGCAGAGTTTCTTGCTCACATTTGGCGCGTTAATCCACACATAACTGCTGAAATAGGCGTCCACCTTGATGCAGTGCAGATTCGTCATCGTGCTTCTGGTACAATCGATACGCGACGTTTTCCCGCAGGGACATGCACGTTTTATTTCTCCGGACGATTCCGTTCGCGTACTCGTCTGTGTACGTTCATCCCATTTCTCCGTAGGGAAAAAGAAGATGGTACTGGAGAGGGTCGTACGCGGTGTGGGTCTCGAGAAGTCGCATTAACGTGTGATCCCTCGCGTAAAGTATGATATCGCGCGGTTGATCCAGGTTACCATCGTCAACCATAGTGACAGCGACCTCCGAGACAGTAAGCAAGTTGTGCGTGCCAGGCTGGGTACTGTCTGCGCGGAGCCGGAACATTACGTCGACAATCTCCTCACCCCGCGCGCGTTTCTCTCGCATGACCTCGCCGCAAGTGATGAATTGTAGAACGAAAGGATTGTGCGCCGCCATGATCGCGCCGATATCACCCAACGCTACGGGATCCAGCCCGCTGAAAATGTCACTACGACGAAGCGCGCGCTGTTCCATGTGGGATCGACGATGTAAATCTGCGCAAACTTTGGGTCCGTCGGTAGCTGCGTCCAGGGATCGACATATGGAAGCAACGAACCGATGTAGTGGCCCATAGCGCCCTGGATCCGATACGTGTATACGCCACGTTGACCGGCCACGCTTTCGTCCTGGTTGACTGGACCGAAAGTCCCCCGGGCGTTACAGGACGTCCCGATGGACGTGAAAGCGAAGGCTTGGTTGTAGGCGCGTATCTGACGCCGAAACTCAGGATCCCTGAGAAAATTCAGGAGCAACGGCGGGGCCGCGGCCAGAGGGGAAAGCTGCACAACCCCTTCAATGCAGCACCCCTTTTTGGACTCCGCCGGCCACTTCCACGCGTTACAGTGCTCGCATACCGTGGTAGGTGGAAGCCGATGGCGGCTGGTGACGATGTGCGGGCCAGTGACCATAGACGCGCTAAAGTCTTCCTGGTTGCGGAGGGCGAGCCCTTTTTGCAAACACCGACGGCGCGTCCGAGCCCGCTCCCGATCGGCGTCTGGTTCCTCTGCTGTACAATTAGCCCGCATTTGTTGAGTCCGCAGCCTGTCGCGCTCCCGAGCAGCTGCAACGTCTTCATCTGTCCGGTTAGCACGCTTGTGCTGTTGGCGGATCCTCTGAGCTGTCAGAGCAGCAATCTCTTCCTCCGCGTTCTGTTAGCCCGCGCGTGTTGCTGCCGAACGCGATTCTCCTCCTGGCGAATACCCCGTTCTTCCTCAGTCTGGCGAGCCCGCGCTTCTTCTTGTCGGAGTCGTGCATCTGCCCGAGATGTCTGCAGCTGCTCTTGAGTCAAGTCCGAACGTGACTCCTGAAGACGTACGCGGTCGAGCGCAACAAACTCGGTCCCTACCGGATCCAACAGCTGAGCCCTTCTTGTGCGCTGGCGCTCTGCATTGAGGACGCGAACGCGTTCCCGGGAGGTAGGGGACATGTTAGCACGTCTTGCCCGAGCCCTCGCCGCGGCACTTGCCCGACTTCGTTGTTGCTGTGAATTTTTCGAGATAGCAGCACGACGTAGTCGTTTGCGCTCTGCCGCAAGCCGCCGACGCTCCACAGCAACCTGGTCAGAATGTAAAGGCTGCAGCGCAACAACCGCAGCAGCGGAGGAAGGAGTGACCTCAATAATCACAGCTGGAACCGACAGGAGAGTAGGGGCGACAGTAGTCGTGCCCGCGTTGTTACTGATCTCCTCGCTGATATGGATTGACTCCATAGCCTTGGATAGGTTGCGTCGGTTTGGTGGTCCGCCGTGTGCGTCGTCGTTTCTTCGCGGCAGGTTCCTCGGGAGCGGCGGGGGTAGCATTAACGCGCTCGTTATCTCTGCGAGCCTCCTCAATTTCCTCTCGGGTCCGCTTTCTTCTGGCCATGGCGGTCTGCAAAATATAGGACGAAGAATAAATGTCGTTAGTTCGTGGTTCTAAGCAAGTAAATACGAAAAGCAGGAACGATATGGAAGCACTTGGAGACACAAGGGCCGGTTCCATTTGACGACAACTGGCCCGAGGCTGGGGTGGGCGGCCCGGCAAGCCGGCTTTTATCGCCACATGGATCCACCCCAGGACCCCGGATTGTTATGAGACTTCCCATTAAGCCGGCGGGCTAAAATGGGCGCCTCAGTGTCGCTGCTCGTGAGAGCTTAGGAATTGTGGCAGCGTTTTTATGACGGCGGCGGGGGCCGGCTGCAACTTTTCAAATAGCGGAGTTTGGGTACAGAAACTACAGTACCCAGATCACAAATATGGCCAAAGTACCCGAAGGGATGACGATTCGAAAAATGGGCAATATTGCAGGTTCAGAGCAACGGCCTGGCATCTACGCACTCGAGGGGGGGGGCGCGACTACATGATCGTGTCGTGAGACCCACTGTAACCACCCCCGATCCCCGCAGAGAGCCTGTCAGAGCCCCCCCCCCGCAGGCACCCGCCCACCCCTAATTCCGTACCACAAACCCTCGGTTGCCCTGAAGGTACCAGTTATCCCAACAGGGGGAACTCCCGAAACCGTCTTTGGTATTATGGTTAAGTAAGATAGAGAGCTACGCGTACCTGTTGTCTGCACACGCGTCGAGTCCTGTGGAGCCGAGCACGCGCGCCGCCGTCCGAGCTCCGGGTGTCGTCGCCGCCGATTAATTTGGAAAAGGGGCAAAATGTGAGAGGCGAGGAAATAAACTCGATTTCGGCCAATGGGGGGGGCGCTAAAATGCTCAAATTTTAACGGCACGCCGTTGGCTGATATATTTTTGCGGCCATTTTTGCAATTTCGGGCATAGTTGGTCGAGTCCGTATGCTGGTGGTATGCTGCGTGATGGGGCGCCTGCGGCGCAAGGTTGCGCGGCCGAGCAAACCGCACAACAGGGCGAGGCAGTTGGCCAGGGAGCGGACGTACACACGACGAACACACAAACAGACACGTTAGCCTACTACCTTTTTAGATGAAAAAGCTCCATACAAAGTCCACATGGGCCTTAATACAGCAGACTCCAGTCAAAAGTGGAGGACATCTGCCCGAGCGGTCGACAAGGGGCATTACTCTATATAACTCTACCAGAAAAATGGAGGACACAGGGTCGCCCGGGTGGTAGCCCGCGGTTGACTTGATTAAAATATCATGTCTTCCGGCGTTTAATGCCCCATGACGACCCGAAATCTTCGGTCCCTGGGGTTAAGCATTTTTTTACTGGGTTTATTTTTTCTGCGGGCTGAAATGGCACGGCCTACCTACGATAACAGTCCAACGACACTGATAGTGGTGGTTGGACTGTCGGGTATTGAAAAGTGAGATGGCGAGGCTAGAAGTGGTGTAGATGGAACCCATGACCCGAAGTCTTCGGTCCTTGCGGTTAAGCATTTCTAGACTGGGTTTAGGTGTTCTGACGGCTGGAATGACACGGCCTACCGTCAATAACCATGCCGAGCACGCCAATAGAGTGGTTGGGGTGGCGGGGGTATTGAACATTGCGTTTGTAAGGCTAGAAGTGGTCAGACGGAGCCAATAACCCGAAACCTTCGGTCGCTGGGGTTAAGTATTTTTCGAGTGGGTGAGGGTGTTCTGCCATCTGAAATGGCAAGACGTTCGGGCAGCTTCTAGGGGGCACGGGGCGTGCAATCCGTCGCTGGTAGTTGCAGTTCATGACAACTGTCCACGTGCTCCATGATGAAAGAGCTCGCCGACCAGAGTACCCAGCCGAAGTGATGGTGTACGTATCTCTATACGTCCAGAAGCATCCTTAATTTTACGTGAAGGAGCTCCTAGCTGAGATGAAGGTGTAATTTTCTGAGTTGAAACAAGGTCCACCTCCTCGTGCTGCTGTGATTACAACGCGTAGCGAGATAACTTTCGATAAAGGAAGTTCTACTGGAAATTTTAAGGTCGACGGATGCATAGTCATTGCACGATCGACGTTGGCGACGTTTTCTTTGGGTCCCGCAGGCGGTTCGAACGAGCTGAAGATTCCGGAGGCGAGTAAGTTGTGGTTTATTAGCCCCAAAACACGGCGCAGATGAATGGTTAGAGCGACCTATGTAGATCCGTTAAGGCGCTCATTTATGGTATGATGCGTAGGCGCTGCACTCCCATCATTAGATGTCCGCATGCTAACAATATGCTGCGCTTCCGTAAATGCAGCACTGGTCGGGATGCTGGACTCGGATGTTGTGTGATAGCAATGCGTTCGCGCAATCTCCCCTACGTGCACGTTCGGCGCTCAGCTAATAGATGTCGATTGCCTAGGCCGCTTACTGAACCCGCCAAGCCATTGCACGGTGGGTTCCTGTAAGGTTTAGCTTCTTGGCAGCGAATAAAACACTCTCCAAGAATTGACCAGCGCTTTGTGCTCTTCTATCGTGATTAGACTTCACAGCAGACGTATTGGCCGTGAAATTGCGTTCACACAGTGGAACATAGACAAAGTGTATCTGTATTGAAGCCTGGCCTGTTCAGATAGATGATTCGATTGGGTCTGACTGTCTTCGTTGTGAACCACTGTGGCGTTGGGTTTTGCCCGCGCCCGACAGCCGTCGTTGTCGCTGCCACCGAGGCCAAACCATTCAGTGTTTTCGGCGTCAGTGATTGGCTGAGCATATTCCCCGCGATAGCGTGACATAGTGACGGAGACTTCGGCCGGTTATAATAGAACCCCGGCCGAGTCAGTTTAGTGCAACCAAATCCGAACCTAGTGACGGTTCGGTCGATTCTTCGGTCGTCCCTACGTGCGTTCAGGTCCGCTTCTGGGAGATCGGTTGACACTTGATATTGGTATAGATATATACGACTAGCTATAAAAGAACTAACAGAGGCTCGCTGGGCCTAGGTTCACAGAAATAAACAGCAATCTTCCCCCCAAGCCTTTCAAGGGTCAAGTCCGACTTCGGTAAGCCTTCCGAGCTTATCGTTGTGCGTGGACACGCTCGGCTGGCCGCAGGTGTGCTTAAGGTTCATTGACCGAGAGTTCGCCTTGGCCAATCCAATAATTAGCGTGAGCCGTTCTACATATATATATATATATATATCCATGGAACCCGAGGGCTCCTGCGTGTATTTGTGTGTTGGCCGAGGGCTGCCCTCGGCGCTCCCGTATTAGACCTGAAACGGCCGGTACCCTTCCTACTGATGGACTGCGGGAGTTAAGGGCGAAAGCGCAGTATCGCATCCCAGTCTTCATTCGTGGCTAGTGGTGTTTGTTCTGGGTGAGAACGACAACAACTGGGCACCACAGAGGTTTACAACCGGCCCGGTGTAAGGAATCGTTCCTGGGCTTCAGGTTGATCTAACGACGCTAACCTTTGCGGGGAAGCGTCTGTTGTTGGCTGAGACTCATACCTTTAGCCCGTGCGAATTCCCAGTGTATTCCGGCGCCACCACTGGTGTGCAACTCGGGATTGGTGTGACCTTTTTGTGTGTCTAGGTTGGTATTGGGCTTCACTTAACGACGAGAAAGAGAGAGGAAGAGAAGAAGAAATGGCGAAAGGAGATAATCAGCGGTACCAGCACCGCCGCTAAAGTCGAGTGGAGGGTAGACTGAGGGTGCGTCGCGCTCCGGTTCCTCGTTCGCCACGCCATCGACGTCAGGAATGACGTCGGTGGCCGAGCGTTCGAACAAGTTCGACGACTCGGAGGACTACTATGACGCCAACGAAGACGGTGAAGGCGACTTCCCGGAAGCGAACGTTGACGATGGCTGTCGGGCTCGGGCAGACCTAACGTCACAGCATCCCCGCCGCGATGCGAACGCCCGCAGGTGGTGACCGCCGTGGTGCCCATCGATGGCGCCGACTCGGAACATGTGTCGATCCATGTAGTCGCAACAGTGATGGGATGCCGTCAGGTCACTTTGAGGCTTCAAAGAGGTCAGCAATTGCCCGACTTGGACCTTGGTTCTTATGATACGTAACTCAAAGTTTCGGTCACCATTTGTATGTGTTGTCTGCTATCCCGGAGTGCTGCTGTTGTGGTGACCGAGCTTTCGTAGGCTGTCTTGGCTTCTGTAGTGAGCCTGGCATCGTCTCCTGAGGCGTCGCTTGAGATGTCATATATGTCCGAGGGACAACTATGTCAATCGACGCAATCAGCTTCCGTAATGCCTCATTTGGCCCAGCATTAGATGCAAGGTGCCCGTGATGGTCTCACGACACCGTGTCCAACAACTCGATCTTCGTCTGTGACGTCCACCACGCGTTCGTCAACACTCCACCATCCACAGGGCGACCAAAGTGCTGGTAGTGCCCCGACCGACATCCGCGTAGCTGGCACAGCACCTTCGCACGATGCCAACACCGCCGTATCTTCGGATAACCAAGATGAGCTGATGCTGTCAGAAAGTTGGCCCTTGGTGGGAAGTCGTTGGTTTCCACTTCCACCCTAGAATCGTTCACGTCACATGTAAATATGAAACGTTTCGATGCAGTAGTCATTTTCGTCTGACATCGCATGATGCATCGACCCCGCAGTCAGTTCAATCTTCGATCGACGTTACAGATGGCCGTTGATAGTAATTCGACCGTCTTCAAACGTCGTCCACCCAGAATTCCACGCAGTTAGACTTGGAGGCGGTAGGAAGACTACTCAGATTTACCACGCTCCATGTACGGCCAGACACGCATTACACACCGGAAGTACGACCTCGGATGGGCCCCAGAAGAACCAGCGCCCGTAATAGCTTCGTCCAACTCTTTAATCTCACGTGAACTAGACATTCCCACACCGTTTCACCTTTTCGGTGGTCCGGAAAGCTTGGTCAGCTCGCGCTCGTCATAGGAAAGCTTGGTCGTGCTCCTATCGTCGATGTCGGCATCCGAAATGCGTTCGACCGTAACGGAATTCATCAACGACGCACGGGATGAATCAATCCAGTCTCGGGAACCTTCGGTCGGGTCTGAGATGGTTGAGCCACTTTTGGATAATTGTGGAGCTACAGTCCAAGCTACTACTTCCGGTACGACTCACAAACAATATCCTCCTTCGTATGATAGAATCGTTTTAAACAGGATTTGAGTTTGGGCCGGGATATCACGTCCACCAAGCGAAATTGCCCGACGCAAGAGCAGCATTGTACCCGCGCCGCTAGCCAGTTGCTCCTCCCAAGCCGCCTGCCAGTTGTTACCACGCCCAGCTCACACTCGCTGTTAGGCCAACTTCCACAACTGCATCGGAGCCAAGCTGCACGTGCTGGCCGGTGTCGGAGCCTGCATGAGAATCCACCAGAAGCTACTGCTCATCACGAAGGCAGCTGAGTGCCCAGCCATGGCCCAACACAAGCTTGCCATATGAGCAAAGCATGCCTTCAAGCTCAAGTGGGCACCTACCCAGTCGACGATCTCCGACATCCATCGATCGGTGCCCGCCATCATCAGCGAGGCGTACGGCGACGGCAAGCGCCGAAAGCCGTTGGAGGTTACGTCGTTGGTGCTGGAGCAGAAGTTGTGGCGTGGATTCAGTACGTCGAGATCCCGAACGTGTGCCTTTCAAGGGCGTTGATCAGGATGAAGGCGCAGGACCTGCAGAAGGGGCTGTGCGACGCTGTGACCTGCGGGTGGCTCACTGGTTACGAGCGCCGCCACGCTTAACGCTGTCGGCAGCGTCATGGAGAAGCTGCATCATATGATACGGCTGTATATATATATATAGACAGACAGCAGCTACAGGACCAAACAGATCAATACGCAGCTCACGACGTTTACAATATGGATGCCACCGGATTATGCTACATTATGGCGCTTGCCCGTTCAATCTGCGCAAGAGGCGCACTCGGCGTGAAGAAGAACAAAACACGAATCACTCTCGCATACACCTCTAATGCCGACGGCTCCGACGCGCTGCCTCCTCTGATATTGGGCCGCGCCAAGCAGCCATACTATTTTAAGAAGCACACTGCTGCCCAACTCGGCATCGACTACAAGGCCAACCAGAAAGCCTGGATGATGGGCAAGGTTTTCAGCTAGTGGCTGCTCAACCTCGATCGCGACATTCGGGCGTCTGGGCGCCATATACCTTTTGTTATTCGACAACGCTTCTTCGCACAATATCGGCGAGTTAACCCCAATCCTATAATTGACCATCGTCGGACTCGCGATGTGGTTTGTGTTAAGCGCTGCCTCCACTACCGAATGCGCGACAGCTACGCACAACAAATGTTGACCGTCAGTAAAGCAGATCAATGCACATCTTCATCCTGGCACAGCTTCATCCTGTATTGTCGTACCTGTCGATGCCAAAAACGAGCTTGGATGGCGAACGAATCGCTTCTGGTCGGCCTCGCCGGTTGCTCTGAGTACAGCGCTACCACCACACCACCGCATGCACCAAGCCTACGAACAACAGCGTGTGTAAGAGGTCCTCTCCAACAGCTGTGGTATATAGACATGATGGAGCGCATGTAGACGATAATATCACAAACTAAAAGAACACAAATAAAATCCAGTTGATTGCATATATTTGATTTTTTTTTACGTTTTTATGTATGCGTAACTGGCCCATCATCAAGTTATGTGTTCTGCTGCTTCCAGAAGCTACTGCTCATCACGAAGGCAGCTGAGTGCCCAGCCATGGCCCAACACAAGCTTGCCATATGAGCAAAGCATGCCTTCAAGCTCAAGTGGGCACCTACCCAGTCGACGATCTCCGACATCCATCGATCGGTGCCCGCCATCATCAGCGAGGCGTACGGCGACGGCAAGCGCCGAAAGCCGTTGGAGGTTACGTCGTTGGTGCTGGAGCAGAAGTTGTGGCGTGGATTCAGTACGTCGAGATCCCGAACGTGTGCCTTTCAAGGGCGTTGATCAGGATGAAGGCGCAGGACCTGCAGAAGGGGCTGTGCGACGCTGTGACCTGCGGGTGGCTCACTGGTTACGAGCGCCGCCACGCTTAACGCTGTCGGCAGCGTCATGGAGAAGCTGCATCATATGATACGGCTGTATATATATATATAGACAGACAGCAGCTACAGGACCAAACAGATCAATACGCAGCTCACGACGTTTACAATATGGATGCCACCGGATTATGCTACATTATGGCGCTTGCCCGTTCAATCTGCGCAAGAGGCGCACTCGGCGTGAAGAAGAACAAAACACGAATCACTCTCGCATACACCTCTAATGCCGACGGCTCCGACGCGCTGCCTCCTCTGATATTGGGCCGCGCCAAGCAGCCATACTATTTTAAGAAGCACACTGCTGCCCAACTCGGCATCGACTACAAGGCCAACCAGAAAGCCTGGATGATGGGCAAGGTTTTCAGCTAGTGGCTGCTCAACCTCGATCGCGACATTCGGGCGTCTGGGCGCCATATACCTTTTGTTATTCGACAACGCTTCTTCGCACAATATCGGCGAGTTAACCCCAATCCTATAATTGACCATCGTCGGACTCGCGATGTGGTTTGTGTTAAGCGCTGCCTCCACTACCGAATGCGCGACAGCTACGCACAACAAATGTTGACCGTCAGTAAAGCAGATCAATGCACATCTTCATCCTGGCACAGCTTCATCCTGTATTGTCGTACCTGTCGATGCCAAAAACGAGCTTGGATGGCGAACGAATCGCTTCTGGTCGGCCTCGCCGGTTGCTCTGAGTACAGCGCTACCACCACACCACCGCATGCACCAAGCCTACGAACAACAGCGTGTGTAAGAGGTCCTCTCCAACAGCTGTGGTATATAGACATGATGGAGCGCATGTAGACGATAATATCACAAACTAAAAGAACACAAATAAAATCCAGTTGATTGCATATATTTGATTTTTTTTACGTTTTTATGTATGCGTAACTGGCCCATCATCAAGTTATGTGTTCTGCTGCTTGACAGACCGGTAGCGTTTGTTGGTGTAACCGTTGTTCGAGCATTCGGTGGTGGGTGGCAGCGCCAGCGGCAGCGCCAGTGCCAATGAAGGGTTGTCGGTATGTCCAACGAGAGGCGATTCGAGTGTCGTGCAGTCACGTCTTCAGCGTTGGCGTGTAACGACGTGTACATCATCAAGATGTGCATTGTGCAGCTCTACTGACTGACATACTGTGTTGTGCGTAGGCTTGGAGCATTCGGTGGTTGGTGGCAGCGTAATACGCAGTGCACCCGGTCAGACCGGCGAGAGGCGTCTCAGCGTCGGCAGGTACGACGATACCAGCATCAAGTTGTGCATGGGTTGCAGATCTGTTGCATAAAATGAACCAATAAGTCTTATGTAGCAATATGTAGTACGCATAAGTATACAAGATGCCACCCCTAAAGTCAAGACCGTGAAGAAAGCGATGATTGGCAATGCAGGCGTACGGTTGGGGGGGGCGAGCGGCCCAGTGGCACATATTTGCGGCTAACGTCTTTTTCGTTGCGTGAAGTCACGGTAAATGCACTCTACAAGAAGAGTACAGTTCGGGCGTGTTGGACGGGATTGCACATACGAATCGGGCATGCGATAGAGACCGGCGTTTTAATGTTCAAGATGGTGATAGTGAAGGCGAGACAAAGCTAGGGTTGAGGCAGTGCTGGATGGCCACCTCAAGGGTTGCTGTACCCCATGAACTCTCTCAATACATTGCGTGTCTCGGACATATGCTTAGAAACTTTACGGAATATTCTGTGGGGGCTGGTGACCCACTCCATATAGAGGCACACTATTGTCCTACCAAACTGCAGCAGACAGACGCTGTATGTATGGAGCATGCAGGATGTTTTATCTGAGATTTTCAGTTATTCGGCTTGCCAACCAGAGTCCGAGAACGTTGATCATCGACTTGCAAAACTTACCACATTTGCGCAACTTAAGCTAACTCCTAGAAGTAGCCGAGTGGTCCGATGGATGGGCAGCCAGCTCCCTACAAATAGATAGACATTGCTGGACAAATGGGAAGCGCACCGACATTCTGTGAGAAAGTAGACGCGAAGCCCCAACGTCAGTGCCAAGCCTCACTGCTTGAAAATCAGTACAATTTACACAAACGTTAGTACCAAAGCAGGCACGTAGGCAGGCACCGTACATGCTCGCAGCGATGCCACCAACCTGACGGTTTTCTGGATGAGCAACCTGCTCGCTCGAGCACAAAATCCGGAATGAGCACCGGCAGGTCTGAGCAGATGAGGCCTCTTTTTCGGATGATGGTCTCTGACGAGGCAAAACAGTTTGTTTCTGTGAAGCCATCTCTGTCCTGTCACGCGAGAATTGCTGTGGCCTGACTGTCTGTGTGCCCAGCTATAACCCTTGTGACATTGGGTGTAACGGACTTCGCGAGTATTCCGTGGAAGATCCGTCGAGGGTCTCAGGATGGACCCTTAGGCTTGGAAGTTATCGCTGGGGAGTGGGGTGGCATGGCGGAGGCCGCGCCCGCGCTGTAGAATACTCCTGGAAGCCAGATCACTAAAATGCTTATGGACTTCCCGTACGCCCTCGTGGGGCTCGCCAGTCGAAGACGGAGCTCATTTGCAGAGCGCTCGGACTTCATCCGACGAGCCACATATGCCCAGGTGATGCGAAGGCCTTCCCTCTCGAACTGAAGTGCCATCTCATCTTGGTCCTCCAACGATATCTGATCGTGAAAGTAGTTGGACGTGGCCTTGGTCGCCCTGAACCACAACATGAAGTGCGGCAAGTGCGTTGGCCAAGCATACTCTACATACGGCGGGACAATCCTGCCTGACCACATCTTCTCCCCGATCCACCTGACTTGCCATGAAGTTCATTGCGTCTTCGTCGTCAAACTGCACGTTCTGGGTGGGTCCCAGCGTGTAACTCTGAACGCAGGTCTGGGCCCAAGGTCTTATAGACCAACGCAGCAGTTGATACTTCAAAGGCGCGCGATACTTCCTGCTTTGACACTTCAGCAGCTTGTGACGACGCAACCAGCGGGGTAGGCGAGCTCGGTGCATCCTCTAACGCTGGGCAGCCTCAGCCTTTGACCCTTCCTCCGCAGTCTGCGCTTCCTCCAAAGACTTTCCCTTCATGCCCAGCCGTAGCTTGTATGATCCTTGTTCTGCGGCCAGGAATTCAACCACCTCGGCGCCTCCCACAGACGCCTACGCAGGTTCAAATGCCTGAACCGGAATTTCCAGAACCCTCCCGCTTCAGCCTCTGAACGCACTTCCGTCTCCTCACCCACCAACTACGTTGAAGCTGTTCGCCGTCAGCAGCGGTTCAACCGCATGCTCATTAGCTTGAGCGGCGAGCCTCCCGTTCAGCCTTCAACTTCGCACGCCGGTCCTTTTTCAGCTGATCCAGGTCCGGTTTTTCCTCAGCTGGAAGCCCTTGCACTCTGCGCGACTGACGCGACGCCTCACGACGTCCTTCGTCCTCGCATCCTCCATCCTGATTACCTCGTCCCTTGGCCATGATAATGGTTAGAGGTTAACGAAGCTCAGCAGCTACAAATTTCCTACAACTAACAACTCGGTGTAAACCGAGGACCCCAAATCCGGGCACGCGCACCAGCCGTGACGAGGCTGGTGAAAGTCTGAACCGTCCAGTGTATAGCGGCAGTCCAGGACTTGTAGCAACAAAGCCTGAGTATGGTAACCCTGAGCGCAGGTCCCTTACTTAGACCCACCCGCAGGGGGCCGACTCGGCGCTCATCATGCGCATCGCATCGCCGCGTCACTAGCTCGACGACGCCCAGCCACGAACGCCAGCATGTCGAACGTGGTAATGAACGTGACGGTGGGCACGAGCTCGGTGGTGCGCAAAGTGACGGCGTCGGTGGCCACGATGGGCACCTACTGGCGTGGCTGCAGCGTGCCTGATGCTGAACCCGTCCTGCATGCAGGTGGGTGTCTATATGCCTGATGCATCATACTGGATCACGTGGCCGGCTCCATCGGCGCTGTGTTGGTCTTCGGCTGCTACCTGTTCGCCAACGTCTTCGAGCAAAACTACGCATCCACCAACTCTGAGATTTCAGGCTGGTAGATGGCGCTGGGTGTCGCGTGGTTCATGCAGTTGATCTGCCACGCGTCTTCAAGCGCCGCAAACCGGCGCTGGTCTACAGTCTGGACCACGGTTCCCATGTTCGTGCGTGCTTTAGGCGATATTTGCCTCCGCATGTATTTGCCTAGACGCTACCGATGTGGGCGCAGCCGTCCCCAGCACAACAGCTTTGCCACCATGTCGCTGAGAGGAAGGAATGCCCTATCTGCTCCGCTTCACATTCGCCACGCATTTCTCCGCTGTAAAGCATGCGACCGTCTCTGGGGTTCGTCCGTTGGCCGTTCAGAAGTTCTACTACCAGCTCCATCACGAAAAGGCGGTGCGGGTAACGAGTCGTCGGCTCCAGTTTTACCATCCGTCGGGTCAGATACACGTTTGATCTAGCCACATCTATCAGCGAGGGTCAGCTTCTTGTGCCAGCTTTTGCAGGAATGGCCGTTCGTAGTAGAGATCGTTCACGTATCTGGTCCAACCTATCGACACCTTCCATGTTGGTTTTGTACTGAGCGATGCATCTGGGGCTGGAAATGACTGCCTTTCGTTGCCAACCATGCGGACGACAGTTGTTGCATCTGTTGAGTCAGCATTTGAAACCAAGTTGACGACATTTCCATCGCACAACGAAGCTGCCTGCATACCGTGGTCGTGTGAGACAGCCTGGCGAAAGTATCCACGGGTGCAGTGGTCCTTGTACCAGATAGTGGGAGTTGGATAGTTCTTGTTGTTTGCTCGGATGGTCCCTCGACCGTAAAGACCCATCAGCCGAAGTTCCTGGAGCAGTTGAACGGATGTGTTATAGTTGTCCATTTGGACGATGCGGTTCGTTCAAAGCAGTGGCCTTGTCACCTCTAGCACGTGCTGTCGGATTTTGGACACTCCCTCTAGCTCCTCTCTCATATTTGTGATCATCCGCCCGATCGACCACACCACTCAGTCTGTCCACAATGTCGCTCCGGTATCAGTGGAGCTTGTAATTCAACGCGATCCACGTCGTATAGCAGCACACCATGTACAGCCAAAAATGGTAGTTCCCCATCGGCTTCATGGGATTATACAGGATCATGTGGCGGTCTTGACGCGAGCGGCAGGCGACACTTGCATCATTGAGAGAAACATCTCGTCCTACCTGAATATACTGACCGCCAGTGATCTTCAACAAGTTCAGGAGTGGCCGGATGCGCGAGGGTGTTTGGAGTATCATTGAAGATCTGGCACCGCCGGATCAGCTTGAACCGATACAGCGTCATGCTAGCGGCGAGCGATGGAATTCCACACAAAAAAGCTCCTCGGTTTGAGCGCCCCAATTATTGGCGTACTCACCCTTGGCATTTATCGCCATGAAAAACTAGAATGCACAGAAACACCATCAACTCGTCGAGAGTGAACGGGGTTACCAACCGACGGTGTTTGCCACAGCGTACTTGTTCGTCTCGTGCAAAGCTTGGCGCCAAACGTAGAGGGGGGGGTACACGAAGAAACTGGAGCAGGCAGAATGCTCGAACAGGTGCTTGAACTCAGGCCGCAAGTAGGGCTTTGTCGATCCGTCACTATGCTGAAACAGGTACGAAGGCTCTGCAAGCTCACCGGATGGGTCGCAGCGCATGCTTGGAATGGCTTCAACTTCTGTCGTTGGTGGTTGGAATAATTCCATAGGATCGAAAGCTTTAAACACCTCATCTTCTTCGCAATCCGAGTCGTCCTCCTCGAAGTGATTTCCTCCGAAAGATCGGGCTGAATAAGTATCCACCAATCCGGGTTTCTTCACGCGAGTTAATGAGATGTAGTTTTTAACCACAAGCTGCACAACCTCCACACAGATGTGATCTACTGCGCTCTGGAACTGGCTGTCCACTAACGAACTTCGACAAAGCGAAGCGTGCTTCGCTTTCTTGACTTGGCGATACACACGGCCAATATTGTAGGCAGTACTAGGCGATACCGATGGCGCGATAGACCTTCGCTTTCATCAATCGCTCTTTGTCCGGCGAGAACGCGACCAGCTTGCTCACATATACATCCTGCAGCATAATTGGTACTGTGCGTGTTGGCGTCGTAACAGCTCCTGTTGCCCCGGCGGTTGTTGCTCCACCACCTGCGCCTGCTCGAAAAATACCTAGCCCCAGCAGCCGACCAAACTCAGTTTTCAATACCCCGCCGCTCCAACCACACTAGGCTAGGCTGCGGTGAATCGGGGATCGCAGTTCCAGAAACCGGAACTCGGCCACACTAGGCTGCGGTGAATCGGGAATCGCAATTCCAGCAACTGGAACTCGGCCACCGCGGCCACCAGTTGAGCTGACAGCACCTGCGACATCTGAATCGCCACTATCACTTACACCGGCTGCAAGCCCAACAGGACATCATCAGCTTATCAGTTTCACTTTGCACTGTCAGACCGTGTGTAGCAATTCCAGTACCTATGGCTCTACCCGCATGCCGACCACTAGTCCTCCGCGTTCCGCTCGCGAACCACGTCCAAGACACTGATCATGCGCACCACGTACACGCACAACGGGCTCGGCGACGGCTGCCCGGCAGACAGCGCCTTCAACGACTGATATGATTGCCTCAGTCACGCCGTCGTGCTAACATCATCCTCTGCTTCACCTACAAACCCACGCACATTGTGAGAAACGCCATACAAAATCAAAAAAACAGGGTTGGTCGCGCACCTCGCTGTTGTAGCTCTGCGTGACCTCCTCGTAGTACTTCAGCACAGCCAGCTCGACGAGAATAAAATCGTCGCATTCTATACTGTCCCCGGCCGAATGTACTTGTAACTCGAGCCGAGGCCCTTGCTTAATGGCTTCTTTGGCGTCCATCCTACTGTCTTCTACGCCCCCCCACACGCCCTTGAACGCTGCTACAGCGTCAAGACTGCTGGCTGTCCCAGCATGTGTCGTCCCCACACGGCGGTGCTTTCTGGCGCCCACTGGATCAATTCGCTTGCGCTTCTGCCCGGGCGCCGCTTCCGCCGTTCTAGAAATGAGCGAGATATCTGGAAGGCTGATACGTGTCGCGTGTGTGTGGCAAATATAATGTTCTAAATATAGATATTGGGCCAATCTCCATGATATATTCATATGCAAAATACATAGTCATCAAGTACGGACCAAATTTGGGACGAAAAGCGTTTCATACTCATTTTCTCTTTTGAATACAAATTGAAGAGATATGTTCCGCATTGCGTTAAAAATACTTCGTTGTATAGCTGAACGGAGTCATACGCACACGACTTATAAGCATCAGACTCTCACGTACTCGTCCACTCATTGATCTGCATCTCGCCAGGTAACAGACGTATTGGGTTGTGTAACTGTACCTGAATAGATAATACCTGTGAGAGCTATAGCCAACTAGTCGCGTCCGAAAGAGAATGGTCGAAATATTAGCTCGTCAATGGCGCGCGCAAAGCCGAAGCACACCAAAGCCGTTCGGGAAAGCCGAAGTCGAGCATCATCCTCCGGCCAACGTTGGCGCGTCATCACACAAAAAACGGTTGATGAAGCTAATGTCCTTGTAAGTTTCGCTGTTATCATTCGCGGCGAAAGGCTGAACCGTTTCGAGTTGACTAATCACAGCAGTGTATGGCTTTTTACTGATCACACGAAGTATTCACGAATAATCCAATTAACCCTTTCGCGAGTCCCTTGACTAAACTATACCTTGTTTGGTCCTAAAAGGGAAAAATATCCACCCTTTATGAAAACCAGGGTACTCGTTTTGGATATCTCTTGCAACATAGTACCTTCAGCCATTTGCTGGAGCATCCTGTTCACTGCAAGTAACTTGATTTTTTTTGTATGGCTTCGTGATTACGCATTGTACTGGTTATGATTTGTTATAAAAGGCGGTACATTTACGGTTGAACTTGTGCAAAAGGGCACAAAATGCGCCCTTTGAGGGGGGTGCTTTCTCACCGTGTTTTGGAAAACCTGTAAAAAGGCGAATTTTGCGCCCTTCTACCGCGAAAGGGTTAAAACGCATTATTAAAGATCGCATTTTGCGCCCTATTAGGCTGGACATCATTAGTGCCATGAAAACGCCTTTGCTCTACCCTGCACGTAGGTACTAAATGGTCCCCGAACGTGGACAATGCCCATGACCCATATTTTTTTCGGTAACGTTTATCCATGAACTGCGCCAGAAGTACTGACAGATACCTCAGAATCCTCTGATGGGTGACGTTGGGACAGACAGCAACGATATTGAATTGTTTTTTTATAGCGTCTCAGCGCACCCGCTGCTCAAAATCCGAGGCATCCTGCTTCTAATAAATTCAAACGTTTCAACGCCAGCTATTCTGAGAGACTCCGCCGGTGCGGGAGGTGTCACACCGGCGCGAATAGTATGAAAGTTTTAAACCTGAAGCTGTCACAACGTGCACAATACATATTCACTATTGGAGCTGGTTTGTCGGGTAGTCCTGCACATACTAACCGTGGTAAATATCGCAAGTACGACATGAATGGCTGCAACAAAAACGACAACAGTGCCAACACCGAATAGAACCACGGCACGCGTTTATCGGCCTCGTGGTCCAGGGTTGGCAGAGCATACGGTCCCTCTGGAACTCGCCGCCTTTGAGCTCAGCATACGCCTACAAGTCAGTACTGGGGATAAGGTATTGGAGGCGGGGTTCTGCACGCAAGAGTGCATTGGTCGTCAAGGCTGGAGCCCTTCATGCTGCCGATACCGGAGCGGACAGCGACGTTCCTCCATTTAATTCGTCGAAGTCAGTCCTTTCCGGATTGAAGCCCAACCTTCCACGTCGATGGCGTCAAATGATTCGAGTACACAGCTGACAACGAGTTGAGGGTCTGGGCCGTGGGTAGACAGCCGGACCCCCTTGACTATCTGCTTCCAGAAAATAGCTGAAATCTACAGACATCGATGCGCCGCTTGCGTCAGAACGTCGTATCAGATAAGGTAAACATGCCCGACTAGCACCGATACCTGTTAAACTATTAAACCTTAGTTCCGTGATTAACTCCATGAATAGCAGCGCGTTGAAGATAAAAAATGAATGCACCCAAGATCCAGCATCGCACAACGACCCTTCCGCGCATTGAAGTTTATTCCTTTCGTGAGCAGCAACGTTTAACAGTGGATAACAAATCGAAGACGGGTGGTCTTAACCCTTTCGCGGTCCACTTAGCTTACTATAGTATACAAATCTAAGTCAAGTATAGCCTCAAGGGCACAATCCGCCCTTTAAGAAAATCACGGTACTTTCTTGCCTATCTCGTGTAACATGCACCTTCAATGATTTGCAAGATGCACCTTGCTGATTGCACCTTACTTAAATTTTGTATGCCTACACGATTATGCATTGTACTGTTTATGATTTGTTATAAATACGATAGGTATTAACTTGAACTTGTGTAAAAAAATGCAGAATTTTTCACCATTGGTGATCTCGCCTGCAGCTCGTTGCGGTCGGGGTACCCGACTTCATGTGCTAAAATATAAGCGCGCATACAACATTCCATACATATAAGCTCTTCCATCCACGTTTGCCACTTTATTAGAAGCACCTATACAAAATTACATACAAACACGCACTGCCAGATACACCTTCCCAAACATGTCATCTCATTAGAGGCTTCTGTACAAAAACTTATATAAAACCTTCCCCTGCCGAATACGTTGTCGCACCCTGTCAGATACAGATTCTCCAGGGTCAGGTAATATTTGTTCTACTAGGCTCAAATGGTGTCGTGTACATAATCCAAATATTAGAGGTCATTATAGGCAACTATCTACTCTGTTTCTATACCGTTTATTTTTCTATATACAGTACCGTAATGTACTCTTAATTCGCCATGGCAAGTTCAAAACTATCAACTTCTACAGGGGTAACCGCCGGTTACAATGTTAATACAGGTCTGCACCGTATACTATATACTTGACTACAGACTTCGCACTTTTATACCCTATTGCAGGTCATGTAAACAGAGAGGTTCACCACCCTCTACTCTCATCATAACAAGTCGGGTACCCCGACCATTTTAGATGTCCAACGTGTTTTGACAAAAGCTTCAAAGGGCGAAAAATGTTCCCATGCATCGTGAAAGGTTTAATCGAACTTTGTGTGTGTTAAGAAAACCACGGTTTCTGCCTACATAAGCAGGATTTACGTATTGACTATATTTGACTTGGTTCTGTATAAGACACGACAAGTGAGTGTCTTGCTGGTGATTATATAATGCTGGTAGACTAGAGGGGTATTCTCCGAATTTTGAAAACCGCCAAAGGACAAAAACGTGCCTTGTTTCGCGAATATAATATAGTATAATACATTCGCGATACAAGGCACGTTTTCGCCCTTTTGCGACCAATGGAGCAGTGTCGGAGTGAAGAGAAGTGTCATACTATGACACTTCTCATAATATGATTATTATGACACTTCTCCACACTCCGACACGGCGTCATCAACGCGCGCACTTTATGGTACGTCCGAGTTGTCTTTAGTACGGTAAAGGGGTGATATATTGTGTCATGTGGGACTACACACACAAGAACAATATATACGGCAGTCCTACCAAAATAAAAGATGGTGGAGGCTACCTGCCGGAGCTTCATGTTGCAGGAGATACAATGAGCGACAGCTTGAAAATCATTACATGGCTTCATGGAGTGGTGATGGTAGTGACATCACGACGTGTACGTGCCGTGGCAGGACAATGGAACACCAACGACAATCCAACGGTAGGCTCTGAGCTACTGTCGTTGGCGCCGGCAAGATACTTATGCAAGGTAATGTGGCCATATTTTAGACTAGAGATGCCATCAGTTACAATTTATCATGGCTGTGCTCTATCGATGAACCATGGCATATTACATCCTGCAGATGGAGATTGAAATATTATTTCGTCGACGCCAGTTATGCTTGCCTAAATTAATTCTTCTGGACCCTGCACCTACAATAGTACAGCACATAAGTGTAGGACAGGAACGTCATCGCAACGGCTAAGCCATTTTTATCATTAGTCAAGATCATACATATACATGTTGCGCTAGAGAACGATCTCGACCCCCCCATTACGCATAGTACGATTGTAGGATAAATCGCTGTGGGTACAAGCGAACCTATATATATAATGCACGTCGACGCCGCCCATGGCTTCGTGATAGCCTCGCACAACTCGGGGGAACGGCACTTGTGAGAGTGAGCCATCATGCTCGCGGCGCGACACGTGCGTGAGCTGCGTCGAACATCCCGTAGCCAGAAAACGTACGGACGGTTGTCCATCCACGCCGGGGCAACATACTCCGGATGACCTCTCCAGAGAGCGAGCCGAACTTGGTGCCCCACTTGTTCGGCTTCATGCGCATGTAGTGCCGCATTGGGTTGCGGCGGTGGCGCATCGGAACCATTCCCTCGTCGAACGAAATGCGAGCTCCGAGTCTATAGCTCCGGAAGAATGTATTCTGCAGCGCCTGGAGGACCGGTCGTATCTTGAACGCTCGGTCGACACTTCAGCTTGCTTAGCGTTGTCGTTGAAATACAAGTAGCGAGCGATGTCTTTGAAGCGGTCGCGACTGAGAATTGTCCAAATGTGCCCCTTGACAAGGCACCTTCCACCATCGTAACCCAAAGGTGACTGATACTCTCTCATCGAACTTGCGTGCCCGCGCACCAAAGCGACCTATAAACCGAACGAGCTCATGCGGTTGGATGGCGTTCTTTCGCTTCAGCTTGGTCTTGTACTCCTCCACCGAGTATACCATCGTTGACGGAATAGTCTCGCGGCGCCGGCGCGCACGTTCACGCATCGCTTGCGCTATCTCATCGACACTCTCCACGCGAAACTTGTTCGTCTCGTCTGCGATCTTGCGCAACAGCTCCTTCGGGAGAAAGAAGTAGAAGATCGCCAGCGGGTTGGACGCGTACGCCATATCAGATCGTGTGGGGCCAGAGGGGCCATCGTAAAGAGGGCTGGGATCTAAGAGCACTTGACCCGAGCTATTCTCCAAGAACACGTCCGATTCGTCTGCTTGCAGCCGGTCTAAATCTTCTTCCGTCAGGCCAAACTCGACTGGAACTTCATCTTGTCCTTGGTCAGGATCCGCCTCGTCATCGGAGTGGTCTGCATCCTCGTCTACCCCCGCGTCGCTCTTTTCCTCTTCATCGCTGACGTCATCCAGCAGAATGGTTTCTTCATCACCTTCCTCTTCCGAATACAGCGCGAGAAGCCAATCGTCGCCACCAACGTTGAGATCATCGCGGTCGTTCGGCGCGAAGAGCGGGTCACGTCGCAGCGCATCGAAAACGGTGTCCGAATCGAACTCGTCGAAAATAATGCATCCCGGAATAACAGGAATACGAGCGCTTGCGATTGTCTCTGTTGCTCCCGAAGGCGTCATCTCCGGAACAGCTCTATCAGAACTTCGCCGAACAGCTACAGGAGAATCCACATTTGGCTGTCCAGTGGTGCTCGGATCATGTGGCGGAGAAGCCGGAACACTGGATTCTGGATCATACGTAACAGAGATATGTGTTAGAGTAATATCGCCATCAACGCAAGCTTAGCAGTTGACTTACCACTTCGACGGTGTTTTCGCGTTGAGCTTGGAGCTGAAGCCTTCCGTTTCCCTTTGGGTTGTGAACGCTGTTGATCAGCTGGACCGGTCGCAACAGGCATCGACCCACTAGCGGCACGTGAAATCGGTGAGGCAGTTGACTTCGCCGGAGCTGAAGTCGTTTTCGCGAAAGGTGGTCGCCGTCCAGCAGGCGTCGCCGTTGCATCAGCTCGTGGGCGCGCGGGCGTCTTCTCCTCAGCAGCAGCGGCGTCCGGTGATGCAGCGTCGGCGGGAGGTACCCGAGCGGCATCTGCAGACGCCGAAGTTGCTGGTGCCGGACTCGGAAGGTGCTGGAGTCGCTGGTGCTGACTGGAAAGTGCTGGACGCGCTGAAGCTTGAGTGGAAAACCCAGTGGTGGTGCTGGCCGTTGCTACGGCGCTCTCAGCTGTCGCGTTCACTGGCAACGTCGGTGGTCTTGGTGCTGGGACGAAGGAAAGCCACCTTGACGCCGGTGGTACTTCATCAGACTCTCCTCGCCTAGACGGAACGTGGAATTTAGCCGCTGTTGATATCATCGCAATCGCAGCACACTTACGGACAAAGAAGTCGACGCGATTAGTCCCGCTGACGCTCCCGCCTGGAGGGATGTAGCGCTGGTCGTTGCTCAGCCCTGTGGACTTCTTATATGTCCATCCTTTATTGTCAGCTCGCGCCATAACTGCTGAAAGCCTTTCTCGAAGACGAACATGCCAGGAGTGACGTTCTCTTCTCGGGCGCCGATTCTGGAATGAAAGGCTGGGAGCGGTCTCTCCGGATTCTTATATATGTAACCCTACCACTTTCCGCAAATATCATGTCTCACCTGACCGAGACACTACAGTTGACCTGTCTAAATTTATCCAATACAAACTCCTATTGGTGGATTTTGATCGCGACAAATCTGTTGCGGAGATTGCGGAACACTTTCACCTCTATAAATTAGATTCAGGAGAATCCGTTATGCCGTCTTGGAAGGGTTAAACTTATTTTTTATGAGTTTGAAGGTTCGGTTGTTGCTGCTGCTGTGCTTCGCTGGGAGGAGAACAGAAATATTGGCGAGCTTGTCAAAAGTTCACGTGAGATTTGGCAATCCAACTTAAAGCGAAAGCACGATGATGGTTACCACGGCAACTTCAACATGAAAGTTGTTTAACCCCTTGACTCCCAACGTCGTAAGTTACGACGTGCCCTTTTTTAATGTCGTAAGTTATGACATTGGTGTGATAATAGAAAATGGCTCGGAACAAGATATCCAATACTTTAATCAAGTCACTTCAAATAAATAAGGTCCAAGAGGTGATTTGAGGGCATTCCAGAAACGAGGCCGGTCGGGATAAAAAATGAGGTGTGCGGGAAAGTATCCAGTTACCATTCAGCTATTAGAAAAAACAATGAACGTAGGGCATCTACTTATCGCTTTGGCGCTGATGCTGTGTTCAGCGGACCAGCTTTTCATTTTGCGATGTCCGGGTCAAGAGCTTGCGAGTGAAACAAATTGCATGGAAAACGGTTCATTCACGACGTCAGGGCAGGCTCCGATGATGAGAGTACCAAGTGACACCTCAGTTCGTGTCAGGTGATGAGTCTAATCTTTTGTTAGCTTGTAGCGCCTAATCCCTTGAACAATGTACTTTTTTGCTCCGTATTTTCCATCTGTATGGATTTACAACAACGTTCTTTGCAACATTCCCCCCGGCTCTGAATATTGTTTTCCCGCAGCTCAATCTAATCTGGGGTAAGTTACGACATTTAGCACTCAGTGGCAACTAGAATGATGGAGAACTGACGACATTGCTCAATAAACCTCTCGAAAACTTATACACCTATCCGCATGTTGGACATCTGCCACGTACAAGCTTCAAATGACAAGGCAACGTCGTAAGATACGACATTGAATAAGGCGTTTCGAGCCCATTATCTTGGGAGTCAAGTGGTTAAGAACTGGTTTGAAAATCTAAGTGCGGGATTGGCAGCTAAGTATGGTCCGTGCAATATTCACATGGATGGTGCCAGTTTCCAACTAAACTCAGCAACCACATGACGTCGCTCAAAGATAGCATTCAGGGGTGACTAGAGGACAAGACTAGCCCAAGCTCGGGTGAATGCAAACACGCAACTTGTTTCCCGCCCTCTGTCTCTCTTTCACTACTTTATCTTGCTCCTGTCTACCGATTCAAGACTGAGCCCATACTACATATGCACGATTTATGTTCCAATATTAAATGTGGATTTGATCGAGAAGGACTCCGATTCGTAAAACCCAGTTCACACGTACATCGACAGCTTTGTTGTGATCTCCGTTAATATCACCGCCTTCTTGAACGCTATCGTTCTTTATCACCATCTTCTTCCTCTTTCTCTTCGTCACATTTGTTGTACTCGAACGCACGGACAAGCCATCATTGCTTCAGCTATCGTTGGAGTCAACACAAACTTCAAAACAGTACAGTGTATAATTCACCTGCCAGCATAAATAAACAAACTACACCTTCAACGTCTTGCGTTGGATGATCCTTGTCAGCATTGCCGGAACTCCAACGCATTCATGTCAGTATATTTTATTACCATACCAATGTCAGTTTAGATAAGAGCAACGTACCATGCTAGTCAGCATTGCTGACTTCTGGCTCAGTTGGTGCCTCGACAGTAGGCCTATCCCTATATGCAATCGCCCCGTTAGAACGTGTACTTCAGGCAAGTCATTACGACTCAGCGTTGCTGTCGTCCAAAAACTTTGAAAAGAGGACAACTTATTGCGTATCTTCGCAGCTTCGTATGCAAGCTACTTCGTCGTCTTCTTCTTCGGTTTTGATGGTGCCTTTTTGGTAAGTTTCTTGGAAGCACTGGCCACATTTCCCTTTTCGTCTTCGGTGCTTTCTTCTCAGTGGGAAAGCGCCGTTTTCGTGTCTTTGCAGGCGTACGCGACACAGACAATCATTGAGAATCTGTAAGCATAAAATAATTCGTACGAACTGCATTCAGTTCCAACTATAGTTGATACCTACGGAAGGTTCGTGGGGGGCGAACGAGTCAGACGTTCTAATTGCATGCCCACCAGGATATTGCTCATGTTGAGCCACACGCATAGCTTCTTGGCTGTCTTGACAAGTGCGCGAACCGAATCTTCGCCGTTGAAGGAGTCAGTACCAACTTTCCCACCCCGAAGATTTCGGGCCGGCTTGATGTAATTCGCACTGCAGTATAATATGCCAGTCGTGTACCGAATAAAAGCCACACACACATGCACGGGACCTGGGGTCCCGTCGCTGGCTTCCACGTCCATCCATCTTTCCCTAGCAGCGGCCACACTACTTTGAAATTCAACGTGAAGGCCATCTTCTGTTCTTGGCGCGCCAAATGAAGAACGAGTGGCCGCGCCAAAGGGGGAAACCGATATTTGCTTTTTCTGAAAAATGGCTCGCGCTGGGAGGTAGTTTATGTTTTTGGCGACCAATTGGGAACCTCGTATGGAACACGTCGACCAATGATCTCCCCTGCATATTTGGGAAGTGGCGATAATAGATTTCTGCGAAAACAGACGTGTAGTGAAATCGATTGTTCGTAAGCTGTTTTGAACAGCATAATAACGTATCGTTCTGGCTCCGCGTCCAGGGGGTTATAGACCACGCGGGTTTCATTTTTTAGGTAGACCTAGAACCCAGACTAGGAACATCAACGTGCGGTATAATAGTCGCGACGAGATCGAGAACGCTGTAAAAACAGCTCGTTCATTGTGCTGCGCACGCTCAAGCTCACAAAATAATAATTAACACCATACGACCACGACTGACCCCCAAAACTGAGCCCCGAATATGACAGAGACGGCGACAGCGACGCAAGTGTTGATGCGTCGGAACTTGCGAATCTTAGGGATAAGTTAAATGGTTTCAGCCCCCCCTTCTTCCACACACACTTCCCAACCCACACAAACACGTTTGCTCCTAGGCACAATCAAACGGTCGTTGGACCTGGGGCGGGCTCCGCGGAAGCCCGGAGCAATGGCCGGCGCTGGCACTGAGAAACTGCTAAGTCGTTGGTCATCTTCAGGGTAGGTCGTGTCAACGCTTATCTGCGATTTGCGACTCTGACTGGTGTCAGGAGGTGAGCTCACTGTCTGCGTATGTGCATAGGAGCTCAAATATACCCCCTTCTTGAATTCTGTGCCGTACAACAGCTTCTCGTCGACGTGCACCACGGCGTACATGCGTCGATTATGCGGGTCGTTATTTTTCAACCTGGCTCAGGCAAAACCGTAGCATCTGCAACTTGTTGTTCGGGTTCGAAGAACTATCGTTAGCAGGGCTTAACTTGTCACTCGTCGGACCACTACAGATAACCCTCGGTACCACGGGTCAGGGGGCGAGCTGTCCCAACGCGGTATTACCGACCGATTTATCGATGCTGAGCGCGACCAGTCGCGCGCGGGTGCGGCGGCTACTACTGCCATGCTCATAAGTATCGAACACCCATGCCAATCATTTACAAAACGGAAATTAAAACAGCCCGTGTACGAAAACTTTTGCAACTTGAAGTTTCAGTGGTGGGTATTTTTCAAAAAGGCACACAAGATTGGGCGATCAACCATTAGCGCTGCTCAATTAAAAATTGGAGGAGCTTCCCTTTCAAAAATGCACAGGCACGACACCAAGGGCGGCGATGCCCGCCCCGCGGCACCAGGGTCATTCCAAGATTTGCCTCCGAGGTGACACCCGGCACCACGGCAGCACGGAACGGAAGGGCATCGAGGTGCATGCGGCTGTCGGCGCCATGGGCTCGTGTTTGGTGGTGCTAGTGACTAACGCGACTGTGCTATATGGATGCATGGAGGCGTGCGAGTCAGCGGTGGCGACCAGCGGCGGCAGCATCACGTAGACACAGAACGACGGCGAGGTGAGTGCGAAGCATGTGGGCTGATATGGGGTTTGAAAGGCTTGTGGCTAACGTGAATGTGTTGTATGGCGACGTGTGGTACAGATGCCCCGTGGAATCAATAAGAGAAAGTTGGAGGTAGCCAAGGGTGATGACGATGATTTGCTGCGGCACTTCGATGTCGCCTATCGGCGGGAGCAATGGAAAATGCGTCAGCAGAAATCGAGACGATGCAAGAATGTGGATGGATTCGGAGTCGCTCACGAAGTCGGAAGCTCTTCGCTGAGAGGAGTAAACGTTTTGACTCCACTGAGCAGTGAGGATAAGTTTCAATGCATGTCACTTCTTCAGGAAGCACTGGGTCCCGAGAGATTAGATGAATGCTGTTGCTTAGTGTGCGATCGACGGGTTCTACGACGAGATTCCGTGCGAAAGGAGGGCACAGATTGGGAATATGTGGAGCAATTGCGCGTTTGCCTTGGAGAAGCTGACCCTACGCTTCCGGAGAGGCTCTTGGATCAATATCGTGCACCTCCCCACATCCAAGGCCTGGAAAAAGTGATGGTTTCTCCGATGGAATACACTGCTATATTGATGAGGAGAATGAATGTCCAAGCGCATGGATGTTCGTTTTCGAAACGTGTGATGCTAGTGTAAAATGCTAGTGTAAAGTGTCAAAAACTTCCTAAGTTTTCAATTTCCAATGGATTCTTTCTGGGGAGGTTACCGGATTATTTGAGATGCGTTACGATTCCGGAACGGTTCATGACTCAACTGACTACTGTTGGTGCGATGACACGGGTTATGCGGGGGGGGTCGCTACCGCTGTTCGATCGCATTGTGTGGCGTACGCCCGGACCACCGGTTATGTTTTACCTCGCTCAGTAGCGGATGTTGCGTCGTACCGCGTTGTAATGGTCGGGACTTCACCGAGGGCCAAGTACGACAGGTGAAGAAGATGCATCGTGTTCGAGCTCAGCTTGTCCGAGGCGTGTTTACCTTCTACAAAGACTTCAATACTCTGTACGAAAGCATGTTCCCGAGTGATGAAGTGCTGAACACGGACTATCCAGATGACGTTGTTGACGAATATTTGTTTGATCGCGTGGTCGACCAAGACGGGCAATACGAGGCGGGTATGGATTCGGAGCAAGAAAATGTACGTGGTCGATCGGACGCGTTTCATGTTGTATCTGAAAACGAAGAACAAACTGTACTGGAAAGGCGCGTGGGACTTACCGATGATTCCACACCGCTCATGTCAAGCAGACACCCGATCGTTTCTCGTGCTAGTACCGCTGAAGTTATAAACGAGCGTGAACGTGAGTTTATGATTCGACAATCAAATAAAATTTCCAGGGACCTAAACGGCGATCTATTGGCACGCATATTTCCTCACCTCTTTCCCTTCGGGCGAGGCCACCCAGGCGAGTTTCGGCAAGTTCAGGTTTCTCTTAAGGAGTGTGTAAAGCACTATATTTCTCTGCGTGACCGCCAGTTTGCCGAGAATGAATTATTTGCGCTGATTGCGTTTGATCGAATATCAATGCAAAACGTGTATATTCGAGACTCTATTCGATGCCAACGTTTTCCCCGTCTGTACGATGGTTATGAAAGCATCGGGGTAGAACAGCTTGGCACTGCGTTGCTAGAAAACGAGAGACGACGCCAAGGTTGCTTGCCACGAAAACAACAAACAGATCCTGTTGCGGCTAGTTTTCTTAAAACAGTTGAGCTCACATCAGGTTCTGTGTGGGGGGGGGGGTAACTCGGAGCGCTCACAGTGCCGACGAAAGGCGTTCGCATACCAGACGCGATTTGGCCAGCCTGCGTTATTTGTGCTGACCCCCAACACGGATAATTCATTTTCGACGGCGCATACGCTGGGTCTCATCGGTAAAATCCTTGTTTGAGGTATTGGATGCGCGAATGCCGACCAAAACTGAGCTGCGCGAGGCATGTTTGGGCAACGACTGTGCGTCAGCCAGGTTGTTCATGAGGCAAGTCGACGCGTTTATAAAGATAGTGCTGGGAATAAATCCTGGAACCAAGCAAAAATGTATCACCGAGGATTGTTTGGAGATATCAGGGCATACTTTGGAATTGTGGAGACCCAAGGAAGGGGTACACTTCACATTCATTTTTGATTTGGCTAGACAACTGTCCTGCTAACGCTGCCGCTATTGAAGCATTGCTTACTAGTAGCAACGGAGATTATTTTCGCAAAGCGGTGCAGGCGTACGTCAGTAGCATTGTGACCAACGATCTGCCAATTGCTACAGATAGCTACTTGTGCTCGCACTGTGGAGCATCATTTTCTAGCGTCATACCGCTGCCAATTCCACAAGCGGCGCGGGGGATTCAAAAGCAGGGTTTCGAAATCAGCATACACGGCAACACGTCACCGAGCCTCACTGTTGTGCTGCGGAGCCTGCAGAGCAACATTTAGCTCAGCACGTGCTTGAAGCTTACTGCTTCAGCGCCGTCCCCTACCTTCGCCTGTTTGGCCTTCCACGTTGTCGCCGGAAGCGATTGAAGAGCAGGCGAGTTCAGAAGTTGCCTTCCGTAATTCGAAAAACCATGCGGTCCGTGCTGTTGAAGAACGTGAGCAAATGCAATGGACTATTAAAGGTGAGAGTGACTTGCGTAATGAAAGTGGACTGACCGCACTCGAGACTAAAGAGTGGCTTGAACACGCTAACTGCGACCCCAAATGGAAATTTCCAAGAGTGATGATGATTCCTTCCAAAATGACTACTTGACGCGCTTGATTAAGATGCTGCCGCCGTCAAAGTTAGACAACCGAATGCCCAAAGAAGCAATGGATTACATGGTATCGAGTCTCGTACTTCTGTTGAATCAACATTGGTGGTGTCACACTAGTAGCTGCTTCAAGCAGTCACGAGCAACACTAGACGCGTCATGTTGTCGCTATCAATTATCCCCGTGATTGAGTAGCTCAAACAGTGTTCACTTCCGCCGGGGTAGAATTATGTCGACACGCAGCTCATGAATTTATCAATGGATACAACTACGTGGTGATGGCTACCTTCAAATGTAACCATTTGAAATTCAAGTCTGCTTAGTGGAAGTGATGCATCTGATCGTATATACTACTGCTGCAAGTACGTGACTAAGCACCAGAAGCGATTGGACTCTTCTGTTGCGGTATCGTTGGCGGCACTAAAGCGGCGACAGGACCAAGAGGCTCAAGAAGTATCAGTATCAGCCCTTGACGAGGAAATGAATTTTTCGTTCGCTCAAAAACGAGTAGCATCTATCGTCTACGCTATGACAATCGGCCAAGAAGTTGCAGGACCTCTTGACGCGCTTTATCTCTATCGAGGTTCATGTTGCTACTGCAGTGTTGAGTGTGCGTCTCTGCAACTTGGAGATATTGTTCGACAGTTATGCTCTGTCCAGGAGTATTCTTGTTACGTGGTAAATAACAGCGCGCCAGTAGGCGAGTCGAGTTATCGTGCTGTTTCGTTCTTAGATTACTGTATCTACAGACGGGAAGTGTTGAACGCGACCAATTTGTACGAGTTTTCAATGAGGTTCTTTCGAAAGCGAGATATTCACGCTCTGAAACCACGCCTACCGTTCTTGGCGTAGCACCCACTTTGCACCAGCCACAGCGTTGGCAAAAGGTACAGTGAGGTTGTTCCTGTGATCTATGTTATCGAGTGCCGTACGTGCGAGAAGGGTCTCCTCTTGAAACAAAAGTAAGCGTGCTTTGCTGACACTCGTACTGTTCAAGCCCTTTCGTGACTTGAGCGATTTGATCGGAGGACAACCCCCTACTGATGAAGCTTGGCTAAATACTCATGAACCATGGGTGGATCACCGTAGTGAGTTTGTCAGAACGATCATGAATAATATGGATGACTACTACTGCGGTGCAAGCCATGCTAAATCAGAAAGTAATCCTGCTGTAAATAACGGAGTAGAACCACATAATGGCAGAGATCAAGGTGAAGAAGAAAGTGAAGATGACGACAACGACTCTTTGTTTGATGAGCTCTTTACTATGAATAGTGACGACTACCAAGACCAAGACGAGATAAATGGACACTATGTAGACGTGTGGGATGGCGAAGCAAACACGAATGGAGTTCTCAAAACTAGTTCACTAAATCCTTCGATATGCCCGACATGTATTGGCTACATGATACGTGCTTTCACTGATCTAGATTTACTTAAAGATGCTGCTGCGCAGACGACCACTACGTCAAGCTGCAGTACCAATCTAGATAATTGTCCAACGATCGCTCAGATGCACGAGTGGATTGCTGATTCTGGTACCGACAATGCTGTAGTCGACGTTGCCGCGCCTGCCACGGTTGTTCGAGACACAAAAGGGATTGAGATGCTGGAGGACGCGCGCATTGAGTCGAACATGACCTGGGAGCCGCAAAACCAACAACTTTCTCATACACCACCAGCAATACCAGAATTCGCAACAATTTCGAGCATTTCACAAGCGTTTACCTAACCGAAAAGCAGCATTTTGCCCTTCAAGCAATAGGGAAAGCTTTTCTAACGCGATGGAGAAACTCGGATTCGCTGTCATATCTCGAAGGGGATCTGCGCAGCAAGTTGAAAGAAGACAACTTCTTATTTTTCTCGGTGGAGAAGGAGGCACGGGTAAAAGTCTAATAATCGATGCTGTTGAAAAGCTGTCCTCAAGAAGGGGACGGGCAGATTGTCTAATCACAACTGCTCTGACAGGAAAAGCAGCTACTCTCATAGGCGGCAGAACATTGGCAAGTTTTTTGTTGCAACTTCGCCGCTTAAATTGCGTAGCAGCAGTCAACCTGAACATGGTTGTTATTGATGAAGTGTCGATGATGAAGAAGTCCCAGCTTGTTGAGCTTGACAAACTCTTGCGCATCGCAAAGCATGTCCCGACGTTGCTTTCGGAGGAGTCAATAGTGTTCTAGCTGGAGACTTCTTGCAGCTACCTCCCATTGGCGCTGATCCATTGTATTGCGATCCTGCTGGCAAACTTAAGTGTCGTGTGAACGAAATTCCGGGGTATCAATTGTGGAGATCCTTTCATGCTGCAATAGTACTTGATGAGTGCGTGCGCTTCCAACAGGATCCTGAATGGGGGAATGGGTGCCGCCAAGTTCGCTGTGAAATTCGGATACCCGGGTTCGTTGGTTGAACAACTCTCGTGTCCTCAAAGTCGGCACTGCTCTCAGGAGCGTTTCGATCGGCGATAACGCATCCCCGCCGACGTTCGTGACACCCGACAATTCGACACGGCTCGCGATTAACTACATATATATATATCTCGAGGGCAGCAAAGTTCCTACCTAGTCACGAGTACCCCGTGCAGATAGTTGCCACTTTCAAAGGCAAGTTGGCGAGCTTGAGTCGCGCAGAAAAACAAATGGTGATGGCTTTCCCTGATTCTAAATTCGGGCGCATGGCACCATATCTCGACTTGATTGTTGGCATGCCTATTCAAGTTACACAGAATATCAGACCTGCTAAAATGGTTGCGAACGGCACTCTTAGTACGCTGGACTCCATCATTTATGAGCCTGGCACTAAATTTCGCGTAGTTCGTGACTCTGTCGCAGGAATTCTGGTTAAAATCCGAAGTTTGCCTCCGCGTGCAGTATTAGTACGCATTTCGCGGGGGAACGCTGCTTTTCCCATGCTTGAATGTAGCTCCCCTGATCTATTTCCATTACTGTCAAGTCGCAAGAATACAATCAGTGTATGATCACTCTGGCGGGTATTAGTCGTGGCAAAGCGCGAGCTTTAACTGTAAAGATTCAGCAGTTTCCGTTGGTGTGTGCGTTGGCTTCGACTGTCTACAAGGTACAAGGTGAAACACTGAACAACGTGGTGGTCACAGAGTGGAGGTCAAAGACAACGTTTGCCAATAAATGTGAACAACCTTACTTGCTAGTTTCAAGAGTAACGTCACGCAGCGCATTTACGACGCTATGTCCGCTCACACCAGATATCATTGAATGGGCTCATCCACCAAGTGACGCATTGGCAGAGGAAGAACGTCTAGTTCAGTTAAGCCCGAAGACAATGAGTAGCTTCAGATAAAAGATCGCCCACGACGATTTAATTCATCGCCCACGTGTTAAGCTTCTTCAGTCAATACCACACAGGTAGTGTATCGTCAACGCTTAGGTTTCATCATCGTTGAGGGAAGCACAGCAACTTCGGCGTAAAGGTAACGTTTGAGCTAACTTTTTTAATTCTTGTTTGCTTGAACCAGAAGAAACACTTTTGCGAACGGCTTAAGGACAATCTTGGTTGGGATACAACAAACTAGTCTTAGCAGCTCCGGCGAGCCGACCCTAGAAGCACAAAAAAGAAACAGGCTTCGTACTCACTTTTTGCTGTGTTTAGGACGTGATGTATGCAGTTGAATTTGCTGCGCTAACGGCTTCTAGAGGCATTTGCTTGGCTATTGTCGCTTCTTGGCGACAATAGCCAAGCAAATGCCTCTGATGAGTGAAGCACTCTCCAAGCCACGCGCGCACACTGAGCACAAGAGCGACCAAAGCGTTCCGTTGTTTATGGGAGTAGGACCTCAAACGCGACGACGACTTCGGCGCCGCAGACAGCTTGGACTTGCAGAAGATCCTCTTTCGCAACCCAAGCCGAGTATCCGCGAGGCTTCGTCCGAGATTGAGGTGGTGGATCGAACCGGCGGCAGCGACTAGCTGCTGAGTTACGGAACACTGCCCTTCTACTACTTGCTGGCAATAATTGACCAATCATGAACCTCTGTTGAGCACTACGTTACACTTTGATGTATGCACGAACATGCGTTAACTACAACAATAACTATAATGTGGCTAGTCCGCAATGTAGTGAACTCGCCCTAGATATACCAGGCGTCAATGGCGTATCCGGCTCCCTGCTCTTTAATGCTAGTAAAATGACCAGCTGTGATGCTGCCCGCCCGCCCTCAAGAACAGGCAATCCCAGTTGGACGTACTGTTGGGCAAGGCACACAATCACACACAAATTGCAACGAATATGAGAGCCTCGGACTGGCTTATAGGGTGCAAAAGAGTAGCTACACAATTACATTGACAACACTATCGATTCCAGGCGCAACTTGCAGCGGCGTCGGTCACATTCCTTGAACGCTGCGAGCACCGTCTTAAGGTGCAATTCCAGCTCGAGGTTGGTTGTAGAAGAACCGGTGGTATCGATTGAGGTGCCTCTGCAGCGACCTCTGGTCCGAGGCTACAAATGGGCACTTTCCAGGCGTAGCAGAAGACGTCGTCGACATCATGAGTATCGTCCAGGACGTCCACAAATTGTGGTTGGTGGTACATCGGGCGCACGAAGAGCGGCATATCCAGGAAACCATGAACGATGACGTTGGTGGCAGCGGAACCAACAGCTCCAAAGAGGTGGTCGCCGCGAAACATGATGATGTCGCCCTTGTTGAGCTCGATAATCGGCTTGCTCGATTGCAGCTCAACTTAGCTGTTCCATCCGTAGCCAAAGAAATAGGTATTGTCTTGCAGAGCTACAAAAAGCGACCCAGGAATGGCACAGACGTTGAGTGCGGCAGACCCCGTCGTCGCGGACGGAAAGTCACGGCGAATACGCTGATCAGGAGCACCTCCAGCCGACTTCAAGAACCTCCACTGTGTCGCAGATGATTCACTGAAGAATGTTTTGTAAAACGGCTTCAGGAAGAGTGATGCCTTCTGTGCCATTGCGTCGGGCAAAAACGCATTGCAGCGATAGCCATCAAAAGCGATGCCATCCCAAGTGTCTTGAATCCAGAAGATTGCTTGGCGTGAGACCGACCTCATGTAGTCAGCCATCTCGGTCGGAACAGCATTGTGGATCACGATGTAGCCACGCGTTTTGAGCTTGTGACGGGCGTACATAGCAGAAAGGAGGCGGGTATGGTTGGATTGCTGTGATGTGTGGTGCGGACCCCGCCAGTTGAGAATTAAGGTAAGAAGGTGTGCATATTGTACGGCACGGGTGCAGCTGTCCTCTTCTAAATGCTATAAGGAAGAACGCTGACAGCAGCATGCTCTTATAGCGATATCCAGCCAGCGCCCTAGCCACTCTTTTCTAGCGAAAGCTCCAATAAATCTTGCGCCAGAGCGCCTTCTACTTAAGCTTGTGCCCGCCCTCCACAGCTACTATCTTTCAAAGTCGCTTTCAGTAGCAAAATGCCCTTTAACATCGCACGCCAGGAGCGACTTTAACTTAAACCAGCGTGCTGCCACAGCTAGTATCTTTCGATGCCGCTTTGGTGCTGAAGGCCCAGTTATTATTGTTATTATTAAAACCTTGCGTCAAGAATGTCATTTATTTAATACTAGCATGTTCACCCTGCCGCTGTTATTTTTATTACTTGTGCGGACAACGTTGCACGACGCAGCTGGGGCTTGATAATGCTCGGAACTCATCTTTTCAAGTGCGCTTTCGTCTTGAAAACGAGCAATGTATCTGACATGTAGTGCTGGACCAGACGGCAGTCGAGACAACCTGGCAGGCGGAAGGCGTAAACAAACCCAACTGGATGCGCCGAAACGTACGTCAGTTGAAGTTGAGTACGCCTCATCATTTTAACTATCGTAGAACATGTTAAAGCGTGCGCGTACTTTAATGTGGATTCGAAGACGCTGCCATGGTCACCAGAGCACACCGTAGCATGCATCTACTGCGGTCACTGAAATCCGTTGTGCACAACAAAGCTTGTGTCTGGGAAGCCGGCGAGCTCATTTACGTGAGCACATCACTTTTGGTTTTGTGTCATGCCCGTCAAACCAAAGCCAGCATCTACTGCGATGACCGTCAAACCAAAGCCCGTGTCGACTGTGAGAAGCTCCACTCGAAGCGTGAAGGCGAAGGCTGCATCGACGACTGTGGTGGCAGCTGTGCAGTCAACTAACCAGGCATCACAAGACATGCCAAAGATCAACGAGACATCAGCGGAATGCCTCACCCCTCTCCAGCGCCTTCAGCAACTCGTGAGCCAAAACCAGCTCCAAGGGGACTCCAATGTGCGTGTCGTCTCAAGCGTACAAGGTGGGCTTGTCGTGCGTGTTCACGTTGCTGTGCTATATGATGATCAACTCCTTTTGTGGTGTGTCACTGTGCAGAGCTTCAAGCACTGCTTAAGGCTGACAAGGCGACAGGGAAACTCGCCATGGGGAAATGAAACTCTTGTAGGCATCGGATCACACTTACAAGCAGTGGAGCCTAACCCGACTTCACTTCACGGACGCGACAACGCCAGAGTCGCTCCAGGATCAAGTGAAAGTACGCCTACATGATGCTACCTGTGATGGCTTTTTACTAACTCAGAAAATTACTTAACGTTGCTGTGCAGGGGTCCCGAGAACAGTACGACGCAAATCCTGACGCCGTCAACTCCTTGCTGTTGACAGCGACGATGTGGGATATGGTGTCTACGTCGGAGGATCTGCCTCCACCTGGCTCAATCGTCTGCATCAACAGCTATATGAGCTTGAAACTTTCCGAGACGAGCAGTGTCAAGTAACGGTGAAGCTGAGAGACCTATCTTGGCAAAAAGGCGTTAAGTAGGCATCGATCAAGTGCCTACCGGTAGTTATAGTTGGCACGTTAGAATATGCAGTTTACAACATACCCTGCTGGGTCATTTTTAAGTAAAAAATCATACCATCATGCGTGTGGGCTACACAAAAGAGCGAGCGTCCAGCATCTCGTCATTTCAGATTTGGCAGGTGAGTGCTGAGCTGAGGTACGTCGATGATCGTTTTCCCGCGTTGAGCTTCGGTCGTGGGCTAATATAATTCCGTGAACGAAGATGCCTAAAGTGCGGGGGACATTAACTATAATCTAGAAAAGCAGCAACGACTACTAGCCATCGTAGCGGCCAAGCTACCTCAATCGCGAGCTGAATGGGATGCCGTTTCGGAGGCGTTTAACGCAACGCTGGAGTCCACGGGGAAGTCTCGTAGCGGCAAAAGTCTTCTAAGAAAGTTCAAGAGCCTATCCCAGGCTTTCCCGAACGCCGCATGTACAAGTGGCGGTTCACACTCGCTCGGCAAGCTCGCAGCAGAGCTAAAAAAAAAAAAAAAAACATCAAGATTGCTTCACGAGTGGAGGACTTTCAGAGCGATACTACAACCTCCAAGAGGCTCACGGCTTCTCAGCGTCGACACATTCGCGAAGAAGAAACTGCGACGGTGCCTGACACACAACGGTTGAGTTCAGTAGCTGGCTGCGTCGAAGGCACCTCGTCGTCCCCGCTTCGGTTTGATGAACCCGACGACCGTGAGCCGTCGCCACCGTTGGCCGCTGAAGTTTCGTCCAGTACATCCGTTGCGCTCGAAAGAGAGACCACACTGAGAGCACCTTGTCGGCAGAGATCGTATTTCAGTGAGTGCATCGACTACGCCGCAGTGGAGTCTGCAGTCGGCACGTCAACGCTGTCTTGTGAGAGACGACACTCGCATTGCGATTTGGTGCAACTATTCTTGTGGTTTCAGAAGCGCGACCAGCAACACGACGCAGAATGGCGAGATGAGCAATTGCTACAACAACAAGAGAGAGAAGGGCATTGACGCCAGCGTGACCAAGAACGCGGTGAAGCAAAACAGAGGCACAATGAGCTGCTGGCAGCGCTCCAGCGAAGGCCGGCGTAGCAGGAATTCGTGTAATACACCGTCTCGGTATATACGTTTCAGTCTGAGCCAACTTTACCACAACCAGATAACTTTGCATTTGAGCCGTAGCAAGCTTCTTTGCCGATACCACAGCACTTTGGAATACGAATTCAATATTGCTAGCTCCTTGTGCAGTCAGCGGCGGCATTGTCAAGTGCACTATATGCTCCTAGCGCGTGAACGATAGACTGTATGGGTGGGGAGATGCGTGGTGTAGCAGACCAAATCAACGCTGTTGACTGGTAGGTATATTAAAAAAACGTACAATAGGTACTGAGCGCGATTTGCTAAGGTTGAAGTTAGCAATAATGTTTTGTTTGGTCGATAAGCAGCACACTTCGTGTTTTGCGTGTTGAGGGCCAAGTAGAACCGGCAAAGGAGGTACGGTAACGACTGGGCGTTGCTCGCTTGTATTATCTTTCTAACTGTACTAGTGTAGGATCACTACGTTGAATGCCAGAACGAGGAAAAAGAGCTAAGAAAACTGGGCCAAAGCGGCACATGATCGTGTTGAGCGATGCCATCACGGGCATCTCCAAGGCATCGATCCGCCGTCTCGCTAGGCGAGCTGGTGTCACGTGAATGCTTACTGTATGAGGAGACTCGTGCAGTTCTAAAGGTATTCGTGTCCAACCTGGTGCGTGATGCCATCGTCTACTCTGAGCATGCAAATCGAATAACCATCACCACCAGAGACGTCGTCTACACTCTTAAGCGCCAAGGCCGCACCCTCTACGGCTTCGGAAACTGAGCAGGATCAATTTCGCCTCCGCATTTGTATACCAATATAATTTCAAATTACCAATCTAAAATACCAAAAATACCACAAAACGTTCTTCGAACTACGATTCCCCCCGGAACCAGCCGGCCCGGGTAAGCAGTCCTCCGTGAGGGGGGTTTTCGTCACGCTGACAGCAGTTCTTCGAACGATTCCCCCCGGAACCAGACGGCCCGGGTAAGCAGTGGGTTTTTCGTCACGCTGACAGCAGGGCGAAGAGACCGCGCTTGCACCGTCGGTAAAGTGTGTTGGCAGGCAAGCTGCAGGCTGCCGCAGCTGATCGGATGGTCGGTCGCTGATTGAGCGGCACGTCTCACATCCTCTTAAGCTCGGCACTTCGGTTGGTCTTACGCCTACCACATCGACCTTTCACGCGCGACGGCAAGTTGTAGTTTCTGCTTGCCTCGGCACTCTGACCAGCTCGGCGCCAGACGCGTGCCACCGTGAAGGTGGAGTACGTGGAAACTTCGATGAACGCTCCACTCTCCTGCACGCCGTCGTTCGATCTGGCGAGAACGGATGCCACGATTTATTTGTGCTCCTTGGTGGTCACGACCTTCTTGGATTTGCCGGTCGTGGATGGGTTGGACGGGTTAATGTTCATGCTTGGCTGACGGTTTTGCAGACGTTATGCTTGGTCTTGGAAGCGTGAAGTTAAAATGACCGGTAGTTCGATGGTCAGTGAAGGGGGAACACATATAATTCTCGTGGCGCCTACCTGTTGGTGTCGTGCGGCGATACCAACACGTCCGGATAAAGGCCTCGCCACCGACTTCTCTTTTCTACCAATAACTACTCGCTTTGAATGTTTCCACGGATCCAGAGCTTGAAAGGTGAGTTTCCTCCTATTTTGACGAAACGGAGCTGTAGATAATATGGGAACACCTTTCACGGATGGACAGCCTCATTAGATTAATTCCGTAATCGTGACTGCATAACGTGTGACTTGTAACCACACGTACCTTCGTGCTACATCATACCAGGAGACTGTTGCGCCCAGTATTTTCGCCAACATGTATTCTCAGCAAATGTAGTATCAAACATTGAAAGCACTGAGAATATCGTGAACGTTCATTAATGTGTTGCTTCATACATACGATGAAGCGCGCTGCCAACGTTCTGCGGGGATCCCACATTTAGGACGCGTGCCTGTTGATTTGGAGTGGTTCCCCGGACTCATTCACATCGTTTCAGGACTGCAGAACAAACACCACATGTCATAAGTTACAACGGTTCAAGTGTGTAAATTTTGGGTACACTATAGACTGCAAGGAAGCGTGGGAGACTCAGGTCACTGAGTCTAAGTAAAGGTTTTTGGTAGAAGTCACCTCGGATTTATGTTAGTAGCATCGGAGCCACTCAAGTAAAACAATTGTCGTGTGATTGGTTGAAATAGACTCCCACTTTCGACGAACGATAGGACTACACGTTGCACACGCTATTCGTGTGCTTCGTGCTTACTTCCGATCTATGTACACCTACTCAGGTAAATATGTCCACTTTCTTATGTGACTGTATCCAGCCCGTTACAGCGGTACCCCGTTGTTGATTAAACATTGTAACGTGTGTATGTATGCAGTGCAAAGGATGAGCGGTCGGTCCAGTATGCGGTTGGCCCTCCGTCTCCGTGCGCGCGTAGTAGACAAAAAAACGTGGTAATCGCCATACCCTCTCTTAAGCTGTTCTAAATGACCGCATCGGAGAAACCGCAGACACGTTAACGAATTCAAGCTCGGCGTCGCCAAGAATGAAGTCTATGTTGGACTAGGTAACAGCCTTCAAACCTCAGCACGCCTCCGCAACAGGGATTTCGTGTACGCGTCTAAAGCGTCGATGGGGGCAGGGATAATAAAAAGCTTACCCAACATCAGCAAGCCGTGTCCACAGTAGGTGAGCGAGAAACAACCCGAAATTCGGTTCATGACGATGTGAAAACGCGTGAGCGGCCAGTTGAACGGCTACGAAATACGGGTTGGTGGTGGTAGCATACCTGCGTGGTGTCAAGAACGACTGCCTACTCGCGAAGTTGCCCGTGATATTACCGTACGCGGTGAAGGTTGTTCTCTACATGTCCATTCCACTCTTTAAGCATAGTCTCCTTTTCCTCAACAAATTCAGTGTTCCTTTGTGCGGCGTGCAAGTCGTATATGTATTTGTATAAAACTGCAAAAGAACTCCGAGATCATCCCGTGTGATCGCTCGTGTAGCATCACAACCGCGGGATCAACATCATACAGGATCGGCTTCTAGTGGCCATACCCAGATCTGCTTGTGACTCCAACATGCGTAGGCACAAACCTCAGTTACAACACGAAACCAGAAACTGAGCGCCTATCATTATTTTCATTGCCCAGACATGCCTATGTGTATAAGCCGCAATCTGCAACTCCCTCACTGTAGTCGCGATTCAGTGATCTAGCTCGCACGAGTCGCTGGGATAGGAAAATGGGATAACAAGTGCACTCTTAGAGCATCTCCACCGGTTGGTCTCAACGATAGTTTTAACCTAAAGCAGCGCGGTTAATACTCGGCAAGACTTATTGCTTCCACCGGCAGGTCCTATTGCAGGCTTTACCTTCGCCAGAACGAATAGGTTGGCATTTGGGTTTTACAATTAGACTAAGATTTCAACATCAACAAAACAATTTGTCTTGTGGAGTGTATTCATGCATTAAAGCTCAATGGTGGAAGAAAGTAGCTATGCCCAAGTCTTAACCCTTTCGCGGTCGAAGGGCACAAAATTCGCCCTTTAAGAAAATCGCGTACTCGTTTTGCATATCTCTTGCAACATAGCACCTTCAGCGATTTGCTGGAGCATCCTGTTGATTGCAAGCAGCTTGATTTTTGTATGGCTTCATGATTACGCATTGTACTGTTTATAAGTTGTTATAAAAGGCGCTGCATTTACAGTACTTGTGCAATAGGGCACAAAATGCGCCATTTGAGGGGGGTGCTTTCGCACCGTGTTTTGGAAAACATGTAAAAGGGCGAATTTTTGCGCCCTTCTACTGCGAAAGGGTTAAGACTTCGAATAAGTCCAACCGGTGGAGATGCTCTTAACTACAGCTCTTCAAGTAAGATCAAACAAGGTTTGTCTATAGCTCTCACCTGCAGTAACTTTCACAGGTTGTCGTTATACACAAGCAGTCAAGCCAATAAGGTTTGGTAGGTTTTGGACCCGCTACTCAGCAGGGTCAATAAGCCGGGTACATCGCGTCTGCTGCGCCTGCTTCGCAACCGCACCAATCTGCCCCCACGCGTTACTAATACCGGTAGAGGTAAGCGAACATGGTTCAAATCGCGATGTCAGCACCCGATGCATGGAACTCGATGTTTTCCAGGTTTTACAGGTATATCGGTACAAGGTGGCCACGCAATTAAACATTTTGGGACCCCCTTTAGCCACCGGTAGTACTCCGGTAAATCGGTAGTAAGGTGGCCACGCAATTAACCTTGTGGGAATCCCCTTTAGCCAACGGTAGTGCTCCATTATATCGGTAGTAAGGTGGCACGGAAGTAATCCTTGTTGGGCTGGGCTATACACCTCGCTCCTATCCCAGAATAACCACTACCGTCTTACCTTGTACCAGACCCCTTAGTGTTCTATTTTAGCTTTTACAACGGTTGGGTTAATACGTAACACATACCAGTAGTTGGATGGGAACTAGTTGGGTTAAACGCTTCCAAACAGCGCCAAAAATATTACTTTAAGATAGCTTTTAGTGAGATTAATTGGTTGAAAATACGAAGGGCCTACATATCAACGAAACAATATCCCTGATGAATTTGACCGCTCCAGACTCCAAATATTCTAGGGGTGGCCGTTCTAAACCAATAGAACGCCTACGCGTCTGGTACCACTAGTTTCACCTAAGTAGCGCAATATTCGGTTGCAGCACATGATGCTCGTGCTTGGGGCAGTTCAGAAAGGCCACTAACATCCGGTTGTTCCATGTAAATCACCGCCTCCCCGACTGGTCCGTTCCGATATACAGTGACGAAGACTACTTGGCGACAGATCCAGCGCAGTGCTAACAGCAGGATAACCGAATCGGTTCGACTTAAGCAACAGGCTTCCCAGAAGCTGACGCCAAACTGTTGATGGCATTCCGTGATCGTGATCCGAGTTCGGTATCTGCACACTTCACCTCTATATTCCTTATCCAGACAAAATATGGTTCTTCCTTCGTCGCTCAACAGCTCGCGTACATGGTTGCGCATAACTCTCGATATTCCGCGTCCAAAGCTTTGATTCATTCCTTTGCCTTAGGAGCAACCAGTGCTTCCTCCACTGACGTCGGCTCGAACAACTCGTTCACCGTCGGAAACTGACAGCAATGTCAATTATATACCCACGCAGTCACCATTAGGCTGCCTTATTCGGGTCAACGCCGAGAAGGAAGCTCCAGGACCTTCATCCTCATCATTTGCATTGTCGCTTCCAGGCCTCACTGACCGCGGAACACTCTCCATTGTTTTGTCGCGATTCTCGTTGCTTTCATCACGCTCAGATCCGCCAAGCGGCCTCCATGCTGGAGTTGGCGACGTTAAGTCACCCAGCAGGCGCATCTAAAAAATCATGCTCCACTGTTCACGTTTCAGAAGGTCCTTTATGTTCCCGGTCTTGAGATTGAGCACATGATAGCTCGAAGTACGGTGGCCCAGGGTATTCCTCAAGACATTTTGTAGTGAACAAAAAACAAATGTAGACTATATCACTCCATGCCCGTTAGCCTGAAACATCAGGGCGATCGCCAAAGCGTCGGGTGTACATAGTCTATCCATCAAATGCAACGTTTTCCGGAACCAGCATGGATGCGTAGTAGCCAGCAACGTGTTGCGTCGCCGGAGGGCACGTCGGTCCGTGGTAGGTGGGCAAAAGCGGGAAGCTGGTCTTGGGGTTGCAAAGCAAATCGCAGATTGAGTGAATAAGCGCTCAGATTTGAAATTCACACTTAAAAGTGATTTTGTACGGGGAAGTGACAGGCCGACTGGACTGACGCAGTAATCAGCGTCCGTCCGTTTCGCGGCCACACGTACCGCAAACTAATGAGCTCGCGGAGGGACAGCAGCGGGGATTTCGCCATCAATGCTCAAGGCGCCGAGCCCTGCATGAAGTACGAGCCGAACGATGCCGCCAAGCGTATGAAGACGTACATGCCGAGCTATCAGCAGCGGGAGAAGTGACAGAAGAGAGTCAAGAACCCTGCATTCAAGCCAAAGCGCTCTCGCAAGAGCCACTACACAAATTCTAGAAGTCCGTGCGGGACTCCAAGTGTGTCTACAATTTACCACGCATGTAATCAGTACGTACGTAAGCCACCCTGACGTCCAAGGAGGTCTCGTCGCAGTTCAACAGCGTCATCGACGCACCGAGACGGAACCGGCCTTGTTGGAACTCATCGTCATCGACGGCGACGAATCCGCAAAGTGGCCGCTTGGCGTTGAAGGTATCGAAGAGTTGCGGTAGAATCAAGGAGAAAGTTCGTGACGTGGGTGATACGGAACGATGCGGCTGTTACCGCGACGACTGCATTAACGCTAGTACAAGCTACTACGGTATGCTAGAGAACTGTCGTTTGTTCGGACAGTGCTCGTACATCGTGTAGGAATCAACGGACTTCCAGCTTGTAGACACTAGCCTGGCAGATTGCCACGAACACCATTAATGTGGGTGCTGTAATCGGAAAATATTTGGGCGAGCTGACTACCCATGATTTGCGAGGGAAAAGAAGCAGATCAGCGAGTATATGTTTGTGTCGCAGATACCTTCGACCAGGAAAAAATCCGTTTACATTGACGCGACGAACTGGTGGTATGACACGGTTTATCAACCACTCCTGCCACCCCATCGCAAAATTTGTTAGAAATGTATTGCCGCACTGAACTGCGCGTGCTCGTGATATCGCAGAGGAATATCAAGGCTGGCGAGGAAGTGACTGTGAACAACGGCCCTGAGTTGTGGTTTACGTGCGGGTGTGGAGAGCGCGAGTGCCGCAGCAACCCAGCGTTGACGACGCTTCCAGACGTTTCATGTCAGCTACTGGTAAACGAGTGAAGCTTTTGATTTGCAATATCAATAATATGGGGGTATATGTGCTGCGTTTTGCTACTCTTATATTTCTGTCGAACTTCGTAACGCTATTCACTAAAAAGCCGCATGTTGTTCGAACCTTTCATCTGATCGCCATGTTTGTGAGCTCTCAGTGGACGGAGTATCAGCACGTGGACTTTTTAAAGGCCTTACGAGACGTGTCCACTCGGATACGGAAGCAATCAAAGGGGACATTGTTATGACGGTTCAGACAACGCACAAAGCAATGCGCTCGAACGGGTGTTTCGCACGGACAACAACTTCATGTACCTACACGGTTTTTATCATTGTCGCCAACGTGGTCGAACGTACGAAATGTATATCTTTAACGACAATGGATCGCGTGTTTAAGGAATTCTACAACATTCACTTCAGTCGCAACATTGAACAATTCATCAAGCGAGGATAGCGAAATGGTGCGCCAACGCGGAGACAGCGGAGTTCGCGGAGTATGTTTTTCACGCAGTGGCTTCGAGGAACGTTTGTGCGTTGCCAGGCACCTGGCACGTTTGCAACAACGTCCAATACAGTGGAGCAATTTAACAAGAAGCTGAAACGTGACGACACCCCTGCGATAACAGCTAAAGGTGGGCGTCCTTTTACAAAAGCTATTATCGTGTTGCCATAACGAGGCAAGCTCGCTGAGTGTATTTCGTGTCGTTGTTGAACCATCGAGCTCTTTAACCCGACGATGTAGTTTTTTCAAGAGGTATTCCCCTACCCTGATTCGCGGTATTATTTTGCTGATAACATCAACTTTGTAGCTTCTTGCCAGCCTCTACGTGTTTCCGTGACAGTGCGCGACAAAACAGAAGGTTGTGTCGTTGTGTCACCCCAGACGGGTTTGAATTACGCAAGAATGGAGGTGCGGAATCAACCCAACGGGGGTGGCAAGTGAATGAAATGCGTAAGACATGCGAGTGCAATATGTTTTTATGAGTTCAATACCCGTGGATACTTGATACACGTACTGGCGAAGTCGACTACTTTGGAAATGAGATGCTTGTAGACAGCACGCCAGCTCGAAAGCGGGCTCGCACTGGATCTCCAAACCAAAAGGACCGACATCCCAACCTCCAGGACAACCTATTACGAACGGCTATGCGCTTGTCATGCCGTAAGAGGCATGTAGGCTGGGTTAATGCAATATACCGCGAAAAGCGTCGCGATCATGACGAAGCGTTCCTACGTAGCCGTTTAGCTCAGAAGCTGCACCAAATGTAGTGGCAGAAACCTCGCGATTCCCTGCTAAGTGACGCTGAAGAAGACGATAACCAGAGCAACGAGATTGAAATTTTAAATACGTTCCAGCGCCGCGAAATCTGTGGTGCTCCTGATTCGAAGCTACCCAAGCGACTGCATGCCAGCTACGCTGAGAGTATCCGAGGGGTGTGTACGGGAACGAGCCATTCCGTGCAAGAAGAGGCACAAAAAGCATAATCGCGATGCCAACCATGACAATGCTCTCACGGTCGATACCTGGTGACTGGGCGTTGAGCGTCTACCACAACCACGTAAATCCCGTACTCAAAATATGATGCTAAATGACATTCTAGTGTTCGTGATGGGCTATAGATGAATAAGACCCGATCTGTTTTTGACAAGTTGAAGGACTTTGACCTCACGCCGCAGGAGCGGAACATGCAGACTCTAGGGTAGTGCTTCCTAAAATAATATTGAATGTAGGGAGACAACACAGCGAAATAAATAATGTTATCTAGCAACACGATAATGGAAATACATTATTGCATTCTTTAGCTATAATGGGGTCTCTAGAACATGTAGTATTATCGGCCAAAATTTTAAAATAGTGCAGCTGTCATTGGGTAAAAATAAGTTTCAGGTACCGTTAGAATAAACGGTAGCAATAAATAAGCAATGCAGGTAGCTTCTCAAGCTCTGGAAATAGATTATGCATCGCGAAATAATGCATATATGGAAATTACAATATATATTTAAGAAACACTGCTCTAGGGAACAAACCGTATTACGTCTACCAGCTGCAGGCAATGGAATGGAGCCGCAAAGTCTGGAGCGAGCTGCATGCTCACCGCATGATTAGGCACTGCTTCAAGCACACCGCCATATGCTTCAGATGTGGCGAGGAGGACGGTAAGAGCTGTAGTTACGCTAGCACCGGCGTTGAAGATGATTTACGCGGCGTTGGCAAGAACTCATTTTGTGGATGATGTTGGTGGCATCCTTGTCCTTTTCGTGGTTCAGTAGTTTGGTCTTGCGATAGTAGTTCACGAGTTTTGCACTTACAAAGACTTGGCAGTAGCTTCATATCTACCATGAGCTTGCGCGGTACATAGTTTCGAATACACGCGGAGGTCTAAAGCCCTGGACAGCCATATCTCGCGAATACACATTGCTAGACTCTGTCTCCATGTTGCTGCTTCATCCCTGCTGGCGCTCACATGGCTCCCACACTCGTGAATACTTGATTCCACTTGCCGAGTTGATTGATCATGACTATACCCCACGATCCAAGAACGATTCCAGGACGGAAGGCCGTTCTGCGAGTAGATCCCGTTGGGCAACTCCCGAAGTTGGAGTCCCGTCTATACGCCTTGTCCCACCCAGATAACATTCTTTCATTTTCACGTTCAGATCGAGAGAGAAATCACGTTGCCCACAACGCGATTTCCAAGCGGTCGCAAGCACAATGCCGTCCAAGACTCCGAGCGCCGACGTGCTGCCGATACCCGAGCAAATTCTGCTGGCTGCCTCCTCAGTATTGAGTGGGGCTGCGGGTGCAGGAACCGGCGGCAGTCAGGCTGCTATCTAGAACACCAAGACGCCGCGCCACCGGAGGCCACGGTCAACGCCGTCGCTTCTTCTGTCGCAGATACGCCGGGCAAGCACGAACGGCATGAAGGTGCGGAACCAAAGTGAGCACGCGAAGAGCGCTTTGCGTCCCAGCCCTGGGGGCGCTGCATGCCTCGGGCAACCCCGCCTATGTGTTGACGATGATGTGTTTCCAAACAAAATCCCGGCAATGTTTCCCACTGATCGTGGCGTGCAGCACGAGATCGACCTCGCCCCGGGCGCGAAGTACTGCGTGACGCAGCAGTGGCCGCTTCCTCGGGATCAGGTCCAGGCTATTGATGACTTCTTCGAAGGCTGACGTCAAGCTGGACACGTGCGGGAGAGCATCTCCCCGCACTCGAGTCCGACCTTCTGCGTGAAGAAGGCCACAGGGGGGTGGCGGATCGTCCACGCCTTCAACAAGCTGAACGACGCGACGATTCCGATCCCACGCAAGGACATCATCCTCGACTCGATGGCAGGCAGCGAGGTCTACAGCGCCATCGACATGACCGATGGCTTCTACCAGATCCTCATGCGTGAGAGCGACGTGCCTCTCACAGCGGTGAGCACGCCAAGCGGCATGCTGTGGGAATGGCTAGTCATGCCGCAAGGGCTGAAGAACGCCCCTGCCACCTTCAACCGAATGGTGTCGCAGGTACTCCGGCCGCTTCGAGACTTCGCTCCAAGCTACTTCGACGACATCTTCGTGCACAGCAAGGCAGAGCCAAGTCGCTCTGCCATCGACGTTTATCTGGGCCAACTCCGACGCGTCTTCGAGACAATGCGTACAAACAAGTTGTACACTTACCTGCGCAAGTGTGTGTTCGTCGCACCCGCGATTCTGGTGCTCGGCTGCTACATCAGCAAGGCTGGTGTCCGTGCTGACCCTGAAAAGATCTCGTCGATCTGCTACTGGCCGATACCCAGAAACGTCAAGGAAGTCCGACAATGGCTCGGGCTTGCCAACTATCTGCACAAGTACAAAAATAACTTTGCGGCGATAGTGCGACCCCCCTCTCAGCTGCTCAAGAAGGACGCTGAGTGGTCCTGGACTTCGGTGGAACAGACGGCGTTCGACGCCGTCAAGAAGAGCATGGCTTCAGCGCCAGTGTTGGCGCTCCCGAACCACGGCAAGGCCTTCCACGTCGTGTGCGATGCGAGCGACTTCGCCATCAGCTGCGCGCTCGTGCAGTTCGACGACGAAGGTCGTGAACGCGTCGTAAGCTTCGAGTCACGACAGCTGAAGCCTGTGGAGCGGAAGTAATTGGTCCATGAGAAGGATCTGCTAGCCATGCACTATGCCTTGATCAAGTTCCGAGTCTATCTCTTGAGCGAACATACATTCGCTCTGTATACCGATCACGCCTCGCTGCGGACGGCCACGAAGAGCCCGTATCTGTCCGCATTGATTCTTGGTCATCACTTGAAGCGAAGCCACTTGAGCCGAAGATCGCCTTCGACGCCGCCACAGGCGGGGTCCCTCCCCCACCAGACTGAGAATCACGAGCTGCTGTGGGTGCTGCCACAGCTGGAGAAGTCGGAACGCGCGGATGGCGAGCGTTGTTGACATGGAACGGCATCAATCCCGTGGACGTGTGCATTGCGTTGTTCAGTGCATACTCAACCATGGGCAGGAACTCGCTCTATGACGGGTACGAGGTTACATAGCTGCGGATCACGTCTTTGACCACGCGATTCGCGCGCTTTGTCTGACCTTCGTTCTCTGGATGAGCAGCTATGGGCAATCATGATACTCATGGAGGAGCCGCAGTCTGATGTCATCGTCGCATGGAACGACGACCCGAGGAAAGTCCTCGCGATCGGCACTGTACGACAGCACCTCGCCATCGAAGCTGTAGCACGAGATAGACGCGCGCATTGGAGCTGTCAGACGATGCAGAGCCTTGTCGGACGGGTCGCGGTGGTAGCTGACGTCGCCAGAGTCGAACGCATCCGCATCGTAAGCGGTCGCAATCTGCTGTCGCAACGAGCCGACCGTGTGCACCGAGACCGTGTTGATGCCCGACGCAACACAACCCGCGCAATCTTCGTCGTCATCAGCGTCGACCACCGGATACGACTCCGAACGGAGGTTTTAGTCAGGCCGGCACGAGACGCGCATCGTCAATAATGTTCGACTTGCCAGGGTTGTATAGTGTACAACGAAGTTGTACTCGGCGAGAAATGATTGAAACCGCGCTATGTGCTGTGACCTGACCCATTTGTCGGGTCCAACCGATCCATCAGGTCCAAGAGATCCGGCGGGTTCGTCACGGGCGACGTCGTTCCCCGTGCCTCGAGATCCCCTGACTGGCTCGGAGTCCCCAGTGGCGAACATCGAGACCAACGAGCTGCCAGCAGCGGACGAAGCTGCTGCGTTTCCGGACTTCGTACTGCAACAGCATCTAATTGTCCGCGATGCCATCGCCATGTCCGTCGACAAGCAGAAGGAAACTCGGACAAGCGCGGTCGAAAGAACATGGAGACGTTCAAGGTTGGTGAACGTGTACTACTCTCGGTCATGACCATAACATAAATGCTGTGACGAACTTGGGAGACTCCCCCCCAACAAGTTGCTCCCGCGCTACATTGGCCCGTTCAAAATCGTTGCTGCTCTCGGCGACGCTTACCCGGTCGACATACCTACGGCTATGCGACACCACACTTCGGCTAGCTCAAGCAGTACCACCCAGCGACGATCCCGAGTAAGGAGCCGGGACCCATGACGGCCACGTGCAGCCAAAGGTTGTTGTTGGTCGACGACCGGAGAAATGCAAGTACCCCATCGACATCGGTGTCGCGAGGGTGGACTGTGTGGTTCAGCCAGTCGACGTTCGGCTGATGCCGTGACAGCCACGGCATCCCGAAGACGCAGTCGAAGGATCCGCTCAAGTCAATCACGAGGAAGTCATCGTCCCGTAGAAGTCGTCGAAGGAGTACGTGAACTTGACGCTGCGTCGCGGCAGCTGCCGCGGCTTGCCGTCAGCGTACTTGACGACCATTGAGCTGGGACCTTCACGGACTTGCAGATCTCTCGGGAGCACTGAAAGCCTCTCGGCGCGAACGAAGTTGTTCGTCGCGCCGGAATCCAGCATGGCGCAGATGGGACGCTGCGCGCCCGAGACGTGGAGACTGAGGATGATCAGTCTCTTGTCGCTGCTGGATGTGGTGGCATATAGCTGTGCGTGTAGCACAGCGGGGCTGGGAGGAGGTTCCGCCATCAAGGAACTCAGATCCCCCGTCTGCCCAGTAGGGTGCCCCGCGCCTACTGGTCGTCTCCGGGTTTTTACTGTCCGGAGTAGACAGAGCCATCGGTGACATCGACGGCGGCGAGCACGGGAGCCGGTGCGCTGCAGACCGCCACACGATGACCAGGCTTGCGACAACGGAAGCAGATCATCGTTCATTGCCCACTGGAGCCGCCTTGGCCTCGGCCACAGCTCTGGGACGGGTCGTATTGACGCGTCGCTTTTGACGCGATCGCGTCGATCTCCATCCGCACTGCTTCGTGGTGGCTTAAACCCTCAATGACGGGAACGCGCGGGAGGCCGTGACGCTGTAGTCTTCACGGAGATCCCTGTCAAAGGCCCCTTCAAGCGTCGCGACAGGATTCCGCGCCAGATCGACCCGCTGGAAGCTTGCATTCATGCCAGGCGCGCAGAAATTAAATTGGGTCGTCATGTCGATCGGGTTGTCGACGATGCACGACACCAAATGCCTAGCATGCTGGATGTAGTCTTTCATCGACAGCTCCCTGCTTCACGTTCAGGAAGGACGTCCGCTGTTGGACCTCATCTTGAGCCATTGGTCGTCCTTGGCCTCATCCATCGTCATGAAGCATGACGGATCAGCGGCATGGCGGCCGAGCGCCCATTCGTTGGCGTTGCCTGTCATCTGGACTGCGCGGGAGTCAGCGCTTGCCGAATTGCGTCGCAAGCGTGCGCGCCATGAACGCTTTTGAGCTGCAAGGCGGTGTTGTTGTTCCGTCCTCGTGGAGAGCAGTACGGTGATTAATGCTTCGCCGGAGACTTTTCAGAGGCGGTGAAGCCCCTCCCACTCGAATCGTGTCAGGTGGAGGAACTACTCGTGTTCCAGTCGCGCACCCGACGTCCCTTTGGTCGTCGACGCGCTCATCGTTCGTGGTCGTTGGAAGGACTACGAAGTGCTACCAGGTGTAACGGGGCTAAAGTCTACCGATACGTAAGCATTCGTTGTTGTTGTGAGGAAGCAATGTCTTAGTCGGTATGCCAAGACACGTGGAATTATAAACAAAATTGACTCCATGTGATATTTGACACGAGGTGGTCCTGGATTTTCCCAGACCGCCTGAGCCGCTTCCAATGATTGGTCGACAAGGGAGACAAATGCGACAGTCTTTCGGATCGCTGTGGGCGTGCCACGTGGAGTGCACATGGATTGGAACTCGGCAGTGCTCCCGTTGAAGCACGTAAAGGCTTGACATTCCCGGACGACGTCGATCCCGGATCCCATATCCCGGACGACAACATCCCAAACGGGACTTTCCCGGATGGAGTCAAGTTCCTGACAGTGGGTGAGGCCCTGGCGCCGTACAAGTGCTCCCGATGAACCATGCCGGAAGAGCCACCCGCCTTGACGTGCTGTACAACGTGTACAAGCCCGACCAAGTTCCCCAAGTTGCGCCAAGATGGTGCCCAAATACAGACATCCCGGACGTGGAACCTCGGACGTGAGATCCCGGATGGGATTTCCGTCCGAGATGACACAATCCCGGATGGCAATATCCAAGTATACTGAAGCCAAGTCAAAACCGACCGACCAAGTCGACCGTCCAAGATCTTCCAAGATTCCATGGAAAGTTCCAGGAACTTCGACGAACAACTATCAACCCATCGACTCTCACTAAGCGTTTGTATGCAGCGTGTGACACAGAACGTGGACAGCAACCAAGCCATACAAAGATTAAGATAAATCAGGTGCGCGTGTCCTTAGCAGACCCGTGCACCCACAGAGCAGATAGCAAACATAAAACCAAACAGAGTTCGTTTTCCCATCCACTGCGCAAGTCCCCCGGCAGAAGACCGCAAGAGCGACGCACGCATCAAGGCCTCTCGGTGTTACGCCCGAGCGAGGAACTCCCATATACATTCAAGCCGAGTCAGTGTTCTCCCTGTTTCGTGTCCTAGTTGCGGCTGTACTTCCATTCGGGGTCCCGCATTTCATATTACTTGTCTTTTAGGTTGGTTTGAGTAGCCACAACCTGGAAGGTTAACCGAGAGTGCTATTGTGTGATAGGAGAGTGTTTTGATCGAACTCCTCCCTGTGGTGCGTGTGAGAAGGATCAGCCGGGATTGACCAGCATCCCGGAAGTGCGATCCAAGTAGACTGGTGTTCAGACCCACCGTCCAAGGGTCTATAAGAATAAGTGACGGTTGTATATAACTCTGTATTGTATATTGGTTTTCTGGGTTGCGGAGGCTACGTCTAAGGTTGGTTACGTCCAGACTCCCGCTCAAGACCTAAACTCGAACGACAACTCGTTCTCGGTCCATCTCCAGAACCCGAAGGTAGACGGGCCAACAGGGGTTGACACGAGGGACACACGCTAATCCCGGCTGGGATTTTCCGTCCGAGATTTGTCCATCCCGGAAGTAAGTTCTCGAACGACACTTCCGTCCGGACTTCGCACGTGCCGCTATACACCTGGGCGACCAAAAGGCGTTCACCCACCTCGCCACATATTAAAGGTCGGTCGCAAGACCGTACTTAAGCCGAGCTTAACTGACCCACTGTTTGGGGTGCTGCACGCTAACTGGCTAATATGTATACTAAAGGGCGACTTCTGTCCAATAACATAGTGCCAAGTCACAGCCTGTTTGGACTGTGACTCGTACCTACTTTTTTAACGGGAGATCGTCCCGTTACACAAGCTCGTTCAGCGTTCCTGAACGTACGGCTTGCAAGTGGAGAATGACGTTTCAACGAGAGGACATCTACGCTCCGGCCTGTGCCTATGGCTTGCAGATGAAGGCCAAACTTGCGCCCTCTACAGAGCAGACCCGAAGTGGAAGGAGCTGTCTGAAAGTATCACGTCCTGTTTTGAGGTTGGAGACGCAGTCTGGCTGTACATCCCCAGACAGGACTCAGCCGCAAGCTGGCTCACCTCTGGCATGTTCCGTTCTGGATCGAGGAGATGCATGATGAATACAGGGTGAAGCTCAGGGTTGATGACACAGGATACTGCGTCAACCCTTGGGTACATATTACCCGCATGAAGCCCCGAGCTCTCTATCCTAAACGACCGACCAACCAGATCGACGTCAAAGAAGAAGGTGATTTCGATGCAGCACTGTTGCTGGAAGACAGTTGGGAAGCCGACAGCCTAACCGTTGAGTTCGAGGTGGATAAGATCCTGGACTTGCGCTGGTCTAAATGTACGCGCATATCCAGACGTCCCCGTGAATATCTTGTCAAGTGGAAAGGCTATGACGAGCCCGAGTGGATTCCGATGGCACAGCTGAACTTCCTAATGCGTTCAACCATGGCGCTAAAGCTCGCGCTCGTTTCGGTGCCATCCAGGCCGGAGATAACCATCCAAGAGCGTAGCATTCCAAGATGTGAATTCCTGAAACTACCAGATCGTCGACTTTTGAAACGTGGAAACTGAGTGTAAATAAAAAATTGAGGATGATGAGAGTGACTTCAAGGCTAGCGAAAGTGTTGCGACCTGGCTGTACACGCAGAGTAGGAAACGACACAAACAGCACTGGGCGACAAAAGCAACCTCTTGGTCCGCGGTATATTCATCACACCTCCTCAGCACCTCGCAAAATCTCAACTGAGCCTTCGCTCCAATCCTTCTCCAGTCCTTCTAGAACTACTTTTTGTCTAACGTCTACTTCAACTTCAACTGTCATAGTGATGGTCAGTACCAATCCTCAACAGAAAGGATGGCGATGATGAAAGTGGAAGGATCAGTGATGACGAACGAGAAACAAGATGGAAAGCAGTATGATGGCAGAAACGACCTTGCGAGCTAGAACCTGGAAGTATTCCGTCGTGGGTGCTGACGCTGGAAGTCTTCACTGAAAACGTTCAGAGACCCAGTTGGCCGCACCTTCGTCTACAGGCAGCCATTTCGCCTTCAACTCATCCGAGACGTGCGCGATCCGCTGCTCATCCGTTCCGTTTGCCCACTGGAGACGTCCAGGTTTCGCCTGATCGATCTCGATCACCTGCTCCTCCAACGTGAACGGCATCCAGTCAGCTTTGACGGTGGTCAAGTCCTTGACGAACCAGTAGCAGACCTTGACCGGATATGGCCAGACGCCCGGCTCCTCAAAGAGCGTCCCTTGGCGATCAAAGCCTGAACGAGCTTCTCGGTCTTGCGTCCAACCAGATCATGTCGTTGAGTACACTCTTGGTGTAGCTGAGCACACTCGGAGTAGTCAGAGTCATCATCCTCGTCGTCCTCGATGCCCTTGGTCTTCATGGTCAACCCGTGGAGAATCTCCCAGAAAGCTTGAAGATGCTGCCGGACGTATTACGAGAACTTGCCCAGAAGCGTGAGCGGCGACGTCGACAGATCAGAGCGTCGGTGAAAATATAGAACAGTGACTCTATTACGCCACATGACCTTCCAGGGTTTGGTCACCAACCGCTTCTAGTACTCGTTCACGTTCCAGTGCTCGGCCAGGATGTAAACGTCCTGATTGTGGTGAGCGTAGTTCGGAAAACCAGGAGTGTTCGCCCTTCTTGGTCGAGTACCGTGCACGAACCCCGCAGATGCGCCACGACCGAATGCCTGGGTATGGGCGCTCAACGACGGCCAGCTCAGCGGTCATAAGATCCTCAAAGTTGACACGCGCCAGCATTCGCAGTACCGACGCCTTCGCCGCGCAAGACTTGCGCTTCTTAGTCGCCGACCTCTTGTTGGACGAGGTCAGGCAGGGACAAGAGTCCTGGCATGGCTGCTTCACAGGATTTGACAGGGATGACGCTGTGGCCGTAAGACGAAGATTGAACCCGCTTGGACCTGGCATGACGTCTGGGTTTGGTGATGGTGTTGCCTTTGTCCGACTCTACGTCCAGCATGATGACATCCGTTGGTGCCGCTTGAGCCGCCATGGCCGACGCTCGTTCAGCAGCACCATGATACGCTTGGACCTCCGGATCGTCGTGCTCGCCCGAGGAGGGCGAGAGGAGCTAAACGCTGTTGTCTTCCAGAGCAGTCCAACCAGGAAGAGAAGAGCGAAGATCATCCGCCTTCTTAACGTGTGGCCCGATCGTCACGCCGTGGTTCTACGTCCAAGTCGGCTCTGCGAACACCACCCACGAAGACGCCTCCTTCCAAGTCTGGCCGGGGTTCTTCGTCCAAGAAGCCTGCCCGCCCGGCCAACCACGGTATCAGCTTCGCCCCAAGGACCATGGCAAGAGCCAGATCGGCTGGACATGACCTGGATCGCACCATCAAGAAGACTTGAGAAGCGCTTCCAGGGTTTGTGGCCTGACAGGATCTTCCGGTTGACGTTCAAATGGCGATGCAGGCCGATATGGGGTATGATGAAGCCCTGCAAGGGTTGGGACGGATCGAGTCGTTCGCGACTTGTTTCCTCTGCGTAACCTTCTCTGCATGTTAACCATCATGATGTACTGGTAGAAGCTGGGCTTCACTCCGTGGGATAGATTCGTGCTTAACACGTACTTCCTTCTAGATGAAACCCTCCTGAACAAGATGGATCGACAGGGCACGATCCCTTAAGTCGTGTTCGTCATCATCCTCATTGGACGGTGAACCCAAGTACGGCGAGTAAAATCGGTATGGCTCCCCGACGACCCGTCTGCAACCATGTCGTCCAAGTGGTTTGGTATCTTCCTCAAAGTGTTTCAGCAACTGCCGAAGCCTGGGCAAGTTTCCTGCCACCATCAACTTGTCAGCCTTGAATAGCTTGGTTGGAGTACGGGCGTTCAGTTCCGCAATATTGCGCTGAGCGTGGACGAGTTCGACTTCCAGATCCTCGGTACGTCCATGTAACGCTTGCTCCTCGGCGAGGTGGTCGTCTGTGAGACGCCGGAAGTCAGCTTCCAGGACGACCCATCTCAGCCTCGCGCTGAACGTGGGCGACCTCTTTGTCGCAGAATTTGCTCAGGAACTGGGCATCATGACGGCGCTGGGTGTTTCGCTGGGCGTTTGCGTCGAGTAACTGAAGCGGCTTCTCAACGGCACCGTCATCGAGCTGCTGAACCTGAGCGTTCATCTCGCGGCAGCGGACAAACAGGCGCCTGAGCAACTTAAAATACACGCTCGGCCAGCCGGGTTGTGGGAACTGGCGCAGGATCGCTCGACGCACGACCAGAGGGCTCATTTCAGATTCCAGAACTACCAGCGACAGCGGAGACCGCATATTGGAGCACTCCAGGAAACTGCCGCGCCGTTGAAACTTCCCATTAAACATGCTAATGAGGCTAGGCTGATGAATCCTTGCCGCCCAGGTGTATCGTGCAGCCCAACCAGACTTCTTAGACGTACAGTCGAATCCGGAACGTACGTCCGGGCGGTCGGTGTTACCTTGTGTAATCCTCTTGGGTGTCGTTTGTCTTCGATGTTGGGCGTGCTCCGTGTGCATTGTTGTTGGTCGAGGGCGTGGGGTAGACGTAACCGTCGTGAACATAGCTTCCACGGCTCAGGATAACCAACTTACAGAATAGAGATAAATGTAATATGTAACCGTCGCTTATTCTTTGAGACTCTTAGACGGTAGGTCTTCCTCAACTAAGCCAACTTTCAGGACACTGGTCAGTTCTGGATGGCTGTTGGCACGCGCACCACCCTCAAAGATGAGGGAGACTATACAATCAAGTACAATCCTAACACTCGGTAATCAATTCGGAACTTCCTGAACGCAGACTACCTAAGCGCATCCCCAACGGTCGCGCTAAACGCCAGCGTTTAGCGCCATTCTCCAAATTTTAGCGCTTATGTGTTGAGACGCTATTTTCTAGCGGCCCGCTCAATCTGATCATCCGCCAGAATTCCCGCCAGATCCTGGCGGTCAGTCTGGCGATTTGATCCCGACAACGAAAAAAGACAATGAGGGGCAACGTATGCTTCGACGAGTTTTACCTCCAAAATAGCGCTCTGAACAAGCTTGACCGGTGGAGAAAATCGTTGCGATTTTGACAATGGAAACATCCAGAACGCCAGAATGTTGGATAGCGTGCCAAGAAATAGCGCCGCCGTTGGGATGCTCTAACACGTCCAAAAATGCAGCTATTAGTATGAAATGCGGGGGTCAGCCATTTAAGGATGTTCTCCACAACCGGGATATGGAATACCAGACAAAGTATGTCCGGTCCTTGTATATATTGGCTTGATTTAATATGGGGCTCCTCACACTTGGTCGTCGCAAAGACAAGGCGCCCTTCGGCGTCTTGGCCGGTCCTCCGGGACTGGTCTTCCGGCATGTTTCTTCCGGCACTTGCGGGCTTCAGGGAAAATACAACTCTGTTTGTTGTTATCTGTTTGTCGGCTATCAGCTGTTAGCCACATGCACTTCTGTCGCTACTCTTGATCTTGGTATAGTAATGAACCCACAATCGCGTGGCGCAATCATGGTGAGCGTCTGACACTGTCCCGGCGGCAAGTCAGGCAGCGTGCACGCTTGACGGTTACTTCAAGATGTCTCAGCATGCGCATCACCTGATTTGTTCTTAGTCGGACGAGTTGGTCGGTCGTTAATGACTTGGACTATGTATATTGGAATCGTACATCCAGACAAACGGGTACGTCCAGAGGCGCACCATCCGGGGCTGCACCATTCAGGAATTCTGGAAACAGGGTCTGGACAGACGGGAGTTCTTGGCAGATCTTGGGGATTCTTTGGTCTCATACACGGCTATGACTGTGACAAGACAGGTGGCACTCTAGTATAGAGGCTTTTGCGTGCTCCCTTGGGCTCTACCTCATCGTCGGGGTTTGGTGGCAGTAAGTTCAGTACGTCCAGGGCTACCAAGCCCATCCACAGTAGACGCGAGCTCCGCCGTTCTCCACAATCGTTCCATGATCTCCACGTGTCACACTCCAAGGTCAAACTGGCCCTTGCCGTCCTGACAATCACAGTCAGGAACGAGCGGCTATCCCAGGCCTCGGGAAAAATCCTTGGCCACATCGTGTCGCTGGCTTGCACGACGGCGATGAGCAGTCCAAAAGACGATAAATCGTTGTGTGGGGGTCGGGAGGCATACACATGGTGTGGGGACGACGTTGCACTTGCTAACTCTATACTTCTTGAACGTATCAAGGAATGGTGCTGCGTCATCTGGTGGCAGATCTCTACCACCACGGCCCACATTAGTGTCCTGAACATAGGTGATATTGGTACCGGCTTCTGCTGCACCCGGCTTGATCGTGATAGTGCTCCGATTAGTTCTTGTCCACTTGCTCTCACTTGAAAGGGGGGAGGAGGGAAGTGCTCGTCCCCCTCATACTGATTGGTTAATTGTAGGTACATGATTGATTCTGTCTCGAGCGGAATTAGTCCGTACCGTTCCACCCGGTTTTCATACCGTCCTCGTTCGGACATTGCCGTCAACCAGATGTTTGAGACGCTGCATGGCGAAAGGGCGTGGTGGGGGCAGTAAGCTGGCGGTGACGGACCCGCCGGGATTCGGCAGTGCACTGCGGTGGACTATACTGAGAGTGTCCCTGCTGACGCGGCAGTGGCTCTCCGACGCCAATTCTACAAAACACAGATCTAGGGGGCGCGGAGGCCGAGGACGGACGGCATTGACTCGCAGTCCCTGGCGGCGCGGCGTGGCGAGGACGACGTGGTGGAGGTGCTGAAAGGAGATGTGGAAGGCTCATAGAGCGCGTCGGACGTGCCGATAGTGTCCCTGGCATACGTAGCGTGCGCCGGGTGTACGGCGTGCGCGCTGGGCATACGTTGAGTGTGCTCGGTGCACCGGGAGGTGCGTCTGGTGTAACGGGGCCAAAGGCTACCGATACGTAAGTTTTCGCTGTTGTTTTGAGGAAGCAATGTCTTGGGCGTTAGGCCAAGACACGTGAAATTATACGCAAAATTGACTCTGGGTAATAAAAGTACGGTCGCAAATCCGTACTTAAGCCGAGCTTAGCTGCTAGCCACCGGTTGGGGTGCTGCACGCTACCTGGCCAATATGCATATTAAAGGGCGACTTCTGTCCAATGACAGAGTGCCAAGTCACAGCCTATTCGGATTGTGACTTCTACCTACTTTTGTAACGGGAGATCGTCCCGTTACATCACCCCCCACTTGAGATAACAGACACCCGTCTGCTAAAGAGAACACGCAAAGGAAAAGAAAGACAAGAGGAGGCTACGGCTACGGATACCCGGGACGAGACGACGGGGACACGGGCGCAGTGATGGCTGAACGTCGGCAGCAACGACTACTCGAACGTGCGCCCGCGCACGTTCTCACACGACGAAAGCCTTCGACGCGAGCGAGACCTCAAAACGCAATCGGCCACGCGACGCGCAAGCAACGGAGCTGACGACGGAGAAGAACACGACAGGCGCCCGGGAGGGCATCCAGACCGAGTTGGCGCGCTGGGAGCTCTACGACATCAGCGGCACGGTGAACCCTGCGCCAGAGCAGGAGATGCGCGAGCTGTTCCGCCGCTTCCGCGCCTCGCGCGGCAAGCCTGTCGACCGGGCTCGCGAAGGCTCGATGCAGCTGTCGTGGCACGCCTTCATCCGCCGCTGGAACGTCGAGCCGGACTTCGCCGCGGTGTTGAGGCAGCGCGAGTCAGCGCGCAGTCGATACGGTCTAGGCACGCTGCGCCAGAACTTGCACAACGCGTGCTGGGACGAAGAACGCTACTGCTTCGTGAACAAGATGGAGAGGTGTCGGCGGGCACGCGTCGTCCGTCTGAAGAAGATTGGGAACGCGATGTCGCAGCTGCTCCTCTTGGAGACGAGATACGTCGTCTCATCGGCTGGTACGAGCGTGCGCTCGACCAGGCTAGGATGGACCCGCGCCTGCGCGTGCGGCGGATCCGATCGAAGCGCCGCGGGAGTGGATGACGCTGCGTGAGCTGGAGCCTGAGCAAGCGCAGCCTCGTATGCAGCCACAATATCCGGAACGTCGTGCTGCAAGTTGGTCCGAGGCTCCCACGTATCATGACTGGGAGCGAAGCCGAGCCAGCGAACGAGATACTCGCGGGAGTTGGGGATGGAACTGGCGCGGAGATATGCGCCTCGCCTACTCGGAGTGGGGTCGCGGTGCGCAACGAGATGATCCACGATCCAGCGCTGCGTCCCAGCGCTATCCGTCATCGGTGGAGGGCCGTCGCGTTGAAAGCCGCTCGTCATGGGAGCCGCGCCATGACGCTCGGGGAGCTGGTGCTGACCGGGAGATGCCAGCGCAGACACCGGTGGCCGATCCGCAGACGCCGCCACGTGCTCAAGGGCGTCAGGAGCCGAATATCGGCCCGACGCAGACGCCTCCGCGTGCTGCTGTAGCGAACGAGGCGCCGCCAGCGCCGGTGGCGCCGGACAATCTCGGGCGCCTGGCTCTGCTGACAAACGAGGTTGGCAGCGCGAAGGATTGCGCTCTGGATGCCGAGCAGGAGGCTGAACGCCTCCGAGATGAAGTCGGTCGACAGGAGCAGCGACTACTGAAGATCGAGCAGTCGCACGACGCGTACAAGCGTCAGTTCGTCGCGATGCGCAAGGCCGTGGTCTGGGAGCCGGAGCAGCCGGCGCTTAAAAAAGCGCGAACGGCGTCGCGCTATGAGCCGAGTTCGACGCAGGATGAGCCGGACGATCAGGAAGAGAAGGCTCCCGCTCCGTCACAGTCGGGCGATGCGACTCATCGCTCGGGATCGCCGCCGGGTGGTACAGCTTGAGCCGGCCGACATAGAATGTAGGGTGGAGACGCATAGCCGTAGGTATGTCGAGCGTGTAAGCGTAGCCGAGAGCGGCGACGATTTCAAACGGACCATTGTAGCGCGGGAGCAGCTTGTTTGCTCCCAAGTTCGTCACGGCGTGTGCTGCAATGCCCGTGACCGAGAGTAGTACGCGCTCACCAACCTTGAACGTCTTCGTGTTGTTACGGCCGCGCGTGTCCGCGTTCTCCTTCTGTTTGTGACCGCCATGGCGATGGCGTCGCGGACGACCGACTGCCGCTGCAGTACGAAGTCTGGGAACGCAGCGGGTTCGTCCGCTGCTGGCAGCTCGTTGGGCTCGAAGTTCGCCACTGGAGAAGCCGAGCCAGTCACAGGGTCTCGCGGCACGGGGAATGACGTCGCCCATGACGAATCCGATGATGCTTCTGGCTCTGAGATATCAGTCGGACCTGAGATATCAGTCGGACCTGAAGGATGAGTAGCGCGTTGATGCTTAGGTCGACACTTGAACCGAAGAAACTTGAACCGAAGGCCTCCTTCGACGCCGCCGTAGGCGGGGTCCCTCCCCCACCAGACTGAGAATCACGCGCTGCTGTGGGTGCTGCCACAGCCAGGGAAGCCGAAACGCGCGGATGTCGCACGTTGTTGACGAAGAACGGCGTCATCCCCGTGGACGCGTGCACAGAATCGTTCAGTGCGAACTCGACCATGGGCAGTAACTCGCTCCATGATGGGTACGACGTGGCGTAGCTGCGAAGCACCTCTTCGACCACGCGATTCGCGCGTTCTGTCTGTCCGTCGGTCTCTGGATGGGCGGCTGTGGCCATACGCACCCACGGGCCGAGTAGCTGGAATAGAAGAATCCAGAAGGCCGAAGTGAAGCGCGGGTCGCGATCCGACACGATGTCGGATGGTAATCCATGATGCCGAAAGACGACGTCGACGAAGCTCGCGGCGGACTCTTCCGCCGTCACAGTTGCGGTGACCGGAGCAAGATGCACCATCTTGCTGAAGCGGTCGACGAACACGAGGACGCTCGTGCGATTGCGGGCGTCGGCTGGCAGCCCGAAGATGAAGTCCATGCGGACGGATGACCACGCGTCAGCAGCCACAGGAAGGGGTCGCAAGGGAGCCTGCGACGAGGGTGCCGGCTTCACCCGCTGGCACGCCTCGCAGGAACGGACCCACATGCGGACCCACTTGTACATGTGGGTCCAGCAGAAGTCGCGCGACAGCGCGATGTAGGTCTTCTCGCGGCCGAGGTGGCCGCCGCTTGGGCTGTCATGATACTCGTGGAGGAGCTACGCGTACGTCGTCGCATGGCACGACGACTCTTGGAGCGTCCTCGCGATCGACGCTGTAAGACAGTACCGCGCCGTCGAGGCTGTAGCGTGCGATAGACGCGCGCATTGGAGCCGTCAGACGACGAAGCGCCTTATCGGACGGGTCGCGGAGATAGTTAATGACGCCGGAATAGAACGCGTCCGCATCGTACGCGGCAGCGATCTGCTGTCGTAATGAACCGACAGCGCGCACCGAAACCGTTTTGATGCCCGACGCAACACAGACTGCGCAATCTTCGTCATCATCAACGTCGACCACCGGAAACGACCCCGAACGCGGGTCGTAGTCAGGCCGACGCGAGAGCGGGTCGGCGAGAATGTTCGACTTGCCAGGCTTGTAATGTACGACGAAGTTGTACTCGGCAAAGAACGATAGCCACCGCGCCGTGCGCAGTGACAGATGCGGGCTCTTCGTGGCCGTCCGCAGCGAGGCATGATCAGTATCCAGACCGAACGTCTGTTCGCTCAAGAGATAGACTCGGAACTTGATCAAGGCATAGCGCATGGCTAGCAGATCCTTCTCATGGACCAATTACTTCCGCTCCACGGGCTTCAGCTGTCGTGACTCGAAGCTTACGACGCGTTCACGACCTTCGTCGTCGAACTGCACGAGCGCGCAGCTGATGGCGAAGTCGCTCGCATCGCACACGACGTGGAAGGCCTTGCCGTGGTTCGGGAGCGCCAACACTGGCGCTGAAGCCATGCTCTTCTTGACGGCGTCGAACGCCGTCTGTTCCACCGAAGTCCAGGACCACTCAGCGTCCTTCTTGAGCAGCTGAGAGGGGGGTCGCACTATCGCCGCAAAGTTATTTTTGTACTTGTGCAGATAGTTGGCAAGCCCGAGCCATTGTCGGACTTCCTTGACGTTTCTGGGTATCGGCCAGTAGCAGATCGACGAGATCTTTTCAGGGTCAGCACGGACACCAGCCTTGCTGATGTAGCAGCCGAGCACCAGAATCGCGGGTGCGACGAACACACACTTGCGCAGGTAAGTGTACAACTTGTTTGTACGCATTGTCTCGAAGACGCGTCGGAGTTGGCCCAGATGAACGTCGATGGCAGAGCGACTTGGCTCTGCCTTGCTGTGCACGAAGATGTCGTCGAAGTAGCTTGGAGCGAAGTCTCGAAGCGGCCGGAGTACCTGCGACACCATTCGGTTGAAGGTGGCAGGGGCGTTCTTCAGCCCTTGCGGCATGACTAGCCATTCCCACAGCATGCCGCTTGGCGTGCTCACCGCTGTGAGAGGCACGTCGCTCTCACGCATGAGGATCTGGTAGAAGCCATCGGTCATGTCGATGGCGCTGTAGACCTCGCTGCCTGCCATCGAGTCGAGGATGATGTCCTTGCGTGGGATCGGAATCGTCGCGTCGTTCAGCTTGTTGAAGGCGTGGACGATCCGCCACCCCCCCTGTGGCCTTCTTCACGCAGAAGGTCGGACTCGAGTGCGGGGAGATGCTCTCCCGCACGTGTCCAGCTTGACGTCAGCCTTCGAAGAAGTCATCAATAGCCTGGACCTGATCCCGAGGAAGCAGCCACTGCTGCGTCACGCAGTACTTCGCGCCCGGGGCGAGGTCGATCTCGTGCTGCACGCCACGATCAGGGGGAAACATTGCCGGGATTTTGTTTGGAAACACATCATCGTCAACACATAGGCGGGGTTGCCCGAGGCATGCAGCGCCCCCAGGGCTGGGACGCAAAGCGCTCTTCGCGTGCTCACTTTGGTTCCGCACCTTCATGCCGTTCGTGCTTGCCCGGCGTATCTGCGACAGAAGAAGCGACGGCGTTGACCGTGGCCTCAGGTGGCGCAGCGTCGAGGACACCCTCGGCTGTGAGAACGCAGACCTGCTCGATTCCACCGCGTTTGAGATCCTTCAGGAACCGCTTCCAGGACATGCTTGGGAGCCTGGTGAGCGCCGCCGCAGCCATGGGAGGGTTGGCAACGCGGAGCTGGCGCTGGTGGTACTCGGTGCCTGAGTGTTCGATGACGTTGACACCTCAACGTCGAGCTCCTCATCTTCACTGTCTGAAGCATGGTTGGAGCGGGGACCGAGACGACCGCGTCAGTTCTTCTGCTTGCGCCGCTCGATCTTCACCTGTCGTGGGGGCCACTGCTCTACCACGACGTCAGGATGCGGGAGCCCCTGCTCAGCCGCCTCATTCGCATGCGGGAGCCCCTGCTCGACCGCGTTGTCGTCATGCGGGAGCCGCTGCTCTTCCGCTACTCTCGGATCCAGCTGCCTCTGCAGACTGGAATCGGCACACGTGGCGTTGCTACACGCCGTGCACGAAGGGCCATCGCTCTCTTCGTGCACCGCGAGTGTCATGGAGTCGGGATCCATGACGGCCACGTGCGGCCAAGGGTCGGTGCGGTCGACGACCGGAGAAACGCAAGTACCCCGTCGACATCGATGTCGCGGGGGCGGACTGTGCGGTTCAGCCAGTCGACGTTCGGCTGATGCCGTGACAGCCACGGCATCCCGAAGACGCAGTCGAAGGATCCGCTCAAGTCAATCACGAGGAAGTCATCGTCCCCGTAGAAGTCGTCGAAGGAGTACGTGAACTTGACGCTGCGTCGCGGCAGCTGCCGCGGCTTGCCGTCAGCGTACTTGACGACCATTGAGCTGGGACCTTCACGGACTTGCAGATCTCTCGGGAGCACTGAAAGCCTCTCGGCGCGAACGAAGTTGTTCGTCGCGCCGGAATCCAGCATGGCGCAGATGGGACGCTGCGCGCCCGAGACGTGGAGACTGAGGATGATCAGCCTCTTGTCGCTGCTGGATGTGGTGGCATATAGCTGTGCGTGTAGCACAGCGGGGCTGGGAGGAGGTTCCGCCATCAAGGAACTCAGATCCCCCGTCTGCCCAGTAGGGTGCCCCGCGCCTACTGGTCGTCTCCGGGTTTTTACTGTCCGGAGTAGACAGAGCCATCGGTGACATCGACGGCGGCGAGCACGGGAGCCGGTGCGCGGCAGACCGCTGCGCGATGACCAGGCTTGCGGCAACGGAAACAGAGCATCGCTCGTTGTCCACTGGAAGTGCCCCGGCCTCGGCCGCGGCTGTGGTACGAGTTGTAGCGACGCGTCGGGTTTGACTCGATCGCGTCGATCTCCATCGGCACTGCTTCGTTGGTGTCTTATACTCTCAATGACGGGAACGCGCGGGAGGCCGTGACACTGTAGTCTTCACGGAGCGCCGTAGCATAGGCCTCTTCCAGCGTCGCGGCGGGCTTCCGCGTCAGATAGAAACGCTGGTAGCCAGCGTTCATGCCAGGCGCGCAGAAATTAAATTGGGTCGTCATGTCGATCGGGTTGTCGACGATGCACAACACCAAATGCCTAGCATGCTGGATGCAGTCTCTCATCGACAGCTTGCCCTGCCTCAAGTTCAGGAAGGCCGTCCGCTGTTGGACATCATCTTGAGGCGGCTCGAACGCGAGCCGCAGGTCGTCCTTGACCTCGTCCATCGTCATGAAGCATGACGGATCAGCGACACGGCGGCCGAGTGCCCATTCTTTGGTCTTGCCTGTCAACTTGGACATCAGGAAGTTCGTCCGGGCGAACTCGGTCGTAAGCTGTCGCGCCGCGACACCCATGTCGATCTCGCAGAACCAGCGGTTCAGCGCCATCTGCTTGGCGCCTTCGCCGTTGTAGATCGAGACATCGAGCTTGACGATGTCGGCCTTGTTCATCTTGGGCTGCGCGGGAGTCAGCGCTTGCCGACGTGCGTCCGCAAGCTCACACGCCACGAATTCTTGAGCTGCAAGGCGGTGTTGTTGTTCCGTCCCCGTGGGCAACAGTGCGGTGATCACTGCTTCGCCGGAGACTTGTGAGAGGCGGTGAAGCCCCTCCCACTCGAATTGGATCAGATGGGGGAACTGCTCGTGTTCCAGTCGCGCACCCGACGTTCCTTCGATCATTGACGCGCTCATCGTCGTGGTCGTTGGAAAGACTACGAAGTGATACCAGCTGTAACGGGGCCAAAGGCTACCGATACGTAAGCTTTCGCAGTTGTTTTGAGGAAGCAATGTCTTGGGCGTTAGGCCGAGACACGTGGAATTATAAGCAAAATTGACTCTGGATGATAAAAGTACGGTCGCAAAACCGTACTTAAGCCGAGCTTAGCTGCTAGCCACCGGTTGAGTTGCTGCACGCTAACTGGCCAATATGCATACTAAAGGGCGACTTCTGTCCAATGACAGAGTGCCAAGTCACAGCCTATTCGGACTGTGCCTTCTACCTACTTTTGTAACGGGAGATCGTCCCGTTACGTCTGGTGTGCTAGGATGAGCAAGGACGGAGGATGAGGACAGAGAAGGCAAGGACTGAGTATCGGAGAGAGCCAAGGACAAGACGGGGTGTCACGGTCGCTCAAGCCCTTGACCTGAGTCTGACGCGGGCCCTGAAAAGCAAGAACAAGATAGCACGGAAGAGTGAAGAACGTATAGAGAATCGGGTAGTCGTGAGTTTACCTTTAAAGCTAACAAGCTGCATATGTTCTTGTGTGCGGCCTTGCTGGTTATCTCGCTTACACGCTTTCGAAGCAGCCTTCGCCTCCGTTCCAGGACGATCCCACCCAAAGGACGATTCGCGACAGCTCAAATTGTGGTCGTGTGGGCACAAAAGTCATTGGGCGGCTCTCCGGCCCTGATTCAAGTGCTAACATGCGTGCGGTGCTATATGAGGCTAGGCATTTGATTGGCTAACAGCAGTATGTACATTGTACCGTTTGTGCCAGGAACACCACTTTCCAGAACACCAACGTATGGTATTCCAGTGCTGGCACAGGTGTGCTTGGAGTCGATGAGAAAAAGAAAAGTCGATTTCCTCACTCCCGTGGCCAATCATCCCGCACCATTTACGAGCCGTTGCATGAGAGGCGTATTGTCGCCTCCAACTTGCCCAAACTTCGCTGTTGTAGCGTGAATAAAGCGGCGGCCAACTGCTCACTAGACACCGTAACCTACTAAATCTACCTAGCGCATTGCGCATTAATGCGTATCTTTAATATCATGTAAATAGCGCAGGGAAATTACGCGTCTTGAGGCAACACTGTGCCCTGTTTTGGGAGCGAATGCAAAGTGATCGGGTGGCCAGGTCTCATGCACTAAGAACTAACTTGGTCAAGCCACAGCATACGTCCTGAAACTTTTGAGTACAAGCTGGGACCGCTACCCCGAATATAGTCGAGAACGCGTGCTAGTACTTGAACCAGGCCCTCAGTAGCCGTAGTTTGATTATGTAGATCGATGTGTGAACAGCGGAGGAGTAGGTGTCTGATTTGCCATATTATGTGTGATCAATCCTGGACGGGTTGGGGTGACTCCCTCCCGGGGAGCGGCGAAGCGGCGTCGTTCTCGGGGCGCTAATGCGGCTCCGCCGAGGGCGCCCTCAGTCTTTGATGGACAAGGATGTGAGGCTAGTGCCTCTGGGCTGAGAACTCGACGGGGGTACGACTCGTGGCGGCGGTAGCGGACGAACCAAGCGTGCTTAGTGCTCAGCCACCGACTTCCCGTGGGCTGATGACTACGGCATCGCCCAGGAAGCTGATTCGGCGGCGAGGCGCGAGCGTCCGCGAGGGGGGATCGCTGCGGAAGGCGCACACGTCGACGGAAGGTGCTCAAGGGGATCAGTATAAATCGCAGGAACAACACAAGACTGAAGAACAAGGGCGTGCTGGCTGAGGCTGTGTGGTTTGGAGAGGCCACGACAGCAGTTGCCGGGGAAAGGAGTAGTGACCCTAGTACCTGTGCGAACCAAGACTACAAGACCGACGCGGGCGACAGAAGCGGCGGACACGCCGCCACCAAGGCTTAGCGCGTCTCCGCGAAGGGGGAGCCTTTCAGTGCCGACGTATGCTTATTGTGCCGGGAAGACAGTAGGAGCTCAATTAGTGGCTGCCCACTACTAGGGGTAGTGTGTGTGGAGCACGTTTGGAGAGTGTTGATTACCTATTCCCTAAGCGAAAGGCGCACTAATTTCACAATACACAATACAATATGTGTGATCAAACATTTCGTGTGAAACTCACGCTTCGGGGTGATTATTATATTTTATCACGTGAAACGCGGAAAAGAAGACGTAAAATCGATGCATGAGGGTCGCTTGCCATCCATAGCGGTGGGCTAAACTGAGGTGTCGGGTGCGAGTTCTAGATATCCAGCAGTACAATACAGTATCATCGGTACTTCAAGGTGGTTACTGGCACTGCCTACCCGGGCTTACACCCGGGGGAACTCGCAGTTCGTAAGAACTGCGATTTCTCATTTTCAGCATTAAGTTGCTTTAGCAACTTAGGGAAGAATGTGTGGACCACCAATATCTGAGGTCACATTTTATCAAACTGCAACCTGCAAAGATATGCCGGCCGTGAAAGGTGCGCACAGCGCTGTTTGGTGGCCAGCATTTCCTATTCTACCACAGCGCGAGCGTCCGCGATTGCCTCAGCATTAACTTATTCCAGAGCACAAGAAGGTACGGTTGGAACGCAATGTGTTGATGCATGCATATTTTTCACGAAGCTACTGTGTTTGGAATGTGTGTGCTTGCAGGCATTGCGTGTACTTTGAACAAGCGTGGACGCGTGATCGCGATGGACGGCAGCGAGTCCGACTCCACTCTGCGAAAACCAAGCTCCGGCACCGATGCGCCAGCTCCTGCTGCACCTGATCAGCTTGCCAATGCCCGTGCCGCGAAGGCCAAGAAGCGAGCGCGCCGTATGTACCTGTACTAGCCTGTGCTTGCTGGCTGATTTGCTTTATCACTTCGTGTGTGTGCGTGTGCTAACAGTACGATGCACGTATATGCAGGCAAGGAACTGCACGAATTGCGCAAGGAGCAAGCGGCATACGCTTGCAGCTGTAAGCAGGCCACAACGACCACATCGCAGAAGAAGGCCAAGTAAATGGTAGCAACAAGGGCTGGATGTGCGCTACCTGCGCGTGCAACAAGTGTGCAGCTGCAAGCCGCAGAAGAAGGTTAAGTAATTGGCAGCAAGCGTCGTGTGGAGAAGCAGTTGGAAGTGCCATTTCATTTGTGCAGTACTCAATGGACGATTTCCAGTTAGTAAACGTGCAGTGCGCACGCACGCCTCGTATTTTAGTTACCAAAGCCATACAGGGTGCGGCCTTGCCGTTTAAGAGCAAAGAGCACGTCCATTGTTGTCACGGTTTTGCGATGCGCGTGCTCAGTGTACACGACAGCGTCCTTGATGAGATTCTGTAAAGTAAAACCTTGAGCATCCCGCGGGTCTCGTTGTACACCAGGGCTGACATCCGAGCGACTCCTGCGCGACGAGCTAGGCGACGGATAGCTGCTCTTGAAATGCCCCCACGATTATCACGTAAAACAAAGCCGTGGCGTTTTGCCCGCCCCCTACCAAGTCCCTTTGCTCCCTTTCCCCGTCCAGACATCGCGCCAGGGCTCTCGGTCCTCGATTCAGGCTCGGTGAAAACCTATCAGTTATTTCACGCAAGAGAAAATCTTTCAGCGAAGATATTTTAGCTCTTACAATCCAAGCACTCACCAGGGCAACTTTGGTACTGCCGCGAGCTTTCTGCTGCCGACCAAGCTCTTAGCGAGAGCTTCGTCAACTGCATCGCATATTGGCGCTCTTATTAAACTCTAATAGATTGGTCGTCTTTGGGAGGGAGCGGCCTGAACGGGCGGGACAATGTTGGGAGGTAACGTCCACGTGCAAACAAGGTAGCCATCAACCGAACATCCAAGATAGCCGGCCAGCCAGAACTCAATGAAGAGCTACGGTCCAGTGCCTCGTGCAAAGGGAGGGAAACCGGCATGAAAATGAGTTGTTTCTTACACCGCGAGTCTTTAGGGTGCTTAATTCCTGCAACTATAAAGTTGTTTCGTACATCCACGAGTCTTCACGGCGCTAAAATTCCGGCACCTCGACTGGAAGAGTGCATGTCATGTTTCCGCGTACGCTTTTTCTTTTTCTGCGTCACCTCGATCATGCTTCTTAGCTCGCGGATCACCACACCCTGGAACTGATTGAAGTGCTGCTCCAGAGAGCAATATGGCAAACGCAAAGACAGCCGGGGCGGCGATCCGTGACACGATCCGTGACCCCTAAAGCGATGGAGTCGGGGGCCATGTCTGAATCGCAGAGCGACCTCTCTCGAAGTATCCTCGGAATGCTCGTTGCGTCAGGAATCCCAGCAGTTGTAGCACTAGCCGAAATCTTCACTGAAGGAGTGTAGGTGTCTCGAGTGCTGCCGCCAATGTCACGCTTCTGTGTAGCACTGGATTTCAGCTCACACGTCCGTCCAGCATTTGCGCGGGCACGCGGAGACTTTGGCGGAGAGGGTTTGCATCCATATCGACTGTGATGTGCTCGCTCGTCTATTTGGCACTTCACGTCTCGCGATAGCACTTGCAACGCCGTCCGATTGCTACGTCTGTGCGTTCAAACGCCCGCCATAGACTGTTCAACTTCCGCTTTAAGCTCTCAACGGAGCGTGCGCGGTTTTTCGAGATTGCGTCGCTGTTGAAGACCTCCCTCACGGCTTTCCACTCCACTTGCTCAATCGGAAGAACCCGGCCAACTTCTTTCACCAGCCGAAGTTGCTCTTCGCGCGAGTAGTTAGACGAGCCCTTCTGTTTAGGCATCTGTACGACAACCATTAGACAACGCACACTCCCTTCCAAAACGCTAAAACAATGTTTACGCTTGTACAGCTTGCTTTTCGGCGGCCGCTGGTTCGAAATGCGTAATGGCGAGCTTCTGAAAAAGGGCGCAAACGGCACTGCATTATTTTGACAAATTAAATCCAACTGACGATGTTGAAGGCGACGTAATTCAACCTTGTGACAACTGAAACTACGTAGACCCCCAAGTCAAGCTCGCCAGACGGACGGTGGCTTGGCACTGAAGTTCACGGAACAGCCCAAGGTTAGAACACTTGGAGATGCGAAAGATAGCACCCGGCGGTGGCAGCTTGCTGTCCTCGGAGTTGATGATCCAGACTGTAGCCGTGAATAACAAAGAGTCGATGTCCTGTGCGTTATCTGCGTAGTTGTCACGGAAGGTCTGTGCATATATTATAACGAGAAACCTATTCAGTCACTCGGCAAATCGTCTCTTCCGGGCAGGCTAACACAAACCTTTAGCAACTCCTCGAGCGGTTCTGGCGAGTCAGCATCGACGAAATGGAGGTGGGCGTACGATAGTTGCTTGTAGTGGTGGTCCGACACCCACAGCAGCTTCATGCGGAGCACAACCTGCTCAGGATTTGGGGATTCTTTCAGCAGGTGGAGAAGATCTAGTGAACGCGCACAATACTATTAGTACATGTAGTCATCTTTGTAAGCGCGCTGGTGGTTCTTACCATCCACAGTAGAGATCTCGTGAAGCGCAGGCTCGATCGAACGAGACGCGAGCACTTTTTGCATGCGCTGATATGGCGTAAGTTGCGGCGCGCGTGGAGTGTCGTTGTGCTCACTGGTAGAAGCCGCCACTCAAGTCGCTGCGGTGGGTCGCGATGGTGCCCGAAACTGGCTGGCTTGGCTATCTTTGCCAACCATCCTGCAAATGGAGTTGTGATGCGAAGAAGGCTTGGCAGATATTGGGGTCGTACACGATGGATATGCAGACGTGCACACTCAGGGTGCAAGTATGCCGTTCACGGTGCATTTAAGCAGCGTTGACAAACTCGCTTGATGAGTATATCTTTCTAAAAAAACGCACATCTCGAAGCGCTGTCCCCAAAGCAGGCGGGAGCGTCCAATCCATATTTCTGCGGCCTGGCACATGCTTGGGAGAGCTGATTTGGTCTCGGGTCTGCCGGTAACGGCCACACTCGAGCTGTTTATCATGCACAGCGGGCGATGGCGCTGATTTGACGTGGTGGCGGCGCTTGCATTGGGGGATCTACATGTATTTTAGCGAGGCAGAAAATTCTGACTGTGTTTGCTTGACCGATCGTGGCAGCACTCTCAAAGCGCCAACGCGGAACCCAAAGCTTAGGATGACTGCGCTTGGTGAACTAGCCAGCGTCGCATCACTGCTTTCCATGGTTGAATCTCTGCCTTCTTGTCCATCACACTACGTTGGCCTATTCAAACAAGGTATAGGCCAATGTACCTACTCGTTGGCGAAGTGAGATCAACAGTCAGCTTGCACTGCAAACATAAGCAGAAAGATTTGTTTGTCTTCGAAGCATAAATGAACTCAGTGAACGCACTGCCAGATGCAGTGTGAGTTGTGCGTGGCTCATGTTGAAGCTAGCGATCTATCTTCACATCGAAGTCAACGACGGCAACTTCAACGTGGCTTTTAGCAAGAGCTGAGCGACAACTTCAACGTGGCTTTTAGCAAGAGCTGAGCGACTACGACAGCAACGGCTACTACTAGACACTAGTTAGGGATGATCGTAGCAACCGCTTATGTCACGGATATGAGCTCATTTCTTAATTCACCGGTTGCAGCCCAAGTTCGCTTCTCCGCGCACCACTACCAAGCATGAACGCTCGCCAAACGCTCCAAGAAAGTGGCTACATAGTCCTCTACAACGTCGTTTCCGAAGAAGCCGTGAACAACCTACGTTCGGTTGCTCGCCACGAAGAGCTCGGATGGAATAACGGCACCTGGAACGGCGAGGCTTTCGACCCCATGCGACCGACGGCAAGACTTCCTGACGCACTGTCTCGTCAGCTGACGGTGTTGCTGAGACGCCACTACCTGACCTTCTTTCTGCATGCAACCGTGACGGAATGGAACTTCCTCTGCACGATGGCCGGTGCTGCGGACCAGCCGATACGGAGTGACTTTCCACCTCCGGGTGCGGACAACCACGCTGCGAATCTCGCTACTGTTCCTGGTTTGCTGCTTGTTGCCACCCAAGACGACACGGTGATGTACGGCTTCGGGTGGAACCGCCGTTTTGCTCTGCGATCAAACCGCGAGATGATCCACCTCAACGCAGGCGACCTGATGATGTTCAGGGGCGACTTCATGCACGGCAACACTGGCTACGAGACCAACAACTTGCTCGTCCAGGCCTACCTCGACACACCATTTTATCACCGCAACATTGAAACCGACCAACCCGAGGTGGTTCCTCTAATCGACGACGTGTCCGCCGTTGACGATCGCTTCTGCTACGCGTACAACTGCCCGTTTGTTGCTAGCGGCAGAAACTCCCTACGCCGGCACTTGCGCCGGTTACATTCGTTCCACTTCAACCGCCCGAGGATCCAAAACGCTCAAGGCATGTGATGCTCGCGATGCGAAGGCATGGTGTACTTTCGTGTTTCTGCTTGCTTGCTTCTCTAAGATTTGTGTTGTCCCGGATCCTATGAAAAAAGTAAATAAACAGACTATTTTCTTTGTTTTCTTGATCGGTGAAATTTACACCACTTGATCTCCTCTGTCTTCAAACTTGTGTCCGAGCTCGTGGCGCAGCAGCGGTTCCGGCCGGGATTGCCGTCGCTGAGCGTGGGAGGAAAAGCTGTTCGAGTACTAGTCGGCCAATTTCTCCCAAATCTACAACTTCTTCCGTCACCAGCGCAGCGCCAACGTGGCCTACATGATTTTCACCTTCTGTTCCCTGTAAGACGAAGCGATTTCGACGGACTTGCTCCTGTCCTACAATAAATGAGTTTTTATCGGTGTTGTGGCTCGACTCCAGCTACCAATTAGATAACCTTGTTCGAACGTGGCTTCCTACATTAGCCTAGTCAGCGTATTTTCGCTTAGTCGATGCAATCGCGCTTCTTCATCGAGCGTGGCTTGTGGAGGTCGAGCCCATCGAATGATTTCTTCTGTAAGTGGGCACAGAGTCCTGAAAGCGTGCCTTGACGTCACCCTAGACACCAGTAGGTAGGGTTGCTCTCTCTTGTTTGCAACACGGCTCTCCGATCGCCATTCAGTGACAACCATGTTCTCGAGTGTATCTCCCTGCACCTTGTACACCGTGGAGGAGACCGCACAAACCATGGGGAATTGTTCAATTCTAACGGAAAGCGTCCTGGGCATTCCTGCCCTACTCGGTGCTAGCTTGATCTCACTTTGCTTGTAAGGGCGAGCATCCGAAAACAGTGGAAATAGGTCAGAGTCCACGCACCCTTCCATTGATGTTGCGGATGGACCCCTACGAATCCTCACTATAATGGCAGGTGGGGGTCGACTTGTTTTTTTGATGGTCACATCAGTGACGCTGTCGTGGGCAACGCAAAATGTAGTATCAGGATGGTAGATAATGGTTTCCAGTGTCCCCAACGTTCCGTTTGCTACCATCTTTTCTGCCCGAATGTTTTGAGTGATCTGTATCGGCATTCCCACGATGAGATCCAAGTAGGGGGCCATTCTACCGAACTTCGTATCCGGAAGCGCCATCATCGTTTTCACTTCAGATACTCCAAGCTTTGTCAATTTGCCTTTAAAATCCGCGACTACGCGAACTGGGAACTCTCCTTCTGGCAGAAATTTTGCAGCTGTCGATATGAACAAGTTATTAATTGATAGACGAGTAGTGTTGTCTGGCGTAATGAATGATGCCACCGCCTTGCGCAAACCCCACTCTTCCAAAGCATTTGACTTAGTAGTGAGCCGTGAGTTTATCAGGTCAACAAATTCGGGTAGCCATGTGCCTCGTCGGGCGAACTGACAGCCCCTACCCCATTCTGGATCGGCCCGAAACAGGACGGATTCATCGAGCATAATAACATCATTGAAACTCAACCACAATTCAAATCCGGCAAAGTCGTTAGCCTTGGGATGCTTGCTGGAGACTGGATCTCTGCATAGCGGCTCAGCTCCAACAGAAGGGAGCTGAAGGAAGTCGCCAACTAACACAACATGCACTCCCCCAAAGGGCACGTCGACTACTCTCTTTGCGATGCGGAGTAATCGATCAAGCTGTGCAAGTTGACCCTTGCTCATCATTGACACCCCATCAATGACAAGAATGTCGAGAAAAATTCCTGCGCATGCCTTCCGTCTCATCCGTAACTGCGTCAGCAGGCTGGCTAGTGTCCTGCCACCGATCATTGTGGCTGCCTTCCCCGTCAAAGCGGTCTTCACGAGACAGTCAGGGCGTAGCCAACTTTCACAGAGTGCGTGGACAGCATCCAGCACTCGACTCTTCCCAGTCCCGCCCTCACCGCCCAAAAATAATCGCAATTGATCCTGCCCCAATGAGTCTGCTAGGTTGCTGTTGATGTAGGACATATCTTCCATCTTTCGCCATCTCTGCAATAGAGCCGTTCCTATGATCTTAAAAGCGCAATGCTGCTTTTGGTTGAGCATGTAATCTCGTGAAATTGCTGCAATCGTAGCAAACTGCCCGTGCTGGGTGCCAATCACCTTGGTCAATACCTGAGGTGCACTCCATGACGTCGCGTCCTGATCTAATGCATCCCTCAGAAGCTCAACAACTTTCGTATCGCATGATGACACTGAGTGCGAATCGGTCGATGGCAACTTGCAGTCGGTTGATGCGTCTTTCACCCACTTTTTCATGTGGCTAACGGCAGGAAACATTCTTGAGTTGCCGCTGTTTGCCGTAACTTAATGGTGCTTTTGGCATTTTGCTCCAGCATTTGGCAGGAACGAAAAATATCCAAGAGATTCTTCGTACGACTATTAGGTTCTGCTGATGCAGGACACATGCCTGGGTCGAGTGATATGCTCTCCGGGACAACATCACTCTCCATTTCCTGGTCTTTCCACGGATCTATGAAGGTAGTGCCATCATCAGGATCGATGAAGTCATCTTCATCGCCATCAAAGTCTCCACCACTAAAAAGAGAATCCCAGTCACTATCACTATCAGCATCCTCACTGTTAGTTGGTGATCTAGAATTACCAGGCGGAACAACAGCAGCCATTTGCTCTGCGTGAGCTTTGCTCGATCTGCCCCACAGTAATAGTCATCAATGTGATTCATAATTTCCGCCACGAAATTGCTGCGGGTCGGCTCGCACGATCTGTAGGTCTCTAACCATTGCCCCCCGGAGCTCGCTTCCGCACCAATTAAGTCTTCGAGTGCCCGAAAGGGCTTAAACAGAGTGAACGATAAGATCGCACGTTTGTAGAGAATATCATCAGTGGAGCTCTCGGCAACGTAAGGCACGCGAAATCCCTGGATTACCGGCACAACTTCTTTGTAGCGCTTGCCAAGACTATGCGAGTGATGCAATGGGTGGCCGGCTTGGAACTGCAGTGGAGCGTCACGCGAAAAGGGGTCTTTCTTTCGAAAGTAGTGCATCGCAAAATTCGTAAACGTTCACGTCGACCAGCTTGTCTGGACGGTAGATGTAGTCATCTAGGAACGAGACAGCTAAGTATCGAGACGATCCAGAATCATCACGTTCGTTAATGAGGTGGCAGGCGTGCTCTTCTGTTGAGCAGAGCTGATGGATAATGTCACGAAGAGGGATATACGAGCAACCAGAACTTTCGTAGCAGCACGAACTTCGATACAGGTACAGTGCTGTTAAAGGGCCCGCCACCTCCTGCCGATTTGTCATGGTATACACCATAGACGCCACACGCTTTCTAGCTGTAGCAATATCGTCAGACTCGGCGGACGCTTCGATGCATGCTGCTACACGTTCTCGCTTTTGACGCCGTCGAAAGGCCGCCAACGCCATCACAACTACCGAATCAAGCCTCTTTTGCTGCTTGGTGACGTATTTAGTGCAATAGTGAATGCGATCAGAAGCATCCTTCCCTCCCAGTAGAAACTGGATGTCGTGGTTGCATTTAAAGGCAGCCATGATCTCGTAGTTGTAGCCATTCACGTATTCATGAGCAACACTCCGCTTCAGATGTATTCCTGTGAGGTCGAACGTGGTCCTCATCACACGCTCACGGGAAAAGAGATACCTGCAAAATGACTCGTTCACAGTCGTTCTCGAAGCCTTAAACAGCTGCTCGTATGACACCACCAGTGCTGATTGAGCAAGACAACTAAAACCGAAACCATATAGTCCATACTTTCTCTAGTCATCCTGCTGTCTGACGGCATTGGGGGTATCACTTCAAGCAGTCTTGTCAAAGAATCATTCTGGAACGGGTCGTCGTCACTCTTGCAGGCAGTCATTTGATAACTATTAGTGCTGAATTGTAGCTGCGTATCAGGAGTAGTAACTAGCCCCCATTTATCGGAAGAGCGGTGCACTCACGTCTTAAATACATCTGAATCTTTTCACGCTCGTTCACAATGTCAACTGCCTGGCTCAGTGTATTGCGGCACACAAATTCGTGGTTTGCTTTTGCCTCAATCTCACCTTTAGTGAGCGCGTGTTCCCACGGAGGCCAATGGAGCGGCCGCTTTTCCAGCAACACGTTCCGTAAGACATGCTGAGAGCTGAACTGTTTCTTACATACGCTGCATTGAGCCAGTTTCGGCTCCACGACTGCGTTATGGGCCCGCGTGCTATACAAGCCACGCCGAACATTCTGGCGAGCACGTGATGGAGTGTCCAATCCAACGAGGTACGAATAGGAAGCTCCACACTTTGCGCATGCATGCTGATCCACAGCAAGTGGAATTTCATTAGATACGATGCTGTCCACGTACGATTCAACAGAGCTGCGGAACACATCCTGGTCATCTCCATTCATCAATTACTCCAGCTCGGCTATGCTGGATGGTGCATCCTTCAATCAAATCAAAAATTGAATATGCAACGTTCCTCTGCCCTGCGTCTCCACCATACCGAAGTAAGCTTGCACTTTTCCAATCAGCCCCTTGAATGGCATTTGGCGGTTTGTCACTGGGTCCATTCCTAGTACATGCTTGACGAAAGCATCGATGTTGCGCATGAATAAACGAGCTGAGGCGCAGTCATTGCCCAAGCTAGCCTCGCGTAGCTCAGGTTTAGTAACCATGTGTGCTTCCAGTATATCAAACAGCGAATCCACCGAGGTCATACCCGCGTAATGGCTCATTACCAGTGAGTTATTTGTGTTTGGAGTCACAGTGAGGAAGAGTGCCGGGTTGCCGAAACGCGTTTGATACGCGAACGCTTTTGTCTACACTTCGAACGTTCTACATTGCTACCCCACACAGCAGCTGACGCGATCTCGACTGTCCTTAAAAACTTATGAGCGTCGGATTTGGGGTTAACACCACGCGGTCGCTGCCCCTGTCGTCGTTGTTCGTTCTCTAGAAGGGCTTCCCCCACGCGTCGGCACCGATCGATCCATAGCCACTGTATATCGATGGGAACCGTTGACACCGCAACGAGTTCGGCGTGTACATGTTTTTCATTGAAATCCGATCAAACGCAACCAGTGTAAACAGCTCGTCTTCCGCAAATTGACGCCTAGATAGCAGTGTGTAGTGCTTCACACATTCTTGTAAGGATACGGGAATACATCTCGATTCTCCAGGGTGGCCGCACCCGTAGGGAAACAAGGTGGGAAACTCTTTGACAGAAGTTCACCCGCAACGTCCATTGACAGTTTGTTGGAGCGCTTCACCAAAAACTCTCTATCAGTCCTCTCAGCCTCATCATTTCCAGCGTTAAGTCCGTGCTCTTGCGATAGCAACACCCGTGACGCATCAGACAGCCCAACTCTCCTTTCAACAACGTTCAATTCATCTTCTTTGTTTGTCACATGCCAATCATCTGTCTGTCCACGGATATTTTCTTGCTCTACGCTCATTGCATCTTGTATCACACCTCCTTCGTCCTCTATATAATCCATCTGTAAGCTGTGCAATGCGTTCGGACTCGATCTTTCTTTTAAAACAGCATCGTTGGGTGTCACCGAAGCGTACAGACAATTATTGAGCCTATAGAAGTCAAACACGTCTGTAACTCGCTCGACGCGAATTTCATGCATTTTCTTGACCTTGCTAGTTTGCTCCTCCGTGAAATCGCCTACCGTAGAGACACGAAATGCAGCAACTTCAGAAATTGACCGCGGCAACAGAGAGAGGCGGGCATGGCGTGTAGTCAAACACAATACTGTGTGAGCGAATGCATCGATGCCTTCTACCACGCATGACACGCGTCATGGCAGCAATGCTCACCAGTTGCGTCATAAAGCGCTCTGGCAAGGTCAATCCTTTCTGATCGGGGAGCACACCGATACAGAACCCGTTCGAAATGGAGAACTTGGGGAGGCATCTCTTTTCTATTGACGCATTGCACACGCTACATACAGTAAACCATGCCGTCCAATGCCCATTGCGGTCTGTGTAACAATGAAAACTTCTAGGAGAGACCAACACACCCGCCAAAAGGTCACGCACGCGGGTGTCGTGTATTCATTTCGTAGTTTCATAGGAAGTGCTGCATCCACTTTGCCGAAACTTAGTCGCATCTTCGCCATGTATCTCCAGTCAGATGCCTCTTTACGCACCGATTCCTCTCGACGCACTAACCGGTCACAAAAGACACAAACGCATTCGTCCAATCATTCCGGGCCCAGCGCTTGTTGGAGTCTTCTTAAAAAAAAGCCTTGGCGCGGTCCTCATCACTAGTTGGGGCCAGACCTATTTGTGCAGCGGGATCGGGTGGCTTGGCGTCGGCATTCGCGGCCGCAGCCTTTTCGGCAGCGCGCCGCCGTTGGTAATACTTCCGCTGGCTCAGCCGATGCCTCACGCGAAAGACGCTGGTTGGAGATAGTGGCAGAAGCCCATCGGTATCGCTTCCCGGCGCTGTCACCCCAGCCGAAATCTTTGCTACTCCATCCAAACGATGTTTCTCCTTTACAAGAGCCAACGCGAACGAAGCGACGGCTTGAACATCGAGGTCATCATATCGTTCGAGCAAGGTATGGTGATCCTCATTGGAACGAGGTTTCTCCGCACGAACGCAAACCTCGCCACCGTCATCTCTGTCACCGTGCGTACCAAAGCCGGGATCACTCCAACCATCACCGGCATCGCCGCTTTCGTGCACCCCACTGCCGTGAGCTCCGGTGCCATGATCTCCGCCGCCAAGAGCTCCCCAAGCGCAGGACCCATCACCGTGATCTGCACCGGCACAATCGCCACTGCCGAGAGATCCACAAGCGCAAACCCCACCACAGTCATCTCCATCAGTAGAAACGCCACTGCTTTGAGCGCCACAACCGGGAAGACCACCATCGACACGCAGAGCGTTACCCCATTGTAGGCTTCATCAAGATGCTTCAGTAGGTCTTCATCTTCGCCGTCAATTTCCTCCGAGGTATTGCCGTCCCCAGGTGCGTGGTGGTGAGTGCTGGCATCCCTGCGCTCCAGCGAAAATAGTACAGCAGTAGCTATAGCACGCATATCCAGATCTCCCTCGTCCTCGCTTCGGTCACGGCCGAACTTCTTGTCGTCGCCACCGTCAGTAGGGTAATCTCCATCGCGAGAAGCAGTCCTTTCCATCTCGCAGGCGGCATCTAGATGCGCTATAAGATCGTTTTCGTCCTGTTCGCCCTGCTTCAGGCGCTTTGCTGCTGCCGGCGCAGCTGACGCCGCCAGCTGAACGGATGCAACCCCCGCTGCGCCTGCTCCGTGTCCGGGGCCCGTTCGTTTCTGGCGCCTGCGCTTTCCTGTCGCCACGGCCATCTGAGCGCTACGCCGCAAATTCCAGAATGGCAGGGGATAGCGGCACGTCCTAGGCCGCGGCAGCTGCATCCTGGTCGATCCCCTCCACTTTTGAGCCCGCTTCGAACTGTCGTGCGTGGGTGCGGGTGCGGTTTTGCGCGAGGCGCCGTACTCCCCCAGTACAAAAGCTGCCCGGTCGGGCAGCACCCCGCAGCTGCTTCCTGGTCAATCCCTCCACTTTTTGGCCATTTCGAAAATTGCAGCTTGTGGGTAAAGGTCCTTGCATACAAATGCCAAGTCATCAGATAAAGTACGCGTGGGTCAGACCACGGAAATTACCGGGCTCAACATGGTATCAGCCATGGGTTTGCTAGTTTGTTTGTTAGTGTGTGTGGCCCACACGACGAAGGTACCAGGATCGAGCATGGTATCAGCACGCTTGCATGGGTTTGTTAGTATAATGTAGTGTACGTAATGTAGTGTATAAATACCGGTATTTTACACAACTATCAGCATCAAATGTGCATGCAACGACAGTTCTTACAAACTGCGAACAACAGTAAAACGAATTTGCGCGAACGTAGTAGTGCATGTACTGTTTACAGTACATGCACTACTACGTTCGCGCAAATTTTTTGTAATGCCCGGCAAATTACTGCTACAGAGCATCTTCTCCGCTGTGATAGTGTCGGGACCCAGCCCAGTATTACTCAGGAGTTATTAGAAAGCAGAAATATGCCATAAAGCTGGTACATCTAACTTCTGAGGTTGTTACTGCGACGCGCGGTTGGTACTCCCCTCGCTCCAGACAGGTTAACCTCACAACCATTTGGTATTTCCCTCTCCATTCCTCAAGTTTCGATCACCCGATACAATTTCTTACCACCCTAGTTCTCTCTGGACGCCATGCACCAAATGGACTCTAGCAATAGTTAAGTACGTTTGAATAGTGATATTGACGCATTTTGTATCACAAATCAGTAACTAGAGGATAGAGGCACATTTGAGTTGTGCTTGTTCATGCATCGTGATGGTCATCGGGACCCTCCCCATATGTCCCCGTGAAATGAATCACTATTCAGGATATCACGACCGAGAGGATTGTCTGTAATCTCTACTGCAATACCTTACTTCTTTTCTTATGTCGTTCCAACATGAGAGTCTGCGCCTTTTAGTTTTCTCGAGTTGTGCACATGTACATATCGCAGGTACAGACATTGAAACCTACTACGTAGTAGATATCTTGAAAACGATATACACTACTTTTTTTAATTCGGGGTATGAAGGTGCATCCTGTAGTTTTGCCATGCTGTCTCACGCACTAGACATTTCCTTCTGCACAGTTCGCAAGACATAGGCGATCTCGGCGGCTACGGGTCGGTTTCGTGGGTTTTGCGACATACACAGATTAGCTAGGTCGCGCACTGTTGGTGGACATGAAGCATTGATCGTCGGGCGAAGTTGGCCGTTTGCAACCATTTGAAGAATTGCGACTTCTTCCAACTTGTTCCCGCTCGGCCCCACAGCGTCATAGTACGGGAGGTTATGCGTATCAATCTCGGTCAGCAACACTCCAAAGCTGAAGATATCGGCACTCTGATCGTATTCCGTGCTCCCCGAAATGATCTCTGGTGCAACCCAGCGGCCAGTGCCCACCCCGATCGTCATGGTGCCATCGTTCGATCGATGGCGTGTGGTACCAAAGTCTGTCAGCTTCGCGCGCATTTCCGCTGAGATCAATACGTTGCGTGACTTTAGATCGCGGTGGACCAGGGGGGGATCGAACGAATGCACGTAAACCAGCGCCTCGATCGCGTCAATCGCCAACTGAAATTTCGTGGACGTCCAGTAGCGTGGCAAATAGGACGACGATAGATATGTGCGCAGGTCTCCATTTGTCATGTACTCGAACAGAGCCTGGAGGTCGGACTCGATGCTCCAAGCTGCACCCACGAATTTGACAATATTCGGATGGTCGAATCGAGAGACCATCTTGATCTCGCCAACAAAGTCCTGCACCCGTTCTCGCGTGCCCATATCTTCGCGAAGTCGCTTGGATGCGAGAAGCTGCGCATTGCGGTATCGGACGAGCCAAACCACGCCAAAAGCTCCGCTCCCGATCAGCCTGATATCCTGAATATCCTCGACGCTCACCTGAAGCGAGAGCAGTTCAGCGTCACGCCAAATCGACAAATTGTCGTAGTTATCCCGGGTGGAGCGCACTGTAGGGTCCGTCATGACGATCGTTTCGGGTTTATCAGAGTTGCGCGACTTCCGGCAATACGCTATAGCTGTAATAATCGCGAGTAGGATCGCGCCGCCAGCGGCAACCGCCACGATGACCACCGTGTTGGAGTTCGAGTTTGAACCTGAATCAGTAGTATCAATTGATCCGGAATTTCCCGAGTGCGAGCTCACCATGAGGTCGCTAACGCAGACGGTAAGTCCCTGCACTGTTCGCTGCGCAGACGTCGCACAGTTGACTGTCTCCTGGAAATCCGCAGCAGTCAGATCGAAAACAGTGAGCTCCATCAGGAAGTCAACTTGATCTGCCGTCAGAGTGGGAGTCTTCAGAGGGTTTCCCGCCAGGTATAACGACGTCAACGACTTCATTGTAAAGATGACAGCCGGGATCTCGGTGAAATTGTTCTGGTCAAGCTCACTGTCCGACGGGTAATTGAGGGCAGTTAGTATCTTCAATCAAACCAGGAGTGAGTGATCAGGTTACTTTTACGTACAGAACTGCGAGGTTCGGGAAGTCGCCCTCGAAGGATGTCATACCGTTCACTGATAGACCTCTAATCCACAAAGTCCAAGATGTCAGGCAACTGCAACGCACGACAATGAGAACAACCGCGTGCTATGACTTACAGATCGGTGATCTTGGTGGAACTGATGGACGAATTCACAGTCACGATGTAGTTCGACTTGAGGTACCTGCACGTCGGCAAGACATCAACAAGCTGGTTAGGAAGAACAGAAATACAAAGAGTTGGCATACTGTGTTCGCACACGTACAACGACGAGATCGCCGGCAGCGACAGCAGCTCCGTGGGAAACTCGTATAGCAACGTGTTTGCGAGATTTAGGAACTTGACGGAGAACGGTAGCAGGTCTCGAATAGTTGCAACCTGGTCCTTCAGGTTCAGGCTGATCAGCCAAACGAGGGTTACCTGCGTCTGCGACGTCAGCAGATCATCAGCGAGCTCAACATAAGCCACTTTAGCCTTCAATGTGAGATCGTAGCTCGTGCCTCCTGCCAGCACCCTGCAGCAATACAGAGGTCAGTTCCAGTAAACGGTTCCCTTACTTAAGTCGGATGTACCTACACTGATTTCGTTGCTGAGGGCAAGTCCAGGGCGTCGACGCGCGTGACGATGCTGTTGCTGGCCCAGGCGTAGGTCGTCGTATTGTCCGGGATGGTCGACAGACTTGCGTCGTACGTTGAGTCCTCAGCTCGAGCCGCGATCTCTTCCTCGCTCTGGTACGTTCCGAAAGTGATCAAGAAGACGAAGAGTGATAGATCCACGGGCTCCTGGCGGTAGATGTTGTAGCACACGTAGCTGCACTCGCCCGCCGCGTCGGCCACGCAGCTGTTGCAGTTGGTGCTGTCCGACACGTTGTAGGTCAGGCAGGGCTGGTACGAGTCGCACACGTCGCCGCAAGACGATGACAGCGTCGAACGCTCGGCGACGCACGTTTGCGCGGCCACCAGTGCAAGTTGAAGCGCGACGAGCAGCAGCAGCGACGTCCACACGGTCTGAGATCCCATTCGGTCAGCGATCCTGTTGATTAAAGTCTCGATTGCGGTGTGGGGAAGCCCCGGAAGGCAGCGAGCCAATGGGTTCACTCGTTGCATTCAGAGGCATGGTAGTCGCTGGTTTTTAGCGGCGCTTCAAGGTGTGATAGGTACACTCTGGCTTCCTGCAACTGAAACGTTTGGCGGTAACCCGGGTTACCATATATACCATAGCGCCCCCGCCATATGGGAAAACTACCAGTAGTTTGTCGGTATGTATATTGGTGAAAGGTGAAATTACGAAGTATGAACTTAGATCTGAGCTGGTAAAGTGATCGTCTACGGGTCCGATGTCGTCAGTCACTATAGCGATGGTGCTCCACGGAAAGACTTGTAGTCAAAGGCGAGCCTGCCGTCTTTGGGAATGTCCGGTGGAAATCGAGCTGGGTCTACGAGGGCTTCTTAGCCAAAATGAAAACTGCAATATGGAGGGCTGGTTGGCTTTCACCGGGGTTTGCAGCAGCTGCAGCACGATTCCTTCTGACTGCTGCCACTCAGTGCCGCCATAGCTGGTGTCCCACGAATTCCAATCATCTCGCAGTTTCTTCACAGACTCCTCCCCAAGTCGATCGACAGCTCGAAGATATGCTGCTTCGCTTCGAGAAGGGCCCTTCTTGCGTTTTCGTTGAGGGGCCGTGGTTTATGAGCCCCCACCACGACGGCGGGGCATCTTAGCCAAGCTGTGGTTCTTTCGAAGTGAGATGACCTGCTGCTCGACTTAAAATAAATAATCTCGCTCGTCCTCGGTTTCGAATGCGGTAACCCGGGTTACCGCCAAACGTTCAAATGATGCGCTGGGCAAGTGCCGCTTGAAGCGGGACCAGCCCATCAAGGTCCCCTATCAATAAACACACCAATGCACAATGGCACTAACCTTATCGGCTCGATAGGAGGGTTGCATGTTATGGCGATCAAAATCCGAGTGAAGCACGTGCTTGCCCGTTGTGGTTCAACGCTGCTGCCAATCCACCATGCCGGAATAGCGCTGCGTACCGTTGTCTGAGTGCTTGGATTCCAGGTACCCTTTTGGTACCTGACTTTGAGCATGGTGTGGGTTCACTTATCGTTACAGACCTGTGGATGTACATCGGACCAAGACAGCGCGTTCGTGCGGCAATCTTCATGTGTCCCTTGCTGTTGTGTGTCCGCTGTACGATTACTGCGTTCTACATGAAATTTCCATGGGCGGTTCTTCGTATTAAACACCGCCAAATCTCCCAACGTATACAATATGTATAGAGTCGCCTTAAGTTCGATCAAGAACATCTGTTTTTCAGATTGTGCGATTCCACTAATGCCTTGGATTTGTATTAGAGCCATTCCGTGTACCGCCCGTATTCGGCAAATTTGGACGGAATTCACAATAACGCCTGGAACAGACCAAGCACCCTTAAAGTCAGGACTTCCAGCGGTTGCTAATGAGGTGAAGAGTGACGTGTGGTCGTCACCTAGATCGTTGAGCATGTCGAAGCTTACCATTGTGTTCGACAGCATATTGTATTGTGTAGCAGATCACCATCCTCCGGAATCGAGAGCATTTTTTGCAGCATGGAAATATTTTATTATAGAGCCATTCAAACCTGGAAGTGCAGTGAGGACCTAACGAACGTGAATACTCCTAGATAAGATAAATGCTTCATGATTGGATGGCGGAGTTCGCAGCAACTTTCTCACGTAGTCTAGACGGTTTTCAGATTTCCCCCGCGCTTTTGCAGCGGCTCCAGTGTCGTGGGCACCAGCCTGATGCATCAGCACTGTTGCCTTTCTGTATGAAACAATCTACGTGTTGAGCGTGCGATGTCCATCATGTTCGGGCGCACAACCCAAGGGTCTTAACGCTGCAGATCCCCGCGGACACTTCAACACCGGCAGCGGCAGCCGTTTTTGCAATTTTGCGTTCGATTGGTGTACGATTGATGTGGTGCAGCCGAGTGCCACACCAATGCAATTGGCCGCCTGTCATCCCAGAACTCGCCATCGCCGAGAAGCTCCACGCTCCGCCACACGCCTCGAGTCTCCAGTCCCCCGCGCTCGCTACGATGTTTATGCTCAAGAAGAAGAAGCCGCAGGTGGACACTACCAAGCAGCTGAAGGCTGTGGCCTGGGATCTGTCCAAGATTGCGCTGGTCTTCGTGGGCATCCGCGCTGCCTCAGTCTTCCTCAACCAAGAGAATTAGACGGACGGACGCCAGAGAGCCCTGGACCTGCTGGGCCTGGAAGCTTCTCGCTTCTGCTTGTCTGCTGCAACCTCCAAGCAAGGCGCTGCTGCGACTGATGCTGCTACGACACAAAGGAAGACGTTAAATAGACCGAATGACGACGCAAGTGCAACGGAGCAGGTGCTTCCTGCTCCATTTCCTTCGGCCTGCAAAAAAGAACAGAGGCAAGTAGTGTTATGCATGCATATATTCAGTCGTCGAGGTACACGGCTTCAAGCAAAGTTCTATCGTCGGTTCTACTCTTCCTGCTCCTCCTCCTCTTCTTCGTCCTCCTCGCCCATTTCCTCGTCCTCGTCCGTCTGCGTGAACGACTCTAATGCGACGTTGCACTTCTCGGAAAGCACATTCAGGGCCTCCAGCAGCAGCTCCTCGGCCTTCATCATGCCCACGGACTCGACGCTAAAGATGAAGTGGTCACTCTGGCGGCCAAGACGAATCTTCTCGTTCCAGCCAGGCTCGCGGATGCAGTTCCGGCACATGGTGCAGGCGCGCTGGTCCTTCACCACGGCCGTAGGGACGCCGGCAATGTCTTCAATGTCGAACAGACCCATCTGGCACTCCATCACTAAACGCTTCGCGTCGGCGCCCTCCACCTTCTCCATGAGTTCCACCTTGGGCATCAAGCGGTACGACGCCGTGGCCACGGGCGAGAACTTGGCGTGGTCCTTGCCGACGCCCTTGCGGCAGTGAGCCTCGAGCGCAATGCTCTGGCCAGGCCGCAGCTTAGCGATCAGAATGTCCTCGTGTACAGGACGGATGGAACCGAAACGCTCCTCCTGGTTGCCCTGGGGCACCCACTCGAGGTCACGCGCGTACACTGTTTTGGAAAAGCAGCAACAAGAGAGAAGGAAATTGACAAGTCAGCCCCACGATCGAAACAACAGCTCACGAAATGCCTGAAGCGTACCGGAGGAGTGAATAGCCTTGGTGGGGTCCTTCGGGTGGTCGGGATCAAACTTGCAGGTGACGTCGAGCTTGAAGACGATGGTGTTCTCGTCCGTGGCCTCGGCCTCCTCGTTGTCTGGGAAGGCCTGGAACTCGCGCGGGTCCACGTTCAGCGGCACAAGGCCCAGCCGGTGAGCCAGCACTTCATCCTGAATGATTGACGAGTTGTTCCAAATGTACACGTGCTCGATGGCCATGGTGGGCACCTCGGCTAGCAGGATGCGGCGCAGCGCGTTGGCGATGGCGGCGTCCACGCCGATGAGGTCGAACACGATCTCTTCATCTGTCAGGCTCTGGATTTTGACCTTCACCTGGCGCTTAGACTGCTCTACAAAGCTGTAGCTGCTCTCGCTCTCCACATCGGGCTGCAAGGCAATTCACGCGGGTCAGTCGTACGTCTCACAGGCCATGAAATGCAGAGAGATGCACGACACGACGGCTGCTCACCTGGTGCGGCGCGTCCTGGCCCACGCGGATGACTTTGGAGGACTTGGCCATGTTGTCTACGTACTCGGTTGCTACTAGCGACGGACCAATTGATGCGCCTGCGAACAGACACAAAGCCGAAGCGAGGCCACCAGCCAGCCATTCGTACCGAAACCCTCGCAAAATTGATACATGCTGTCTGATCAGGAATCGTGGACGGTGTGCTGGTGGTGCTGCCACATGGGAACTTCCTGCCTTCTTTTCTCGTGGCTGGGTCACCCTTATGTGCACGCCCAGACATTCTTCATTGACTCCACGACACTAGGACTGCGGCGCCGGTTTGTTCGTTTCTGTGTATTTTTTCAAGTTTTTCAAGCTTTGCTGCTCACTCGCCGCGACCTCCTCCTGCCATCTGAAATGGACCTACACGCCACTCTCTCCTTTATTTACTGCTTCGACGCGTCGGTCTTGTTCATGCATCGTGCGCGCAGCCTGTCTGTATCCCTCCTCTCTCACTCGCTCGCTCGAGGTTGGAGAGCAAGAGAGGCCACTCGAACGCTCCTTCGTCTGAAGCGAGCTACAAACCACCGTCGCTGACGCCTGCCACTCACTCCCATCGCGTCAACGCCTTCGCGCGCCACCAGCGCCGGTAGGTGCCCTGCAGCTTTACTTGGTGTAGGTGATTTTACGGGTCTTGAGCGGCGCCCATTTGAGGCGCTTGTAGTAGCCCGTCAGTGCACACAGTGCCACGAGGGCAATGGTGACCTGCATGCCCTGCTTCTTCCGCACATCGTGCTCGGGCTCAGCAGCCCACGCGAGGAAGACCGACACATCCTTGGCCATCTGCGAGGTCGTGCAGGGCGTGCCATCCTCGTAGTCGACCTGGCCATCCTGAAGCTGACGCTCCATGGCGATGGCACCGCCACCAAAGTACGGGTTGTAGTACAGGCCGTCCAGCAGCTCCATGCCCTCAGGCGGATCAACGTATCCCGTCAGCAGCGCGAACAGGTAGTCGGCGCCGGCGTGGCGAGACTTGACCATCAGTGAGAGATCAGGCGGGATGGCGCCGTTGTTGGCGGCGGCGGCGGCCTCTTCGTTCGGGTACGGTCGGGGCAGCGGGTCCGACAGTTTGCCGGGGCGCTCGAACATCTCGCCCTCGTCGTTGGGGCCGTCCTCGACGTCAATGTCGGCGGCGATGGCCTTGAGCTCCTCCTCTGTGTGGGTCACGCCCACCAGGTTACGGAAGCAGATGCGGTCCAGGCTGTGGCAAGACGCGCACACCTCGCGGTACACCTGGTAACCGCGACGCACGCTGGCGTAGTCGAACGAGGACAGCGGGCCCTGGTGGTCGAAGCCGTAGTGCAGCGCCTCGATCTGGTCGCTGCTGAAGGCCGTGACGCCGGTCAGCACCGATCCACCCAGCAGAGCGCCAGCGCCCACCTGCAGCAGCAGCAACAAAATCGTAAAAACAAGCGATCCGAGTCAGAACAAATTGGTGGGCTATCGTTTTGGTGGTGCAGCGCCTCAGCCTCGCAAGTCTGCGTCGCGGCGTGGCGTTAGAGCGCACGTGCGATGGCCGCGGGGCGGAATGCGTGGTAGCGGCTACACACCTTGGCGGCGCGTTGCAGCAACTTGGCGCGGTTCATCATCGTGCTAGTCGAGTCGCTGTCGAGTCGCTCAGGGAGCTTCCGTGTCTGTGTGCGTGTGAGGCGGCTGGAGCGCCGGGGGGCTCTCAGTCGGTTTACAGCCGCACATCGTGTAAAACCTCGCGCGAAAAACCTCGGCAAAGATAACCCTCTCTCCTATGTGGACCACTCGGTTCTGGTGGTGGTCCGGATTTAAATTGCCGCGATGTTTTTGCGACCAATATTCGTATTTTTCACTAGATTGGGACTAAATAGGACTATTTATTGACTTGGCGTTTGTATGGATCCCCCTCCCTCTCCCTCACTATTCCTGCGAGCAAGCTGAAAATGGTAAGATACTGTGACGATCCGCGTGCGCTGTTGCCGTTGAAGGAGGCACTGGATCAGGATCGAGGGACAAGTCTGGTGTGCGGTGGCGTTCCGCAGCCTTCAGTGACTAACGATGCGTGTCCGTGGCTCTGTGCTTCTGTAGTCGGCGCTCTTCAGCCTCCAGGGGCTGCTCACCGTCATCCTGCTCTTCATCTGCACATGCACCTACATCAAGATGAAGTTCCCCACGATTTTCGACCGCGGCCAGCTGCCAGGCAAGCACGAGGGGCTGAGCGGTCTCTGCTGGAAGGCCTCGCGCATCGGCGAACGCAAGAGCGAGTACGTGGCCGGCGCGCTCGTTGTCATGGCCGTGCACACGCTCTTCTTCTCCTAAGTCCCCGGCCTGAGGGCTGCAGCTCTGGGTCGCCCGTTGGCCTGGATACAAGCTTGCCTGCAATTATTTAACCGGCACCCGTCAGGGTTGGCGGGCTGAGATTGTGGCGCTGGAAGACTTGTGTCGCTACTCAATGAGGAGAGAAATGAAGGCACGCTGAAAGTCTGGTGATGAAGACGGCTTTGATGACGTTTTAACCTTTTCCTGAATGGCAGCAAGTGCTAGCAAATGCTCACGAATAGAGTTTTGAATTCTTTTGTGTTGATGCAAGGACTTGTTGATTTCTTAGTTGCAGATCTACGTGCCCCCAGTCCATCATCTAAACCGAGCAAGTTCTAAAGACATTACGGGACAGGCTACATTCTCTTCCGACCGACAGGCTTCTCTTGGCACTTTCGGTCGGTTCCTTTCACAGGGAGCTCAGCTCCGTACGAATGAGGTTTAGAGAGAGATAACAACCCAGCCGCCGAGATCTTCAGACCACGGACGAGAAGCACATCTACTTCTTGGGGGCAGCGCCACCGCTCGTGCCCATGCCCATGACCGTCTTGAACGTGTCGTAGATCCACCACTGAGCACCCGTCAGCGTACCGATCATAATAATACGCGTGCCAAGGCCCTTGGTGGCCAGGTTGAAGAGGCCAGTCTCGCTGGCGATCTGGCCGAAGCCCTTGCCCTTGTTCTCGGCCTTGCCCATGAGGGAGACCACGGAGTCGGCGGGGTGCGACACGATGGCGCAGATGACACCGGCCAGGTAACCCGAAGCAAAAGTAACACCAAGCTGGGTGCTCTTAGGGTACGAGCTCTTGGGCTCCGTGAAGACGTGCGTGTAGAAGGCCTCCACCACCTTCTCGAAGAAGAAGAACTTGGCCATCGTGTACGGGATCTGGCGCGACCACAGGGGCACGAGCGAGCCGAACGGGAAGCGGGTCTCGGCCGAGTTGGCCTTCATGGCGGCCACGGCGGCGCCGAACTCCACGGGGAACGTGCCAGCGGGCGAGGTCTGCACCTTCACCTTGACCATTTCCATGGGGCAGAGGGCCATGTCGGCGAAGAACTCGGCCGAGGCCGAGCCGGCCAGGTAGATGGCGCCGCGGTACTTGTAGGCGTTCTCCTCACCGGCCATCGTCGAGTACGTGTCCTTGAAGAACTCGTAGAAGCCGAACTTGCACATTCCCTGCATCGAGTAGCCGATGGCCGTGGGGGCCCAGCCCTTGTACAGGGCACCCATGCCCTCCTCGGAGGCAATGGTCTTGATACCGGGCAGAAGGCCGCCGAACTTGGCGGGATTCACCTGCATGTTGCACTTGACCACGTCCAGCGGCGTGATGCCCGTGTGCGTGAGGCCGCACGAGAGGATGCCGCCGATCATGCACTTGCCGTAGTAGGCGGTGTCGTGGATGGGGTCGTGCGAGAGGCGCGCGTCCCACTTGGCGGCCGAGGTGGCGAGCACCGAGGCCGGGCGGGCCTTGGGGGCGGCGACCGACGGCGCCGCCGGGTTCAGCGACGAGATCAAGGGGAAGAAGGCGCTCATGGTGAAGTGCGAGGTCGATGGATGGATGGCGAATGACGGAGGAGGAGGGAGATTTTATCTGAGGCTCAGGAGGGCCCCTCGATGGAGGAGTTTCAGCGGTATATTTTTGTGCGGCTGTTAAGACCAACGGCTTCTGAAGTAAGCGTGAAGTAAACGTGACGAGCTGCTCCTCACGCGAATCAGACGGCGATGAACGACCCCTATCTCTAATGATCGAGCGAGAAGTAAACTCGAGCTGGGCAGCTTACTGCTTCTTCACAGCGCCACCACTCGTGCCCATGCCCATGGCCGTCTTGAACGTGTCGTAGATCCACCACTGAGCACCCGTCAGCGTACCGATCATAATAATACGCGTGCCAAGGCCCTTGGTGGCCAGGTTAAACATGCCGGTCTCGCTAACGATCTGGCCGAAGCCCTTGCCTTTGTTAGCAGGTTTGCCCATGAGGGACACCACCGAGTCGGCGGGGTGCGACACAATGGCACAAATGATGCCGGCCAGGTAACCCGAGGCGAAGGTGATGCCGAGCTGGGTGCCCTTGGTGTACGACTCCTTGGGCTCCGTGAATACGTGCGTGTAGAAGGCCTCCACCACCTTCTCGAAAAAGAAGAACTTGGCCATCGTGTACGGGATCTGGCGCGACCACAGGGGCACGAGCGAGCCATACGGGAAACGGGTCTCCGGGTTTGCCTTCATGGCAGCAATGGCCGGGGACAGCTTCACCGGGAACGTGCCAGCAGGCGAGGTCTGGACCTTCACCTTGACCATTTCCATGGGGCACAGCAGCATGTCGGCGAAGAACTCGGCCGAGGCCGAGCCGGCCAGGTAGATGGCGCCACGGTACTTGTAGGCGTCCTCCTCACCGGCCATCGTGGAGTACATGTCCTTGAACACGTCGTAGAAGCCGAACTTGCACATGCCCTGCATCGAGTAACCGAACGCGGTCGGGGCCCAGCCCTTGTACAGGGCACCCATGCCCTCCTCGGAGGCAATGGTCTTGATGCCGGAGAACAAGCTCTTGTACTTGGCGGGATTCACCTGCATGTTGCACTTGACCACATCCAGAGGGGTGATGCCAGTGTGCGTGATGCCGCACGACAAGATGCCACCGATCATGCACTTGCCGTAGAACGCGTTGTCGTGAACGGGGTCGTGCGAAAGGCGGGCGTCCCATTTGGTAGCCGAGGTGGCGAGTACCGAAGGACGCGCGACAGAGGCAGCAGCCGACTGCTTGGGCGTGGCAGCGGGGTTCAGAGCCGAGATCACGGGAAAGAAGGCGCTCATGATAAAAGCTGTGGAGTACTCGAGTTCCTGGGGTGCGGCGTCCACGGACAAAAGGCGAATGAACTGGAAACGCGCGGATCTCGCTGCATTGTCGATCCGATCCAGCAACAGACATCCGAGCGGCATCCGGGACCTCAAGGCTTTATCCAACAAAACTCGCCACACGTCACACATGCGCCTTTCTCAGCGATTGACCTTGGTACAGCGATTGCGCGCCCAAGCAGCGGAGATCCCCATCCGCCAAGCACCAAAAGGTGCGAGGTGTCTTTGACGCCCTGGCGACTGCTATACAGATACCCCTCGCCAAATTAGTAGCTGAGAAAACTAATATTTCCTCATAACTAATACGTCGTGGCTTCCACCGAGTGCGTTGCCCCAATTTGTATGGGATCAAACTTAATAGCTGCTAAATTTAATATCTAATAGCCTTCTAACCCAGATTTCGTGAATTATCTATCTAATCTGCCTTGCTAAAGAACGACCTAATAGATGTCTGCCTCAGGGCTGCGTCTCGTTCTGCCTGGAGTTCATCTCGAACTCTACCCTGAAGTGCACGCAAGCTGGTCAGCGCGGTCATCTCCAAGTCGGGGTGCTCCGCGAGCAAGAATATCACGGATCGAACGGCTTCGACTTTCTCAGTCGGAGACATTGGCGTTGGCAGGCACTCCGATTCTTCCTGGTTCCCTTCCTCATTATCGTTGCAGTCTGCGACGACTTCGGATCTTGTTGCACCGACGCCAACAGCAAGTCGTTGACCGCATCGCTGAGCAAGTCTTCAGCAGACACCGCCTCCATTTCGGTTTCTTGCTCTGCAGCATGACACACGAACTCGTCAATGTCCATTGGATCACGCACTCTCAGTGCCAAAATGCGCTGCTCCAAAACTTGGACCAGCTCATCTTCTTCCCGCAAGGCGCGCCGCGACGTTGTACGACCCGGAATAAGGCCTGTGTGGCGGAAAGAGTTAAGGATGCACTCCGGAGTTAACTCTCGCCAGCATGCCTTGACCCACCGCATTGCCGTTAGCTGGTCAATCTTGTAAATATCCGTCTGCACGCCTTCTTCTTCGACATCTAATGCATGATCCAGCTGGCGGCGGCGATACCGGCGCTTGAATGATGCAATGATGCCTGCGTCGAGTGGCTGTAGTCGAGAAGTCGTATTAGGTGGCAGGAAAATGATCGTCACGCTCTTCAGCTCCAGGTTCTCCTCGATGTGAGCCGATGCATTGTCGACCAGCAGGATAATATGACGACGCTGCCTTGTCATGTCGTTGTCGAGTTCACGCACCCAATCCTGGAAAAGCACGCCGGTCATCCAGGCTTTTTTGTTGTTGCGGTAATAGAAACCGAGTTGCTCCCCAGTCTTCTTCTTGAAGCAGCGCGGTTTTGCTGCATGGCCAATGATGAAAGGCTCGCGCTTGTCGGATCCATCCGCGTTACAGGCGAAGGCAATGGTCATGCGCGTCTTCGCCTTCTTGGAACCTTCTATCTGCCGCCTGGCAATCGTTTTATCGGGCGCCATGCAGTAGAATAGACCGGACTCATCCATGTTGTATGTGTCCGCCAGTGGAACACCCATGAGACGCTTGCGAATAGCCTCCCGTTGTGCAGGGATGTTCTCGCTGTTGACAGAGCCGCTCTCGCCGTGAATGCGGAAATTCTTGAACCCATGCCGCTTCTGGAACGAATGCAGCCAGCCGTCCGAAAATTCCAACACCTCCTCGGGCGGAATGCCCGACAGCACAGCGAGCCGCTTTGCCTTGCTCTGGATCATACCACCACTGAGACTGATCCGCTTGGATTGACACTGCAGCACCCAGTTGGCCAAGGCTTCGTCCACCGCAGGAAATGCAAGGACCCGTGCGCGTTTGCAGTCCAGATCGGTCTTGTTAGCATTCACATACTGCTCTCGCGCCTTCAAAATGTTGGAGATTGTTCCCTGCGTTGGCGCTTTCAGCAAGCAGAGCTCGCGCTGGGCTTTCTCAGCGAGCTGCTTCTGGGTGATCGTGATGTCTTCGTCGCGCCACTCACAAATACGCTTCTTTTGCCCGAACGTGAGGTTCCCGACTTGCTTAGGACGCTTCCCCATCTTGCTGTGTTTATCAAAGTGCCGGGTGCACTGTATTGTGCCTTCGACGGACATGTTTGGTTGGTGAACAAAGAGCCATTCTGATAGTTAATGGTGCTGCTGTACTTAATACGATTCATGTCCACCGATAGTATTAATTTGGCGAGGGGTATCTGTAATACCTTAGCACTGCTAAGCCGGTGCCTTGCCGAGGTGACAAGGGTGCCAAGCTCCATTTCATGTTCCGCCCCGCAGCAGTCAAGCATGCAAGACGCTTGAAAGCGCAGAGCACGGTGCAGGTTTTCCCGCGCTTGCGATGTCTCCGCTGAGAAAATTGAGAATGGCACTGCTATCCGATGGGTGCCGAAAGCTGGCTTTGCGGTGCGAGCATTTCTCGCTGGCACAGCCAACCTGCATATGAAAATGCCAAGCCTTACGCTAATAACTCCTTGCATCGCCGTCTTCGTTCACACATGATCCTGGCAACCGTTTCGCCGTTTCGACGATCGATCCTCTTCTTATCGCTACTTCACGATCTGATTCTGGCCTTCCCAAGACCTTGTCAAACCGGCAGTGTTTCGCTGGTGCCGCTACTCGAGACGTCGGCGCCGATGCATTCGGTGGCGTCAGGAGCGACGCACCTCAAGATCAGGACCACTGGTCGCCAAAGCAGCAACCTTTAGTCAGGCGACGCGTTTCTTCGGCCGTCGGCACCACGGCGAACGTCTGAACTAACCAAGAGAGATCTGCTCGGCGGGCTTCCAGTCGCTGGGAAGGAAGGTTGTGCGTCCAAGCAAGGCCATCGCTTGCAAGGATTCCTTTGATCGGCAACAAGCTCGACGAGTCGTGACACGGGCGACGTAGCGGACGCGTGATGGGTAAAGATCCGGGGGTACGTGGCCTGTCGCGGAGGGATCGCCAAAATGGACCTGGCCAGCAGCGCAATTGCCCGGCGGAACAAGCCCAAGCCTGCCTTCGCCGGGTTGCCTTCTCCGAGCTGGGAAGATAAATCTGCGTTGCAGACTGCAATGGCCATCACGAAGGTGGTTTTGCTGCGAAGTATTTTGAGGCGATAGGAAAGGTCGGCTGAAGCCGAAACTTCTCACAAGCTGGAACTTCCAGTGCAATACGTTCCCCGTCCGCGTCAAGAGCAGGAGGTATGGTTCCCGCGCAGCGCAAATTCGCGATAGCCCAGCGAGTGTGGCTGCTGCTCGTCTGTGTGTCGGTGGTGTCGGCGATGCTCAGCTCAGGGGTGCAAGCCGTGCAAACCAACGTGTCCAGTATTTGCTCTCCGTCAGATCCTGTGCCGCTCGTCGTCAAAGGGACCACTACGTATGTCTGCGTCAACGTGAACAGCCAGTATCGCACGCTCTTCACACCCGTTGCAGACAAATTCACTGTGCTTCGCATCAGCGACTGTGAGTGATTTCTGCTGCTCGACGTTTCTCCTGCTGGTAATGTAGGCTTTGTTGCTAACTGTTTCGCTGGTCCTTGCTTCATCAATGTTGTGCTGCAGCATGGAACGACACCCGCATCGGTGCAAACCCAGCGAGTGCATTCCTCACCGTGTCGAGTCTGAAATACCGCACGAACTACAAGCTCTACTCGTCCTCCTCGACAGGCCGCATCTCGCCGTACATGACTGCCATCATATCCGTGAAGAAGGGCGTCGTCCAAGGCGTAAGCTGGGATGAGGGCTGTTTCTTTTGTACAGCAGACATGTGTGACTACAACCTATACTCGAAACCCGAGGAGACGGCAACAGGGCGGCTGAGCGGTCAGGGCAAAACGTGCTACACTCCTGTGGATAGCTGCGCAGGCTACTCCTCCAATGTCACCGTTGATGTTGGGGATAGCAGCTCTACCAGCGTGAATGCAACTAGCACCAACTCCACTGCGCAGTGCGATATCACGATCTATGTGGGCTGGACTGGAACAGACAAGAATGGAGACTTTTTGGGAAGCGCGTCGCTGCGGATGTCCCAGTTCTCAAAGTACTCGATCGGCTCATTCTTCTCGAACATTGGTGCCAGTCTGTCCAAGCTCGCCCCGACAAGCCGCAGCGAGCTTGCAAGTTAGAGTGCGCAAAAAATAATCGACTCGAACGTTGTTTCGTGTTGAAGTGCACATTTTCAAGTTATGTGTGCTTATTCTATTAGGCCGGGCATGCGCGCGAGGATTCGACTGGAGCGCGTGGCCGTCTAACGGAAGTCGTGGATCTGGCGGTCGGCGCTGTCCTTCGCCAATACAGAGTCCAGGTTGTCCCACCAGTGCGGCAGCAGGTTCGAGCCGATGAGGTGGAACCACGGCGACAGCTTGCGCGAGGAGTCGTTGAGGAGCGCAGGCAGGTTTTCACGAGCAATGAACTCGACCTGCTCCACCTCGTTCCCGTTCACCCTGTCGAGAGACACCTCGCTACGCGCGAAGAGGATGTGGTCCATCTCATACTCCGTCCAGTTAGAGTCCGACGCAGCCTGATGCAGCAGCAATAAGCATGAGCGCCGTTCGTACAAAATTGCGAATCAGTCGGGGCAGTCAAAGCCTACCTTATACATGACCGTGGAGACGTAAGCCAAGTCGTCGATCGTGAACGTGGAGATAGGGATACCAAGCTCATGCTCCAGCTTGCGGATGGCCGCTCGCTTCACGCCGGCGTCGTCTTCTAGCTCTCCTTCCGTAAATAGCGGATGGCTGTGTATCAACGCACGGCAGGTCAAACCTCCTGCAGACGTAACGTAACCTCCATGCACCGCCACTTTACCTGCAGCACGTGTTGGCCCAAAAGCCAGGGAACGTGATCTTCTCGCTTGCACGCTTTTGGATCAGCAGCTCGTTCTTCGAGTTGAAGACGAAGACGCTGAAGGCGCGGTGCAGCACGCCATCGTGGATATGCGCTGCTCGGGGTCCATTTGCAGCAGCCACAACGCTCGGTTAGTGCATCGTCGGCCAGTTATACATATTGCAAGTGCAAGACCGGGAGATCTTACCATCTTTCTTGCTGATGGGCCCCACCACGTTGTCCTGCTCGTCCACCTGCACGATCTGCTCCTTCATGAACTGCAGCTGCTCGGCATCTGCGCCGGCTGTGAGCTCCTCGAACGTCACGCGTCCAGCCGAGCTGAAGGCCGCCGCGCCATTGCGCACTGCCGCGCCTACCAGGGCTCCACCCCCGCGCACACTTGCCAGCACCATGCCGTCTTGTGTCCGCTGCTCGCTCGATTGACAACTGCTGTGAGGGAATACGGTACCTCCGGACAAAACCTTTTTATTTCAACCAACCAACGAGGATAGCAGGCGAGTCAACAGTCAACTTGCCAGCCAAGGCCCGCGGCGTCTCGATAGGTATATTATAGAGAGAGCTTTATGCAGGACGCCCACCTCGGCCCCTCGCCCGAATGGCGAAGAGGAGGCCCAGCTACGTATGGTAACTTCCTATCCCAGTCTAACTCGCTGTCGCCGGGCAGTTGGGCGTCAACGAGATTCCGCTCCGGTGCCCACTGGCCACCCCATGCCAAACCAACAGCACTGCCAGTCTACTTGTCCTTGGCCGCGTCGCTCGGCGGCGCTTCTTCGTCGGGTTCTTTGAGCTCGAGTGCCTCCTTGGCGCGGAAAATCTTGGACTGCAAATAGAAGGAGCCGCCCTTGGCCGGGTCGTTGGCCTCGAAGTACCTTGTGAACTGCTTCTGGATCTCCTCCGACGACGGCGCGGGGCCGCTTGTGGGGAAGTTGAGGATCTCGCGCGCCTGCTGCTTGGGCATTTGGTTCTTGCGCACCACCGTCTTGGCCGCCATGGCGCCGGCGTTGCCCGTGCGCGCGTTGTGCACGGCCTGCTGGTAGGCCTGCACGAAGGCCTTGGACACGATACCCGCTCCCATGACCACAACCTGCGCGATAATTCGTCCCAGAGGTCCCGACATGTCTGCTACGTGCTGCTACTACGTGCTTCGGGCTGCTTGCGCTGAGTGCTGCGCTCCAACTGCCTCGACGACGTCTGTCCTCTGGTTGAGAGGAAGCAGCCTGTCATTAAGTACGAGTGAACTCATCAAGCGCATACTGAAACTTTTCAAACAGATACCAGATGTACCGGTTTAACGCAAGTTGAAGCTGCACGGCAGGTCGCCCAGCGTGGCGTCGAGGAACTCGGACAGCGTCAGCTTGCGCAGGAGCTGCTGCTCCTCGTTCTCACCTTCCAGCACAGACCAGAGCTTCGCTGTCAGGTGCTCCGTACCGCCGATGCGCTGCAGTTCCGCAGTGATTTCGTCGGCTGGTCGGTGTATAACAGCAGAGCGAGGAAACACGGGTTAGCAGTCGCAGTCAACGCCAACCAAGCACTTCCTGCTAGCAAAACTCACCCGATACGGTTTGACTGCTGTCCGTGTCACAGAGGAGGAACTGGATGAGGTAGTAGAGCTGGTTGAGCTCCAGGCCGTGCGAGTCGAGCAGCGTGCGCATGTAGCAACTCTTGAACTCTTCCCAGCTGATGCTGCCGTCCAAGTCATCGTCAACCTCCCAGATCATCCACTGCACCTCGCCCTGCGGGGTGGTTAGCATCGAGGCTAGCGGTAGACATCACGCACCAGCAGCAAGACCTACCTTTGTGGGCACCCGGTTCAGACTCCGCATGCATGAGCTCAGGTCCGCCCCAGTGATGACCCCGGACGTATCGCTGCTGCTTGTGATAAGCCCCTTTTGGAGTCCCTTGATCTCGCTGCGAAGCTCATGCACGGTCGGCGGTGGCGCGCTAGCTTTCGCGGTGACCGTCGCATTGCGGCTACCAGCGGCATGGCCCCCGCTCTTGCTCCTAGCGACCACCGGACCGTCTGGTTCCTCGCCAGCGGCGAGCAGGTTCAGCTCGGCCACCAGCTCCGTCTTGTCCAATGCCTCAGTCGGCGAACTTTGCTCCCCGGGGTCGCTCTCCTCGGGCAGCTGCCGCTGTTGCTGGTCCGGCGGCCGCCACGCGTTCAGCTCGGCCGTCTTCCTCGAGATCCGCGCCTTGCGGTCGTGCTGCCGCAGGAAGCAGAATACCCGCAGCAGCTTGGCTGCGCTGTCGGGGGGCAGCATCTGCGCCGCCGACGCCGCCGTGGACGTCACCAGGTCGAGGCCTTTGTTCATGCGCGCGCTTCCTCCCTGGCGGAGCTTTTTTTGGCGGTGCGACGTCGACTGCCTCAACGAAGCCGATCTTAGTCGAAGATTCGACACACTGATCCATTAAGCAGCGGTTTTCCTTTCACAGCAGCGGCACTCCTGCCAAGACAGGCAATCTGTTGCCGAGCGTGCTCGGAGTTTACGGACTCGACTGGCAGTGCGGCACGTCCTGTCATCCACGGTGTCGCAGCAGTACGCGTCGCCGAGCTGCTGCACCGAAGTTGGTGTCAGCATTGGATTTATGATTTCGATGCGGCGCTGACGACGGCCAGAGGCCAGCAACAGCGGGCTTGCAAGCAACGAAGCACGAAATCTAGTGTCAGCACTGCTGCTAGCACTGCTCAGCTACTAGCCAACAGAAGCCGAAAGCCCAAGACACGCCAAATGCCAAGCTGGGCAGCAAGTTGCTGCCAGTAACAATAGCAAGGCTATGTTTTACGGTCGTAGGTCGAAGTACAACGGAACGCGCGACGCTTTTCTATGTACCCTTAGGGTCGAAGGGGCAGAGCAATTTCCGTAATCTAGTAGAAAAGTACTGTATCGGCCCGGAGCACAGTAGAAAATGATAACTACTGTCACAGTAGTTATTAAGTTCGCATTGTCGAACTTAGCGCCTGGACTAACTCCTATGTGCTTGAGGTCTGCTGCTTCGTCTCTTGCCTGAATGCGACGCTTTTTCCTGCGCCTCCCTCGAGTAGACTGGTAAACCCAAACGAAGTCTATGGAGTCGTGCTCAAACTTCATCTTCATCCGCGTCGGGATGTTGCTTGCTCGTTCCCAGCTCAGCTCTCGATACCCGACCCATTGGATGAGATAGTAGACGCGGATATTCACCCAACGCTTAGCGTAGATACGTTCGACCTCATACAGTTACTCGATGGTGCCTCGTCGAGCTCGTCGATTATGCGCAAATAGTTCTCCGGCCCTGCGGCGTTCCTCCAGCAGGCCTCCCCCCACAGACGTTCCTTCTTCTGCCAATTGTCCGCTCTCGTCATCGTCAAAACGCTCTCGTTCTTCTTCATGGCGTTGCCCGCCTTCTTCTTCATGGTGTTGCCCACCTTCTTCTTCATGGCGTTGCCCTCGTGCGATCTAAGAACTGCATTCCATTGAGCCTCTTGCATGCAAATTTTGCATTTCCAGAGTTATTGGCTTTGACACTTGTCTGCTGCACGAAAATTTGAAACCCAGTCCTGACAGCGAAGTCCTTGCACTTGTTGTGAACTGTCTTCTGAGATGAAAACACCGAGCTTGCAATGTTCTGTCGTAGTTCGTAAGCTAGACCGTATGCAGGCTTTGAGGAATCAGTTGTCTCAATTATGACATCCTCGCGAAGTAGTCCCAGCTCGCGCGCAGCTTGTATATCAGCTACGTCTAGCTCGAAGCGAGCTTTGCCGTAGTTTGGTGGTTGTCTTGACCTTGCCTTGGACATTTTCCTTCTGAAGTTGTCCTTGTCAAAATCACGACTATCATACTATTTTTGGGAGGGGAGGCAAACTGCCTCTCGAGCAAAGAGTAAATGTAGTTTGCACAAGGCTAAAAATATCCGCTTCAAAAACACCCTTTCTTAAAATAAAGGGATAAGTCCGCTAGCGGTTCACGCTTTTGCTGCCGTGCGCACTTATCAACTTTCTACTGTGAGCGGTTCCACTCCGGGCCGATACAGTACTTTTCTACTGGATTATGGAAATTGCTCGAAGGGGCACTATTATAGATTACTTCAAGTATAAATCGGCCCTTAAGGTGCGCATAGAAAAGCGTCGCGTGTTCCGCGAAGACTGCATTTTTTTAAATAAGAAATTACAATAACACGATTATTAAATTTTAAAAAGAATCGTGTTATCGTAATGTCTTACGGAAGCATTTTATGATTATTTCTCTGAAATTTATTTTCAGAGCTAAGACACGATGCCAGTACAAGTAATGTCCAATGCTTGTCAATTCGTTGTGCTTGCTTGGATCGACGCTGCACTGTTTGGACCAGAGGCCACTCGTGACACCCCAGTGTACTCTTCCATCCTCCGTTTAACGATGTCGCTGTCTGTAACGAGAGTCAGATAGAGTTGGTAGGATCACAAGATACCAACGCGATGAGATAACAGGCTCGAGGCTACAAGGCTACCGCACGACAAATACATTTGCTGAAGTGTCAGTCTGCTACTTAATCCTTTCTTTGCTGCAGCACTCCCATTTTTCCAACAAGTTGACCACCATCTCACGTTTCCAGCATCGCGTCTCGTTCTTCTTGAGAACGGCAGCGATCCGCTGAAACTCCGTTCTTAGCGAGCTGCACTAACTGAAACACACCGCCTTCGACGTCTTGAGCAAGACTGTGACTGCCTCCAAAGCACGAAAGTGTAAACTAAATAAACTTCCTAGATCTAAATAAATCCAAATTTCAGAGCTTCTTCGTGCAGCGCACGACTTTGTTAAGATAAGCATAAACTAGATCGTCTGCGACTTAGACCGGGTCTTGTATGCGCCTAGGATTTAACTGGCCCATGAGATGGCCGGATTCACGATGATTGACAGCGCCTAGACTACGCTGAGACGGGACGCACGCAGTCTAGGCTTGGACGCGGAGGGGAAGAGACCCACATGCCGAGCTGTCGTTCCATTGAGGTCCCTTACACAACGACTTTGCCAGTACAGCGGAAAGGCGGGAAGCACGCAATGGTGGTGAAGAAGTCTATAGTCGCTGAAATGGTGGAGGGCTTCCCCATGACGCCTCTGATGCGGAACTCATCAGCGATCTCACTGTATATCAAGCCAAGGGGCTGAGGGCAGCTTGCACCAGGCTCCATCTAACCCCCCCCCGCCGACCCGCAGACAAACAACAAAAGAAGGCTACATCGACAACAAAGAAGGCTACATCGACAACAAAGAAGGCTACATCGAGATGCTCCGCACATTTCGCCGTCAGCGGCGGGAGGGGGTCGCTTCGGCGATGTCCGGGCCTCAGAAGACCACTGCTGCGCCAGCACCGGAGCGAGCTTCGCAGCACAGTCGCTTTCGCCTCCTAATTGCATTTTTTTAGTGAAGAGCTTTTCGAGCGCATGGCGGAGATGGATGGAGTCCCAGGGCGCAACGCGATAGACACGGGTTCCGTGAACGGGAGGAGCTTTGTATTGGCAAGATGTGGCGACGCTCTTTGCGAGTAGGAACAATACTCTCGACCGTTTAATCACCACCCCAGACGCGTACCAAGATATCCGCCCGGGCGATGCTCATCCGCTCTCATCGGAGAAGCTGAGAAGATGTGGAAGGAGGAGCGCGCTCGGTACAGCACGGCCAAGCAGAACTCAACCACCGCCGGGACAAACGACAGAGACTGTTCTCTTTATTGTGGTGGACGACTGGAGGCCATCTACTTGCACGACTGGTGGGATGCGCGCCCGGGATACGAGGTTTTGATCATCGGACAGCTGCCCAAGGATGCGCGTATCAACACTTTGAGCGCAAAGATCCGCCGTGATTTTAGAGCAGCATCGCAGTCACAACAAGCGTCGCCGTGCAGCATCAGCCGCCGCAGAGGACAAAATCTTGAACATGCTTGAGCAGGAGCAAGAAAGTGTTGCGATGGAGTCTTCATTCCGGAACGTGGCAGACCTAGCCGACGCTGTACACAAAGGGATGCAAGTCATTAAGGACTTCAAGGAAGCTGGTGCCGACAATGCTTACATCGAGTCCGTGCAACAGTCGATGAACGCGCTGCTATCGAAGTGGCTAGCTGCGATGGCGAACGCTTCGGAAACCAGTTCGGATTAGCGAAGTCGTCGCGAGTTGGGGCGAAGTTGTGTACAACTGCGTATCTTGTCCACTAATGCGTTGCGTTGAATACTTCGTATCGGAGCAAGATTGCTTCGATCACTTGCCGTGTATGTCAACATTTTGTCGAGTCTCATGTGGCTTAAAGCCCCCGCAGAGCTAAGCGCAGCGTAGACGAGATCATGGCTTCTCCGAAGGCGCTCAGAGATCACGTAGTTGTGCAGGACAGCCGCACAGTGGATAATCTGGTGTCGTGGGGAAGGCTGCCCTGCAGAGGGCGTTGGAAAATGCCCCACTTGCGGACGAAAAGTCCGAACGTCATCTTGATGCGGATGCGGAGTTGCGACAGATGAAAATTGAACGAGTGCTTGTAGTCGTGGTCAAGCTCCGTTCGCAAGAATGGTGTAAGCAGGTGGTACGTGTTCTTGTAAGCATTGTCAGCCCACTACGTAACGTCCGTTCCCCATTCCCTCGACGACTTTTGGAAGGCAGCTTTCGCGATAGGCACGAATGTCGTTGACACCTCCCGGGTGGCTCATATCCAAATACACGAAGCGGCTTAGATCATCATAACACGCCTGCACATTTATCCCCATTCGGGCGTAGTGACCGCTGAAATATGCGCGGGGTCCGGCGCCGTCGCACTGCGTCGACATTGGTGCTTTAACTTGCAGAGCCAGCCGTCCATTGCAGCAACGCAGCCGTCAATCACACCATTTTTACTGCGAAGAGTGAAGGTCTTGCTAGCATGCTCACGCTCAGTGGAGGTCGTTGGGAAGCGAATCTGGAGCTCCGGGGTGGCGATGATCGCGTCCATGGTATCGTATTAGATCTCGTAGAAGTAGGCATGGCTCACACCGCTGATTCGACGAACATCATTGACGATACCCCCAGCTAAGTAGTCCAGGACGATTTGCAGCTTCACGTCGGAAAGGATAGCATCACGATTCAACCAAGAGTGGGGAGAACGCTCCAGGGCAGGTGCGATGAGCACTTGCAGCTTGTCAAACGACTCCAGCGTCATCCGGTACGTCCGCTTGAACTCCTTCTCTGTCTGCAGCAAGAGCGGCTCCTCCTCCCAGTCCAAGCGCTCACGATCCTATGCGCTGTTACGGCGGCGCGAGCGCACCAGCAGCAGGACCCAGGTTACACTTACGCAGTACCGTGGAATTAATCGTGGGTGGGCTGGCCACAGCCTTTAACGATGTGTTTCCAGTACAAAGCTCTACAAGAACTCGGCTTTCATGTGGAGCTTTGTATGATATCATTTGTTTTAATCGGATGTAAGTTTAGTAAATTGTTTATTTTAAGCAATTATGAGTTTTACACGGAGTATTTATTTTAAGCAATTATGAGTTTTACTTTGAGTAAAACTCAGAACTGCTTAAAATTAACAATTTCCAGGAACATGTCAGGAACGTGGCGAGATGCGGATCCGCAAATCTCCCTCGGGCAAAATGGAACATCTTGCAACATGGTTTCCGCATCGCGCTGCGTGACAGCGCTAATGTATAGCGTCCGGCGCCAAGCGTGTGTGCATCGTTGCCTGCGGCAGCCCCCTCCGGCGCCGCCGCCCACATGGCTACCATATCCTTGGCGAAGCGTGCGCTCGTACAAGCCATGTGGTACATGTCTAAAGTGGCTTCGTTTCCCGAGCTTTAGTTGAGCGGGCTCTAAAACCCTTTCATCCACATAACCTGTGGAAACAGATTTCTCCTTTATGGAGAATAGGTAACGATTGGCCCTCTACTGTCGTATACACTCGCCAAATCGGGGCTACATAATGGATGCATGGTATCTGTGCATCAGTGCATCGCCCTGGGGAGATGATCCACAGTCGGAGCACTGCGGCATTTGCTACGAAACTGCAGCGTCGACGCCTTCAAACTCAGCGAGGCAAGCTGCGCCAGCGCTCGCAGAGTGCTGAAGCAGCAGAGGGGGGACTACTAAGAAAACAGCGCCCGTCGTAACGGAACTTCACACACCGTGCCAGCGCTTCCCGCGGCGCATTTCCCGATCCGAAGCCAGCAGCCATGGTGTTCACCGAGATATCGGTGTTGGTGCAGACGCAGTGGCAGCTGCTGCGCAGCGCGTTCGACGCCGAGGGCCACGAGCGCCGCGTGCAGCAGCGCCAAGAGAAGAAGCAGGTCAAGCAGCAGCGCAAGGCCGAGCGCCGGGCCGCACGTCAGGCCCGCCGGGCTCAGCGCAAGCAGCGTCACGAGCACGCACCGCTGTCCCCGACGGCGGTCGGCGATCCGACGGACGACGAGGAGCGGCCGGAGACCAGCACCGATACAGAAAGCAAGGCCGCGGCCGTCCTGCTGGGGCCTGGCGGTCTGGCTTGGGCGCGCGCGGCCGAGGCCCTGACGGACGCCGTCGCCAGCAGCAGCAACATCGTAAATGATAGGGCTGCATTTTTCAAAAGTGAGCCATGTGTGGAACGACGGGACGCCGCCCGGCCCCTGCAGGACGCAAGTCCAGAATGTGTCGCCGCCAGCGCTGGCTCCGAGAAACCCCAAGCGCCAGAAGCGACCGGCTTGGCCGTCGCGAAAGCTGTCGCCGCCTCGCCGGAGCTCCCCATGGAGCTCGCACGTGAGATCGAGGCGCAGCTGGACCAGAAGCAGCGCGAGTTCTACGACTCGCTGGGCGGCTACAGCACTGTGGACGAGGAGGAAGACGAGCTGCACGAGCTACTGGCAGTCGGCCGGCGCGCGAGCGACTCCAAACTGCCCGCCAAGTGGACTGTCACGGGCATCAAGAAGACAGCGGCTCTAACGCAAACGTTGGAGAAAGAAGTGTTCTTTAAGTTGCCCGAGGCAATAGAGCAGGAGGAGGAGGGAGTCGGGGCCGCTGCTGATGTATCCCCAGCAGCTTCCACATCGTCCTCGTCGAAGCCCAGACCAAAGTCGCTTTCAGCCTCGTCGGAGCTGGTGGAGACGGAGCCCGAGGACGACGAGGTGGATCTGCGCGACAGCGAGGCGTTCGACGGCTACAGCACCTTTGACGAGGAGGGGGAGGCGCGGGACCTGTTCATCGCTGATCACGAGTTCGACGGGCTCTGCGCGCCGCCAAGTTCGTCACCTTCTGCTGTCACTCCGACCAGTGGTGAGGCGTCGATCGAGGTCCTTGAAACCAAGGTCGACCCCAGCTGGACCGAGGTTGGAGCGGAGCCAGAGGCGGAGGTCGAGGACAAAGCAGAGGTGGTCACCGTCGACAAACCCATCGAGATTGATCTGAGCGACGAAGACTCACCAGAGGCCTCCACAGAAATTGAGAAAAAGCTGCCTCCAATGACTCACGTCTACTTCTCCGATGAAGAGGAGCTGGAAGCGGCTGAGCCGCTTAATATCAACGACGAGCTGTCTGAAGACGAACCGACTGAGACCGAGACCGAAGAAGAGATGGAGGTGGTGGAGATTGGGGAGGAGATGAGGGAAGGTGAAGTGGGGGTGAAAGAAGAAGTTGAAGTGGTTGAAGTTGTCGAGGAGGTGGCTTTTGAAGAGTTCGAGGGGATGGCAGACGAAGACATGTTTGGACAACAGGCAGACCTGCCTGCCGCGCCGCTCTCCGTGACGACAACATCTGCTGGGATTTACTCGCCTGGTACAGCGGACGAGTACGCCTGCTCCATCTACGAAAACCTTCGTGCACGAGAGCACCGGTACCACGTCACAGAGGATATTTTTGCGAAGCAGCAGAGTGTGCGCCCCAAGATGCGCGCTGTGCTTGTCGACTGGCTTGTCGAGGTGCACCAGCGGTTCGAGCTCGAAGCGCAGACCCTGTTCCTGACTGTCAACTACATCGACCGATATTTGGCGCAGGCACCTGTGAAATCTCAACGGTTCCAGCTTCTTGGGGTGGCCGCACTGCTGATCGCTTCAAAGTTTGAGGAGATCTACCCGTGCGATATGGACGATCTGCTGTACATCTGTGAGCGATCGTACTCCAAGGCGGACCTCGTCGACTGTGAGAGGGATCTGCTCAACGTATTCAAGTTCAATCTGGCTGTTCCAAGTATCAGCAGCTTTCTGGGGTATTACCTCGAGCATTTTGAAGAGGAGGACGAGCTCATCGGGCAGCTAGCCAACTACTTCGCAGAGTGTTCGCTGCTCGATTTCACCTTCGGAGCCAACTACGAGGCCTCGGTCATTGCCTGTGCGTGTTTGCTCGCAGCCTACTGTTACGTAGAGAACCAGGCGCCGGGGCTTGTATGGAACTCCCGCCTCGTAGAGCTCTCGGGCTACGAGGTTGAAGAGATTGTTCCCTGCGCACAGGATCTTTGGTCAATTTTGACCCAGCCGAGCGACCTGACCGCAATCTTGACGAAGTACGGCGCCACCGAGTTTGGCGAAGTTGCTCACTTGCCGCTGGAAGATTTGGAGGCGCTCCTGTGCTGACCGCACGTCGGCCACCCGACCTCGACGAGTTTTTGTTGAGCCATTCGTGGCTGCTATTGTAGATATTGTACATACGCGCACCGCGCCTTCAGTTGGGCTAGATTAACTATTTTTCAAGTAATGAACCTTTTAAACATTTCATTCTCAGGTGCTGCTGGCGAGGACATGTTGAAATACTTCGAAGTAGCAAACTACCAAAGGAAGCTTAACGGGAACAATTCGCATGTACTGGACTGGACAGTCACCATGTTTGTCGCCAACTGCCTTCATCATGTGCTTTCTTCCAACCATGTCCGAAGCACTTGCTGAGCGCGTGTCCTAGGTCAAAGCTTGTCCGCAGAGAGCAAACCTCTGCTCCATCCTGCGCATTCATGACTGGTCTAATGTCCTAGAAGCCGTTGCTTGCCGCTTCACCAAAGAGTTCGTCGATGACTTCATAGTTGATTCTTCGGCTCTTTAATTTCTGTGCAATGGAGACAGTGGTGTGCGAGGTCAGAGGGGCTAGAAAGAGGCGAAGGGCGATCAGCTCAGGTGCTCACATAGATTGCGTGCTGTGCCGTGTCTGGGGGAGGCGCGTTCACATCGGGGACTTTCTTTCTTCGCTTCTTCTTGGGGGCATCGGGCGCGGCCAAGCCAAGTAGCCGCTTTTGCTCCTACACGTTTTCATCACAAGACACAGTTAGCATACAGTCTTTGAGGGCTGGTATGCTCTGGTGAGCACAAACGGTGTACCTGTTCCTGGATGAAGTCCTTGTTCATCTTCTCCCAGAGCAATCTTTTCTTCTCCGCCTCCTCTCTTGTCAACAGTAACGAGTTGATTTCGTCGTCATCCAAATCCGAGAACGTATCTGCGGCTTCCTCCTCGGCGCTTCCTTTCGCAGCGGCGTCCTGCTTCTCTGCCACTGCCGCTTTGTCTTCCTCTTCTGGGTCCTCTGCATCTTCTTCGTGTTCAGGAATTTCGTCGCTTGACCTTGATCTCCTCCTCTTTTCGTGGCCGTTACTTTTATCAGCTGAGTCACGTGACCTTCGTCTCCTTGTCAGCGCGGAACCTGCTTCATCATCGGGTGAAGTAGTTGGGCTGGCGCTGTGTTCTGTTTCGCCGTTAACCTCGTCGTCCTGCTCCTTCTCTTCACTGGTGCGAAGCTTCGCCGATGTGCTATCCTCTTGGAGCGCCATAGTAAGGTCTCGCTCGATCGTCTTGTAAAAATTCGCCTCCTCGCGCTTGCGCATAATGTAGCGAGCGGATTTCTTGCGCACACGAAGCAGAACTTCCTGCGCCGCCAAGCGACTTGCGCGGTTGACGATCTGATCGTTGGCGTTGTCGAATCCGTAGTCAATTTCCTCGTCGTCATCGTCTCCGCGCTCGCCCTTAGCAGCACCCTTTGCCCCGACGATCGCACTGTCGCTGCCCAGAATTGCCTCTGTCTGTTTCTTCTTGTAGTACGCGTCACCGCTGAGGAAGCGAGACATCTCTTCGTCCTTCATGCGCTGCGCTTTCTTGTTCAACATGCCTTTAGCCATAGCGCCGCCTTCGTCCTCGTCTTCATCGCTGTCGTCGTCGGAGTCCTCTTTTCCTCCCGTGAGTCGCTTGCGTTCCTTTTTCTCCAGTGGCAGTTTCTCCGACTCGAGCAGCAGCATCTCCATGACTTCCTTCTCGCGGTGGCGCTGGAAACTCGGCGGGTCGCACTCGACACGCGACATCTCGAGCTTGCCCACCTGGTCGTACGTCAGCTGCGCCGTCGGCGTGAGCGAGAACTCGTACAGTCGCTGCTTAAGCGTGCGCTCGCCGATGTTGACGACGTCCATCACGTCGTGCAGACTGCACATGACCGACTGCGAGCGCGCGGCGATGAGCAGGGCCGCGCCGCAGATGCCCGAGGGCCGTCGGCCCGTCTCAATCCAGTCGCGCTTCATGGTGGCCACGAGTCGCAGCGCCGTAGTGGCGATGCTGTGCGTCTTGCCGGCGAAGTTGAGCTGCGAGGCGAACCGGTGGATGTAGAGCGACGGGTCGATGAGTGGCAGGTGGATCTGCAGCAGTTTGCAGAACTTGAGGAAGACGCCGCCCAGCACGTACACGTTGATCTGCAACTTGTCCGAAAAGTCGATGAGCAGGTGCGGCGAGCGCTCGCGTCGGCACACGATGTAGAGGCAGGCGGCGATGACCGTCTGCGTCTTGCGGCCGTGTGTGAAATTGCGCTGCAGCGCCAGCGCGAAGAGGCGGAAGGCCGAATCCACGTAGTGGTCCCCGAGACGCAGCATGCCCGCGATCTGGCGGATCTTCTTCTTGCCGTTGGCCAGCGTGTTGGCGCGCGATTCGAGACCATAGTTGCGGCCGCTGGTGCCGATATTGCCGTACGACTTGGAGGCCGTGGCCGATACGAACTGGCCCACCACCGAATGCGCGCCGCCGCCCGACTCCTGGAACTCCACGGACGACACGATGTTGTTCTCCTCAAGGATGGTACCGCAGCTCACGCAGACGGCCTCGCCGCTCACGTCTACCACATCGATCTCCGTGCAGGAGCACGTGGGGCAGATGCTACTGGCCATGGCGGGCGCGGCCAAAGAGAAGAGAATACACTTGCTCCTTGCTGCCTGCTTACTGTTTGATGAAGCCCAAGTTGGTGGTGAACAACAACCTATTCCGCTATTGGTGTGACCCACACTGTCGCATCTGCATCATTTGTATTGCACTGCCCTTGCCGCTAGATCATGGGGATTGGTCGAAAACAATATAATAGTACCACAAAATGCCCATGATTGGCTGAATTCCGTAGATTTCACTTTGCAGCCACCGACTGCGGGTTTCGCCGGCCCCCCAAGACCCCAGACAACTTGAGGCCGAGAAGCGAAGCTGCCCCAACAGGTTCTGCCACCGGAGTGAAGCGCCCCCGCCTGATCCCGACTGACCGCAGCCATGGCCACGCCCAACTTCCACACGCCCAACCAGGAGATGCCGCCTGTGGGCGGCTTCAAGCCCGTCAAGTTCGTCAAGAACGGCCCGGCCACGCGCGGACCACCGGGATGGTCGCTCTTCCTCGGCACCTTCCTCGTCACGTCTGTTGGCTACTACCTGGTGGGCCAGCACAACAAGCACCACCGCGAGGTCGCCCGTGAGGAGCGTGAGAACCGCATCGCGCTGCTGCCGTTCCTGCAGGCCGAGGCGGACGTCGAGTACCTGGAGCAGGAGAAGCACATCTTGGAGAAGGAGCGCCAGGCCATGAAAAACGTGCCTGGCTGGGTGGCCGGCCAGTCGCCGTACCACTCGGGCCGCTACCAGGCGCCGCTCTGGGCCCAGAAGAAGTGAGCAGCTTAACAGGACAGCACGCAACCCGGGGACAGAACTGTAACTAGACCAATGTGAAGCAAATGTACTCGCGGCCACAGTCACCTTGGGGTTGGCGAGAAGTACTGCCATGAATATTGCTGCTGCTAGTGCTGCTGCTCAGTCTTTAGTCAAGTGCGTGTGATTGCAGCGGTAAGACATTCCTTTGCTTTCGATCGCGTGTTAATTGTCAACGCTAGCTCACATTCTAGCACAAGGTGGAAGAGCTACTGCAGGCGTTCAATCACCTCACCTCTCAGCAGCGGCCTCTTCTCACGACCGAAGACGTTAGCGTTGTCGAGATTACAGCCCCTCGTCCATCTCGTCCTCGATTTCCTTGGCAAGCTCCTCCTCCTGCTTTTCACGCTCGAGACGCTCCTCGGCGCTCTCCAGATCCTTCTTGTAGGCATCCGGCGGGTAGCGCATGGCCTTAACCGCTTCGTTGTGCACGTCCAGGCAGAAGGTGATACGTCTCTGGAAAGCCGTCTGCGGGTCGTTGGTTGTGTACACATTCACCGTCTCCTTGAGCTGCAGCCAGCCATTCTCGTGGTCGATCACGGCGTCGATCACACCGTCACGAATAGCCTTGGCGCACACGAACTCGGCGTTCTGCGCGTCCTCCAGCGCGAGTTTCTCGCAAATGTCCGTGAACAAGATCCGCGAGTACGACGTGCTGATCTTGCGCAGACCCGTCTTGATGACGTTGTGGCGCAAGCTGTGATGCAACAAGCAGGGCGTCCATCAGTTAGCAAGGCGTTTCACTCAGGGGAGTGAACAAGACATCGTGCTGCTTACCGAAGGATCAGCGTGTACGTGTTGTCAGCCTTGAAGACCGCACCGTGCTGCGACAGAACCACGTTGAACTCTTCCAGGTTCCCCACGCGGACAGCCTGAACACAGCAACAAAGTCATAACCACGTTAGTCATGAGCGCCGGTGGACGCCAATTGATGCCGCTCAGCTATCTTACGTTGGTGAGTTGCAGGTACGGCGCCAGCGCCTTGCGGAGCTCGTCCTGGTTGAACACATTGCGTTCGGGGACCTCGCCCATGAGCAGCTGCACGATGATAGCAAGCTTGTACACCGTACGCCGGAAGCCAAAGGCCGTGTTGGCCGGGGCCTTGCGGATGGATTGCATGAGCTTCGTGTACGACTCGGTGTACTCGAGCTGCACGGCCTGGATCTTGCCCACGTAGTACAGGTATCGGACGAACTGGTTGTTCGAGACCGTCTCGGGGAAGGTCGTCTTGCTCACAAACTTGTACGCCTGCTCGTACAGGTTGTCCTTCAGATAGTTGCGCAACAGCAGGTTAAGGAGCGTGGCCTGTCCCGCCTCGTCGTAGCGCAAGCACGACGTGCGGTGGGCATCCAGCAGCGTGTTGCGGATAGCCGGCAGGTCGTGGCCGAACTGCTCGTGGATGTTGGAGTAGTACGTGAACACCTTGGCCTGGAACAGGTCCAGCGTGCGGCGGTTGAACTGCTGGCAGCGAGCCACCACCTTGTCCACCGTGTCCAGCGCCTCCTTCGCCAGCTTGTACTTCGTCAGCGCCGCCAGCACGTACAGGAACAGGTAGATCTCCACTTCGATGAGGTCCACCACAGGCAGCACCACCGTCGCGGGGGCCGCAGCAGCAGGCTCCACCTCCGGCGACGCGTCTGCCATCTCCACATCTTGATCCTTGGCGGATGTAGCGCGCGCCTCGTCGGCCTCCACCTGCACCTTGGCCTCGATCTTGGCCAGCAGCGCCAGCAGCGCCGGCTTGGACGCGTTCTGCGATGGCAGCAGCTGCTCCACGGCCTGCTGCAGCTGCGCCACCGACAGCGTCTTACGCAACTTGCTGGTGGTGCGGAGAATGCGCGGGATCTTCTCCTTGGCGTTGGTCTTCACCACCGTCTCGAGCAAAGTGATGGCCCGCTTCAGCTCTGTATACAAACAGCAAATCAACTCGTCAGTCCGAGGGAAAGATCTCTCTTCGCTCGCCTCCAACTGCCGACTGCGCACCTTCGTAGACGAGCGCTTCTTCGGCTATCACTTCCTTGCCGCTGGCCACACGCGCCCGGTAGGCGGGCGTCTGCGAGAACGTGGACTGCGCGCTCATGTCGTTGACGGGAAACTCTTTGCTTCAGCGGCGCGTTGCTCGTTTGGCAAGATCCAAGGGGGATATTTTCAAGTTCTGCTTATTCTAAACAAAAAAGGGAAAATGTCAACAGATGTATGCGGTGGGGGAAAGTTGGTCAGAAGGTGTGCCAAAGCGGGGGTGGACTGTACCGCATACACCTACTGATGTAGCGCCAGTCGGTGTGATTCTGGCGAGGCCCCAAGAGTGCTGCCTGCAAGTATATTAGCTTTCTATCTATCGTATTACTGATATGAGTTCCATCGGGATGTTGGGAACTACACAGCAAGGCTTCTTAAAACGTAGTACGTGCACATTAGGCGAAGAGCTGGCCCGTGGTGCTGCCGAGCAGAAATGTCCGCCATTAACCTCCAAGTTAACGTGAAGATAACGCGCGGGGCCCTCCAGCACTGGGTCTGCACGGCCTTTGGTCCACCCGCAGTGGAGCTGGCCTCCTACAAAAGTGGACTACACATTCTGACGCACTTTAACCCTTTTTGGCAAAAGGTTTTCACCGCATACACCTGTTGACATCTTTCCAACAAAAAGAGATTTAGGAAAGTTTGTGAGTGCGGGAAGTTGACGAGTGACAAAAATGACCGCATCCCTTTTATGGTCATTTTTGAGGGGAAGGGGTCAATTATCGTACAGATCTTCGCTCTCTATTCCGGTACCGCTCCAAATAATTAGAGATGTTTCGCACGCAGAGTTATCTCCACTTTATCTCCGCAGGGCTTTGCTGTAAGGAAAAAGTGAAGCCCAGGATGGGACATGTTTCGCAGACAACCGCACATCATCTCGGCCGCACAAGTATCTGACTGGCCAGTAGAAAACTCGCTGGATATTATCGACCATGGAGGAGCTCTTCTTGCTCCTCCTCCTCAGCGAGCGCAACGCTGCCGCGGTCGACGCCGCGAAGAGCGCGCTGGTAATTTGCACTGTGCAGCCAGAGAGACCCATCATACCGGACTTGCGCTTCTGCTTACTGAAGCAGTCCGACGCAGACTGCGAGCTGTTGTTCCGGTTCGACGTGTGCGGCGTGCTGGCTCTCTGCCGTCATTTGAGCTCCCGAGTGCGTGGTCACCAAGCAGCGCTACAAGGTCCATTCCACAGAGGCGCTGTGCATTTTGCTGCATCGGCTGAGTTACCCCAAGCGCCTTTATGACATGATCAAGGTCAGGGCCGCTCGAGAGGGCAGCTCAGCCGACTAATTCAGCACATGGGTACGTATTGAGCAACATCTACAACTTACGAATGCGGGTCCTAACCACAATGAAGTGTTGTATCTCTACGACAGATACGAAGACCTTATCTACTTCCAGCGTCGTATCTGCTCCGGACGCATCGGACGGTACGCTGCCGCAGTTAGCAGCAAAGGGGCGCTAATGTCGAACGTGTTCGGCTTCATCGACGGCATTAACAACGCCGTGTGTCGCCCGTCGTCGCGGCGCGGGACGAGGGAGAACCTGCAACGGCAGGTGTACTCCGGCCACAAGCGCGTCCACTGCTTGAATTATCAAGCTGTTGTCACGCCGGACGGCCTGGCCATTTACTTCAGGGGCCCCTTGAAGGCCGACGACATGATATCACTCTCCTATATGAGAGCAAGCTCATCGAATACATGGAGGAGCACCCAGATTTATTTGATTGCTATGCCATTTATGGTGATCCAGCGTACGGAGTGCGCAAGTTTATAGTCTCAGGCTTCAAGAAAGCAGACTTATCAAGTTGCGAGCAGTTATTCAACTCGAGGATGAGCTCTGTTCAAGAAGCTGTAGAATGGAAGTTTAAGGAGCTCAAAACGCTCTGGGCTTTTATCGATTTTAAAAAGTTGCTACGTATTCGGCTTAACCCTTGTTTGCAAGTACGTTGCTATTAGCATGCTTCTATCGAACTGTCACTGCTGCTACAACCAAGGCAACCAGATTAGTTTTTATTTTGAGCTAGGACATCCTAGTCTCGAGTCGTATCTACAGCAATAAAGCGGCTCCATCTCTGATTAGCTTGACTTCTGAGCTTGAAGAATTGCTAGAATACCCTCTGTCACAGCACCAACAAGCCTGATCATGTTCTCGGTCGCGACTTGACGGACACGAGCGGCCTCCTCACGATCTTCACTGCGCTCTTGAGCTCGTTGAGCGGCATTTTCCTCCCGCGCCGCCTTGTTATCGACTATCTCCTTCTCCTTGAGGCTAATGAGGAGCTCCTTCAGCTCGGTTTCCTTCCTCTTCTTAGGCGGGAGGCTGTCTTCTTCGCAACTCTCGCGAAGCGTTTCCATTGCTACACACCTCGCAGCCAGCGACGCATCCTCCTCTCGAGCACGTTTGCGAAGCTCGGTCTCCTTTGCAGCTGCTACACGAGCGCCGTGATTATCCAGCAGAGCTACTATCTCGTCTAAAATTGTCGTCTTCTCGCTTTCCTCCTCCGAGACACCAGACAGCGTAGCAGCTTCAGCTGTATGCTCGCGATGGGCCTTCACGAGCTTGTCGAAGCGACCACTTGCCGTCTTTCTACTCAAGTTATCTCGTGGAAAGCCTTCGTCGTCGACCAGCGTAGCTACAAGTGCGTCCCATTTTGCAAGAATGCCACCGCGAGGTTGCAGAAAGGGACGATCTCCTAGCGCCTGTCGGAGGAGGGCTAAATCTTCTTCGTCAGTGAAGTTGCCGCGGCGGCCTTCTGCCATCTTGACAACGGGTGGAGAACTGGCACTGGTAAAGTTAGTGTGCGTACACAAACTAATTCTGAGGATCGAGGTCTTCAGAATCGATGGTTCTGAAGCGAGATATCTTCACATCACCAATTGTTGGATCGGTTTTTTTCTTTTTCTTCGCTGTGAGGAAAATGTGAAGGTGAAGTCATTTGCGAAACATCTCTAATAACCTCGGCAACATTTATATAATTTGTTCTGACTGGAAAGGAGAGGTCCATGCTCACTTTGAATTTGGGCGCGAAACCGCGTTCTCGAGAGCCTGTACGTGATGGGGAGCTAGATGCCGATAGCAGTCAAGAAAGGCATCATCAAGGAGCACGCGGCGCATCCGGAGCTGCTCCAGCGAGAGCTAGCAGCATGGGCGAAGGTGGTGTTCAAGCTCCGCCGGGTCCCAGCCCAGACCACAATCTCGGACATTCTGCACAACGCAGATAAGATCATGAGCGAGACGTACGGCGACGACAAGTGCTATCGCCCCGTGCGACTGACATCACCTCGTGTAACGGGGTTACATCGAATAGAGTGATGCACACAAGCTAGGTGCCACACATAAGTGGGTTCCACACATATGTTACGTGCGTCACCCCAGATAGGAGTGGGTGGCTCACAGCCACTGGATATGCATTAGACTAGGCTCTACTATGATAGATAGTGAGTCCTATACATACAAACAACAGGCGGCTCTGCCGCGATAAACAACAATACATTCAGTTCACATTTGAAGCCTAAGAGTTCACTAGCCTTGTTGAAGGTACTTCTGTCTCTTGGAGTCCTTAATTAGCTATATTAAGGTACTCGTGCAAACTATCGTATAGAGTTTGCTTGCTATCAATACTACTAGAGACTCTCTGAGTCTGTGTCTTCCTCTGACGCTAAAGCTACGGCAGCCCCGCTGCACCTCGAGTAGAAAGCCGCCTCTGGGCGTGGGTCCAAGAAATGGAGAGGTGCAACCTGTGCCTATCGCGCGAGCTGATCAGCTCAAGGGGCGCAGCCTGCAAGTAACCCTGTGCGACGCGTGGGACATTGCTCTCTCGGACGGCTGGCTGACCGCATTCGAGAAGCGCCACGGGCTGCGTTTGCGCCAGCAATACGGTGAAGCCGCCTCAGCGGACCCGGAAACCGTTCGTCTCGGCCGTGAGCGACTGCAGGAAGTCGTCGAGCTCTTCGAGCCTGAAGACGTATACAACATGGACGAGACCGGGCTGTGCTATGCGATGGCACCAGCCGGGTCGATCTGTAGCAAGGGAACAAGTGGTTCTAAGAAGACGAAGACGCGAATCACCGTGGCACTCACGGCGAATGCAGACGGCTCGGATGCGGTGCCGCCACTGATTTGGGCCGCGCAAAGCAGCCTCGTTGCTTCGAGAAGCACACGGCAGAAGAACTAGGCTTTCTCTACAGAAATAATACGAAGGCGTGGATGACAAGCGTCATCTTTCAAGAATGGCTTCATTCTAGATCGCGATATGCGGGCGGCGGGGCGTTTTATCTTGCTCCTTCTAAATAACGCGTCCTCACACAAAAATGGAGATCTCCTCTGCACCAACGTCCAAGTCGAGTTTCTGCCGCCCAACACGACGGTCTTCTTGCAACCCATGGATGCCGGCATCATTGCGGCGTTTAAGCGTGGCTACAGAAGAAAACAACTGCTCTACGTGTATGAAAGGGTGAAAGACTTTGACCGGACAACGGACGAGCAGAACCTGCAGCTGCTTGGAACAAGCCGTACGGTGTGGACCAACTGCAGGCTATGAAGTGGAACCGCAAGGTCTGGGGCGAGGCGCAGCGCACGATCAAGCACAGCTTTGAGCACACTGGTGTTTGCTTCAGAAGCGGCGAGGAGATGCGTATTGCTGTAGCTACGATAGCGGCACTGGTATTGAGGAAGTTTTCATGCAGATGCACTTGTAGACGATAAAACTTATAATACATTATAACCATATGGTGGACCTAGAGTTGCACTCGGTACCGGAATGGAGAGAGAAATCTGTATACAGATATCCCTGAGAACTGAAAAGTTCGGGCCTTCCAACCTCTGAAAGGTTATTAAATATGTACAGGCAATATATTATTACTGTTCAAATCAACAGATCATAATTGAAAGTGATATGTCTGATCCTAGTGATTTAGAAAGGGTAAAAGCTGTATGTGCATTTCAGTTTCTCAGCGGTATCTGTAGTGCCTTCAGGGCCGTTCTTAACCCTTTCACTACTGGTTGATTTGACAAGGCTTACAAGTCCACTGTGGTCCCGTAATGAGTAGGTGGTCGCCGTTTGATAGGCTAAAATTCTGAGGTTGCAGGTGCAGGCTGCTCTGCACAAGCCTAAAAGGACCGCAACAGTCCCCTACGGTTTGCAGTACCGTAGCGGTCACAATAGCTTGATGCTGCCTTCGTAACCACTCGACTATTTCTATTGCAAACATTGCACTTGTCCAGCAGCAGCTCGACGATGGACATCTCACAGCTCCTGAACAACGACAGCGACGGCGCGGACTGGGAGTTCGAGGCGTCAGAAACAGAAGAGGCAGACGAGAGCGCAGAGGATGCAACAGATAACGAGGGGGGCGTTGCTGCCGAGTCCGATGTCGAGGAAGCGCCGCCAGTTTCTACAAGTCCGTCGGCACAACGTCGGACGGCAACGCGTACGTCGACCACCTCATCCAGGCGAGCGGACTGCATATTGTCCGTGACAGAGAGGTCCGCATTGCTTACAAAGACCGCAGCGAGTTGGATCTCTTCTCGCTGTTCTTCACCAGGGAGTTCCGGACGTCGTTACAGATGTGGACCAACGAAATGCTCAAAACCAAGGGCAGGCTCGATGCTACGGAGTTTGAAATTGATGCTTATGTTGGCTTAGATATCGCTAGGAGCTTCAACCCCGTTACGAAAATCAAAGAGCTGTGGTCGAAGAAACTCTTCATGGGCCAAAGGACATCGCCTTGACAATGGCAAGAAACCGGTATGAGAGCATTCGCGCTCGCTTCCAAGTTTATGCGCCAGAGAGCGTCCCCGTCGAGAGGCGTGAGCTGTATCCGTTGTGGCACAGCCGGCGACTGATGGCCCAGATTCAGGAGAAGTTTGCCACAATTGCTGTCCCAGTTGGTGCTGTTAGTTTAGACGAGAACACCGTGCGGACGAAGGCGCGCTCTTCGGCCAAGACATTTTTGCCGTCCAAGCCGGACAAATACGGAGTGCGCATCTACGCCGTGGTGGGGTGGGAGAGCTTGTATGCCTACTCTGTATGGGACAACGGATCTGGTAATCGAACGAGGATTACGCCAGCAGAACGCTACGTGGACGTCTTTCCGGCGCTTTGGACGCCTTTGTTCTGAACGCTCGACCGTGGAGATATTCCAATAAGCCGCAAAGATCCGAGCGCTCTGTGGGTCGCGATGTGCGGCCACTTGACAAAGCAATATCCAGCGCCGGACGGCCACAGACTGCTCGTCTGTGACAACTTCTACGCGAGGCACAATCTTGCAAATACCCTCATGGCGCTCACCGATGGTGAAATGGGGATGTTGGGAACGGTCAGAATTTCGTTGCAGGGCAAGTGGAACGCTGCAGAAAGGGGTAGTTGGAATCTCGTTGCCGCGGTAAATGTAGCTCCAGGCTGGGAGAAGCTGCGAGAGAAGCACAAGCGGGCCCAAGAAGCTGCCGCCACACCTCCAAACGGAGTACGTTGTGTCGATGACGGTGGCGGCCGGTGCAGGATACATCGTCTTCCGAGACAAACTAACCGTGATCTTTTACACGAACGATCTGGCGGGGACGCCATCGCAGCGGGTGCTACCTGTCAATTCACAGGAGGCAATCTGGCTTTGGTGAGGCCTCGCGCCGCTTCGTCGTTGGACAGCAGACCGAGTTATACCCCGCAACCTTCCAAGTGCCGTCAATGGTAGTCGCCTACAACCTCTTCATAGATGGTGTTGACCGCGTTGATCAACTGAGGAGCACGAATCCAATTCGTCGAAAGGAGAAAAGGCTGTCGATGAGTATCCTGACTTGGGCGCTGGATCTTGCGTTGATCAATGCGTTCACGCTCTTCAAGAAGGTTGCCGGCGAAGATGCTACGCGCGTCACCTTTTACGCGACTTCAAGCAGCGAGTGGCGGAAAAATTGACAGTAGCAGCGTGTTCAAGCGGAAAAGCAGTGCCGTCGCCAACCTGTCCACAACGAACCAATAGCAGACGTCGTGGGCGCCGATGACAGCGTCCACGCAATTACACCGAACCAACTCAGCATTCAGCAGGTAAGCTTACATGTTATCTTTGCTCGCTGCGTAGCTTCGCCAAAAAGGCACGCTTTGGCTGCACGGGGTGCCACCGTGGCTTCCACGTGACCTGCTTCAGCGCTTTCCATTACAGAGATGCGCTCTCGTCCACATCGCTTACGGTCCGGTCAGTCTGTGCGACGCTGCAACGGGAGACTCTGCAGTACATACACGGCTGAAGAAGAACAAAACCATCACATACTTAAATCACCTAAAGCTTCCATAGAGGCAAAGAGGGAGTAAACAAATGCAACATGACAATGGCGTTGAGTCGAGCGATCTCCTTGTCCACACAGATAGGGAAGTCGACGCGCTTCGTCCTGCAGAGACGACCGTGCTTTTTGTAGTAATAGAGCTGCCATAGCGCCCTCTGCACGTGGCGGGATGAGAGCCGCCGTCTACCCCGCTCCTGCGTCAGCATCCGGAGCCTGCTGCCGATGATGGCCTCGCCATACAAGGCCCACTCACACGGTTCATCGCCGCAGTAGCTGCACGTCCAGGGCATTGTCTTGCTGGCGGCCATGAGTCTGAGCTTGAATTTCAAATTTGGTAATACCGTACTAAGCAGGGAGAGAAAACACGCTGCACAGTCATTGGTGGAATTTTGGATTTTACGTCAGCTGATTGACAGAATTACAGGGCCGCTGCGGGCCTACAAAAAGTGTCGGGTAGTAAAAGGGTTAATTGGGGAAATTCTGATTCGGGCCGTAATTTTAAATAATTCTATTTCGGGGCCGTTCTGTTAGATTGAGGCGTTAGATTCAAAACACACCATATTTTGTGAAAGGTATCCGAAACGTATCCTGTTACCTACGGGCATCTCCACCGTGGCGTCCCTATCCTAACAGCAAACGGTTGAGAATACCGTTTGTTTCATATGCGGATGTAGGCAGATAGATTTATCCACACCGCGGAAAACTGCAAACAGCAAAGCAAAATGCTGAGGGGGCGCCTTGAAGAGGCGCCTGGCCTTTTATGTTTTGCTGATGGGTCTCAGTCCCAGTATGTTCGTTCAATTTACTTGGATTCAGTATAAACCAATTATTTTGAGCCGACTCGTTTGATGACGACCCCAAAAGCGACAGCAAACTCCCCAGATTTGCTGTCAGTCCGATAATGTATTTGCTGATATCCTAAGTTGCTGTCAGCGGTGGAGACAATAATCCGCAACATATCGGTAAAGATAATTTGGTTGCTGTCGTATCAGCAAATCAGGGTCGCGGTGGAGATGCCCTAAGCGTCACCTATTTCCCGCCTGTAGCCGTGCCGTAGCGTGAAGCCTAATCGTAGCCTATTCATACCTAAGCTGCCACAACGCGCTGTGCAAACGACGCGACTTGCGCGTCTCTGCGGTCGCGGGTTGTTCTTCGGCTCCATTCGTGGCATCCATGTCGCGGGATTCTGTGAACGCATTGCTGTCGACGTCTGCGGACGCATTGAGGGCTAATTCCTCGTCGCTTGATGACGAATCTAAAGTTGCCTGGGTGACGCTACCGGGCGAGCCGCATTCGCGAAGGAGTGAAGCGATGCGGCCCTCCATTCCTTGAAGGCGTGCATCCAGGGCTTGGAGCCGCCCCCAGAATCGTCCGTAATTGGGCGACGAGAAAGGCATTGACGCCCCTTTCCCCTTCGGAGAGCAGGCTCGCATCGTCGAGTGCACATTCGTAGCGGTCACGGTGGCTGACGTCGTAGCTCTCCCCCTCCTTCAGATGACAGGCGAAGTGAGCTTGAACTGGACGTCGTGAGGGTCATGTTGGTCATGTTGCACAAGGGGAACGTGTAGATAAGTCCGCTCTTGCGCTTGGTGGGCATGGTTTTTGGCTTGGTGGGTCTGGGTCAGGTTTGTGATGCATTTCACAAAAGATGGTGTGTTTTGAATCTAACGCCTCAATCTAACAGGACGGCCCCGAAATATAATTAATTTAAAAATTAAGGCCTCGAAACAGGATTTCCCATTCTTAATTAACTGCGGTGTAATTGTAGAATATTCTACCTTTCTCGAGATGTGACAGAGACAAGCCCATCACCGTTCTACCCATAGATGATAACTAGGGCTATGCCTAGGCTGGGATAGCTAACCGTGTGGGCATTTGTCTTTATAAAATTTCAATGTCTGTACTTTGCCGACCTGTATTCATGACGGCGTTTTCGAGGTTGCTAAGAGCATCTCCACCGGTCAACGCTAAACCGCTACGCTAAAAGGTCGTTTAGTGTGAAATATACCAATTCCGGTAAATACATGCCCGCTCTAGACGCTCCCCACCGGCCAACGCTATTTGCCACGCTAAAAGGTCCCTCTTCAACAAATCCCAACAACACAAGAGCTGCCACGATGAACCGTGACTGAAGCTCTTGCTAGCAGCACACGCAGAAGAAGAGGACGACCGTGACGCTGCGATACTGTCGTGTGTGTCCCATCTCCTCAACGCCAACCCCCCCCCCCGCCGAGAAAGAAGAAACGTGGCAGTTCTCGCCCAGAGAAAGCAGCCAACATCGACCGCGACCATGCAGGCGGTCATCAGCGTCTATGGCGTGACTACTTCATGCCAAATCCTGCGTACTCAGCCAAGCTCTTTCGCCGGCGCTTTCGCATGTCTTGCCGCCTATTCGACAAAGTGCTGGATGATGTCGTCAGGCAAGACCCGTACTTCGTCCAGCGACCCGATGCTACCGGAAAGATGGGGTTGTCCACGCACCAAAACGTTACCTGCACTTCGCATGCTCTGCTACGGTACTGCCGCTGATAGTTTGGACGAGTACCTGCGCATCACCGAGACTGCGGCTACCGATTGCTTGCAGCACTTCAGCGACGCAGTGATCGCTTGCTTTGGTGATGAGTATCTTCGGCAGCCAACGACAGCAGATATCCGTCACCATACCAACATCAACAGGGGTCGGGGGGTTCCAGGCATGTTTGGATCTTTGCATTGTACCCACTGGGAGTGGAAAAACTGTCCGTACAGTTTGAAGGGTCAGTACCAGGATCGGGACGGCAAATGCTCATTGATGATGGAGGCTGTAGCTACGTATGACTTGCGGATTTGGCACGCTTTCATCGGCCTTCCTGGCTCAAACAACGATCTGAACATTTTGGGGCGTTCTCCACTCATTATCAACTGGCTAAACGGAAGTGCTCCTACTCGCGAGTGTGTGATCAACGAGCGCGCGTACAAGTATTGCTACCTTCTGTGAGACGGCATCCGCCCCGAGTGGTCCATGTTCGTCAAGACCATCTCCAATGCACAGACACCCAAAGCAAAATCTCAAAGCTCCAAGAGGGAGCTCGTAAGGACGTCGAACGGTGTTTTGGAGTACTGAAAGGGCGATTCGCAATTCTGTCGTTTCCAGCACGTGGATGGGATGAGACCGCGCTTCGGCGTACATGGAAAGCTGCCGTTATCATTCACAACATGATTATTCAGGACGAGCGAGGTGACACCAACGCAAACGACGTTTGTTCCTGCTGTAGTCACGTCAACTTGCAACAGTGGATTAACATTTGATAGAATCCTAACTCAAGTAGCACTACTTCGTGATCGAAGTGCGCATATCGCTCTTCAAAACGACCTCGTCGAGCATTTGTGGAAAGCTAAATGCCGTGGTCAATTTGTTTTGTTTGACGAAGACGTAGAATAAACTAGTACGCACGCAAATTTCATTTGGCCTTGTATTTTCTCGTCCAGTACAAAAGAATGTAGCGGCCTTCCTACTCGTTCATCGTTTCCATCAGGTTGGGACAACTGAGCGGCTCCGTCGTCGGGTCGGCGTCGATGGTGGTGTCCGTACAGTTTTCCTTATCTCCTTGACGCGATTACGGTAGCTTCGTGCTCTCTCATCGATTATCTCATTGCTGTCAGTACACGAGAAATATACTCGAGCATCAGGGTGAAGAGCGTCCAACGACGTGGCAAACAGAGCAAGATGGTTTGCCTCTTCAAGGGCACGCGCCCGCTTTAGGCTGGAGGAGGCCATTTTCATCGTAGCTACCGCCAGCTTTTTCAGTGAAACCTCCTCCATAGCTGCTGCGTTCTGAGCTGCTTTTGCGGATTTGACTCCATGAGCTCTTGGTGCACTCTCGGCTGTTGCAGTTCCATTCGGATCTGGTACATCTGATGTTTGGTTGCTCGAGGGATTCGGCACGCGCAGGTCCCTCCTCTTGGGCTCCGTCTTCAGTAGCTGCCAGCAGTGAAGAAACTTGAACTCTTTGCCGTTTGTCACTGGGTAGGCTCGCATTGCGTCGTCGACTTCATCTTATCATTCGCCCCACAGCGCCTGAATCTTTGACTGAAGCATGGGCATCTGAGAACTTGCCGCAGGCCTTAGAAATGGACAGCCGCTTGGTCTCAAAAGAACGGATCTTCCGATGCTCAGATCCAGCGGGTTAAGCGTCTTTAGCGGAAACAAACGAATAGCGTGGTAATTTATGCTCCCCGCCGGTCTCCGCTACACGCTATATAATTTCTTTACCCGCCAAAACTTGCCGTGCACCCAGTATATGGCGCCTGTATAGCATAGTCCCGCTACATTGAGCGACCCTTCGGTCAGTGGATTTTTTTCGAAGCTGAAGTGCACAAGAAGATCGCCCAGAGCTTCATGAAGACGAAGGGGAAGAACTTCAGCGCGGAGGATGCCTTGCAGCTTTGCCGATCCTACCTGAGCATTAGCAAAGACAGCACCAAAGGCGCAAACCAAAAGGCTAATGCATTCTACGAGCGAATTGCGGACCACTTCAACGCCAATAGTTAGCGGAGACCGGTGAAGCTGCTCTAAGTCGCATCTACTGCGGCTGTGAAGCAGTGTTGACATGGAGCGCCGTCAGTGTGCGCGGAGGACGATCGAGGGGACGACGAGGACTCATGCAGTGATGGTCAGCGTCGGACAGGACGACCAAGGCACGTGTGGCGCGATCCGGGCAGTGATGTGATTGGCCGGTGATCTTGACTTGATCTTAGTGTGTGGATCTTCTACGGAACTTCTACGTATAACTGGGAAGCAACTCATGCCATAGTGGAACCAAGTCAACCAGGTAAGGAGGTAATCAGGGTGATGAGATGCAGCAAGGAAGCCCAGTAGGAAAAGGAGGACAGCGTGTAGATTGTAGAGCTAACGATCAATCTCACTTCGGCATTTGCCCTCAAACCAGCAAGAGCATCAACAAGCAGGCGCAGCATCTGCGCACTAAAAGCCTAGCTCGATGTTGGTTGGAAGTATACATCTAAAGTTTGCGACGTGTATGCTATTAGTTTCCTATCCCAGCCTTCGCACAGCACTAGCAGCAAAGTGACGTTGTTGACGTTTGCTTTATTAGTCAAGATACGTAGCACACTTGCTGTACCATTGACACCGGTCTCCGGTTCAGCATACTGCGTTACAAACTTCAAAACCGGCTTCAGGTACCGGCTCCAGTTTACCGGATTCAGTTACCGTGGCGCGAATTAACCTGATGGGCTGTACAGCAGCACCTTTCAGGTTAACTGCTATCCCAGTATAAATGTGATTCGTTCACCGCTCCCAATCTTTCAAAAAGCAGACCACGCGAAGGAAGAGGCATGGAGCTCGACAACGATTGTTTTGGCGATTCCTGGGGCGACGGCGCGATCGCCAACAGCAGCGACGATGGCGGGGAGAGGGAGTCATTCTTCGAAAGCATCAGCGACTCTGAAGATGAGCTCATCGATGACGTTTTCGGTGACGCAAACTACGACTGGAGAATGAGATCGTAGAAGAGGGCGCGGTCATGTTCGCGGCGGCAGCACCTATGGAGCTAAACAGCCGAGAGGGTTTCGACGCTCGCCAGCGCCTTATTGATCCGAGCACATTCAGAAATTGCGACGAGAAAAAATGTTCGACCGAACAAACCGAATGGACGAGAACCATTTCAACCACTTGGTTTCGCTGTTCTGACACGACCTCTGCGTAGACGTGTGTGACGTCTACGAAGCGAACTGGAGAAGCACCCATCTCGGAAGAAGGTGTCCTACACTGTACGTAACGCTACCTAGCTGGCGACGTGCGTGACGTAGCTCACATTAGCGTGGCTTCATTTTATCGGTGCCTACACAAGGGGATATCTGCAATTGTTCAATGCTCTGAGCTGCAAATATATTTCCGTCTAATGCGATCGAAATCGAGCATGCAGCAGCAGCATTCAAGCGGGAGAGCACAGAACGGGTTCTCGATGGCTGCGTCGGATGCGTTGACGGCATGCTCGTCAAGATTGTACCACCTTCGCGGAAGGAAGCAGGAAACGTACGAGCCTACGTTCAGGACACTATCATCACATGGGTTTAAAACATTCAAGCCGCTTGTGACAGCGCCTGCCGCTTCATCTATTTTGCAGTTGCGGCACCAGGTGAATCAAGTGATTTATGGGCGTTCAAGAAGACACTGTTGGCTTCTTTCACAAATAAGCTGCCACCCAATCGGTATTTGGTTGGTGGTGAAGGATGTACGCCGTCGGAGCACCTGCTCACACCATTCTGGGGGCCCGGAAAGCGCAACATTGCTCATGACACTTACGACTTTTACATCAGCCAGCTGCGGATTAAAGTTGAGCAAGCTTTCGGAAGGCTAACAAACAAGCGGAGATGTCAAAAGGCTCCCCTCGCGATGAGACTCAAAGCGAGTAGGGCGTTAATGGCTATGGCTATTTTGCACAACTTCTGTGCTGATCTTGGAAAAACATTTATGGCAGCGGAAGCGCGAGAAGCGAGAGAGATCGACGGAGAAGAACATAGCCGCCGTTTCTTTTGACGAGTAACCCACGAAAACCTGGTGACTACAGCATCCCTGGAGTGTCCGACTTGCGTGACAGAATTGTTTTTTTATACCGCAGACTTAAGGAGGTCGCATCGAAACGTTGTTCGTAGGGCAGCATTGGGTGATTGGATGCTACTGGCTATAGTGCATCGGCCAGATTTTACTTTTTCGTTTCAATATAGTGATCTCTTTCTCAATGTCATCGCGAATCCTCTCGTTTTCCTCGCTCACGTGCTGACCGTAAAGAGTCGCATGCGGTCGCTTATAAAAACGAAATTTTGAAGTGCAGCACGCCTCGTTTCCCTTATCGTTCGTTGCTTGATGTACTTCATCTTGTTGGCCTAGTTCATTTCAAGGTAATGAATTTTGCGCTCCTCGGTCTCTTGTTTTCGAACTGCTATCGCCTCTCGCCAATGTTGATTTCCGAAGTCACGGATAGCATCGGCTACGTTGCTCTTCCGACCGCTGTGATTCGCAGACAGCAGCTTGTTTCCACCCTCGCTCTTGCAAAATACATCCTCCAGAAGCTCTTGATTAACAGTCGCAGTCAATCCAGGTCATTCTTTGAGATGCAAATGCACATATAGTGCATCTATGCGACCTTGGAAGAAGCTGTAAAAGTCCTCTCCGTTAGTACCGGATGCACTGAAGCGGATTTGCGCCTTCCGGAAAGCGCCATGTGCAGATCCCCAAATCGCCCGTAGTTGTTGAGCCGAATGTGGAACAATTGCTGCTGGATCAATGCTCGATGGGCAAAACGCAGGGTGATCAATAATCAGGTGATCTATTGCATCGACTGGGGAGTTGTCAATGAAGGCAGCTCGCACATCCTCCCAGTACTGGGTTTCGGCAGGCACGGGGGCGTTAAGGTCAGTCCGGGAGCGCTGATCCGCTAGTGCGACGAACCTGTCTGTGAGTTTGTTCGAAACATGACGTTCATTAGTCGGAAGGGGCACTGCACCTGCTTCTTCGTTGGCTGTCGACGCTCCACCATTTGGCATCGAAGATTGATTGATACGCTTTGTCGTGCTTATGCGCTGTGCGATCAACTCCAAAACTTCAGTCTTTCGATTTGTTTTGTAGCCTCTAATTCTTATACGAATGCAGAATGCGCGCAGCTCGGTATATCGGGTCTCATTAGTGGCCTTCCCTCGGATCGTCACGACAATAGCAACGCTCACGGTTTTCCCATCTCGCTGTGCGGTTATTTCGGAGAACTCAAAGCCCTCCAATGTCAACTCCGTCACCGCCTCTCCCTCACCAACAGCTCCAACTACATCAGTCGATGCAGTGTCCTTTACTGGAGCTCACCCGTTTTGGCGAAGGGGTGGGGCATCACCCTCGGCGTCAAAGCTGTTGCCACGCTCTCCAGAATACGACTCGTGTCAGCTCTCATCTGCGGTGGTTGGGAAGGTGAGCTCGCCGTTTTCATGGAGAGGCAGCGAAGCCGGAGTTGCTTGTGCTAGAGGGAGAGGGGGCACAGCGGTCCCCACGTAGCTGGACTCAGTAGCTTGGCTCGAAGGCGAGGTCCATTGACTGTGCAGCCGATGCAGGAAGGCTGGCTCAGCGGAAAGCTCAGAGTCGAGGCTTGAGGTTTCGTCCTCGAGCAGGAGGTCAACTACCACGTCTTGGCTTCGGTGAGATACGCCAAAAGAAGAAATCGTGCTGGTGGAAGGCAACACTTGCCGCGAGGCGGAGTCCGCGCTACTGCTCTCGTGCTCATTACTTGGGGCAGGGATCATGGTGTCAGTGTGATTTTTTTGTTTAGTGCGCAGCGTTCTCCCGTTCACGGCATTCACCAGGAGCTGGTGAACTGCTCTCCTCTCGTTTGCATCTATGCACCATTATATTACACAATCGTTCCAGAAGAGGTTGCCCGGGGTTCTACAATCCTACCGTTCAACCGTAGTTAAGAACGGCCCTCAGGGTGGGTGGTTTTAGTTGAAATTTTGCAGGATTGCAGGACCGGGTAAAACCAGTTCAGTTCCCTCTGTGCGGCACTCTAGTTTTTTTCTTTGCGGCGGGGACCCACGAGCGTTTAAGATGACGTTCTCAACAGACATACGTTAGCGATGCATCGTGCTCATGTATGTGTATTCAGTTGATATAGCTACCGTGTCTGGTGTTCTAGGACTGCCGAGCGCAGTCTTAGCCGCCGGTACAAGCTATTTCAAACTCCAGGTAACGTATTGAAGGATGAACCTCGGGCGAAGACATCACGATGGCCCAGCAACGTCTGTGCGTTCGTTCGGGAATACGTGGAGGCCCATCCATGCTTCTGTTTTGCGGAGCTACGAAGTGACTTCGAGATAGCTACGGGGCTTCTATTTGTGCTTCCGACTCAACGGTATGTCGCGCGTTGCGCTTCGACGTCAAGCTCACCAGGAATGGGTTAACTAAGCGAGCACGAGAGAGTCTACCGCACGAGAGGATAGAGTACATCGCTGGCCTGGCTCCATACTACAACGGTCCTGACCAGCTCGTCTTCGCTTAAGAGGCGGAAGGCGAGTTCAATTGCTATTTTACTGTGTTCTCATTTCAAACCCTAACTCTCTGTTAAGGTCTATGCTTCGCCGCTATGACTGGTCAGCAAGGAACACACCTCCGCACGTCACGGTTCCGTTTAGTCGCGGCAAGCGAGTGTCAGTACTTGCTGCACTTGACGTTCAGGCTTTTTTCGTGGGGAACGTAGTAGGAATCTTCACGCGGACCGGATTCCACGAAGTCTTCAAGGAAAACTTGTCATTTCTCAATCGATGTCCACTGCCGCGGTGGATAGTGGTCTTGGATAACGCAAAGATACACATGTACAAGGAGCTGCAAGATATGATCCACAAGACTGTTTTTCTGCAGCCATACTGCACCGGCCCGTTGAGGGATCCGAACAGCTCCAGCTGCATGATCCGACGCCACGGAGTTCTCGGGCACGAAATTGTTCATCTCCATACGCCTGCACACCATCTTCAGGTTAGATCGTGACCAAACGGACTTCAATACAGCACGATCCTCTCCATCCGAATATGGTGCTTTGAGTTTCTTCCGTGTTACCTTCGTCTTCGCTGACGTAGTACCTGAGGGCAGGGGCGGAGCCAGACCAAAAATGATGGGGGCAAGCCCGACTGATGGGGGGCAGGGGTAGGGAAATGATCAGAACCTTCCAAAAGCGTAACATATTTCCCGTAAAACCGGACCAAATTTCGATTTGGGGGAGGGGGGGTGCCCCCCTCAATAGGCCGAGATCCGCGCCTGCCTGAGGCCGCATGAGTGGTGGTGGATGAACGGACAAACCTTCGCCCGGCAGATCCTGACTCGCGTCAAGACCTGCGGGGGTCCCGAAGGGAACCGGGGACGAGAGCGAGGTTTCTCGTCATCATGCGTTGCCAGCCCATCCTCTATTCCGTCGGCAGAGCTCCTCCCAGGGTTCGGAAGATCCGTGGATCTCGCGCTCAGCGACGCCGTCGGCGATCAAATCTTCGTCGGCGCTTCATCTCCCGATCCATTACTTACTTGCGCATCATCTTGGTGAAATCCCGCGTCATCAAGAGATATGGGCACGCGCGCCATATGCGGTGGAGCAGATCCGCTAGAATTTCTAGGGGTCCCAACTCACCCACACTGCGCCCAGATACCGACCAACGGTGGGTGTAATCCGACGACCGTGTAGTTGCTGAGTGGTTCACCTTGTGTACCCGTCGTCGGGCTGGTTCAGCTCGCACTGGTGAGCGATGGATGTCCTTGTGTGGGACTTGAAAGGGATGTGGATCCGCGTGGGTATTCCTGCGCACGGGATCTAAGTAGTTTCAAGCCTTGAGCAGGCCTTGTGGATACGTAATCGAAATATGGGATCCGGAGTTGCCCTTGTTCCCTTGCGGGGTTGCTTGTTCCTTGCCGGGGTTTGCCGCTTTCAATAGCGGGATCTTGAGGGTTGAGAGACCGAAGGGCTCGACTTGTGCAGGAAGGATCCAACATTTCACTTGGTCTATGTATGGGGACAATACAATCCCTATAATATAGCAAAGTGAGTCTTCAAGCGCAAATTCGGTTCTGATTTATGTCTTAGTCTATCCTATCGCCCTTCTTCATCCCGAGCGCTCCTGAGCCTCTCATTCTTCCTTGATCTCACTATGGATACTATGCTACCTCCAGGATCTCCCCGAATCGGTACGAATCTCAGCCGGATCCGATTCTCATTACCTACGGGACGCCTGTTAGGATCCTTCCCATATCTGATCCCGTGTGTCGCGTAGTCAGGATCCATCACTGCGAGTTTCTGGCAACTGCAATACCATACATCCTACCTAGAAGAACTTAATGTCACAAGCAACAATTTCCCTCTCTGAAGAATGTATCACTATCTACGATGTGTCGCGCGGTTCACCTTGATCTTAATCTGTCACGAAAGCGCCTCACGCGAGCTTCTAGAGATTGCATACCGACCGAGGTAATTATCATTGCAGATTTCGTTTGTTTTACATTACTAATGATTTTGTATCTATGGAATCGGTAGGTCGCAACGTACGAGGCTAAGCTGGCTGCGATATATTCTTTCTCAGAACAGCTTTTGTTCATAGATGAAATATCAAAGGAGGGGCGTCACCCTTATCGACGCTATGGGTGGTCAGCAAGGTGATCTCGATGTGCCTTTTCGTTGTGGAGAACGGCGGTCAATCTTGGCCTGCTTAGACCACCGAGGCTCTGCCGCCTGGGGACCAACAGAGGGGACGTTTACAAGGCGAAGCTTTCATGAGGCATTTGCCGGAAAGGTGGTTCCTTTAGTCAATCCCTGGTCGTTACCCAGGTCCAAGTCATTATGGACAACATGAAGATCCACATGTATCCCGAGTTTGTGGAAGCTGTCCACCAAGCTGGTGCAAGGTTGCTGTTATTTATTACCGAACAGCCCCCAACTTAACCCATTGAGGTATGTTTTGGCCGCTTGACGTCATGGATCCAACGCTACGCTAATTTGATATTCCCTTGTGGCTCCGACGGTGTTGTTGAAGTGGCCATGCGGAAATGTTTATCTGCGGATGCTCCGGGCACGTTAAATCTTTACGGACATTGCGGCTACGACATAGGTGGTCATAGATCTGTAGCGTTCAAACAATTGCTTAATGATACAAATAAGAACTTCATTGTTCATCCCCTTCGTTATTGTATTGCTGATGATCGACATCTGAGGTGGTAGCACGGGTTTATAACCGTGAAAGATGCCTTATGTGAAGATGTCATGCGCTGGTAAACCGAGAGCAGTTCGCACGTCAACTTCGTATCCAACCCAGAGTCGTTCACGCGAAAGACGGATACTTGCGGTTCGTGTCGGTTGCTTCTGTGGCGGCGGCTTGGATCGTATAGCAGATAAATGGTTTAACTTTAAAGTATTTTAATACTTATTATTTATTAATAATACAAAAAGGGGTAAGATCTGCGACCAATTTCGTAGCGCCGACCAGTTTCGTGTCTAGATCGGTATTAGCCAAGCAGACATCGCATGTAAGAAGGGAAGTGTACTATTGGCAGAATTGAAACGATGCATCTCAGCCTCTGAGTTTCTACAGCAACGCATCGCGAATTTTGGCGAGTACCGATGCAGTTTGCTGCCATCTTGCGGATGGCCTCGAGCTACACACAAGTCCATCTCACGGCAGGGTTGAGCTGGACCGGTGTGTGGGAACAGTCGGCTGTGGAAAAAAAGACAATGGTAGCGGCGGGACTCCGTATGTCCTCTGGGGGTGGGTGGGCTACAAGCTGCGTCGGCGTAGAAGCATCTAGCTGAGCATTTGCAAAATGGACAAGAAAATGCAAAATGGGTCCGACAGCTGTGAGATTTAAATCATGCGGGTACCCAAATAGATTTCTAGTCTATCGCCTTAACCCCCCAGCACTCGCGCCGTATTTCACGTCAAGTCCCGGTCTTTATATGTTGTTAATAACGACATGTTAAGAAAAGCCTATACGTGAGGTTTGTATAGACTCGCATAGGTGCGATGTCTTTTCTGAAACCAAAAACTGGATGCTAGTGCATGGACACTGGAGTAACACGTATCTGTCCGTTAAGGGTGTATATGACTCCATCGTTTCGGCAACCCCAACGCACATGTCGTATTTACTAAATATCTTGATGAACTTTTATCGAGGACGTCCCTTCCATGATAGGCCGATGAGCAAAATGCAAGCAACAATGATGAGTTTCATGGATTGCACACATAAAATGTACTGAGTTAGAGTCACGACGCTACAATGCCGCCCTCACATCAAGCGAAACACTTCACCACACTTCCTGCGTGGCATCGTGTTGCCAGCGTCATCCTCAGCGTCTCCTGCATTCCATACAGTGTCTTCTTGCTCCTCAGGAGCGTCTTTCTCTTCCTCTGCATCGCTGATTTGGCGTCACTTCATTCCGAGCATTTGGATGCCGCGCCTGATGCGAGAGCGCGGTCGATTCTGGGCGTTGTTCCTCGTGATGTGCCATATCTGATGGTACGTCAAGGGATTGCCCAGGTAGTGGCTGGGTCTCACACGGTCACAAAGGTAAACCCTACAGGTAATAACATCATGTTTGCTACATATGCAACATGCTAGCAAGTTAATATGCTGCATATACAACATGTTCAACTTAGCCAAAAAAAACACCGCGGACTCCGTGATGAAGCCGCGATGAAATAAAAGCATACAAATATGCAGCACTCCCATGAGCTACTTGGTCCCCCAGTTGTGCGGCTTGTCCTTCAGAAACTGCGGGCACGGCATGCGCGCAGTCAGGAGTCCCATACACCTCACGATCTCGTGATCCTTGATCGGTTTGTGTTGTTTGATTTCCTTCTCCAAACCCTCGTTGCGTGTCACGCCCTTGCGTTGCTCTCTCTACTTCCGGCGGATCGTCGACAATCTCGTTCAATTGCTGGTCGTAGTACCAATAACTCTCCTTCGCAATGTCGCTCCACCCCATTCTAGGTAAATAGAAGAACAACAAATCTAAAGGTGAGGTGGCACATTGAAGAGCCTCAGCTGTGGGCACGCACTCCCTGTCAAATATACAACGCATGTGAGGCTTCTCATGTTGTACGGTACGCCATGAAAACGCAAGAACCGTACCTCACAGTGTTTCTCGTCTGCCCTGCCGATTCAAGCGCCGGCGAAGCATCCATCTGCATTACAACCGGCAACGCTGTCACTACAGAACAAATCACTCGCCCGAGCAGGTCTTTCCAGCACAGGATCCCTACAAGAACACATGCAATTAAAATACAACGTGCGATAGAATTAGCATGTTGTATAAACCCGCATGAAAAAGTATACTGTACCTCGATGTGGTTCGCGTTCGCGGCGACGATACATGCCCCGTTGACGCTTCCGTGGGCACAGCAGGCACTGCTGCATCCGACGAAGACCTTGCGAATACAAAACAACGTCAGCGCATGCACAATCAACAGACTACCGTGAAGCAAAAATACATATCTAATCGGACGTGATGATACTGGCAGAAATAATGCGAAAAAGCATGTTGTCTTTAACAACATATTAGGAAAAAGTGCATTCAGCGACGCTGTCACATACAACCTTGAGTGCTGGGGGGTTAACCACTCGGCCAAGGGCTGTCGTTAAAATTTAACCTAAACCAACCCCTTCACCACATTCGCCGTATGCAGCAACCACGCCACCCTCACCGGTGCTGCGGCTGCCAGAGCGCAATGCGCAGCCTGCAGGCACGTTCTCCATCACCTCGGACCGTCTCACCAGAGCTTCATCACGCATATACCTCCGTGTGCTCTGCCCGTGTCGCTGATGCATACAGGGCTACTGCGAGCTTACGTCGAGGCCAAGTGCGAGAAACGGCCATACTGCCGCGTCTCGATCTCCAAGAGGGAGCACCACAGCGCCTGCAGCTGTCCCAGAGAGTGCTAGAACAGGAAAGGTTTGTCCCTGACCAAAAAGACGACAAGATATCGGAGTAGAGCACCACAGCGCCTGCAACTGTCCCAGAGAGTGCTAGAACAGGAAAGGTTTGTCCCTGACCAAAAAGACGACAAGATATCGGAGTAGAGCACCACAGCGCCTGCAACTGTCCCAGAGAGTGCTAGAACAGGAAAGGTTTGTCCCTGACCAAAAAGACGACAAGATATCGGAGGAGGGGATCGAACCCTCGATCTTGAGCGTGTTAAGCTCACGTCCTAACCACTAGACGACACCGACACTCAATATCAACACGCATCCTCCCCGACCAACATCGTGCACGCACATTCCACAACCCTACACCCACTTACTGGACTCCCCATGCCGATGCGACGCATCCTCCGCTGACCACGCACCACCACGTGCCCTACTTGCGTCACCATATCCGTCAGATGCGCCTTTAGGATCCCCAATAAAGCAAAGCATACTGATCTGGAGCCCCGCCGCCGTAGCTTTGCGCACGCGGCTAACGCTCCTGGACTCAATGTCACCGTTGACCGCGCTCGAAAAAAGAGCCGTGGTGGCCGAAAAATGTTTGTTCGAGATCTAGGACGTACACCCAAGCGCGCTTTTGAGATCAAACCTCGCGGCACAAGGGCGGCGAACGGTATCTGAAACGCATCGGCACACCAAATTCAGCCCAAGCACTCGTACTTAGTATTGAATAGTATCCCCCGACAGCAGCAGCAAATGCTCGTCGGGAGAACAAGGCGGTACGCTTAGTGGCCCGGGTGGGGGGCGAGCTGCGAAATGGACCGGTGTGTGGGAACAGTCGGCCGTAAACAAATGGCAGCGGCGGAACTGCGTATGTCCTCTGGGGTGGGTGGGCTACAAGCTGCGTCGGCGTGGAAGCATCAAGCTGAGCATTTGCAACATGGACAAGAAAATGCAAAATGGGTCCGACAGCTGTGAGATTTGAACTCACGCGGGTTACCCCAATAGATTTCTAGTCTATCGCCTTAACCACTCGGCCAAGCTGTCGTTAAAATTTAACCTAAACCAACCCCTTCACCACATTCGCCGTATGCAGCAACCACGCCACCCTCACTGGTGCTGCGGCTGCCAGAGCGCAATGCGCAGCCTGCAGGCACGTTCTCCATCACCTCGGACCGTCTCACCAGAGCTTCATCACGCATATACCTCCGTGTGCTCTGCCCGTGTCGCTGATGCATACAGGGCTACTGCGAGCTTACGTCGAGGCCAAGTGCGAGAAACGGCCATACTGCCGCGTCTCGATCGCCAAGAGGGAGCACCACAGCGCCTGCAGCTGTCCCAGAGAGTGCTAGAACAGGAAAGGTTTGTCCCTGACCAAAAAGACAACAGGATATCGGAGGAGGGGATCGAACCCTCGATCTTGAGCGTGTTAAGCTCACGTCCTAACCACTAGACGACACCGACACTCAATATCAACACGCATCCTCCCCGACCAACATCGTGCACGCACATTCCACAACCCTACACCCACTTACTGGACTCCCCATGCCGATGCGACGCATCCTCCGCTGACCACGCACCACCACGTGCCCTACTTGCGTCACCATATCCGTCAGATGCGCCTTTAGGATCCCCAATAAAGCAAAGCATACTGATCTGGAGCCCCGCCGCCGTAGCTTTGCGCACGCGGCTAACGCTCCTGGACTCAATGTCACCGTTGACCGCGCTCGAAAAAAGAGCCGTGGTGGCCGAAAAATGTTTGTTCGAGATCTAGGACGTACACCCAAGCGCGCTTTTGAGATCAAACCTCGCGGCACAAGGGCGGCGAACGGTATCTGAAACGCATCGGCACACCAAATTCAGCCCAAGCACTCGTACTTAGTATTGAATAGTATCCCCCGACAGCAGCAGCAAATGCTCGTCGGGAGAACAAGGCGGTACGCTTAGTGGCCCGGGTGGGGGGCGAGCTGCGAAATGGACCGGTGTGTGGGAACAGTCGGCCGTAAACAAATGGCAGCGGCGGAACTGCGTATGTCCTCTGGGGTGGGTGGGCTACAAGCTGCGTCGGCGTGGAAGCATCAAGCTGAGCATTTGCAACATGGACAAGAAAATGCAAAATGGGTCCGACAGCTGTGAGATTTGAACTCACGCGGGTTACCCCAATAGATTTCTAGTCTATCGCCTTAACCACTCGGCCAAGCTGTCGCTAAAATTTAACCTAAACCAACCCCTTCACCACATTCGCCGTATGCAGCAACCACGCCACCCTCACTGGTGCTGCGGCTGCCAGAGCGCAATGCGCAGCCTGCAGGCACGTTCTCCATCACCTCGGACCGTCTCACCAGAGCTTCATCACGCATATACCTCCGTGTGCTCTGCCCGTGTCGCTGATGCATACAGGGCTACTGCGAGCTTACGTCGAGGCCAAGTGCGAGAAACGGCCATACTGCCGCGTCTCGATCGCCAAGAGGGAGCACCACAGCGCCTGCAGCTGTCCCAGAGAGTGCTAGAACAGGAAAGGTTTGTCCCTGACCAAAAAGACAACAGGATATCGGAGGAGGGGATCGAACCCTCGATCTTGAGCGTGTTAAGCTCACGTCCTAACCACTAGACGACACCGACACTCAATATCAACACGCATCCTCCCCGACCAACATCGTGCACGCACATTCCACAACCCTACACCCACTTACTGGACTCCCCATGCCGATGCGACGCATCCTCCGCTGACCACGCACCACCACGTGCCCTACTTGCGTCACCATATCCGTCAGATGCGCCTTTAGGATCCCCAATAAAGCAAAGCATACTGATCTGGAGCCCCGCCGCCGTAGCTTTGCGCACGCGGCTAACGCTCCTGGACTCAATGTCACCGTTGACCGCGCTCGAAAAAAGAGCCGTGGTGGCCGAAAAATGTTTGTTCGAGATCTAGGACGTACACCCAAGCGCGCTTTTGAGATCAAACCTCGCGGCACAAGGGCGGCGAACGGTATCTGAAACGCATCGGCACACCAAATTCAGCCCAAGCACTCGTACTTAGTATTGAATAGTATCCCCCGACAGCAGCAGCAAATGCTCGTCGGGAGAACAAGGCGGTACGCTTAGTGGCCCGGGTGGGGGGCGAGCTGCGAAATGGACCGGTGTGTGGGAACAGTCGGCCGTAAACAAATGGCAGCGGCGGAACTGCGTATGTCCTCTGGGGTGGGTGGGCTACAAGCTGCGTCGGCGTGGAAGCATCAAGCTGAGCATTTGCAACATGGACAAGAAAATGCAAAATGGGTCCGACAGCTGTGAGATTTGAACTCACGCGGGTTACCCCAATAGATTTCTAGTCTATCGCCTTAACCACTCGGCCAAGCTGTCGCTAAAATTTAACCGAAACCAACCCCTTCACCACATTCGCCGTATGCAGCAACCACGCCACCCTCACTGGTGCTGCGGCTGCCAGAGCGCAATGCGCAGCCTGCAGGCACGTTCTCCATCACCTCGGACCGTCTCACCAGAGCTTCATCACGCATATACCTCCGTGTGCTCTGCCCGTGTCGCTGATGCATACAGGGCTACTGCGAGCTTACGTCGAGGCCAAGTGCGAGAAACGGCCATACTGCCGCGTCTCGATCGCCAAGAGGGAGCACCACAGCGCCTGCAGCTGTCCCAGAGAGTGCTAGAACAGGAAAGGTTTGTCCCTGACCAAAAAGACAACAGGATATCGGAGGAGGGGATCGAACCCTCGATCTTGAGCGTGTTAAGCTCACGTCCTAACCACTAGACGACACCGACACTCAATATCAACACGCATCCTCCCCGACCAACATCGTGCACGCACATTCCACAACCCTACACCCACTTACTGGACTCCCCATGCCGATGCGACGCATCCTCCGCTGACCACGCACCACCACGTGCCCTACTTGCGTCACCATATCCGTCAGATGCGCCTTTAGGATCCCCAATAAAGCAAAGCATACTGATGTGGAGCCCCGCCGCCGTAGCTTTGCGCACGCGGCTAACGCTCCTGGACTCAATGTCACCGTTGACCGCGCTCGAAAAAAGAGCCGTGGTGGCCGAAAAATGTTTGTTCGAGATCTAGGACGTACACCCAAGCGCGCTTTTGAGATCAAACCTCGCGGCACAAGGGCGGCGAACGGTATCTGAAACGCATCGGCACACCAAATTCAGCCCAAGCACTCGTACTTAGTATTGAATAGTATCCCCCGACAGCAGCAGCAAATGCTCGTCGGGAGAACAAGGCGGTACGCTTAGTGGCCCGGGTGGGGGGCGAGCTGCGAAATGGACCGGTGTGTGGGAACAGTCGGCCGTAAACAAATGGCAGCGGCGGAACTGCGTATGTCCTCTGGGGTGGGTGGGCTACAAGCTGCGTCGGCGTGGAAGCATCAAGCTGAGCATTTGCAACATGGACAAGAAAATGCAAAATGGGTCCGACAGCTGTGAGATTTGAACTCACGCGGGTTACCCCAATAGATTTCTAGTCTATCGCCTTAACCACTCGGCCAAGCTGTCGCTAAAATTTAACCTAAACCAACCCCTTCACCACATTCGCCGTATGCAGCAACCACGCCACCCTCACTGGTGCTGCGGCTGCCAGAGCGCAATGCGCAGCCTGCAGGCACGTTCTCCATCACCTCGGACCGTCTCACCAGAGCTTCATCACGCATATACCTCCGTGTGCTCTGCCCGTGTCGCTGATGCATACAGGGCTACTGCGAGCTTACGTCGAGGCCAAGTGCGAGAAACGGCCATACTGCCGCGTCTCGATCGCCAAGAGGGAGCACCACAGCGCCTGCAGCTGTCCCAGAGAGTGCTAGAACAGGAAAGGTTTGTCCCTGACCAAAAAGACAACAGGATATCGGAGGAGGGGATCGAACCCTCGATCTTGAGCGTGTTAAGCTCACGTCCTAACCACTAGACGACACCGACACTCAATATCAACACGCATCCTCCCCGACCAACATCGTGCACGCACATTCCACAACCCTACACCCACTTACTGGACTCCCCATGCCGATGCGACGCATCCTCCGCTGACCACGCACCACCACGTGCCCTACTTGCGTCACCATATCCGTCAGATGCGCCTTTAGGATCCCCAATAAAGCAAAGCATACTGATCTGGAGCCCCGCCGCCGTAGCTTTGCGCACGCGGCTAGCGCTCCTGGACTCAATGTCACCGTTGACCGCGCTCGAAAAAAGAGCCGTGGTGGCCGAAAATGTTTGTTCGAGATCTAGGACGTACACCCAAGCGCGCTTTTGAGATCAAACCTCGCGGCACAAGGGCGGCGAACGGTATCTGAAACGCATCGGCACACCAAATTCAGCCCAAGCACTCGTACTTAGTATTGAATAGTATCCCCCGACAGCAGCAGCAAATGCTCGTCGGGAGAACAAGGCGGTACGCTTAGTGGCCCGGGTGGGGGCGAGCTGCGAAATGGACCGGTGTGTGGGAACAGTCGGCCGTAAACAAATGGCAGCGGCAGAACTGCGTATGTCCTCTGGGGGTGGGTGGGCTACAAGCTGCGTCGGCGTGGAAGCATCAAGCTGAGCATTTGCAACATGGACAAGAAAATGCAAAATGGGTCCGACAGCTGTGAGATTTGAACTCACGCGGGTTACCCCAATAGATTTCTAGTCTATCGCCTTAACCACTCGGCCAAGCTGTCGTTAAAATTTAACCTAAACCAACCCCTTCACCACATTCGCCGTATGCAGCAACCACGCCACCCTCACCGGTGCTGCGGCTGCCAGAGCGCAATGCGCAGCCTGCAGGCACGTTCTCCATCACCTCGGACCGTCTCACCAGAGCTTCATCACGCATATACCTCCGTGTGCTCTGCCCGTGTCGCTGATGCATACAGGGCTACTGCGAGCTTACGTCGAGGCCAAGTGCGAGAAACGGCCATACTGCCGTGTCTCGATCGCCAAGAGGGAGCACCACAGCGCCTGCAGTTGTCCCAGAGAGTGCTAGAACAGGAAAGGTTTGTCCCTGACCAAAAAGACGACAAGATATCGGAGGAGGGGATCGAACCCTCGATCTTGAGCGTGTTAAGCTCACGTCCTAACCACTAGACGACACCGACACTCAATATCAACACGCATCCTCCCCGACCAACATCGTGCACGCACATTCCACAACCCTACACCCACTTACTGGACTCCCCATGCCGATGCGACGCATCCTCCGCTGACCACGCACCACCACGTGCCCTACTTGCGTCACCATATCCGTCAGATGCGCCTTTAGGATCCCCAATAAAGCAAAGCATACTGATCTGGAGCCCCGCCGCCGTAGCTTTGCGCACGCGGCTAGCGCTCCTGGACTCAATGTCACCGTTGACCGCGCTCGAAAAAAGAGCCGTGGTGGCCGAAAATGTTTGTTCGAGATCTAGGACGTACACCCAAGCGCGCTTTTGAGATCAAACCTCGCGGCACAAGGGCGGCGAACGGTATCTGAAACGCATCGGCACACCAAATTCAGCCCAAGCACTCGTACTTAGTATTGAATAGTATCCCCCGACAGCAGCAGCAAATGCTCGTCGGGAGAACAAGGCGGTACGCTTAGTGGCCCGGGTGGGGGCGAGCTGCGAAATGGACCGGTATGTGGGAACAGTCGGCCGTAAACAAATGGCAGCGGCAGAACTGCGTATGTCCTCTGGGGGTGGGTGGGCTACAAGCTGCGTCGGCGTGGAAGCATCAAGCTGAGCATTTGCAACATGGACAAGAAAATGCAAAATGGGTCCGACAGCTGTGAGATTTGAACTCACGCGGGTTACCCCAATAGATTTCTAGTCTATCGCCTTAACCACTCGGCCAAGCTGTCGTTAAAATTTAACCGAAACCAACCCCTTCACCACATTCGCCGTATGCAGCAACCACGCCACCCTCACCGGTGCTGCGGCTGCCAGAGCGCAATGCGCAGCCTGCAGGCACGTTCTCCATCACCTCGGACCGTCTCACCAGAGCTTCATCACGCATATACCTCCGTGTGCTCTGCCCGTGTCGCTGATGCATACAGGGCTACTGCGAGCTTACGTCGAGGCCAAGTGCGAGAAACGGCCATACTGCCGCGTCTCGATCGCCAAGAGGGAGCACCACAGCGCCTGCAGCTGTCCCAGAGAGTGCTAGAACAGGAAAGGTTTGTCCCTGACCAAAAAGACGACAAGATATCGGAGGAGGGGATCGAACCCTCGATCTTGAGCGTGTTAAGCTCACGTCCTAACCACTAGACGACACCGACACTCAATATCAACACGCATCCTCCCCGACCAACATCGTGCACGCATATTCCACAACCCTACACCCACTTACTGGACTCCCCATGCCGATGCGACGCATCCTCCGCTGACCACGCACCACCACGTGCCCTACTTGCGTCACCATATCCGTCAGATGCGCCTTTAGGATCCCCAATAAAGCAAAGCATACTGATCTGGAGCCCCGCCGCCGTAGCTTTGCGCACGCGGCTAGCGCTCCTGGACTCAATGTCACCGTTGACCGCGCTCGAAAAAAGAGCCGTGGTGGCCGAAAATGTTTGTTCGAGATCTAGGACGTACACCCAAGCGCGCTTTTGAGATCAAACCTCGCGGCACAAGGGCGGCGAACGGTATCTGAAACGCATCGGCACACCAAATTCAGCCCAAGCACTCGTACTTAGTATTGAATAGTATCCCCCGACAGCAGCAGCAAATGCTCGTCGGGAGAACAAGGCGGTACGCTTAGTGGCCCGGGTGGGGGCGAGCTGCGAAATGGACCGGTGTGTGGGAACAGTCGGCCGTAAACAAATGGCAGCGGCAGAACTGCGTATGTCCTCTGGGGGTGGGTGGGCTACAAGCTGCGTCGGCGTGGAAGCATCAAGCTGAGCATTTGCAACATGGACAAGAAAATGCAAAATGGGTCCGACAGCTGTGAGATTTGAACTCACGCGGGTTACCCCAATAGATTTCTAGTCTATCGCCTTAACCACTCGGCCAAGCTGTCGTTAAAATTTAACCTAAACCAACCCCTTCACCACATTCGCCGTATGCAGCAACCACGCCACCCTCACCGGTGCTGCGGCTGCCAGAGCGCAATGCGCAGCCTGCAGGCACGTTCTCCATCACCTCGGACCGTCTCACCAGAGCTTCATCACGCATATACCTCCGTGTGCTCTGCCCGTGTCGCTGATGCATACAGGGCTACTGCGAGCTTACGTCGAGGCCAAGTGCGAGAAACGGCCATACTGCCGCGTCTCGATCGCCAAGAGGGAGCACCACAGCGCCTGCAGCTGTCCCAGAGAGTGCTAGAACAGGAAAGGTTTGTCCCTGACCAAAAAGACGACAAGATATCGGAGGAGGGGATCGAACCCTCGATCTTGAGCGTGTTAAGCTCACGTCCTAACCACTAGACGACACCGACACTCAATATCAACACGCATCCTCCCCGACCAACATCGTGCACGCACATTCCACAACCCTACACCCACTTACTGGACTCCCCATGCCGATGCGACGCATCCTCCGCTGACCACGCACCACCACGTGCCCTACTTGCGTCACCATATCCGTCAGATGCGCCTTTAGGATCCCCAATAAAGCAAAGCATACTGATCTGGAGCCCCGCCGCCGTAGCTTTGCGCACGCGGCTAGCGCTCCTGGACTCAATGTCACCGTTGACCGCGCTCGAAAAAAGAGCCGTGGTGGCCGAAAATGTTTGTTCGAGATCTAGGACGTACACCCAAGCGCGCTTTTGAGATCAAACCTCGCGGCACAAGGGCGGCGAACGGTATCTGAAACGCATCGGCACACCAAATTCAGCCCAAGCACTCGTACTTAGTATTGAATAGTATCCCCCGACAGCAGCAGCAAATGCTCGTCGGGAGAACAAGGCGGTACGCTTAGTGGCCCGGGTGGGGGCGAGCTGCGAAATGGACCGGTGTGTGGGAACAGTCGGCCGTAAACAAATGGCAGCGGCAGAACTGCGTATGTCCTCTGGGGGTGGGTGGGCTACAAGCTGCGTCGGCGTGGAAGCATCAAGCTGAGCATTTGCAACATGGACAAGAAAATGCAAAATGGGTCCGACAGCTGTGAGATTTGAACTCACGCGGGTTACCCCAATAGATTTCTAGTCTATCGCCTTAACCACTCGGCCAAGCTGTCGTTAAAATTTAACCTAAACCAACCCCTTCACCACATTCGCCGTATGCAGCAACCACGCCACCCTCACCGGTGCTGCGGCTGCCAGAGCGCAATGCGCAGCCTGCAGGCACGTTCTCCATCACCTCGGACCGTCTCACCAGAGCTTCATCACGCATATACCTCCGTGTGCTCTGCCCGTGTCGCTGATGCATACAGGGCTACTGCGAGCTTACGTCGAGGCCAAGTGCGAGAAACGGCCATACTGCCGCGTCTCGATCGCCAAGAGGGAGCACCACAGCGCCTGCAGCTGTCCCAGAGAGTGCTAGAACAGGAAAGGTTTGTCCCTGACCAAAAAGACGACAAGATATCGGAGGAGGGGATCGAACCCTCGATCTTGAGCGTGTTAAGCTCACGTCCTAACCACTAGACGACACCGACACTCAATATCAACACGCATCCTCCCCGACCAACATCGTGCACGCACATTCCACAACCCTACACCCACTTACTGGACTCCCCATGCCGATGCGACGCATCCTCCGCTGACCACGCACCACCACGTGCCCTACTTGCGTCACCATATCCGTCAGATGCGCCTTTAGGATCCCCAATAAAGCAAAGCATACTGATCTGGAGCCCCGCCGCCGTAGCTTTGCGCACGCGGCTAGCGCTCCTGGACTCAATGTCACCGTTGACCGCGCTCGAAAAAAGAGCCGTGGTGGCCGAAAATGTTTGTTCGAGATCTAGGACGTACACCCAAGCGCGCTTTTGAGATCAAACCTCGCGGCACAAGGGCGGCGAACGGTATCTGAAACGCATCGGCACACCAAATTCAGCCCAAGCACTCGTACTTAGTATTGAATAGTATCCCCCGACAGCAGCAGCAAATGCTCGTCGGGAGAACAAGGCGGTACGCTTAGTGGCCCGGGTGGGGGCGAGCTGCGAAATGGACCGGTATGTGGGAACAGTCGGCCGTAAACAAATGGCAGCGGCAGAACTGCGTATGTCCTCTGGGGGTGGGTGGGCTACAAGCTGCGTCGGCGTGGAAGCATCAAGCTGAGCATTTGCAACATGGACAAGAAAATGCAAAATGGGTCCGACAGCTGTGAGATTTGAACTCACGCGGGTTACCCCAATAGATTTCTAGTCTATCGCCTTAACCACTCGGCCAAGCTGTCGTTAAAATTTAACCTAAACCAACCCCTTCACCACATTCGCCGTATGCAGCAACCACGCCACCCTCACCGGTGCTGCGGCTGCCAGAGCGCAATGCGCAGCCTGCAGGCACGTTCTCCATCACCTCGGACCGTCTCACCAGAGCTTCATCACGCATATACCTCCGTGTGCTCTGCCCGTGTCGCTGATGCATACAGGGCTACTGCGAGCTTACGTCGAGGCCAAGTGCGAGAAACGGCCATACTGCCGCGTCTCGATCGCCAAGAGGGAGCACCACAGCGCCTGCAGCTGTCCCAGAGAGTGCTAGAACAGGAAAGGTTTGTCCCTGACCAAAAAGACGACAAGATATCGGAGGAGGGGATCGAACCCTCGATCTTGAGCGTGTTAAGCTCACGTCCTAACCACTAGACGACACCGACACTCAATATCAACACGCATCCTCCCCGACCAACATCGTGCACGCATATTCCACAACCCTACACCCACTTACTGGACTCCCCATGCCGATGCGACGCATCCTCCGCTGACCACGCACCACCACGTGCCCTACTTGCGTCACCATATCCGTCAGATGCGCCTTTAGGATCCCCAATAAAGCAAAGCATACTGATCTGGAGCCCCGCCGCCGTAGCTTTGCGCACGCGGCTAGCGCTCCTGGACTCAATGTCACCGTTGACCGCGCTCGAAAAAAGAGCCGTGGTGGCCGAAAATGTTTGTTCGAGATCTAGGACGTACACCCAAGCGCGCTTTTGAGATCAAACCTCGCGGCACAAGGGCGGCGAACGGTATCTGAAACGCATCGGCACACCAAATTCAGCCCAAGCACTCGTACTTAGTATTGAATAGTATCCCCCGACAGCAGCAGCAAATGCTCGTCGGGAGAACAAGGCGGTACGCTTAGTGGCCCGGGTGGGGGCGAGCTGCGAAATGGACCGGTGTGTGGGAACAGTCGGCCGTAAACAAATGGCAGCGGCAGAACTGCGTATGTCCTCTGGGGGTGGGTGGGCTACAAGCTGCGTCGGCGTGGAAGCATCAAGCTGAGCATTTGCAACATGGACAAGAAAATGCAAAATGGGTCCGACAGCTGTGAGATTTGAACTCACGCGGGTTACCCCAATAGATTTCTAGTCTATCGCCTTAACCACTCGGCCAAGCTGTCGTTAAAATTTAACCTAAACCAACCCCTTCACCACATTCGCCGTATGCAGCAACCACGCCACCCTCACCGGTGCTGCGGCTGCCAGAGCGCAATGCGCAGCCTGCAGGCACGTTCTCCATCACCTCGGACCGTCTCACCAGAGCTTCATCACGCATATACCTCCGTGTGCTCTGCCCGTGTCGCTGATGCATACAGGGCTACTGCGAGCTTACGTCGAGGCCAAGTGCGAGAAACGGCCATACTGCCGCGTCTCGATCGCCAAGAGGGAGCACCACAGCGCCTGCAGCTGTCCCAGAGAGTGCTAGAACAGGAAAGGTTTGTCCCTGACCAAAAAGACGACAAGATATCGGAGGAGGGGATCGAACCCTCGATCTTGAGCGTGTTAAGCTCACGTCCTAACCACTAGACGACACCGACACTCAATATCAACACGCATCCTCCCCGACCAACATCGTGCACGCACATTCCACAACCCTACACCCACTTACTGGACTCCCCATGCCGATGCGACGCATCCTCCGCTGACCACGCACCACCACGTGCCCTACTTGCGTCACCATATCCGTCAGATGCGCCTTTAGGATCCCCAATAAAGCAAAGCATACTGATCTGGAGCCCCGCCGCCGTAGCTTTGCGCACGCGGCTAACGCTCCTGGACTCAATGTCACCCTTGACCGCGCTCGAAAATAGAGCCGTGGTGGCCGAAAAATGTTTGTTCGAGATCTAGGACGTACACCCAAGCGCGCTTTTGAGATCAAACCTCGCGGCACAAGGGCGGCGAACGGTATCTGAAACGCATCGGCACACCAAATTCAGCCCAAGCACTCGTACTTAGTATTGAATAGTATCCCCCGACAGCAGCAGCAAATGCTCGTCGGGAGAACAAGGCGGTACGCTTAGTGGCCCGGGTGGGGGGCGAGCTGCGAAATGGACCGGTGTGTGGGAACAGTCGGCCGTAAACAAATGGCAGCGGCGGAACTGCGTATGTCCTCTGGGGTGGGTGGGCTACAAGCTGCGTCGGCGTGGAAGCATCAAGCTGAGCATTTGCAACATGGACAAGAAAATGCAAAATGGGTCCGACAGCTGTGAGATTTGAACTCACGCGGGTTACCCCAATAGATTTCTAGTCTATCGCCTTAACCACTCGGCCAAGCTGTCGTTAAAATTTAACCTAAACCAACCCCTTCACCACATTCGCCGTATGCAGCAACCACGCCACCCTCACCGGTGCTGCGGCTGCCAGAGCGCAATGCGCAGCCTGCAGGCACGTTCTCCATCACCTCGGACCGTCTCACCAGAGCTTCATCACGCATATACCTCCGTGTGCTCTGCCCGTGTCGCTGATGCATACAGGGCTACTGCGAGCTTACGTCGAGGCCAAGTGCGAGAAACGGCCATACTGCCGCGTCTCGATCGCCAAGAGGGAGCACCACAGCGCCTGCAGCTGTCCCAGAGAGTGCTAGAACAGGAAAGGTTTGTCCCTGACCAAAAAGACGACAACATATCGGAGGAGGGGATCGAACCCTCGATCTTGAGCGTGTTAAGCTCACGTCCTAACCACTAGACGACACCGACACTCAATATCAACACGCATCCTCCCCGACCAACATCGTGCACGCACATTCCACAACCCTACACCCACTTACTGGACTCCCCATGCCGATGCGACGCATCCTCCGCTGACCACGCACCACCACGTGCCCTACTTGCGTCACCATATCCGTCAGATGCGCCTTTAGGATCCCCAATAAAGCAAAGCATACTGATCTGGAGCCCCGCCGCCGTAGCTTTGCGCACGCGGCTAGCGCTCCTGGACTCAATGTCACCCTTGACCGCGCTCGAAAATAGAGCCGTGGTGGCCGAAAAATGTTTGTTCGAGATCTAGGACGTACACCCAAGCGCGCTTTTGAGATCAAACCTCGCGGCACAAGGGCGGCGAACGGTATCTGAAACGCATCGGCACACCAAATTCAGCCCAAGCACTCGTACTTAGTATTGAATAGTATCCCCCGACAGCAGCAGCAAATGCTCGTCGGGAGAACAAGGCGGTACGCTTAGTGGCCCGGGTGGGGGGCGAGCTGCGAAATGGACCGGTGTGTGGGAACAGTCGGCCGTAAACAAATGGCAGCGGCGGAACTGCGTATGTCCTCTGGGGTGGGTGGGCTACAAGCTGCGTCGGCGTGGAAGCATCAAGCTGAGCATTTGCAACATGGACAAGAAAATGCAAAATGGGTCCGACAGCTGTGAGATTTGAACTCACGCGGGTTACCCCAATAGATTTCTAGTCTATCGCCTTAACCACTCGGCCAAGCTGTCGTTAAAATTTAACCTAAACCAACCCCTTCACCACATTCGCCGTATGCAGCAACCACGCCACCCTCACCGGTGCTGCGGCTGCCAGAGCGCAATGCGCAGCCTGCAGGCACGTTCTCCATCACCTCGGACCGTCTCACCAGAGCTTCATCACGCATATACCTCCGTGTGCTCTGCCCGTGTCGCTGATGCATACAGGGCTACTGCGAGCTTACGTCGAGGCCAAGTGCGAGAAACGGCCATACTGCCGCGTCTCGATCGCCAAGAGGGAGCACCACAGCGCCTGCAGCTGTCCCAGAGAGTGCTAGAACAGGAAAGGTTTGTCCCTGACCAAAAAGACGACAAGATATCGGAGGAGGGGATCGAACCCTCGATCTTGAGCGTGTTAAGCTCACGTCCTAACCACTAGACGACACCGACACTCAATATCAACACGCATCCTCCCCGACCAACATCGTGCACGCATATTCCACAACCCTACACCCACTTACTGGACTCCCCATGCCGATGCGACGCATCCTCCGCTGACCACGCACCACCACGTGCCCTACTTGCGTCACCATATCCGTCAGATGCGCCTTTAGGATCCCCAATAAAGCAAAGCATACTGATCTGGAGCCCCGCCGCCGTAGCTTTGCGCACGCGGCTAGCGCTCCTGGACTCAATGTCACCGTTGACCGCGCTCGAAAAAAGAGCCGTGGTGGCCGAAAATGTTTGTTCGAGATCTAGGACGTACACCCAAGCGCGCTTTTGAGATCAAACCTCGCGGCACAAGGGCGGCGAACGGTATCTGAAACGCATCGGCACACCAAATTCAGCCCAAGCACTCGTACTTAGTATTGAATAGTATCCCCCGACAGCAGCAGCAAATGCTCGTCGGGAGAACAAGGCGGTACGCTTAGTGGCCCGGGTGGGGGCGAGCTGCGAAATGGACCGGTGTGTGGGAACAGTCGGCCGTAAACAAATGGCAGCGGCAGAACTGCGTATGTCCTCTGGGGGTGGGTGGGCTACAAGCTGCGTCGGCGTGGAAGCATCAAGCTGAGCATTTGCAACATGGACAAGAAAATGCAAAATGGGTCCGACAGCTGTGAGATTTGAACTCACGCGGGTTACCCCAATAGATTTCTAGTCTATCGCCTTAACCACTCGGCCAAGCTGTCGTTAAAATTTAACCTAAACCAACCCCTTCACCACATTCGCCGTATGCAGCAACCACGCCACCCTCACCGGTGCTGCGGCTGCCAGAGCGCAATGCGCAGCCTGCAGGCACGTTCTCCATCACCTCGGACCGTCTCACCAGAGCTTCATCACGCATATACCTCCGTGTGCTCTGCCCGTGTCGCTGATGCATACAGGGCTACTGCGAGCTTACGTCGAGGCCAAGTGCGAGAAACGGCCATACTGCCGCGTCTCGATCGCCAAGAGGGAGCACCACAGCGCCTGCAGCTGTCCCAGAGAGTGCTAGAACAGGAAAGGTTTGTCCCTGACCAAAAAGACGACAAGATATCGGAGGAGGGGATCGAACCCTCGATCTTGAGCGTGTTAAGCTCACGTCCTAACCACTAGACGACACCGACACTCAATATCAACACGCATCCTCCCCGACCAACATCGTGCACGCACATTCCACAACCCTACACCCACTTACTGGACTCCCCATGCCGATGCGACGCATCCTCCGCTGACCACGCACCACCACGTGCCCTACTTGCGTCACCATATCCGTCAGATGCGCCTTTAGGATCCCCAATAAAGCAAAGCATACTGATCTGGAGCCCCGCCGCCGTAGCTTTGCGCACGCGGCTAGCGCTCCTGGACTCAATGTCACCGTTGACCGCGCTCGAAAAAAGAGCCGTGGTGGCCGAAAATGTTTGTTCGAGATCTAGGACGTACACCCAAGCGCGCTTTTGAGATCAAACCTCGCGGCACAAGGGCGGCGAACGGTATCTGAAACGCATCGGCACACCAAATTCAGCCCAAGCACTCGTACTTAGTATTGAATAGTATCCCCCGACAGCAGCAGCAAATGCTCGTCGGGAGAACAAGGCGGTACGCTTAGTGGCCCGGGTGGGGGCGAGCTGCGAAATGGACCGGTATGTGGGAACAGTCGGCCGTAAACAAATGGCAGCGGCAGAACTGCGTATGTCCTCTGGGGGTGGGTGGGCTACAAGCTGCGTCGGCGTGGAAGCATCAAGCTGAGCATTTGCAACATGGACAAGAAAATGCAAAATGGGTCCGACAGCTGTGAGATTTGAACTCACGCGGGTTACCCCAATAGATTTCTAGTCTATCGCCTTAACCACTCGGCCAAGCTGTCGTTAAAATTTAACCTAAACCAACCCCTTCACCACATTCGCCGTATGCAGCAACCACGCCACCCTCACCGGTGCTGCGGCTGCCAGAGCGCAATGCGCAGCCTGCAGGCACGTTCTCCATCACCTCGGACCGTCTCACCAGAGCTTCATCACGCATATACCTCCGTGTGCTCTGCCCGTGTCGCTGATGCATACAGGGCTACTGCGAGCTTACGTCGAGGCCAAGTGCGAGAAACGGCCATACTGCCGCGTCTCGATCGCCAAGAGGGAGCACCACAGCGCCTGCAGCTGTCCCAGAGAGTGCTAGAACAGGAAAGGTTTGTCCCTGACCAAAAAGACGACAAGATATCGGAGGAGGGGATCGAACCCTCGATCTTGAGCGTGTTAAGCTCACGTCCTAACCACTAGACGACACCGACACTCAATATCAACACGCATCCTCCCCGACCAACATCGTGCACGCATATTCCACAACCCTACACCCACTTACTGGACTCCCCATGCCGATGCGACGCATCCTCCGCTGACCACGCACCACCACGTGCCCTACTTGCGTCACCATATCCGTCAGATGCGCCTTTAGGATCCCCAATAAAGCAAAGCATACTGATCTGGAGCCCCGCCGCCGTAGCTTTGCGCACGCGGCTAGCGCTCCTGGACTCAATGTCACCGTTGACCGCGCTCGAAAAAAGAGCCGTGGTGGCCGAAAATGTTTGTTCGAGATCTAGGACGTACACCCAAGCGCGCTTTTGAGATCAAACCTCGCGGCACAAGGGCGGCGAACGGTATCTGAAACGCATCGGCACACCAAATTCAGCCCAAGCACTCGTACTTAGTATTGAATAGTATCCCCCGACAGCAGCAGCAAATGCTCGTCGGGAGAACAAGGCGGTACGCTTAGTGGCCCGGGTGGGGGCGAGCTGCGAAATGGACCGGTGTGTGGGAACAGTCGGCCGTAAACAAATGGCAGCGGCAGAACTGCGTATGTCCTCTGGGGGTGGGTGGGCTACAAGCTGCGTCGGCGTGGAAGCATCAAGCTGAGCATTTGCAACATGGACAAGAAAATGCAAAATGGGTCCGACAGCTGTGAGATTTGAACTCACGCGGGTTACCCCAATAGATTTCTAGTCTATCGCCTTAACCACTCGGCCAAGCTGTCGTTAAAATTTAACCTAAACCAACCCCTTCACCACATTCGCCGTATGCAGCAACCACGCCACCCTCACCGGTGCTGCGGCTGCCAGAGCGCAATGCGCAGCCTGCAGGCACGTTCTCCATCACCTCGGACCGTCTCACCAGAGCTTCATCACGCATATACCTCCGTGTGCTCTGCCCGTGTCGCTGATGCATACAGGGCTACTGCGAGCTTACGTCGAGGCCAAGTGCGAGAAACGGCCATACTGCCGCGTCTCGATCGCCAAGAGGGAGCACCACAGCGCCTGCAGCTGTCCCAGAGAGTGCTAGAACAGGAAAGGTTTGTCCCTGACCAAAAAGACGACAAGATATCGGAGGAGGGGATCGAACCCTCGATCTTGAGCGTGTTAAGCTCACGTCCTAACCACTAGACGACACCGACACTCAATATCAACACGCATCCTCCCCGACCAACATCGTGCACGCACATTCCACAACCCTACACCCACTTACTGGACTCCCCATGCCGATGCGACGCATCCTCCGCTGACCACGCACCACCACGTGCCCTACTTGCGTCACCATATCCGTCAGATGCGCCTTTAGGATCCCCAATAAAGCAAAGCATACTGATCTGGAGCCCCGCCGCCGTAGCTTTGCGCACGCGGCTAACGCTCCTGGACTCAATGTCACCCTTGACCGCGCTCGAAAATAGAGCCGTGGTGGCCGAAAAATGTTTGTTCGAGATCTAGGACGTACACCCAAGCGCGCTTTTGAGATCAAACCTCGCGGCACAAGGGCGGCGAACGGTATCTGAAACGCATCGGCACACCAAATTCAGCCCAAGCACTCGTACTTAGTATTGAATAGTATCCCCCGACAGCAGCAGCAAATGCTCGTCGGGAGAACAAGGCGGTACGCTTAGTGGCCCGGGTGGGGGGCGAGCTGCGAAATGGACCGGTGTGTGGGAACAGTCGGCCGTAAACAAATGGCAGCGGCGGAACTGCGTATGTCCTCTGGGGTGGGTGGGCTACAAGCTGCGTCGGCGTGGAAGCATCAAGCTGAGCATTTGCAACATGGACAAGAAAATGCAAAATGGGTCCGACAGCTGTGAGATTTGAACTCACGCGGGTTACCCCAATAGATTTCTAGTCTATCGCCTTAACCACTCGGCCAAGCTGTCGTTAAAATTTAACCTAAACCAACCCCTTCACCACATTCGCCGTATGCAGCAACCACGCCACCCTCACCGGTGCTGCGGCTGCCAGAGCGCAATGCGCAGCCTGCAGGCACGTTCTCCATCACCTCGGACCGTCTCACCAGAGCTTCATCACGCATATACCTCCGTGTGCTCTGCCCGTGTCGCTGATGCATACAGGGCTACTGCGAGCTTACGTCGAGGCCAAGTGCGAGAAACGGCCATACTGCCGCGTCTCGATCGCCAAGAGGGAGCACCACAGCGCCTGCAGCTGTCCCAGAGAGTGCTAGAACAGGAAAGGTTTGTCCCTGACCAAAAAGACGACAACATATCGGAGGAGGGGATCGAACCCTCGATCTTGAGCGTGTTAAGCTCACGTCCTAACCACTAGACGACACCGACACTCAATATCAACACGCATCCTCCCCGACCAACATCGTGCACGCACATTCCACAACCCTACACCCACTTACTGGACTCCCCATGCCGATGCGACGCATCCTCCGCTGACCACGCACCACCACGTGCCCTACTTGCGTCACCATATCCGTCAGATGCGCCTTTAGGATCCCCAATAAAGCAAAGCATACTGATCTGGAGCCCCGCCGCCGTAGCTTTGCGCACGCGGCTAGCGCTCCTGGACTCAATGTCACCGTTGACCGCGCTCGAAAAAAGAGCCGTGGTGGCCGAAAATGTTTGTTCGAGATCTAGGACGTACACCCAAGCGCGCTTTTGAGATCAAACCTCGCGGCACAAGGGCGGCGAACGGTATCTGAAACGCATCGGCACACCAAATTCAGCCCAAGCACTCGTACTTAGTATTGAATAGTATCCCCCGACAGCAGCAGCAAATGCTCGTCGGGAGAACAAGGCGGTACGCTTAGTGGCCCGGGTGGGGGCGAGCTGCGAAATGGACCGGTATGTGGGAACAGTCGGCCGTAAACAAATGGCAGCGGCAGAACTGCGTATGTCCTCTGGGGTGGGTGGGCTACAAGCTGCGTCGGCGTGGAAGCATCAAGCTGAGCATTTGCAACATGGACAAGAAAATGCAAAATGGGTCCGACAGCTGTGAGATTTGAACTCACGCGGGTTACCCCAATAGATTTCTAGTCTATCGCCTTAACCACTCGGCCAAGCTGTCGTTAAAATTTAACCTAAACCAACCCCTTCACCACATTCGCCGTATGCAGCAACCACGCCACCCTCACCGGTGCTGCGGCTGCCAGAGCGCAATGCGCAGCCTGCAGGCACGTTCTCCATCACCTCGGACCGTCTCACCAGAGCTTCATCACGCATATACCTCCGTGTGCTCTGCCCGTGTCGCTGATGCATACAGGGCTACTGCGAGCTTACGTCGAGGCCAAGTGCGAGAAACGGCCATACTGCCGCGTCTCGATCGCCAAGAGGGAGCACCACAGCGCCTGCAGCTGTCCCAGAGAGTGCTAGAACAGGAAAGGTTTGTCCCTGACCAAAAAGACGACAACATATCGGAGGAGGGGATCGAACCCTCGATCTTGAGCGTGTTAAGCTCACGTCCTAACCACTAGACGACACCGACACTCAATATCAACACGCATCCTCCCCGACCAACATCGTGCACGCACATTCCACAACCCTACACCCACTTACTGGACTCCCCATGCCGATGCGACGCATCCTCCGCTGACCACGCACCACCACGTGCCCTACTTGCGTCACCATATCCGTCAGATGCGCCTTTAGGATCCCCAATAAAGCAAAGCATACTGATCTGGAGCCCCGCCGCCGTAGCTTTGCGCACGCGGCTAGCGCTCCTGGACTCAATGTCACCCTTGACCGCGCTCGAAAATAGAGCCGTGGTGGCCGAAAAATGTTTGTTCGAGATCTAGGACGTACACCCAAGCGCGCTTTTGAGATCAAACCTCGCGGCACAAGGGCGGCGAACGGTATCTGAAACGCATCGGCACACCAAATTCAGCCCAAGCACTCGTACTTAGTATTGAATAGTATCCCCCGACAGCAGCAGCAAATGCTCGTCGGGAGAACAAGGCGGTACGCTTAGTGGCCCGGGTGGGGGGCGAGCTGCGAAATGGACCGGTGTGTGGGAACAGTCGGCCGTAAACAAATGGCAGCGGCGGAACTGCGTATGTCCTCTGGGGTGGGTGGGCTACAAGCTGCGTCGGCGTGGAAGCATCAAGCTGAGCATTTGCAACATGGACAAGAAAATGCAAAATGGGTCCGACAGCTGTGAGATTTGAACTCACGCGGGTTACCCCAATAGATTTCTAGTCTATCGCCTTAACCACTCGGCCAAGCTGTCGTTAAAATTTAACCTAAACCAACCCCTTCACCACATTCGCCGTATGCAGCAACCACGCCACCCTCACCGGTGCTGCGGCTGCCAGAGCGCAATGCGCAGCCTGCAGGCACGTTCTCCATCACCTCGGACCGTCTCACCAGAGCTTCATCACGCATATACCTCCGTGTGCTCTGCCCGTGTCGCTGATGCATACAGGGCTACTGCGAGCTTACGTCGAGGCCAAGTGCGAGAAACGGCCATACTGCCGCGTCTCGATCGCCAAGAGGGAGCACCACAGCGCCTGCAGCTGTCCCAGAGAGTGCTAGAACAGGAAAGGTTTGTCCCTGACCAAAAAGACGACAAGATATCGGAGGAGGGGATCGAACCCTCGATCTTGAGCGTGTTAAGCTCACGTCCTAACCACTAGACGACACCGACACTCAATATCAACACGCATCCTCCCCGACCAACATCGTGCACGCATATTCCACAACCCTACACCCACTTACTGGACTCCCCATGCCGATGCGACGCATCCTCCGCTGACCACGCACCACCACGTGCCCTACTTGCGTCACCATATCCGTCAGATGCGCCTTTAGGATCCCCAATAAAGCAAAGCATACTGATCTGGAGCCCCGCCGCCGTAGCTTTGCGCACGCGGCTAACGCTCCTGGACTCAATGTCACCGTTGACCGCGCTCGAAAAAAGAGCCGTGGTGGCCGAAAATGTTTGTTCGAGATCTAGGACGTACACCCAAGCGCGCTTTTGAGATCAAACCTCGCGGCACAAGGGCGGCGAACGGTATCTGAAACGCATCGGCACACCAAATATTCAGCCCAAGCACTCGTACTTAGTATTGAATAGTATCCCCCGACAGCAGCAGCAAATGCTCGTCGGGAGAACAAGGCGGTACGCTTAGTGGCCCGGGTGGGGGCGAGCTGCGAAATGGACCGGTATGTGGGAACAGTCGGCCGTAAACAAATGGCAGCGGCAGAACTGCGTATGTCCTCTGGGGGTGGGTGGGCTACAAGCTGCGTCGGCGTGGAAGCATCAAGCTGAGCATTTGCAACATGGACAAGAAAATGCAAAATGGGTCCGACAGCTGTGAGATTTGAACTCACGCGGGTTACCCCAATAGATTTCTAGTCTATCGCCTTAACCACTCGGCCAAGCTGTCGTTAAAATTTAACCTAAACCAACCCCTTCACCACATTCGCCGTATGCAGCAACCACGCCACCCTCACCGGTGCTGCGGCTGCCAGAGCGCAATGCGCAGCCTGCAGGCACGTTCTCCATCACCTCGGACCGTCTCACCAGAGCTTCATCACGCATATACCTCCGTGTGCTCTGCCCGTGTCGCTGATGCATACAGGGCTACTGCGAGCTTACGTCGAGGCCAAGTGCGAGAAACGGCCATACTGCCGCGTCTCGATCGCCAAGAGGGAGCACCACAGCGCCTGCAGCTGTCCCAGAGAGTGCTAGAACAGGAAAGGTTTGTCCCTGACCAAAAAGACGACAAGATATCGGAGGAGGGGATCGAACCCTCGATCTTGAGCGTGTTAAGCTCACGTCCTAACCACTAGACGACACCGACACTCAATATCAACACGCATCCTCCCCGACCAACATCGTGCACGCACATTCCACAACCCTACACCCACTTACTGGACTCCCCATGCCGATGCGACGCATCCTCCGCTGACCACGCACCACCACGTGCCCTACTTGCGTCACCATATCCGTCAGATGCGCCTTTAGGATCCCCAATAAAGCAAAGCATACTGATCTGGAGCCCCGCCGCCGTAGCTTTGCGCACGCGGCTAGCGCTCCTGGACTCAATGTCACCGTTGACCGCGCTCGAAAAAAGAGCCGTGGTGGCCGAAAATGTTTGTTCGAGATCTAGGACGTACACCCAAGCGCGCTTTTGAGATCAAACCTCGCGGCACAAGGGCGGCGAACGGTATCTGAAACGCATCGGCACACCAAATTCAGCCCAAGCACTCGTACTTAGTATTGAATAGTATCCCCCGACAGCAGCAGCAAATGCTCGTCGGGAGAACAAGGCGGTACGCTTAGTGGCCCGGGTGGGGGCGAGCTGCGAAATGGACCGGTATGTGGGAACAGTCGGCCGTAAACAAATGGCAGCGGCAGAACTGCGTATGTCCTCTGGGGTGGGTGGGCTACAAGCTGCGTCGGCGTGGAAGCATCAAGCTGAGCATTTGCAACATGGACAAGAAAATGCAAAATGGGTCCGACAGCTGTGAGATTTGAACTCACGCGGGTTACCCCAATAGATTTCTAGTCTATCGCCTTAACCACTCGGCCAAGCTGTCGTTAAAATTTAACCTAAACCAACCCCTTCACCACATTCGCCGTATGCAGCAACCACGCCACCCTCACCGGTGCTGCGGCTGCCAGAGCGCAATGCGCAGCCTGCAGGCACGTTCTCCATCACCTCGGACCGTCTCACCAGAGCTTCATCACGCATATACCTCCGTGTGCTCTGCCCGTGTCGCTGATGCATACAGGGCTACTGCGAGCTTACGTCGAGGCCAAGTGCGAGAAACGGCCATACTGCCGCGTCTCGATCGCCAAGAGGGAGCACCACAGCGCCTGCAGCTGTCCCAGAGAGTGCTAGAACAGGAAAGGTTTGTCCCTGACCAAAAAGACGACAAGATATCGGAGGAGGGGATCGAACCCTCGATCTTGAGCGTGTTAAGCTCACGTCCTAACCACTAGACGACACCGACACTCAATATCAACACGCATCCTCCCCGACCAACATCGTGCACGCACATTCCACAACCCTACACCCACTTACTGGACTCCCCATGCCGATGCGACGCATCCTCCGCTGACCACGCACCACCACGTGCCCTACTTGCGTCACCATATCCGTCAGATGCGCCTTTAGGATCCCCAATAAAGCAAAGCATACTGATCTGGAGCCCCGCCGCCGTAGCTTTGCGCACGCGGCTAGCGCTCCTGGACTCAATGTCACCGTTGACCGCGCTCGAAAAAAGAGCCGTGGTGGCCGAAAATGTTTGTTCGAGATCTAGGACGTACACCCAAGCGCGCTTTTGAGATCAAACCTCGCGGCACAAGGGCGGCGAACGGTATCTGAAACGCATCGGCACACCAAATTCAGCCCAAGCACTCGTACTTAGTATTGAATAGTATCCCCCGACAGCAGCAGCAAATGCTCGTCGGGAGAACAAGGCGGTACGCTTAGTGGCCCGGGTGGGGGCGAGCTGCGAAATGGACCGGTATGTGGGAACAGTCGGCCGTAAACAAATGGCAGCGGCAGAACTGCGTATGTCCTCTGGGGTGGGTGGGCTACAAGCTGCGTCGGCGTGGAAGCATCAAGCTGAGCATTTGCAACATGGACAAGAAAATGCAAAATGGGTCCGACAGCTGTGAGATTTGAACTCACGCGGGTTACCCCAATAGATTTCTAGTCTATCGCCTTAACCACTCGGCCAAGCTGTTGTTAAAATTTAACCTAAACCAACCCCTTCACCACATTCGCCGTATGCAGCAACCACGCCACCCTCACCGGTGCTGCGGCTGCCAGAGCGCAATGCGCAGCCTGCAGGCACGTTCTCCATCACCTCGGACCGTCTCACCAGAGCTTCATCACGCATATACCTCCGTGTGCTCTGCCCGTGTCGCTGATGCATACAGGGCTACTGCGAGCTTACGTCGAGGCCAAGTGCGAGAAACGGCCATACTGCCGCGTCTCGATCGCCAAGAGGGAGCACCACAGCGCCTGCAGCTGTCCCAGAGAGTGCTAGAACAGGAAAGGTTTGTCCCTGACCAAAAAGACGACAAGATATCGGAGGAGGGGATCGAACCCTCGATCTTGAGCGTGTTAAGCTCACGTCCTAACCACTAGACGACACCGACACTCAATATCAACACGCATCCTCCCCGACCAACATCGTGCACGCACATTCCACAACCCTACACCCACTTACTGGACTCCCCATGCCGATGCGACGCATCCTCCGCTGACCACGCACCACCACGTGCCCTACTTGCGTCACCATATCCGTCAGATGCGCCTTTAGGATCCCCAATAAAGCAAAGCATACTGATCTGGAGCCCCGCCGCCGTAGCTTTGCGCACGCGGCTAACGCTCCTGGACTCAATGTCACCCTTGACCGCGCTCGAAAATAGAGCCGTGGTGGCCGAAAAATGTTTGTTCGAGATCTAGGACGTACACCCAAGCGCGCTTTTGAGATCAAACCTCGCGGCACAAGGGCGGCGAACGGTATCTGAAACGCATCGGCACACCAAATTCAGCCCAAGCACTCGTACTTAGTATTGAATAGTATCCCCCGACAGCAGCAGCAAATGCTCGTCGGGAGAACAAGGCGGTACGCTTAGTGGCCCGGGTGGGGGGCGAGCTGCGAAATGGACCGGTGTGTGGGAACAGTCGGCCGTAAACAAATGGCAGCGGCGGAACTGCGTATGTCCTCTGGGGTGGGTGGGCTACAAGCTGCGTCGGCGTGGAAGCATCAAGCTGAGCATTTGCAACATGGACAAGAAAATGCAAAATGGGTCCGACAGCTGTGAGATTTGAACTCACGCGGGTTACCCCAATAGATTTCTAGTCTATCGCCTTAACCACTCGGCCAAGCTGTCGTTAAAATTTAACCTAAACCAACCCCTTCACCACATTCGCCGTATGCAGCAACCACGCCACCCTCACCGGTGCTGCGGCTGCCAGAGCGCAATGCGCAGCCTGCAGGCACGTTCTCCATCACCTCGGACCGTCTCACCAGAGCTTCATCACGCATATACCTCCGTGTGCTCTGCCCGTGTCGCTGATGCATACAGGGCTACTGCGAGCTTACGTCGAGGCCAAGTGCGAGAAACGGCCATACTGCCGCGTCTCGATCGCCAAGAGGGAGCACCACAGCGCCTGCAGCTGTCCCAGAGAGTGCTAGAACAGGAAAGGTTTGTCCCTGACCAAAAAGACGACAAGATATCGGAGGAGGGGATCGAACCCTCGATCTTGAGCGTGTTAAGCTCACGTCCTAACCACTAGACGACACCGACACTCAATATCAACACGCATCCTCCCCGACCAACATCGTGCACGCACATTCCACAACCCTACACCCACTTACTGGACTCCCCATGCCGATGCGACGCATCCTCCGCTGACCACGCACCACCACGTGCCCTACTTGCGTCACCATATCCGTCAGATGCGCCTTTAGGATCCCCAATAAAGCAAAGCATACTGATGTGGAGCCCCGCCGCCGTAGCTTTGCGCACGCGGCTAACGCTCCTGGACTCAATGTCACCGTTGACCGCGCTCGAAAAAAGAGCCGTGGTGGCCGAAAATGTTTGTTCGAGATCTAGGACGTACACCCAAGCGCGCTTTTGAGATCAAACCTCGCGGCACAAGGGCGGCGAACGGTATCTGAAACGCATCGGCACACCAAATTCAGCCCAAGCACTCGTACTTAGTATTGAATAGTATCCCCCGACAGCAGCAGCAAATGCTCGTCGGGAGAACAAGGCGGTACGCTTAGTGGCCCGGGTGGGGGGCGAGCTGCGAAATGGACCGGTGTGTGGGAACAGTCGGCCGTAAACAAATGGCAGCGGCGGAACTGCGTATGTCCTCTGGGGTGGGTGGGCTACAAGCTGCGTCGGCGTGGAAGCATCAAGCTGAGCATTTGCAACATGGACAAGAAAATGCAAAATGGGTCCGACAGCTGTGAGATTTGAACTCACGCGGGTTACCCCAATAGATTTCTAGTCTATCGCCTTAACCACTCGGCCAAGCTGTCGTTAAAATTTAACCTAAACCAACCCCTTCACCACATTCGCCGTATGCAGCAACCACGCCACCCTCACCGGTGCTGCGGCTGCCAGAGCGCAATGCGCAGCCTGCAGGCACGTTCTCCATCACCTCGGACCGTCTCACCAGAGCTTCATCACGCATATACCTCCGTGTGCTCTGCCCGTGTCGCTGATGCATACAGGGCTACTGCGAGCTTACATCGAGGCCAAGTGCGAGAAACGGCCATACTGCCGCGTCTCGATCGCCAAGAGGGAGCACCACAGCGCCTGCAGCTGTCCCAGAGAGTGCTAGAACAGGAAAGGTTTGTCCCTGACCAAAAAGACGACAAGATATCGGAGGAGGGGATCGAACCCTCGATCTTGAGCGTGTTAAGCTCACGTCCTAACCACTAGACGACACCGACACTCAATATCAACACGCATCCTCCCCGACCAACATCGTGCACGCATATTCCACAACCCTACACCCACTTACTGGACTCCCCATGCCGATGCGACGCATCCTCCGCTGACCACGCACCACCACGTGCCCTACTTGCGTCACCATATCCGTCAGATGCGCCTTTAGGATCCCCAATAAAGCAAAGCATACTGATCTGGAGCCCCGCCGCCGTAGCTTTGCGCACGCGGCTAACGCTCCTGGACTCAATGTCACCGTTGACCGCGCTCGAAAAAAGAGCCGTGGTGGCCGAAAATGTTTGTTCGAGATCTAGGACGTACACCCAAGCGCGCTTTTGAGATCAAACCTCGCGGCACAAGGGCGGCGAACGGTATCTGAAACGCATCGGCACACCAAATTCAGCCCAAGCACTCGTACTTAGTATTGAATAGTATCCCCCGACAGCAGCAGCAAATGCTCGTCGGGAGAACAAGGCAGTACGCTTAGTGGCCCGGGTGGGGGGCGAGCTGCGAAATGGACCGGTGTGTGGGAACAGTCGGCCGTAAACAAATGGCAGCGGCGGAACTGCGTATGTCCTCTGGGGTGGGTGGGCTACAAGCTGCGTCGGCGTGGAAGCATCAAGCTGAGCATTTGCAACATGGACAAGAAAATGCAAAATGGGTCCGACAGCTGTGAGATTTGAACTCACGCGGGTTACCCCAATAGATTTCTAGTCTATCGCCTTAACCACTCGGCCAAGCTGTCGTTAAAATTTAACCTAAACCAACCCCTTCACCACATTCGCCGTATGCAGCAACCACGCCACCCTCACCGGTGCTGCGGCTGCCAGAGCGCAATGCGCAGCCTGCAGGCACGTTCTCCATCACCTCGGACCGTCTCACCAGAGCTTCATCACGCATATACCTCCGTGTGCTCTGCCCGTGTCGCTGATGCATACAGGGCTACTGCGAGCTTACGTCGAGGCCAAGTGCGAGAAACGGCCATACTGCCGCGTCTCGATCGCCAAGAGGGAGCACCACAGCGCCTGCAGCTGTCCCAGAGAGTGCTAGAACAGGAAAGGTTTGTCCCTGACCAAAAAGACGACAAGATATCGGAGGAGGGGATCGAACCCTCGATCTTGAGCGTGTTAAGCTCACGTCCTAACCACTAGACGACACCGACACTCAATATCAACACGCATCCTCCCCGACCAACATCGTGCACGCACATTCCACAACCCTACACCCACTTACTGGACTCCCCATGCCGATGCGACGCATCCTCCGCTGACCACGCACCACCACGTGCCCTACTTGCGTCACCATATCCGTCAGATGCGCCTTTAGGATCCCCAATAAAGCAAAGCATACTGATCTGGAGCCCCGCCGCCGTAGCTTTGCGCACGCGGCTAACGCTCCTGGACTCAATGTCACCGTTGACCGCGCTCGAAAAAAGAGCCGTGGTGGCCGAAAATGTTTGTTCGAGATCTAGGACGTACACCCAAGCGCGCTTTTGAGATCAAACCTCGCGGCACAAGGGCGGCGAACGGTATCTGAAACGCATCGGCACACCAAATTCAGCCCAAGCACTCGTACTTAGTATTGAATAGTATCCCCCGACAGCAGCAGCAAATGCTCGTCGGGAGAACAAGGCGGTACGCTTAGTGGCCCGGGTGGGGGGCGAGCTGCGAAATGGACCGGTGTGTGGGAACAGTCGGCCGTAAACAAATGGCAGCGGCGGAACTGCGTATGTCCTCTGGGGTGGGTGGGCTACAAGCTGCGTCGGCGTGGAAGCATCAAGCTGAGCATTTGCAACATGGACAAGAAAATGCAAAATGGGTCCGACAGCTGTGAGATTTGAACTCACGCGGGTTACCCCAATAGGTTTCTAGTCTATCGCCTTAACCACTCGGCCAAGCTGTCGTTAAAATTTAACCTAAACCAACCCCTTCACCACATTCGCCGTATGCAGCAACCACGCCACCCTCACCGGTGCTGCGGCTGCCAGAGCGCAATGCGCAGCCTGCAGGCACGTTCTCCATCACCTCGGACCGTCTCACCAGAGCTTCATCACGCATATACCTCCGTGTGCTCTGCCCGTGTCGCTGATGCATACAGGGCTACTGCGAGCTTACGTCGAGGCCAAGTGCGAGAAACGGCCATACTGCCGCGTCTCGATCGCCAAGAGGGAGCACCACAGCGCCTGCAGCTGTCCCAGAGAGTGCTAGAACAGGAAAGGTTTGTCCCTGACCAAAAAGACGACAAGATATCGGAGGAGGGGATCGAACCCTCGATCTTGAGCGTGTTAAGCTCACGTCCTAACCACTAGACGACACCGACACTCAATATCAACACGCATCCTCCCCGACCAACATCGTGCACGCACATTCCACAACCCTACACCCACTTACTGGACTCCCCATGCCGATGCGACGCATCCTCCGCTGACCACGCACCACCACGTGCCCTACTTGCGTCACCATATCCGTCAGATGCGCCTTTAGGATCCCCAATAAAGCAAAGCATACTGATCTGGAGCCCCGCCGCCGTAGCTTTGCGCACGCGGCTAGCGCTCCTGGACTCAATGTCACCGTTGACCGCGCTCGAAAAAAGAGCCGTGGTGGCCGAAAATGTTTGTTCGAGATCTAGAACGTACACCCAAGCGCGCTTTTGAGATCAAACCTCGCGGCACAAGGGCGGCGAACGGTATCTGAAACGCATCGGCACACCAAATTCAGCCCAAGCACTCGTACTTAGTATTGAATAGTATCCCCCGACAGCAGCAGCAAATGCTCGTCGGGAGAACAAGGCGGTACGCTTAGTGGCCCGGGTGGGGGGCGAGCTGCGAAATGGACCGGTGTGTGGGAACAGTCGGCCGTAAACAAATGGCAGCGGCGGAACTGCGTATGTCCTCTGGGGTGGGTGGGCTACAAGCTGCGTCGGCGTGGAAGCATCAAGCTGAGCATTTGCAACATGGACAAGAAAATGCAAAATGGGTCCGACAGCTGTGAGATTTGAACTCACGCGGGTTACCCCAATAGATTTCTAGTCTATCGCCTTAACCACTCGGCCAAGCTGTCGTTAAAATTTAACCTAAACCAACCCCTCCACCACATTCGCCGTATGCAGCAACCACGCCACCCTCACCGGTGCTGCGGCTGCCAGAGCGCAATGCGCAGCCTGCAGGCACGTTCTCCATCACCTCGGACCGTCTCACCAGAGCTTCATCACGCATATACCTCCGTGTGCTCTGCCCGTGTCGCTGATGCATACAGGGCTACTGCGAGCTTACGTCGAGGCCAAGTGCGAGAAACGGCCATACTGCCGCGTCTCGATCGCCAAGAGGGAGCACCACAGCGCCTGCAGCTGTCCCAGAGAGTGCTAGAACAGGAAAGGTTTGTCCCTGACCAAAAAGACGACAACATATCGGAGGAGGGGATCGAACCCTCGATCTTGAGCGTGTTAAGCTCACGTCCTAACCACTAGACGACACCGACACTCAATATCAACACGCATCCTCCCCGACCAACATCGTGCACGCATATTCCACAACCCTACACCCACTTACTGGACTCCCCATGCCGATGCGACGCATCCTCCGCTGACCACGCACCACCACGTGCCCTACTTGCGTCACCATATCCGTCAGATGCGCCTTTAGGATCCCCAATAAAGCAAAGCATACTGATCTGGAGCCCCGCCGCCGTAGCTTTGCGCACGCGGCTAGCGCTCCTGGACTCAATGTCACCCTTGACCGCGCTCGAAAATAGAGCCGTGGTGGCCGAAAAATGTTTGTTCGAGATCTAGAACGTACACCCAAGCGCGCTTTTGAGATCAAACCTCGCGGCACAAGGGCGGCGAACGGTATCTGAAACGCATCGGCACACCAAATTCAGCCCAAGCACTCGTACTTAGTATTGAATAGTATCCCCCGACAGCAGCAGCAAATGCTCGTCGGGAGAACAAGGCGGTACGCTTAGTGGCCCGGGTGGGGGGCGAGCTGCGAAATGGACCGGTGTGTGGGAACAGTCGGCCGTAAACAAATGGCAGCGGCGGAACTGCGTATGTCCTCTGGGGTGGGTGGGCTACAAGCTGCGTCGGCGTGGAAGCATCAAGCTGAGCATTTGCAACATGGACAAGAAAATGCAAAATGGGTCCGACAGCTGTGAGATTTGAACTCACGCGGGTTACCCCAATAGATTTCTAGTCTATCGCCTTAACCACTCGGCCAAGCTGTCGTTAAAATTTAACCTAAACCAACCCCTTCACCACATTCGCCGTATGCAGCAACCACGCCACCCTCACCGGTGCTGCGGCTGCCAGAGCGCAATGCGCAGCCTGCAGGCACGTTCTCCATCACCTCGGACCGTCTCACCAGAGCTTCATCACGCATATACCTCCGTGTGCTCTGCCCGTGTCGCTGATGCATACAGGGCTACTGCGAGCTTACGTCGAGGCCAAGTGCGAGAAACGGCCATACTGCCGCGTCTCGATCGCCAAGAGGGAGCACCACAGCGCCTGCAGCTGTCCCAGAGAGTGCTAGAACAGGAAAGGTTTGTCCCTGACCAAAAAGACGACAAGATATCGGAGGAGGGGATCGAACCCTCGATCTTGAGCGTGTTAAGCTCACGTCCTAACCACTAGACGACACCGACACTCAATATCAACACGCATCCTCCCCGACCAACATCGTGCACGCACATTCCACAACCCTACACCCACTTACTGGACTCCCCATGCCGATGCGACGCATCCTCCGCTGACCACGCACCACCACGTGCCCTACTTGCGTCACCATATCCGTCAGATGCGCCTTTAGGATCCCCAATAAAGCAAAGCATACTGATCTGGAGCCCCGCCGCCGTAGCTTTGCGCACGCGGCTAACGCTCCTGGACTCAATGTCACCGTTGACCGCGCTCGAAAAAAGAGCCGTGGTGGCCGAAAATGTTTGTTCGAGATCTAGGACGTACACCCAAGCGCGCTTTTGAGATCAAACCTCGCGGCACAAGGGCGGCGAACGGTATCTGAAACGCATCGGCACACCAAATTCAGCCCAAGCACTCGTACTTAGTATTGAATAGTATCCCCCGACAGCAGCAGCAAATGCTCGTCGGGAGAACAAGGCGGTACGCTTAGTGGCCCGGGTGGGGGGCGAGCTGCGAAATGGACCGGTGTGTGGGAACAGTCGGCCGTAAACAAATGGCAGCGGCGGAACTGCGTATGTCCTCTGGGGTGGGTGGGCTACAAGCTGCGTCGGCGTGGAAGCATCAAGCTGAGCATTTGCAACATGGACAAGAAAATGCAAAATGGGTCCGACAGCTGTGAGATTTGAACTCACGCGGGTTACCCCAATAGATTTCTAGTCTATCGCCTTAACCACTCGGCCAAGCTGTCGTTAAAATTTAACCTAAACCAACCCCTTCACCACATTCGCCGTATGCAGCAACCACGCCACCCTCACCGGTGCTGCGGCTGCCAGAGCGCAATGCGCAGCCTGCAGGCACGTTCTCCATCACCTCGGACCGTCTCACCAGAGCTTCATCACGCATATACCTCCGTGTGCTCTGCCCGTGTCGCTGATGCATACAGGGCTACTGCGAGCTTACGTCGAGGCCAAGTGCGAGAAACGGCCATACTGCCGCGTCTCGATCGCCAAGAGGGAGCACCACAGCGCCTGCAGCTGTCCCAGAGAGTGCTAGAACAGGAAAGGTTTGTCCCTGACCAAAAAGACGACAAGATATCGGAGGAGGGGATCGAACCCTCGATCTTGAGCGTGTTAAGCTCACGTCCTAACCACTAGACGACACCGACACTCAATATCAACACGCATCCTCCCCGACCAACATCGTGCACGCATATTCCACAACCCTACACCCACTTACTGGACTCCCCATGCCGATGCGACGCATCCTCCGCTGACCACGCACCACCACGTGCCCTACTTGCGTCACCATATCCGTCAGATGCGCCTTTAGGATCCCCAATAAAGCAAAGCATACTGATCTGGAGCCCCGCCGCCGTAGCTTTGCGCACGCGGCTAGCGCTCCTGGACTCAATGTCACCCTTGACCGCGCTCGAAAATAGAGCCGTGGTGGCCGAAAAATGTTTGTTCGAGATCTAGGACGTACACCCAAGCGCGCTTTTGAGATCAAACCTCGCGGCACAAGGGCGGCGAACGGTATCTGAAACGCATCGGCACACCAAATTCAGCCCAAGCACTCGTACTTAGTATTGAATAGTATCCCCCGACAGCAGCAGCAAATGCTCGTCGGGAGAACAAGGCGGTACGCTTAGTGGCCCGGGTGGGGGGCGAGCTGCGAAATGGACCGGTGTGTGGGAACAGTCGGCCGTAAACAAATGGCAGCGGCGGAACTGCGTATGTCCTCTGGGGTGGGTGGGCTACAAGCTGCGTCGGCGTGGAAGCATCAAGCTGAGCATTTGCAACATGGACAAGAAAATGCAAAATGGGTCCGACAGCTGTGAGATTTGAACTCACGCGGGTTACCCCAATAGATTTCTAGTCTATCGCCTTAACCACTCGGCCAAGCTGTCGTTAAAATTTAACCTAAACCAACCCCTTCACCACATTCGCCGTATGCAGCAACCACGCCACCCTCACCGGTGCTGCGGCTGCCAGAGCGCAATGCGCAGCCTGCAGGCACGTTCTCCATCACCTCGGACCGTCTCACCAGAGCTTCATCACGCATATACCTCCGTGTGCTCTGCCCGTGTCGCTGATGCATACAGGGCTACTGCGAGCTTACGTCGAGGCCAAGTGCGAGAAACGGCCATACTGCCGCGTCTCGATCGCCAAGAGGGAGCACCACAGCGCCTGCAGCTGTCCCAGAGAGTGCTAGAACAGGAAAGGTTTGTCCCTGACCAAAAAGACGACAAGATATCGGAGGAGGGGATCGAACCCTCGATCTTGAGCGTGTTAAGCTCACGTCCTAACCACTAGACGACACCGACACTCAATATCAACACGCATCCTCCCCGACCAACATCGTGCACGCATATTCCACAACCCTACACCCACTTACTGGACTCCCCATGCCGATGCGACGCATCCTCCGCTGACCACGCACCACCACGTGCCCTACTTGCGTCACCATATCCGTCAGATGCGCCTTTAGGATCCCCAATAAAGCAAAGCATACTGATCTGGAGCCCCGCCGCCGTAGCTTTGCGCACGCGGCTAGCGCTCCTGGACTCAATGTCACCCTTGACCGCGCTCGAAAATAGAGCCGTGGTGGCCGAAAAATGTTTGTTCGAGATCTAGGACGTACACCCAAGCGCGCTTTTGAGATCAAACCTCGCGGCACAAGGGCGGCGAACGGTATCTGAAACGCATCGGCACACCAAATTCAGCCCAAGCACTCGTACTTAGTATTGAATAGTATCCCCCGACAGCAGCAGCAAATGCTCGTCGGGAGAACAAGGCGGTACGCTTAGTGGCCCGGGTGGGGGGCGAGCTGCGAAATGGACCGGTGTGTGGGAACAGTCGGCCGTAAACAAATGGCAGCGGCGGAACTGCGTATGTCCTCTGGGGTGGGTGGGCTACAAGCTGCGTCGGCGTGGAAGCATCAAGCTGAGCATTTGCAACATGGACAAGAAAATGCAAAATGGGTCCGACAGCTGTGAGATTTGAACTCACGCGGGTTACCCCAATAGATTTCTAGTCTATCGCCTTAACCACTCGGCCAAGCTGTCGTTAAAATTTAACCTAAACCAACCCCTTCACCACATTCGCCGTATGCAGCAACCACGCCACCCTCACCGGTGCTGCGGCTGCCAGAGCGCAATGCGCAGCCTGCAGGCACGTTCTCCATCACCTCGGACCGTCTCACCAGAGCTTCATCACGCATATACCTCCGTGTGCTCTGCCCGTGTCGCTGATGCATACAGGGCTACTGCGAGCTTACGTCGAGGCCAAGTGCGAGAAACGGCCATACTGCCGCGTCTCGATCGCCAAGAGGGAGCACCACAGCGCCTGCAGCTGTCCCAGAGAGTGCTAGAACAGGAAAGGTTTGTCCCTGACCAAAAAGACGACAAGATATCGGAGGAGGGGATCGAACCCTCGATCTTGAGCGTGTTAAGCTCACGTCCTAACCACTAGACGACACCGACACTCAATATCAACACGCATCCTCCCCGACCAACATCGTGCACGCACATTCCACAACCCTACACCCACTTACTGGACTCCCCATGCCGATGCGACGCATCCTCCGCTGACCACGCACCACCACGTGCCCTACTTGCGTCACCATATCCGTCAGATGCGCCTTTAGGATCCCCAATAAAGCAAAGCATACTGATCTGGAGCCCCGCCGCCGTAGCTTTGCGCACGCGGCTAGCGCTCCTGGACTCAATGTCACCGTTGACCGCGCTCGAAAAAAGAGCCGTGGTGGCCGAAAATGTTTGTTCGAGATCTAGAACGTACACCCAAGCGCGCTTTTGAGATCAAACCTCGCGGCACAAGGGCGGCGAACGGTATCTGAAACGCATCGGCACACCAAATTCAGCCCAAGCACTCGTACTTAGTATTGAATAGTATCCCCCGACAGCAGCAGCAAATGCTCGTCGGGAGAACAAGGCGGTACGCTTAGTGGCCCGGGTGGGGGGCGAGCTGCGAAATGGACCGGTGTGTGGGAACAGTCGGCCGTAAACAAATGGCAGCGGCGGAACTGCGTATGTCCTCTGGGGTGGGTGGGCTACAAGCTGCGTCGGCGTGGAAGCATCAAGCTGAGCATTTGCAACATGGACAAGAAAATGCAAAATGGGTCCGACAGCTGTGAGATTTGAACTCACGCGGGTTACCCCAATAGATTTCTAGTCTATCGCCTTAACCACTCGGCCAAGCTGTCGTTAAAATTTAACCTAAACCAACCCCTTCACCACATTCGCCGTATGCAGCAACCACGCCACCCTCACCGGTGCTGCGGCTGCCAGAGCGCAATGCGCAGCCTGCAGGCACGTTCTCCATCACCTCGGACCGTCTCACCAGAGCTTCATCACGCATATACCTCCGTGTGCTCTGCCCGTGTCGCTGATGCATACAGGGCTACTGCGAGCTTACGTCGAGGCCAAGTGCGAGAAACGGCCATACTGCCGCGTCTCGATCGCCAAGAGGGAGCACCACAGCGCCTGCAGCTGTCCCAGAGAGTGCTAGAACAGGAAAGGTTTGTCCCTGACCAAAAAGACGACAAGATATCGGAGGAGGGGATCGAACCCTCGATCTTGAGCGTGTTAAGCTCACGTCCTAACCACTAGACGACACCGACACTCAATATCAACACGCATCCTCCCCGACCAACATCGTGCACGCACATTCCACAACCCTACACCCACTTACTGGACTCCCCATGCCGATGCGACGCATCCTCCGCTGACCACGCACCACCACGTGCCCTACTTGCGTCACCATATCCGTCAGATGCGCCTTTAGGATCCCCAATAAAGCAAAGCATACTGATCTGGAGCCCCGCCGCCGTAGCTTTGCGCACGCGGCTAACGCTCCTGGACTCAATGTCACCCTTGACCGCGCTCGAAAATAGAGCCGTGGTGGCCGAAAAATGTTTGTTCGAGATCTAGGACGTACACCCAAGCGCGCTTTTGAGATCAAACCTCGCGGCACAAGGGCGGCGAACGGTATCTGAAACGCATCGGCACACCAAATTCAGCCCAAGCACTCGTACTTAGTATTGAATAGTATCCCCCGACAGCAGCAGCAAATGCTCGTCGGGAGAACAAGGCGGTACGCTTAGTGGCCCGGGTGGGGGGCGAGCTGCGAAATGGACCGGTGTGTGGGAACAGTCGGCCGTAAACAAATGGCAGCGGCGGAACTGCGTATGTCCTCTGGGGTGGGTGGGCTACAAGCTGCGTCGGCGTGGAAGCATCAAGCTGAGCATTTGCAACATGGACAAGAAAATGCAAAATGGGTCCGACAGCTGTGAGATTTGAACTCACGCGGGTTACCCCAATAGATTTCTAGTCTATCGCCTTAACCACTCGGCCAAGCTGTCGTTAAAATTTAACCTAAACCAACCCCTTCACCACATTCGCCGTATGCAGCAACCACGCCACCCTCACCGGTGCTGCGGCTGCCAGAGCGCAATGCGCAGCCTGCAGGCACGTTCTCCATCACCTCGGACCGTCTCACCAGAGCTTCATCACGCATATACCTCCGTGTGCTCTGCCCGTGTCGCTGATGCATACAGGGCTACTGCGAGCTTACGTCGAGGCCAAGTGCGAGAAACGGCCATACTGCCGCGTCTCGATCGCCAAGAGGGAGCACCACAGCGCCTGCAGCTGTCCCAGAGAGTGCTAGAACAGGAAAGGTTTGTCCCTGACCAAAAAGACGACAAGATATCGGAGGAGGGGATCGAACCCTCGATCTTGAGCGTGTTAAGCTCACGTCCTAACCACTAGACGACACCGACACTCAATATCAACACGCATCCTCCCCGACCAACATCGTGCACGCACATTCCACAACCCTACACCCACTTACTGGACTCCCCATGCCGATGCGACGCATCCTCCGCTGACCACGCACCACCACGTGCCCTACTTGCGTCACCATATCCGTCAGATGCGCCTTTAGGATCCCCAATAAAGCAAAGCATACTGATCTGGAGCCCCGCCGCCGTAGCTTTGCGCACGCGGCTAACGCTCCTGGACTCAATGTCACCGTTGACCGCGCTCGAAAATAGAGCCGTGGTGGCCGAAAAATGTTTGTTCGAGATCTAGGACGTACACCCAAGCGCGCTTTTGAGATCAAACCTCGCGGCACAAGGGCGGCGAACGGTATCTGAAACGCATCGGCACACCAAATTCAGCCCAAGCACTCGTACTTAGTATTGAATAGTATCCCCCGACAGCAGCAGCAAATGCTCGTCGGGAGAACAAGGCGGTACGCTTAGTGGCCCGGGTGGGGGGCGAGCTGCGAAATGGACCGGTGTGTGGGAACAGTCGGCCGTAAACAAATGGCAGCGGCGGAACTGCGTATGTCCTCTGGGGTGGGTGGGCTACAAGCTGCGTCGGCGTGGAAGCATCAAGCTGAGCATTTGCAACATGGACAAGAAAATGCAAAATGGGTCCGACAGCTGTGAGATTTGAACTCACGCGGGTTACCCCAATAGATTTCTAGTCTATCGCCTTAACCACTCGGCCAAGCTGTCGTTAAAATTTAACCTAAACCAACCCCTTCACCACATTCGCCGTATGCAGCAACCACGCCACCCTCACCGGTGCTGCGGCTGCCAGAGCGCAATGCGCAGCCTGCAGGCACGTTCTCCATCACCTCGGACCGTCTCACCAGAGCTTCATCACGCATATACCTCCGTGTGCTCTGCCCGTGTCGCTGATGCATACAGGGCTACTGCGAGCTTACGTCGAGGCCAAGTGCGAGAAACGGCCATACTGCCGCGTCTCGATCGCCAAGAGGGAGCACCACAGCGCCTGCAGCTGTCCCAGAGAGTGCTAGAACAGGAAAGGTTTGTCCCTGACCAAAAAGACGACAAGATATCGGAGGAGGGGATCGAACCCTCGATCTTGAGCGTGTTAAGCTCACGTCCTAACCACTAGACGACACCGACACTCAATATCAACACGCATCCTCCCCGACCAACATCGTGCACGCACATTCCACAACCCTACACCCACTTACTGGACTCCCCATGCCGATGCGACGCATCCTCCGCTGACCACGCACCACCACGTGCCCTACTTGCGTCACCATATCCGTCAGATGCGCCTTTAGGATCCCCAATAAAGCAAAGCATACTGATCTGGAGCCCCGCCGCCGTAGCTTTGCGCACGCGGCTAGCGCTCCTGGACTCAATGTCACCGTTGACCGCGCTCGAAAAAAGAGCCGTGGTGGCCGAAAAATGTTTGTTCGAGATCTAGGACGTACACCCAAGCGCGCTTTTGAGATCAAACCTCGCGGCACAAGGGCGGCGAACGGTATCTGAAACGCATCGGCACACCAAATTCAGCCCAAGCACTCGTACTTAGTATTGAATAGTATCCCCCGACAGCAGCAGCAAATGCTCGTCGGGAGAACAAGGCGGTACGCTTAGTGGCCCGGGTGGGGGGCGAGCTGCGAAATGGACCGGTGTGTGGGAACAGTCGGCCGTAAACAAATGGCAGCGGCGGAACTGCGTATGTCCTCTGGGGTGGGTGGGCTACAAGCTGCGTCGGCGTGGAAGCATCAAGCTGAGCATTTGCAACATGGACAAGAAAATGCAAAATGGGTCCGACAGCTGTGAGATTTGAACTCACGCGGGTTACCCCAATAGATTTCTAGTCTATCGCCTTAACCACTCGGCCAAGCTGTCGTTAAAATTTAACCTAAACCAACCCCTTCACCACATTCGCCGTATGCAGCAACCACGCCACCCTCACCGGTGCTGCGGCTGCCAGAGCGCAATGCGCAGCCTGCAGGCACGTTCTCCATCACCTCGGACCGTCTCACCAGAGCTTCATCACGCATATACCTCCGTGTGCTCTGCCCGTGTCGCTGATGCATACAGGGCTACTGCGAGCTTACGTCGAGGCCAAGTGCGAGAAACGGCCATACTGCCGCGTCTCGATCGCCAAGAGGGAGCACCACAGCGCCTGCAGCTGTCCCAGAGAGTGCTAGAACAGGAAAGGTTTGTCCCTGACCAAAAAGACGACAAGATATCGGAGGAGGGGATCGAACCCTCGATCTTGAGCGTGTTAAGCTCACGTCCTAACCACTAGACGACACCGACACTCAATATCAACACGCATCCTCCCCGACCAACATCGCGCACGCACATTCCACAACCCTACACCCACTTACTGGACTCCCCATGCCGATGCGACGCATCCTCCGCTGACCACGCACCACCACGTGCCCTACTTGCGTCACCATATCCGTCAGATGCGCCTTTAGGATCCCCAATAAAGCAAAGCATACTGATCTGGAGCCCCGCCGCCGTAGCTTTGCGCACGCGGCTAGCGCTCCTGGACTCAATGTCACCGTTGACCGCGCTCGAAAAAAGAGCCGTGGTGGCCGAAAAATGTTTGTTCGAGATCTAGGACGTACACCCAAGCGCGCTTTTGAGATCAAACCTCGCGGCACAAGGGCGGCGAACGGTATCTGAAACGCATCGGCACACCAAATTCAGCCCAAGCACTCGTACTTAGTATTGAATAGTATCCCCCGACAGCAGCAGCAAATGCTCGTCGGGAGAACAAGGCGGTACGCTTAGTGGCCCGGGTGGGGGGCGAGCTGCGAAATGGACCGGTGTGTGGGAACAGTCGGCCGTAAACAAATGGCAGCGGCGGAACTGCGTATGTCCTCTGGGGTGGGTGGGCTACAAGCTGCGTCGGCGTGGAAGCATCAAGCTGAGCATTTGCAACATGGACAAGAAAATGCAAAATGGGTCCGACAGCTGTGAGATTTGAACTCACGCGGGTTACCCCAATAGATTTCTAGTCTATCGCCTTAACCACTCGGCCAAGCTGTCGTTAAAATTTAACCTAAACCAACCCCTTCACCACATTCGCCGTATGCAGCAACCACGCCACCCTCACCGGTGCTGCGGCTGCCAGAGCGCAATGCGCAGCCTGCAGGCACGTTCTCCATCACCTCGGACCGTCTCACCAGAGCTTCATCACGCATATACCTCCGTGTGCTCTGCCCGTGTCGCTGATGCATACAGGGCTACTGCGAGCTTACGTCGAGGCCAAGTGCGAGAAACGGCCATACTGCCGCGTCTCGATCGCCAAGAGGGAGCACCACAGCGCCTGCAGCTGTCCCAGAGAGTGCTAGAACAGGAAAGGTTTGTCCCTGACCAAAAAGACGACAAGATATCGGAGGAGGGGATCGAACCCTCGATCTTGAGCGTGTTAAGCTCACGTCCTAACCACTAGACGACACCGACACTCAATATCAACACGCATCCTCCCCGACCAACATCGTGCACGCATATTCCACAACCCTACACCCACTTACTGGACTCCCCATGCCGATGCGACGCATCCTCCGCTGACCACGCACCACCACGTGCCCTACTTGCGTCGCCATATCCGTCAGATGCGCCTTTAGGATCCCCAATAAAGCAAAGCATACTGATCTGGAGCCCCGCCGCCGTAGCTTTGCGCACGCGGCTAACGCTCCTGGACTCAATGTCACCGTTGACCGCGCTCGAAAAAAGAGCCGTGGTGGCCGAAAATGTTTGTTCGAGATCTAGAACGTACACCCAAGCGCGCTTTTGAGATCAAACCTCGCGGCACAAGGGCGGCGAACGGTATCTGAAACGCATCGGCACACCAAATTCAGCCCAAGCACTCGTACTTAGTATTGAATAGTATCCCCCGACAGCAGCAGCAAATGCTCGTCGGGAGAACAAGGCGGTACGCTTAGTGGCCCGGGTGGGGGGCGAGCTGCGAAATGGACCGGTGTGTGGGAACAGTCGGCCGTAAACAAATGGCAGCGGCGGAACTGCGTATGTCCTCTGGGGTGGGTGGGCTACAAGCTGCGTCGGCGTGGAAGCATCAAGCTGAGCATTTGCAACATGGACAAGAAAATGCAAAATGGGTCCGACAGCTGTGAGATTTGAACTCACGCGGGTTACCCCAATAGATTTCTAGTCTATCGCCTTAACCACTCGGCCAAGCTGTCGTTAAAATTTAACCGAAACCAACCCCTTCACCACATTCGCCGTATGCAGCAACCACGCCACCCTCACCGGTGCTGCGGCTGCCAGAGCGCAATGCGCAGCCTGCAGGCACGTTCTCCATCACCTCGGACCGTCTCACCAGAGCTTCATCACGCATATACCTCCGTGTGCTCTGCCCGTGTCGCTGATGCATACAGGGCTACTGCGAGCTTACGTCGAGGCCAAGTGCGAGAAACGGCCATACTGCCGCGTCTCGATCGCCAAGAGGGAGCACCACAGCGCCTGCAGCTGTCCCAGAGAGTGCTAGAACAGGAAAGGTTTGTCCCTGACCAAAAAGACGACAAGATATCGGAGGAGGGGATCGAACCCTCGATCTTGAGCGTGTTAAGCTCACGTCCTAACCACTAGACGACACCGACACTCAATATCAACACGCATCCTCCCCGACCAACATCGTGCACGCATATTCCACAACCCTACACCCACTTACTGGACTCCCCATGCCGATGCGACGCATCCTCCGCTGACCACGCACCACCACGTGCCCTACTTGCGTCACCATATCCGTCAGATGCGCCTTTAGGATCCCCAATAAAGCAAAGCATACTGATCTGGAGCCCCGCCGCCGTAGCTTTGCGCACGCGGCTAGCGCTCCTGGACTCAATGTCACCGTTGACCGCGCTCGAAAAAAGAGCCGTGGTGGCCGAAAAATGTTTGTTCGAGATCTAGGACGTACACCCAAGCGCGCTTTTGAGATCAAACCTCGCGGCACAAGGGCGGCGAACGGTATCTGAAACGCATCGGCACACCAAATTCAGCCCAAGCACTCGTACTTAGTATTGAATAGTATCCCCCGACAGCAGCAGCAAATGCTCGTCGGGAGAACAAGGCGGTACGCTTAGTGGCCCGGGTGGGGGGCGAGCTGCGAAATGGACCGGTGTGTGGGAACAGTCGGCCGTAAACAAATGGCAGCGGCGGAACTGCGTATGTCCTCTGGGGTGGGTGGGCTACAAGCTGCGTCGGCGTGGAAGCATCAAGCTGAGCATTTGCAACATGGACAAGAAAATGCAAAATGGGTCCGACAGCTGTGAGATTTGAACTCACGCGGGTTACCCCAATAGATTTCTAGTCTATCGCCTTAACCACTCGGCCAAGCTGTCGTTAAAATTTAACCTAAACCAACCCCTTCACCACATTCGCCGTATGCAGCAACCACGCCACCCTCACCGGTGCTGCGGCTGCCAGAGCGCAATGCGCAGCCTGCAGGCACGTTCTCCATCACCTCGGACCGTCTCACCAGAGCTTCATCACGCATATACCTCCGTGTGCTCTGCCCGTGTCGCTGATGCATACAGGGCTACTGCGAGCTTACGTCGAGGCCAAGTGCGAGAAACGGCCATACTGCCGCGTCTCGATCGCCAAGAGGGAGCACCACAGCGCCTGCAGCTGTCCCAGAGAGTGCTAGAACAGGAAAGGTTTGTCCCTGACCAAAAAGACGACAAGATATCGGAGGAGGGGATCGAACCCTCGATCTTGAGCGTGTTAAGCTCACGTCCTAACCACTAGACGACACCGACACTCAATATCAACACGCATCCTCCCCGACCAACATCGTGCACGCACATTCCACAACCCTACACCCACTTACTGGACTCCCCATGCCGATGCGACGCATCCTCCGCTGACCACGCACCACCACGTGCCCTACTTGCGTCACCATATCCGTCAGATGCGCCTTTAGGATCCCCAATAAAGCAAAGCATACTGATCTGGAGCCCCGCCGCCGTAGCTTTGCGCACGCGGCTAACGCTCCTGGACTCAATGTCACCCTTGACCGCGCTCGAAAATAGAGCCGTGGTGGCCGAAAAATGTTTGTTCGAGATCTAGGACGTACACCCAAGCGCGCTTTTGAGATCAAACCTCGCGGCACAAGGGCGGCGAACGGTATCTGAAACGCATCGGCACACCAAATTCAGCCCAAGCACTCGTACTTAGTATTGAATAGTATCCCCCGACAGCAGCAGCAAATGCTCGTCGGGAGAACAAGGCGGTACGCTTAGTGGCCCGGGTGGGGGGCGAGCTGCGAAATGGACCGGTGTGTGGGAACAGTCGGCCGTAAACAAATGGCAGCGGCGGAACTGCGTATGTCCTCTGGGGTGGGTGGGCTACAAGCTGCGTCGGCGTGGAAGCATCAAGCTGAGCATTTGCAACATGGACAAGAAAATGCAAAATGGGTCCGACAGCTGTGAGATTTGAACTCACGCGGGTTACCCCAATAGATTTCTAGTCTATCGCCTTAACCACTCGGCCAAGCTGTCGTTAAAATTTAACCTAAACCAACCCCTTCACCACATTCGCCGTATGCAGCAACCACGCCACCCTCACCGGTGCTGCGGCTGCCAGAGCGCAATGCGCAGCCTGCAGGCACGTTCTCCATCACCTCGGACCGTCTCACCAGAGCTTCATCACGCATATACCTCCGTGTGCTCTGCCCGTGTCGCTGATGCATACAGGGCTACTGCGAGCTTACGTCGAGGCCAAGTGCGAGAAACGGCCATACTGCCGCGTCTCGATCGCCAAGAGGGAGCACCACAGCGCCTGCAGCTGTCCCAGAGAGTGCTAGAACAGGAAAGGTTTGTCCCTGACCAAAAAGACGACAAGATATCGGAGGAGGGGATCGAACCCTCGATCTTGAGCGTGTTAAGCTCACGTCCTAACCACTAGACGACACCGACACTCAATATCAACACGCATCCTCCCCGACCAACATCGTGCACGCACATTCCACAACCCTACACCCACTTACTGGACTCCCCATGCCGATGCGACGCATCCTCCGCTGACCACGCACCACCACGTGCCCTACTTGCGTCACCATATCCGTCAGATGCGCCTTTAGGATCCCCAATAAAGCAAAGCATACTGATCTGGAGCCCCGCCGCCGTAGCTTTGCGCACGCGGCTAGCGCTCCTGGACTCAATGTCACCGTTGACCGCGCTCGAAAAAAGAGCCGTGGTGGCCGAAAAATGTTTGTTCGAGATCTAGGACGTACACCCAAGCGCGCTTTTGAGATCAAACCTCGCGGCACAAGGGCGGCGAACGGTATCTGAAACGCATCGGCACACCAAATTCAGCCCAAGCACTCGTACTTAGTATTGAATAGTATCCCCCGACAGCAGCAGCAAATGCTCGTCGGGAGAACAAGGCGGTACGCTTAGTGGCCCGGGTGGGGGGCGAGCTGCGAAATGGACCGGTGTGTGGGAACAGTCGGCCGTAAACAAATGGCAGCGGCGGAACTGCGTATGTCCTCTGGGGTGGGTGGGCTACAAGCTGCGTCGGCGTGGAAGCATCAAGCTGAGCATTTGCAACATGGACAAGAAAATGCAAAATGGGTCCGACAGCTGTGAGATTTGAACTCACGCGGGTTACCCCAATAGATTTCTAGTCTATCGCCTTAACCACTCGGCCAAGCTGTCGTTAAAATTTAACCTAAACCAACCCCTTCACCACATTCGCCGTATGCAGCAACCACGCCACCCTCACCGGTGCTGCGGCTGCCAGAGCGCAATGCGCAGCCTGCAGGCACGTTCTCCATCACCTCGGACCGTCTCACCAGAGCTTCATCACGCATATACCTCCGTGTGCTCTGCCCGTGTCGCTGATGCATACAGGGCTACTGCGAGCTTACGTCGAGGCCAAGTGCGAGAAACGGCCATACTGCCGCGTCTCGATCGCCAAGAGGGAGCACCACAGCGCCTGCAGCTGTCCCAGAGAGTGCTAGAACAGGAAAGGTTTGTCCCTGACCAAAAAGACGACAAGATATCGGAGGAGGGGATCGAACCCTCGATCTTGAGCGTGTTAAGCTCACGTCCTAACCACTAGACGACACCGACACTCAATATCAACACGCATCCTCCCCGACCAACATCGCGCACGCACATTCCACAACCCTACACCCACTTACTGGACTCCCCATGCCGATGCGACGCATCCTCCGCTGACCACGCACCACCACGTGCCCTACTTGCGTCACCATATCCGTCAGATGCGCCTTTAGGATCCCCAATAAAGCAAAGCATACTGATCTGGAGCCCCGCCGCCGTAGCTTTGCGCACGCGGCTAGCGCTCCTGGACTCAATGTCACCGTTGACCGCGCTCGAAAAAAGAGCCGTGGTGGCCGAAAAATGTTTGTTCGAGATCTAGGACGTACACCCAAGCGCGCTTTTGAGATCAAACCTCGCGGCACAAGGGCGGCGAACGGTATCTGAAACGCATCGGCACACCAAATTCAGCCCAAGCACTCGTACTTAGTATTGAATAGTATCCCCCGACAGCAGCAGCAAATGCTCGTCGGGAGAACAAGGCGGTACGCTTAGTGGCCCGGGTGGGGGGCGAGCTGCGAAATGGACCGGTGTGTGGGAACAGTCGGCCGTAAACAAATGGCAGCGGCGGAACTGCGTATGTCCTCTGGGGTGGGTGGGCTACAAGCTGCGTCGGCGTGGAAGCATCAAGCTGAGCATTTGCAACATGGACAAGAAAATGCAAAATGGGTCCGACAGCTGTGAGATTTGAACTCACGCGGGTTACCCCAATAGATTTCTAGTCTATCGCCTTAACCACTCGGCCAAGCTGTCGTTAAAATTTAACCTAAACCAACCCCTTCACCACATTCGCCGTATGCAGCAACCACGCCACCCTCACCGGTGCTGCGGCTGCCAGAGCGCAATGCGCAGCCTGCAGGCACGTTCTCCATCACCTCGGACCGTCTCACCAGAGCTTCATCACGCATATACCTCCGTGTGCTCTGCCCGTGTCGCTGATGCATACAGGGCTACTGCGAGCTTACGTCGAGGCCAAGTGCGAGAAACGGCCATACTGCCGCGTCTCGATCGCCAAGAGGGAGCACCACAGCGCCTGCAGCTGTCCCAGAGAGTGCTAGAACAGGAAAGGTTTGTCCCTGACCAAAAAGACGACAAGATATCGGAGGAGGGGATCGAACCCTCGATCTTGAGCGTGTTAAGCTCACGTCCTAACCACTAGACGACACCGACACTCAATATCAACACGCATCCTCCCCGACCAACATCGTGCACGCATATTCCACAACCCTACACCCACTTACTGGACTCCCCATGCCGATGCGACGCATCCTCCGCTGACCACGCACCACCACGTGCCCTACTTGCGTCGCCATATCCGTCAGATGCGCCTTTAGGATCCCCAATAAAGCAAAGCATACTGATCTGGAGCCCCGCCGCCGTAGCTTTGCGCACGCGGCTAACGCTCCTGGACTCAATGTCACCGTTGACCGCGCTCGAAAAAAGAGCCGTGGTGGCCGAAAATGTTTGTTCGAGATCTAGAACGTACACCCAAGCGCGCTTTTGAGATCAAACCTCGCGGCACAAGGGCGGCGAACGGTATCTGAAACGCATCGGCACACCAAATTCAGCCCAAGCACTCGTACTTAGTATTGAATAGTATCCCCCGACAGCAGCAGCAAATGCTCGTCGGGAGAACAAGGCGGTACGCTTAGTGGCCCGGGTGGGGGGCGAGCTGCGAAATGGACCGGTGTGTGGGAACAGTCGGCCGTAAACAAATGGCAGCGGCGGAACTGCGTATGTCCTCTGGGGTGGGTGGGCTACAAGCTGCGTCGGCGTGGAAGCATCAAGCTGAGCATTTGCAACATGGACAAGAAAATGCAAAATGGGTCCGACAGCTGTGAGATTTGAACTCACGCGGGTTACCCCAATAGATTTCTAGTCTATCGCCTTAACCACTCGGCCAAGCTGTCGTTAAAATTTAACCTAAACCAACCCCTTCACCACATTCGCCGTATGCAGCAACCACGCCACCCTCACCGGTGCTGCGGCTGCCAGAGCGCAATGCGCAGCCTGCAGGCACGTTCTCCATCACCTCGGACCGTCTCACCAGAGCTTCATCACGCATATACCTCCGTGTGCTCTGCCCGTGTCGCTGATGCATACAGGGCTACTGCGAGCTTACGTCGAGGCCAAGTGCGAGAAACGGCCATACTGCCGCGTCTCGATCGCCAAGAGGGAGCACCACAGCGCCTGCAGCTGTCCCAGAGAGTGCTAGAACAGGAAAGGTTTGTCCCTGACCAAAAAGACGACAAGATATCGGAGGAGGGGATCGAACCCTCGATCTTGAGCGTGTTAAGCTCACGTCCTAACCACTAGACGACACCGACACTCAATATCAACACGCATCCTCCCCGACCAACATCGTGCACGCATATTCCACAACCCTACACCCACTTACTGGACTCCCCATGCCGATGCGACGCATCCTCCGCTGACCACGCACCACCACGTGCCCTACTTGCGTCACCATATCCGTCAGATGCGCCTTTAGGATCCCCAATAAAGCAAAGCATACTGATCTGGAGCCCCGCCGCCGTAGCTTTGCGCACGCGGCTAGCGCTCCTGGACTCAATGTCACCGTTGACCGCGCTCGAAAAAAGAGCCGTGGTGGCCGAAAAATGTTTGTTCGAGATCTAGGACGTACACCCAAGCGCGCTTTTGAGATCAAACCTCGCGGCACAAGGGCGGCGAACGGTATCTGAAACGCATCGGCACACCAAATTCAGCCCAAGCACTCGTACTTAGTATTGAATAGTATCCCCCGACAGCAGCAGCAAATGCTCGTCGGGAGAACAAGGCGGTACGCTTAGTGGCCCGGGTGGGGGGCGAGCTGCGAAATGGACCGGTGTGTGGGAACAGTCGGCCGTAAACAAATGGCAGCGGCGGAACTGCGTATGTCCTCTGGGGTGGGTGGGCTACAAGCTGCGTCGGCGTGGAAGCATCAAGCTGAGCATTTGCAACATGGACAAGAAAATGCAAAATGGGTCCGACAGCTGTGAGATTTGAACTCACGCGGGTTACCCCAATAGATTTCTAGTCTATCGCCTTAACCACTCGGCCAAGCTGTCGTTAAAATTTAACCTAAACCAACCCCTTCACCACATTCGCCGTATGCAGCAACCACGCCACCCTCACCGGTGCTGCGGCTGCCAGAGCGCAATGCGCAGCCTGCAGGCACGTTCTCCATCACCTCGGACCGTCTCACCAGAGCTTCATCACGCATATACCTCCGTGTGCTCTGCCCGTGTCGCTGATGCATACAGGGCTACTGCGAGCTTACGTCGAGGCCAAGTGCGAGAAACGGCCATACTGCCGCGTCTCGATCGCCAAGAGGGAGCACCACAGCGCCTGCAGCTGTCCCAGAGAGTGCTAGAACAGGAAAGGTTTGTCCCTGACCAAAAAGACGACAAGATATCGGAGGAGGGGATCGAACCCTCGATCTTGAGCGTGTTAAGCTCACGTCCTAACCACTAGACGACACCGACACTCAATATCAACACGCATCCTCCCCGACCAACATCGTGCACGCACATTCCACAACCCTACACCCACTTACTGGACTCCCCATGCCGATGCGACGCATCCTCCGCTGACCACGCACCACCACGTGCCCTACTTGCGTCACCATATCCGTCAGATGCGCCTTTAGGATCCCCAATAAAGCAAAGCATACTGATCTGGAGCCCCGCCGCCGTAGCTTTGCGCACGCGGCTAGCGCTCCTGGACTCAATGTCACCGTTGACCGCGCTCGAAAAAAGAGCCGTGGTGGCCGAAAAATGTTTGTTCGAGATCTAGGACGTACACCCAAGCGCGCTTTTGAGATCAAACCTCGCGGCACAAGGGCGGCGAACGGTATCTGAAACGCATCGGCACACCAAATTCAGCCCAAGCACTCGTACTTAGTATTGAATAGTATCCCCCGACAGCAGCAGCAAATGCTCGTCGGGAGAACAAGGCGGTACGCTTAGTGGCCCGGGTGGGGGGCGAGCTGCGAAATGGACCGGTGTGTGGGAACAGTCGGCCGTAAACAAATGGCAGCGGCGGAACTGCGTATGTCCTCTGGGGTGGGTGGGCTACAAGCTGCGTCGGCGTGGAAGCATCAAGCTGAGCATTTGCAACATGGACAAGAAAATGCAAAATGGGTCCGACAGCTGTGAGATTTGAACTCACGCGGGTTACCCCAATAGATTTCTAGTCTATCGCCTTAACCACTCGGCCAAGCTGTCGTTAAAATTTAACCTAAACCAACCCCTTCACCACATTCGCCGTATGCAGCAACCACGCCACCCTCACCGGTGCTGCGGCTGCCAGAGCGCAATGCGCAGCCTGCAGGCACGTTCTCCATCACCTCGGACCGTCTCACCAGAGCTTCATCACGCATATACCTCCGTGTGCTCTGCCCGTGTCGCTGATGCATACAGGGCTACTGCGAGCTTACGTCGAGGCCAAGTGCGAGAAACGGCCATACTGCCGCGTCTCGATCGCCAAGAGGGAGCACCACAGCGCCTGCAGCTGTCCCAGAGAGTGCTAGAACAGGAAAGGTTTGTCCCTGACCAAAAAGACGACAAGATATCGGAGGAGGGGATCGAACCCTCGATCTTGAGCGTGTTAAGCTCACGTCCTAACCACTAGACGACACCGACACTCAATATCAACACGCATCCTCCCCGACCAACATCGTGCACGCACATTCCACAACCCTACACCCACTTACTGGACTCCCCATGCCGATGCGACGCATCCTCCGCTGACCACGCACCACCACGTGCCCTACTTGCGTCACCATATCCGTCAGATGCGCCTTTAGGATCCCCAATAAAGCAAAGCATACTGATCTGGAGCCCCGCCGCCGTAGCTTTGCGCACGCGGCTAACGCTCCTGGACTCAATGTCACCCTTGACCGCGCTCGAAAATAGAGCCGTGGTGGCCGAAAAATGTTTGTTCGAGATCTAGGACGTACACCCAAGCGCGCTTTTGAGATCAAACCTCGCGGCACAAGGGCGGCGAACGGTATCTGAAACGCATCGGCACACCAAATTCAGCCCAAGCACTCGTACTTAGTATTGAATAGTATCCCCCGACAGCAGCAGCAAATGCTCGTCGGGAGAACAAGGCGGTACGCTTAGTGGCCCGGGTGGGGGGCGAGCTGCGAAATGGACCGGTGTGTGGGAACAGTCGGCCGTAAACAAATGGCAGCGGCGGAACTGCGTATGTCCTCTGGGGTGGGTGGGCTACAAGCTGCGTCGGCGTGGAAGCATCAAGCTGAGCATTTGCAACATGGACAAGAAAATGCAAAATGGGTCCGACAGCTGTGAGATTTGAACTCACGCGGGTTACCCCAATAGATTTCTAGTCTATCGCCTTAACCACTCGGCCAAGCTGTCGTTAAAATTTAACCTAAACCAACCCCTTCACCACATTCGCCGTATGCAGCAACCACGCCACCCTCACCGGTGCTGCGGCTGCCAGAGCGCAATGCGCAGCCTGCAGGCACGTTCTCCATCACCTCGGACCGTCTCACCAGAGCTTCATCACGCATATACCTCCGTGTGCTCTGCCCGTGTCGCTGATGCATACAGGGCTACTGCGAGCTTACGTCGAGGCCAAGTGCGAGAAACGGCCATACTGCCGCGTCTCGATCGCCAAGAGGGAGCACCACAGCGCCTGCAGCTGTCCCAGAGAGTGCTAGAACAGGAAAGGTTTGTCCCTGACCAAAAAGACGACAAGATATCGGAGGAGGGGATCGAACCCTCGATCTTGAGCGTGTTAAGCTCACGTCCTAACCACTAGACGACACCGACACTCAATATCAACACGCATCCTCCCCGACCAACATCGTGCACGCACATTCCACAACCCTACACCCACTTACTGGACTCCCCATGCCGATGCGACGCATCCTCCGCTGACCACGCACCACCACGTGCCCTACTTGCGTCACCATATCCGTCAGATGCGCCTTTAGGATCCCCAATAAAGCAAAGCATACTGATCTGGAGCCCCGCCGCCGTAGCTTTGCGCACGCGGCTAGCGCTCCTGGACTCAATGTCACCGTTGACCGCGCTCGAAAAAAGAGCCGTGGTGGCCGAAAATGTTTGTTCGAGATCTAGGACGTACACCCAAGCGCGCTTTTGAGATCAAACCTCGCGGCACAAGGGCGGCGAACGGTATCTGAAACGCATCGGCACACCAAATTCAGCCCAAGCACTCGTACTTAGTATTGAATAGTATCCCCCGACAGCAGCAGCAAATGCTCGTCGGGAGAACAAGGCGGTACGCTTAGTGGCCCGGGTGGGGGCGAGCTGCGAAATGGACCGGTATGTGGGAACAGTCGGCCGTAAACAAATGGCAGCGGCAGAACTGCGTATGTCCTCTGGGGTGGGTGGGCTACAAGCTGCGTCGGCGTGGAAGCATCAAGCTGAGCATTTGCAACATGGACAAGAAAATGCAAAATGGGTCCGACAGCTGTGAGATTTGAACTCACGCGGGTTACCCCAATAGATTTCTAGTCTATCGCCTTAACCACTCGGCCAAGCTGTCGTTAAAATTTAACCGAAACCAACCCCTTCACCACATTCGCCGTATGCAGCAACCACGCCACCCTCACCGGTGCTGCGGCTGCCAGAGCGCAATGCGCAGCCTGCAGGCACGTTCTCCATCACCTCGGACCGTCTCACCAGAGCTTCATCACGCATATACCTCCGTGTGCTCTGCCCGTGTCGCTGATGCATACAGGGCTACTGCGAGCTTACGTCGAGGCCAAGTGCGAGAAACGGCCATACTGCCGCGTCTCGATCGCCAAGAGGGAGCACCACAGCGCCTGCAGCTGTCCCAGAGAGTGCTAGAACAGGAAAGGTTTGTCCCTGACCAAAAAGACGACAAGATATCGGAGGAGGGGATCGAACCCTCGATCTTGAGCGTGTTAAGCTCACGTCCTAACCACTAGACGACACCGACACTCAATATCAACACGCATCCTCCCCGACCAACATCGTGCACGCATATTCCACAACCCTACACCCACTTACTGGACTCCCCATGCCGATGCGACGCATCCTCCGCTGACCACGCACCACCACGTGCCCTACTTGCGTCGCCATATCCGTCAGATGCGCCTTTAGGATCCCCAATAAAGCAAAGCATACTGATCTGGAGCCCCGCCGCCGTAGCTTTGCGCACGCGGCTAACGCTCCTGGACTCAATGTCACCGTTGACCGCGCTCGAAAAAAGAGCCGTGGTGGCCGAAAATGTTTGTTCGAGATCTAGAACGTACACCCAAGCGCGCTTTTGAGATCAAACCTCGCGGCACAAGGGCGGCGAACGGTATCTGAAACGCATCGGCACACCAAATTCAGCCCAAGCACTCGTACTTAGTATTGAATAGTATCCCCCGACAGCAGCAGCAAATGCTCGTCGGGAGAACAAGGCGGTACGCTTAGTGGCCCGGGTGGGGGGCGAGCTGCGAAATGGACCGGTGTGTGGGAACAGTCGGCCGTAAACAAATGGCAGCGGCGGAACTGCGTATGTCCTCTGGGGTGGGTGGGCTACAAGCTGCGTCGGCGTGGAAGCATCAAGCTGAGCATTTGCAACATGGACAAGAAAATGCAAAATGGGTCCGACAGCTGTGAGATTTGAACTCACGCGGGTTACCCCAATAGATTTCTAGTCTATCGCCTTAACCACTCGGCCAAGCTGTCGTTAAAATTTAACCGAAACCAACCCCTTCACCACATTCGCCGTATGCAGCAACCACGCCACCCTCACCGGTGCTGCGGCTGCCAGAGCGCAATGCGCAGCCTGCAGGCACGTTCTCCATCACCTCGGACCGTCTCACCAGAGCTTCATCACGCATATACCTCCGTGTGCTCTGCCCGTGTCGCTGATGCATACAGGGCTACTGCGAGCTTACGTCGAGGCCAAGTGCGAGAAACGGCCATACTGCCGCGTCTCGATCGCCAAGAGGGAGCACCACAGCGCCTGCAGCTGTCCCAGAGAGTGCTAGAACAGGAAAGGTTTGTCCCTGACCAAAAAGACGACAAGATATCGGAGGAGGGGATCGAACCCTCGATCTTGAGCGTGTTAAGCTCACGTCCTAACCACTAGACGACACCGACACTCAATATCAACACGCATCCTCCCCGACCAACATCGTGCACGCATATTCCACAACCCTACACCCACTTACTGGACTCCCCATGCCGATGCGACGCATCCTCCGCTGACCACGCACCACCACGTGCCCTACTTGCGTCACCATATCCGTCAGATGCGCCTTTAGGATCCCCAATAAAGCAAAGCATACTGATCTGGAGCCCCGCCGCCGTAGCTTTGCGCACGCGGCTAGCGCTCCTGGACTCAATGTCACCGTTGACCGCGCTCGAAAAAAGAGCCGTGGTGGCCGAAAAATGTTTGTTCGAGATCTAGGACGTACACCCAAGCGCGCTTTTGAGATCAAACCTCGCGGCACAAGGGCGGCGAACGGTATCTGAAACGCATCGGCACACCAAATTCAGCCCAAGCACTCGTACTTAGTATTGAATAGTATCCCCCGACAGCAGCAGCAAATGCTCGTCGGGAGAACAAGGCGGTACGCTTAGTGGCCCGGGTGGGGGGCGAGCTGCGAAATGGACCGGTGTGTGGGAACAGTCGGCCGTAAACAAATGGCAGCGGCGGAACTGCGTATGTCCTCTGGGGTGGGTGGGCTACAAGCTGCGTCGGCGTGGAAGCATCAAGCTGAGCATTTGCAACATGGACAAGAAAATGCAAAATGGGTCCGACAGCTGTGAGATTTGAACTCACGCGGGTTACCCCAATAGATTTCTAGTCTATCGCCTTAACCACTCGGCCAAGCTGTCGTTAAAATTTAACCGAAACCAACCCCTTCACCACATTCGCCGTATGCAGCAACCACGCCACCCTCACCGGTGCTGCGGCTGCCAGAGCGCAATGCGCAGCCTGCAGGCACGTTCTCCATCACCTCGGACCGTCTCACCAGAGCTTCATCACGCATATACCTCCGTGTGCTCTGCCCGTGTCGCTGATGCATACAGGGCTACTGCGAGCTTACGTCGAGGCCAAGTGCGAGAAACGGCCATACTGCCGCGTCTCGATCGCCAAGAGGGAGCACCACAGCGCCTGCAGCTGTCCCAGAGAGTGCTAGAACAGGAAAGGTTTGTCCCTGACCAAAAAGACGACAAGATATCGGAGGAGGGGATCGAACCCTCGATCTTGAGCGTGTTAAGCTCACGTCCTAACCACTAGACGACACCGACACTCAATATCAACACGCATCCTCCCCGACCAACATCGTGCACGCACATTCCACAACCCTACACCCACTTACTGGACTCCCCATGCCGATGCGACGCATCCTCCGCTGACCACGCACCACCACGTGCCCTACTTGCGTCACCATATCCGTCAGATGCGCCTTTAGGATCCCCAATAAAGCAAAGCATACTGATCTGGAGCCCCGCCGCCGTAGCTTTGCGCACGCGGCTAACGCTCCTGGACTCAATGTCACCCTTGACCGCGCTCGAAAATAGAGCCGTGGTGGCCGAAAAATGTTTGTTCGAGATCTAGGACGTACACCCAAGCGCGCTTTTGAGATCAAACCTCGCGGCACAAGGGCGGCGAACGGTATCTGAAACGCATCGGCACACCAAATTCAGCCCAAGCACTCGTACTTAGTATTGAATAGTATCCCCCGACAGCAGCAGCAAATGCTCGTCGGGAGAACAAGGCGGTACGCTTAGTGGCCCGGGTGGGGGGCGAGCTGCGAAATGGACCGGTGTGTGGGAACAGTCGGCCGTAAACAAATGGCAGCGGCGGAACTGCGTATGTCCTCTGGGGTGGGTGGGCTACAAGCTGCGTCGGCGTGGAAGCATCAAGCTGAGCATTTGCAACATGGACAAGAAAATGCAAAATGGGTCCGACAGCTGTGAGATTTGAACTCACGCGGGTTACCCCAATAGATTTCTAGTCTATCGCCTTAACCACTCGGCCAAGCTGTCGTTAAAATTTAACCGAAACCAACCCCTTCACCACATTCGCCGTATGCAGCAACCACGCCACCCTCACCGGTGCTGCGGCTGCCAGAGCGCAATGCGCAGCCTGCAGGCACGTTCTCCATCACCTCGGACCGTCTCACCAGAGCTTCATCACGCATATACCTCCGTGTGCTCTGCCCGTGTCGCTGATGCATACAGGGCTACTGCGAGCTTACGTCGAGGCCAAGTGCGAGAAACGGCCATACTGCCGCGTCTCGATCGCCAAGAGGGAGCACCACAGCGCCTGCAGCTGTCCCAGAGAGTGCTAGAACAGGAAAGGTTTGTCCCTGACCAAAAAGACGACAAGATATCGGAGGAGGGGATCGAACCCTCGATCTTGAGCGTGTTAAGCTCACGTCCTAACCACTAGACGACACCGACACTCAATATCAACACGCATCCTCCCCGACCAACATCGTGCACGCACATTCCACAACCCTACACCCACTTACTGGACTCCCCATGCCGATGCGACGCATCCTCCGCTGACCACGCACCACCACGTGCCCTACTTGCGTCACCATATCCGTCAGATGCGCCTTTAGGATCCCCAATAAAGCAAAGCATACTGATCTGGAGCCCCGCCGCCGTAGCTTTGCGCACGCGGCTAGCGCTCCTGGACTCAATGTCACCGTTGACCGCGCTCGAAAAAAGAGCCGTGGTGGCCGAAAATGTTTGTTCGAGATCTAGGACGTACACCCAAGCGCGCTTTTGAGATCAAACCTCGCGGCACAAGGGCGGCGAACGGTATCTGAAACGCATCGGCACACCAAATTCAGCCCAAGCACTCGTACTTAGTATTGAATAGTATCCCCCGACAGCAGCAGCAAATGCTCGTCGGGAGAACAAGGCGGTACGCTTAGTGGCCCGGGTGGGGGCGAGCTGCGAAATGGACCGGTATGTGGGAACAGTCGGCCGTAAACAAATGGCAGCGGCAGAACTGCGTATGTCCTCTGGGGTGGGTGGGCTACAAGCTGCGTCGGCGTGGAAGCATCAAGCTGAGCATTTGCAACATGGACAAGAAAATGCAAAATGGGTCCGACAGCTGTGAGATTTGAACTCACGCGGGTTACCCCAATAGATTTCTAGTCTATCGCCTTAACCACTCGGCCAAGCTGTCGTTAAAATTTAACCTAAACCAACCCCTTCACCACATTCGCCGTATGCAGCAACCACGCCACCCTCACCGGTGCTGCGGCTGCCAGAGCGCAATGCGCAGCCTGCAGGCACGTTCTCCATCACCTCGGACCGTCTCACCAGAGCTTCATCACGCATATACCTCCGTGTGCTCTGCCCGTGTCGCTGATGCATACAGGGCTACTGCGAGCTTACGTCGAGGCCAAGTGCGAGAAACGGCCATACTGCCGCGTCTCGATCGCCAAGAGGGAGCACCACAGCGCCTGCAGCTGTCCCAGAGAGTGCTAGAACAGGAAAGGTTTGTCCCTGACCAAAAAGACGACAAGATATCGGAGGAGGGGATCGAACCCTCGATCTTGAGCATGTTAAGCTCACGTCCTAACCACTAGACGACACCGACACTCAATATCAACACGCATCCTCCCCGACCAACATCGTGCACGCACATTCCACAACCCTACACCCACTTACTGGACTCCCCATGCCGATGCGACGCATCCTCCGCTGACCACGCACCACCACGTGCCCTACTTGCGTCACCATATCCGTCAGATGCGCCTTTAGGATCCCCAATAAAGCAAAGCATACTGATCTGGAGCCCCGCCGCCGTAGCTTTGCGCACGCGGCTAGCGCTCCTGGACTCAATGTCACCCTTGACCGCGCTCGAAAATAGAGCCGTGGTGGCCGAAAAATGTTTGTTCGAGATCTAGGACGTACACCCAAGCGCGCTTTTGAGATCAAACCTCGCGGCACAAGGGCGGCGAACGGTATCTGAAACGCATCGGCACACCAAATTCAGCCCAAGCACTCGTACTTAGTATTGAATAGTATCCCCCGACAGCAGCAGCAAATGCTCGTCGGGAGAACAAGGCGGTACGCTTAGTGGCCCGGGTGGGGGGCGAGCTGCGAAATGGACCGGTGTGTGGGAACAGTCGGCCGTAAACAAATGGCAGCGGCGGAACTGCGTATGTCCTCTGGGGTGGGTGGGCTACAAGCTGCGTCGGCGTGGAAGCATCAAGCTGAGCATTTGCAACATGGACAAGAAAATGCAAAATGGGTCCGACAGCTGTGAGATTTGAACTCACGCGGGTTACCCCAATAGATTTCTAGTCTATCGCCTTAACCACTCGGCCAAGCTGTCGTTAAAATTTAACCTAAACCAACCCCTTCATTCGCCGTATGCAGCAACCACGCCACCCTCACCGGTGCTGCGGCTGCCAGAGCGCAATGCGCAGCCTGCAGGCACGTTCTCCATCACCTCGGACCGTCTCACCAGAGCTTCATCACGCATATACCTCCGTGTGCTCTGCCCGTGTCGCTGATGCATACAGGGCTACTGCGAGCTTACGTCGAGGCCAAGTGCGAGAAACGGCCATACTGCCGCGTCTCGATCGCCAAGAGGGAGCACCACAGCGCCTGCAGCTGTCCCAGAGAGTGCTAGAACAGGAAAGGTTTGTCCCTGACCAAAAAGACGACAACATATCGGAGGAGGGGATCGAACCCTCGATCTTGAGCGTGTTAAGCTCACGTCCTAACCACTAGACGACACCGACACTCAATATCAACACGCATCCTCCCCGACCAACATCGTGCACGCATATTCCACAACCCTACACCCACTTACTGGACTCCCCATGCCGATGCGACGCATCCTCCGCTGACCACGCACCACCACGTGCCCTACTTGCGTCACCATATCCGTCAGATGCGCCTTTAGGATCCCCAATAAAGCAAAGCATACTGATCTGGAGCCCCGCCGCCGTAGCTTTGCGCACGCGGCTAGCGCTCCTGGACTCAATGTCACCGTTGACCGCGCTCGAAAAAAGAGCCGTGGTGGCCGAAAAATGTTTGTTCGAGATCTAGGACGTACACCCAAGCGCGCTTTTGAGATCAAACCTCGCGGCACAAGGGCGGCGAACGGTATCTGAAACGCATCGGCACACCAAATTCAGCCCAAGCACTCGTACTTAGTATTGAATAGTATCCCCCGACAGCAGCAGCAAATGCTCGTCGGGAGAACAAGGCGGTACGCTTAGTGGCCCGGGTGGGGGGCGAGCTGCGAAATGGACCGGTGTGTGGGAACAGTCGGCCGTAAACAAATGGCAGCGGCGGAACTGCGTATGTCCTCTGGGGTGGGTGGGCTACAAGCTGCGTCGGCGTGGAAGCATCAAGCTGAGCATTTGCAACATGGACAAGAAAATGCAAAATGGGTCCGACAGCTGTGAGATTTGAACTCACGCGGGTTACCCCAATAGATTTCTAGTCTATCGCCTTAACCACTCGGCCAAGCTGTCGTTAAAATTTAACCTAAACCAACCCCTTCACCACATTCGCCGTATGCAGCAACCACGCCACCCTCACCGGTGCTGCGGCTGCCAGAGCGCAATGCGCAGCCTGCAGGCACGTTCTCCATCACCTCGGACCGTCTCACCAGAGCTTCATCACGCATATACCTCCGTGTGCTCTGCCCGTGTCGCTGATGCATACAGGGCTACTGCGAGCTTACGTCGAGGCCAAGTGCGAGAAACGGCCATACTGCCGCGTCTCGATCGCCAAGAGGGAGCACCACAGCGCCTGCAGCTGTCCCAGAGAGTGCTAGAACAGGAAAGGTTTGTCCCTGACCAAAAAGACGACAAGATATCGGAGGAGGGGATCGAACCCTCGATCTTGAGCGTGTTAAGCTCACGTCCTAACCACTAGACGACACCGACACTCAATATCAACACGCATCCTCCCCGACCAACATCGCGCACGCATATTCCACAACCCTACACCCACTTACTGGACTCCCCATGCCGATGCGACGCATCCTCCGCTGACCACGCACCACCACGTGCCCTACTTGCGTCACCATATCCGTCAGATGCGCCTTTAGGATCCCCAATAAAGCAAAGCATACTGATCTGGAGCCCCGCCGCCGTAGCTTTGCGCACGCGGCTAGCGCTCCTGGACTCAATGTCACCGTTGACCGCGCTCGAAAAAAGAGCCGTGGTGGCCGAAAAATGTTTGTTCGAGATCTAGGACGTACACCCAAGCGCGCTTTTGAGATCAAACCTCGCGGCACAAGGGCGGCGAACGGTATCTGAAACGCATCGGCACACCAAATTCAGCCCAAGCACTCGTACTTAGTATTGAATAGTATCCCCCGACAGCAGCAGCAAATGCTCGTCGGGAGAACAAGGCGGTACGCTTAGTGGCCCGGGTGGGGGGCGAGCTGCGAAATGGACCGGTGTGTGGGAACAGTCGGCCGTAAACAAATGGCAGCGGCGGAACTGCGTATGTCCTCTGGGGTGGGTGGGCTACAAGCTGCGTCGGCGTGGAAGCATCAAGCTGAGCATTTGCAACATGGACAAGAAAATGCAAAATGGGTCCGACAGCTGTGAGATTTGAACTCACGCGGGTTACCCCAATAGATTTCTAGTCTATCGCCTTAACCACTCGGCCAAGCTGTCGTTAAAATTTAACCTAAACCAACCCCTTCACCACATTCGCCGTATGCAGCAACCACGCCACCCTCACCGGTGCTGCGGCTGCCAGAGCGCAATGCGCAGCCTGCAGGCACGTTCTCCATCACCTCGGACCGTCTCACCAGAGCTTCATCACGCATATACCTCCGTGTGCTCTGCCCGTGTCGCTGATGCATACAGGGCTACTGCGAGCTTACGTCGAGGCCAAGTGCGAGAAACGGCCATACTGCCGCGTCTCGATCGCCAAGAGGGAGCACCACAGCGCCTGCAGCTGTCCCAGAGAGTGCTAGAACAGGAAAGGTTTGTCCCTGACCAAAAAGACGACAAGATATCGGAGGAGGGGATCGAACCCTCGATCTTGAGCGTGTTAAGCTCACGTCCTAACCACTAGACGACACCGACACTCAATATCAACACGCATCCTCCCCGACCAACATCGTGCACGCATATTCCACAACCCTACACCCACTTACTGGACTCCCCATGCCGATGCGACGCATCCTCCGCTGACCACGCACCACCACGTGCCCTACTTGCGTCGCCATATCCGTCAGATGCGCCTTTAGGATCCCCAATAAAGCAAAGCATACTGATCTGGAGCCCCGCCGCCGTAGCTTTGCGCACGCGGCTAACGCTCCTGGACTCAATGTCACCGTTGACCGCGCTCGAAAAAAGAGCCGTGGTGGCCGAAAATGTTTGTTCGAGATCTAGAACGTACACCCAAGCGCGCTTTTGAGATCAAACCTCGCGGCACAAGGGCGGCGAACGGTATCTGAAACGCATCGGCACACCAAATTCAGCCCAAGCACTCGTACTTAGTATTGAATAGTATCCCCCGACAGCAGCAGCAAATGCTCGTCGGGAGAACAAGGCGGTACGCTTAGTGGCCCGGGTGGGGGGCGAGCTGCGAAATGGACCGGTGTGTGGGAACAGTCGGCCGTAAACAAATGGCAGCGGCGGAACTGCGTATGTCCTCTGGGGTGGGTGGGCTACAAGCTGCGTCGGCGTGGAAGCATCAAGCTGAGCATTTGCAACATGGACAAGAAAATGCAAAATGGGTCCGACAGCTGTGAGATTTGAACTCACGCGGGTTACCCCAATAGATTTCTAGTCTATCGCCTTAACCACTCGGCCAAGCTGTCGTTAAAATTTAACCTAAACCAACCCCTTCACCACATTCGCCGTATGCAGCAACCACGCCACCCTCACCGGTGCTGCGGCTGCCAGAGCGCAATGCGCAGCCTGCAGGCACGTTCTCCATCACCTCGGACCGTCTCACCAGAGCTTCATCACGCATATACCTCCGTGTGCTCTGCCCGTGTCGCTGATGCATACAGGGCTACTGCGAGCTTACGTCGAGGCCAAGTGCGAGAAACGGCCATACTGCCGCGTCTCGATCGCCAAGAGGGAGCACCACAGCGCCTGCAGCTGTCCCAGAGAGTGCTAGAACAGGAAAGGTTTGTCCCTGACCAAAAAGACGACAAGATATCGGAGGAGGGGATCGAACCCTCGATCTTGAGCGTGTTAAGCTCACGTCCTAACCACTAGACGACACCGACACTCAATATCAACACGCATCCTCCCCGACCAACATCGTGCACGCATATTCCACAACCCTACACCCACTTACTGGACTCCCCATGCCGATGCGACGCATCCTCCGCTGACCACGCACCACCACGTGCCCTACTTGCGTCGCCATATCCGTCAGATGCGCCTTTAGGATCCCCAATAAAGCAAAGCATACTGATCTGGAGCCCCGCCGCCGTAGCTTTGCGCACGCGGCTAACGCTCCTGGACTCAATGTCACCGTTGACCGCGCTCGAAAAAAGAGCCGTGGTGGCCGAAAATGTTTGTTCGAGATCTAGAACGTACACCCAAGCGCGCTTTTGAGATCAAACCTCGCGGCACAAGGGCGGCGAACGGTATCTGAAACGCATCGGCACACCAAATTCAGCCCAAGCACTCGTACTTAGTATTGAATAGTATCCCCCGACAGCAGCAGCAAATGCTCGTCGGGAGAACAAGGCGGTACGCTTAGTGGCCCGGGTGGGGGGCGAGCTGCGAAATGGACCGGTGTGTGGGAACAGTCGGCCGTAAACAAATGGCAGCGGCGGAACTGCGTATGTCCTCTGGGGTGGGTGGGCTACAAGCTGCGTCGGCGTGGAAGCATCAAGCTGAGCATTTGCAACATGGACAAGAAAATGCAAAATGGGTCCGACAGCTGTGAGATTTGAACTCACGCGGGTTACCCCAATAGATTTCTAGTCTATCGCCTTAACCACTCGGCCAAGCTGTCGTTAAAATTTAACCTAAACCAACCCCTTCACCACATTCGCCGTATGCAGCAACCACGCCACCCTCACCGGTGCTGCGGCTGCCAGAGCGCAATGCGCAGCCTGCAGGCACGTTCTCCATCACCTCGGACCGTCTCACCAGAGCTTCATCACGCATATACCTCCGTGTGCTCTGCCCGTGTCGCTGATGCATACAGGGCTACTGCGAGCTTACGTCGAGGCCAAGTGCGAGAAACGGCCATACTGCCGCGTCTCGATCGCCAAGAGGGAGCACCACAGCGCCTGCAGCTGTCCCAGAGAGTGCTAGAACAGGAAAGGTTTGTCCCTGACCAAAAAGACGACAAGATATCGGAGGAGGGGATCGAACCCTCGATCTTGAGCGTGTTAAGCTCACGTCCTAACCACTAGACGACACCGACACTCAATATCAACACGCATCCTCCCCGACCAACATCGTGCACGCATATTCCACAACCCTACACCCACTTACTGGACTCCCCATGCCGATGCGACGCATCCTCTGCTGACCACGCACCACCACGTGCCCTACTTGCGTCACCATATCCGTCAGATGCGCCTTTAGGATCCCCAATAAAGCAAAGCATACTGATCTGGAGCCCCGCCGCCGTAGCTTTGCGCACGCGGCTAGCGCTCCTGGACTCAATGTCACCGTTGACCGCGCTCGAAAAAAGAGCCGTGGTGGCCGAAAAATGTTTGTTCGAGATCTAGGACGTACACCCAAGCGCGCTTTTGAGATCAAACCTCGCGGCACAAGGGCGGCGAACGGTATCTGAAACGCATCGGCACACCAAATTCAGCCCAAGCACTCGTACTTAGTATTGAATAGTATCCCCCGACAGCAGCAGCAAATGCTCGTCGGGAGAACAAGGCGGTACGCTTAGTGGCCCGGGTGGGGGGCGAGCTGCGAAATGGACCGGTGTGTGGGAACAGTCGGCCGTAAACAAATGGCAGCGGCGGAACTGCGTATGTCCTCTGGGGTGGGTGGGCTACAAGCTGCGTCGGCGTGGAAGCATCAAGCTGAGCATTTGCAACATGGACAAGAAAATGCAAAATGGGTCCGACAGCTGTGAGATTTGAACTCACGCGGGTTACCCCAATAGATTTCTAGTCTATCGCCTTAACCACTCGGCCAAGCTGTCGTTAAAATTTAACCTAAACCAACCCCTTCACCACATTCGCCGTATGCAGCAACCACGCCACCCTCACCGGTGCTGCGGCTGCCAGAGCGCAATGCGCAGCCTGCAGGCACGTTCTCCATCACCTCGGACCGTCTCACCAGAGCTTCATCACGCATATACCTCCGTGTGCTCTGCCCGTGTCGCTGATGCATACAGGGCTACTGCGAGCTTACGTCGAGGCCAAGTGCGAGAAACGGCCATACTGCCGCGTCTCGATCGCCAAGAGGGAGCACCACAGCGCCTGCAGCTGTCCCAGAGAGTGCTAGAACAGGAAAGGTTTGTCCCTGACCAAAAAGACGACAAGATATCGGAGGAGGGGATCGAACCCTCGATCTTGAGCGTGTTAAGCTCACGTCCTAACCACTAGACGACACCGACACTCAATATCAACACGCATCCTCCCCGACCAACATCGTGCACGCACATTCCACAACCCTACACCCACTTACTGGACTCCCCATGCCGATGCGACGCATCCTCCGCTGACCACGCACCACCACGTGCCCTACTTGCGTCACCATATCCGTCAGATGCGCCTTTAGGATCCCCAATAAAGCAAAGCATACTGATCTGGAGCCCCGCCGCCGTAGCTTTGCGCACGCGGCTAGCGCTCCTGGACTCAATGTCACCGTTGACCGCGCTCGAAAAAAGAGCCGTGGTGGCCGAAAATGTTTGTTCGAGATCTAGGACGTACACCCAAGCGCGCTTTTGAGATCAAACCTCGCGGCACAAGGGCGGCGAACGGTATCTGAAACGCATCGGCACACCAAATTCAGCCCAAGCACTCGTACTTAGTATTGAATAGTATCCCCCGACAGCAGCAGCAAATGCTCGTCGGGAGAACAAGGCGGTACGCTTAGTGGCCCGGGTGGGGGCGAGCTGCGAAATGGACCGGTATGTGGGAACAGTCGGCCGTAAACAAATGGCAGCGGCAGAACTGCGTATGTCCTCTGGGGTGGGTGGGCTACAAGCTGCGTCGGCGTGGAAGCATCAAGCTGAGCATTTGCAACATGGACAAGAAAATGCAAAATGGGTCCGACAGCTGTGAGATTTGAACTCACGCGGGTTACCCCAATAGATTTCTAGTCTATCGCCTTAACCACTCGGCCAAGCTGTCGTTAAAATTTAACCTAAACCAACCCCTTCACCACATTCGCCGTATGCAGCAACCACGCCACCCTCACCGGTGCTGCGGCTGCCAGAGCGCAATGCGCAGCCTGCAGGCACGTTCTCCATCACCTCGGACCGTCTCACCAGAGCTTCATCACGCATATACCTCCGTGTGCTCTGCCCGTGTCGCTGATGCATACAGGGCTACTGCGAGCTTACGTCGAGGCCAAGTGCGAGAAACGGCCATACTGCCGCGTCTCGATCGCCAAGAGGGAGCACCACAGCGCCTGCAGCTGTCCCAGAGAGTGCTAGAACAGGAAAGGTTTGTCCCTGACCAAAAAGACGACAAGATATCGGAGGAGGGGATCGAACCCTCGATCTTGAGCATGTTAAGCTCACGTCCTAACCACTAGACGACACCGACACTCAATATCAACACGCATCCTCCCCGACCAACATCGTGCACGCACATTCCACAACCCTACACCCACTTACTGGACTCCCCATGCCGATGCGACGCATCCTCCGCTGACCACGCACCACCACGTGCCCTACTTGCGTCACCATATCCGTCAGATGCGCCTTTAGGATCCCCAATAAAGCAAAGCATACTGATCTGGAGCCCCGCCGCCGTAGCTTTGCGCACGCGGCTAACGCTCCTGGACTCAATGTCACCCTTGACCGCGCTCGAAAATAGAGCCGTGGTGGCCGAAAAATGTTTGTTCGAGATCTAGGACGTACACCCAAGCGCGCTTTTGAGATCAAACCTCGCGGCACAAGGGCGGCGAACGGTATCTGAAACGCATCGGCACACCAAATTCAGCCCAAGCACTCGTACTTAGTATTGAATAGTATCCCCCGACAGCAGCAGCAAATGCTCGTCGGGAGAACAAGGCGGTACGCTTAGTGGCCCGGGTGGGGGGCGAGCTGCGAAATGGACCGGTGTGTGGGAACAGTCGGCCGTAAACAAATGGCAGCGGCGGAACTGCGTATGTCCTCTGGGGTGGGTGGGCTACAAGCTGCGTCGGCGTGGAAGCATCAAGCTGAGCATTTGCAACATGGACAAGAAAATGCAAAATGGGTCCGACAGCTGTGAGATTTGAACTCACGCGGGTTACCCCAATAGATTTCTAGTCTATCGCCTTAACCACTCGGCCAAGCTGTCGTTAAAATTTAACCTAAACCAACCCCTTCACCACATTCGCCGTATGCAGCAACCACGCCACCCTCACCGGTGCTGCGGCTGCCAGAGCGCAATGCGCAGCCTGCAGGCACGTTCTCCATCACCTCGGACCGTCTCACCAGAGCTTCATCACGCATATACCTCCGTGTGCTCTGCCCGTGTCGCTGATGCATACAGGGCTACTGCGAGCTTACGTCGAGGCCAAGTGCGAGAAACGGCCATACTGCCGCGTCTCGATCGCCAAGAGGGAGCACCACAGCGCCTGCAGCTGTCCCAGAGAGTGCTAGAACAGGAAAGGTTTGTCCCTGACCAAAAAGACGACAAGATATCGGAGGAGGGGATCGAACCCTCGATCTTGAGCGTGTTAAGCTCACGTCCTAACCACTAGACGACACCGACACTCAATATCAACACGCATCCTCCCCGACCAACATCGTGCACGCATATTCCACAACCCTACACCCACTTACTGGACTCCCCATGCCGATGCGACGCATCCTCCGCTGACCACGCACCACCACGTGCCCTACTTGCGTCACCATATCCGTCAGATGCGCCTTTAGGATCCCCAATAAAGCAAAGCATACTGATCTGGAGCCCCGCCGCCGTAGCTTTGCGCACGCGGCTAACGCTCCTGGACTCAATGTCACCGTTGACCGCGCTCGAAAAAAGAGCCGTGGTGGCCGAAAATGTTTGTTCGAGATCTAGGACGTACACCCAAGCGCGCTTTTGAGATCAAACCTCGCGGCACAAGGGCGGCGAACGGTATCTGAAACGCATCGGCACACCAAATATTCAGCCCAAGCACTCGTACTTAGTATTGAATAGTATCCCCCGACAGCAGCAGCAAATGCTCGTCGGGAGAACAAGGCGGTACGCTTAGTGGCCCGGGTGGGGGCGAGCTGCGAAATGGACCGGTATGTGGGAACAGTCGGCCGTAAACAAATGGCAGCGGCAGAACTGCGTATGTCCTCTGGGGGTGGGTGGGCTACAAGCTGCGTCGGCGTGGAAGCATCAAGCTGAGCATTTGCAACATGGACAAGAAAATGCAAAATGGGTCCGACAGCTGTGAGATTTGAACTCACGCGGGTTACCCCAATAGATTTCTAGTCTATCGCCTTAACCACTCGGCCAAGCTGTCGTTAAAATTTAACCTAAACCAACCCCTTCACCACATTCGCCGTATGCAGCAACCACGCCACCCTCACCGGTGCTGCGGCTGCCAGAGCGCAATGCGCAGCCTGCAGGCACGTTCTCCATCACCTCGGACCGTCTCACCAGAGCTTCATCACGCATATACCTCCGTGTGCTCTGCCCGTGTCGCTGATGCATACAGGGCTACTGCGAGCTTACGTCGAGGCCAAGTGCGAGAAACGGCCATACTGCCGCGTCTCGATCGCCAAGAGGGAGCACCACAGCGCCTGCAGCTGTCCCAGAGAGTGCTAGAACAGGAAAGGTTTGTCCCTGACCAAAAAGACGACAAGATATCGGAGGAGGGGATCGAACCCTCGATCTTGAGCGTGTTAAGCTCACGTCCTAACCACTAGACGACACCGACACTCAATATCAACACGCATCCTCCCCGACCAACATCGTGCACGCACATTCCACAACCCTACACCCACTTACTGGACTCCCCATGCCGATGCGACGCATCCTCCGCTGACCACGCACCACCACGTGCCCTACTTGCGTCACCATATCCGTCAGATGCGCCTTTAGGATCCCCAATAAAGCAAAGCATACTGATCTGGAGCCCCGCCGCCGTAGCTTTGCGCACGCGGCTAGCGCTCCTGGACTCAATGTCACCGTTGACCGCGCTCGAAAAAAGAGCCGTGGTGGCCGAAAATGTTTGTTCGAGATCTAGGACGTACACCCAAGCGCGCTTTTGAGATCAAACCTCGCGGCACAAGGGCGGCGAACGGTATCTGAAACGCATCGGCACACCAAATTCAGCCCAAGCACTCGTACTTAGTATTGAATAGTATCCCCCGACAGCAGCAGCAAATGCTCGTCGGGAGAACAAGGCGGTACGCTTAGTGGCCCGGGTGGGGGGCGAGCTGCGAAATGGACCGGTATGTGGGAACAGTCGGCCGTAAACAAATGGCAGCGGCAGAACTGCGTATGTCCTCTGGGGGTGGGTGGGCTACAAGCTGCGTCGGCGTGGAAGCATCAAGCTGAGCATTTGCAACATGGACAAGAAAATGCAAAATGGGTCCGACAGCTGTGAGATTTGAACTCACGCGGGTTACCCCAATAGATTTCTAGTCTATCGCCTTAACCACTCGGCCAAGCTGTCGTTAAAATTTAACCTAAACCAACCCCTTCACCACATTCGCCGTATGCAGCAACCACGCCACCCTCACCGGTGCTGCGGCTGCCAGAGCGCAATGCGCAGCCTGCAGGCACGTTCTCCATCACCTCGGACCGTCTCACCAGAGCTTCATCACGCATATACCTCCGTGTGCTCTGCCCGTGTCGCTGATGCATACAGGGCTACTGCGAGCTTACGTCGAGGCCAAGTGCGAGAAACGGCCATACTGCCGCGTCTCGATCGCCAAGAGGGAGCACCACAGCGCCTGCAGCTGTCCCAGAGAGTGCTAGAACAGGAAAGGTTTGTCCCTGACCAAAAAGACGACAACATATCGGAGGAGGGGATCGAACCCTCGATCTTGAGCGTGTTAAGCTCACGTCCTAACCACTAGACGACACCGACACTCAATATCAACACGCATCCTCCCCGACCAACATCGTGCACGCACATTCCACAACCCTACACCCACTTACTGGACTCCCCATGCCGATGCGACGCATCCTCCGCTGACCACGCACCACCACGTGCCCTACTTGCGTCACCATATCCGTCAGATGCGCCTTTAGGATCCCCAATAAAGCAAAGCATACTGATCTGGAGCCCCGCCGCCGTAGCTTTGCGCACGCGGCTAACGCTCCTGGACTCAATGTCACCCTTGACCGCGCTCGAAAATAGAGCCGTGGTGGCCGAAAAATGTTTGTTCGAGATCTAGGACGTACACCCAAGCGCGCTTTTGAGATCAAACCTCGCGGCACAAGGGCGGCGAACGGTATCTGAAACGCATCGGCACACCAAATTCAGCCCAAGCACTCGTACTTAGTATTGAATAGTATCCCCCGACAGCAGCAGCAAATGCTCGTCGGGAGAACAAGGCGGTACGCTTAGTGGCCCGGGTGGGGGGCGAGCTGCGAAATGGACCGGTGTGTGGGAACAGTCGGCCGTAAACAAATGGCAGCGGCGGAACTGCGTATGTCCTCTGGGGTGGGTGGGCTACAAGCTGCGTCGGCGTGGAAGCATCAAGCTGAGCATTTGCAACATGGACAAGAAAATGCAAAATGGGTCCGACAGCTGTGAGATTTGAACTCACGCGGGTTACCCCAATAGATTTCTAGTCTATCGCCTTAACCACTCGGCCAAGCTGTCGTTAAAATTTAACCTAAACCAACCCCTCCACCACATTCGCCGTATGCAGCAACCACGCCACCCTCACCGGTGCTGCGGCTGCCAGAGCGCAATGCGCAGCCTGCAGGCACGTTCTCCATCACCTCGGACCGTCTCACCAGAGCTTCATCACGCATATACCTCCGTGTGCTCTGCCCGTGTCGCTGATGCATACAGGGCTACTGCGAGCTTACGTCGAGGCCAAGTGCGAGAAACGGCCATACTGCCGCGTCTCGATCGCCAAGAGGGAGCACCACAGCGCCTGCAGCTGTCCCAGAGAGTGCTAGAACAGGAAAGGTTTGTCCCTGACCAAAAAGACGACAAGATATCGGAGGAGGGGATCGAACCCTCGATCTTGAGCGTGTTAAGCTCACGTCCTAACCACTAGACGACACCGACACTCAATATCGACACGCATCCTCCCCGACCAACATCGTGCACGCACATTCCACAACCCTACACCCACTTACTGGACTCCCCATGCCGATGCGACGCATCCTCCGCTGACCACGCACCACCACGTGCCCTACTTGCGTCACCATATCCGTCAGATGCGCCTTTAGGATCCCCAATAAAGCAAAGCATACTGATCTGGAGCCCCGCCGCCGTAGCTTTGCGCACGCGGCTAACGCTCCTGGACTCAATGTCACCCTTGACCGCGCTCGAAAATAGAGCCGTGGTGGCCGAAAAATGTTTGTTCGAGATCTAGGACGTACACCCAAGCGCGCTTTTGAGATCAAACCTCGCGGCACAAGGGCGGCGAACGGTATCTGAAACGCATCGGCACACCAAATTCAGCCCAAGCACTCGTACTTAGTATTGAATAGTATCCCCCGACAGCAGCAGCAAATGCTCGTCGGGAGAACAAGGCGGTACGCTTAGTGGCCCGGGTGGGGGGCGAGCTGCGAAATGGACCGGTGTGTGGGAACAGTCGGCCGTAAACAAATGGCAGCGGCGGAACTGCGTATGTCCTCTGGGGTGGGTGGGCTACAAGCTGCGTCGGCGTGGAAGCATCAAGCTGAGCATTTGCAACATGGACAAGAAAATGCAAAATGGGTCCGACAGCTGTGAGATTTGAACTCACGCGGGTTACCCCAATAGATTTCTAGTCTATCGCCTTAACCACTCGGCCAAGCTGTCGTTAAAATTTAACCTAAACCAACCCCTTCACCACATTCGCCGTATGCAGCAACCACGCCACCCTCACCGGTGCTGCGGCTGCCAGAGCGCAATGCGCAGCCTGCAGGCACGTTCTCCATCACCTCGGACCGTCTCACCAGAGCTTCATCACGCATATACCTCCGTGTGCTCTGCCCGTGTCGCTGATGCATACAGGGCTACTGCGAGCTTACGTCGAGGCCAAGTGCGAGAAACGGCCATACTGCCGCGTCTCGATCGCCAAGAGGGAGCACCACAGCGCCTGCAGCTGTCCCAGAGAGTGCTAGAACAGGAAAGGTTTGTCCCTGACCAAAAAGACGACAACATATCGGAGGAGGGGATCGAACCCTCGATCTTGAGCGTGTTAAGCTCACGTCCTAACCACTAGACGACACCGACACTCAATATCAACACGCATCCTCCCCGACCAACATCGTGCACGCACATTCCACAACCCTACACCCACTTACTGGACTCCCCATGCCGATGCGACGCATCCTCCGCTGACCACGCACCACCACGTGCCCTACTTGCGTCACCATATCCGTCAGATGCGCCTTTAGGATCCCCAATAAAGCAAAGCATACTGATGTGGAGCCCCGCCGCCGTAGCTTTGCGCACGCGGCTAACGCTCCTGGACTCAATGTCACCCTTGACCGCGCTCGAAAATAGAGCCGTGGTGGCCGAAAAATGTTTGTTCGAGATCTAGGACGTACACCCAAGCGCGCTTTTGAGATCAAACCTCGCGGCACAAGGGCGGCGAACGGTATCTGAAACGCATCGGCACACCAAATTCAGCCCAAGCACTCGTACTTAGTATTGAATAGTATCCCCCGACAGCAGCAGCAAATGCTCGTCGGGAGAACAAGGCGGTACGCTTAGTGGCCCGGGTGGGGGGCGAGCTGCGAAATGGACCGGTGTGTGGGAACAGTCGGCCGTAAACAAATGGCAGCGGCGGAACTGCGTATGTCCTCTGGGGTGGGTGGGCTACAAGCTGCGTCGGCGTGGAAGCATCAAGCTGAGCATTTGCAACATGGACAAGAAAATGCAAAATGGGTCCGACAGCTGTGAGATTTGAACTCACGCGGGTTACCCCAATAGATTTCTAGTCTATCGCCTTAACCACTCGGCCAAGCTGTCGTTAAAATTTAACCTAAACCAACCCCTTCACCACATTCGCCGTATGCAGCAACCACGCCACCCTCACCGGTGCTGCGGCTGCCAGAGCGCAATGCGCAGCCTGCAGGCACGTTCTCCATCACCTCGGACCGTCTCACCAGAGCTTCATCACGCATATACCTCCGTGTGCTCTGCCCGTGTCGCTGATGCATACAGGGCTACTGCGAGCTTACGTCGAGGCCAAGTGCGAGAAACGGCCATACTGCCGCGTCTCGATCGCCAAGAGGGAGCACCACAGCGCCTGCAGCTGTCCCAGAGAGTGCTAGAACAGGAAAGGTTTGTCCCTGACCAAAAAGACGACAAGATATCGGAGGAGGGGATCGAACCCTCGATCTTGAGCGTGTTAAGCTCACGTCCTAACCACTAGACGACACCGACACTCAATATCAACACGCATCCTCCCCGACCAACATCGTGCACGCACATTCCACAACCCTACACCCACTTACTGGACTCCCCATGCCGATGCGACGCATCCTCCGCTGACCACGCACCACCACGTGCCCTACTTGCGTCACCATATCCGTCAGATGCGCCTTTAGGATCCCCAATAAAGCAAAGCATACTGATGTGGAGCCCCGCCGCCGTAGCTTTGCGCACGCGGCTAACGCTCCTGGACTCAATGTCACCGTTGACCGCGCTCGAAAAAAGAGCCGTGGTGGCCGAAAATGTTTGTTCGAGATCTAGGACGTACACCCAAGCGCGCTTTTGAGATCAAACCTCGCGGCACAAGGGCGGCGAACGGTATCTGAAACGCATCGGCACACCAAATTCAGCCCAAGCACTCGTACTTAGTATTGAATAGTATCCCCCGACAGCAGCAGCAAATGCTCGTCGGGAGAACAAGGCGGTACGCTTAGTGGCCCGGGTGGGGGGCGAGCTGCGAAATGGACCGGTGTGTGGGAACAGTCGGCCGTAAACAAATGGCAGCGGCGGAACTGCGTATGTCCTCTGGGGTGGGTGGGCTACAAGCTGCGTCGGCGTGGAAGCATCAAGCTGAGCATTTGCAACATGGACAAGAAAATGCAAAATGGGTCCGACAGCTGTGAGATTTGAACTCACGCGGGTTACCCCAATAGATTTCTAGTCTATCGCCTTAACCACTCGGCCAAGCTGTCGTTAAATTTAACCTAAACCAACCCCTTCACCACATTCGCCGTATGCAGCAACCACGCCACCCTCACCGGTGCTGCGGCTGCCAGAGCGCAATGCGCAGCCTGCAGGCACGTTCTCCATCACCTCGGACCGTCTCACCAGAGCTTCATCACGCATATACCTCCGTGTGCTCTGCCCGTGTCGCTGATGCATACAGGGCTACTGCGAGCTTACGTCGAGGCCAAGTGCGAGAAACGGCCATACTGCCGCGTCTCGATCGCCAAGAGGGAGCACCACAGCGCCTGCAGCTGTCCCAGAGAGTGCTAGAACAGGAAAGGTTTGTCCCTGACCAAAAAGACGACAAGATATCGGAGGAGGGGATCGAACCCTCGATCTTGAGCGTGTTAAGCTCACGTCCTAACCACTAGACGACACCGACACTCAATATCAACACGCATCCTCCCCGACCAACATCGTGCACGCACATTCCACAACCCTACACCCACTTACTGGACTCCCCATGCCGATGCGACGCATCCTCCGCTGACCACGCACCACCACGTGCCCTACTTGCGTCACCATATCCGTCAGATGCGCCTTTAGGATCCCCAATAAAGCAAAGCATACTGATCTGGAGCCCCGCCGCCGTAGCTTTGCGCACGCGGCTAACGCTCCTGGACTCAATGTCACCGTTGACCGCGCTCGAAAAAAGAGCCGTGGTGGCCGAAAATGTTTGTTCGAGATCTAGGACGTACACCCAAGCGCGCTTTTGAGATCAAACCTCGCGGCACAAGGGCGGCGAACGGTATCTGAAACGCATCGGCACACCAAATTCAGCCCAAGCACTCGTACTTAGTATTGAATAGTATCCCCCGACAGCAGCAGCAAATGCTCGTCGGGAGAACAAGGCAGTACGCTTAGTGGCCCGGGTGGGGGGCGAGCTGCGAAATGGACCGGTGTGTGGGAACAGTCGGCCGTAAACAAATGGCAGCGGCGGAACTGCGTATGTCCTCTGGGGTGGGTGGGCTACAAGCTGCGTCGGCGTGGAAGCATCAAGCTGAGCATTTGCAACATGGACAAGAAAATGCAAAATGGGTCCGACAGCTGTGAGATTTGAACTCACGCGGGTTACCCCAATAGATTTCTAGTCTATCGCCTTAACCACTCGGCCAAGCTGTCGTTAAAATTTAACCTAAACCAACCCCTTCACCACATTCGCCGTATGCAGCAACCACGCCACCCTCACCGGTGCTGCGGCTGCCAGAGCGCAATGCGCAGCCTGCAGGCACGTTCTCCATCACCTCGGACCGTCTCACCAGAGCTTCATCACGCATATACCTCCGTGTGCTCTGCCCGTGTCGCTGATGCATACAGGGCTACTGCGAGCTTACGTCGAGGCCAAGTGCGAGAAACGGCCATACTGCCGCGTCTCGATCGCCAAGAGGGAGCACCACAGCGCCTGCAGCTGTCCCAGAGAGTGCTAGAACAGGAAAGGTTTGTCCCTGACCAAAAAGACGACAAGATATCGGAGGAGGGGATCGAACCCTCGATCTTGAGCGTGTTAAGCTCACGTCCTAACCACTAGACGACACCGACACTCAATATCAACACGCATCCTCCCCGACCAACATCGTGCACGCACATTCCACAACCCTACACCCACTTACTGGACTCCCCATGCCGATGCGACGCATCCTCCGCTGACCACGCACCACCACGTGCCCTACTTGCGTCACCATATCCGTCAGATGCGCCTTTAGGATCCCCAATAAAGCAAAGCATACTGATCTGGAGCCCCGCCGCCGTAGCTTTGCGCACGCGGCTAACGCTCCTGGACTCAATGTCACCGTTGACCGCGCTCGAAAAAAGAGCCGTGGTGGCCGAAAATGTTTGTTCGAGATCTAGGACGTACACCCAAGCGCGCTTTTGAGATCAAACCTCGCGGCACAAGGGCGGCGAACGGTATCTGAAACGCATCGGCACACCAAATTCAGCCCAAGCACTCGTACTTAGTATTGAATAGTATCCCCCGACAGCAGCAGCAAATGCTCGTCGGGAGAACAAGGCGGTACGCTTAGTGGCCCGGGTGGGGGGCGAGCTGCGAAATGGACCGGTGTGTGGGAACAGTCGGCCGTAAACAAATGGCAGCGGCGGAACTGCGTATGTCCTCTGGGGTGGGTGGGCTACAAGCTGCGTCGGCGTGGAAGCATCAAGCTGAGCATTTGCAACATGGACAAGAAAATGCAAAATGGGTCCGACAGCTGTGAGATTTGAACTCACGCGGGTTACCCCAATAGATTTCTAGTCTATCGCCTTAACCACTCGGCCAAGCTGTCGTTAAAATTTAACCTAAACCAACCCCTTCACCACATTCGCCGTATGCAGCAACCACGCCACCCTCACCGGTGCTGCGGCTGCCAGAGCGCAATGCGCAGCCTGCAGGCACGTTCTCCATCACCTCGGACCGTCTCACCAGAGCTTCATCACGCATATACCTCCGTGTGCTCTGCCCGTGTCGCTGATGCATACAGGGCTACTGCGAGCTTACGTCGAGGCCAAGTGCGAGAAACGGCCATACTGCCGCGTCTCGATCGCCAAGAGGGAGCACCACAGCGCCTGCAGCTGTCCCAGAGAGTGCTAGAACAGGAAAGGTTTGTCCCTGACCAAAAAGACGACAAGATATCGGAGGAGGGGATCGAACCCTCGATCTTGAGCGTGTTAAGCTCACGTCCTAACCACTAGACGACACCGACACTCAATATCAACACGCATCCTCCCCGACCAACATCGTGCACGCACATTCCACAACCCTACACCCACTTACTGGACTCCCCATGCCGATGCGACGCATCCTCCGCTGACCACGCACCACCACGTGCCCTACTTGCGTCACCATATCCGTCAGATGCGCCTTTAGGATCCCCAATAAAGCAAAGCATACTGATCTGGAGCCCCGCCGCCGTAGCTTTGCGCACGCGGCTAACGCTCCTGGACTCAATGTCACCGTTGACCGCGCTCGAAAAAAGAGCCGTGGTGGCCGAAAATGTTTGTTCGAGATCTAGGACGTACACCCAAGCGCGCTTTTGAGATCAAACCTCGCGGCACAAGGGCGGCGAACGGTATCTGAAACGCATCGGCACACCAAATTCAGCCCAAGCACTCGTACTTAGTATTGAATAGTATCCCCCGACAGCAGCAGCAAATGCTCGTCGGGAGAACAAGGCGGTACGCTTAGTGGCCCGGGTGGGGGGCGAGCTGCGAAATGGACCGGTGTGTGGGAACAGTCGGCCGTAAACAAATGGCAGCGGCGGAACTGCGTATGTCCTCTGGGGTGGGTGGGCTACAAGCTGCGTCGGCGTGGAAGCATCAAGCTGAGCATTTGCAACATGGACAAGAAAATGCAAAATGGGTCCGACAGCTGTGAGATTTGAACTCACGCGGGTTACCCCAATAGATTTCTAGTCTATCGCCTTAACCACTCGGCCAAGCTGTCGTTAAAATTTAACCTAAACCAACCCCTTCACCACATTCGCCGTATGCAGCAACCACGCCACCCTCACCGGTGCTGCGGCTGCCAGAGCGCAATGCGCAGCCTGCAGGCACGTTCTCCATCACCTCGGACCGTCTCACCAGAGCTTCATCACGCATATACCTCCGTGTGCTCTGCCCGTGTCGCTGATGCATACAGGGCTACTGCGAGCTTACGTCGAGGCCAAGTGCGAGAAACGGCCATACTGCCGCGTCTCGATCGCCAAGAGGGAGCACCACAGCGCCTGCAGCTGTCCCAGAGAGTGCTAGAACAGGAAAGGTTTGTCCCTGACCAAAAAGACGACAAGATATCGGAGGAGGGGATCGAACCCTCGATCTTGAGCGTGTTAAGCTCACGTCCTAACCACTAGACGACACCGACACTCAATATCAACACGCATCCTCCCCGACCAACATCGTGCACGCACATTCCACAACCCTACACCCACTTACTGGACTCCCCATGCCGATGCGACGCATCCTCCGCTGACCACGCACCACCACGTGCCCTACTTGCGTCACCATATCCGTCAGATGCGCCTTTAGGATCCCCAATAAAGCAAAGCATACTGATCTGGAGCCCCGCCGCCGTAGCTTTGCGCACGCGGCTAGCGCTCCTGGACTCAATGTCACCGTTGACCGCGCTCGAAAAAAGAGCCGTGGTGGCCGAAAATGTTTGTTCGAGATCTAGAACGTACACCCAAGCGCGCTTTTGAGATCAAACCTCGCGGCACAAGGGCGGCGAACGGTATCTGAAACGCATCGGCACACCAAATTCAGCCCAAGCACTCGTACTTAGTATTGAATAGTATCCCCCGACAGCAGCAGCAAATGCTCGTCGGGAGAACAAGGCGGTACGCTTAGTGGCCCGGGTGGGGGGCGAGCTGCGAAATGGACCGGTGTGTGGGAACAGTCGGCCGTAAACAAATGGCAGCGGCGGAACTGCGTATGTCCTCTGGGGTGGGTGGGCTACAAGCTGCGTCGGCGTGGAAGCATCAAGCTGAGCATTTGCAACATGGACAAGAAAATGCAAAATGGGTCCGACAGCTGTGAGATTTGAACTCACGCGGGTTACCCCAATAGATTTCTAGTCTATCGCCTTAACCACTCGGCCAAGCTGTCGTTAAAATTTAACCTAAACCAACCCCTCCACCACATTCGCCGTATGCAGCAACCACGCCACCCTCACCGGTGCTGCGGCTGCCAGAGCGCAATGCGCAGCCTGCAGGCACGTTCTCCATCACCTCGGACCGTCTCACCAGAGCTTCATCACGCATATACCTCCGTGTGCTCTGCCCGTGTCGCTGATGCATACAGGGCTACTGCGAGCTTACGTCGAGGCCAAGTGCGAGAAACGGCCATACTGCCGCGTCTCGATCGCCAAGAGGGAGCACCACAGCGCCTGCAGCTGTCCCAGAGAGTGCTAGAACAGGAAAGGTTTGTCCCTGACCAAAAAGACGACAACATATCGGAGGAGGGGATCGAACCCTCGATCTTGAGCGTGTTAAGCTCACGTCCTAACCACTAGACGACACCGACACTCAATATCAACACGCATCCTCCCCGACCAACATCGTGCACGCATATTCCACAACCCTACACCCACTTACTGGACTCCCCATGCCGATGCGACGCATCCTCCGCTGACCACGCACCACCACGTGCCCTACTTGCGTCACCATATCCGTCAGATGCGCCTTTAGGATCCCCAATAAAGCAAAGCATACTGATCTGGAGCCCCGCCGCCGTAGCTTTGCGCACGCGGCTAGCGCTCCTGGACTCAATGTCACCCTTGACCGCGCTCGAAAATAGAGCCGTGGTGGCCGAAAAATGTTTGTTCGAGATCTAGAACGTACACCCAAGCGCGCTTTTGAGATCAAACCTCGCGGCACAAGGGCGGCGAACGGTATCTGAAACGCATCGGCACACCAAATTCAGCCCAAGCACTCGTACTTAGTATTGAATAGTATCCCCCGACAGCAGCAGCAAATGCTCGTCGGGAGAACAAGGCGGTACGCTTAGTGGCCCGGGTGGGGGGCGAGCTGCGAAATGGACCGGTGTGTGGGAACAGTCGGCCGTAAACAAATGGCAGCGGCGGAACTGCGTATGTCCTCTGGGGTGGGTGGGCTACAAGCTGCGTCGGCGTGGAAGCATCAAGCTGAGCATTTGCAACATGGACAAGAAAATGCAAAATGGGTCCGACAGCTGTGAGATTTGAACTCACGCGGGTTACCCCAATAGATTTCTAGTCTATCGCCTTAACCACTCGGCCAAGCTGTCGTTAAAATTTAACCTAAACCAACCCCTTCACCACATTCGCCGTATGCAGCAACCACGCCACCCTCACCGGTGCTGCGGCTGCCAGAGCGCAATGCGCAGCCTGCAGGCACGTTCTCCATCACCTCGGACCGTCTCACCAGAGCTTCATCACGCATATACCTCCGTGTGCTCTGCCCGTGTCGCTGATGCATACAGGGCTACTGCGAGCTTACGTCGAGGCCAAGTGCGAGAAACGGCCATACTGCCGCGTCTCGATCGCCAAGAGGGAGCACCACAGCGCCTGCAGCTGTCCCAGAGAGTGCTAGAACAGGAAAGGTTTGTCCCTGACCAAAAAGACGACAAGATATCGGAGGAGGGGATCGAACCCTCGATCTTGAGCGTGTTAAGCTCACGTCCTAACCACTAGACGACACCGACACTCAATATCAACACGCATCCTCCCCGACCAACATCGTGCACGCACATTCCACAACCCTACACCCACTTACTGGACTCCCCATGCCGATGCGACGCATCCTCCGCTGACCACGCACCACCACGTGCCCTACTTGCGTCACCATATCCGTCAGATGCGCCTTTAGGATCCCCAATAAAGCAAAGCATACTGATCTGGAGCCCCGCCGCCGTAGCTTTGCGCACGCGGCTAGCGCTCCTGGACTCAATGTCACCGTTGACCGCGCTCGAAAAAAGAGCCGTGGTGGCCGAAAATGTTTGTTCGAGATCTAGAACGTACACCCAAGCGCGCTTTTGAGATCAAACCTCGCGGCACAAGGGCGGCGAACGGTATCTGAAACGCATCGGCACACCAAATTCAGCCCAAGCACTCGTACTTAGTATTGAATAGTATCCCCCGACAGCAGCAGCAAATGCTCGTCGGGAGAACAAGGCGGTACGCTTAGTGGCCCGGGTGGGGGGCGAGCTGCGAAATGGACCGGTGTGTGGGAACAGTCGGCCGTAAACAAATGGCAGCGGCGGAACTGCGTATGTCCTCTGGGGTGGGTGGGCTACAAGCTGCGTCGGCGTGGAAGCATCAAGCTGAGCATTTGCAACATGGACAAGAAAATGCAAAATGGGTCCGACAGCTGTGAGATTTGAACTCACGCGGGTTACCCCAATAGATTTCTAGTCTATCGCCTTAACCACTCGGCCAAGCTGTCGTTAAAATTTAACCTAAACCAACCCCTTCACCACATTCGCCGTATGCAGCAACCACGCCACCCTCACCGGTGCTGCGGCTGCCAGAGCGCAATGCGCAGCCTGCAGGCACGTTCTCCATCACCTCGGACCGTCTCACCAGAGCTTCATCACGCATATACCTCCGTGTGCTCTGCCCGTGTCGCTGATGCATACAGGGCTACTGCGAGCTTACGTCGAGGCCAAGTGCGAGAAACGGCCATACTGCCGCGTCTCGATCGCCAAGAGGGAGCACCACAGCGCCTGCAGCTGTCCCAGAGAGTGCTAGAACAGGAAAGGTTTGTCCCTGACCAAAAAGACGACAAGATATCGGAGGAGGGGATCGAACCCTCGATCTTGAGCGTGTTAAGCTCACGTCCTAACCACTAGACGACACCGACACTCAATATCAACACGCATCCTCCCCGACCAACATCGTGCACGCATATTCCACAACCCTACACCCACTTACTGGACTCCCCATGCCGATGCGACGCATCCTCCGCTGACCACGCACCACCACGTGCCCTACTTGCGTCACCATATCCGTCAGATGCGCCTTTAGGATCCCCAATAAAGCAAAGCATACTGATCTGGAGCCCCGCCGCCGTAGCTTTGCGCACGCGGCTAGCGCTCCTGGACTCAATGTCACCCTTGACCGCGCTCGAAAATAGAGCCGTGGTGGCCGAAAAATGTTTGTTCGAGATCTAGGACGTACACCCAAGCGCGCTTTTGAGATCAAACCTCGCGGCACAAGGGCGGCGAACGGTATCTGAAACGCATCGGCACACCAAATTCAGCCCAAGCACTCGTACTTAGTATTGAATAGTATCCCCCGACAGCAGCAGCAAATGCTCGTCGGGAGAACAAGGCGGTACGCTTAGTGGCCCGGGTGGGGGGCGAGCTGCGAAATGGACCGGTGTGTGGGAACAGTCGGCCGTAAACAAATGGCAGCGGCGGAACTGCGTATGTCCTCTGGGGTGGGTGGGCTACAAGCTGCGTCGGCGTGGAAGCATCAAGCTGAGCATTTGCAACATGGACAAGAAAATGCAAAATGGGTCCGACAGCTGTGAGATTTGAACTCACGCGGGTTACCCCAATAGATTTCTAGTCTATCGCCTTAACCACTCGGCCAAGCTGTCGTTAAAATTTAACCTAAACCAACCCCTTCACCACATTCGCCGTATGCAGCAACCACGCCACCCTCACCGGTGCTGCGGCTGCCAGAGCGCAATGCGCAGCCTGCAGGCACGTTCTCCATCACCTCGGACCGTCTCACCAGAGCTTCATCACGCATATACCTCCGTGTGCTCTGCCCGTGTCGCTGATGCATACAGGGCTACTGCGAGCTTACGTCGAGGCCAAGTGCGAGAAACGGCCATACTGCCGCGTCTCGATCGCCAAGAGGGAGCACCACAGCGCCTGCAGCTGTCCCAGAGAGTGCTAGAACAGGAAAGGTTTGTCCCTGACCAAAAAGACGACAAGATATCGGAGGAGGGGATCGAACCCTCGATCTTGAGCGTGTTAAGCTCACGTCCTAACCACTAGACGACACCGACACTCAATATCAACACGCATCCTCCCCGACCAACATCGTGCACGCATATTCCACAACCCTACACCCACTTACTGGACTCCCCATGCCGATGCGACGCATCCTCCGCTGACCACGCACCACCACGTGCCCTACTTGCGTCACCATATCCGTCAGATGCGCCTTTAGGATCCCCAATAAAGCAAAGCATACTGATCTGGAGCCCCGCCGCCGTAGCTTTGCGCACGCGGCTAGCGCTCCTGGACTCAATGTCACCCTTGACCGCGCTCGAAAATAGAGCCGTGGTGGCCGAAAAATGTTTGTTCGAGATCTAGGACGTACACCCAAGCGCGCTTTTGAGATCAAACCTCGCGGCACAAGGGCGGCGAACGGTATCTGAAACGCATCGGCACACCAAATTCAGCCCAAGCACTCGTACTTAGTATTGAATAGTATCCCCCGACAGCAGCAGCAAATGCTCGTCGGGAGAACAAGGCGGTACGCTTAGTGGCCCGGGTGGGGGGCGAGCTGCGAAATGGACCGGTGTGTGGGAACAGTCGGCCGTAAACAAATGGCAGCGGCGGAACTGCGTATGTCCTCTGGGGTGGGTGGGCTACAAGCTGCGTCGGCGTGGAAGCATCAAGCTGAGCATTTGCAACATGGACAAGAAAATGCAAAATGGGTCCGACAGCTGTGAGATTTGAACTCACGCGGGTTACCCCAATAGATTTCTAGTCTATCGCCTTAACCACTCGGCCAAGCTGTCGTTAAAATTTAACCTAAACCAACCCCTTCACCACATTCGCCGTATGCAGCAACCACGCCACCCTCACCGGTGCTGCGGCTGCCAGAGCGCAATGCGCAGCCTGCAGGCACGTTCTCCATCACCTCGGACCGTCTCACCAGAGCTTCATCACGCATATACCTCCGTGTGCTCTGCCCGTGTCGCTGATGCATACAGGGCTACTGCGAGCTTACGTCGAGGCCAAGTGCGAGAAACGGCCATACTGCCGCGTCTCGATCGCCAAGAGGGAGCACCACAGCGCCTGCAGCTGTCCCAGAGAGTGCTAGAACAGGAAAGGTTTGTCCCTGACCAAAAAGACGACAAGATATCGGAGGAGGGGATCGAACCCTCGATCTTGAGCGTGTTAAGCTCACGTCCTAACCACTAGACGACACCGACACTCAATATCAACACGCATCCTCCCCGACCAACATCGTGCACGCATATTCCACAACCCTACACCCACTTACTGGACTCCCCATGCCGATGCGACGCATCCTCCGCTGACCACGCACCACCACGTGCCCTACTTGCGTCACCATATCCGTCAGATGCGCCTTTAGGATCCCCAATAAAGCAAAGCATACTGATCTGGAGCCCCGCCGCCGTAGCTTTGCGCACGCGGCTAGCGCTCCTGGACTCAATGTCACCCTTGACCGCGCTCGAAAATAGAGCCGTGGTGGCCGAAAAATGTTTGTTCGAGATCTAGGACGTACACCCAAGCGCGCTTTTGAGATCAAACCTCGCGGCACAAGGGCGGCGAACGGTATCTGAAACGCATCGGCACACCAAATTCAGCCCAAGCACTCGTACTTAGTATTGAATAGTATCCCCCGACAGCAGCAGCAAATGCTCGTCGGGAGAACAAGGCGGTACGCTTAGTGGCCCGGGTGGGGGGCGAGCTGCGAAATGGACCGGTGTGTGGGAACAGTCGGCCGTAAACAAATGGCAGCGGCGGAACTGCGTATGTCCTCTGGGGTGGGTGGGCTACAAGCTGCGTCGGCGTGGAAGCATCAAGCTGAGCATTTGCAACATGGACAAGAAAATGCAAAATGGGTCCGACAGCTGTGAGATTTGAACTCACGCGGGTTACCCCAATAGATTTCTAGTCTATCGCCTTAACCACTCGGCCAAGCTGTCGTTAAAATTTAACCTAAACCAACCCCTTCACCACATTCGCCGTATGCAGCAACCACGCCACCCTCACCGGTGCTGCGGCTGCCAGAGCGCAATGCGCAGCCTGCAGGCACGTTCTCCATCACCTCGGACCGTCTCACCAGAGCTTCATCACGCATATACCTCCGTGTGCTCTGCCCGTGTCGCTGATGCATACAGGGCTACTGCGAGCTTACGTCGAGGCCAAGTGCGAGAAACGGCCATACTGCCGCGTCTCGATCGCCAAGAGGGAGCACCACAGCGCCTGCAGCTGTCCCAGAGAGTGCTAGAACAGGAAAGGTTTGTCCCTGACCAAAAAGACGACAAGATATCGGAGGAGGGGATCGAACCCTCGATCTTGAGCGTGTTAAGCTCACGTCCTAACCACTAGACGACACCGACACTCAATATCAACACGCATCCTCCCCGACCAACATCGTGCACGCACATTCCACAACCCTACACCCACTTACTGGACTCCCCATGCCGATGCGACGCATCCTCCGCTGACCACGCACCACCACGTGCCCTACTTGCGTCACCATATCCGTCAGATGCGCCTTTAGGATCCCCAATAAAGCAAAGCATACTGATCTGGAGCCCCGCCGCCGTAGCTTTGCGCACGCGGCTAACGCTCCTGGACTCAATGTCACCCTTGACCGCGCTCGAAAATAGAGCCGTGGTGGCCGAAAAATGTTTGTTCGAGATCTAGGACGTACACCCAAGCGCGCTTTTGAGATCAAACCTCGCGGCACAAGGGCGGCGAACGGTATCTGAAACGCATCGGCACACCAAATTCAGCCCAAGCACTCGTACTTAGTATTGAATAGTATCCCCCGACAGCAGCAGCAAATGCTCGTCGGGAGAACAAGGCGGTACGCTTAGTGGCCCGGGTGGGGGGCGAGCTGCGAAATGGACCGGTGTGTGGGAACAGTCGGCCGTAAACAAATGGCAGCGGCGGAACTGCGTATGTCCTCTGGGGTGGGTGGGCTACAAGCTGCGTCGGCGTGGAAGCATCAAGCTGAGCATTTGCAACATGGACAAGAAAATGCAAAATGGGTCCGACAGCTGTGAGATTTGAACTCACGCGGGTTACCCCAATAGATTTCTAGTCTATCGCCTTAACCACTCGGCCAAGCTGTCGTTAAAATTTAACCTAAACCAACCCCTTCACCACATTCGCCGTATGCAGCAACCACGCCACCCTCACCGGTGCTGCGGCTGCCAGAGCGCAATGCGCAGCCTGCAGGCACGTTCTCCATCACCTCGGACCGTCTCACCAGAGCTTCATCACGCATATACCTCCGTGTGCTCTGCCCGTGTCGCTGATGCATACAGGGCTACTGCGAGCTTACGTCGAGGCCAAGTGCGAGAAACGGCCATACTGCCGCGTCTCGATCGCCAAGAGGGAGCACCACAGCGCCTGCAGCTGTCCCAGAGAGTGCTAGAACAGGAAAGGTTTGTCCCTGACCAAAAAGACGACAAGATATCGGAGGAGGGGATCGAACCCTCGATCTTGAGCGTGTTAAGCTCACGTCCTAACCACTAGACGACACCGACACTCAATATCAACACGCATCCTCCCCGACCAACATCGTGCACGCACATTCCACAACCCTACACCCACTTACTGGACTCCCCATGCCGATGCGACGCATCCTCCGCTGACCACGCACCACCACGTGCCCTACTTGCGTCACCATATCCGTCAGATGCGCCTTTAGGATCCCCAATAAAGCAAAGCATACTGATCTGGAGCCCCGCCGCCGTAGCTTTGCGCACGCGGCTAGCGCTCCTGGACTCAATGTCACCGTTGACCGCGCTCGAAAAAAGAGCCGTGGTGGCCGAAAAATGTTTGTTCGAGATCTAGGACGTACACCCAAGCGCGCTTTTGAGATCAAACCTCGCGGCACAAGGGCGGCGAACGGTATCTGAAACGCATCGGCACACCAAATTCAGCCCAAGCACTCGTACTTAGTATTGAATAGTATCCCCCGACAGCAGCAGCAAATGCTCGTCGGGAGAACAAGGCGGTACGCTTAGTGGCCCGGGTGGGGGGCGAGCTGCGAAATGGACCGGTGTGTGGGAACAGTCGGCCGTAAACAAATGGCAGCGGCGGAACTGCGTATGTCCTCTGGGGTGGGTGGGCTACAAGCTGCGTCGGCGTGGAAGCATCAAGCTGAGCATTTGCAACATGGACAAGAAAATGCAAAATGGGTCCGACAGCTGTGAGATTTGAACTCACGCGGGTTACCCCAATAGATTTCTAGTCTATCGCCTTAACCACTCGGCCAAGCTGTCGTTAAAATTTAACCTAAACCAACCCCTTCACCACATTCGCCGTATGCAGCAACCACGCCACCCTCACCGGTGCTGCGGCTGCCAGAGCGCAATGCGCAGCCTGCAGGCACGTTCTCCATCACCTCGGACCGTCTCACCAGAGCTTCATCACGCATATACCTCCGTGTGCTCTGCCCGTGTCGCTGATGCATACAGGGCTACTGCGAGCTTACGTCGAGGCCAAGTGCGAGAAACGGCCATACTGCCGCGTCTCGATCGCCAAGAGGGAGCACCACAGCGCCTGCAGCTGTCCCAGAGAGTGCTAGAACAGGAAAGGTTTGTCCCTGACCAAAAAGACGACAAGATATCGGAGGAGGGGATCGAACCCTCGATCTTGAGCGTGTTAAGCTCACGTCCTAACCACTAGACGACACCGACACTCAATATCAACACGCATCCTCCCCGACCAACATCGTGCACGCATATTCCACAACCCTACACCCACTTACTGGACTCCCCATGCCGATGCGACGCATCCTCCGCTGACCACGCACCACCACGTGCCCTACTTGCGTCGCCATATCCGTCAGATGCGCCTTTAGGATCCCCAATAAAGCAAAGCATACTGATCTGGAGCCCCGCCGCCGTAGCTTTGCGCACGCGGCTAACGCTCCTGGACTCAATGTCACCGTTGACCGCGCTCGAAAAAAGAGCCGTGGTGGCCGAAAATGTTTGTTCGAGATCTAGAACGTACACCCAAGCGCGCTTTTGAGATCAAACCTCGCGGCACAAGGGCGGCGAACGGTATCTGAAACGCATCGGCACACCAAATTCAGCCCAAGCACTCGTACTTAGTATTGAATAGTATCCCCCGACAGCAGCAGCAAATGCTCGTCGGGAGAACAAGGCGGTACGCTTAGTGGCCCGGGTGGGGGGCGAGCTGCGAAATGGACCGGTGTGTGGGAACAGTCGGCCGTAAACAAATGGCAGCGGCGGAACTGCGTATGTCCTCTGGGGTGGGTGGGCTACAAGCTGCGTCGGCGTGGAAGCATCAAGCTGAGCATTTGCAACATGGACAAGAAAATGCAAAATGGGTCCGACAGCTGTGAGATTTGAACTCACGCGGGTTACCCCAATAGATTTCTAGTCTATCGCCTTAACCACTCGGCCAAGCTGTCGTTAAAATTTAACCTAAACCAACCCCTTCACCACATTCGCCGTATGCAGCAACCACGCCACCCTCACCGGTGCTGCGGCTGCCAGAGCGCAATGCGCAGCCTGCAGGCACGTTCTCCATCACCTCGGACCGTCTCACCAGAGCTTCATCACGCATATACCTCCGTGTGCTCTGCCCGTGTCGCTGATGCATACAGGGCTACTGCGAGCTTACGTCGAGGCCAAGTGCGAGAAACGGCCATACTGCCGCGTCTCGATCGCCAAGAGGGAGCACCACAGCGCCTGCAGCTGTCCCAGAGAGTGCTAGAACAGGAAAGGTTTGTCCCTGACCAAAAAGACGACAAGATATCGGAGGAGGGGATCGAACCCTCGATCTTGAGCGTGTTAAGCTCACGTCCTAACCACTAGACGACACCGACACTCAATATCAACACGCATCCTCCCCGACCAACATCGTGCACGCATATTCCACAACCCTACACCCACTTACTGGACTCCCCATGCCGATGCGACGCATCCTCCGCTGACCACGCACCACCACGTGCCCTACTTGCGTCGCCATATCCGTCAGATGCGCCTTTAGGATCCCCAATAAAGCAAAGCATACTGATCTGGAGCCCCGCCGCCGTAGCTTTGCGCACGCGGCTAACGCTCCTGGACTCAATGTCACCGTTGACCGCGCTCGAAAAAAGAGCCGTGGTGGCCGAAAATGTTTGTTCGAGATCTAGAACGTACACCCAAGCGCGCTTTTGAGATCAAACCTCGCGGCACAAGGGCGGCGAACGGTATCTGAAACGCATCGGCACACCAAATTCAGCCCAAGCACTCGTACTTAGTATTGAATAGTATCCCCCGACAGCAGCAGCAAATGCTCGTCGGGAGAACAAGGCGGTACGCTTAGTGGCCCGGGTGGGGGGCGAGCTGCGAAATGGACCGGTGTGTGGGAACAGTCGGCCGTAAACAAATGGCAGCGGCGGAACTGCGTATGTCCTCTGGGGTGGGTGGGCTACAAGCTGCGTCGGCGTGGAAGCATCAAGCTGAGCATTTGCAACATGGACAAGAAAATGCAAAATGGGTCCGACAGCTGTGAGATTTGAACTCACGCGGGTTACCCCAATAGATTTCTAGTCTATCGCCTTAACCACTCGGCCAAGCTGTCGTTAAAATTTAACCTAAACCAACCCCTTCACCACATTCGCCGTATGCAGCAACCACGCCACCCTCACCGGTGCTGCGGCTGCCAGAGCGCAATGCGCAGCCTGCAGGCACGTTCTCCATCACCTCGGACCGTCTCACCAGAGCTTCATCACGCATATACCTCCGTGTGCTCTGCCCGTGTCGCTGATGCATACAGGGCTACTGCGAGCTTACGTCGAGGCCAAGTGCGAGAAACGGCCATACTGCCGCGTCTCGATCGCCAAGAGGGAGCACCACAGCGCCTGCAGCTGTCCCAGAGAGTGCTAGAACAGGAAAGGTTTGTCCCTGACCAAAAAGACGACAAGATATCGGAGGAGGGGATCGAACCCTCGATCTTGAGCGTGTTAAGCTCACGTCCTAACCACTAGACGACACCGACACTCAATATCAACACGCATCCTCCCCGACCAACATCGTGCACGCATATTCCACAACCCTACACCCACTTACTGGACTCCCCATGCCGATGCGACGCATCCTCTGCTGACCACGCACCACCACGTGCCCTACTTGCGTCACCATATCCGTCAGATGCGCCTTTAGGATCCCCAATAAAGCAAAGCATACTGATCTGGAGCCCCGCCGCCGTAGCTTTGCGCACGCGGCTAGCGCTCCTGGACTCAATGTCACCGTTGACCGCGCTCGAAAAAAGAGCCGTGGTGGCCGAAAAATGTTTGTTCGAGATCTAGGACGTACACCCAAGCGCGCTTTTGAGATCAAACCTCGCGGCACAAGGGCGGCGAACGGTATCTGAAACGCATCGGCACACCAAATTCAGCCCAAGCACTCGTACTTAGTATTGAATAGTATCCCCCGACAGCAGCAGCAAATGCTCGTCGGGAGAACAAGGCGGTACGCTTAGTGGCCCGGGTGGGGGGCGAGCTGCGAAATGGACCGGTGTGTGGGAACAGTCGGCCGTAAACAAATGGCAGCGGCGGAACTGCGTATGTCCTCTGGGGTGGGTGGGCTACAAGCTGCGTCGGCGTGGAAGCATCAAGCTGAGCATTTGCAACATGGACAAGAAAATGCAAAATGGGTCCGACAGCTGTGAGATTTGAACTCACGCGGGTTACCCCAATAGATTTCTAGTCTATCGCCTTAACCACTCGGCCAAGCTGTCGTTAAAATTTAACCGAAACCAACCCCTTCACCACATTCGCCGTATGCAGCAACCACGCCACCCTCACCGGTGCTGCGGCTGCCAGAGCGCAATGCGCAGCCTGCAGGCACGTTCTCCATCACCTCGGACCGTCTCACCAGAGCTTCATCACGCATATACCTCCGTGTGCTCTGCCCGTGTCGCTGATGCATACAGGGCTACTGCGAGCTTACGTCGAGGCCAAGTGCGAGAAACGGCCATACTGCCGCGTCTCGATCGCCAAGAGGGAGCACCACAGCGCCTGCAGCTGTCCCAGAGAGTGCTAGAACAGGAAAGGTTTGTCCCTGACCAAAAAGACGACAAGATATCGGAGGAGGGGATCGAACCCTCGATCTTGAGCGTGTTAAGCTCACGTCCTAACCACTAGACGACACCGACACTCAATATCAACACGCATCCTCCCCGACCAACATCGTGCACGCACATTCCACAACCCTACACCCACTTACTGGACTCCCCATGCCGATGCGACGCATCCTCCGCTGACCACGCACCACCACGTGCCCTACTTGCGTCACCATATCCGTCAGATGCGCCTTTAGGATCCCCAATAAAGCAAAGCATACTGATCTGGAGCCCCGCCGCCGTAGCTTTGCGCACGCGGCTAACGCTCCTGGACTCAATGTCACCCTTGACCGCGCTCGAAAATAGAGCCGTGGTGGCCGAAAAATGTTTGTTCGAGATCTAGGACGTACACCCAAGCGCGCTTTTGAGATCAAACCTCGCGGCACAAGGGCGGCGAACGGTATCTGAAACGCATCGGCACACCAAATTCAGCCCAAGCACTCGTACTTAGTATTGAATAGTATCCCCCGACAGCAGCAGCAAATGCTCGTCGGGAGAACAAGGCGGTACGCTTAGTGGCCCGGGTGGGGGGCGAGCTGCGAAATGGACCGGTGTGTGGGAACAGTCGGCCGTAAACAAATGGCAGCGGCGGAACTGCGTATGTCCTCTGGGGTGGGTGGGCTACAAGCTGCGTCGGCGTGGAAGCATCAAGCTGAGCATTTGCAACATGGACAAGAAAATGCAAAATGGGTCCGACAGCTGTGAGATTTGAACTCACGCGGGTTACCCCAATAGATTTCTAGTCTATCGCCTTAACCACTCGGCCAAGCTGTCGTTAAAATTTAACCGAAACCAACCCCTTCACCACATTCGCCGTATGCAGCAACCACGCCACCCTCACCGGTGCTGCGGCTGCCAGAGCGCAATGCGCAGCCTGCAGGCACGTTCTCCATCACCTCGGACCGTCTCACCAGAGCTTCATCACGCATATACCTCCGTGTGCTCTGCCCGTGTCGCTGATGCATACAGGGCTACTGCGAGCTTACGTCGAGGCCAAGTGCGAGAAACGGCCATACTGCCGCGTCTCGATCGCCAAGAGGGAGCACCACAGCGCCTGCAGCTGTCCCAGAGAGTGCTAGAACAGGAAAGGTTTGTCCCTGACCAAAAAGACGACAAGATATCGGAGGAGGGGATCGAACCCTCGATCTTGAGCGTGTTAAGCTCACGTCCTAACCACTAGACGACACCGACACTCAATATCAACACGCATCCTCCCCGACCAACATCGTGCACGCACATTCCACAACCCTACACCCACTTACTGGACTCCCCATGCCGATGCGACGCATCCTCCGCTGACCACGCACCACCACGTGCCCTACTTGCGTCACCATATCCGTCAGATGCGCCTTTAGGATCCCCAATAAAGCAAAGCATACTGATCTGGAGCCCCGCCGCCGTAGCTTTGCGCACGCGGCTAACGCTCCTGGACTCAATGTCACCCTTGACCGCGCTCGAAAATAGAGCCGTGGTGGCCGAAAAATGTTTGTTCGAGATCTAGGACGTACACCCAAGCGCGCTTTTGAGATCAAACCTCGCGGCACAAGGGCGGCGAACGGTATCTGAAACGCATCGGCACACCAAATTCAGCCCAAGCACTCGTACTTAGTATTGAATAGTATCCCCCGACAGCAGCAGCAAATGCTCGTCGGGAGAACAAGGCGGTACGCTTAGTGGCCCGGGTGGGGGGCGAGCTGCGAAATGGACCGGTGTGTGGGAACAGTCGGCCGTAAACAAATGGCAGCGGCGGAACTGCGTATGTCCTCTGGGGTGGGTGGGCTACAAGCTGCGTCGGCGTGGAAGCATCAAGCTGAGCATTTGCAACATGGACAAGAAAATGCAAAATGGGTCCGACAGCTGTGAGATTTGAACTCACGCGGGTTACCCCAATAGATTTCTAGTCTATCGCCTTAACCACTCGGCCAAGCTGTCGTTAAAATTTAACCTAAACCAACCCCTTCACCACATTCGCCGTATGCAGCAACCACGCCACCCTCACCGGTGCTGCGGCTGCCAGAGCGCAATGCGCAGCCTGCAGGCACGTTCTCCATCACCTCGGACCGTCTCACCAGAGCTTCATCACGCATATACCTCCGTGTGCTCTGCCCGTGTCGCTGATGCATACAGGGCTACTGCGAGCTTACGTCGAGGCCAAGTGCGAGAAACGGCCATACTGCCGCGTCTCGATCGCCAAGAGGGAGCACCACAGCGCCTGCAGCTGTCCCAGAGAGTGCTAGAACAGGAAAGGTTTGTCCCTGACCAAAAAGACGACAAGATATCGGAGGAGGGGATCGAACCCTCGATCTTGAGCGTGTTAAGCTCACGTCCTAACCACTAGACGACACCGACACTCAATATCAACACGCATCCTCCCCGACCAACATCGTGCACGCACATTCCACAACCCTACACCCACTTACTGGACTCCCCATGCCGATGCGACGCATCCTCCGCTGACCACGCACCACCACGTGCCCTACTTGCGTCACCATATCCGTCAGATGCGCCTTTAGGATCCCCAATAAAGCAAAGCATACTGATCTGGAGCCCCGCCGCCGTAGCTTTGCGCACGCGGCTAACGCTCCTGGACTCAATGTCACCCTTGACCGCGCTCGAAAATAGAGCCGTGGTGGCCGAAAAATGTTTGTTCGAGATCTAGGACGTACACCCAAGCGCGCTTTTGAGATCAAACCTCGCGGCACAAGGGCGGCGAACGGTATCTGAAACGCATCGGCACACCAAATTCAGCCCAAGCACTCGTACTTAGTATTGAATAGTATCCCCCGACAGCAGCAGCAAATGCTCGTCGGGAGAACAAGGCGGTACGCTTAGTGGCCCGGGTGGGGGGCGAGCTGCGAAATGGACCGGTGTGTGGGAACAGTCGGCCGTAAACAAATGGCAGCGGCGGAACTGCGTATGTCCTCTGGGGTGGGTGGGCTACAAGCTGCGTCGGCGTGGAAGCATCAAGCTGAGCATTTGCAACATGGACAAGAAAATGCAAAATGGGTCCGACAGCTGTGAGATTTGAACTCACGCGGGTTACCCCAATAGATTTCTAGTCTATCGCCTTAACCACTCGGCCAAGCTGTCGTTAAAATTTAACCTAAACCAACCCCTTCACCACATTCGCCGTATGCAGCAACCACGCCACCCTCACCGGTGCTGCGGCTGCCAGAGCGCAATGCGCAGCCTGCAGGCACGTTCTCCATCACCTCGGACCGTCTCACCAGAGCTTCATCACGCATATACCTCCGTGTGCTCTGCCCGTGTCGCTGATGCATACAGGGCTACTGCGAGCTTACGTCGAGGCCAAGTGCGAGAAACGGCCATACTGCCGCGTCTCGATCGCCAAGAGGGAGCACCACAGCGCCTGCAGCTGTCCCAGAGAGTGCTAGAACAGGAAAGGTTTGTCCCTGACCAAAAAGACGACAAGATATCGGAGGAGGGGATCGAACCCTCGATCTTGAGCGTGTTAAGCTCACGTCCTAACCACTAGACGACACCGACACTCAATATCAACACGCATCCTCCCCGACCAACATCGCGCACGCACATTCCACAACCCTACACCCACTTACTGGACTCCCCATGCCGATGCGACGCATCCTCCGCTGACCACGCACCACCACGTGCCCTACTTGCGTCACCATATCCGTCAGATGCGCCTTTAGGATCCCCAATAAAGCAAAGCATACTGATCTGGAGCCCCGCCGCCGTAGCTTTGCGCACGCGGCTAGCGCTCCTGGACTCAATGTCACCGTTGACCGCGCTCGAAAAAAGAGCCGTGGTGGCCGAAAAATGTTTGTTCGAGATCTAGGACGTACACCCAAGCGCGCTTTTGAGATCAAACCTCGCGGCACAAGGGCGGCGAACGGTATCTGAAACGCATCGGCACACCAAATTCAGCCCAAGCACTCGTACTTAGTATTGAATAGTATCCCCCGACAGCAGCAGCAAATGCTCGTCGGGAGAACAAGGCGGTACGCTTAGTGGCCCGGGTGGGGGGCGAGCTGCGAAATGGACCGGTGTGTGGGAACAGTCGGCCGTAAACAAATGGCAGCGGCGGAACTGCGTATGTCCTCTGGGGTGGGTGGGCTACAAGCTGCGTCGGCGTGGAAGCATCAAGCTGAGCATTTGCAACATGGACAAGAAAATGCAAAATGGGTCCGACAGCTGTGAGATTTGAACTCACGCGGGTTACCCCAATAGATTTCTAGTCTATCGCCTTAACCACTCGGCCAAGCTGTCGTTAAAATTTAACCTAAACCAACCCCTTCACCACATTCGCCGTATGCAGCAACCACGCCACCCTCACCGGTGCTGCGGCTGCCAGAGCGCAATGCGCAGCCTGCAGGCACGTTCTCCATCACCTCGGACCGTCTCACCAGAGCTTCATCACGCATATACCTCCGTGTGCTCTGCCCGTGTCGCTGATGCATACAGGGCTACTGCGAGCTTACGTCGAGGCCAAGTGCGAGAAACGGCCATACTGCCGCGTCTCGATCGCCAAGAGGGAGCACCACAGCGCCTGCAGCTGTCCCAGAGAGTGCTAGAACAGGAAAGGTTTGTCCCTGACCAAAAAGACGACAAGATATCGGAGGAGGGGATCGAACCCTCGATCTTGAGCGTGTTAAGCTCACGTCCTAACCACTAGACGACACCGACACTCAATATCAACACGCATCCTCCCCGACCAACATCGCGCACGCACATTCCACAACCCTACACCCACTTACTGGACTCCCCATGCCGATGCGACGCATCCTCCGCTGACCACGCACCACCACGTGCCCTACTTGCGTCACCATATCCGTCAGATGCGCCTTTAGGATCCCCAATAAAGCAAAGCATACTGATCTGGAGCCCCGCCGCCGTAGCTTTGCGCACGCGGCTAGCGCTCCTGGACTCAATGTCACCGTTGACCGCGCTCGAAAAAAGAGCCGTGGTGGCCGAAAAATGTTTGTTCGAGATCTAGGACGTACACCCAAGCGCGCTTTTGAGATCAAACCTCGCGGCACAAGGGCGGCGAACGGTATCTGAAACGCATCGGCACACCAAATTCAGCCCAAGCACTCGTACTTAGTATTGAATAGTATCCCCCGACAGCAGCAGCAAATGCTCGTCGGGAGAACAAGGCGGTACGCTTAGTGGCCCGGGTGGGGGGCGAGCTGCGAAATGGACCGGTGTGTGGGAACAGTCGGCCGTAAACAAATGGCAGCGGCGGAACTGCGTATGTCCTCTGGGGTGGGTGGGCTACAAGCTGCGTCGGCGTGGAAGCATCAAGCTGAGCATTTGCAACATGGACAAGAAAATGCAAAATGGGTCCGACAGCTGTGAGATTTGAACTCACGCGGGTTACCCCAATAGATTTCTAGTCTATCGCCTTAACCACTCGGCCAAGCTGTCGTTAAAATTTAACCTAAACCAACCCCTTCACCACATTCGCCGTATGCAGCAACCACGCCACCCTCACCGGTGCTGCGGCTGCCAGAGCGCAATGCGCAGCCTGCAGGCACGTTCTCCATCACCTCGGACCGTCTCACCAGAGCTTCATCACGCATATACCTCCGTGTGCTCTGCCCGTGTCGCTGATGCATACAGGGCTACTGCGAGCTTACGTCGAGGCCAAGTGCGAGAAACGGCCATACTGCCGCGTCTCGATCGCCAAGAGGGAGCACCACAGCGCCTGCAGCTGTCCCAGAGAGTGCTAGAACAGGAAAGGTTTGTCCCTGACCAAAAAGACGACAAGATATCGGAGGAGGGGATCGAACCCTCGATCTTGAGCGTGTTAAGCTCACGTCCTAACCACTAGACGACACCGACACTCAATATCAACACGCATCCTCCCCGACCAACATCGTGCACGCATATTCCACAACCCTACACCCACTTACTGGACTCCCCATGCCGATGCGACGCATCCTCCGCTGACCACGCACCACCACGTGCCCTACTTGCGTCGCCATATCCGTCAGATGCGCCTTTAGGATCCCCAATAAAGCAAAGCATACTGATCTGGAGCCCCGCCGCCGTAGCTTTGCGCACGCGGCTAGCGCTCCTGGACTCAATGTCACCGTTGACCGCGCTCGAAAAAAGAGCCGTGGTGGCCGAAAATGTTTGTTCGAGATCTAGAACGTACACCCAAGCGCGCTTTTGAGATCAAACCTCGCGGCACAAGGGCGGCGAACGGTATCTGAAACGCATCGGCACACCAAATTCAGCCCAAGCACTCGTACTTAGTATTGAATAGTATCCCCCGACAGCAGCAGCAAATGCTCGTCGGGAGAACAAGGCGGTACGCTTAGTGGCCCGGGTGGGGGGCGAGCTGCGAAATGGACCGGTGTGTGGGAACAGTCGGCCGTAAACAAATGGCAGCGGCGGAACTGCGTATGTCCTCTGGGGTGGGTGGGCTACAAGCTGCGTCGGCGTGGAAGCATCAAGCTGAGCATTTGCAACATGGACAAGAAAATGCAAAATGGGTCCGACAGCTGTGAGATTTGAACTCACGCGGGTTACCCCAATAGATTTCTAGTCTATCGCCTTAACCACTCGGCCAAGCTGTCGTTAAAATTTAACCTAAACCAACCCCTTCACCACATTCGCCGTATGCAGCAACCACGCCACCCTCACCGGTGCTGCGGCTGCCAGAGCGCAATGCGCAGCCTGCAGGCACGTTCTCCATCACCTCGGACCGTCTCACCAGAGCTTCATCACGCATATACCTCCGTGTGCTCTGCCCGTGTCGCTGATGCATACAGGGCTACTGCGAGCTTACGTCGAGGCCAAGTGCGAGAAACGGCCATACTGCCGCGTCTCGATCGCCAAGAGGGAGCACCACAGCGCCTGCAGCTGTCCCAGAGAGTGCTAGAACAGGAAAGGTTTGTCCCTGACCAAAAAGACGACAAGATATCGGAGGAGGGGATCGAACCCTCGATCTTGAGCGTGTTAAGCTCACGTCCTAACCACTAGACGACACCGACACTCAATATCAACACGCATCCTCCCCGACCAACATCGTGCACGCATATTCCACAACCCTACACCCACTTACTGGACTCCCCATGCCGATGCGACGCATCCTCCGCTGACCACGCACCACCACGTGCCCTACTTGCGTCGCCATATCCGTCAGATGCGCCTTTAGGATCCCCAATAAAGCAAAGCATACTGATCTGGAGCCCCGCCGCCGTAGCTTTGCGCACGCGGCTAGCGCTCCTGGACTCAATGTCACCGTTGACCGCGCTCGAAAAAAGAGCCGTGGTGGCCGAAAATGTTTGTTCGAGATCTAGAACGTACACCCAAGCGCGCTTTTGAGATCAAACCTCGCGGCACAAGGGCGGCGAACGGTATCTGAAACGCATCGGCACACCAAATTCAGCCCAAGCACTCGTACTTAGTATTGAATAGTATCCCCCGACAGCAGCAGCAAATGCTCGTCGGGAGAACAAGGCGGTACGCTTAGTGGCCCGGGTGGGGGGCGAGCTGCGAAATGGACCGGTGTGTGGGAACAGTCGGCCGTAAACAAATGGCAGCGGCGGAACTGCGTATGTCCTCTGGGGTGGGTGGGCTACAAGCTGCGTCGGCGTGGAAGCATCAAGCTGAGCATTTGCAACATGGACAAGAAAATGCAAAATGGGTCCGACAGCTGTGAGATTTGAACTCACGCGGGTTACCCCAATAGATTTCTAGTCTATCGCCTTAACCACTCGGCCAAGCTGTCGTTAAAATTTAACCTAAACCAACCCCTTCACCACATTCGCCGTATGCAGCAACCACGCCACCCTCACCGGTGCTGCGGCTGCCAGAGCGCAATGCGCAGCCTGCAGGCACGTTCTCCATCACCTCGGACCGTCTCACCAGAGCTTCATCACGCATATACCTCCGTGTGCTCTGCCCGTGTCGCTGATGCATACAGGGCTACTGCGAGCTTACGTCGAGGCCAAGTGCGAGAAACGGCCATACTGCCGCGTCTCGATCGCCAAGAGGGAGCACCACAGCGCCTGCAGCTGTCCCAGAGAGTGCTAGAACAGGAAAGGTTTGTCCCTGACCAAAAAGACGACAAGATATCGGAGGAGGGGATCGAACCCTCGATCTTGAGCGTGTTAAGCTCACGTCCTAACCACTAGACGACACCGACACTCAATATCAACACGCATCCTCCCCGACCAACATCGTGCACGCATATTCCACAACCCTACACCCACTTACTGGACTCCCCATGCCGATGCGACGCATCCTCTGCTGACCACGCACCACCACGTGCCCTACTTGCGTCACCATATCCGTCAGATGCGCCTTTAGGATCCCCAATAAAGCAAAGCATACTGATCTGGAGCCCCGCCGCCGTAGCTTTGCGCACGCGGCTAGCGCTCCTGGACTCAATGTCACCGTTGACCGCGCTCGAAAAAAGAGCCGTGGTGGCCGAAAAATGTTTGTTCGAGATCTAGGACGTACACCCAAGCGCGCTTTTGAGATCAAACCTCGCGGCACAAGGGCGGCGAACGGTATCTGAAACGCATCGGCACACCAAATTCAGCCCAAGCACTCGTACTTAGTATTGAATAGTATCCCCCGACAGCAGCAGCAAATGCTCGTCGGGAGAACAAGGCGGTACGCTTAGTGGCCCGGGTGGGGGGCGAGCTGCGAAATGGACCGGTGTGTGGGAACAGTCGGCCGTAAACAAATGGCAGCGGCGGAACTGCGTATGTCCTCTGGGGTGGGTGGGCTACAAGCTGCGTCGGCGTGGAAGCATCAAGCTGAGCATTTGCAACATGGACAAGAAAATGCAAAATGGGTCCGACAGCTGTGAGATTTGAACTCACGCGGGTTACCCCAATAGATTTCTAGTCTATCGCCTTAACCACTCGGCCAAGCTGTCGTTAAAATTTAACCTAAACCAACCCCTTCACCACATTCGCCGTATGCAGCAACCACGCCACCCTCACCGGTGCTGCGGCTGCCAGAGCGCAATGCGCAGCCTGCAGGCACGTTCTCCATCACCTCGGACCGTCTCACCAGAGCTTCATCACGCATATACCTCCGTGTGCTCTGCCCGTGTCGCTGATGCATACAGGGCTACTGCGAGCTTACGTCGAGGCCAAGTGCGAGAAACGGCCATACTGCCGCGTCTCGATCGCCAAGAGGGAGCACCACAGCGCCTGCAGCTGTCCCAGAGAGTGCTAGAACAGGAAAGGTTTGTCCCTGACCAAAAAGACGACAAGATATCGGAGGAGGGGATCGAACCCTCGATCTTGAGCGTGTTAAGCTCACGTCCTAACCACTAGACGACACCGACACTCAATATCAACACGCATCCTCCCCGACCAACATCGTGCACGCATATTCCACAACCCTACACCCACTTACTGGACTCCCCATGCCGATGCGACGCATCCTCCGCTGACCACGCACCACCACGTGCCCTACTTGCGTCACCATATCCGTCAGATGCGCCTTTAGGATCCCCAATAAAGCAAAGCATACTGATCTGGAGCCCCGCCGCCGTAGCTTTGCGCACGCGGCTAGCGCTCCTGGACTCAATGTCACCCTTGACCGCGCTCGAAAATAGAGCCGTGGTGGCCGAAAAATGTTTGTTCGAGATCTAGGACGTACACCCAAGCGCGCTTTTGAGATCAAACCTCGCGGCACAAGGGCGGCGAACGGTATCTGAAACGCATCGGCACACCAAATTCAGCCCAAGCACTCGTACTTAGTATTGAATAGTATCCCCCGACAGCAGCAGCAAATGCTCGTCGGGAGAACAAGGCGGTACGCTTAGTGGCCCGGGTGGGGGGCGAGCTGCGAAATGGACCGGTGTGTGGGAACAGTCGGCCGTAAACAAATGGCAGCGGCGGAACTGCGTATGTCCTCTGGGGTGGGTGGGCTACAAGCTGCGTCGGCGTGGAAGCATCAAGCTGAGCATTTGCAACATGGACAAGAAAATGCAAAATGGGTCCGACAGCTGTGAGATTTGAACTCACGCGGGTTACCCCAATAGATTTCTAGTCTATCGCCTTAACCACTCGGCCAAGCTGTCGTTAAAATTTAACCTAAACCAACCCCTTCACCACATTCGCCGTATGCAGCAACCACGCCACCCTCACCGGTGCTGCGGCTGCCAGAGCGCAATGCGCAGCCTGCAGGCACGTTCTCCATCACCTCGGACCGTCTCACCAGAGCTTCATCACGCATATACCTCCGTGTGCTCTGCCCGTGTCGCTGATGCATACAGGGCTACTGCGAGCTTACGTCGAGGCCAAGTGCGAGAAACGGCCATACTGCCGCGTCTCGATCGCCAAGAGGGAGCACCACAGCGCCTGCAGCTGTCCCAGAGAGTGCTAGAACAGGAAAGGTTTGTCCCTGACCAAAAAGACGACAAGATATCGGAGGAGGGGATCGAACCCTCGATCTTGAGCGTGTTAAGCTCACGTCCTAACCACTAGACGACACCGACACTCAATATCAACACGCATCCTCCCCGACCAACATCGTGCACGCATATTCCACAACCCTACACCCACTTACTGGACTCCCCATGCCGATGCGACGCATCCTCCGCTGACCACGCACCACCACGTGCCCTACTTGCGTCACCATATCCGTCAGATGCGCCTTTAGGATCCCCAATAAAGCAAAGCATACTGATCTGGAGCCCCGCCGCCGTAGCTTTGCGCACGCGGCTAGCGCTCCTGGACTCAATGTCACCCTTGACCGCGCTCGAAAATAGAGCCGTGGTGGCCGAAAAATGTTTGTTCGAGATCTAGGACGTACACCCAAGCGCGCTTTTGAGATCAAACCTCGCGGCACAAGGGCGGCGAACGGTATCTGAAACGCATCGGCACACCAAATTCAGCCCAAGCACTCGTACTTAGTATTGAATAGTATCCCCCGACAGCAGCAGCAAATGCTCGTCGGGAGAACAAGGCGGTACGCTTAGTGGCCCGGGTGGGGGGCGAGCTGCGAAATGGACCGGTGTGTGGGAACAGTCGGCCGTAAACAAATGGCAGCGGCGGAACTGCGTATGTCCTCTGGGGTGGGTGGGCTACAAGCTGCGTCGGCGTGGAAGCATCAAGCTGAGCATTTGCAACATGGACAAGAAAATGCAAAATGGGTCCGACAGCTGTGAGATTTGAACTCACGCGGGTTACCCCAATAGATTTCTAGTCTATCGCCTTAACCACTCGGCCAAGCTGTCGTTAAAATTTAACCTAAACCAACCCCTTCACCACATTCGCCGTATGCAGCAACCACGCCACCCTCACCGGTGCTGCGGCTGCCAGAGCGCAATGCGCAGCCTGCAGGCACGTTCTCCATCACCTCGGACCGTCTCACCAGAGCTTCATCACGCATATACCTCCGTGTGCTCTGCCCGTGTCGCTGATGCATACAGGGCTACTGCGAGCTTACGTCGAGGCCAAGTGCGAGAAACGGCCATACTGCCGCGTCTCGATCGCCAAGAGGGAGCACCACAGCGCCTGCAGCTGTCCCAGAGAGTGCTAGAACAGGAAAGGTTTGTCCCTGACCAAAAAGACGACAAGATATCGGAGGAGGGGATCGAACCCTCGATCTTGAGCGTGTTAAGCTCACGTCCTAACCACTAGACGACACCGACACTCAATATCAACACGCATCCTCCCCGACCAACATCGTGCACGCACATTCCACAACCCTACACCCACTTACTGGACTCCCCATGCCGATGCGACGCATCCTCCGCTGACCACGCACCACCACGTGCCCTACTTGCGTCACCATATCCGTCAGATGCGCCTTTAGGATCCCCAATAAAGCAAAGCATACTGATCTGGAGCCCCGCCGCCGTAGCTTTGCGCACGCGGCTAACGCTCCTGGACTCAATGTCACCCTTGACCGCGCTCGAAAATAGAGCCGTGGTGGCCGAAAAATGTTTGTTCGAGATCTAGGACGTACACCCAAGCGCGCTTTTGAGATCAAACCTCGCGGCACAAGGGCGGCGAACGGTATCTGAAACGCATCGGCACACCAAATTCAGCCCAAGCACTCGTACTTAGTATTGAATAGTATCCCCCGACAGCAGCAGCAAATGCTCGTCGGGAGAACAAGGCGGTACGCTTAGTGGCCCGGGTGGGGGGCGAGCTGCGAAATGGACCGGTGTGTGGGAACAGTCGGCCGTAAACAAATGGCAGCGGCGGAACTGCGTATGTCCTCTGGGGTGGGTGGGCTACAAGCTGCGTCGGCGTGGAAGCATCAAGCTGAGCATTTGCAACATGGACAAGAAAATGCAAAATGGGTCCGACAGCTGTGAGATTTGAACTCACGCGGGTTACCCCAATAGATTTCTAGTCTATCGCCTTAACCACTCGGCCAAGCTGTCGTTAAAATTTAACCTAAACCAACCCCTTCACCACATTCGCCGTATGCAGCAACCACGCCACCCTCACCGGTGCTGCGGCTGCCAGAGCGCAATGCGCAGCCTGCAGGCACGTTCTCCATCACCTCGGACCGTCTCACCAGAGCTTCATCACGCATATACCTCCGTGTGCTCTGCCCGTGTCGCTGATGCATACAGGGCTACTGCGAGCTTACGTCGAGGCCAAGTGCGAGAAACGGCCATACTGCCGCGTCTCGATCGCCAAGAGGGAGCACCACAGCGCCTGCAGCTGTCCCAGAGAGTGCTAGAACAGGAAAGGTTTGTCCCTGACCAAAAAGACGACAAGATATCGGAGGAGGGGATCGAACCCTCGATCTTGAGCGTGTTAAGCTCACGTCCTAACCACTAGACGACACCGACACTCAATATCAACACGCATCCTCCCCGACCAACATCGTGCACGCACATTCCACAACCCTACACCCACTTACTGGACTCCCCATGCCGATGCGACGCATCCTCCGCTGACCACGCACCACCACGTGCCCTACTTGCGTCACCATATCCGTCAGATGCGCCTTTAGGATCCCCAATAAAGCAAAGCATACTGATCTGGAGCCCCGCCGCCGTAGCTTTGCGCACGCGGCTAGCGCTCCTGGACTCAATGTCACCGTTGACCGCGCTCGAAAAAAGAGCCGTGGTGGCCGAAAAATGTTTGTTCGAGATCTAGGACGTACACCCAAGCGCGCTTTTGAGATCAAACCTCGCGGCACAAGGGCGGCGAACGGTATCTGAAACGCATCGGCACACCAAATTCAGCCCAAGCACTCGTACTTAGTATTGAATAGTATCCCCCGACAGCAGCAGCAAATGCTCGTCGGGAGAACAAGGCGGTACGCTTAGTGGCCCGGGTGGGGGGCGAGCTGCGAAATGGACCGGTGTGTGGGAACAGTCGGCCGTAAACAAATGGCAGCGGCGGAACTGCGTATGTCCTCTGGGGTGGGTGGGCTACAAGCTGCGTCGGCGTGGAAGCATCAAGCTGAGCATTTGCAACATGGACAAGAAAATGCAAAATGGGTCCGACAGCTGTGAGATTTGAACTCACGCGGGTTACCCCAATAGATTTCTAGTCTATCGCCTTAACCACTCGGCCAAGCTGTCGTTAAAATTTAACCTAAACCAACCCCTTCACCACATTCGCCGTATGCAGCAACCACGCCACCCTCACCGGTGCTGCGGCTGCCAGAGCGCAATGCGCAGCCTGCAGGCACGTTCTCCATCACCTCGGACCGTCTCACCAGAGCTTCATCACGCATATACCTCCGTGTGCTCTGCCCGTGTCGCTGATGCATACAGGGCTACTGCGAGCTTACGTCGAGGCCAAGTGCGAGAAACGGCCATACTGCCGCGTCTCGATCGCCAAGAGGGAGCACCACAGCGCCTGCAGCTGTCCCAGAGAGTGCTAGAACAGGAAAGGTTTGTCCCTGACCAAAAAGACGACAAGATATCGGAGGAGGGGATCGAACCCTCGATCTTGAGCGTGTTAAGCTCACGTCCTAACCACTAGACGACACCGACACTCAATATCAACACGCATCCTCCCCGACCAACATCGTGCACGCATATTCCACAACCCTACACCCACTTACTGGACTCCCCATGCCGATGCGACGCATCCTCCGCTGACCACGCACCACCACGTGCCCTACTTGCGTCGCCATATCCGTCAGATGCGCCTTTAGGATCCCCAATAAAGCAAAGCATACTGATCTGGAGCCCCGCCGCCGTAGCTTTGCGCACGCGGCTAACGCTCCTGGACTCAATGTCACCGTTGACCGCGCTCGAAAAAAGAGCCGTGGTGGCCGAAAATGTTTGTTCGAGATCTAGAACGTACACCCAAGCGCGCTTTTGAGATCAAACCTCGCGGCACAAGGGCGGCGAACGGTATCTGAAACGCATCGGCACACCAAATTCAGCCCAAGCACTCGTACTTAGTATTGAATAGTATCCCCCGACAGCAGCAGCAAATGCTCGTCGGGAGAACAAGGCGGTACGCTTAGTGGCCCGGGTGGGGGGCGAGCTGCGAAATGGACCGGTGTGTGGGAACAGTCGGCCGTAAACAAATGGCAGCGGCGGAACTGCGTATGTCCTCTGGGGTGGGTGGGCTACAAGCTGCGTCGGCGTGGAAGCATCAAGCTGAGCATTTGCAACATGGACAAGAAAATGCAAAATGGGTCCGACAGCTGTGAGATTTGAACTCACGCGGGTTACCCCAATAGATTTCTAGTCTATCGCCTTAACCACTCGGCCAAGCTGTCGTTAAAATTTAACCTAAACCAACCCCTTCACCACATTCGCCGTATGCAGCAACCACGCCACCCTCACCGGTGCTGCGGCTGCCAGAGCGCAATGCGCAGCCTGCAGGCACGTTCTCCATCACCTCGGACCGTCTCACCAGAGCTTCATCACGCATATACCTCCGTGTGCTCTGCCCGTGTCGCTGATGCATACAGGGCTACTGCGAGCTTACGTCGAGGCCAAGTGCGAGAAACGGCCATACTGCCGCGTCTCGATCGCCAAGAGGGAGCACCACAGCGCCTGCAGCTGTCCCAGAGAGTGCTAGAACAGGAAAGGTTTGTCCCTGACCAAAAAGACGACAAGATATCGGAGGAGGGGATCGAACCCTCGATCTTGAGCGTGTTAAGCTCACGTCCTAACCACTAGACGACACCGACACTCAATATCAACACGCATCCTCCCCGACCAACATCGTGCACGCATATTCCACAACCCTACACCCACTTACTGGACTCCCCATGCCGATGCGACGCATCCTCCGCTGACCACGCACCACCACGTGCCCTACTTGCGTCGCCATATCCGTCAGATGCGCCTTTAGGATCCCCAATAAAGCAAAGCATACTGATCTGGAGCCCCGCCGCCGTAGCTTTGCGCACGCGGCTAACGCTCCTGGACTCAATGTCACCGTTGACCGCGCTCGAAAAAAGAGCCGTGGTGGCCGAAAATGTTTGTTCGAGATCTAGAACGTACACCCAAGCGCGCTTTTGAGATCAAACCTCGCGGCACAAGGGCGGCGAACGGTATCTGAAACGCATCGGCACACCAAATTCAGCCCAAGCACTCGTACTTAGTATTGAATAGTATCCCCCGACAGCAGCAGCAAATGCTCGTCGGGAGAACAAGGCGGTACGCTTAGTGGCCCGGGTGGGGGGCGAGCTGCGAAATGGACCGGTGTGTGGGAACAGTCGGCCGTAAACAAATGGCAGCGGCGGAACTGCGTATGTCCTCTGGGGTGGGTGGGCTACAAGCTGCGTCGGCGTGGAAGCATCAAGCTGAGCATTTGCAACATGGACAAGAAAATGCAAAATGGGTCCGACAGCTGTGAGATTTGAACTCACGCGGGTTACCCCAATAGATTTCTAGTCTATCGCCTTAACCACTCGGCCAAGCTGTCGTTAAAATTTAACCTAAACCAACCCCTTCACCACATTCGCCGTATGCAGCAACCACGCCACCCTCACCGGTGCTGCGGCTGCCAGAGCGCAATGCGCAGCCTGCAGGCACGTTCTCCATCACCTCGGACCGTCTCACCAGAGCTTCATCACGCATATACCTCCGTGTGCTCTGCCCGTGTCGCTGATGCATACAGGGCTACTGCGAGCTTACGTCGAGGCCAAGTGCGAGAAACGGCCATACTGCCGCGTCTCGATCGCCAAGAGGGAGCACCACAGCGCCTGCAGCTGTCCCAGAGAGTGCTAGAACAGGAAAGGTTTGTCCCTGACCAAAAAGACGACAAGATATCGGAGGAGGGGATCGAACCCTCGATCTTGAGCGTGTTAAGCTCACGTCCTAACCACTAGACGACACCGACACTCAATATCAACACGCATCCTCCCCGACCAACATCGTGCACGCATATTCCACAACCCTACACCCACTTACTGGACTCCCCATGCCGATGCGACGCATCCTCTGCTGACCACGCACCACCACGTGCCCTACTTGCGTCACCATATCCGTCAGATGCGCCTTTAGGATCCCCAATAAAGCAAAGCATACTGATCTGGAGCCCCGCCGCCGTAGCTTTGCGCACGCGGCTAGCGCTCCTGGACTCAATGTCACCGTTGACCGCGCTCGAAAAAAGAGCCGTGGTGGCCGAAAAATGTTTGTTCGAGATCTAGGACGTACACCCAAGCGCGCTTTTGAGATCAAACCTCGCGGCACAAGGGCGGCGAACGGTATCTGAAACGCATCGGCACACCAAATTCAGCCCAAGCACTCGTACTTAGTATTGAATAGTATCCCCCGACAGCAGCAGCAAATGCTCGTCGGGAGAACAAGGCGGTACGCTTAGTGGCCCGGGTGGGGGGCGAGCTGCGAAATGGACCGGTGTGTGGGAACAGTCGGCCGTAAACAAATGGCAGCGGCGGAACTGCGTATGTCCTCTGGGGTGGGTGGGCTACAAGCTGCGTCGGCGTGGAAGCATCAAGCTGAGCATTTGCAACATGGACAAGAAAATGCAAAATGGGTCCGACAGCTGTGAGATTTGAACTCACGCGGGTTACCCCAATAGATTTCTAGTCTATCGCCTTAACCACTCGGCCAAGCTGTCGTTAAAATTTAACCGAAACCAACCCCTTCACCACATTCGCCGTATGCAGCAACCACGCCACCCTCACCGGTGCTGCGGCTGCCAGAGCGCAATGCGCAGCCTGCAGGCACGTTCTCCATCACCTCGGACCGTCTCACCAGAGCTTCATCACGCATATACCTCCGTGTGCTCTGCCCGTGTCGCTGATGCATACAGGGCTACTGCGAGCTTACGTCGAGGCCAAGTGCGAGAAACGGCCATACTGCCGCGTCTCGATCGCCAAGAGGGAGCACCACAGCGCCTGCAGCTGTCCCAGAGAGTGCTAGAACAGGAAAGGTTTGTCCCTGACCAAAAAGACGACAAGATATCGGAGGAGGGGATCGAACCCTCGATCTTGAGCGTGTTAAGCTCACGTCCTAACCACTAGACGACACCGACACTCAATATCAACACGCATCCTCCCCGACCAACATCGTGCACGCACATTCCACAACCCTACACCCACTTACTGGACTCCCCATGCCGATGCGACGCATCCTCCGCTGACCACGCACCACCACGTGCCCTACTTGCGTCACCATATCCGTCAGATGCGCCTTTAGGATCCCCAATAAAGCAAAGCATACTGATCTGGAGCCCCGCCGCCGTAGCTTTGCGCACGCGGCTAACGCTCCTGGACTCAATGTCACCCTTGACCGCGCTCGAAAATAGAGCCGTGGTGGCCGAAAAATGTTTGTTCGAGATCTAGGACGTACACCCAAGCGCGCTTTTGAGATCAAACCTCGCGGCACAAGGGCGGCGAACGGTATCTGAAACGCATCGGCACACCAAATTCAGCCCAAGCACTCGTACTTAGTATTGAATAGTATCCCCCGACAGCAGCAGCAAATGCTCGTCGGGAGAACAAGGCGGTACGCTTAGTGGCCCGGGTGGGGGGCGAGCTGCGAAATGGACCGGTGTGTGGGAACAGTCGGCCGTAAACAAATGGCAGCGGCGGAACTGCGTATGTCCTCTGGGGTGGGTGGGCTACAAGCTGCGTCGGCGTGGAAGCATCAAGCTGAGCATTTGCAACATGGACAAGAAAATGCAAAATGGGTCCGACAGCTGTGAGATTTGAACTCACGCGGGTTACCCCAATAGATTTCTAGTCTATCGCCTTAACCACTCGGCCAAGCTGTCGTTAAAATTTAACCGAAACCAACCCCTTCACCACATTCGCCGTATGCAGCAACCACGCCACCCTCACCGGTGCTGCGGCTGCCAGAGCGCAATGCGCAGCCTGCAGGCACGTTCTCCATCACCTCGGACCGTCTCACCAGAGCTTCATCACGCATATACCTCCGTGTGCTCTGCCCGTGTCGCTGATGCATACAGGGCTACTGCGAGCTTACGTCGAGGCCAAGTGCGAGAAACGGCCATACTGCCGCGTCTCGATCGCCAAGAGGGAGCACCACAGCGCCTGCAGCTGTCCCAGAGAGTGCTAGAACAGGAAAGGTTTGTCCCTGACCAAAAAGACGACAAGATATCGGAGGAGGGGATCGAACCCTCGATCTTGAGCGTGTTAAGCTCACGTCCTAACCACTAGACGACACCGACACTCAATATCAACACGCATCCTCCCCGACCAACATCGTGCACGCACATTCCACAACCCTACACCCACTTACTGGACTCCCCATGCCGATGCGACGCATCCTCCGCTGACCACGCACCACCACGTGCCCTACTTGCGTCACCATATCCGTCAGATGCGCCTTTAGGATCCCCAATAAAGCAAAGCATACTGATCTGGAGCCCCGCCGCCGTAGCTTTGCGCACGCGGCTAACGCTCCTGGACTCAATGTCACCCTTGACCGCGCTCGAAAATAGAGCCGTGGTGGCCGAAAAATGTTTGTTCGAGATCTAGGACGTACACCCAAGCGCGCTTTTGAGATCAAACCTCGCGGCACAAGGGCGGCGAACGGTATCTGAAACGCATCGGCACACCAAATTCAGCCCAAGCACTCGTACTTAGTATTGAATAGTATCCCCCGACAGCAGCAGCAAATGCTCGTCGGGAGAACAAGGCGGTACGCTTAGTGGCCCGGGTGGGGGGCGAGCTGCGAAATGGACCGGTGTGTGGGAACAGTCGGCCGTAAACAAATGGCAGCGGCGGAACTGCGTATGTCCTCTGGGGTGGGTGGGCTACAAGCTGCGTCGGCGTGGAAGCATCAAGCTGAGCATTTGCAACATGGACAAGAAAATGCAAAATGGGTCCGACAGCTGTGAGATTTGAACTCACGCGGGTTACCCCAATAGATTTCTAGTCTATCGCCTTAACCACTCGGCCAAGCTGTCGTTAAAATTTAACCTAAACCAACCCCTTCACCACATTCGCCGTATGCAGCAACCACGCCACCCTCACCGGTGCTGCGGCTGCCAGAGCGCAATGCGCAGCCTGCAGGCACGTTCTCCATCACCTCGGACCGTCTCACCAGAGCTTCATCACGCATATACCTCCGTGTGCTCTGCCCGTGTCGCTGATGCATACAGGGCTACTGCGAGCTTACGTCGAGGCCAAGTGCGAGAAACGGCCATACTGCCGCGTCTCGATCGCCAAGAGGGAGCACCACAGCGCCTGCAGCTGTCCCAGAGAGTGCTAGAACAGGAAAGGTTTGTCCCTGACCAAAAAGACGACAAGATATCGGAGGAGGGGATCGAACCCTCGATCTTGAGCGTGTTAAGCTCACGTCCTAACCACTAGACGACACCGACACTCAATATCAACACGCATCCTCCCCGACCAACATCGTGCACGCACATTCCACAACCCTACACCCACTTACTGGACTCCCCATGCCGATGCGACGCATCCTCCGCTGACCACGCACCACCACGTGCCCTACTTGCGTCACCATATCCGTCAGATGCGCCTTTAGGATCCCCAATAAAGCAAAGCATACTGATCTGGAGCCCCGCCGCCGTAGCTTTGCGCACGCGGCTAACGCTCCTGGACTCAATGTCACCCTTGACCGCGCTCGAAAATAGAGCCGTGGTGGCCGAAAAATGTTTGTTCGAGATCTAGGACGTACACCCAAGCGCGCTTTTGAGATCAAACCTCGCGGCACAAGGGCGGCGAACGGTATCTGAAACGCATCGGCACACCAAATTCAGCCCAAGCACTCGTACTTAGTATTGAATAGTATCCCCCGACAGCAGCAGCAAATGCTCGTCGGGAGAACAAGGCGGTACGCTTAGTGGCCCGGGTGGGGGGCGAGCTGCGAAATGGACCGGTGTGTGGGAACAGTCGGCCGTAAACAAATGGCAGCGGCGGAACTGCGTATGTCCTCTGGGGTGGGTGGGCTACAAGCTGCGTCGGCGTGGAAGCATCAAGCTGAGCATTTGCAACATGGACAAGAAAATGCAAAATGGGTCCGACAGCTGTGAGATTTGAACTCACGCGGGTTACCCCAATAGATTTCTAGTCTATCGCCTTAACCACTCGGCCAAGCTGTCGTTAAAATTTAACCTAAACCAACCCCTTCACCACATTCGCCGTATGCAGCAACCACGCCACCCTCACCGGTGCTGCGGCTGCCAGAGCGCAATGCGCAGCCTGCAGGCACGTTCTCCATCACCTCGGACCGTCTCACCAGAGCTTCATCACGCATATACCTCCGTGTGCTCTGCCCGTGTCGCTGATGCATACAGGGCTACTGCGAGCTTACGTCGAGGCCAAGTGCGAGAAACGGCCATACTGCCGCGTCTCGATCGCCAAGAGGGAGCACCACAGCGCCTGCAGCTGTCCCAGAGAGTGCTAGAACAGGAAAGGTTTGTCCCTGACCAAAAAGACGACAAGATATCGGAGGAGGGGATCGAACCCTCGATCTTGAGCGTGTTAAGCTCACGTCCTAACCACTAGACGACACCGACACTCAATATCAACACGCATCCTCCCCGACCAACATCGCGCACGCACATTCCACAACCCTACACCCACTTACTGGACTCCCCATGCCGATGCGACGCATCCTCCGCTGACCACGCACCACCACGTGCCCTACTTGCGTCACCATATCCGTCAGATGCGCCTTTAGGATCCCCAATAAAGCAAAGCATACTGATCTGGAGCCCCGCCGCCGTAGCTTTGCGCACGCGGCTAGCGCTCCTGGACTCAATGTCACCGTTGACCGCGCTCGAAAAAAGAGCCGTGGTGGCCGAAAAATGTTTGTTCGAGATCTAGGACGTACACCCAAGCGCGCTTTTGAGATCAAACCTCGCGGCACAAGGGCGGCGAACGGTATCTGAAACGCATCGGCACACCAAATTCAGCCCAAGCACTCGTACTTAGTATTGAATAGTATCCCCCGACAGCAGCAGCAAATGCTCGTCGGGAGAACAAGGCGGTACGCTTAGTGGCCCGGGTGGGGGGCGAGCTGCGAAATGGACCGGTGTGTGGGAACAGTCGGCCGTAAACAAATGGCAGCGGCGGAACTGCGTATGTCCTCTGGGGTGGGTGGGCTACAAGCTGCGTCGGCGTGGAAGCATCAAGCTGAGCATTTGCAACATGGACAAGAAAATGCAAAATGGGTCCGACAGCTGTGAGATTTGAACTCACGCGGGTTACCCCAATAGATTTCTAGTCTATCGCCTTAACCACTCGGCCAAGCTGTCGTTAAAATTTAACCTAAACCAACCCCTTCACCACATTCGCCGTATGCAGCAACCACGCCACCCTCACCGGTGCTGCGGCTGCCAGAGCGCAATGCGCAGCCTGCAGGCACGTTCTCCATCACCTCGGACCGTCTCACCAGAGCTTCATCACGCATATACCTCCGTGTGCTCTGCCCGTGTCGCTGATGCATACAGGGCTACTGCGAGCTTACGTCGAGGCCAAGTGCGAGAAACGGCCATACTGCCGCGTCTCGATCGCCAAGAGGGAGCACCACAGCGCCTGCAGCTGTCCCAGAGAGTGCTAGAACAGGAAAGGTTTGTCCCTGACCAAAAAGACGACAAGATATCGGAGGAGGGGATCGAACCCTCGATCTTGAGCGTGTTAAGCTCACGTCCTAACCACTAGACGACACCGACACTCAATATCAACACGCATCCTCCCCGACCAACATCGCGCACGCACATTCCACAACCCTACACCCACTTACTGGACTCCCCATGCCGATGCGACGCATCCTCCGCTGACCACGCACCACCACGTGCCCTACTTGCGTCACCATATCCGTCAGATGCGCCTTTAGGATCCCCAATAAAGCAAAGCATACTGATCTGGAGCCCCGCCGCCGTAGCTTTGCGCACGCGGCTAGCGCTCCTGGACTCAATGTCACCGTTGACCGCGCTCGAAAAAAGAGCCGTGGTGGCCGAAAAATGTTTGTTCGAGATCTAGGACGTACACCCAAGCGCGCTTTTGAGATCAAACCTCGCGGCACAAGGGCGGCGAACGGTATCTGAAACGCATCGGCACACCAAATTCAGCCCAAGCACTCGTACTTAGTATTGAATAGTATCCCCCGACAGCAGCAGCAAATGCTCGTCGGGAGAACAAGGCGGTACGCTTAGTGGCCCGGGTGGGGGGCGAGCTGCGAAATGGACCGGTGTGTGGGAACAGTCGGCCGTAAACAAATGGCAGCGGCGGAACTGCGTATGTCCTCTGGGGTGGGTGGGCTACAAGCTGCGTCGGCGTGGAAGCATCAAGCTGAGCATTTGCAACATGGACAAGAAAATGCAAAATGGGTCCGACAGCTGTGAGATTTGAACTCACGCGGGTTACCCCAATAGATTTCTAGTCTATCGCCTTAACCACTCGGCCAAGCTGTCGTTAAAATTTAACCTAAACCAACCCCTTCACCACATTCGCCGTATGCAGCAACCACGCCACCCTCACCGGTGCTGCGGCTGCCAGAGCGCAATGCGCAGCCTGCAGGCACGTTCTCCATCACCTCGGACCGTCTCACCAGAGCTTCATCACGCATATACCTCCGTGTGCTCTGCCCGTGTCGCTGATGCATACAGGGCTACTGCGAGCTTACGTCGAGGCCAAGTGCGAGAAACGGCCATACTGCCGCGTCTCGATCGCCAAGAGGGAGCACCACAGCGCCTGCAGCTGTCCCAGAGAGTGCTAGAACAGGAAAGGTTTGTCCCTGACCAAAAAGACGACAAGATATCGGAGGAGGGGATCGAACCCTCGATCTTGAGCGTGTTAAGCTCACGTCCTAACCACTAGACGACACCGACACTCAATATCAACACGCATCCTCCCCGACCAACATCGTGCACGCATATTCCACAACCCTACACCCACTTACTGGACTCCCCATGCCGATGCGACGCATCCTCCGCTGACCACGCACCACCACGTGCCCTACTTGCGTCACCATATCCGTCAGATGCGCCTTTAGGATCCCCAATAAAGCAAAGCATACTGATCTGGAGCCCCGCCGCCGTAGCTTTGCGCACGCGGCTAGCGCTCCTGGACTCAATGTCACCCTTGACCGCGCTCGAAAATAGAGCCGTGGTGGTATCGAAAAATTTCAAAATGATTTGAAATTCTTAGGCAATTTTTCCTTTTCCATAAATAAAAATAACCGAAAAATGTTTGTTCGAGATCTAGGACGTACACCCAAGCGCGCTTTTGAGATCAAACCTCGCGGCACAAGGGCGGCGAACGGTATCTGAAACGCATCGGCACACCAAATTCAGCCCAAGCACTCGTACTTAGTATTGAATAGTATCCCCCGACAGCAGCAGCAAATGCTCGTCGGGAGAACAAGGCGGTACGCTTAGTGGCCCGGGTGGGGGGCGAGCTGCGAAATGGACCGGTGTGTGGGAACAGTCGGCCGTAAACAAATGGCAGCGGCGGAACTGCGTATGTCCTCTGGGGTGGGTGGGCTACAAGCTGCGTCGGCGTGGAAGCATCAAGCTGAGCATTTGCAACATGGACAAGAAAATGCAAAATGGGTCCGACAGCTGTGAGATTTGAACTCACGCGGGTTACCCCAATAGATTTCTAGTCTATCGCCTTAACCACTCGGCCAAGCTGTCGTTAAAATTTAACCTAAACCAACCCCTTCACCACATTCGCCGTATGCAGCAACCACGCCACCCTCACCGGTGCTGCGGCTGCCAGAGCGCAATGCGCAGCCTGCAGGCACGTTCTCCATCACCTCGGACCGTCTCACCAGAGCTTCATCACGCATATACCTCCGTGTGCTCTGCCCGTGTCGCTGATGCATACAGGGCTACTGCGAGCTTACGTCGAGGCCAAGTGCGAGAAACGGCCATACTGCCGCGTCTCGATCGCCAAGAGGGAGCACCACAGCGCCTGCAGCTGTCCCAGAGAGTGCTAGAACAGGAAAGGTTTGTCCCTGACCAAAAAGACGACAAGATATCGGAGGAGGGGATCGAACCCTCGATCTTGAGCGTGTTAAGCTCACGTCCTAACCACTAGACGACACCGACACTCAATATCAACACGCATCCTCCCCGACCAACATCGTGCACGCATATTCCACAACCCTACACCCACTTACTGGACTCCCCATGCCGATGCGACGCATCCTCCGCTGACCACGCACCACCACGTGCCCTACTTGCGTCACCATATCCGTCAGATGCGCCTTTAGGATCCCCAATAAAGCAAAGCATACTGATCTGGAGCCCCGCCGCCGTAGCTTTGCGCACGCGGCTAGCGCTCCTGGACTCAATGTCACCCTTGACCGCGCTCGAAAATAGAGCCGTGGTGGCCGAAAAATGTTTGTTCGAGATCTAGGACGTACACCCAAGCGCGCTTTTGAGATCAAACCTCGCGGCACAAGGGCGGCGAACGGTATCTGAAACGCATCGGCACACCAAATTCAGCCCAAGCACTCGTACTTAGTATTGAATAGTATCCCCCGACAGCAGCAGCAAATGCTCGTCGGGAGAACAAGGCGGTACGCTTAGTGGCCCGGGTGGGGGGCGAGCTGCGAAATGGACCGGTGTGTGGGAACAGTCGGCCGTAAACAAATGGCAGCGGCGGAACTGCGTATGTCCTCTGGGGTGGGTGGGCTACAAGCTGCGTCGGCGTGGAAGCATCAAGCTGAGCATTTGCAACATGGACAAGAAAATGCAAAATGGGTCCGACAGCTGTGAGATTTGAACTCACGCGGGTTACCCCAATAGATTTCTAGTCTATCGCCTTAACCACTCGGCCAAGCTGTCGTTAAAATTTAACCTAAACCAACCCCTTCACCACATTCGCCGTATGCAGCAACCACGCCACCCTCACCGGTGCTGCGGCTGCCAGAGCGCAATGCGCAGCCTGCAGGCACGTTCTCCATCACCTCGGACCGTCTCACCAGAGCTTCATCACGCATATACCTCCGTGTGCTCTGCCCGTGTCGCTGATGCATACAGGGCTACTGCGAGCTTACGTCGAGGCCAAGTGCGAGAAACGGCCATACTGCCGCGTCTCGATCGCCAAGAGGGAGCACCACAGCGCCTGCAGCTGTCCCAGAGAGTGCTAGAACAGGAAAGGTTTGTCCCTGACCAAAAAGACGACAAGATATCGGAGGAGGGGATCGAACCCTCGATCTTGAGCGTGTTAAGCTCACGTCCTAACCACTAGACGACACCGACACTCAATATCAACACGCATCCTCCCCGACCAACATCGTGCACGCATATTCCACAACCCTACACCCACTTACTGGACTCCCCATGCCGATGCGACGCATCCTCCGCTGACCACGCACCACCACGTGCCCTACTTGCGTCACCATATCCGTCAGATGCGCCTTTAGGATCCCCAATAAAGCAAAGCATACTGATCTGGAGCCCCGCCGCCGTAGCTTTGCGCACGCGGCTAGCGCTCCTGGACTCAATGTCACCCTTGACCGCGCTCGAAAATAGAGCCGTGGTGGCCGAAAAATGTTTGTTCGAGATCTAGGACGTACACCCAAGCGCGCTTTTGAGATCAAACCTCGCGGCACAAGGGCGGCGAACGGTATCTGAAACGCATCGGCACACCAAATTCAGCCCAAGCACTCGTACTTAGTATTGAATAGTATCCCCCGACAGCAGCAGCAAATGCTCGTCGGGAGAACAAGGCGGTACGCTTAGTGGCCCGGGTGGGGGGCGAGCTGCGAAATGGACCGGTGTGTGGGAACAGTCGGCCGTAAACAAATGGCAGCGGCGGAACTGCGTATGTCCTCTGGGGTGGGTGGGCTACAAGCTGCGTCGGCGTGGAAGCATCAAGCTGAGCATTTGCAACATGGACAAGAAAATGCAAAATGGGTCCGACAGCTGTGAGATTTGAACTCACGCGGGTTACCCCAATAGATTTCTAGTCTATCGCCTTAACCACTCGGCCAAGCTGTCGTTAAAATTTAACCTAAACCAACCCCTTCACCACATTCGCCGTATGCAGCAACCACGCCACCCTCACCGGTGCTGCGGCTGCCAGAGCGCAATGCGCAGCCTGCAGGCACGTTCTCCATCACCTCGGACCGTCTCACCAGAGCTTCATCACGCATATACCTCCGTGTGCTCTGCCCGTGTCGCTGATGCATACAGGGCTACTGCGAGCTTACGTCGAGGCCAAGTGCGAGAAACGGCCATACTGCCGCGTCTCGATCGCCAAGAGGGAGCACCACAGCGCCTGCAGCTGTCCCAGAGAGTGCTAGAACAGGAAAGGTTTGTCCCTGACCAAAAAGACGACAAGATATCGGAGGAGGGGATCGAACCCTCGATCTTGAGCGTGTTAAGCTCACGTCCTAACCACTAGACGACACCGACACTCAATATCAACACGCATCCTCCCCGACCAACATCGTGCACGCACATTCCACAACCCTACACCCACTTACTGGACTCCCCATGCCGATGCGACGCATCCTCCGCTGACCACGCACCACCACGTGCCCTACTTGCGTCACCATATCCGTCAGATGCGCCTTTAGGATCCCCAATAAAGCAAAGCATACTGATCTGGAGCCCCGCCGCCGTAGCTTTGCGCACGCGGCTAACGCTCCTGGACTCAATGTCACCCTTGACCGCGCTCGAAAATAGAGCCGTGGTGGCCGAAAAATGTTTGTTCGAGATCTAGGACGTACACCCAAGCGCGCTTTTGAGATCAAACCTCGCGGCACAAGGGCGGCGAACGGTATCTGAAACGCATCGGCACACCAAATTCAGCCCAAGCACTCGTACTTAGTATTGAATAGTATCCCCCGACAGCAGCAGCAAATGCTCGTCGGGAGAACAAGGCGGTACGCTTAGTGGCCCGGGTGGGGGGCGAGCTGCGAAATGGACCGGTGTGTGGGAACAGTCGGCCGTAAACAAATGGCAGCGGCGGAACTGCGTATGTCCTCTGGGGTGGGTGGGCTACAAGCTGCGTCGGCGTGGAAGCATCAAGCTGAGCATTTGCAACATGGACAAGAAAATGCAAAATGGGTCCGACAGCTGTGAGATTTGAACTCACGCGGGTTACCCCAATAGATTTCTAGTCTATCGCCTTAACCACTCGGCCAAGCTGTCGTTAAAATTTAACCTAAACCAACCCCTTCACCACATTCGCCGTATGCAGCAACCACGCCACCCTCACCGGTGCTGCGGCTGCCAGAGCGCAATGCGCAGCCTGCAGGCACGTTCTCCATCACCTCGGACCGTCTCACCAGAGCTTCATCACGCATATACCTCCGTGTGCTCTGCCCGTGTCGCTGATGCATACAGGGCTACTGCGAGCTTACGTCGAGGCCAAGTGCGAGAAACGGCCATACTGCCGCGTCTCGATCGCCAAGAGGGAGCACCACAGCGCCTGCAGCTGTCCCAGAGAGTGCTAGAACAGGAAAGGTTTGTCCCTGACCAAAAAGACGACAAGATATCGGAGGAGGGGATCGAACCCTCGATCTTGAGCGTGTTAAGCTCACGTCCTAACCACTAGACGACACCGACACTCAATATCAACACGCATCCTCCCCGACCAACATCGTGCACGCACATTCCACAACCCTACACCCACTTACTGGACTCCCCATGCCGATGCGACGCATCCTCCGCTGACCACGCACCACCACGTGCCCTACTTGCGTCACCATATCCGTCAGATGCGCCTTTAGGATCCCCAATAAAGCAAAGCATACTGATCTGGAGCCCCGCCGCCGTAGCTTTGCGCACGCGGCTAGCGCTCCTGGACTCAATGTCACCGTTGACCGCGCTCGAAAAAAGAGCCGTGGTGGCCGAAAAATGTTTGTTCGAGATCTAGGACGTACACCCAAGCGCGCTTTTGAGATCAAACCTCGCGGCACAAGGGCGGCGAACGGTATCTGAAACGCATCGGCACACCAAATTCAGCCCAAGCACTCGTACTTAGTATTGAATAGTATCCCCCGACAGCAGCAGCAAATGCTCGTCGGGAGAACAAGGCGGTACGCTTAGTGGCCCGGGTGGGGGGCGAGCTGCGAAATGGACCGGTGTGTGGGAACAGTCGGCCGTAAACAAATGGCAGCGGCGGAACTGCGTATGTCCTCTGGGGTGGGTGGGCTACAAGCTGCGTCGGCGTGGAAGCATCAAGCTGAGCATTTGCAACATGGACAAGAAAATGCAAAATGGGTCCGACAGCTGTGAGATTTGAACTCACGCGGGTTACCCCAATAGATTTCTAGTCTATCGCCTTAACCACTCGGCCAAGCTGTCGTTAAAATTTAACCTAAACCAACCCCTTCACCACATTCGCCGTATGCAGCAACCACGCCACCCTCACCGGTGCTGCGGCTGCCAGAGCGCAATGCGCAGCCTGCAGGCACGTTCTCCATCACCTCGGACCGTCTCACCAGAGCTTCATCACGCATATACCTCCGTGTGCTCTGCCCGTGTCGCTGATGCATACAGGGCTACTGCGAGCTTACGTCGAGGCCAAGTGCGAGAAACGGCCATACTGCCGCGTCTCGATCGCCAAGAGGGAGCACCACAGCGCCTGCAGCTGTCCCAGAGAGTGCTAGAACAGGAAAGGTTTGTCCCTGACCAAAAAGACGACAAGATATCGGAGGAGGGGATCGAACCCTCGATCTTGAGCGTGTTAAGCTCACGTCCTAACCACTAGACGACACCGACACTCAATATCAACACGCATCCTCCCCGACCAACATCGTGCACGCATATTCCACAACCCTACACCCACTTACTGGACTCCCCATGCCGATGCGACGCATCCTCCGCTGACCACGCACCACCACGTGCCCTACTTGCGTCGCCATATCCGTCAGATGCGCCTTTAGGATCCCCAATAAAGCAAAGCATACTGATCTGGAGCCCCGCCGCCGTAGCTTTGCGCACGCGGCTAACGCTCCTGGACTCAATGTCACCGTTGACCGCGCTCGAAAAAAGAGCCGTGGTGGCCGAAAATGTTTGTTCGAGATCTAGAACGTACACCCAAGCGCGCTTTTGAGATCAAACCTCGCGGCACAAGGGCGGCGAACGGTATCTGAAACGCATCGGCACACCAAATTCAGCCCAAGCACTCGTACTTAGTATTGAATAGTATCCCCCGACAGCAGCAGCAAATGCTCGTCGGGAGAACAAGGCGGTACGCTTAGTGGCCCGGGTGGGGGGCGAGCTGCGAAATGGACCGGTGTGTGGGAACAGTCGGCCGTAAACAAATGGCAGCGGCGGAACTGCGTATGTCCTCTGGGGTGGGTGGGCTACAAGCTGCGTCGGCGTGGAAGCATCAAGCTGAGCATTTGCAACATGGACAAGAAAATGCAAAATGGGTCCGACAGCTGTGAGATTTGAACTCACGCGGGTTACCCCAATAGATTTCTAGTCTATCGCCTTAACCACTCGGCCAAGCTGTCGTTAAAATTTAACCTAAACCAACCCCTTCACCACATTCGCCGTATGCAGCAACCACGCCACCCTCACCGGTGCTGCGGCTGCCAGAGCGCAATGCGCAGCCTGCAGGCACGTTCTCCATCACCTCGGACCGTCTCACCAGAGCTTCATCACGCATATACCTCCGTGTGCTCTGCCCGTGTCGCTGATGCATACAGGGCTACTGCGAGCTTACGTCGAGGCCAAGTGCGAGAAACGGCCATACTGCCGCGTCTCGATCGCCAAGAGGGAGCACCACAGCGCCTGCAGCTGTCCCAGAGAGTGCTAGAACAGGAAAGGTTTGTCCCTGACCAAAAAGACGACAAGATATCGGAGGAGGGGATCGAACCCTCGATCTTGAGCGTGTTAAGCTCACGTCCTAACCACTAGACGACACCGACACTCAATATCAACACGCATCCTCCCCGACCAACATCGTGCACGCATATTCCACAACCCTACACCCACTTACTGGACTCCCCATGCCGATGCGACGCATCCTCCGCTGACCACGCACCACCACGTGCCCTACTTGCGTCGCCATATCCGTCAGATGCGCCTTTAGGATCCCCAATAAAGCAAAGCATACTGATCTGGAGCCCCGCCGCCGTAGCTTTGCGCACGCGGCTAACGCTCCTGGACTCAATGTCACCGTTGACCGCGCTCGAAAAAAGAGCCGTGGTGGCCGAAAATGTTTGTTCGAGATCTAGAACGTACACCCAAGCGCGCTTTTGAGATCAAACCTCGCGGCACAAGGGCGGCGAACGGTATCTGAAACGCATCGGCACACCAAATTCAGCCCAAGCACTCGTACTTAGTATTGAATAGTATCCCCCGACAGCAGCAGCAAATGCTCGTCGGGAGAACAAGGCGGTACGCTTAGTGGCCCGGGTGGGGGGCGAGCTGCGAAATGGACCGGTGTGTGGGAACAGTCGGCCGTAAACAAATGGCAGCGGCGGAACTGCGTATGTCCTCTGGGGTGGGTGGGCTACAAGCTGCGTCGGCGTGGAAGCATCAAGCTGAGCATTTGCAACATGGACAAGAAAATGCAAAATGGGTCCGACAGCTGTGAGATTTGAACTCACGCGGGTTACCCCAATAGATTTCTAGTCTATCGCCTTAACCACTCGGCCAAGCTGTCGTTAAAATTTAACCTAAACCAACCCCTTCACCACATTCGCCGTATGCAGCAACCACGCCACCCTCACCGGTGCTGCGGCTGCCAGAGCGCAATGCGCAGCCTGCAGGCACGTTCTCCATCACCTCGGACCGTCTCACCAGAGCTTCATCACGCATATACCTCCGTGTGCTCTGCCCGTGTCGCTGATGCATACAGGGCTACTGCGAGCTTACGTCGAGGCCAAGTGCGAGAAACGGCCATACTGCCGCGTCTCGATCGCCAAGAGGGAGCACCACAGCGCCTGCAGCTGTCCCAGAGAGTGCTAGAACAGGAAAGGTTTGTCCCTGACCAAAAAGACGACAAGATATCGGAGGAGGGGATCGAACCCTCGATCTTGAGCGTGTTAAGCTCACGTCCTAACCACTAGACGACACCGACACTCAATATCAACACGCATCCTCCCCGACCAACATCGTGCACGCATATTCCACAACCCTACACCCACTTACTGGACTCCCCATGCCGATGCGACGCATCCTCTGCTGACCACGCACCACCACGTGCCCTACTTGCGTCACCATATCCGTCAGATGCGCCTTTAGGATCCCCAATAAAGCAAAGCATACTGATCTGGAGCCCCGCCGCCGTAGCTTTGCGCACGCGGCTAGCGCTCCTGGACTCAATGTCACCGTTGACCGCGCTCGAAAAAAGAGCCGTGGTGGCCGAAAAATGTTTGTTCGAGATCTAGGACGTACACCCAAGCGCGCTTTTGAGATCAAACCTCGCGGCACAAGGGCGGCGAACGGTATCTGAAACGCATCGGCACACCAAATTCAGCCCAAGCACTCGTACTTAGTATTGAATAGTATCCCCCGACAGCAGCAGCAAATGCTCGTCGGGAGAACAAGGCGGTACGCTTAGTGGCCCGGGTGGGGGGCGAGCTGCGAAATGGACCGGTGTGTGGGAACAGTCGGCCGTAAACAAATGGCAGCGGCGGAACTGCGTATGTCCTCTGGGGTGGGTGGGCTACAAGCTGCGTCGGCGTGGAAGCATCAAGCTGAGCATTTGCAACATGGACAAGAAAATGCAAAATGGGTCCGACAGCTGTGAGATTTGAACTCACGCGGGTTACCCCAATAGATTTCTAGTCTATCGCCTTAACCACTCGGCCAAGCTGTCGTTAAAATTTAACCTAAACCAACCCCTTCACCACATTCGCCGTATGCAGCAACCACGCCACCCTCACCGGTGCTGCGGCTGCCAGAGCGCAATGCGCAGCCTGCAGGCACGTTCTCCATCACCTCGGACCGTCTCACCAGAGCTTCATCACGCATATACCTCCGTGTGCTCTGCCCGTGTCGCTGATGCATACAGGGCTACTGCGAGCTTACGTCGAGGCCAAGTGCGAGAAACGGCCATACTGCCGCGTCTCGATCGCCAAGAGGGAGCACCACAGCGCCTGCAGCTGTCCCAGAGAGTGCTAGAACAGGAAAGGTTTGTCCCTGACCAAAAAGACGACAAGATATCGGAGGAGGGGATCGAACCCTCGATCTTGAGCGTGTTAAGCTCACGTCCTAACCACTAGACGACACCGACACTCAATATCAACACGCATCCTCCCCGACCAACATCGTGCACGCACATTCCACAACCCTACACCCACTTACTGGACTCCCCATGCCGATGCGACGCATCCTCCGCTGACCACGCACCACCACGTGCCCTACTTGCGTCACCATATCCGTCAGATGCGCCTTTAGGATCCCCAATAAAGCAAAGCATACTGATCTGGAGCCCCGCCGCCGTAGCTTTGCGCACGCGGCTAACGCTCCTGGACTCAATGTCACCCTTGACCGCGCTCGAAAATAGAGCCGTGGTGGCCGAAAAATGTTTGTTCGAGATCTAGGACGTACACCCAAGCGCGCTTTTGAGATCAAACCTCGCGGCACAAGGGCGGCGAACGGTATCTGAAACGCATCGGCACACCAAATTCAGCCCAAGCACTCGTACTTAGTATTGAATAGTATCCCCCGACAGCAGCAGCAAATGCTCGTCGGGAGAACAAGGCGGTACGCTTAGTGGCCCGGGTGGGGGGCGAGCTGCGAAATGGACCGGTGTGTGGGAACAGTCGGCCGTAAACAAATGGCAGCGGCGGAACTGCGTATGTCCTCTGGGGTGGGTGGGCTACAAGCTGCGTCGGCGTGGAAGCATCAAGCTGAGCATTTGCAACATGGACAAGAAAATGCAAAATGGGTCCGACAGCTGTGAGATTTGAACTCACGCGGGTTACCCCAATAGATTTCTAGTCTATCGCCTTAACCACTCGGCCAAGCTGTCGTTAAAATTTAACCTAAACCAACCCCTTCACCACATTCGCCGTATGCAGCAACCACGCCACCCTCACCGGTGCTGCGGCTGCCAGAGCGCAATGCGCAGCCTGCAGGCACGTTCTCCATCACCTCGGACCGTCTCACCAGAGCTTCATCACGCATATACCTCCGTGTGCTCTGCCCGTGTCGCTGATGCATACAGGGCTACTGCGAGCTTACGTCGAGGCCAAGTGCGAGAAACGGCCATACTGCCGCGTCTCGATCGCCAAGAGGGAGCACCACAGCGCCTGCAGCTGTCCCAGAGAGTGCTAGAACAGGAAAGGTTTGTCCCTGACCAAAAAGACGACAAGATATCGGAGGAGGGGATCGAACCCTCGATCTTGAGCGTGTTAAGCTCACGTCCTAACCACTAGACGACACCGACACTCAATATCAACACGCATCCTCCCCGACCAACATCGTGCACGCACATTCCACAACCCTACACCCACTTACTGGACTCCCCATGCCGATGCGACGCATCCTCCGCTGACCACGCACCACCACGTGCCCTACTTGCGTCACCATATCCGTCAGATGCGCCTTTAGGATCCCCAATAAAGCAAAGCATACTGATCTGGAGCCCCGCCGCCGTAGCTTTGCGCACGCGGCTAACGCTCCTGGACTCAATGTCACCCTTGACCGCGCTCGAAAATAGAGCCGTGGTGGCCGAAAAATGTTTGTTCGAGATCTAGGACGTACACCCAAGCGCGCTTTTGAGATCAAACCTCGCGGCACAAGGGCGGCGAACGGTATCTGAAACGCATCGGCACACCAAATTCAGCCCAAGCACTCGTACTTAGTATTGAATAGTATCCCCCGACAGCAGCAGCAAATGCTCGTCGGGAGAACAAGGCGGTACGCTTAGTGGCCCGGGTGGGGGGCGAGCTGCGAAATGGACCGGTGTGTGGGAACAGTCGGCCGTAAACAAATGGCAGCGGCGGAACTGCGTATGTCCTCTGGGGTGGGTGGGCTACAAGCTGCGTCGGCGTGGAAGCATCAAGCTGAGCATTTGCAACATGGACAAGAAAATGCAAAATGGGTCCGACAGCTGTGAGATTTGAACTCACGCGGGTTACCCCAATAGATTTCTAGTCTATCGCCTTAACCACTCGGCCAAGCTGTCGTTAAAATTTAACCTAAACCAACCCCTTCACCACATTCGCCGTATGCAGCAACCACGCCACCCTCACCGGTGCTGCGGCTGCCAGAGCGCAATGCGCAGCCTGCAGGCACGTTCTCCATCACCTCGGACCGTCTCACCAGAGCTTCATCACGCATATACCTCCGTGTGCTCTGCCCGTGTCGCTGATGCATACAGGGCTACTGCGAGCTTACGTCGAGGCCAAGTGCGAGAAACGGCCATACTGCCGCGTCTCGATCGCCAAGAGGGAGCACCACAGCGCCTGCAGCTGTCCCAGAGAGTGCTAGAACAGGAAAGGTTTGTCCCTGACCAAAAAGACGACAAGATATCGGAGGAGGGGATCGAACCCTCGATCTTGAGCGTGTTAAGCTCACGTCCTAACCACTAGACGACACCGACACTCAATATCAACACGCATCCTCCCCGACCAACATCGCGCACGCACATTCCACAACCCTACACCCACTTACTGGACTCCCCATGCCGATGCGACGCATCCTCCGCTGACCACGCACCACCACGTGCCCTACTTGCGTCACCATATCCGTCAGATGCGCCTTTAGGATCCCCAATAAAGCAAAGCATACTGATCTGGAGCCCCGCCGCCGTAGCTTTGCGCACGCGGCTAGCGCTCCTGGACTCAATGTCACCGTTGACCGCGCTCGAAAAAAGAGCCGTGGTGGCCGAAAAATGTTTGTTCGAGATCTAGGACGTACACCCAAGCGCGCTTTTGAGATCAAACCTCGCGGCACAAGGGCGGCGAACGGTATCTGAAACGCATCGGCACACCAAATTCAGCCCAAGCACTCGTACTTAGTATTGAATAGTATCCCCCGACAGCAGCAGCAAATGCTCGTCGGGAGAACAAGGCGGTACGCTTAGTGGCCCGGGTGGGGGGCGAGCTGCGAAATGGACCGGTGTGTGGGAACAGTCGGCCGTAAACAAATGGCAGCGGCGGAACTGCGTATGTCCTCTGGGGTGGGTGGGCTACAAGCTGCGTCGGCGTGGAAGCATCAAGCTGAGCATTTGCAACATGGACAAGAAAATGCAAAATGGGTCCGACAGCTGTGAGATTTGAACTCACGCGGGTTACCCCAATAGATTTCTAGTCTATCGCCTTAACCACTCGGCCAAGCTGTCGTTAAAATTTAACCTAAACCAACCCCTTCACCACATTCGCCGTATGCAGCAACCACGCCACCCTCACCGGTGCTGCGGCTGCCAGAGCGCAATGCGCAGCCTGCAGGCACGTTCTCCATCACCTCGGACCGTCTCACCAGAGCTTCATCACGCATATACCTCCGTGTGCTCTGCCCGTGTCGCTGATGCATACAGGGCTACTGCGAGCTTACGTCGAGGCCAAGTGCGAGAAACGGCCATACTGCCGCGTCTCGATCGCCAAGAGGGAGCACCACAGCGCCTGCAGCTGTCCCAGAGAGTGCTAGAACAGGAAAGGTTTGTCCCTGACCAAAAAGACGACAAGATATCGGAGGAGGGGATCGAACCCTCGATCTTGAGCGTGTTAAGCTCACGTCCTAACCACTAGACGACACCGACACTCAATATCAACACGCATCCTCCCCGACCAACATCGCGCACGCACATTCCACAACCCTACACCCACTTACTGGACTCCCCATGCCGATGCGACGCATCCTCCGCTGACCACGCACCACCACGTGCCCTACTTGCGTCACCATATCCGTCAGATGCGCCTTTAGGATCCCCAATAAAGCAAAGCATACTGATCTGGAGCCCCGCCGCCGTAGCTTTGCGCACGCGGCTAGCGCTCCTGGACTCAATGTCACCGTTGACCGCGCTCGAAAAAAGAGCCGTGGTGGCCGAAAAATGTTTGTTCGAGATCTAGGACGTACACCCAAGCGCGCTTTTGAGATCAAACCTCGCGGCACAAGGGCGGCGAACGGTATCTGAAACGCATCGGCACACCAAATTCAGCCCAAGCACTCGTACTTAGTATTGAATAGTATCCCCCGACAGCAGCAGCAAATGCTCGTCGGGAGAACAAGGCGGTACGCTTAGTGGCCCGGGTGGGGGGCGAGCTGCGAAATGGACCGGTGTGTGGGAACAGTCGGCCGTAAACAAATGGCAGCGGCGGAACTGCGTATGTCCTCTGGGGTGGGTGGGCTACAAGCTGCGTCGGCGTGGAAGCATCAAGCTGAGCATTTGCAACATGGACAAGAAAATGCAAAATGGGTCCGACAGCTGTGAGATTTGAACTCACGCGGGTTACCCCAATAGATTTCTAGTCTATCGCCTTAACCACTCGGCCAAGCTGTCGTTAAAATTTAACCTAAACCAACCCCTTCACCACATTCGCCGTATGCAGCAACCACGCCACCCTCACCGGTGCTGCGGCTGCCAGAGCGCAATGCGCAGCCTGCAGGCACGTTCTCCATCACCTCGGACCGTCTCACCAGAGCTTCATCACGCATATACCTCCGTGTGCTCTGCCCGTGTCGCTGATGCATACAGGGCTACTGCGAGCTTACGTCGAGGCCAAGTGCGAGAAACGGCCATACTGCCGCGTCTCGATCGCCAAGAGGGAGCACCACAGCGCCTGCAGCTGTCCCAGAGAGTGCTAGAACAGGAAAGGTTTGTCCCTGACCAAAAAGACGACAAGATATCGGAGGAGGGGATCGAACCCTCGATCTTGAGCGTGTTAAGCTCACGTCCTAACCACTAGACGACACCGACACTCAATATCAACACGCATCCTCCCCGACCAACATCGTGCACGCATATTCCACAACCCTACACCCACTTACTGGACTCCCCATGCCGATGCGACGCATCCTCCGCTGACCACGCACCACCACGTGCCCTACTTGCGTCGCCATATCCGTCAGATGCGCCTTTAGGATCCCCAATAAAGCAAAGCATACTGATCTGGAGCCCCGCCGCCGTAGCTTTGCGCACGCGGCTAGCGCTCCTGGACTCAATGTCACCGTTGACCGCGCTCGAAAAAAGAGCCGTGGTGGCCGAAAATGTTTGTTCGAGATCTAGAACGTACACCCAAGCGCGCTTTTGAGATCAAACCTCGCGGCACAAGGGCGGCGAACGGTATCTGAAACGCATCGGCACACCAAATTCAGCCCAAGCACTCGTACTTAGTATTGAATAGTATCCCCCGACAGCAGCAGCAAATGCTCGTCGGGAGAACAAGGCGGTACGCTTAGTGGCCCGGGTGGGGGGCGAGCTGCGAAATGGACCGGTGTGTGGGAACAGTCGGCCGTAAACAAATGGCAGCGGCGGAACTGCGTATGTCCTCTGGGGTGGGTGGGCTACAAGCTGCGTCGGCGTGGAAGCATCAAGCTGAGCATTTGCAACATGGACAAGAAAATGCAAAATGGGTCCGACAGCTGTGAGATTTGAACTCACGCGGGTTACCCCAATAGATTTCTAGTCTATCGCCTTAACCACTCGGCCAAGCTGTCGTTAAAATTTAACCTAAACCAACCCCTTCACCACATTCGCCGTATGCAGCAACCACGCCACCCTCACCGGTGCTGCGGCTGCCAGAGCGCAATGCGCAGCCTGCAGGCACGTTCTCCATCACCTCGGACCGTCTCACCAGAGCTTCATCACGCATATACCTCCGTGTGCTCTGCCCGTGTCGCTGATGCATACAGGGCTACTGCGAGCTTACGTCGAGGCCAAGTGCGAGAAACGGCCATACTGCCGCGTCTCGATCGCCAAGAGGGAGCACCACAGCGCCTGCAGCTGTCCCAGAGAGTGCTAGAACAGGAAAGGTTTGTCCCTGACCAAAAAGACGACAAGATATCGGAGGAGGGGATCGAACCCTCGATCTTGAGCGTGTTAAGCTCACGTCCTAACCACTAGACGACACCGACACTCAATATCAACACGCATCCTCCCCGACCAACATCGTGCACGCATATTCCACAACCCTACACCCACTTACTGGACTCCCCATGCCGATGCGACGCATCCTCCGCTGACCACGCACCACCACGTGCCCTACTTGCGTCGCCATATCCGTCAGATGCGCCTTTAGGATCCCCAATAAAGCAAAGCATACTGATCTGGAGCCCCGCCGCCGTAGCTTTGCGCACGCGGCTAGCGCTCCTGGACTCAATGTCACCGTTGACCGCGCTCGAAAAAAGAGCCGTGGTGGCCGAAAATGTTTGTTCGAGATCTAGAACGTACACCCAAGCGCGCTTTTGAGATCAAACCTCGCGGCACAAGGGCGGCGAACGGTATCTGAAACGCATCGGCACACCAAATTCAGCCCAAGCACTCGTACTTAGTATTGAATAGTATCCCCCGACAGCAGCAGCAAATGCTCGTCGGGAGAACAAGGCGGTACGCTTAGTGGCCCGGGTGGGGGGCGAGCTGCGAAATGGACCGGTGTGTGGGAACAGTCGGCCGTAAACAAATGGCAGCGGCGGAACTGCGTATGTCCTCTGGGGTGGGTGGGCTACAAGCTGCGTCGGCGTGGAAGCATCAAGCTGAGCATTTGCAACATGGACAAGAAAATGCAAAATGGGTCCGACAGCTGTGAGATTTGAACTCACGCGGGTTACCCCAATAGATTTCTAGTCTATCGCCTTAACCACTCGGCCAAGCTGTCGTTAAAATTTAACCTAAACCAACCCCTTCACCACATTCGCCGTATGCAGCAACCACGCCACCCTCACCGGTGCTGCGGCTGCCAGAGCGCAATGCGCAGCCTGCAGGCACGTTCTCCATCACCTCGGACCGTCTCACCAGAGCTTCATCACGCATATACCTCCGTGTGCTCTGCCCGTGTCGCTGATGCATACAGGGCTACTGCGAGCTTACGTCGAGGCCAAGTGCGAGAAACGGCCATACTGCCGCGTCTCGATCGCCAAGAGGGAGCACCACAGCGCCTGCAGCTGTCCCAGAGAGTGCTAGAACAGGAAAGGTTTGTCCCTGACCAAAAAGACGACAAGATATCGGAGGAGGGGATCGAACCCTCGATCTTGAGCGTGTTAAGCTCACGTCCTAACCACTAGACGACACCGACACTCAATATCAACACGCATCCTCCCCGACCAACATCGTGCACGCATATTCCACAACCCTACACCCACTTACTGGACTCCCCATGCCGATGCGACGCATCCTCTGCTGACCACGCACCACCACGTGCCCTACTTGCGTCACCATATCCGTCAGATGCGCCTTTAGGATCCCCAATAAAGCAAAGCATACTGATCTGGAGCCCCGCCGCCGTAGCTTTGCGCACGCGGCTAGCGCTCCTGGACTCAATGTCACCGTTGACCGCGCTCGAAAAAAGAGCCGTGGTGGCCGAAAAATGTTTGTTCGAGATCTAGGACGTACACCCAAGCGCGCTTTTGAGATCAAACCTCGCGGCACAAGGGCGGCGAACGGTATCTGAAACGCATCGGCACACCAAATTCAGCCCAAGCACTCGTACTTAGTATTGAATAGTATCCCCCGACAGCAGCAGCAAATGCTCGTCGGGAGAACAAGGCGGTACGCTTAGTGGCCCGGGTGGGGGGCGAGCTGCGAAATGGACCGGTGTGTGGGAACAGTCGGCCGTAAACAAATGGCAGCGGCGGAACTGCGTATGTCCTCTGGGGTGGGTGGGCTACAAGCTGCGTCGGCGTGGAAGCATCAAGCTGAGCATTTGCAACATGGACAAGAAAATGCAAAATGGGTCCGACAGCTGTGAGATTTGAACTCACGCGGGTTACCCCAATAGATTTCTAGTCTATCGCCTTAACCACTCGGCCAAGCTGTCGTTAAAATTTAACCGAAACCAACCCCTTCACCACATTCGCCGTATGCAGCAACCACGCCACCCTCACCGGTGCTGCGGCTGCCAGAGCGCAATGCGCAGCCTGCAGGCACGTTCTCCATCACCTCGGACCGTCTCACCAGAGCTTCATCACGCATATACCTCCGTGTGCTCTGCCCGTGTCGCTGATGCATACAGGGCTACTGCGAGCTTACGTCGAGGCCAAGTGCGAGAAACGGCCATACTGCCGCGTCTCGATCGCCAAGAGGGAGCACCACAGCGCCTGCAGCTGTCCCAGAGAGTGCTAGAACAGGAAAGGTTTGTCCCTGACCAAAAAGACGACAAGATATCGGAGGAGGGGATCGAACCCTCGATCTTGAGCGTGTTAAGCTCACGTCCTAACCACTAGACGACACCGACACTCAATATCAACACGCATCCTCCCCGACCAACATCGTGCACGCATATTCCACAACCCTACACCCACTTACTGGACTCCCCATGCCGATGCGACGCATCCTCTGCTGACCACGCACCACCACGTGCCCTACTTGCGTCACCATATCCGTCAGATGCGCCTTTAGGATCCCCAATAAAGCAAAGCATACTGATCTGGAGCCCCGCCGCCGTAGCTTTGCGCACGCGGCTAGCGCTCCTGGACTCAATGTCACCGTTGACCGCGCTCGAAAAAAGAGCCGTGGTGGCCGAAAAATGTTTGTTCGAGATCTAGGACGTACACCCAAGCGCGCTTTTGAGATCAAACCTCGCGGCACAAGGGCGGCGAACGGTATCTGAAACGCATCGGCACACCAAATTCAGCCCAAGCACTCGTACTTAGTATTGAATAGTATCCCCCGACAGCAGCAGCAAATGCTCGTCGGGAGAACAAGGCGGTACGCTTAGTGGCCCGGGTGGGGGGCGAGCTGCGAAATGGACCGGTGTGTGGGAACAGTCGGCCGTAAACAAATGGCAGCGGCGGAACTGCGTATGTCCTCTGGGGTGGGTGGGCTACAAGCTGCGTCGGCGTGGAAGCATCAAGCTGAGCATTTGCAACATGGACAAGAAAATGCAAAATGGGTCCGACAGCTGTGAGATTTGAACTCACGCGGGTTACCCCAATAGATTTCTAGTCTATCGCCTTAACCACTCGGCCAAGCTGTCGTTAAAATTTAACCGAAACCAACCCCTTCACCACATTCGCCGTATGCAGCAACCACGCCACCCTCACCGGTGCTGCGGCTGCCAGAGCGCAATGCGCAGCCTGCAGGCACGTTCTCCATCACCTCGGACCGTCTCACCAGAGCTTCATCACGCATATACCTCCGTGTGCTCTGCCCGTGTCGCTGATGCATACAGGGCTACTGCGAGCTTACGTCGAGGCCAAGTGCGAGAAACGGCCATACTGCCGCGTCTCGATCGCCAAGAGGGAGCACCACAGCGCCTGCAGCTGTCCCAGAGAGTGCTAGAACAGGAAAGGTTTGTCCCTGACCAAAAAGACGACAAGATATCGGAGGAGGGGATCGAACCCTCGATCTTGAGCGTGTTAAGCTCACGTCCTAACCACTAGACGACACCGACACTCAATATCAACACGCATCCTCCCCGACCAACATCGTGCACGCATATTCCACAACCCTACACCCACTTACTGGACTCCCCATGCCGATGCGACGCATCCTCCGCTGACCACGCACCACCACGTGCCCTACTTGCGTCACCATATCCGTCAGATGCGCCTTTAGGATCCCCAATAAAGCAAAGCATACTGATCTGGAGCCCCGCCGCCGTAGCTTTGCGCACGCGGCTAGCGCTCCTGGACTCAATGTCACCCTTGACCGCGCTCGAAAATAGAGCCGTGGTGGCCGAAAAATGTTTGTTCGAGATCTAGGACGTACACCCAAGCGCGCTTTTGAGATCAAACCTCGCGGCACAAGGGCGGCGAACGGTATCTGAAACGCATCGGCACACCAAATTCAGCCCAAGCACTCGTACTTAGTATTGAATAGTATCCCCCGACAGCAGCAGCAAATGCTCGTCGGGAGAACAAGGCGGTACGCTTAGTGGCCCGGGTGGGGGGCGAGCTGCGAAATGGACCGGTGTGTGGGAACAGTCGGCCGTAAACAAATGGCAGCGGCGGAACTGCGTATGTCCTCTGGGGTGGGTGGGCTACAAGCTGCGTCGGCGTGGAAGCATCAAGCTGAGCATTTGCAACATGGACAAGAAAATGCAAAATGGGTCCGACAGCTGTGAGATTTGAACTCACGCGGGTTACCCCAATAGATTTCTAGTCTATCGCCTTAACCACTCGGCCAAGCTGTCGTTAAAATTTAACCTAAACCAACCCCTTCACCACATTCGCCGTATGCAGCAACCACGCCACCCTCACCGGTGCTGCGGCTGCCAGAGCGCAATGCGCAGCCTGCAGGCACGTTCTCCATCACCTCGGACCGTCTCACCAGAGCTTCATCACGCATATACCTCCGTGTGCTCTGCCCGTGTCGCTGATGCATACAGGGCTACTGCGAGCTTACGTCGAGGCCAAGTGCGAGAAACGGCCATACTGCCGCGTCTCGATCGCCAAGAGGGAGCACCACAGCGCCTGCAGCTGTCCCAGAGAGTGCTAGAACAGGAAAGGTTTGTCCCTGACCAAAAAGACGACAAGATATCGGAGGAGGGGATCGAACCCTCGATCTTGAGCGTGTTAAGCTCACGTCCTAACCACTAGACGACACCGACACTCAATATCAACACGCATCCTCCCCGACCAACATCGTGCACGCACATTCCACAACCCTACACCCACTTACTGGACTCCCCATGCCGATGCGACGCATCCTCCGCTGACCACGCACCACCACGTGCCCTACTTGCGTCACCATATCCGTCAGATGCGCCTTTAGGATCCCCAATAAAGCAAAGCATACTGATCTGGAGCCCCGCCGCCGTAGCTTTGCGCACGCGGCTAACGCTCCTGGACTCAATGTCACCCTTGACCGCGCTCGAAAATAGAGCCGTGGTGGCCGAAAAATGTTTGTTCGAGATCTAGGACGTACACCCAAGCGCGCTTTTGAGATCAAACCTCGCGGCACAAGGGCGGCGAACGGTATCTGAAACGCATCGGCACACCAAATTCAGCCCAAGCACTCGTACTTAGTATTGAATAGTATCCCCCGACAGCAGCAGCAAATGCTCGTCGGGAGAACAAGGCGGTACGCTTAGTGGCCCGGGTGGGGGGCGAGCTGCGAAATGGACCGGTGTGTGGGAACAGTCGGCCGTAAACAAATGGCAGCGGCGGAACTGCGTATGTCCTCTGGGGTGGGTGGGCTACAAGCTGCGTCGGCGTGGAAGCATCAAGCTGAGCATTTGCAACATGGACAAGAAAATGCAAAATGGGTCCGACAGCTGTGAGATTTGAACTCACGCGGGTTACCCCAATAGATTTCTAGTCTATCGCCTTAACCACTCGGCCAAGCTGTCGTTAAAATTTAACCGAAACCAACCCCTTCACCACATTCGCCGTATGCAGCAACCACGCCACCCTCACCGGTGCTGCGGCTGCCAGAGCGCAATGCGCAGCCTGCAGGCACGTTCTCCATCACCTCGGACCGTCTCACCAGAGCTTCATCACGCATATACCTCCGTGTGCTCTGCCCGTGTCGCTGATGCATACAGGGCTACTGCGAGCTTACGTCGAGGCCAAGTGCGAGAAACGGCCATACTGCCGCGTCTCGATCGCCAAGAGGGAGCACCACAGCGCCTGCAGCTGTCCCAGAGAGTGCTAGAACAGGAAAGGTTTGTCCCTGACCAAAAAGACGACAAGATATCGGAGGAGGGGATCGAACCCTCGATCTTGAGCGTGTTAAGCTCACGTCCTAACCACTAGACGACACCGACACTCAATATCAACACGCATCCTCCCCGACCAACATCGTGCACGCACATTCCACAACCCTACACCCACTTACTGGACTCCCCATGCCGATGCGACGCATCCTCCGCTGACCACGCACCACCACGTGCCCTACTTGCGTCACCATATCCGTCAGATGCGCCTTTAGGATCCCCAATAAAGCAAAGCATACTGATCTGGAGCCCCGCCGCCGTAGCTTTGCGCACGCGGCTAACGCTCCTGGACTCAATGTCACCCTTGACCGCGCTCGAAAATAGAGCCGTGGTGGCCGAAAAATGTTTGTTCGAGATCTAGGACGTACACCCAAGCGCGCTTTTGAGATCAAACCTCGCGGCACAAGGGCGGCGAACGGTATCTGAAACGCATCGGCACACCAAATTCAGCCCAAGCACTCGTACTTAGTATTGAATAGTATCCCCCGACAGCAGCAGCAAATGCTCGTCGGGAGAACAAGGCGGTACGCTTAGTGGCCCGGGTGGGGGGCGAGCTGCGAAATGGACCGGTGTGTGGGAACAGTCGGCCGTAAACAAATGGCAGCGGCGGAACTGCGTATGTCCTCTGGGGTGGGTGGGCTACAAGCTGCGTCGGCGTGGAAGCATCAAGCTGAGCATTTGCAACATGGACAAGAAAATGCAAAATAGGTCCGACAGCTGTGAGATTTGAACTCACGCGGGTTACCCCAATAGATTTCTAGTCTATCGCCTTAACCACTCGGCCAAGCTGTCGTTAAAATTTAACCTAAACCAACCCCTTCACCACATTCGCCGTATGCAGCAACCACGCCACCCTCACCGGTGCTGCGGCTGCCAGAGCGCAATGCGCAGCCTGCAGGCACGTTCTCCATCACCTCGGACCGTCTCACCAGAGCTTCATCACGCATATACCTCCGTGTGCTCTGCCCGTGTCGCTGATGCATACAGGGCTACTGCGAGCTTACGTCGAGGCCAAGTGCGAGAAACGGCCATACTGCCGCGTCTCGATCGCCAAGAGGGAGCACCACAGCGCCTGCAGCTGTCCCAGAGAGTGCTAGAACAGGAAAGGTTTGTCCCTGACCAAAAAGACGACAAGATATCGGAGGAGGGGATCGAACCCTCGATCTTGAGCGTGTTAAGCTCACGTCCTAACCACTAGACGACACCGACACTCAATATCAACACGCATCCTCCCCGACCAACATCGTGCACGCACATTCCACAACCCTACACCCACTTACTGGACTCCCCATGCCGATGCGACGCATCCTCCGCTGACCACGCACCACCACGTGCCCTACTTGCGTCACCATATCCGTCAGATGCGCCTTTAGGATCCCCAATAAAGCAAAGCATACTGATCTGGAGCCCCGCCGCCGTAGCTTTGCGCACGCGGCTAACGCTCCTGGACTCAATGTCACCCTTGACCGCGCTCGAAAATAGAGCCGTGGTGGCCGAAAAATGTTTGTTCGAGATCTAGGACGTACACCCAAGCGCGCTTTTGAGATCAAACCTCGCGGCACAAGGGCGGCGAACGGTATCTGAAACGCATCGGCACACCAAATTCAGCCCAAGCACTCGTACTTAGTATTGAATAGTATCCCCCGACAGCAGCAGCAAATGCTCGTCGGGAGAACAAGGCGGTACGCTTAGTGGCCCGGGTGGGGGGCGAGCTGCGAAATGGACCGGTGTGTGGGAACAGTCGGCCGTAAACAAATGGCAGCGGCGGAACTGCGTATGTCCTCTGGGGTGGGTGGGCTACAAGCTGCGTCGGCGTGGAAGCATCAAGCTGAGCATTTGCAACATGGACAAGAAAATGCAAAATGGGTCCGACAGCTGTGAGATTTGAACTCACGCGGGTTACCCCAATAGATTTCTAGTCTATCGCCTTAACCACTCGGCCAAGCTGTCGTTAAAATTTAACCTAAACCAACCCCTTCACCACATTCGCCGTATGCAGCAACCACGCCACCCTCACCGGTGCTGCGGCTGCCAGAGCGCAATGCGCAGCCTGCAGGCACGTTCTCCATCACCTCGGACCGTCTCACCAGAGCTTCATCACGCATATACCTCCGTGTGCTCTGCCCGTGTCGCTGATGCATACAGGGCTACTGCGAGCTTACGTCGAGGCCAAGTGCGAGAAACGGCCATACTGCCGCGTCTCGATCGCCAAGAGGGAGCACCACAGCGCCTGCAGCTGTCCCAGAGAGTGCTAGAACAGGAAAGGTTTGTCCCTGACCAAAAAGACGACAAGATATCGGAGGAGGGGATCGAACCCTCGATCTTGAGCGTGTTAAGCTCACGTCCTAACCACTAGACGACACCGACACTCAATATCAACACGCATCCTCCCCGACCAACATCGTGCACGCACATTCCACAACCCTACACCCACTTACTGGACTCCCCATGCCGATGCGACGCATCCTCCGCTGACCACGCACCACCACGTGCCCTACTTGCGTCACCATATCCGTCAGATGCGCCTTTAGGATCCCCAATAAAGCAAAGCATACTGATCTGGAGCCCCGCCGCCGTAGCTTTGCGCACGCGGCTAACGCTCCTGGACTCAATGTCACCCTTGACCGCGCTCGAAAATAGAGCCGTGGTGGCCGAAAAATGTTTGTTCGAGATCTAGGACGTACACCCAAGCGCGCTTTTGAGATCAAACCTCGCGGCACAAGGGCGGCGAACGGTATCTGAAACGCATCGGCACACCAAATTCAGCCCAAGCACTCGTACTTAGTATTGAATAGTATCCCCCGACAGCAGCAGCAAATGCTCGTCGGGAGAACAAGGCGGTACGCTTAGTGGCCCGGGTGGGGGGCGAGCTGCGAAATGGACCGGTGTGTGGGAACAGTCGGCCGTAAACAAATGGCAGCGGCGGAACTGCGTATGTCCTCTGGGGTGGGTGGGCTACAAGCTGCGTCGGCGTGGAAGCATCAAGCTGAGCATTTGCAACATGGACAAGAAAATGCAAAATGGGTCCGACAGCTGTGAGATTTGAACTCACGCGGGTTACCCCAATAGATTTCTAGTCTATCGCCTTAACCACTCGGCCAAGCTGTCGTTAAAATTTAACCTAAACCAACCCCTTCACCACATTCGCCGTATGCAGCAACCACGCCACCCTCACCGGTGCTGCGGCTGCCAGAGCGCAATGCGCAGCCTGCAGGCACGTTCTCCATCACCTCGGACCGTCTCACCAGAGCTTCATCACGCATATACCTCCGTGTGCTCTGCCCGTGTCGCTGATGCATACAGGGCTACTGCGAGCTTACGTCGAGGCCAAGTGCGAGAAACGGCCATACTGCCGCGTCTCGATCGCCAAGAGGGAGCACCACAGCGCCTGCAGCTGTCCCAGAGAGTGCTAGAACAGGAAAGGTTTGTCCCTGACCAAAAAGACGACAAGATATCGGAGGAGGGGATCGAACCCTCGATCTTGAGCGTGTTAAGCTCACGTCCTAACCACTAGACGACACCGACACTCAATATCAACACGCATCCTCCCCGACCAACATCGTGCACGCACATTCCACAACCCTACACCCACTTACTGGACTCCCCATGCCGATGCGACGCATCCTCCGCTGACCACGCACCACCACGTGCCCTACTTGCGTCACCATATCCGTCAGATGCGCCTTTAGGATCCCCAATAAAGCAAAGCATACTGATCTGGAGCCCCGCCGCCGTAGCTTTGCGCACGCGGCTAACGCTCCTGGACTCAATGTCACCCTTGACCGCGCTCGAAAATAGAGCCGTGGTGGCCGAAAAATGTTTGTTCGAGATCTAGGACGTACACCCAAGCGCGCTTTTGAGATCAAACCTCGCGGCACAAGGGCGGCGAACGGTATCTGAAACGCATCGGCACACCAAATTCAGCCCAAGCACTCGTACTTAGTATTGAATAGTATCCCCCGACAGCAGCAGCAAATGCTCGTCGGGAGAACAAGGCGGTACGCTTAGTGGCCCGGGTGGGGGGCGAGCTGCGAAATGGACCGGTGTGTGGGAACAGTCGGCCGTAAACAAATGGCAGCGGCGGAACTGCGTATGTCCTCTGGGGTGGGTGGGCTACAAGCTGCGTCGGCGTGGAAGCATCAAGCTGAGCATTTGCAACATGGACAAGAAAATGCAAAATGGGTCCGACAGCTGTGAGATTTGAACTCACGCGGGTTACCCCAATAGATTTCTAGTCTATCGCCTTAACCACTCGGCCAAGCTGTCGTTAAAATTTAACCGAAACCAACCCCTTCACCACATTCGCCGTATGCAGCAACCACGCCACCCTCACCGGTGCTGCGGCTGCCAGAGCGCAATGCGCAGCCTGCAGGCACGTTCTCCATCACCTCGGACCGTCTCACCAGAGCTTCATCACGCATATACCTCCGTGTGCTCTGCCCGTGTCGCTGATGCATACAGGGCTACTGCGAGCTTACGTCGAGGCCAAGTGCGAGAAACGGCCATACTGCCGCGTCTCGATCGCCAAGAGGGAGCACCACAGCGCCTGCAGCTGTCCCAGAGAGTGCTAGAACAGGAAAGGTTTGTCCCTGACCAAAAAGACGACAAGATATCGGAGGAGGGGATCGAACCCTCGATCTTGAGCGTGTTAAGCTCACGTCCTAACCACTAGACGACACCGACACTCAATATCAACACGCATCCTCCCCGACCAACATCGTGCACGCACATTCCACAACCCTACACCCACTTACTGGACTCCCCATGCCGATGCGACGCATCCTCCGCTGACCACGCACCACCACGTGCCCTACTTGCGTCACCATATCCGTCAGATGCGCCTTTAGGATCCCCAATAAAGCAAAGCATACTGATCTGGAGCCCCGCCGCCGTAGCTTTGCGCACGCGGCTAACGCTCCTGGACTCAATGTCACCCTTGACCGCGCTCGAAAATAGAGCCGTGGTGGCCGAAAAATGTTTGTTCGAGATCTAGGACGTACACCCAAGCGCGCTTTTGAGATCAAACCTCGCGGCACAAGGGCGGCGAACGGTATCTGAAACGCATCGGCACACCAAATTCAGCCCAAGCACTCGTACTTAGTATTGAATAGTATCCCCCGACAGCAGCAGCAAATGCTCGTCGGGAGAACAAGGCGGTACGCTTAGTGGCCCGGGTGGGGGGCGAGCTGCGAAATGGACCGGTGTGTGGGAACAGTCGGCCGTAAACAAATGGCAGCGGCGGAACTGCGTATGTCCTCTGGGGTGGGTGGGCTACAAGCTGCGTCGGCGTGGAAGCATCAAGCTGAGCATTTGCAACATGGACAAGAAAATGCAAAATGGGTCCGACAGCTGTGAGATTTGAACTCACGCGGGTTACCCCAATAGATTTCTAGTCTATCGCCTTAACCACTCGGCCAAGCTGTCGTTAAAATTTAACCTAAACCAACCCCTTCACCACATTCGCCGTATGCAGCAACCACGCCACCCTCACCGGTGCTGCGGCTGCCAGAGCGCAATGCGCAGCCTGCAGGCACGTTCTCCATCACCTCGGACCGTCTCACCAGAGCTTCATCACGCATATACCTCCGTGTGCTCTGCCCGTGTCGCTGATGTATACAGGGCTACTGCGAGCTTACGTCGAGGCCAAGTGCGAGAAACGGCCATACTGCCGCGTCTCGATCGCCAAGAGGGAGCACCACAGCGCCTGCAGCTGTCCCAGAGAGTGCTAGAACAGGAAAGGTTTGTCCCTGACCAAAAAGACGACAAGATATCGGAGGAGGGGATCGAACCCTCGATCTTGAGCGTGTTAAGCTCACGTCCTAACCACTAGACGACACCGACACTCAATATCAACACGCATCCTCCCCGACCAACATCGTGCACGCACATTCCACAACCCTACACCCACTTACTGGACTCCCCATGCCGATGCGACGCATCCTCCGCTGACCACGCACCACCACGTGCCCTACTTGCGTCACCATATCCGTCAGATGCGCCTTTAGGATCCCCAATAAAGCAAAGCATACTGATCTGGAGCCCCGCCGCCGTAGCTTTGCGCACGCGGCTAACGCTCCTGGACTCAATGTCACCGTTGACCGCGCTCGAAAAAAGAGCCGTGGTGGCCGAAAATGTTTGTTCGAGATCTAGGACGTACACCCAAGCGCGCTTTTGAGATCAAACCTCGCGGCACAAGGGCGGCGAACGGTATCTGAAACGCATCGGCACACCAAATTCAGCCCAAGCACTCGTACTTAGTATTGAATAGTATCCCCCGACAGCAGCAGCAAATGCTCGTCGGGAGAACAAGGCGGTACGCTTAGTGGCCCGGGTGGGGGGCGAGCTGCGAAATGGACCGGTGTGTGGGAACAGTCGGCCGTAAACAAATGGCAGCGGCGGAACTGCGTATGTCCTCTGGGGTGGGTGGGCTACAAGCTGCGTCGGCGTGGAAGCATCAAGCTGAGCATTTGCAACATGGACAAGAAAATGCAAAATGGGTCCGACAGCTGTGAGATTTGAACTCACGCGGGTTACCCCAATAGATTTCTAGTCTATCGCCTTAACCACTCGGCCAAGCTGTCGTTAAAATTTAACCTAAACCAACCCCTTCACCACATTCGCCGTATGCAGCAACCACGCCACCCTCACCGGTGCTGCGGCTGCCAGAGCGCAATGCGCAGCCTGCAGGCACGTTCTCCATCACCTCGGACCGTCTCACCAGAGCTTCATCACGCATATACCTCCGTGTGCTCTGCCCGTGTCGCTGATGCATACAGGGCTACTGCGAGCTTACGTCGAGGCCAAGTGCGAGAAACGGCCATACTGCCGCGTCTCGATCGCCAAGAGGGAGCACCACAGCGCCTGCAGCTGTCCCAGAGAGTGCTAGAACAGGAAAGGTTTGTCCCTGACCAAAAAGACGACAAGATATCGGAGGAGGGGATCGAACCCTCGATCTTGAGCGTGTTAAGCTCACGTCCTAACCACTAGACGACACCGACACTCAATATCAACACGCATCCTCCCCGACCAACATCGTGCACGCACATTCCACAACCCTACACCCACTTACTGAACTCCCCATGCCGATGCGACGCATCCTCCGCTGACCACGCACCACCACGTGCCCTACTTGCGTCACCATATCCGTCAGATGCGCCTTTAGGATCCCCAATAAAGCAAAGCATACTGATCTGGAGCCCCGCCGCCGTAGCTTTGCGCACGCGGCTAACGCTCCTGGACTCAATGTCACCGTTGACCGCGCTCGAAAAAAGAGCCGTGGTGGCCGAAAATGTTTGTTCGAGATCTAGGACGTACACCCAAGCGCGCTTTTGAGATCAAACCTCGCGGCACAAGGGCGGCGAACGGTATCTGAAACGCATCGGCACACCAAATTCAGCCCAAGCACTCGTACTTAGTATTGAATAGTATCCCCCGACAGCAGCAGCAAATGCTCGTCGGGAGAACAAGGCGGTACGCTTAGTGGCCCGGGTGGGGGGCGAGCTGCGAAATGGACCGGTGTGTGGGAACAGTCGGCCGTAAACAAATGGCAGCGGCGGAACTGCGTATGTCCTCTGGGGTGGGTGGGCTACAAGCTGCGTCGGCGTGGAAGCATCAAGCTGAGCATTTGCAACATGGACAAGAAAATGCAAAATGGGTCCGACAGCTGTGAGATTTGAACTCACGCGGGTTACCCCAATAGATTTCTAGTCTATCGCCTTAACCACTCGGCCAAGCTGTCGTTAAAATTTAACCGAAACCAACCCCTTCACCACATTCGCCGTATGCAGCAACCACGCCACCCTCACCGGTGCTGCGGCTGCCAGAGCGCAATGCGCAGCCTGCAGGCACGTTCTCCATCACCTCGGACCGTCTCACCAGAGCTTCATCACGCATATACCTCCGTGTGCTCTGCCCGTGTCGCTGATGCATACAGGGCTACTGCGAGCTTACGTCGAGGCCAAGTGCGAGAAACGGCCATACTGCCGCGTCTCGATCGCCAAGAGGGAGCACCACAGCGCCTGCAGCTGTCCCAGAGAGTGCTAGAACAGGAAAGGTTTGTCCCTGACCAAAAAGACGACAAGATATCGGAGGAGGGGATCGAACCCTCGATCTTGAGCGTGTTAAGCTCACGTCCTAACCACTAGACGACACCGACACTCAATATCAACACGCATCCTCCCCGACCAACATCGTGCACGCACATTCCACAACCCTACACCCACTTACTGGACTCCCCATGCCGATGCGACGCATCCTCCGCTGACCACGCACCACCACGTGCCCTACTTGCGTCACCATATCCGTCAGATGCGCCTTTAGGATCCCCAATAAAGCAAAGCATACTGATCTGGAGCCCCGCCGCCGTAGCTTTGCGCACGCGGCTAACGCTCCTGGACTCAATGTCACCGTTGACCGCGCTCGAAAAAAGAGCCGTGGTGGCCGAAAATGTTTGTTCGAGATCTAGGACGTACACCCAAGCGCGCTTTTGAGATCAAACCTCGCGGCACAAGGGCGGCGAACGGTATCTGAAACGCATCGGCACACCAAATTCAGCCCAAGCACTCGTACTTAGTATTGAATAGTATCCCCCGACAGCAGCAGCAAATGCTCGTCGGGAGAACAAGGCGGTACGCTTAGTGGCCCGGGTGGGGGGCGAGCTGCGAAATGGACCGGTGTGTGGGAACAGTCGGCCGTAAACAAATGGCAGCGGCGGAACTGCGTATGTCCTCTGGGGTGGGTGGGCTACAAGCTGCGTCGGCGTGGAAGCATCAAGCTGAGCATTTGCAACATGGACAAGAAAATGCAAAATGGGTCCGACAGCTGTGAGATTTGAACTCACGCGGGTTACCCCAATAGATTTCTAGTCTATCGCCTTAACCACTCGGCCAAGCTGTCGTTAAAATTTAACCGAAACCAACCCCTTCACCACATTCGCCGTATGCAGCAACCACGCCACCCTCACCGGTGCTGCGGCTGCCAGAGCGCAATGCGCAGCCTGCAGGCACGTTCTCCATCACCTCGGACCGTCTCACCAGAGCTTCATCACGCATATACCTCCGTGTGCTCTGCCCGTGTCGCTGATGCATACAGGGCTACTGCGAGCTTACGTCGAGGCCAAGTGCGAGAAACGGCCATACTGCCGCGTCTCGATCGCCAAGAGGGAGCACCACAGCGCCTGCAGCTGTCCCAGAGAGTGCTAGAACAGGAAAGGTTTGTCCCTGACCAAAAAGACGACAAGATATCGGAGGAGGGGATCGAACCCTCGATCTTGAGCGTGTTAAGCTCACGTCCTAACCACTAGACGACACCGACACTCAATATCAACACGCATCCTCCCCGACCAACATCGTGCACGCATATTCCACAACCCTACACCCACTTACTGGACTCCCCATGCCGATGCGACGCATCCTCCGCTGACCACGCACCACCACGTGCCCTACTTGCGTCGCCATATCCGTCAGATGCGCCTTTAGGATCCCCAATAAAGCAAAGCATACTGATCTGGAGCCCCGCCGCCGTAGCTTTGCGCACGCGGCTAACGCTCCTGGACTCAATGTCACCGTTGACCGCGCTCGAAAAAAGAGCCGTGGTGGCCGAAAATGTTTGTTCGAGATCTAGGACGTACACCCAAGCGCGCTTTTGAGATCAAACCTCGCGGCACAAGGGCGGCGAACGGTATCTGAAACGCATCGGCACACCAAATTCAGCCCAAGCACTCGTACTTAGTATTGAATAGTATCCCCCGACAGCAGCAGCAAATGCTCGTCGGGAGAACAAGGCGGTACGCTTAGTGGCCCGGGTGGGGGGCGAGCTGCGAAATGGACCGGTGTGTGGGAACAGTCGGCCGTAAACAAATGGCAGCGGCGGAACTGCGTATGTCCTCTGGGGTGGGTGGGCTACAAGCTGCGTCGGCGTGGAAGCATCAAGCTGAGCATTTGCAACATGGACAAGAAAATGCAAAATGGGTCCGACAGCTGTGAGATTTGAACTCACGCGGGTTACCCCAATAGATTTCTAGTCTATCGCCTTAACCACTCGGCCAAGCTGTCGTTAAAATTTAACCGAAACCAACCCCTTCACCACATTCGCCGTATGCAGCAACCACGCCACCCTCACCGGTGCTGCGGCTGCCAGAGCGCAATGCGCAGCCTGCAGGCACGTTCTCCATCACCTCGGACCGTCTCACCAGAGCTTCATCACGCATATACCTCCGTGTGCTCTGCCCGTGTCGCTGATGCATACAGGGCTACTGCGAGCTTACGTCGAGGCCAAGTGCGAGAAACGGCCATACTGCCGCGTCTCGATCGCCAAGAGGGAGCACCACAGCGCCTGCAGCTGTCCCAGAGAGTGCTAGAACAGGAAAGGTTTGTCCCTGACCAAAAAGACGACAAGATATCGGAGGAGGGGATCGAACCCTCGATCTTGAGCGTGTTAAGCTCACGTCCTAACCACTAGACGACACCGACACTCAATATCAACACGCATCCTCCCCGACCAACATCGTGCACGCACATTCCACAACCCTACACCCACTTACTGGACTCCCCATGCCGATGCGACGCATCCTCCGCTGACCACGCACCACCACGTGCCCTACTTGCGTCACCATATCCGTCAGATGCGCCTTTAGGATCCCCAATAAAGCAAAGCATACTGATCTGGAGCCCCGCCGCCGTAGCTTTGCGCACGCGGCTAACGCTCCTGGACTCAATGTCACCCTTGACCGCGCTCGAAAATAGAGCCGTGGTGGCCGAAAAATGTTTGTTCGAGATCTAGGACGTACACCCAAGCGCGCTTTTGAGATCAAACCTCGCGGCACAAGGGCGGCGAACGGTATCTGAAACGCATCGGCACACCAAATTCAGCCCAAGCACTCGTACTTAGTATTGAATAGTATCCCCCGACAGCAGCAGCAAATGCTCGTCGGGAGAACAAGGCGGTACGCTTAGTGGCCCGGGTGGGGGGCGAGCTGCGAAATGGACCGGTGTGTGGGAACAGTCGGCCGTAAACAAATGGCAGCGGCGGAACTGCGTATGTCCTCTGGGGTGGGTGGGCTACAAGCTGCGTCGGCGTGGAAGCATCAAGCTGAGCATTTGCAACATGGACAAGAAAATGCAAAATGGGTCCGACAGCTGTGAGATTTGAACTCACGCGGGTTACCCCAATAGATTTCTAGTCTATCGCCTTAACCACTCGGCCAAGCTGTCGTTAAAATTTAACCGAAACCAACCCCTTCACCACATTCGCCGTATGCAGCAACCACGCCACCCTCACCGGTGCTGCGGCTGCCAGAGCGCAATGCGCAGCCTGCAGGCACGTTCTCCATCACCTCGGACCGTCTCACCAGAGCTTCATCACGCATATACCTCCGTGTGCTCTGCCCGTGTCGCTGATGCATACAGGGCTACTGCGAGCTTACGTCGAGGCCAAGTGCGAGAAACGGCCATACTGCCGCGTCTCGATCGCCAAGAGGGAGCACCACAGCGCCTGCAGCTGTCCCAGAGAGTGCTAGAACAGGAAAGGTTTGTCCCTGACCAAAAAGACGACAAGATATCGGAGGAGGGGATCGAACCCTCGATCTTGAGCGTGTTAAGCTCACGTCCTAACCACTAGACGACACCGACACTCAATATCAACACGCATCCTCCCCGACCAACATCGTGCACGCACATTCCACAACCCTACACCCACTTACTGGACTCCCCATGCCGATGCGACGCATCCTCCGCTGACCACGCACCACCACGTGCCCTACTTGCGTCACCATATCCGTCAGATGCGCCTTTAGGATCCCCAATAAAGCAAAGCATACTGATCTGGAGCCCCGCCGCCGTAGCTTTGCGCACGCGGCTAACGCTCCTGGACTCAATGTCACCGTTGACCGCGCTCGAAAAAAGAGCCGTGGTGGCCGAAAATGTTTGTTCGAGATCTAGGACGTACACCCAAGCGCGCTTTTGAGATCAAACCTCGCGGCACAAGGGCGGCGAACGGTATCTGAAACGCATCGGCACACCAAATTCAGCCCAAGCACTCGTACTTAGTATTGAATAGTATCCCCCGACAGCAGCAGCAAATGCTCGTCGGGAGAACAAGGCGGTACGCTTAGTGGCCCGGGTGGGGGGCGAGCTGCGAAATGGACCGGTGTGTGGGAACAGTCGGCCGTAAACAAATGGCAGCGGCGGAACTGCGTATGTCCTCTGGGGTGGGTGGGCTACAAGCTGCGTCGGCGTGGAAGCATCAAGCTGAGCATTTGCAACATGGACAAGAAAATGCAAAATGGGTCCGACAGCTGTGAGATTTGAACTCACGCGGGTTACCCCAATAGATTTCTAGTCTATCGCCTTAACCACTCGGCCAAGCTGTCGTTAAAATTTAACCGAAACCAACCCCTTCACCACATTCGCCGTATGCAGCAACCACGCCACCCTCACCGGTGCTGCGGCTGCCAGAGCGCAATGCGCAGCCTGCAGGCACGTTCTCCATCACCTCGGACCGTCTCACCAGAGCTTCATCACGCATATACCTCCGTGTGCTCTGCCCGTGTCGCTGATGCATACAGGGCTACTGCGAGCTTACGTCGAGGCCAAGTGCGAGAAACGGCCATACTGCCGCGTCTCGATCGCCAAGAGGGAGCACCACAGCGCCTGCAGCTGTCCCAGAGAGTGCTAGAACAGGAAAGGTTTGTCCCTGACCAAAAAGACGACAAGATATCGGAGGAGGGGATCGAACCCTCGATCTTGAGCGTGTTAAGCTCACGTCCTAACCACTAGACGACACCGACACTCAATATCAACACGCATCCTCCCCGACCAACATCGTGCACGCACATTCCACAACCCTACACCCACTTACTGGACTCCCCATGCCGATGCGACGCATCCTCCGCTGACCACGCACCACCACGTGCCCTACTTGCGTCACCATATCCGTCAGATGCGCCTTTAGGATCCCCAATAAAGCAAAGCATACTGATCTGGAGCCCCGCCGCCGTAGCTTTGCGCACGCGGCTAACGCTCCTGGACTCAATGTCACCGTTGACCGCGCTCGAAAAAAGAGCCGTGGTGGCCGAAAATGTTTGTTCGAGATCTAGGACGTACACCCAAGCGCGCTTTTGAGATCAAACCTCGCGGCACAAGGGCGGCGAACGGTATCTGAAACGCATCGGCACACCAAATTCAGCCCAAGCACTCGTACTTAGTATTGAATAGTATCCCCCGACAGCAGCAGCAAATGCTCGTCGGGAGAACAAGGCGGTACGCTTAGTGGCCCGGGTGGGGGGCGAGCTGCGAAATGGACCGGTGTGTGGGAACAGTCGGCCGTAAACAAATGGCAGCGGCGGAACTGCGTATGTCCTCTGGGGTGGGTGGGCTACAAGCTGCGTCGGCGTGGAAGCATCAAGCTGAGCATTTGCAACATGGACAAGAAAATGCAAAATGGGTCCGACAGCTGTGAGATTTGAACTCACGCGGGTTACCCCAATAGATTTCTAGTCTATCGCCTTAACCACTCGGCCAAGCTGTCGTTAAAATTTAACCGAAACCAACCCCTTCACCACATTCGCCGTATGCAGCAACCACGCCACCCTCACCGGTGCTGCGGCTGCCAGAGCGCAATGCGCAGCCTGCAGGCACGTTCTCCATCACCTCGGACCGTCTCACCAGAGCTTCATCACGCATATACCTCCGTGTGCTCTGCCCGTGTCGCTGATGCATACAGGGCTACTGCGAGCTTACGTCGAGGCCAAGTGCGAGAAACGGCCATACTGCCGCGTCTCGATCGCCAAGAGGGAGCACCACAGCGCCTGCAGCTGTCCCAGAGAGTGCTAGAACAGGAAAGGTTTGTCCCTGACCAAAAAGACGACAAGATATCGGAGGAGGGGATCGAACCCTCGATCTTGAGCGTGTTAAGCTCACGTCCTAACCACTAGACGACACCGACACTCAATATCAACACGCATCCTCCCCGACCAACATCGTGCACGCATATTCCACAACCCTACACCCACTTACTGGACTCCCCATGCCGATGCGACGCATCCTCCGCTGACCACGCACCACCACGTGCCCTACTTGCGTCGCCATATCCGTCAGATGCGCCTTTAGGATCCCCAATAAAGCAAAGCATACTGATCTGGAGCCCCGCCGCCGTAGCTTTGCGCACGCGGCTAACGCTCCTGGACTCAATGTCACCGTTGACCGCGCTCGAAAAAAGAGCCGTGGTGGCCGAAAATGTTTGTTCGAGATCTAGGACGTACACCCAAGCGCGCTTTTGAGATCAAACCTCGCGGCACAAGGGCGGCGAACGGTATCTGAAACGCATCGGCACACCAAATTCAGCCCAAGCACTCGTACTTAGTATTGAATAGTATCCCCCGACAGCAGCAGCAAATGCTCGTCGGGAGAACAAGGCGGTACGCTTAGTGGCCCGGGTGGGGGGCGAGCTGCGAAATGGACCGGTGTGTGGGAACAGTCGGCCGTAAACAAATGGCAGCGGCGGAACTGCGTATGTCCTCTGGGGTGGGTGGGCTACAAGCTGCGTCGGCGTGGAAGCATCAAGCTGAGCATTTGCAACATGGACAAGAAAATGCAAAATGGGTCCGACAGCTGTGAGATTTGAACTCACGCGGGTTACCCCAATAGATTTCTAGTCTATCGCCTTAACCACTCGGCCAAGCTGTCGTTAAAATTTAACCGAAACCAACCCCTTCACCACATTCGCCGTATGCAGCAACCACGCCACCCTCACCGGTGCTGCGGCTGCCAGAGCGCAATGCGCAGCCTGCAGGTACGTTCTCCATCACCTCGGACCGTCTCACCAGAGCTTCATCACGCATATACCTCCGTGTGCTCTGCCCGTGTCGCTGATGCATACAGGGCTACTGCGAGCTTACGTCGAGGCCAAGTGCGAGAAACGGCCATACTGCCGCGTCTCGATCGCCAAGAGGGAGCACCACAGCGCCTGCAGCTGTCCCAGAGAGTGCTAGAACAGGAAAGGTTTGTCCCTGACCAAAAAGACGACAAGATATCGGAGGAGGGGATCGAACCCTCGATCTTGAGCGTGTTAAGCTCACGTCCTAACCACTAGACGACACCGACACTCAATATCAACACGCATCCTCCCCGACCAACATCGTGCACGCATATTCCACAACCCTACACCCACTTACTGGACTCCCCATGCCGATGCGACGCATCCTCCGCTGACCACGCACCACCACGTGCCCTACTTGCGTCGCCATATCCGTCAGATGCGCCTTTAGGATCCCCAATAAAGCAAAGCATACTGATCTGGAGCCCCGCCGCCGTAGCTTTGCGCACGCGGCTAACGCTCCTGGACTCAATGTCACCGTTGACCGCGCTCGAAAAAAGAGCCGTGGTGGCCGAAAATGTTTGTTCGAGATCTAGGACGTACACCCAAGCGCGCTTTTGAGATCAAACCTCGCGGCACAAGGGCGGCGAACGGTATCTGAAACGCATCGGCACACCAAATTCAGCCCAAGCACTCGTACTTAGTATTGAATAGTATCCCCCGACAGCAGCAGCAAATGCTCGTCGGGAGAACAAGGCGGTACGCTTAGTGGCCCGGGTGGGGGGCGAGCTGCGAAATGGACCGGTGTGTGGGAACAGTCGGCCGTAAACAAATGGCAGCGGCGGAACTGCGTATGTCCTCTGGGGTGGGTGGGCTACAAGCTGCGTCGGCGTGGAAGCATCAAGCTGAGCATTTGCAACATGGACAAGAAAATGCAAAATGGGTCCGACAGCTGTGAGATTTGAACTCACGCGGGTTACCCCAATAGATTTCTAGTCTATCGCCTTAACCACTCGGCCAAGCTGTCGTTAAAATTTAACCTAAACCAACCCCTTCACCACATTCGCCGTATGCAGCAACCACGCCACCCTCACCGGTGCTGCGGCTGCCAGAGCGCAATGCGCAGCCTGCAGGCACGTTCCCCATCACCTCGGACCGTCTCACCAGAGCTTCATCACGCATATACCTCCGTGTGCTCTGCCCGTGTCGCTGATGCATACAGGGCTACTGCGAGCTTACGTCGAGGCCAAGTGCGAGAAACGGCCATACTGCCGCGTCTCGATCGCCAAGAGGGAGCACCACAGCGCCTGCAGCTGTCCCAGAGAGTGCTAGAACAGGAAAGGTTTGTCCCTGACCAAAAAGACGACAAGATATCGGAGGAGGGGATCGAACCCTCGATCTTGAGCGTGTTAAGCTCACGTCCTAACCACTAGACGACACCGACACTCAATATCAACACGCATCCTCCCCGACCAACATCGTGCACGCATATTCCACAACCCTACACCCACTTACTGGACTCCCCATGCCGATGCGACGCATCCTCTGCTGACCACGCACCACCACGTGCCCTACTTGCGTCACCATATCCGTCAGATGCGCCTTTAGGATCCCCAATAAAGCAAAGCATACTGATCTGGAGCCCCGCCGCCGTAGCTTTGCGCACGCGGCTAACGCTCCTGGACTCAATGTCACCGTTGACCGCGCTCGAAAAAAGAGCCGTGGTGGCCGAAAAATGTTTGTTCGAGATCTAGGACGTACACCCAAGCGCGCTTTTGAGATCAAACCTCGCGGCACAAGGGCGGCGAACGGTATCTGAAACGCATCGGCACACCAAATTCAGCCCAAGCACTCGTACTTAGTATTGAATAGTATCCCCCGACAGCAGCAGCAAATGCTCGTCGGGAGAACAAGGCGGTACGCTTAGTGGCCCGGGTGGGGGGCGAGCTGCGAAATGGACCGGTGTGTGGGAACAGTCGGCCGTAAACAAATGGCAGCGGCGGAACTGCGTATGTCCTCTGGGGTGGGTGGGCTACAAGCTGCGTCGGCGTGGAAGCATCAAGCTGAGCATTTGCAACATGGACAAGAAAATGCAAAATGGGTCCGACAGCTGTGAGATTTGAACTCACGCGGGTTACCCCAATAGATTTCTAGTCTATCGCCTTAACCACTCGGCCAAGCTGTCGTTAAAATTTAACCGAAACCAACCCCTTCACCACATTCGCCGTATGCAGCAACCACGCCACCCTCACCGGTGCTGCGGCTGCCAGAGCGCAATGCGCAGCCTGCAGGTACGTTCTCCATCACCTCGGACCGTCTCACCAGAGCTTCATCACGCATATACCTCCGTGTGCTCTGCCCGTGTCGCTGATGCATACAGGGCTACTGCGAGCTTACGTCGAGGCCAAGTGCGAGAAACGGCCATACTGCCGCGTCTCGATCGCCATGAGGGAGCACCACAGCGCCTGCAGCTGTCCCAGAGAGTACTAGAACAGGAAAGGTTTGTCCCTGACCAAAACGACGACAAGATATCGGAGGAGAGCACCACAGCGCCTGCAACTGTCCCAGAGAGTGCTAGAACAGGAAAGGTTTGTCTGACCAAAAAGACGACAAGATATCGGAGGAGGGGATCGAACCCTCGATCTTGAGCGTGTTAAGCTCACGTCCTAACCACTAGACGACACCGACACTCAATATCAACACGCATCCTCCCCGACCAACATCGTGCATGCATATTCCACAACCCTACACCCACTTACTGGACTCCCCATGCCGATGCGACGCATCCTCCGCTGACCACGCACCACCACGTGCCCTACTTGCGTCACCATATCCGTCAGATGCGCCTTTAGGATCCCCAATAAAGCAAAGCATACTGATCTGGAGCCCCGCCGCCGTAGCTTTGCGCACGCGGCTAGCGCTCCTGGACTCAATGTCACCGTTGACCGCGCTCGAAAATAGAGCCGTGGTGGCCGAAAAATGTTTGTTCGAGATCTAGGACGTACACCCAAGCGCGCTTTTGAGATCAAACCTCGCGGCACAAGGGCGGCGAACGGTATCTGAAACGCATCGGCACACCAAATTCAGCCCAAGCACTCGTACTTAGTATTGAATAGTATCCCCCGACAGCAGCAGCAAATGCTCGTCGGGAGAACAAGGCGGTACGCTTAGTGGCCCGGGTGGGGGGCGAGCTGCGAAATGGACCGGTGTGTGGGAACAGTCGGCCGTAAACAAATGGCAGCGGCGGAACTGCGTATGTCCTCTGGGGTGGGTGGGCTACAAGCTGCGTCGGCGTGGAAGCATCAAGCTGAGCATTTGCAACATGGACAAGAAAATGCAAAATGGGTCCGACAGCTGTGAGATTTGAACTCACGCGGGTTACCCCAATAGATTTCTAGTCTATCGCCTTAACCACTCGGCCAAGCTGTCGTTAAAATTTAACCTAAACCAACCCCTTCACCACATTCGCCGTATGCAGCAACCACGCCACCCTCACCGGTGCTGCGGCTGCCAGAGCGCAATGCGCAGCCTGCAGGCACGTTCTCCATCACCTCGGACCGTCTCACCAGAGCTTCATCACGCATATACCTCCGTGTGCTCTGCCCGTGTCGCTGATGCATACAGGGCTACTGCGAGCTTACGTCGAGGCCAAGTGCGAGAAACGGCCATACTGCCGCGTCTCGATCGCCAAGAGGGAGCACCACAGCGCCTGCAGCTGTCCCAGAGAGTGCTAGAACAGGAAAGGTTTGTCCCTGACCAAAAAGACGACAAGATATCGGAGGAGGGGATCGAACCCTCGATCTTGAGCGTGTTAAGCTCACGTCCTAACCACTAGACGACACCGACACTCAATATCAACACGCATCCTCCCCGACCAACATCGTGCACGCACATTCCACAACCCTACACCCACTTACTGGACTCCCCATGCCGATGCGACGCATCCTCCGCTGACCACGCACCACCACGTGCCCTACTTGCGTCACCATATCCGTCAGATGCGCCTTTAGGATCCCCAATAAAGCAAAGCATACTGATCTGGAGCCCCGCCGCCGTAGCTTTGCGCACGCGGCTAACGCTCCTGGACTCAATGTCACCGTTGACCGCGCTCGAAAAAAGAGCCGTGGTGGCCGAAAAATGTTTGTTCGAGATCTAGAACGTACACCCAAGCGCGCTTTTGAGATCAAACCTCGCGGCACAAGGGCGGCGAACGGTATCTGAAACGCATCGGCACACCAAATTCAGCCCAAGCACTCGTACTTAGTATTGAATAGTATCCCCCGACAGCAGCAGCAAATGCTCGTCGGGAGAACAAGGCGGTACGCTTAGTGGCCCGGGTGGGGGGCGAGCTGCGAAATGGACCGGTGTGTGGGAACAGTCGGCCGTAAACAAATGGCAGCGGCGGAACTGCGTATGTCCTCTGGGGTGGGTGGGCTACAAGCTGCGTCGGCGTGGAAGCATCAAGCTGAGCATTTGCAACATGGACAAGAAAATGCAAAATGGGTCCGACAGCTGTGAGATTTGAACTCACGCGGGTTACCCCAATAGATTTCTAGTCTATCGCCTTAACCACTCGGCCAAGCTGTCGTTAAAATTTAACCGAAACCAACCCCTTCACCACATTCGCCGTATGCAGCAACCACGCCACCCTCACCGGTGCTGCGGCTGCCAGAGCGCAATGCGCAGCCTGCAGGCACGTTCTCCATCACCTCGGACCGTCTCACCAGAGCTTCATCACGCATATACCTCCGTGTGCTCTGCCCGTGTCGCTGATGCATACAGGGCTACTGCGAGCTTACGTCGAGGCCAAGTGCGAGAAACGGCCATACTGTCGCGTCTCGATCGCCAAGAGGGAGCACCACAGCGCCTGCAGCTGTCCCAGAGAGTACTAGAACAGGAAAGGTTTGTCCCTGACCAAAAAGACGACAAGATATCGGAGGAGGGGATCGAACCCTCGATCTTGAGCGTGTTAAGCTCACGTCCTAACCACTAGACGACACCGACACTCAATATCAACACGCATCCTCCCCGACCAACATCGTGCACGCATATTCCACAACCCTACACCCACTTACTGGACTCCCCATGCCGATGCGACGCATCCTCTGCTGACCACGCACCACCACGTGCCCTACTTGCGTCACCATATCCGTCAGATGCGCCTTTAGGATCCCCAATAAAGCAAAGCATACTGATCTGGAGCCCCGCCGCCGTAGCTTTGCGCACGCGGCTAGCGCTCCTGGACTCAATGTCACCGTTGACCGCGCTCGAAAAAAGAGCCGTGGTGGCCGAAAAATGTTTGTTCGAGATCTAGGACGTACACCCAAGCGCGCTTTTGAGATCAAACCTCGCGGCACAAGGGCGGCGAACGGTATCTGAAACGCATCGGCACACCAAATTCAGCCCAAGCACTCGTACTTAGTATTGAATAGTATCCCCCGACAGCAGCAGCAAATGCTCGTCGGGAGAACAAGGCGGTACGCTTAGTGGCCCGGGTGGGGGGCGAGCTGCGAAATGGACCGGTGTGTGGGAACAGTCGGCCGTAAACAAATGGCAGCGGCGGAACTGCGTATGTCCTCTGGGGTGGGTGGGCTACAAGCTGCGTCGGCGTGGAAGCATCAAGCTGAGCATTTGCAACATGGACAAGAAAATGCAAAATGGGTCCGACAGCTGTGAGATTTGAACTCACGCGGGTTACCCCAATAGATTTCTAGTCTATCGCCTTAACCACTCGGCCAAGCTGTCGTTAAAATTTAACCTAAACCAACCCCTTCACCACATTCGCCGTATGCAGCAACCACGCCACCCTCACCGGTGCTGCGGCTGCCAGAGCGCAATGCGCAGCCTGCAGGTACGTTCTCCATCACCTCGGACCGTCTCACCAGAGCTTCATCACGCATATACCTCCGTGTGCTCTGCCCGTGTCGCTGATGCATACAGGGCTACTGCGAGCTTACGTCGAGGCCAAGTGCGAGAAACGGCCATACTGCCGCGTCTCGATCGCCATGAGGGAGCACCACAGCGCCTGCAGCTGTCCCAGAGAGTACTAGAACAGGAAAGGTTTGTCCCTGACCAAAACGACGACAAGATATCGGAGGAGAGCACCACAGCGCCTGCAACTGTCCCAGAGAGTGCTAGAACAGGAAAGGTTTGTCTGACCAAAAAGACGACAAGATATCGGAGGAGGGGATCGAACCCTCGATCTTGAGCGTGTTAAGCTCACGTCCTAACCACTAGACGACGCCGACACTCAATATCAACACGCATCCTCCCCGACCAACATCGTGCACGCATATTCCACAACCCTACACCCACTTACTGGACTCCCCATGCCGATGCGACGCATCCTCCGCTGACCACGCACCACCACGTGCCCTACTTGCGTCACCATATCCGTCAGATGCGCCTTTAGGATCCCCAATAAAGCAAAGCATACTGATCTGGAGCCCCGCCGCCGTAGCTTTGCGCACGCGGCTAACGCTCCTGGACTCAATGTCACCCTTGACCGCGCTCGAAAATAGAGCCGTGGTGGCCGAAAAATGTTTGTTCGAGATCTAGGACATACACCCAAGCGCGCTTTTGAGATCAAACCTCGCGGCGCAAGGGCGGCGAACGGTATCTGAAACGCATCGGCACACCAAATTCAGCCCAAGCACTCGTATTTAGTATTGAATAGTATCCCCCTATAGCAGCAGCAAATGCTCGTCGGGAGAACAAGGCGGTACGCTTAGTGGCCCGGGTGGGGGGCGAGCTGCGAAATGGACCGGTGTGTGGGAACAGTCGGCCGTAAACAAATGGCAGCGGCGGAATTGCGTATGTCCTCTGGGGTGGGTGGGCTACAAGCTGCGTCGGCGTGGAAGCATCAAGCTGAGCATTTGCAACATGGACAAGAAAATGCAAAATGGGTCCGACAGCTGTGAGATTTGAACTCACGCGGGTTACCCCAATAGATTTCTAGTCTATCGCCTTAACCACTCGGCCAAGCTGTCGTTAAAATTTAACCTAAACCAACCCCTTCACCACATTCGCCGTATGCAGCAACCACGCCACCCTCACCGGTGCTGCGGCTGCCAGAGCGCAATGCGCAGCCTGCAGGCACGTTCTCCATCACCTCGGACCGTCTCACCAGAGCTTCATCACGCATATACCTCCGTGTGCTCTGCCCGTGTCGCTGATGCATACAGGGCTACTGCGAGCTTACGTCGAGGCCAAGTGCGAGAAACGGCCATACTGTCGCGTCTCGATCGCCAAGAGGGAGCACCACAGCGCCTGCAGCTGTCCCAGAGAGTGCTAGAACAGGAAAGGTTTGTCCCTGACCAAAAAGACGACAAGATATCGGAGGAGGGGATCGAACCCTCGATCTTGAGCGTGTTAAGCTCACGTCCTAACCACTAGACGACACCGACACTCAATATCAACACGCATCCTCCCCGACCAACATCGTGCACGCATATTCCACAACCCTACACCCACTTACTGGACTCCCCATGCCGATGCGACGCATCCTCCGCTGACCACGCACCACCACGTGCCCTACTTGCGTCGCCATATCCGTCAGATGCGCCTTTAGGATCCCCAATAAAGCAAAGCATACTGATCTGGAGCCCCGCCACCGTAGCTTTGCGCACGCGGCTAACGCTCCTGGACTCAATGTCACCCTTGACCGCGCTCGAAAATAGAGCCGTGGTGGCCGAAAAATGTTTGTTCGAGATCTAGGACGTACACCCAAGCGCGCTTTTGAGATCAAACCTCGCGGCCCAAGGGCGGCGATCGGTATCTGAAACGCATCGGCACACCAAATTCAGCCCAAGCACTTCGCACGTAGTATTGAATAGTATCCCCCTATAGCAGCAGCAAATGCTCGTCGGGAGAACAAGGTGGTACGTGATACTTTCCCTATTTCTTGATTTGTGATTGAAACTTAGATATTAGACAGCGTGAAAACAAAAGAATGATCGTAGAGAACTTTAGATTCTGTGCTATGTCGTCACTTTTGGAACAAATACTAGTACCTAGCAAATTAACAACGGTACTTACATACAACTTGCTACAAACCCGAGTTCCAGCTGAACAACGATGGCCTCAGTTAGTTCGAAGGAACATGTCCTGGAATACCTTTCTATTTTTATATCATACCAATCCGAGGCGGAATTTCTGAAGAGGTCTGCAAAGCGCTCACCATGAAGCTCCCGTGTCGACACGCAATGGTGTTCAAGCAGAGAAGCGGGAGGGCGTTTGTCATCCCATTTGCTGCAGTCGCTTACAGGTATGTCCATGCATTTCCCAGGTTTCACCAGCTATCTGACACTCGCACACATTAACAAGGAGCTAACCGTGCGTTTTTGCGTTCTGTTTGCTCTAGATGGTACGGTCAGAGTCGACTGTCTACAAACGGTGTGTCCGACGTCGCGAAGCCGTTCGGATCTCAAAGAATACAACAAGGAATATAACTGCGTGGATTGCTCCGTGATCGGGATGTCTGCGAAGTAGTTGCAGCCTCGAAGGAGATACAGCCCGGCTTGAGTGAAGTCGGTCCGTTTATTGCGACCTTTCAAGTGCTTGGAAAGACCGCGGGAAATCCTCTAGCGTGGCGCCTCGACTAGGAGTACGTACAGGCGCCGTCCGGTACCGGCTCCCTCTGGCAGCGATTGACCAAGCGTTTGAACAGCTGCGCGAGAAGTTACGTGAAGAAATTATGAGAAGGAGATCGCGCTTGATAGTGATGGCGATAACTTTCGGAGGTCCAGATGGATACGTTGTCTCGGTCGAACAGATCGGAAATTTCAGCAAAGTGCAGTTGGAAGCCATGAAGCGGCTGTGGAACCTGCAGAGTACGTGCCATTACGGTATGTCGTTGTAGGTTGGAAGATGCTACACGAAAACTTGAAGGTGAAGCGTCGCTGATAAGTGCTGTTCATGACATGGTAAATGCGGTTCGGAGCACAACGGTTAATTCATTGCATTTTCATGGGGGAGACCTGCATCCATTCAAATACATACCTGGTTGGAATGGTTGAATCATCTGCATGCCGACAAAGCATTTTCGTCATCACTTCGGCTTTAGCTCCTGTAGCGTTCACATGACTATTCCAGGTATCATGGCCACCGATAGCTGTGTAATATTTGGACGGTATTTTATTTCGTCCAGAATGAATACCTGCAAGGAAACTGGCCGAGAACTGTAAGAAACCTGCATCTGAGTAAACCTAATCCCCTTTCATCTGATGCGAAATACCTGGGTAGGAGACTCGTCCATACAATAATCATTTTGATTTTCCGAGAACAATACACGCCCCGGGCCCTGAAATCGCAGCAGTCGCGACGTTCCTTTCGTGATCTTTTCTTCACGTGTGACGTCTCAGCTACATTATCAGTACTGTTCACTGCAGCTTCATTTGGCGGATCACGCTCGTTGCTGCTTCTCTTTCGAGCTTGCTTCTTTTTCTTTGCAGATGCCTTCTGACGTACGCCTCGAGCCCGCTTGATCTCGTTGGCTTTCCGTTCATCCTCATAGTTTGGCGGAAGGTACATTGCGTCGTTTACAAACTCTGCTGGAACGTACGTACGGACTTCGTGGTACATGTCGCTGGACCTTCTCGGGGGGGGGGGGGGACAGCGACTCCTAGTGACTTGTGAACAGTTCACGCACATGATCCGCACCAACGGTAACGCTATTGTATTTGTGCCGCAAGTCTTGCAAGACTGGCGCCGACTTCGGACCTCTCTGGCAAACCAGAACCCCGGTGGAATCGCTCTTTATGACTCAAATGTGGAACGTTTGGATGTCCTTCAGGTGCTTGCCTCCTTCACTACCTCGCGATACTCTCTGAAAATGTTGTTCTCATTCGGCACGTGCACGAGCGCAGACGTAGTCGATGCGTCATTGACAGCTTCCAGGAGATGTCCATTGTCCAGACGTCTACCAGCTTTTTTTTTACCCAAGTGCTTTTGCACGTGCCCAAATCCGCGGTCGACAGCGTTCTTGGTGTGCCATTAACGAAGAAATTCGTCATGATAGTCTCCAAGTCAGTCATGTGTACCAGTGCGAGCAGTGCCTTCAGCACGTAGTTGTCTTGTTCTGACCGACACAATGGTCAGCGTAGATCGTTATTGTGCGGTGACCACCTGGCAACATGAACTTGTTGATGAAATGATGCAGCAACAAGTTCACCTCGTCTGTACATTGCCAGCTAACCGTCTCGCCGTAGACGTAGTTGTACAGGATGGTCTTGTTTGCGTGGTAAATCCAGGACATGTTAACACTCCACAGCGACATTAACCCTATTGTGGTAGCCCTGCACAAAACCAAGCATATTGACTGGCTTAACAAAACCACATTAATTCACGATTTTTCTACCAGGATTAGTATAGCCAAGTTTTTAGTGCAACCGTGTTTTGAATAATAAAAGGCCACCACAATTTGATTATCCTATTTTTGTCCAATAGATGGCGACTGCGAAGGTAGTCAATGAAATATCCCGCGTGGCCTGCTTACTGATTTGTTATATGTAGTTTACGGTGCTACATGTAGTTTATGTCGAGCGAAATACTGGTTGCAGTGCAGTTTTTTTCTTCTACGGTATACTGAACCCTGTATAATCGCCCCGACCTGCAGTTGCACTTGGTTACTCCGTGCAAACTTGTCATGACAGACTTCAGCGACGACCAAGACGTCTTACTAGTCATGTAGTGCGACCCTATCTGCAGCATCACCTTCCATTCATTGGGACACCGTGGTGATGAGAATGCACCTGAAGACGAAGTCTAAACTAGCTCTCCGTGAGCAGTTCAATACACTGAAGCAGACACACGGCAAAAACCTCGACCGTTTCTCCGCCAAATATTTTCGCACACGTAGTGCACAGTAACTTCCGCCCCAACGCGCCGCTCAGCCTAGATGTAGACCTGCCGACATTTTTCAGGAACAGCCAAGTCCCCCCAAGCCGGTGCCATAGGTGAAGTCCTATTCTGCAACATTTTGCCTCGTACTGTTCGACAACTTCCCGGGAAGCCGCATCCAAATGCCGGTGAGATAGCGAGAACAGGACCCGCAGCTCAAGCAGGGCATTCGCGAGAAGGCCAACGAGATCATGACGAGAGCCGAGGAGCTGGATGAATGGTACTATTCCGTACCGGCGGCGCTGACTCCGCAGCTACAGATCCACGTACGCAAGTTCCCAGAGTGCAGGAAGCGTGGTATGACGCAAAACCATACGCTGAGCCAGGCGCCCGAGGGAGGCAGAAGGTGTCAGTACATTGCTAGAGGTCGTGAATTTCGCCTCAAGCGATACGTTTGGAGATATTGGGTGCGGCATCGGTAACGTGCTGCTTCAAGTTGCGCGAACGTCGTCGGGTTACTCGTTGACAACGAGTCTCACAACGAGACGGCATCAAACAAAATGTTATTCATGCACCTTTTGGAGTTATCGAGGCAATCGCCTCTAAAGATAAGGTATCATTTTTCGTACATAAGCGAACATCCAAAATTTGAAACTGGGAATTTCCCGCTCAACCGGTTGAATCTCGCGACACCTTCAACAACTTGGGAGCGGGATATGCCATGTACGTGTCTTGACATTTGAAATTGCGTCGTTGTTCATCTGAGTGTCATATGCAGCGAATCGATCCTCGATGACCACTTCTTGCGAGCGATCCCTCCCGTCAGATAACACACCCATAGTCTCAAGCCGACATCCATGTTTTTTCGCTTGGTAGAAAGACAACGTGAGCGCCTATCATACTGGACCCGACAAATTCGCTATCACTAGCCGGACGTGTCTCCGACGAGGTATTTTCCTGGTCTTGCCATTGATCTCCTTTGTCATCACTTCCGGCCGTATTCACTTGCTGTGCCCGATCAAGCACAACTTGAGTTAGACGCTTCTTCAATCAAGAGGCTAAAGCGAAGGGAAGGGAACATCTCGGCCGTGCAATCCGCACAGGCGTAGCCACTCACGGCATGCGGGTCTGCGAGGAGCTCTCGGTCTGCTGGACACGCAGATGCGTCCGTCGACTGGACGGGTATCTCACCAGCGGGAACTGGTGCCAACTCACACGCGACCCATTGACCTGCTGCGGTAAGTGGGCGACAGGCAGCGCGGCGTCCACGCCCCCGAGGATGAGTTGAGCTGGCGGCAGCGCGCCCGGCAGCGCGTTAATGTAGACGTGCAGGTGCGAGTCCGACTTGAGCAGGCTGGGCGTGGTGATGAGCGTCAGCGCCTCGAGGCCGAGCCGTCGGCCTGGAAGCGCTGTAGCGCCCATGTGCACTTTTGTGAGCGTGAGCACGTCGGCGCCGCCGATGAGTGAGATCTGCTCCAGCACGACGCGCCCCGAGGCGTTGCCGCTTCCGTACTCGAGGCGGGAGGACTTGTCCAGCGCTTCATGCGAGCGCGATATGGCCGCGTGGTAGCGGCGGGAGCCGGCGCAGTCGTTGCACTGGGTCTCCGGCAGCCTGATGTCGCTCGAGCCCGTGTCGAAGATGACCTGGCGGCGAGCCCACGCCGATGGAGCCGAAGAACCGCATCTGGTCGTAGTTCCCCAGCGGAATGCGCAGCAACTCGGGCGCATTGTCATTTTGACGCGGTACTTCTCGCGGCTGGCGCTCACTATTCCATTTTTCAATGGCCAGCAACGCGATCAACACCGACAGCGACAGCGAGGACGAGCTCGGCTTCGATATAGAGCTGCTGGGGGCCAGCCTGGGCCCGTCGCGGCCGTATATGGTCGACGGCCGTACGTACATGCGCCCACCAGCGGAGCGTGGCGGCCGGAAGCGCGACCGTGAAGTAGACGTGGACGAAGACGCTGAGGAGCTATCGCCCGCAGTGAAGCGCGTCCGGCCCGTGGCCAGGCACGGCAAGGGCAGCGCTACAACGTCCTCCTAGCTGATGGCAACTCTCTCACTGTCCGCGGTCGCCGACATCGCTGTGCCGATCATCCTGTTCTTCCCGATTCCATGGCCGGGCGACGCCCTTGCATGCGCTCGCCCGCAGGCTTTCAGCGGGACTCTGACGCTGCAACAAGTAAAACCAGTCATCTCCGCTGCCCCTGCAGTTCGACGTAGTGAACCGATTGTTCAAGTCCGTCTTGGTTTGTAGCTCGCATGTCTATTAGTATTAGTCTAACTCGTCAATAATATCAATCTGGTAATATCAATTCAGCGACGTCCTTCCTCCTTGATACTACAGTACTACGTGGAAGACGTCGCATGATCGACCGGCACGACAGACCGCCTCCATTGTCCTAGGTCGTCCCGGCCATGGTTTCCACCATGGAATACGCCGTTGCCACCGCTGTCTGCTTGTCTGCCATCGTGAGCAGCGCCATGATCTCCTCGTAGTCGCCCATGGCCTTCTGCTCGCTGGAGCATCGTCTGGCGGGCAACTTGGCGCCGACATGGTGGACGCTGCGCTGGCGAAATTTCTTCACCATTTGAGGCTTCAAGTTGCATTCAGGCTCCCATGTATTGTCATCGGAATCATATCCGGCCCACTTCACAGAGAATCGACCCTCCTGCTCCTTGATGATAGATTCCACTTCATACATGTCATCGCCACTACCGCTGTCAGCGCCATCCAACGGTGAGTTCTGCGTCCGAGCGGATTGACGTCGTGCCTTGCCTCGAGAAGTTTTTCTTCGTGCTTCTGGAACTGCTGTCAGCCTTCTGACTTGATCGATGTTCCGTCGACCCGAAGGTGCCATGAAGCGTTCGCTTTGCTCAGCTTGGCCCCACCTTCGGTACACATCCAGTTCTTTAAAACTGTCAGTATGGCCTATTCCTGTATGGGGTGGCAAGCATGCTAATGTGAGTATACAAATTCTTTCCACAGTTCAATTAAGTAATTTACCCCAACCCATGAGCCAATGATCAATCGGCATCAGTTCCATGCTTAATTCAACCAACATACTTTTATCCTATTTGCCGGCACTTCCGTGACAAATGTCCGTTCGAAAATAAAAGCGCCCACTTCCCAGCCGTATATCTCGAAAGCGCGAAATGTTAACTAATACCGAATTACCTGTGTCAATGCATACGATATGTCAAGACGTACACATGGGTTTCGACATATAGGCAAGCGACCGTGGCATACCACCGTGCACCCTACGTCAAGGCATACAGCAGCGCTGTGCCATTAAATTATGTGCATCTTTTGATGACTTTCGAGCTGAGGAAGCACCCGAAAGGGCGAGAGTGGCTAACGGGGGCCATCGGCAGGTCGATAAAGCAGTATAGATTGACATCGTTTTCGGCGGAGGAGAAGCTGCAAGTCCTCGACCATTTGGCCGAGCACGGCCGCATTGAGAGCACAATTAAGCATTTATATCCCACTCTAGCACCTTTCGAGAGAGCCGCTGGGTCCTAATGCTGTCGTATCACAGGAACAAGGAGAAATTTAAAGCCCTCCACAGGCAAACGGGCGTCACGAACTGCACTTATAGAAGTTTGCAAGCTTGCATTTGGTGGAATTTCATTTAGCCGGAACAGGTCATTCCACGGCTGTATTTCACACATTGGTTGCCTTGACATAGGGAATTCGGTAACATCTTTTTGTTTGGTGTAGTCTGCGCCATACAAAAAGATTTAATACTATGGTCGGTACCGACTACTGCTGGAGTGGGGCTCAAATCCTTTCACAATGCATAATCTTGCGGGCGGACGGTGCATTGACAACATCATTTCATACACAACAAACCTTACAAAACGTATATACTTTTGAAAACGATTCGATGACGTACCGTGGATGGCCTTCTTGGGCCCAAGCACCGTCCGCCGGCATTGTGAAAAGATTTGTGCCCCCGCTGGCCAAAGTCTTGCTGTGCTATCATGTGTAGCCCTCCATTTATTGCATCTCCACCGCGGCGTCTTATACTAACAGCAAACGGTTGAGAATACAGTTTTTATCATTTGCGGATGTCAGCAGATAGCTTTATCCGCACAGCGGAAAACTGCGAACAGCAAAGCAACATGCTGGGGGTCGCCTTGAAGAGGCATCTGGCCTGTTTATGTTTTGATGATGGGTCTCTGCCCCCTTTTTTTTTAATTTTCTTGGATTCAGTATGGACCAATTATTTTGAGCCCGCTCGTTTGCTGACGGCCTCAAAAGCGACAGCAACTTCGCCAGTTTTGCAGTCAGTCCGCGAATAAATTTGATGGTATCCTACGTTGCTGTCAGCGGTGGAGACACCAATCCGCAACCTATCAGTAAGTAAAAAATGGTTGCTGTCGTATCAGCAAATCAGGGTCGCGGTGGAGATGCCCTTATGTATGCTAGTTACGCATTTTGTTGTATTTTAATCTTATAGTGCTTCATTTACGGAGTACGTACAGCCCAACGGGGCTTAATTCGGTGTGATTTACACGATTATTAGGTACTGAGTGGTATACAAATATCAATAAGTTGCTCCTTATAAATCGTTTTGCATCAAAGATTCGATATTATTATCTTACGTAGGTATTGGGGTTTCACGAGGAATCCGTTTAGGCATCGTTGATCTCTACTATAGGTATTGAAAGATCTTTTCTTTAGGAACATAGCTCTCTGATTTAGGACCTCTCTACATATTTGCAGATCTTTTACTTTAGGCATATCACTCTCTACTTTAGGAACCTTTTTGCCGATATTGTTAGGTGCCTTTCCCCCATTTGCTGGCTTCCCTACCAACAGCCATTTAAGCTTCCATCTCGACACCTTCGACTCGCCGCACTTGCCGTAAATGCAAGCGCGGTGTGTCCAGGGTCCTGCTGCAGCAACATATCGCGCACATAATTGAGCTACGAACGACCGAGCTTTGGTGTTAGACGGCTGGGTTTGCTTTCTTTCTGGCTCCTAAAGTTACCCTCATCGCAAGTTCACCTGCCCGTGGTATGCTGTGTTTTCGATAGCGAGGAACGCCCGCGTGACATGGCACTGCAGACATTCGGACTACTGTACTAGCTATACGCAACACCCCGTTGCTTCACGCTTGTTCACATAAGCTCTCGCCTGCTTACTAAAAGTACACTTCAGTGAAATAGGAAAAAAATCTCCAGATTGCGGTCGACTTGGTGGCGGAGTCGCGTCAGACTTTCAATGACGTCCAGGATGACACTGCATTCCTCATAGCGTTAGTGCGGACCGAGCGACAAAAATCGCCGCCGCAGTAGGACCACGTCGTGGTAGAAAGGTAGTCGACACCCTCCGTTTGCGTATGTAATTGTGTCCAACAAACTTGGGACTTGTTGGTAGATGCGTTAATGCAGGCCTCCAAGCCGCACCGCAATAAAATGTGCTCTTTCTGTGACGGGATGGCTGCTGCAATAACCTCGTTCCCCGTCATGCGTTGTTGAGCAGATAGGTGGAAGTGTTGTAGGATCGTCGACAAATAGTCTTTAGCTGAGCTCGGCTGCTACAGCAGCCAAAATATATTCCCGTGAAGGGAGGATGACTGCTGCAATAACCTCGCTCCCCGTGGGTAGATAGGGGGAACAGTTGAAGACTGATCGGCAATAGTCTTTAGAGGAGCTCGGCTACTACAGCAGCCAAAGTATATTCACCTGAAATGAGGTGGCTGCTGCAATGAACTCGCGCTCCGTCATGCGTTATTGTGCAGATTGGTGGATGTGCTTGAATCTCTAGACTTATCTCCAGCGACTTCTCCTGTTCGCGATATTCGCGCTTCTTTTGTCGAAATGCAGCTCGCTGTTCGTCTGCGAAAGGTTTCGAGTCGGAGAAGCGTCATCGCTATCCTCGTCGTGGTCTTCGTCACAAGCGGCATGTCATCCGCACATCGCCTTGCCACGACCATCGTGCACGCTCGATTACGTACCACGTTTGCCATGAGCTCCAGGATCAAGCCCACCAACCAACCCCAGCTCCTCAGTCGATGGACGTTCGCTCAACTTCTGGACCCACGGCACCCTGACAGAATCATGAAGAACCTCCTGTGATTTGCGGGCACTGGCATCAGAGACGGATCCTAAAAATCTAAAATTTGCACTACCAGACCAATTACCTAGTACATGTATTAACCCTTTAAATATTGTGCTTTGCAATTAGTTTGCCGCCCTACTTAGTGCACAAATTAGTGTCGTGGTTAGTGGTAAATCGTGGAGGATTTGAGCACGAACGTCTCAAGTCGTGTTTGCAACACGAAATAGCCCGGAAATGGCACTGTATGAAAGCGCCAAACGCATGCTAAATCGTTTTCGATAGCAACTCGCGATTGGGATGAATTGAGTGCAGTATTGACAAGGAAAAATCGAGCACTAGTTACAGTAACTCGTACTTGAGAACGCATTTAGCTAAATAGAGCTCAATATTTCGTACGAAAATTACAATCGAAAGTGACAAAAGTATGCAAAGCACAATACTTGTTCACACTTTTTAAAGTTGTGTGTTTCTCATGCATTCTATATTTATGTTTAGTGCTGCTTGCATGTGTAGTCGGTATCCGACCTATAGCAAGACCGCAATGCAGGCGAGATCACTAATTATGTGGTCGACTGGAAGTCCACTAAACAAACGTACATTTGTGGTACTAAAAGGTATTCAAGACCAATCAAAACTAGGGATCGTAGCTTTGGCTAGGATAGCAACGATAATGAAGAATTTATTATTAAAACTAGCGGGCACGACCCTCATTAGAAACTGTAAGAACCATCAATTCAAGGCGAGGCGAGAAGTAGCGGTTGGGTGTACCATCCAGGGAGTAGGTCAGCTTGTGTGTGGGCACCGTTAACGACGACGAAGTGTGACGTCATAATTCCGCCTCTGTTTCCCGCACTGGTCCTTCAATGACAGTGAATCATTGTTTTTAGCTGCTAGCGAGTCAAGTCGTAATTCGTCGTCGTTAACGGTGCCCACGCACGAGCTGACCTACTCCCTGAATGGTATACCCAGCCGCTATTTCTCGCGTCGCCTTGAATTGATGGCTCTTACAGCTTCTAATAACAATACATTCTTCATTATCGTTGCTATCCCAGAGGAGATTTTTTTTGGGGGGGTTAAATTCTGCGCAGGTCAACTCCTGCGCAACTCGCTTTTTGGGTCAAACCCTGCTCAAATTGACCATCGATTTGACGGAGACAAGTGTTTGAGTAGTATAATCCCTCCACAGTTACAAAATCACAAAATGTGATTAAATATACATTATAGAAGGTGAATACATGAATATCAAGCATTTTGCACGGAAAACAAAGGCATTCGGGGCGTGCGCCTAGATCGTCACGAGGGACATGGTCATGAAGTTGAAGTCGACGATTTAATACAACACGACGTACCTCGGGATGATGTGATGAGTGTGCAAGGTTCCAAGTCGGTGATGTTTCAAGGGTATCCTTACGTGTGGTACTACGGCACATTTGCGAAAATCTATCGCTCAGCGCGTACCGGCGGGCGAGATGCCGTGTCAAGCTGTATGTACGCAATTGGGTGCGGTTGTCCAAGGGACCCATAAGCACGATTGCGTCCCGGAAATGCGTCAAGTACCGGCCGGACCATTTGCTGCTTCGGCATTGAGGATGTGACCCTCACACCAAGATAAGTATGGCAGATTATCAGGCGACGACAGCGTCATAGTCGAAGGTACTTCCAAGAAGCAGTTTTGGGGTCGTCTCTACAGAACCAGGGTGAAATATTTTGGCCGGGAGATATATGGGCGACTGGAAACCGAGCCACTACGTGACGTCAAGCACAGCTCCGGTCTCAAGTTCTTCCAGTTTCACCATACATACTACGAAGTCGATGTTCTGCATCGAGTCATCGGGTGGGCCCACCCGCAGCTCCTGGACCGCATGAGGCAGCACCGGTGCGCACTCTTCATCGACACTACGATAAACTGCGTCCTCTTCGGTTCTATCAACTGGTCATCATCATGATGTACGACCCAATTTTCCGGCCTCTACTTACCGATCTGGTACGCGCTAACTTTTGGAAAGACGGCTCAAGTTTATGAACATCTGCTACACTACATCTTCGTCGCTTCTAAAAAGAAGCTTGATCCAGCCCAGATCGTCTGTGGACCTTGATTTACACGATGACCAAGTCCGACCAGAACCAGATTCCAGAATCAAGAATTGTGGGCTGCCTCTTCCACTTCAAGCAGGCGTTGCGACAAAAATGCCGAAGCTGAAGATCACTGAGGATGAAGTGAATTTAGCCATGCGGGACGGATGCATTGACCTTGTAACGGGGTTACATCGAATAGTGTGATGCACACAAGTTAGGTGCCACACATAAGTTGAGTTCCACACATATGTTACGTGAGTCACCCCAGATAGGAGTGGGTGGCTCACAGCCAATGGATATGCATTAGACTAGGCTCTACTATGATAGATAGTGAATCTTATACATTCAGACAACAGGCGGCTCTGCCGCGATAAACAAGAATACATTCAGTTCACATTTTGAAGCATAGAGTTCATACCTAAGGTATGTCTATCTCTGGAATCCTTAATTAAGGGTTAATAAGGTATTCGTCCAAACTCTAGCATAGAGTTTGTAAGCTCTCAAAGAACACTAGAGACTCTCTGAGTCTGTGTCTTCCTCTACGTTAACGCTATTGCAGCCCCGCTGCACTTGGTAGCACTTGTAGTCAATTCTACACCTGAGTCTTACGACTGCCCCTCTGTGAGGAAGGAGCAATTCGCCCACTTACCGCCGAACCAACAGGAAGGGCTTAAAAGATGATGTCCCTGATCGGTCGGGATGGCGTGGCTTCTCTTGCTTCGCAAGGGCCCGACGCGGTGAACGCGCGTCTGGAGGCGTTTTCTCAGTACGAGAATGCTCTACTGGAGCACGTCCAGCAGAAGATGAATGAGGCCGCCGCGTCTGTGACGCCCAGGCCGTCATCGGACGGTGCTTCACGAGCCAAACCACTCATGGTGAGTGTCAAGACCTTTGAGGGCAAAGAAGGCTGAAGCCTTATGCTCTGGGTCAGAGAGGTCGAAATGGCTATGGCGTCCGCCATGCTCAAGACTGAGCAGCAGCGCGTGGCGCTTACTATCTCGAAGCTCGGTGACCGAGCGAGAGAATGGGCCCTGACGTGCGGCACGTCAGTGAACACCGCGTTCCCTTCTTGGGATCAGCTGATGGCCCAGCTCTCGCGAGTGTTCTCGCCGCCTAACCAGGCATTTCGCGTGAGGTCACGCTTCCTTTCTACCCGCCAGGGTAAGAAGGAGTTGGTGGACTTCGTCCAAGAGTTGCGAACTCTAATCGCCGGTATGGCGACGGACCCTCTTCCCGAGGTGGTCACTGTGACCGTCTTCATGGAAGGTCTGCGCACCGGCGTGGCCAGGACGGAGGTCTTCCGTGTTCACCCTACCTCTTTTGAAGAGGCTGTGAACGTGGCGTTGAATGCGAGTTCAACTTCAAGTCGGCCCGACTTGGTTGAACGGCTTCTCAAGCCAGCTCTCAGGAGCCTCTGACGCGTCCAATGGCGCTGTCCTGATGGCCCCCAGCTACGCAAGATCAGGAAGCTGAGCTTCAGGCTGCTGAGCATCGCACGGGCATCCGTCGATGCTATATGTGTGGGAGCACCCAACACCTGCGTCCAGGTTGTCCGCTGCCCAAGCAGCGCCAGGCTCCCTCGAGCCGAGGATCGGCCTCTGAGACGAAGCTGAGCTCGTGGCGGGGAAACGCCAAAATCCAGTAGTCGCGGGGCGGGTTCTGTTGAGCCTCAGGGAGGAGGTCGACAGGGCTTAGCCCCGAAGAGCACCGTGCTCTTTAACAACACAGAACGTGTATGCAAGCCGGGCTTGCTGGTCGTCGAGGCGACTGTGAAGGGCTTTAACAAGCCGTGGAAGATCCTTATCGACTCAGGAGTGTCGGACAATTACGCTCGGCGCTCCACGATGGAAGGAAGTCAGCTGTATGCTGAGGCGCTGAAAGCGCGTACCAGTGATGTCATCACTGTCCGTCTTGCAACGGGAACCCGTGTGACGGTGCCCAAGGTTACGGTGAACCTGGGCGTGAAGTTTTAGACTTCGATAGCGTTGAACGCTGTCTGGTCATCGACCTGGATTCGAGATACGACCTCATACTGGGCATGGCATGGCTCGAACGCCATGAGCCATGGATCGATTGGAGGTCGAAGACCTTAGGCGCTACGCGCTTGTCTCCTGGTGGAGCTTTGGCGAGTCATGAACCCACCTCTGCTAGGAAGCAAAAGCGCTATTGGCGCGGGAACTGAACCGAGTCGGTCAATGTTCTAGACATTGGAGTGTCTGAGTTAATGGAAACTGTCGTAGAAGACGCGAGTCCCGAGCACTGCTCGCGGGCTGACCGTGGAGTGGCACGTAAAAATTCACTGAGTGAGACTCATCGCGATGAGTCATCGCTGCATGCCAGTCATGGCATGGTCGACAATCAGTCGAGGCATCTTAGGCACAGCCCTAGTGGTGCGCGTGGAGCGGCACGTAACCCGTTGAGAGGTGCCCGTCACCAGAGCGCGGCATCGCTGCATGCCACTGATGACGTGGTCGGCTGTGAGCCGAGGCATCAAGGGGAGGACCCTGACGATGCGGGTGGAGTGGCACCTAACCCAGTGGGTGGGGGCTGCGCGCATTGCAGCTCCTCGCCGGCTCAATCCAAGCAACAAGATGTGGAAACACCTGAGGACACTTTTTTAGTGTCAACCTGCTGGCCTCTTCGGGGCGTACAGCTTCCGCAAGGAGGCGGCAGCGACGCCAGATGGCGACTGCAAAACGCAAAGCGTCTGCCCTGACACAGATGTGTTTGTCATTGACGACGATAGCGAGCAGCTATATACACTCGTTAATGGAGTGACCAGTGAAGCCAAGGGCAATGCCAGCCTCGAGGCTATCCCGTCGCTGAATGCTCTGCTTGAGCTGGACGAGATGTCCATTCCCGAGTTCGGGGACGCCTTGAGGGCCGGCGAGTTAGCCGAGGTGGTCATGATACGACCTGAAGAGAAGTTGAACTCCTCATCGCTTATGGATGAAGATGTCCTCGAGCAGATCCTGCTAAGGTTAAAGTCATTGTCGATTGGCCGGTTCCAAAGAACCAGAAGGACTTACGTAAGTGGCTTGGCCTCGCCATCTACTTGCACAAATACAGCGAGAACTACGCTGACATGGCTCGGTCATTGTCCAATCTTTTTAAGAAGGATGCGGACTGGTGCTGGAACATCGAGCATCAAGATTCTTTCGTGGCGGTCAAGGATCGTCTCCTTCATGCGGCGATTTTGGCGTTGCCAGACCCTGATCGTCCTTTCAGTGTCGTCTGTGCCAGCAATCCGATCGAGCTGATGATCACCGGGATCTCCACCAGCGACTCGTTCACGTAGTTCATCGCCGATACTCCGTTCACCACTCCTGTTGCCAGATACGACAGGATACTGCAAACTGCACAGACAGCCGCCATTTTCTTCGGCGCAGAATTCAGCATGGTGTCGGATGATGTGTCCTAAACCGGTCATAAATGTCCTGTGTCTGTGCAGTTTGCAGTATCCTGTCGTATCTGGCAACAGGAGAGGTGAACGGAGTATCGGCGATGAACTACGTGAACGAGTCGCTGGTGGAGATCCCGGTGATGATCAGCTCGATCGGATTGCTGGTCATGTTCGCTCTGCTATGCTTGATGGGTATCGCGGAGAGCGCGTTCGTGACACTGATCCTTTTCTACATGTTCACGCTCACACTACTGGCCGTCTTCAGCGTTATCTACATCGTACAACATCCGCGGATCTTCGTAGACAACATGAAAAAAACCTTCCACGCGTGACAATTTTTGGTGATGCTGTACACGGCAGCAACATTTTTTCAGCCTTGTTTTGGGCTACGGAACCGCGATGCTCTCTTTCAGTGCTACAGGCTTCGAGAGCTCGTCGCAGTACGTGGAAGAGGAGGCAGCGGGCGTGTTCCCCAAGACGCTGCGCAGCATGTGGGCGCTTTCGAGCACATTCAACGTGCTGTACTCTCTATTGGCGCTTGCTGTCGTTCCGGTGGACACGATCATCGCAAACCAGTCGATTTTACTGTCGTACATGGGGCGGCTCAGCGGTGGTCGGTGGCTGGAAAATCTCGTGGCTATCGATGCGTTTGGCGTGCTGGCGGGTGCCGTTCTGACGGCGTATATTGGGATCAACGGCCTCTTCCAGCGGTTGGCGATCGACCGCGTGCTGCCGAGATTCCAGCTCAAGGTGAACTCGTGTCGCGGGACGAATCATTTCATTATCCTGGCGTTTTTCGCCGTCTCAGCGAGCCTCGTCTTCATATTGGACGCTTAAGTGACAGTGCTGTCAGGCGTGTTCGCGCTCGCATTCCTGTGCGTGCTGCTGTCTTTCATCATCGCGTGCCTGTTGCTGAAAGTCTGTCGTGAAGAGATTCCGCGCAAGACAGTGACATCGTGGACCAACACGACGTTTTGCCTCTGCACCGTTGTGCTGGGCATTATTGCGAATGCGTTCTCAGATACCAAGGCGCTTTCGTACTTCTTCATCTATTTCGCAGTCTTCTTCCTCGTGGTATTCGTGATGTTGACGCGCGTGAGTCTACTCAAGGGGTTGCTCTTCATTTCCGGACAACTTTTGCTGTACTTCCGCAACGATAAGAGCGATTCAGGCTCGATGCAGCAGGTTTCGATACGCGGTCAGGTATTCGTGGGTAGCGTGAAGATCGCCAAGACGATCGATACCATAGTAATGTTCCTCTTCCCAATAGCAGTAGTCAGTCAAGCGGTTCACTCCGTACCGTGCCAGGTCCATCTTTAGCTGGAAGACGGGTTCCCGGTGGCAATGTCTACCGACTGCTGCACACGCACTTAGCCTAATATCGAATATACACAACAGTCAGTATACACTCTCCGCGTGGCCGTGCAAGTGCGAACTTCCAGTCTAACGATCTGCTATTCACTAGCCTACAGTGGGTCAGGTCACTCCGTACTGCGGGGCTACGATACCCGGGGGCTAGACTACCTCTCTTGACTGTCGAGTGGCCTGAGGCTGGGCTAATTACCGCACTCCCACTTGGCCGGGCTACAATACCGACACACGGGGCTCCGCTTGACCCGCACGGGCAGGGCTAGTCTACCTGCACTGACGGGGCTCGGCTGTACCCGTCTCTTATTCTTCACACACGCTAGACCTTGGTCCGGGCCTTCCTGACTATTGTTGTGCGGGCTCTTCAGCTGTATGCTCGACGGCAACAACACCTCTTGGCTGCAGGGCTCGGCGACTTTGCTTTCGTGTTTAGCTCTCTTACTCTCCTCGCGGGGAATCTAGAAAAAACTGAGCTCGTGGCTCACTACGCTACTTTATGCATGGCCGCAGTGGGTGTGTACCCACCGGCCTTTTGCGGTCTCTGTAGTCCGCACGTTGCGTGAGATCTTGGTCAACCGTCGGTTCCGCGGCTCCTCAGGCCTGCGATCTTCTCCCGGCCAGGCAGCGGCCGAACCCACGGGTTGGCCCGTTGTGGGTCGGCCTGCCGCCGGCCTGCGCCGTTGCGTCACTCTCGTCCTTCGCTAGTCCGTCGATCCGCTGTTGGCTGTCCTATTCGTGTCGCTGTTGTCCATCTTCGTCTGCTTCGCTCCTCTGGGGTCCCTTCTCCTGCTATTCGAGGTTGCGCTGGCGCAGCTACCCCATAAGTGTGACCGACTTATTACTCTCTTCCCCTAGCACGAACCGTCCTCGGTTCGCGGGGCTGCCCAGTCCTTGGTTCTCGTCCGACGTTGTTCTCGCTGTCGTCTTCCTCTGCGGCTGTGCAGAGGCGTCCGTCCTGCCACAGCGGCTCGTAGTCCTTCTGATTGATCCACATCGTCGCGGGTGTCTGGGCGGCACCTCCTCCATGCAGCCGCTGCACCTCGAACTCTAGGACGTACCGGCCAGTACGGGTACGGTAGCGTCGGCGCCGTACTTCCACCACTTTCTCTCCGGGCCGCAGTCGCTCGAGCCGCGGTTGACGCGACACTAGGCTGTCGACTCCCCGGCGTCCCTGACTCGCGAACACCTAGACCCTGACGTCGTCACCTTCGTCGGGTACGTGCTGTTGCTCAGGCGCACGTGTCCAGGTCGCTTCCATCTCGTCTCTGCTAACTGGGTTATCTTCGTCTCCCTGGGATTCGTCTCCTCTGCGCTCCAGGTTCGCGTCCAGCTCCACGTCCATGTCCACGTCTCCCCCTCGAGCGAAGGCTCGCACCGGGCTGTCACTTCGTCGTTCCGCTTCCGCGCCACTGGTGGCCTATGGTGCGTCGCGGATTCTCGCTCGCGTGCGACTGGCAACGCTGCGCGGTTCCGCGCCGCTTGGGGTGGCCCCGCCGGGCGCGCTCGCTTACTTGCTCCCTCTCTTGGCGTCGTCGGTGCTTCAGTTCTTCCTGATCGGCTCCCGGGTACTGTAGCTCTTTTTCTCTTGCCGGCGTTGCGTCTGCTGACGGGGCGGTCTTCGTCTGTATCCTGCTGCTGTTGTTGTAGCGGACTTCACTCGCCGGCGACCTCCTTGCTCCTGAGTTGGGGTTCGGCGCGGCGGCACGATCTCCCGGCTCCTCTGCACTCGGCGGCACCCCATCCGCTTCCGACGCGACGTCATCAGCGTCTTCGCGACACCGCCCTCGTCTTCGTCTCTTACGGCGATACCCGCATCGTCTTCATCTCCGGCAGCGACACCAGCATCATCTTCATCTCCGGTGCCCGCTGTCTCTTCCTCGTCGATATCCGCCGCAGCCACCGCCTCTTCCCGCAGGTCCATGGCGATGTCATACGCCGTCTTGTCCAGCAGATTCACCGGATAATAGAACGGCAGTAGAAACGAGCAGTGGATGACTAGCTCCTGGCCCGATTCCAGCATCTTCACCAGAAAGTTATCGTAGCCTGCCGGCTCCACCACCTGTTCGGGTCCCCGCCGCCTATGTCCAAACTTGGTGATTCCAGGCCCACGTGATGGCCAATAGATCCATACCAGTTGGCCTACGTTGAACTCGCCTCGCTGGCGTACATTGCGCCGGTTGTAATAGATCGCTTGCCTCGCCTGTTCCTTCTGCAGCGCCACGGCCGCTAACTCCCTTGCCGTCTCTAAGTCCCTCAGTAGCACCTCGTGGTAAGCTGCCAGGGTGCTATGCGGATAGACCGACCAACCGACTCCGCCGTAATAATCCGCTGATATTCTGAGCTTTCTCCCCATCATGAGCTCGTTGGGCTGATAGCCGTGCATGGCGTGCTTCGCGGAGTTATAGGCGTACAGGGCACTTGGGACGAAGTCGTCCCAGTCATCCTGTTCCTCCCCGACGTAGAGGCTTACGATGTTCTTCCACGTTCTGTGGAAGCGCTCCACCAGTCCGAGCAGGTTAGGCCGATAGGGCACAGGTGTCGCCTGCTTTACTTCCATCAACGCCAGCAGCTCTGTCGTCACCCGGCTCCCGAATTCCCTCGCGCCATCCATCATTATCTCCCTCATGGGACCGTACACGAGCACTACCCGGTTCATGAGGAACCTCGCGATCGCTGTGGCTGTATGCTCTGGCACGGCTTCCGCCACCGCGTATCTGGTGGTGTACTCCACCGCGGCGATGACAGCGGTTGCCGTGGATGATTTCCGGTAGGGGACCCGCGACGTCGATTGCCCATCGGTCACATACGTCTCCAGTCTTAACACTCCGTAGCGGCGGGACCACGGCCTTTGGCCTGGCTTTCTGCGACCCGCAATCCTGACAGGCCGCCACCCAGTTGTGTACGGCCTCTCGCATATGAGACCACCAGTAGAGCCTTCTCAAGCGCTCGAACGTCGGCGGCCCGCGCAGGTGGCCTGCCCAAATGCTATCATGGGCCTCCGTGAAGGCCAGGGCCCAATAGACGGCCGGTAGGATCACTCTACTCTCGCCTCCCTCGATCTCTGCATGTACGAGGCCATCGGCTGCCACGAACACCTACTGCCCCCGGTATGCCCCTTGTCGCTCCAAGGTTTGTACCATCACTGACTTCTTCGGTTCTCGTTTCACGTCTTCATCGGTGAATTGAGCTACTCCGAGCTCTGCAGCTTCTACTCGCTGCACGACTGCTGCACGAACCACATCCTTAGCGGCTCGATCGACTTCATCCTCCAGCTCCTGACCAGGCTCGGTGGGCTCGGCGCCATTCGAGGTGCGGGTTGGGCTGTGGCTGCTGTCCACGCCGGCCATACCGACAGCCGCTCGCAATACCGCGGTTGTTCGTCTTCGCGGCGTTTGTCTGGAAACAGCCGTGGCCATCATGACCATCGTGAGCGGGGACTCACTGACCAGCTCCTCTTCGCGGGTAATCACTGGGTCGCCCTGCTCACCATTGCTCAGCTCGTCATCCTCCGTCTTGCTCTCGGCTCCCTCGGTGGCGCCATCCGGTACCGGCCTTCGGGACAGCGCGTCAGCCACCGAGTTCTCCCGGCCGGGCCGGTATACAATCTCAAAGTCAAACCCTTGGAGTGTCAGCGCCCAGCGGTGTAGGCACCCTGCGGGTTCCTTGGTCGTCATTAACCATTTTAGCGCCACGTGATCCGTCACTATGACGAACTTTCGCCCGTATAGGTGCGGGCGGAACAACCGCACAGCCCAGACAACGGCCAGGCACTCCAGTTCGGAAAAAAAAGAAATGCCATATTTAGCTACCGTCGGGCTGTTTACTTTGGAAGCGTACGCCACGGGCTGGTCACCGTGGCCCTGATCTTGGGAGAGCACTGCGCCGAGTCCAGCTTTTGACGCGTCAGTGGTTAACTTGAAGGGCAGACTGTAATCGGGATAGATCAGCACTGGTCGTCAGCTCAGCCAGGCCTTAGCCCATTCGAAGGCTTCTTGCTGCTCACCTAGCCACTGCCACTCGCTCGTCTTCCTCAGTAACTTGGTCAGTGGCGACATGCGGGCCCCGAACGAGGGCATGAACCTCCTATAGTATCCAGCCAGCGCGACGAATCTCCGTACGCCGGCTGCATCAGTCGGGCGGGGAAAGTCGGCTACGGCATTCACTAACCTCGTGGTCGGTTGAATCCCTTCCGTCGTGAGATCGTGCCCGAGATACTCCATTCTCGTGGCGGCGAACGAACCCTTGGCCGCCTTCAATCTCAGCCCCGCCGCAGATAATCATTCCGCCACCACGGCGAGTTCCACCACGTGTCGCGCCACAGACCCCTTCGAAAAGATAATTACATCGTCTAAATAGACTAGCCAGCAGACCCACGTCAATCCCCGTAACACACAGTCCATTAGTCGTTGGAAAGTGCTCGGGGCGTTGCACAACCCAAATGGCATGTGGCAGAACTGGAATAACCCACGCCGGGTCGTGAAGGCGGTCTTGGGCCGATCCTCCTGAGCCACAGCCAGCTGCCAGTAGCCGGCGTGCAGGTCTAGGCTCGTAAACGTGCGCGCGAGTCGAACAACGCTTCCAGCGTCTCGTCTATCCTTGGCAAGGGATATACATCCTTCACTGTGACGGCGTTCAAGGCCCTGTAGTCCACGCAGAACCGGACCGTGCCGTCATTCTTCTTGACCAAGACGACCGGGAACCCCCACGGCCCGGAACCTCGCTCTATGACTCCGTCCTTCAACATGCTGATGATCGGGTTCTCGTTCACTGCGTGCCGGTGTCGGCGCTGCATGACCGGTGCGGCGTTCCCCGTGTTGATGTGATGCACTACTGGGGCTTTGGCCAACGGCAGACACCCTTCCTTCTTTTCGACGATGTCTGCATGCTGGCGTAGCAGCTCGACCACTAAGTCGCGATCCACAGGCTCCATCTCGCCAATCTCCAGGCTCTCCTCGTTAGATAATGGCTTCGCGTCCTCCTTTTTAAGCCCTTGAACCCATGCAGTCACTCGCTCTCGCTCTAGCTCGCCGTTCATGTCCAGCAGGGTCATGGTCTCGTCGGTGGGCACCCACGTTCCCAGCACGTCCCGCGCGGGCAACTTCTCTCTTCGGCATTCGACGTTCAAGACCGCCACGCGAATCATCCCATTGCGCACCACGTCCACAGTAGGTGCCAGCAGTAGATGCCGTTTCGAGGTAGGCTTCGGCAGGAACAATCCAGTAGTTCTCTCGGCCGCGTTCACTGTCATGCGCAGGACACCGCGTGTGTTGGTGGGCAGCTTCACCGTCTTGGCTAGCCGCACCGAGGCCGCCAACTCCCCGGTCGCCTCCAGCAGCGGGGTTACTCCATGACACTTGAAAGGCACCACAACCTTCTCGTCCACTTCATTGAGAACTTGAGCTCGCGCCTGCCGAAATCCATCTTTACCTGCCGTTCTGCCATCCAGTCTTCACCGATCGGCATCTCATCCCGCTGGCCTTCTACCACCAGCGCGTTGACAGTGATTCTCTGCTGGTATATCGTCGTTCCGGTGAACTGCCAGACCCCCAGCACGCGAGCTTGGCCTCCGCCGAATCCTTCCACGATGTCGACGAACGCAGAGCGTGTGAGGCAGCGACCATACTGTCTCAACTCGTCTCCCGCTATGCTGAACTGCGCGCACGTATCCAGGCGGACCTCCAGTGTGCGATGCTTCGACATTGCCAGTAGCGCCGTGGGCAGACTTGACATGGCCCCGCTTCCGGCGGCACGCAGTTGCGCCCTCCGCTGCACCTTGCCATCCTCGTCTGCGACTAACTCCACGTCGCCGTAGCCGCCACGCTTGACGTAGTTGTACCCAGACTGCTTCTTCCGCATGGCCTTCTGTGCTCGGGCCGCTTGTCGCGGGGTCGCCGCCTTCTCCTGCGCGCACCGCTTCTGCTGCAGCCTATGAATCCGTCGTGCTGCCCGAAACGTCTTCGCTTCCTTGAGCGCTGCTCGTCTTATAGCTCTCATGTCCGCTAGCGACCCGGTCTCCTCCAGGTATTGTGGATCACCTTGGTCGTACGCCAGCAAGCGCTTCCGCCACTCTTCTTCCGTGATCGACTCGGGTTGCTGCTCGCTTTCCTTGGCCATCACCGACGTGACGATGTGCGTGTCCTTCCTCTTCTTCCGCGGTCGTTGTCGTTCCGCTGCCCGCACAGCGGCGACTACTCGCTGTAACACCCGTCGCTTCTGACCCGCGGAGGTATCACTCGTCACTTCGTGGGCCTCTCGGATCACGTGCTGCATCATCACGCGCAACACCTTGGCGCGCTCTAGCTGCTGCCCCCGGAACTCCGGCGTCAGTATTCCTCTGGCCACCGCCAACGCGTCCTCAGCACGACGCTGTCGTCGGCGTCGGGCTCTGGTTCGCCAACCGCTGACCAGCCACGACATCTTCTGTACGCCTTGGGGGGTCACCCGCAACACCTTCTCTTTAGCACTGACGTCCGGTCTTGCCAAGGCGCTCCCCTTCTTCTCTTCCGGCGGCTCTGCCTCATGCTCCCGGATCACCGCCCTCGTCACCTTGCCGGCAACACCCGTAGCCCCGCTCGGCACTGGCTCCGTAGCTCCGCTCTTCTTCTCCTCTTCAGCGTGTCGCCTCTTACCCAGCGCCTTCTTCTCGGCCTGGTTCACGCCGCCACTCTTCCCCTTGGTCTCAGCACGGGCAGGCTCCTCACCGCCACTCTTCCCCTTGCCTTGACCACTCTTCCTTGGACTTGGCCGCTCGTTCGCGCCTGGTGGCCGGGCTCGTCCTCTTCCTTGCTCGTCGTGTCCGGGTTGGGCGTGCACGAGCTCACGCACCCCTCCTCCGGGGAGTATTCCTCCGTATTGGGCAGTTGAGCCTCCGCATTTACTGGCCCGCTCCATTTCCCGGCGCCGTGGTGACGTTCTGGGCGGGAGCACTTGGGTTTACTGATGCTCGCTGCACCTGTGGCTGAGCTGGTGGCTGTGGGACCGATCTGGGCACGGTGGGCAGCCCGTTGGTACGCGCCTGGCACTCGCGCCACCAATGGCCTGCCATCCTGCAATGGTTGCACGTTGACTCGGCCTTGCGCTGCGCCATGGCCGCGCTGTCCTGGGGCCCGTAGTTGCTTACGTCTCCGTAGCCGCCTCGGTTATCACCTCTTCCGCCTCGTCCTCGGTTGCTGTTGTAACCCCCACGTCCTCGACCGCCGTATCCATACCCGCCGCCGTACTGCTGGGTGTTCGTCGGCGCCTGGTTCTCCAAGGGCGGTTGTTCCACCGCTCGCACCTCGGCCTTCACCTCCAGCGTCTTGGCCGCTTGGACTTGCCGGCTTCCGTGCGCGTGGTCGGCGTCCGGACGGCTGCTGCTTGCCCTACCCCTGCGGCAGCTGCAATGGCTTGCAGGGCCGCCAATGGCAAGCCTCCGTCCCTGCCAGACGTGTGGCCAGCCAATCCGCTGGTCGCTCTTCCTTCGTCGTCGAACTTGGGCGCCATATCACTCCCACCGAACCCCAGTCCCAGCTGTTCCCAGTTGATTGCTGGGCTGGTCTCGGCTTTCGACTCACTTTTCTTCTGCGGCACAACGTGCGGCTTCTCCTCGTCCTCGCTGTCGTGCTGGTAGCGTCGCTGCGCTCCCTGCCAATTCGTGACCTTCCTTCCTGCGCCGTACTCGCCGTACGCGCCCACCGCGATCTCCAAAGCCTCGCTCAGCGTCGTCGGGCGTATGGTGCTCACGTGGGCGGCGGCGTCTTGGTTGTCCAACCTGTCGTAGAAGGCCTCCAGGTACCATTCCATGGATACTCGCTTGCCGAACCCAATGTTGGTCAAGCTATTGACGAAGCTGTCCAACCGTTCAACAGGTTGCTGCGCGCGGTGCATCAGCTTCTTGTGTATCTTCCAGGCACTCTCCTTCCGCCCGTACTTCTTGCGGAGCTGCATCGTCAGGTACTCGAACGTGTAGTCGTCGCTGGTCATGCCTTCGCTCATCACGACTAACCACTTGTTGGCGTTTCCTTTCAGGTGCGCTGTCACACCGAAGTAGAGCTCGGCTGACGTCCACGTGTCGCCGCCTAGCACGGCTTGGCGCTGCACTGCTTGCAGCACGAGGCCTCGATGGACTCGCCCGTATGCCCTTGAAGTTCTCGATGTTCAACTTCTTCTCCTTGTTGCTGCGCGTCTGGACCACCACCGGTGTCGCTGCTGCCGGCGTGGCCACCGCGGCTGGTGTGGCTGCCGCCGGCGGGTTAACCACGAACCGTCTCATCATGGCTCTCTGCTGCGCTGGTGTCAAGGCGTCCAACTGAGGAGAGCGGAGGTGGAAACGCGGACGGCGGTGACGACCATGGCGGCGATGACAACCGTCACGAGCGCCGCAGCCAAAGCGGCCAGCAACCACCGACGTGACGCCCAACGAGGCCCAGCATCGCAGTCGAGCCGGGGGTGCAGCAAGAGCATGCCGAGCTGAAACGAGAGGACCCGTTTGAGTCCATGACGTGTCTTGCCCGCCACGCTGGCCATCGTCACCCTGGTTCCAGCTGGCGTCGCCGGTGATGCTGCCTTCATCGTCGGAGGCCTCATCGTCATCCGGATCGTCGTCCGCGTCACCGGCACCGGCGGCCGTGACCGCAACCGAGCTACTGACCTCCACCTCGTCAGTGCCACCCGCGTCGTTGCCCACGCGAAGCCGCGTTCTCGCGCGACGCTGTCGCTTTGGCTGGCGTGAGGCGCCACCGCTGGGCCTGGTTCCGCCCGATGGGTGAGTCGGCGTTCCGGCTCTCGTCATCACCATCCTTGGCTGTCGCCTTGAAAGCTCGGCGGCTTCTGTCCTCTGTGGTCGCTGCTCGCGAAGCTCGACGGCTCCACCTGCTCTTCGGTTCGTGCCTCGGGACCAAGTCTCGAGAAGTCACTCCCGTGTTTCTTCTCTTCGAGGTCTGGCTCGGCGGCTCTTACAATCTCCTTTTCTGCTCCGGGAGGACAACCGTGTTGACTGGCCCCTGCATGACCACCAAGAAATTTTCCTCTTCACAATAGCAGTAGTTAGTCAAGCGGTTCACTCCGTACCGTGCCAGGTCCGTCTTTAGCTGTAAGACGCGTTCCCGGTGGCAATGTCTACCGACTGCTGCACACGCACTTAGCCTAATATCGAATATACACAACAGTCAGTATACACTCTCCGCGTGGCCGTGCAAGTGCGAACTTCCAGTCTAGCGATCTGCTATTCACTAACCTACAGTGGGTCAGGTCATTCCGTACTGCGGGGCTACGATACCCGGGGGCTAGACTACCTCTCTTGACTGTCGAGTGGCCTGAGGCTGGGCTAATTACCGCACTCCCACTTGGCCGGACTACAATACCGACACACGGGGCTCCGCTTGACCCGCACGGGCAGGGCTAGTCTACCTGCACTGACGGGGCTCGGCTGTACCCGTCTCTTATTCTTCACACACGCTAGACCTTGGTCCGGGCCTTCCTGACTATTGTTGTGCGGGCTCTTCAGCTGTATGCTCGACGGCAACAACACCTCTTGGCTGCAGGGCTCGGCGACTTTGCTTTCGTGTTTAGCTCTCTTACTCTCCTCGCGGGGAATCTAGAAAAAACTGAGCTCGTGGCTCACTACGCTACTTTATGCATGGCCGCAGTGGGTGTGTACCCACCGGCCTTTTGCGGTCTCTGTAGTCCGCACGTTGCGTGAGATCTTGGTCAACCGTCGGTTCCGCGGCACCTCAGGCCTGCGATCTTCTCCCGGCCAGGCAGCGGCCCGATCCCACGGGTTGGCCCGTTGTGGGTCGGCCTGCCGCCGGCCTGCGCCGTTGCGTCACTCTCGTCCTTCGCTAGTCCGTCGATCCGCTGTTGGCTGTCCTATTCGTGTCGCTGTTGTCCATCTTCGTCTGCTTCGCTCCTCTGGGGTCCCTTCTCCTGCTATTCGAGGTTGCGCTGGCGCAGCTACCCCATAAGTCTGACCGACTTATTACACCATTTAGACACGCCCGTGGTTTTCTTCTGCAAGGTGGCCAACCTGCCCAAGATTAACGAGGCCGTGCGGTATGTGATGCAGAACGAGTACACGTACTGCTTGCGACTAGTTCACGTCTGTGAGCCGGACGCCCCCGTTCCGCGCGAGTTTGAGGATGTAGTGAACTTGTTCGACCACATTTACCCGTCGATCAAGATCGCGGTGACGGGGGCGTTCGACCCGGCGATGGTGCAGTGGCTGTCCCAGTCGATGTCAGTTCCCACCACCATGATGTTCATGGGCCAACCCGCAAACGAGAACATCCACCACGTCTCTGCCCTAGGTGTGCGTGTCATCACCAACTAATGCGTTTTTGGTGGTGGATCGAGGACAACCCTCTTAGCCAAGAAAGCTAACGAAAATTAAAGTTATGTGGCGAATTCTAATTATCCGCTATTTCATAGTTTCGGGACACCACAGTTCTGGGACAGTTGTAGCCAGTACATTAATACTACGTTTAGTATGGTTGAGTTACTCGCAATACAAAATCTAGACTCCTTGCATGACTTTGATCACCGCTTGATCGCACCGTTGCCTCTACCTCAGGTGAAGGAGGTGATCAGTGTCCATGACGAAGTAACTGGACGACGTCAGCCGCACTCAATTCGACAGGGCAGTTGAAGCTTTCAATACGAAGAAATGTCTGTTCGTGAGGCAGCTACCGGTGTAGCCATCTGGTGAGTCCCGTTTACAAAAGTCCTGTATATAGCGTAGCGCTGTCCCGGAACTGTGTGACAGGTTTGAGGGTGAATTTCAGGGTGGCTTTTAGCACCATTTACGCCGAATTCCAGGCCAAATGCATGACCATTGAACTGCGTTCATCGTTGTGAACACAAGCATGTTCTTTCGGCCACCTTAATCGCCCCAGAAGAAGACTCATTTTGCTCCGCAAAAAGTGTCCCGAAACTATGAAATAGCGGATAAGGGAACCGACCAGTTTTCCGCTAATTTTGCAATGCGCCTCCTTTGGAAGGCGGTATCTCAGCAAGTATAAATTGTAAGGGGGAGAGCCGCACCTTGCCGCAAAGCTGAGAATTTAAGCTCTCGGTGTCCTCTCACTGCTAAATAAGAGCCGCTTGAGTCGCTCCATGCTCAATTAGGCGCGGCACCTCTTTTTTAGGAGGCAGCCAGTTTTCCGCCAATTTGGTTTATTAAACGATTTGTATGGTGTGGCATTTACAGTTTCGACCCGTTAAAGTACGACATTGATGGCCCGCCGGCCTTCTGCTGAACCTTTTAAAAACGTTACTTTGGATTGCAACGGATCGGACAGTTTATAATCAGACGCAGGGACTCGCAGGTTTACATTTTTTTGCGAAAGTCGGCGTTGGGCGGTCGGGTGCAACCTGAGCATGTTCATCTCGGGCTCGTGCGACTCCACGGCCAAGGTCTGGGACATCACGCGGGCGAGACGACGCACAGCGGCAACGCGCTCGGCACCGGCCCCAACCTGCGCGCATACGGCGAGACGACTCACAGCGGCAACGGGCTCGGCAGCGTCTCCGACCTGGCGTACGGAGAGCTCAACAACTTCAGCAACGACAAGATCCTGAGCGTCGGGTGTCGCTCCTCGACGGGGCATATCTGCTGCTGAGGATTGCTGACTGCTCCCAGAGTTCGGCGCGCGCAGCTTGGTTCTGCGGCGGGGCACCTCCGGCTAGCCTAGCTCGTCTTCGTCCGCTTTCTGGTCCGGCGGCTGCAGCCGGTTCGGCATGTCAGCGTGCCCGTGTCGAACGGGCCAGTGTCCACGATCTGCACCACCTCCACGAATGCTTCGCTCGTTTAGCTAGCTACACGAGCGCCTCCTCGACGATGAGATGTTCCGCAGAAGGGACTGTCACTGCCGCTGGGTCGGCAACAGTCGAGTCGGAGTTTGAGGTCGGTACGGCGTTCATGGTTCGTTTCCGGGTTCCTTTCTTCTGGCGCTTGGGCGGACGGTGTTTAGAAACAGAAGATGCTCGCATGGTGGTTGGCCGAACTCCTGACTTCTCCGTTGTCTTTGGTGTCTTCTTTTTTGTTGCATTTGCAGCGGCGATTTCCTCAAGGAGCTTCCGTGATAGCAGCCGACCAGCAACTGTGACGCGCTTTGTGCGTGTTGGCATTGCTAGAGGAGGTGGTACCACTAGAATGCTGTCCTGCACGATCGACTCAACCTTGCACCACGTGCGCTGCTCCAATTCCTTAGGGACACCATTTCGCTGAAACTCGGCCAGGCACTGCTCCATCCGGTCGAGCGACAGCGGGTATAGCCCGCATCCTTTAAAGCCCGCCGTAATATTTGCACCGAAACTGCATGTCTTCCAAGCCAGACCAGCCATATCCACAGCAGCAGCCTGGGAGATGTCGTTGCCAGATACAGCCAGCATGTCTAAAACGTTCTTAATCTTGCTTTGAAGGAGCCGAACACGGCCACGTCAAGTGGCTGGAACAGATGGGTTGCGTTCGCTGGCAAACATACGAGTAAAATCTGCAACTCGTCTCCCATGTCAACAACTTCAGGAGAGTAATGTGAGCTGCAACCGTCCATCACCAGAAGCAGGGGTCGTTTAATTGCGGTCGGAACTTGCTCAGAAAAAAACTTCAGCCATCGGATGAACAACCAGTTGTTCATGAAACCGGACTCCGTCGTCGTCACGGCAGCACCAGACTTGTCAGTCTCCAAAATATTTTCTTCCACACTCTGGTCAGGTAAAATATACAGTGGAGGAACTACAAACCCCGCTGCACTTCCACAGGCCACGATGGACATGTGAAATGAAGTCGTTATCTCCTTGCTCCACACGTTCGAAGATCCACGCACAGCAATCACCAACCTTGACTTCTTCCGAGACTGAAATGCGGTCTCATCCATATTAAAAACGCGGCTTGCGTCCATCGCGTGCTCGTGAATGGTTTTAGTGAGGATATTGAACAGCACATGCACCTGTTCTTCATCCACGCTATTGCAAACTTTGCTGATTGATTGAGCGATTCTGTTGGTGAGTTGATGATGACGGTTCATGAATCGTGTGTACCATCCGTCCGTGAGCGGCTTGCCGCTCAATAGCATCGATGCATCACTAGCGCGACGGAGAATGTTCGCACAATCTACAGGATGCCCAACCTGTTGACGAGCCACCACCCACTCGAAAATACTGTCTTCTGCTTCCTTGGGAAGTTCTGGGAGAGGCCCGCGACGCTGTGGTGCATGGTCATTACCAGCCCTTGCACGCATAACACGATCATGCAGGGTTTTATATGGAATGTTTCGCGCCCTCGAGACAGGAAGAACCCGCTCTCCTGCCATAACACGATCCACTGCATCAGCGACGTCCTTCGCAGTGTACGTTGCAGCGCGCTTGCCCATGAATACGACTTTGCCACGCTAGCGATATCAAATTGTGCAGGAAGCGCGCCAAAACAGCCTCACCTGAATTTCCCCCAATCCCGAGACACCTATATTCTGATTGACTCACCCGGAAGTAACAGGCGATGGCCTTCTTCTCGACGATCGCGAGCGCTCCGATACAAAACAATAGGAGTGGCGGAAAACTCGTTGCCAGCCGAATTGTGGTCGTCCGGCCTCACGCTCAATTTGCCATACATGCACTGCTCCGTTCATGACGAAAAGTTTTGGCGTTGTAGCTGAGATCTTGGGCTTCACAGGGAGAGCTCATGCGGTTTCCTGGAGGCTGAGGAAAAAAGTAACAAGGAGACCCATAGCAAAATTAGCGGGAAACTGGACGGTTCCCTTAGCACAGATAGTTTTCGACTTTCTCGAACACAAAATGCTCAAACAGGACGGAGACCCTCTCCTGCGGGCCCGGCTCATGACAACATTTGCTGCTCCGGAATCGCTCCGACCCATTTTAAAACTATTGCCAGTGAACGTGAGGGCACCGATCGCCAGGCCCAGCGGGCTTCACAAAGGCCGTGTTGGACATGCGCGAATTGAACACGGCGCGCTGATCGGCCGGTGGTGGAGGTACCGTATCCATCTGCGCCTTCAACCCGGAAACCATCCGAGACTTTCCACTTGATAGTGTGGCAGATCGGCGCCCAGAAGCAGCCGAAGAAGCCGTGAGCGAGTGGCTGTTCTACTACCACCGCCTCTGCCAGCAGCCGATGGCTTCGGACTCAATCTACGTAGCTGGTAGAAAACAAGACGCGATCCGACTTGCCGGTTGATCTTTCCGTCTATTGCCGCTCGCCAATGGCTTCCAACTTGACTGGACCAGCCAAGTTTGTCGCTCGCTCGTTGCCGCAGTCTGAAGTTATAAAACCGGCAAACCTGAGGTGATTCGCACACCCCTTCCTGAAGCCAGAAATATATGACAGAGGGGGTGGTTACATCACCCAGCGCTAGATAAACCACCTGCAAATAACGACTCGTCTCTTCCGACCTGAGACCGGTGACAGTTGACAAGTGCACGAGTGCCTGGAAATAATTCTCCTTCTCCTTCACTGCTCTCAGTTTAGTTTCTCTCCTCGACGTGGCAGAGCGAACGCAAATGACCAAGTCGAATCCGCGCGACCTGCGCCTGGACCTTTTGTCGCCCGAGCCGCCACGGTCTCCGCTGCTCGGAGACTATGCGTCGCTGCCCGGGGCGTCAACTCTGTCGGTGCACCAGCCCTCGGACATTGGCTGGGTGAGCGAGATGAACTTCATGCGCGCCGAGACACCCAGCCAGCTGCGCCAGCGCTTCATCCAGATCCAGGTCACGGACCGCCGCTTCAAGGAGCCTTCGTGGATGCACCCCAACATCGGCGGCGAGGCCCAGTTCGTGCAGAGCCGGTCGGACGAGATCGACGCCATCCGCCAAGACTTGCAGGCCAACGCGCACAAGAACAAGCTCGGCGAGTGGACGGCCACGTCCATCAGCGGCAACGCCATCCTGTCCAGCGTGCTCTTCTCGGCGGGCCAGACCATCGCCAAGGCCGGCAAGCTGGCGCCCGTCACGCAGATCGTGGGGGTGGTCGTGGTTTACTGCCTCCGTTGGGTCTTTGAAGAGGTCATGAGTGCCGTCCCGTTGAACGGGGGCTTCTACACAGCCATGCTCAACTCGGCACCGAAGAAAGTGGCGGCCATTTGTGCGGTTTTCAGTATGCTCTCGTACCTGTCGACGGCGGTGGTGAACGGCGTGTCGGCCATGAACTACGTGAACGAGTCGCTCGTGGAGATCCCCGTCCTGGTCTGCACCATTGGCCTGCTGGTGGTCTTCGCGCTGCTGTGTCTCTTGGGCATCGCCGAGAGTGCGTTCGTGGCGCTCATCTTCTTCGTCTTCCACTCGTTCACGCTCGTGCTGCTGGGCGTCTCCAGTGTCATCTACGTGGTGCAGCACCCCACCGTCTTCATGGACAATATGAGCACGTCTCTACCGGACGTGACGCTGTTCGGCGGGGCTGCTGACGCTAGCAATGTCGCCTCGGCACTCTTCCTCGGCTACGGCACGGCGATGCTGGGAGTCACAGGCTTCGAGAGCTCGTCGCAGTACGTGGAAGAGCAGGCGGCGGGCGTGTTCCCCAAGACGCTGCGCAACATGTGGGCGCTTTCGAGCACATTCAACGTGCTGTACTCGCTGTTGGCGCTTGCTGTCGTTCCGGTGGACACGATCATTGCGAACCAGTCGACTTTACTGTCGTACATGGGGCGACTCAGCGGTGGTCGGTGGCTGGAAATGCTCGTGGCTATCGATGCGTTTGGCGTGCTGGCGGGTGCCGTGCTGACGGCGTATGTTGGAATCAACGGCCTCTTCCAGCGGCTGGCGATCGACCGCGTGCTGCCGAGTTTCTTTCTCAAGGTGAACTCGTGCAGAGGGACCAACCACTACATCATCTCGGTGTTTTGCGTCGTGGCCTCGAGTCTTGTGTTCATTCTGAACGCAGAAGTGACGGTGCTATCAGGAGTCTTCGCGCTCGCATTCCTGTGCGTGCTGCTGTCTTTCGTCATCGCGTGTTTCCTGCTGAAGCTGGGCAGAGAAGAAATCCCGCGCACAAGGACGAGTTCGTGGACCAACACGTGCTTCTGCCTGTGCATGATCTCACTAGGCATCCTCGCCAACGCTTTCTCGGACATCAGGGCGCTGTCGTACTTCGTCATCTACTTCGCAGTCTTCTTCCTCGTGGTCTTCATGATGCTGACGCGCGTGAGCTTACTGAAGGCCATCCTCTTTGTCTCTGGCAAACTCATGGCGTACTTCCAGGGGGATACGGTCTCGGTGCAGCAACTCTCAGCGCGTGGCCAGGTGTTCGTAGGCAGCGTGAAGATCGCCAAGACGATCGAAACGATCAAGAACACGCCCGTGGTTTTCTTCTGCAAGGTGGCCAACCTGCCCAAGATCAACGAGGCCGTGCGGTACGTGATGCAGAACGAGCACACGTACTGCTTGCGACTAGTTCACGTCTGTGAGCCGGACGCCCCCGTTCCCCGGGAGTTCCAAGACGTGGTGAACTTGTTCGACCACATTTACCCGTCGATCAAGATCGACTTTATAGCGGTGACGGGGGCGTTCGACCCAGCGATGGTGCAGTGGCTGTCCCAGTCGATGGCAGTTCCCACCAACATGATGTTCATGCGCCAACCTGCAAACGAGAACATCCACCGCGTCTCGGCCCTCGGAGTGCGTGTCATCACCGACTAACTGCTTGAATTCCTACTATAAGAGCGGATCGTTTTTCGCTAAATTAATAAAAATAAAATTCATATTTTGATTGAAGTTATTTTTTTGGGAAGTACAAGTTGTATTGTTCAGCATTGAGCAGAGCACAGCCCGACGTTCGGTTGACAACACCATCATGAAGTCCGCTCACGTGTGATAGACACTGTCTGAGACAGCGGCCGGGCGATCATGGGATGTGACCCCGTCGCTTTGATGGAAGGAAGAGCGCTCCATTCATTTCTTCACTTCGTCCTAGCGCACCTAGTGCCTTTGTGGTCGGCTTGGTACGACATGCAGTCGTGTTATCTCTTCGCAGTGACCACGCTGATAGCGTTCATAGGATGTACTGCTCCAGTCGCGAAAGCGCACCAGACTCAAGCTCTCGCACTTGATCAACGCAGTCTCGTGGGTGGAAAGACAAATGCTTGGCCATCGCTGCGCTTCGAGTTCTCAATCAAGCGCAGTTCCATGAAGGTTCACGGTCAATCCGACTTCTCGGTACTCGCCAGCCCCGCGATGTCGACAAACGGCGACTCCAGCATTCTGTACGACGCCTTCGCCACGTTCACAGAGGACTCGATGGCGTACAACTACACACTTGTTGAGGGTGTGGCGTACGTGTCACGCAGCACCTCTAGCTCGTCAGTGGAGTGTGATGACATGGAGATATTGCCTCCAATCAACTCAATCGTGTCTGCGCTGAACGAGGCCATCCCCGTGTCGAGTATTTCATCGAGCAGCAGCGGTGCCATCAATTGCGCCACTCGCGATACGTTCAAGGTCTCGGTCAACGAAATCGACTTGGGTTTGTGCTTCTTGGGCTCTTCAGGCTTCACGATGCACGGCAGCGATATGGATATCAAAGTGGAATACTTGGACGCTCAAGAGAGCGTTGTGGCGCCGACCGTCGAAGGCGAAGCGTACGAGAAAGTGGCGTCACCAACTGCAGTAACAGCAATTGGACGAGCTCTGCTAACAGGTACGCCCATGTCTCCTACAGAGGCGAGAAGACTCAAGGCAGCGTCATTTAATTTCGATTTCTCGTTCGAGGATGAATCGTGCGCGTGTAAGTCGACACCGCGCCCGTGCATCTTCATCCACGGCCTGGGAGTCAAGAGTGAGGAGCCCGAAAACTTGGACGCTTTTCCCACCAAGTACTGGGGCAATTTGACGGGCCACGCGCCGTGCTGCTCGTCTGTGAAGTACGCGATGCTGAACACCGTGAATAATTCGTGGACGGACCCCGTGCAGCAGCAGAAAGTGTGCGATCGGGCACTCGACGTGAGCGAGTCCAGCCAAGACTCTACGATTTCAGACACCATTATCATCACGCACTCGATGGGCAACCTCATCCTGGCTGGAGCCATCGCTACGGGGAAATGCAGCCTTGACTCCAGCGTGTCGTGGGTGGGTTTGTCGGGGCCGCTGCGTGGCAGTATGGCCTCCAACTACTTCCAGGATTCCTGCAAAAACGACACCAACTTTGTCGCCGAAGACCTGGTAGCGAAGACCGGCTACTGTCCCCCGGACGAGGGCATTTTGTCCCTTGCGTATGAGCACGAAGCTTACAGCACGCGGACGTTGGATGCAGCGTATGCGGCTGCACAAAAGGCGTATCGGAGCAACGTGACCGCCTTAATGTGCAGCGACGGGTTCTCGGGTCTTCGGTCCAAGCGGCAGTGGTGGTATTGGACTCTAGGCACCGTAGTGCCTCATAAATCCCGAGAGAATGACGGCATGGTGGAGTTCGACAGCTGCGCAAGTGGGCTTCCAGCGGCAGACTTTGGGAACTCGTACGAGGACCAATTCTACGTGACAAAGCTCAACCACGCGGACACTGCGTTCCGGAACGGCGATGCCCTCCTAACGAAGTCCAAAATGCCGGTCAAGTGGTTCGAGTGCTTGCTCTAGGCAAAGCAGTTAAAGGGTAATAGAACTTGGTGAGACTTCAAAGTACAGTAGATCAATGGGGAGACAAGAAAGCAATTGGCCGCAATCCGATGCAGCAGCAGAGCCTCGGCGATGCTCAAACTTCAAAGCGAAGATTGCGGTGTCAAAGCCAAAGATAAACACCTGATCGAGCTTGAACCGAATACTCGGTACAATTCCTGCTTACAGCGTGTTTCGTATGCTTGACACTTGCATCCAACCGAGATGTGTTGGTCCGGCACTCTCAGCAGTGCTGGATGGTTCCCGTGACGTCGGTTGCCACACCTCTTGACGCCAACCACCACTGGCAATGAATACGGACGATAGAGTATCAGTCACTACACATTTTTTCTCCTCGCCAGCAACTCGACCGGTGAGTGACGTGGTGACTCCACTGTCGAGATGCCGTCTCCTCTCCTGAACTCGATAGTCGCGGTTGTCTTCGCAGTGCTGTTGTCTTTGGCAGCTGGACAGAGCGACTCGCAGCAAACGCTTCAGAATGGCGCTACTACCAGCTACCCGGCGTTGAACTTCCGCTTCACGATCAAGCGTGTCGCTATGGAAGTTCATGGTCAGGCCGACTTCTCCGTGCTCGCGAACCCCGTCGTATCGGTCGAGGAGGACAGCACCAGCGTTCTGTACAACACCTTCACGGCATTCGCAGAGGACAAGATGCTGTACAACTACTCGCTGGTGGACGGCGTGGCGTACGTGGCTCGCAGCTTCCACAACGGCAGTGACAACAACCCCTTGGTGAAATGTGTTGACGCGAACATCCTGCCGCCTATCAACGCGATCGTGGACGCAGTGAACGAAGCGAAGACCGTTTCGAGCATCTTCTCCAGCAACGGAAGTGCCGTCTCGTGCTCGAGTGGCAACTCCTTCAAGGCGTCGGTGAACGGCATCGATTTCGGCCTCTGCTACTCGGGTTCGTCGGGTTTCATGATGTACGGCAGCGACATGGACATCAAGGTGGAGTACGTGGAGAATCACTTCGAGATCTCCGCACCGGAGCTGAGCGACGACCCAGAAACTCACTGTGAAAAGGTTGCAGGACCAAGTTCAGTGACACCAGTCGGCGGCTCCTTGTTGACTGGCAAGTCAATCTCTCCCGAAGTATCGAGGAAGCTGGAGGCTGCGTTTGACTTCTCCTTGGAAGAGTCGTGCTCTTGCAAGTCGACGCCACGTCCGTGCATCTTCTTCCACGGTCTCGGCGTGCTGACGGAGGAGGAGGAGAACCTCAACTCGGACACGGGAGCCTACTGGGGCAACTTGACAGACCGCACGCCCTGCTGCTCGACGAGGCAGTTCGCGATGCTCAACACGGTCAACAACTCATGGACCGACGACCTCCAGCAGCAGAAAGTGTGCGATCACGTCATGGCGGCGAGCGAGACCAGCCAAGGATCCACCGTCTCGGACACCATTGTTATAACGCACTCCATGGGCGGACTGATGCTGGCAGGCGCAATCGCGAGCAACAAATGCAGTCTGGACTCGACCACGACGTGGGTCAGCACCGGGTCGCCGGTGGGAGGCAGTATGGCCTCCGACTACTTCCAGGAATCCTGCAAGGACCAAACCAATCTTCTCATGGAGGAGTTCGTAGAGACGACAGGCTTTTGCCCCGCCGACGACGGCATCAAATCGCTGGCGTACGAACACGAGAGGTATAGTACTCCCTCACTCGATAAGCAGTACGAGGCTGCAAAGGCGGCATATCGGGACAATGTGGACGCGCTCATGTGCAGCAACGGGTACTCGGGCATCCTGTCGTCGTACCAGGTTGGCTTCTGGGTGCTTGGCAGTCTAGTCTCGCACAAGTCCAAGAAAAACGACGGCATGGTGGAATTCCACAGCTGCGCTGGCGGCTTCCCCAAGTCCAAGTTCGGCAACGACTACCACGACAAGTTCTACGTGACGAAGCTGAACCACTACGACGTGGCGTTTAAGGCGGGCGACGCACTCCTGGACAAGGCAAAGATGCCCGTCAAGTGGTTCGAGTGTCTACTGTAGGTCCGTCCAACAAGGGTGAAACATAGACATTTAATAGACTAGCGATTCACAGTTTAATATCAAGCGCTACTCCATGAAAGTCCACGGGCAGTCAGACTTCAACGACTCGCCAGTCTCCGCCTCACTAGCGACCTGCACAGGACAAAGTGACTGCCGCTTTGTGCAGCAACGCGAACTCAGGCTTTTCGTCGGCTTTCCAGGCCGTCTTCTGGGTGCTTAGGCAGCACGGTCAACCACAAGTCTCCTGAAAAAAATGACGGTATGGTCGAGTTCTACAGCTGTGCACGAGGCTTTCCCGAGTCCAAGTTCGGCAACACGTACAACGATCGCTTCTACGTGACCAAGCCCAACCATGCCGACGCTGCCTTCCGCTATGGCGATGCACTTCTGGATGAGGCGAAGATGCCTTGAAGTGGGTCGAATGTCTGCTGTAGTTTTTTGGGACTGGAAAATTGAGACCACGTTAAAAAACCCAAAATATGTTTTTCGAGGAGAATTCTTGCCACGACAGTTTTTTTTACTTTTTACTTTACTGGAGGGTTTCCACGTAGTTGGCATATATACAGAAGCACTCGCTTCGTATGCAGGTCGGAATGCTGCTTCACGCTTGGTTCTTCACTGCTTTCAATCTTTATCTGGATAGCATTCCATCGCTCAAGAGCGACCACCGTCAAAGTTCAATGGCTCGGACAGCGGCTGTGCTCGGGCGATCCTCACAGAGCTAGCTTGGCCTTCTTGATGCTGCGGCCACTATCTGCTAGCGTAATCGAGCGCTTCAAGAGAAGGGATCCTTGAGTGAATGGCTCCATAGCGCGGTTCTGCGGGGAGTAAAGCGGCAGAGTCTTCTCCACGTCGAACGGGTCGGACGGACTCGACAGGCTCTGCTCGTTCTTGCCTTGCGCATTCATGAGCACCACGCAGTCGTCGAGCCAGGCGGTGGCTTGATCCACGAAGGCCTCGTCACTAACCGGGCTGCAGTCCACGTCCTGGAACACAAGCTCGGCGTCCATTTCGCCCTGCTTGAAGTCATCGTCCAGCGGCTCGTAGGTGTCCGTCTCAGACACCTCCACGCAGCTCTCGCTGGACTCGTTCATCTGCGCCTTCGCATGGAAGACGTTCACTAATTGCACTAGTGCATCGGGTAGTGCACTGGTGTCCACAAAGGGGCCCGTGTAGGCGGACAGCACATGTCGTGCGGCATCTAAAGTGGTAGATGTCAACAAAAAGGTGAGTGGCACCGTCTCAACATGAGTACAGTAAAGCAGGGGTCAGGCACCTGTCAGCACGTCCTTCGGCGTGTCCAACACTGTCCACCAGGCCTCATTCAGCTGCGTCACCGTGTTCTGGAACAGCCCAGCGGCGTACACAGCCGCCTTGGCCGCCAGCGGAGCGTCCACCGTGAGACACGTCCACGTGATGGCACTGTCATTGAGGAAACTCCAGGCCGTCTGCTTGAGCTTCTGGCGCAACACAGCGTCGCCTTGTGTAACGGCAATGACCTTGTCCACTTCAGCGGCGATATAACAGAACGAGTGGTCCACCTCGAGCTCGAAGCTCAGCGCCAGAAGCACATCCCCTTCAAGCTGAAGCACGTCACGGCTCAGCTGGCACGTCGTCAGCTCGCTGCTTGTGGAGGAGATGAGCGCTCTGGCTAGTCGCGCCACATCGACGCCCTGAGTCTCGTCATTCTCGGCTTTAGAGGCCAGCAGCAGGCACGCGGCCGCCACCTTTGAAGCGTCCACCTGCGCCAGCGAGCGCCGCATGAAGAAGCGGTGCAGGAAGGCGCAGGCGGCGCGCTGCGAGGCGAGCGACAGACGCAGCGCCGCCGCCAAGCGCGCGATGAGGCGGCAGGCAGCGCTGCGGCGTTCCAGCTCCGCTACGAGCGACACACCGTCCAACCGGGACGGGGAGTGCTGCAGCTCGGCGGCGGAGAAGAGCCAGTCGGAAGCCATGGCGGGTGGAGGCGCCGGCGGGGCCGTAAAGAGCGGAGCAGGCGGAGAGAGCGAGAGAGGCTTTTGGGTGGTCGGGAGCGGGCTTGGAAGACTTCTTGGCTGGCTGACTGGAAATGGCTGCCTCAGAACGGGAGGAAATTTCGTTTTTGGCGAATCAGAGAAACAAAACATTTTGACGAATCACAGCGGGAAACGTGACCATATTGCTGTTCGCTTCAACTTGTAGAAGTTCGCTTGATTTCCTGTGCATGATTCAAGTTTCTTTTTAAGAACCACCCCAGGATTAAAGTGCAGGTTTGCATTAGAAAAGCAGCGGCGGTGCGTCTTCATCTTCGTCGTCCATTTCCTCTTCGGGGCCAACGGCGTGGCTCGAAGTCTTTTTCGTCACGATAGGCGTCAGCTGCGCCCGTCCGTGCGAATCATTATTGTTGTCGTCGTCTTTCTTGACAAGCCCGCGGATGTTCACTGCGCCGCCACCACGACGTTGGCCCAGCGGTGCGTTGTTTGCAGCTTCCATTAGCTGCAAAATCAAGAATTAGGATGCGGTGGAGCTCTTCAATGAAAGCCAAGTATTGTGACCGTACCTCGTCCGTGATCTTCAATCGCCTCGCTGTCGTCTTCGTTGTCGAGCCGCCCGTTGTGCTCTTCCGGCCCTTGCTCTTCTCCTGCCTTTTCCCCTGCTCTTCGCGATACAATTGCGCGCGTAGCTGCTGCGTCGGGGTAACGTGAGCTTTCGGCAGCGTCAGGCGGAGTGTGCCTGTAACTTTCGACCTCTCGGCCTTGCCCGCGTCAGAGTGCACGAGCTCCGGAAATTTGAGCCGGAGAACCTTGTTCTTCGCCACGATGGAGACGTACGAAGGGTGAACGTCCACGTCCACTAGCGACGTGTCCAGGAACCGAGGCAGATCCACCTCCAGGATGACGTCCAGGATCTCGTCCGTGAGCCTGAACTCCCATTTGCCTTCGTTGCACTGGCGGATCGATCCATCCGCGCGCTCTTCCTGCTCTCGCGCCTTCCTCAGAATCTCGTCGTGCTCCAGCTCCGTGTTGCGCTCTTTCGGTTGGTTTTCGCGTTTTCGAGCCTCTTCCTCCTCCTTCTGCTCTGCCATCTCCAGGTACATTTCACGCCGCGTATGTGGCGTGTACGGCACCTTTTCCTTGGACGCCATCACGGACTTCTTCTTCGTCTTGTCGGCCGTCTCTCCTGTTTGCTCCTCTGAAACATCAGTCGCTTTGCCACCCACCACCTCGATCACTTCTCCCTCCTCCACAGCCTCCTGCTCCTTCCTGGCACGCACCTTCTTGGCCTCCCTCCGCACGTGCTTCTGTCTCTCTTGAAAGACTTGCAGCGCCTTGATCCGGTCGCTGCGCTGGACCTCCTTGCCGTCCAGGATCTCCAACTGCGGCAGCGAGGCGATGACGTACTCTCTAAAGCCCGTCTCCCAGTTGGACTGACACGGATTGCCCAGCATGTAGAGCTCGCGGAGGTGCCGCATTGGCTTGAGGTGGTCGATGCTTTCCTCCAGCGAGTCGAAGTCCACGAAGTTGACGGTCAGGTCCAACTTGTTGAGGAACTCGCAGCTCTGCAGCCCCTCGATCTTGCTGATGTTGTTGAGCGCGAGGTTGAGGTACCGCAGCTCCTTCATGTGCGTCAGGTCCTCCATCTTGTCGATGATGTTGTTCTGCAGGTACAGGATGCGCAGCTTGCGGCACAACGTGCCGATCACCTCGATCTTCTCCAGCTCCTCCTGGTGCAGCGAGATCTCTTCGAGACTGGAGATGATGCCCTCGTTGTGCTCGGCGCGCTTGCGCAGCAGCTCCACCGTGATTCGAGGCATTCTAGGCAACTTGGTAATGATCAGTGAAAACGAAAAGTGGAAAGTATCTTTTGTGATCGCGGCTTCTCGAGTCGGTTGGTAAAGTTTTTAGATTTTAGATTTTTAGGATTTTTTTCGATTGGTAAAATTACTTTCACAAGCTTCCTGGTAAAAACGAGTGCAACTCACAATGCGGGTAAATTTCAATAAATGCATGGAAATTAGAGGAACTGTTGTGTGGAGTGGATATAAATTGGGAAGTCAGTCTTAAACTGCTGTCAACAGAAGCAGGGTGTCCTCAGGGTGTGCCATCCTCGTGTCGATTTCACTTACTTCTTCGCTGTAAGCCACTTCAATAGCTCCACGTCTCCGTTTCGAGCAGCCGAGTACACGAGCTTCGCGAGCTGCGGCTCCTCGCTCGTCGTCGCCAGTTGAGCAAGTGTAGAAACGGAGGCTCCGCACTCGCAAGCGGCGGCGAAAGCAACTTGGACTCGGCCAAAGCAGTCCAGAAATTGTTGGGTGGTGAGAGCGTTCATATCACCAACTTTCGGAAGGAATTCACGACAAACCTGGATGGCTGCTGGTAGAAGTGGGAACGGCTTTAAGTTTCTCCCCATGCCATCGAACCCATCTTGACACGCACTTATATCCATCGGTCCACCATAGATTTTGCTGCTGTTGGCGTCGGTCTTCGGCTTCTTCGCACACATTGTCGGCCGGGGCGTCATCACTGGTGGTCCTGACGTTGGCGCAGGCGTCGTGATGCTGTCATCCCACCAACTGCTGCCGCTTGACGAGCTCCCGGACGTTATCGTCGTCACGGTTGCCTTCGCCAACTTGGGGAAAGTAAAGTCACTGGGTGCCACCACGCATCCTTCACTGGCAACTTCACACACAGTGCAGATCTGGCTGTAGAGCTCCCGTTTGCACCCAAACTCGGCAAACGCACACGTATAGACGTTCTCGTGGCACGGAGGGTTTTCTGCCGCAAGGTCAGGTACAGTCGGAAGCGCTTGCATCTTAGCGACAATCGATCCGTCGATCTGAGAGGAGGATCCAGAGGCCAGCAACGAAGTATAAGCGCGAAGAACTTTTCCAGCGCGCGCAGCATTAGCTTCCGGATCAAGAGGGTTTTCCCAGAATGGGATACTTTCACTCAACGTGCCATCGTTCGCAGCCTTAAACTCGACACCACCGTCCTCGCAGAACGCGGTGAAGTCTGCGTAGTTTTCACCAGTGGTTGGGTTCGTCATACTCGTGATTCCAACGACATCGTCAATTGGAAGATACCCGAGAATGCGGTGGTTGAACGTGCATGACACGCCGTCTGGGAGCTTGTTAAAGTCGCAGAGGCCTTGGCGCGTGCTAGCGCGGCATTCTTCCGTTTTAGTGGCCCACGTCGACAGCGGACACGTATTTGGGAGCGAGAACCACCACGTGTTTGGGTACGGCGCCCTCGAATCCGCGTCTTTTAACTCGCCACCGACAAAGGGACCCAAGTTTGGAGTCATGCCGTCTCCATTCAACGACAGACACTCCTTGGAGAACCCATCTACTCCGGAAATGGGTGTGCATTGACCACCGTCGAATGGCAGCATGGGGCCGAGCTCCGAGTCATACTCGGCCAGAGTCTCGTTCGTCTGCGCGAACACGACGTCGTAGAAGACGATAAACTTCATTCCGTTCTTTCGCTGGCACTGGCTTTCCGTACTTCGCATGTTGTAGTTGATGCCTTCCGCTTGGACGTACACGAGTGCACCTTCGACTGAATTAGTATTGACCGAGTCGAGAGCTCCTCGAAATTTCAGAGAATCTGTGCTTCCACCGTACTTGGAGCCGAAGGCACTTAGCGACTCGAGCCACATGGGCGCGTCGCTCTGGACTCGAGCATGCACCGCCCGGACAGGCTTCATGTGGTATCCATCGAAGCTCGAACTCGCCGACAGCGAGTCGATAAAACTCGCATCCGAGACTGCAGGAATGCCTAGAACACCGAAGGCGGCGGAGACGAGCAGCGGTTTGAGGAGGCACAGCGGCCGCATCATGACCATCTTGGTGCGGTCTACCCACTGCAAATTGAAGAGTGACCCCTTGACACGATCCAAACCGGGACTGTTTCGGATACCGTTTTGTATATCTTCGAAAACGATTCAAAATACTTTTCCATAAATCCGTTTTGTATATCTTTGCAAACGATTCAAATACTTTTCCCTGTTGGTTTAATTGTCAAAACAGAATTAGCATTCGAGAAAGTTTATACAAAGTTGTGCTTACGCTCCACCGCTCAGATTGTCGGAATCATGAACACTATGCATGCCGCATCTGCCTCAGCCGACTCTCTTAATCGTCTGCAGCTTCTCCTTCAACACAGCAAGCCGCGCTACCTTGGCCTGAATACGCTGGATCGCCTCCACTTTTTGCGTTTCCATACGCTCAACTTCTGCAAGCACAGCGGCCTCCATCTCCGCTACTTGATCCTCAACCGACAACTCAATGACCGGCTTCTCCATCCTCAGTTTTCGAGCCGCTCTCATCAGGGAGAACAGATGGCGCTGATCGTCGATCTTGACTCCTCGCCGCAAGTTCCCTGCTCGCCACGCCGCTTGCAGGAGCCGTGCCGCATTGCTGTGGCTCGCCTTCTCCCACCATTCCAGTTCGATGAGATACCTCACCTTCTTTTCGCTTGGCGACAGGTCGAGGAAGTTGAAAAAGAGCGACTGGATGAGCGCTACGATGAGCACACCGCAAAACATTCCGCCTGCAACGGAGAAAGCTCGGCCGAGGTACGTCACGGGGAAATAGTCGCCTAGTCCGGTGCCAGACTGCAGCCAATACAGATCACAAACTACTATGAGAGACTTCACCCAATTAAACGCAACCGCTTGGAAACAGCCTCGTACCAGAGTCACGATGGTGAACCAGACTGACTTCCAGTAGCTGTCGAACGCAGCCTGAACCGGTCGCTCCAACGCCCGCACAATAGCAGCAGTGAGCAGCGTGTTGAGCACGGTCAGCGGCAGCAGCACATTCAGCGGGTGGAGCTTGAAGATGGCCTTGAAATGGAAGAACGGCTTCATGGCGTCCACTCCATTCAGCGACCCCACCAGCGAAATCCACGGCGAGTGCAACGCCGATGAGCTGCGCACAAACCTCGCTAGCAAGTAAAGCCTTGCAACCATGAAAACACCTACAATACACCACAATACACCACAATACACCACAATACACACCTCTTCTCATCAGTATTGTTTTCAAGGCCCTCCATCTCCATCCACTCACCTAAAACCTCGACAGGGTACGAATACACCAGATAACACCCGTCTCCCCTCTTGACGACGTCGATCCCTCTTTGCAGCGGCCCACAGATCTCTTTATCCTCCACACTTGGCGCTCCGTGGAGCTGTGCGACCTCAAACTGCCCACCAACTCCTGGAGGAACGTGGAAGCTGCACACAAGCAGCTCCAGCAGCAGTGACAGCGGCCTCCAGAGCGAAAACTTGGCTCTTCTAGAGGGAACGGCGCTCTGCAGCTGGTGCACGCGACCGTCACTTCGGTAGCGCAGCACCAGCAGCACGTCCAGCAGTACCGTGGACGCCAGCACCAAAGCCTTCAGTACCGTCATCAGGTTGTTCGAGCTGGTCGAGATTTCAACTCTTCGCTCCAATATCTCGTTCTCCACGAGCATTAGTGCGACGCCCAGCAGTCCCACGACGCATGCCGAGAGCTCATAGCGACGACGGCGATGGAATTGCTGGTTGGAATGAGGTGTAACAGGGAAGACAGTTAAGAACAGGAGGTTGTCAGTGTTAGGGTAGTGATGTAGGGAACCTTTTGTAGATGAAGGAGGAACTGGATGGGGGGTGGGGCCCTACCAGGAGCGGTAGAGCGCTCGGGAGCGCTGCTCATGGATTTACGCAGAAAAAAGAGAGTTATTGGTGAAATGGGTACAATGCAAATGGGTACGAGATGCAAGCTGAAGTGGATGTTCCTGTGGAGACGTTGCTGCCTGGACTTTAGGCTGTGATGACGCGGACGCCAGCAGAGGAGACCCGCTCCGCCGACAAAATGTCTGGCTGCGTGATGAACATCATGTTGCGCGACACCTTCATCGTGCGCGAGAGCCACTCGATCATGGCCGGACCGAACTCGCCGTGCACCGACACGAAGTCCACGCGGATCTTGGGGTACATGCTGTCGAACAGCGCCGCCATCTCGCGGAAGGCCTGCAGCGCCGGCGCGTCGGCCTCCTCGTCCGCGAACACGTGCACGATGCGCAGCGTGTGAGTCTGCTCGTTGCGGCGCACGTAGATGATGGCCTTGTTGATAATGGTGAGGTCGGGCACTTTGCAGAAGAAGACGATGGGCGCGTCGCGGATACTGATGATGGTTTGAGCGATGGTGCGGCCTCCGCGCGCCCCAGTGTGCTCTACCTCTGGTGTTCCGTCCTCAGTGGCGCCGACGAATGCCTCCTTGCCCATGCGAGACGGCGCCACACTCTGCAAAAAGACCAGCACAACTCGGAGAATGGTGACGCGCTCGAACATGATGAACATCGCGAGCACCACGACGATGAAATAGAGGACGAAGTACGTGAGTATGGACGGATCGCCCAGCAGGTTGGCGAAGGTGGCCACCACCAGCAGCAGGAAGCCGACGATGACAACGGCCCAGGACGCGTGGATGTCACGCGGAATCTCGGACCGCTTGCCTTTGAGCAGCATGCAGGCGCATGAAAACATGGTCATGAGTCCGAGAAACGAGTACGTGTAGACTCCGTTGACAGTCGTCGCGTCGGCATTGAGGATCAAGACCAGACTCGACGAGAGCAGGAAGAAGATGCCGATGATGTAGTGGTTGGTGCCGCGCAGCTTGTTGGTCTTGGAAAGGAAAGCTGGCAGCACACGGTCGCTTGCCAGACGTCTGACAAGACCACAGATACCTACGTACGACGTCAGCACGGCACCGCAGAGCACGACGAACGCATCGACGCAGACCCATGTCTCGAACCAGCTCCCCACCGCCACATTGCTAACTTTCGCGAGCAATGCGTCTCCATGGGCGAAGATCCCGTCGTCGCCTTCAAGCGGCAGCACGGCCAGAATGCCAGCGCCCAAACCAATGTTGAAAAAGGTGACGAGTGCCCACATGTTGCGCAGCGTCTTGCGAAAGACACCGGGGGCCTGCTCCTCGACGTAGTTGGACGACGACTCGAAGCCCGTGATACCCAGCATGGACGCGCCGAAACCGAAGAAGATGGCCGTAAACACGCTGCCGTCCATCATGGAGCCGGCAAAGTCCACCTCCGGCAGGTCTGTTTGCATGTTGTCGATGAAGATGTCGGGGTGCTGCAAACCGTAGACGATGCACGCCACGAAGAGCGTGCTGAGCACGACGATGTGGTGCAGGAAGATGACTACGGCCACATGCGAGCTTTCAGCGATCCCAATGGACGCCAGCACCGCGAACGCGCCGAGAAGGACGATCGTGCAGACGACGATAGGGATCTCCACTTGGTTGTTGAGGTAGCGCACGCCTGACGTCGCGGAGACCACGGCGGTCGCCACATAGGACAAGATACTCAGACACGCGGCCACGGCGGCCGTGCGCTTGGACGTCGTGTTCAACAGGGCGTTGTAGGTGCCGCCGTTCATGGGGATGGCCGTGACCACCTCCTCGTAGATGAAGCGGAAGAAGAAGAGCACGCAGGACACCAGGACCAGCGGGATGGGCATGAGCTTGCCCGACTTGGCGGCCACGGACGACGCCGAGTACAGCACGCTGGACAGGATGTCATTGCCGCAGATTGCCGTCGCGGGCAACTCACCCAACAACTTTCGAGGCTGATCGAGCTCGAGTTGGATGTCGGTGAGCTCGGACGGAGGAACCTGGACGTGCTCAGACGTACCCAAGCCCGGGAACTGCCATGCCGGCCCCTTGGGCCCGTTGTCCACCACTTCAATCTCGATCTTGCGACGCCGCAGGTTCAACGCACGAGAACTGGTCACGGAGCTGGTCACGGAGCTGAGTAACTTGGGTGAAGCCACCTCACTGTAGAGTGCCGTCGACGAAGACGGCAGCAATGCTCCAGCGGTGTCGGCGTCTTGGGCCATCGCTTCTGGACTTGGAGCGGAGTCGAAAGGCTTGATCTGGGGTTTTGGCCAGAGATTGAGAAGTGAGGAGTGAGGTCGCGAAAGCGGAAGCGCGATGCAGAGCTCAGTTCGAGCTGTTCAAGTCGCTGTCTCCGGTTTGAGCCCTGGCTTGAACTGCTCCAAGAAGTTCCCAACACTTTTCAACCTTGGCGTCTGGGAGGTTACATTTTTGGGTATCTTGCTTGAGAGCAGCCACAGATCTAGTCCGTAAGAAACGTTTATATATATTTTCTGTTCGCTCAGACATTGGGATCTATCCATCCGGCGATTTCGAGGGAAAGTCTTGAGATTCCTGGAGGTTTTGTTTCCACGTGACCGTTGAGCAGGACTCTCGTGCAAAACTTTCATGTCCGTTGATACTATTTGTAGGAGGCTTTAGTGCAGTCTTTTGTCGCTCGATTCCTACGCTAGACGGTATCTGTGTGGCCTATCAAATGATCTAGGCCGTAATGACGCGAACGCCTGCAGTCGACACCCGCTCCGCCGAGAGGAAGTCTGGCTGCGTGATGAACATCATGTTGCGCGGCACCTTCATCGTCCTGGATAGCCACTCGATCATGGCGGGGCCAAACTCGCCGTGCACCGACACAAAGTCCACCCTGATCTTGGGGTACATGCTGTCAAACAGCGCCGCCATCTCGCGGAATGCATTGAACACCGGGCCATCCTCTTCCTCGTCGGCAAACACGTGCACGATGCGCAGGTTCTGGGTCTGTTCATTCCGCCGTACGTAGATGATGGCCTTGTTCAAGATCGTCAGGTCTGGCGTCTTGCAGAAGAAGACGATGGGCGCGCTGCGAATGCTCACGATGGTGCGTGCGATAGTGTGGCCACCGCGTGCACCCGTGTGCTCTACCTGTGCCGATTGGTGCGTTGCGAGGCCGATTGCCGCTGCCTTACCGTACCGCGAAGGCGCCAACTTCTTGAGAATGATCAAGGCGCAACGCAGGATCGTCACTCGCTCGAACATGATGAAGATGACGAAGGCCACCACGATGAAGTACAGCGCGAAGTACATGAGCACGGACGGATCGCCCAGCAGGTTGGCAAAGATGGCGACCACAACCAGCACGAAGCCTAGGATCACGACAACCCACGGTGCATAGATATCCCTCGGAATCTCCGAGCGCTTGCCCTTCAGCAGCATGCAGGCGCACGAGAAGAGCGCCATCAAGCCCAGGAACGCGTACGTGTAGACGCCATTCACAGTCGTGGCGTCAGCGTTCAGAATGAGCACCAGGCTGGACGAAAGCAGGAAGTAGATGCCGATGATGTAGTGGTTGGTGCCTCGTGCCTTGTTGATCTTGGCCAAGAACGACGGCAGCACACGGTCGGTCGATAGACGCCGCACCAGCCCGCAGATACCGACGTACGACGTCAGCACAGCGCCACAGAGCACAATGAAGGCATCAATGCAGATCCACGACTCGAACCAGCTTCCAATCGCTTCTCGGCCAACCTTCGCCAGCAGGGCATCGGCGTTGGCGTAGATGCCGTTGCTTCCGCCCAGGGGCAGTACCGCGAGGATGGTGGCGCCCAAGCCCACGTTGAAGACCGTCACGAGCGCCCACATGTTGCGCAGCGTCTTGCGGAACACGCCGGGGGCCTGTTCCTCCACGTAGTTGGACGACGACTCGAAGCCCGTGATACCGAGCATCGACGCGCCGAAGCCGAAGAAGATGGCGGTGAACACGTTGCCGTCCAGCATGGAACCGGCGAAATTCACTTCAGGGTACTCGGTGTGCATGTTGTCGCGGAAGACGTGCGGGTGCTGGATGCCGTACACGACACTCGAGACGAACAGAATCGCTAGCACTACAATATGGTGTAAGAAGATGACGGTGGCCACGCGGGAACTGTCCGAGATGCCCATCACTGCTAGCCCCGCAAAGGCAGCCAACAAGATGATGGTGGAGCCGACGATGGGGATGTCCACTAGGTTGTTGAGATAACGCACGCTGTTGGTGGCCGAGACGACGCCAGTGGCCAAGTACGACAAGATCCCCAGGCACGCTGCAAAGGCCGCCGTACGCTTGGAAGTCGTGTTCAGCAGGGCGTTGTAGGTACCACCGTTCATAGGGATGGCCGTGACGACCTCCTCGTAGATGAACCGGAAGAAGTAGAGCACGGCGGAGACCAGCAGCAGCGGGATCGGCATGAGTTTGCCCGACTTGGCCGCCACGGACGACGCCGTGTACAGCACGCTGGACAGGATGTCGTTGCCGGAGATGGCCGTGGCTGGGAGCTCGCCCAGCAGGTTCCTGGGCTCCTCCAGTTCCTTCTGGATTGCGTCGAGTTCGTCATGCGGGACTTGCACGTGCTGAGACGAGCCCGAGCCGGGGAACTGCCACTTGGGGCCCTTGGGAGCTCCTTCCACGATCTCGATCTCGATCTTGCGGCGGCGCAGGTTCACGGGACGAGAATTGGCGCAGTCGCTCGACAGGCGGGGCGACAGGACCTCCTGGTAGCTGGTGGTCGGGACCTGCAGGCTGCTGACGGATTCTGCGTCGGCTGCCATGGCTTTCGAGTCTTGAAAAGGTGAGAGCTGGAGACTGAAAGACGCCGCGGCACTTGACTCGGACGCTGCGAAAGCGGAACTGAGAGAACTGATGGCCTCGGCCCTTTGCAGGCTCCTTTCTCGAAGTCTGCTGATGCTACGCGGATATTTTTCTTGGGACAAGTGGGGGAGTTTGATTCGCAGACCATAGTGGAACATCGACGTCATTGAGGCGGGCGGAGCCATCTGTAATCGAACTGCTGTTTGAACCAGCCCGCAGAGAGATCTGAGCCCCGCGCATGGTTGTCTACATCCACTTCTAGACTGCGTCACGTCGAGAGCGCTCCCCGCCAGCCATTGCTGTCAAGTGATCGTGGGTTATTCTGCGATCTGTCGGGGCCAGCACCCTACACGTTCAACGCAAATCATATTGTTCGTGGATAGTATTAATACATGTAGTAATAACGAGTGCCACATCATTTAATACTCGCTGTATTCGTCCAAATTCGTCTGAGCTGCTTTGTATCATGCGGTGATGACACGGACGCCGGCGGTAGACACCCGCTCCGCCGAGAGGAGGTCTGGCTGCGTGATGAACATCATGTTGCGTGGCACGTTCATTGTCCTGGATAGCCACTCGATCATGGCGGGGCCGAACTCGCCGTGCACCGACACGAAGTCCACGCGGATCTTGGGGTACATGCTGTCGAACAGCGCCGCCATCTCGCGGAAGGCCTGCAGCGCCGGCGCGTCGGCCTCCTCGTCCGCGAACACATGCACGATGCGCAGCGTGTGCGTCTGCTCGTTGCGGCGCACGTAGATGATGGCCTTGTTGATAATGGTGAGGTCGGGCACCTTGCAGAAGAAGACGATGGGCGCGTCGCGGATGCTCACGATGGTGCGCGCGATCGTGCGGCCTCCGCGCGCGCCCGTGTGCTCCACTTCCGCGCAGTCCGCAGCAAGACCCACCGCAGCGGCCTTGCCGTAGCGAGACGGCGCCATCTTCTTGAGCAGGACCAACGTGCAGCGCAGGATCGTCACGCGCTCGAACATGATGAACATGGCGAACATGACGACGATGAAGTAGAGCGCGAAGTACATGAGCACGTTCGGGTCTCCCAGGAGGTTGGCGAAGATGGCTACCACGACCAGCAGGAAGCCAATGATCACGGCCGCCCACGGCGCGTGGATGTCCCGCGGAATCTCGGAGCGCTTGCCCTTGAGCAGCATGCAGGCGCACGAAAACATGGCCATGAGGCCCAGGAACGCGTACGTGTAGACGCCATTGACGGTCGTCGCGTCGGCATCGAGGATCAAGACGAGACTCGATGAGAGCAAGAAGTAAAGACCAATAATGTAGTGGTTGGTGCCGCGCAGCGTGTTGGTCTTGGCCAGGAAGGCCGGCAGCACGCGATCCGTGGACAAGCGACGCACGAGGCCGCAGATACCGACGTACGACGTCAGCACGGCCCCGGAGAGCACGATGAAGGCGTCCACGCAGATCCACGCCTCGAACCAGCTGCCGATCGACTCTTTGCCGACGTTGGCCAGCAGCGCCTCCGAGCTCAGGTAGATGCCGCCTTTCCCCTCAAGCGGCAACACGGCCAGAATGCCAGCGCCCAGCCCGACGTTGAAAAAGGTCACGAGCGCCCACATGTTGCGCAGCGTCTTGCGGAACACGCCGGGGGCCTGTTCCTCCACGTAGTTGGACGACGACTCGAAGCCTGTGATACCGAGCATCGACGCGCCGAAGCCGAAGAAGATGGCGGTGAACACGTTGCCGTCCAGCATGGAGCCGGCGAAGTCCACCTCGGGGAAGCCCACGTGCATGTTGTCGCGGAAGACGTGCGGGTGCTGGATGCCGTACACGACGCAGGACACGAAGAGGATGGCCAGCACCACAATGTGGTGCAGGAAGATGCACGTGGCCACGCGGGAGCTCTCGGCGATGCCGATGAACGCCAGCACGGCGAAGGCACCCAGCAAGAGGATGGTGGAGCCCACAATGGGGATGCCCACCTGGATGTTCAGGTAGCGTATGCCGGACGTGGCCGACACCACGCCGGTGGCCACGTACGCCAAGATACTCAGACACGCGGCCACGGCGGCCGTGCGCTTGGACGTCGTGTTCAACAGGGCGTTATACGTGCCGCCGTTCATGGGGATGGCCGTGACCACCTCCTCGTAGATGAAGCGGAAGAAGAAGAGAACGCAGGACACCAGGACCAGCGGGATGGGCATGAGCTTGCCCGACTTGGCGGCCACGGACGACGCCGTATACAGCACGCTGGACAGGATGTCGTTGCCGCAGATGGCCGTGGCTGGGAGCTCGCCCAGCAGCTTCCTGGGCTCCTCGAGCTCCTTCTGGATCTCCACCAGCTCGCCCTGGGGCGCCTGCACGTGCTGCGCCGAGCCCGAGCCCGGGAACTGCCACGTTGGGCCGTGGCGCGCGCCCTCGACGATCTCGATCTCGATCTTGCGGCGGCGTAGGTTGACGGCGCGCGAGCTGGAGCCGGAGCTGGGCACGCGCGGCGACGCGACTTCCATGTAGTTCGTGGTTGGCACCTGCAGGCCGCCTTCTCCAGTGCTCGAGACCATGTTGGACGAAGCGACGACGACGACTGGACTCGGCAGTGGAAGAATGAGGAATGGCCGACATGTCGACGTACCCACCCGGAGGTGCACTTCACTTCGCGTTGAAGCGCGCTTTAACTTGCGATATCTTGCAGATTGTATATCCACTTCAATATCCAAGTCAACTGAGAGGGGCACAGCAGGAGCTGTGCTTTGGTTGGCGACGTCGTCTATCCTGGTGGCTCTGGAGGAGCATTGCAGGAGGCCGCGTCTTCCCTCCCCAAATCAGTTGGCAGGCTTTAAAGCGGGCGTTAAAGCGCTCGGCTCGGCGCTTGCCACAAGGCTGGACAGCAGATGAACACATGCCGCGCACGCTCCTGAGGCTTTGACGAGACCATCGCGTTGGCACCGCACAAATTGCTCGCGATGGGCAGGCAGGGCAAGGCTCGGCTTCCAGATGGGCCGCTCCAGCCTCGGACACACCAGCGGACAACATGGGTTCGTCTGATCCCAGGCTGCGGTCAGCCACCGACGCTGTGATATTGATGTTATTAATATTCACACAGCGGTTACTCTTATTGATACATGTAGTATGCTTGCAATGGTGGTAGAAAGAGGTTCACTGGGAACTCGGTCATGTGCAGTGGAGGCTTCACGGGGAAGTCTTGGGCGCTCGAGTCGAAGCTGCGACCCATTTAACATAGCATTTACAGTGTACAGTACATGTATAAAAACAATCTGCCTCGTCGCATGGAAATCCAGCGCACCAAAGTGATTGCAGCGCCAGCTGGGCGTCCACAATCGCCTTGCTGCCAGCAAGTTGCTGGCTGGCAGGTCCGAGCAGAGCAGTTGCCCCGTTCTGACCAGGACCCGCCGTGCCACTCGACTTCGACTTGCGGCTGACTATCCAGCAGACCAGCTCTTGCGTCGCGCGCGTCGTCGTACTCTTGACAAGAGGCCTTGCTGGCCAAAGCAATGGATCCAGGTAGATCCAGGATAGGACGGGCCCGTACCGAATCACCTTAGTTATGCCATACTCTTTGTTATGGCATACAGGTGCCATTGACCAATGGGAACACTCACGGGAAGGACCTCCGTGCATCCTTTGTTATCAAATACACTTCCCAAACACCACCAATTTGCCTCACTTTCTTAACGCTACAAATGGCCTCAACGCCATAAGTGGCCCCAACCCGGCGAAAACCGCCAGTAGGATCCAGGCGGAAAAGGTCACAAAATAAATCAATAAACTATATTTGCCTTGTTAAATGCAGATCCATTTAGCCGGCAGGCGATTTCTAGTCTATACACTGCAGATCAGGTGTATGGCATAACTAAGGTAATTCGGTATGCCCGCTGCGTGACAGATTGTTGCCCGTCGCTCGGTGTTTGACGGAGCGTGTCTTGTTGGCACAGCCTGTGCACGAAATATTGCCGGCACCTCGACTCAGCATTGCTTCCCCCCGCAGTGCTTATTAATATTCGAGGTTCCGTCTGCCCATTCGGTTCGTCTAGAATTCCATTCACAGACAATCCTCTCGGTCGTGATATCCTGAATAGTGATTCATCTCACGGAGAGATATGATGAGGGTTCAGAAAGACTGACACTATGTCGAACATCTATCCTCTACTTGCTGGTTTGTGATCGCCATTATCACTATGGAAAGGTTTTTAACTACGGCTAAGATACATTTGGTGCCGGACGTCCGACCGAAGTCGAGCGTCGAACTTTGCTGCTTGCAGCCTGATTACCAGAACGCCTATCTAAACACTTGCTGCATCCTTCTAAGCATGGGAACTTCCTAGAAGACACCCCATCGCATCTGCGCTAGCAAAAAGCTGTGCCACGGGCATTGAATGCGCCCATTTTGCTCTTCAGCTCTTGCGGAAAGAATGAGTGGTAAGAAATTGTATAGGGCGCTTTGAGTCGAGAAATGAGAAATGGAGAGGGGAGGAGTAGAGTGTTGTGAGGTGAACCTGCCGAGAGCGTGGGTCGACTAACCGCGCGTTGCAGTCAGAACGAACCTCAGATGTCAGAATGTACAGCGTTATGGCACACTTCTGCCTTGTAATACCTCCAGTGAGAGATAATGGGCTGGGTCCCGATACTATCACACTCTTCCACATGCAGCATGGGTGAAGCCATCTTTGGGGCAACTGAAATGGAAGTGATAGGTGCGGGGTTGAGTCGATCCCTTTCGCCCTGTATGAAAACGAGGTGGTCACAGCATGTCACCAAGCCTACCAGATAAAAGAGGGTATATCTCGTCCGGATCTCTCCTCTCAGCGACAGCCATCGCGGTCAACAGGTAGCACCAAGGAAATGAGGTGAGCTCTAAAACAAGGATGCAGGGCTACCCACCCCGTGCCGAAGTGGTTGCCCAACGAGATCGCCAAAATCTGGGAAAGCCTCAGTTCTTCTCTATTCTTCATTTTGCGAAGTCGGTCTCAAGTCGAAGTCTAATCATATCAAGTCGAAGCCCACCATGAACTCGGACAGCTACCTCGAAGTCGCGTCGCCGGTGCCGATCATGGCCAGCGGGATGAACGTCCGCCGCCGCAAGATCGAGATCGAAGTGGAGGACGGCGCGTCGCGGGGTCCGACGTGGCAGTTCCCTCGCGCCGGCACCTCGCAACACATGAATGTACCTGACGCGGAGTTGGCTGGCATTCAAAGCCAATTGGACCAGCCACGCAAGCTGCTGACGGAGTGGCCAGCCACCGCCATCAGCGGCAACGACATCTTGGGCAGCGTGCTGTATGCTGCTTCGTCGGTGGCTTCCAAGGCCGGCAAACTCATGCCTGTGGCGCTGCTCATGGTCGCGGCCGTGCTCTACTTCTTCCGCTTCATCTACGAGGAGGTGGTCACCGCCATCCCCATGAACGGTGGCACCTACAACGCCCTGCTCAACACGACGTCCAAGCGTGCCGCCGCAGTTGCAGCCTGTCTGAGTATCTTGTCGTACGTGGCGACGGGTGTGACGACGGCCACGTCGGGCGTGCACTACCTCAACACCCAAGTGGACATTCCGATCGTGGGGTGCATCATCGCGCTGCTGTTCGCATTCGCCCTTCTTGCATTCGTGGGCATTGCCGAAAACTCCCGTGTAGCGCTCGTCATCTTCCTTCACCACATCGTGGTGCTGAGTGTGTTGATGGTGGCGTGCGCGGTGCACGGCATCAAGAACGCGCACATTTTCCGCGACAACATGAACGCAGACTTCCCAGAGGTCGACTTTGCTGGGAAGATGCTGGATGGTAACGCGTTCACCGCCGTCTTCTTCGGCTTCGGCTCGGCCATGCTGGGAATCACAGGCTTTGAGTCGTCGTCCAACTACGTGGAGGAGCAAGCCCCCGGTGTCTTCCGCAAGACACTGCGCAACATGTGGGCCCTCGCGTCCTTTTTCAACGTGGCTATTGGTGTCGGTATCCTCGCTGTTCTACCCCTTGGGGGTGACGACGGCATCTACGCAAGCGCCGACGCACTGCTGTCCAAGGCTGCTGAAGCATCCATGGGAAGCTGGTTTGCTACCTGGGTCAGCATTGACGCCTTCATCGTGCTGTCCGGCTCGGTTCTGACGTCCTACGTCGGCATCTGCGGCTTGGTGCGCCGCCTCGCTACCGACCGCGTCCTGCCGAGCTTCCTAGCGAAGACGAACAAGATGCGCGGCACCAACCACTACATCATCGGCTCGTACTTCCTGCTGTCGTCCAGCCTCGTGCTGGTGCTCAATGCCGACACCTCCATCATGAACGGCGTGTACACGTACGCATTCCTTGGCTTGATGTCGCTCTTCGCGTGCGCGGGCATGCTGATGAAAGCCAAGCGTCCCGAAATCCCGCGCGACGTCTGTGCGCCGTGGGCCACGCTCGTACTCGGCTTCGTGATGGTCGTGGTGGCCATCTTCGCGAACCTGCTGGGCGATCCGTCGGTGCTTATGTACTTCGCCCTCTACTTCATCGCGGTGGCCTTCGTCATGTTCGTCATGTTCGAGCGCGTGACGATTCTGCGGTGCGTGCTGGGGCTCATGAAGAAGACGGTTCCTTCCAAGTACGGCAAGCAGGCTGATGCTGCCAACTACTTCCGCACGCGAGACACCCCCGAGGTGGAGCACACCGGCGCACGCGGAGGCCGCACCATCGCTCGAGCCATTACGAGTATCCGCAGCGCGCCCATCGTCTTCTTCTGCAAGCGACCCGACCTCACGCTCATCAACAAGGTCATCATCTACGTGCGCCGCAACGAGCAGACCCACACGCTGTGCATCGTGCACGTGTTCGCAGACGAGGAACAGGCGGCACTCGAGCTCAAGGCCTTCCGCAACTTGGCGGTGCTGTTCGACAGCATGTACCCCAAGATCCGCGTGGACTTCGTGGCGGTGCGCGGCGAGTTCAAGCCCGCGACCATCGAGTGGCTATCCCGGAAGATGAAGGTGCCGTGCAACATGATGTTCATCACGCAACCCGACATGGTCTCGGCCGAGCGCGTGTCGTCCGCCGGCGTCCGTGTCATCACGGCCTAGGAGCGCCGCACGCTTGCCTGCTTCAACTTGCCTTTTCTGTAAAAGTACTTCACCTGGAGTACTAAAGCCAGCAAATAAGCAGAAATAATGCACGTACTGAGTACTTTTCCCTTTTTTGAGCAGCTCAGCGAATTGACCAGTACCAGCATCCCGGAGGTGCGCACTACTCAACTGTCGGCCATGGGCGTCACGAGGCGCGCGCTGGGGCCTGAGGTCAAGTCGCTGCAGTACTTCCTCAACCGCACGGCGGTGCTGCAGCAGTACCGTGAGTTCCTGCGCACCACGAAGCCGCTGGCCGCCGACGTGCGGCTGGACGTGCGGCGCCAGATCCGCGCTGGCTTCGACGCCTGCCGCCACGAACAGGATGAGCGCCACGTTGGCCTCTTGCTACGGCAGGCTCGTGACCAGCTCAAGATGGTGAGCGACCTGGTGGATACGGCAGTGGCGCAGCAGCGCAGCGACGCCGGTAAGAGGGATTGGAAGAAGGGAGACTGGACAGCCAAGCCCAAAGCAGCAACCGCAGCGGAGGACACGTGGATGGACGCGCCGTCGGAGGTAAAAGACGGCAAGGAGGACGTCAAAGGCCGCGTGGGCACCGGTTGGCCCTGGAAGAGCGGCAAGGGCACCGAAAAACTCGACCTGGAAGGTATCAAGCGGCGCTGATGAGTTCATGCACACCGTGGATGGAACTCTACGAACCCGTACGAGGCAATGCAAAGGCGAAGACGAGGCTGCGGATGCTTAGATAAACATAGAGCCATGCGGTCTGCACCGCCACATACACAGGACGAGGCCGCAAAGCGGCTCCACCACAGACGTTCAATATTAAATGCTAGAGTACCCGGAAAAACCGATCGTGGGAGTTTGACGGGGATATTTTCTCAATTTTTAGCTCGAAGAGGAACTGGAAGAGCGAGGAAGCAGGCGTAAGTGTTCACGCTACGCGCTTGCCAGGGTCTTCCAGATCTTCTTGATACGTGTGCTAACTGCACCGTTGCATAGGCTTTCGGTCACACTAAAATTTCTCCTCTCAAGGCGCCAAATCGCAGACAAAACCCTCCCCACACTGTCCAAGAAGAAGATGGCGTCGTCTCCGGTGCATTCCAGCGCGCAGGCAGCCATTCTGAAGGTGGGTTGAGTGGTCAACTAATGAACTATAACGTCTGTGTCGGTAGCTGACTGTGTGGTGTCGCCCTCCTACGTTGCAGCACACCAGGATCATGCTCAACACGACGTTCACAACCGCGCCCGTGATGCCCTCGCTGAACGAGAACCTGCTGCAAAGGGCGAGTTCATAGGCTAGCAATGCCGAGCTGAGTCTATGAGCTGACTGTCGTTATGTGCTTGGGGCAGGACGTGTTCGACTACGACTTCAACCGCGAGCGCATCTTCCTGGAAATCGCCGAAGCTGAGATCGCTGCCATGCGCAAGGCCGAGGACGAGGAGAAGTCTGCGGCGGTGGAGAAGGACGACTCGGACGACGAGCTCGCACGACAGGTATGGAGCAGTGTGTGTTGTTTTAAGTCTCGTCTACCTGTCGACGACTTACGCCGGCATTTCTTCTCTACTTTTTTTCATTTATTTGACAGAGCACCAAGCTGTCGTTGTCGAGCAGCAGGAGCAGCATCAGCCACCAGGACGGCACGCCGACGAAGCCGCGCAGCACCAGCGAAGAGGACGTAGCAGCTGCCATCTCGGCTTCTCTTCGCGAGTACTAACGTCAATGCAGACCGTTCCACTCCAGAATCATTCTGTCATTGCCGCCACTACCGTACGGGGTTGCTGGGGTGCATCATGTTGTAGGCCAGCCAGTACAGCCGACCGTAGTTGACGTACAGCTCCTCACCCGCCTGGATGTCGCGCATGGCCACAACGTCAGCTCTGCCGTCCTGCGGCCGCTTGTCGAAGCGCACGTTGAAGCCTCCGCGGTGGCCTCTGCAGTCGTTGATATACCTGGCCAGCACTTCGGGGCAGTGCAGCGCATCCACGTACTTGCCTTCGCCCAACTTCATGAGGTACGCCTTGTCGCGGCGCTTCCAGGCCTCCTCATTGGGCAACACAACCCCCGCGTACTCACAGACGGTATCACCTTGGCAGTGTTTCCTCGTGGCGAACAGCCCCAAACCAGCCCCTGGAATATTGGACGCCCGCAATTCGACGCCATCTTGAAGAGGGAGCGCTTGGGCCCGCAGTACGTAGTACGAGCAGGGCACGCGCAGCTCGTCGTCCATTGCGGTCTGCCACGTACTCGAGCCAACGGTAGAATACCTGAAACAGTGGACAAATTAGGACAAAAGTGTTAATTCAGGTACTCTTCTAATTCAGGTCTAGCTCATTTCGCAAATCGACCCGAAGTCCGAGCCATGACGTCCACGCGCAAGTTCTGCTGCGACGACCTGTTCCGCTTCAACAACGTCAACCTGGATGTGCTGACGGAGACGGTGGGGCTGTTCGCTACAATTGCATGCGTCTTGCAGCTCTGCGCGCTTCGTATTGACCGCGTTCTGCTCGTTTTCATGCTGTCCAGTACAACATGTCGTTCTACCTGCAGTACCTGTCCAAGTGGCCGGACTATTTTCTGGTGCAGGAGGACCCCAACAACACCATCATGGGCTACAGTGCGTGGCGCTCTTCAATACCTTCACATAAGCCCTTCGTGGGGTGTATTGGACCAGTGGAAGAGCTCTAAACACCTTCGTTCTACCTTTGTGTGTGTCTGCTCTACCTTACAGTCATGGGCAAGGCCGAGGGCCAAGACACCAACTGGCACGGTCACGTGACGGCCGTGACGGTGGCCCCGGAGTTCCGGCGCCTCGGACTGGCCAAGAAGCTCATGGACTACCTGGAGAACGTGTCGGTAGAACTCTACGACGGCTACTTCGTGGACCTGTTCGTTCGCGTTTCCAACTCGCTGGCCATTGGGATGTACGAGAAGTTCGGCTACTCGGTCTACAGGCGCGTGCTTGGGTACTACTCGAGCGCAGACGACGGGGAGGACGCCTTCGGTACGGCAACTGTAGGTGGCTTGGAGAAGGTGTTGTAACGTCTTTGACGATAGTTCTTTGTATGTGTTGTCCGGTGCAGATATGAGGAAGGCACTGCCACGAGATGTCCACAAGAAGTCGATCATACCATTGCCGCATCCGATCACACCAGACCAGCTGTAGCCTTAGACCGTCTGCGCTCGCTAGGAAGACTCTCGAACCGACGACGAACGCAAAGAGTGCAATAGCTTAATTGATTTGGTTGCTTCTCTGAGCTTGTTGTCCTCCAGGCGCAGGTACTGTTACGAGCTTGGCCAGCAAACACCGCGACTACAGGAGACGTACTACTATTACTAATAGTAGTACTACGTAGTATATGACACAGATTGTTACTTATTCCCGCTGTTGTGGTTTGATCCGGAACGCACTGGGCGCGTGGACGATCCGGTCGTTCGTTTTGCGCTGCGGTCGTCTGGGTGGAAGACCGCGAGGACGCGGGAGAGTTCCAAGCGGCAGGAGTTTGCGGCGGGTCTTGTCTGTCCCGACGATTCTCGTGCTCTCCCGCTCGTGAGTTGCTTCGGCCGGCATCGACGCGGATCGGTTGGAGATGGTGAAGCCAACCTTGGCCGCCGCGTTGATCGGCGATGAGACCAAAGACGCCTCGCTGGTCATCGCTTCCGGACGTGGCGGAGGGGACAGACTTGGCCGAACATGGCGATCAGAAGCCGATCTCTTCTCGATCCGCTTGCCAAGTCGATCGCTTCGCTGGGCTCGTTCTCGCCTCAGCTCGTGTCTGTCTTTCGACGCTTCCCACAACGACTCGTTCACATTGCTGAGTATCTGGCGGATGGCGTCGTAGAGGAATCGGCCGTTCGCCTTGAGCAGCGCGTCCTGGAACCATTTGGACTGCACACGAAGCACGATCTGCTTCAAGCTCTTCTCCTCTTTACTGAGGCCCGAGAATTCCGCTTGGTTGTCTGCGATCTCCATGGTGCTGGCGTGGGTCAGGATCTCACGGAGCACCACGCCGCCCACACGCGTCTCCTCGGACAAGCGGCCATTGATTCGCACCACAAAGTCCATGCTCACAACGTTGCTGCTAGCCTGCGCGTCCTCCTTTTGCGGGCGACTAGGCGAGTACTCATCGTAAGTGTGAAGCTTTATATTCTGCAGGACACCAAGGTCGCCCCTCCTGTCCTTGGCCATCAACTCGCTCTCTCCATACTTTGAAATCGCAGCGGAGACCAGGAGCAGATCCAGGAGATCCTGCTGCGGCTCCGTACTGCGCTCGATGCAGCGCAGCACTCTGGGGCTCACGATGTAGTTGACCCACGCGTCCAACTGCTCACGAGAGAAGGCGCTTCTATCCTGGATCTCCTTTGCCATCTCGGGCTCGTAACTCTTAAAGAAGTTGCGGAACCGAACGTACCGCTCTTCGCTGATGCGGCGGATCACTTTGGCTCGCTGCACACTGAAGGCGTCGACGTCGTGCAGGGCGAAGCTGTTCTTGTCCCCATGTCGGTGGCCCAGGCTGGTGGCGTCGCTAATGGACGGCTTGACCCGCATGGACCCGTCGATAGTCGACCGGAACTCACCGACGTCCTCGGATTCCGCGTCCGACCGTGACGCGAGCGTCGACCGACGGCCCATTGGCATCACTGCTCTCCACACGACGGGCGCGTGGTGCGACGCAGAAGCAAGTGAAGAATTGCCGGCCAGCGTGTGGCGGCGCTGCAGGGGATGGCGGAGTCCCATGAAGGCGTCGTCATCGTCGCGGATCACCTTGCCAGACCCCGACATGATGCCGAAATGAACTCTTTCGTTCTGGTCGCACGCCATGGTAGACTCGACCACCTGTTCGTCTTATCGCAGCCCTCCCAGTCGTCGCCTATCCGCATGCCAAGTCGACGGCTGACCATCCCGCACATGCAGCTCCAGCTGGCCGCACTCGCACACGTTTACCCCGCCACACGTTTTCAGGGACCCCACAAGTTGCCGAGCAAGCTGGCGGTCAGTCACGGTGCTTCACCCCCACAACGTAGGAGCAGGTGGGGACACAGCGGATGGGACGCTTCGTGAAGCCACAACTAATGCACAGAAGGCTCCACGCTCATGGCGTTGAGAAAGCCATTCGTCTCCATGGCAATCGGAAACTCTGACTTGATCGATGTCACATCGCACATCGTGCGGCGGAATGCTGCAGCGACGGGCTTAGCTGTCGGTTTGACACGGAGTTTCTTTTGCGCCCACCCGCGTTGGTGCGCTGGCTGTGGGCATTGTCGAGTTGACAGGATAGAGCCGTCGCGGCTGGCTGTTTGGCTGCCGCTCCACAGGCTGCTCGCCGAAAGCAGCAGTCCTGACGAACTCGGAACCGTCAGACAAATGCTCATTAGACGACTTCGCTCAAGGTCACATTGATTTCTACACAACAGGACACTTCCGCCGACGACAGCACGCGCGTCTTCATGCCAAGCACGACTGGTAAACTCACAGTCCGTGCTTGTGGTAAATTTCGAACGTGTTTTCCTACGGCACTTGAGCTGCCTGTCCAGCAGCATAGTGAACGGACAGACTTCACTGCGCCTTGGTATTCAGAAAATAGGATTGAACAGCTATCACGTTGAAGAGGAGACCTGACAGTGAACGAGGCGCATTCATTTACTGCACGAATACACACACTTCGACAACATACTAACAACCACCAAAGTCTACAGGCTACATGTGCATCGCACGTACGGTACAAACTCAACACGGTCAGTCGAAGTCGATCTTTGTCGTCCTCGAGAAAATCGCCGTTGCCTGCACGCGCTGAAAACGTCGACGCGATCAGGCCTCGGAAAAAAGGATTGCGGAATTGATATTACTGTACTTTTTGACTTGTAATAATCTATTTGTAATATAGATTATTGGCTCGGTCTCAAACCAATACAATAATAGATTGACGCAACAATAGCAATACAATTATGTCCAGGAGGATGAAGCCAATTATGCCGTCACAATCGCTGGTAATGGGATGAATTAGCGAGAGTCATCGATACTGAAGTATGGTGAGTGGTTCATAAGGCTCGTTAGTGGTCTTGTGAGCTCTGAAAATTTCACTCTGAAACAGCCGTCAATTCACTATTTAATAGTGAGTTGACGGCTGTTTCAGACTCAATTTTACTGTACACTGCGTGTATCGGGTTTGGCAGCTAGCATATGCTTTACTGTGCGGCCCATTCTCATGCTTTAAGTTTGCTTTGCGATGCCTTATCTTCGACTTGCAAGCGCTCATTTTGGAGCGTCATGACATCCATCGCGAAGTGCCTCCGGAACGCCTTTCCATTTTCTGTTTCTTATAACGATCCCTTTACTGTTTATGAAATAATTGTCAATAAACACACCGTACTTATTATTGATTGTCCGTGTATTGCCGTGATTATTCTCTGAAATTTATTTTCAGAGAGAAGACACGATGCCAGATTTTCCAACAATTGAAAATCCGGTAAGCTATATATCTGCAAATATACCAATTGCGAAAGGTATAATACTTAAGTCAAGAGTGACAAGTACCGTTAGCACTGTATGAAATAATACCTGAAGAAAACTGATATATTACATGCATGTTGCCTGTGTCGTCACCCCATCAGCGTAAGTGCGAAATATATTAAGCTTGCATGTTGCATGAAGGTGGCGCTGGCTCCGCCCGAGGAGTGGTGCTTTTTTAGAAAAAATATAAAACGAGCGCGGTCCCGTTGACTCAGGAAAACTTAAACTTAGTAAACGCCCTCAAGTTCGTAGACAAGTACAAGTAATATCTAAGATAACCCGACGCTCATCGTCCCCTTGATCAACCGTGTCCAGGAGCGTCCTCCCGGGGTTAATGCAAGAGAGACGGAATAGCAGGATGTCTGGGCACAGACATCCCGTAACGGTCAAAGTGCACGGCTGACATACAAGTTCCTAAATACAACCCGGAGCTGGCACAGACAGCCAGACCAGGAGAACATGCACACCCGGTGTCGCCAGCTCTGGGGCCGTACGACACAGCTGGGTCGTCTGCTATGACAGATCCTACGAAGGTCTGTGGTGATCCCAAGCTGGATACCAGGAAACCACTATACTGACGCTACAAGTCGTCATGAGGCAGATCCTCGCCAATGGCGGTGCTATCGACTTCTCGCTCGGCCACATGCACAAGGACAAGATAATCCGCAGTGGGAGACTTCCCACCTCAGTATCCTGTGACGCCGCAACGCTTTTAGCGCCCAGATGGACATTGCAACACTGTTCGAGATGTAATGCTCGCTGGCCAGCCCCAGCAAGCCCAACGACCTATTGGACGAGCTGTTATGGCAGCCCCAACAACTGCACCATGTGTGTCAACCTGCGTGTCACCCCCGAGCTCAGTTCGTTTCTTTTGTAGCCGGCAGAACACGCATGCCTGTAGCCTCATCACTAGCGCTTGTTTGCAGGAACGTCACAGACCTTTTTAAACCTTATAACGGCGAAAATAACGAGGCTAAGCGCTGCGCAATTTTTTTCAATTCGTTCATTATTTTCCGCGCGGAGGTAGTAGGAGTGAACCAAGGTGCGATCGGACCCGAGGCAGCGCATCGAAGAATCGAAGGCAAAAACTATTAAGATGCCGCTGTTCCTTCAGCCCAGACCTCGGAAAATACAGTAACATACTGAATTGCTCCAGGCGTGTTGTCATAATAATCACCGCAATACACGGACAAACAATAATAAGTACGGCGTATTTATTGACAACTATTGCATTAACAGTGAATGGATCGTTCTAAGAAACAGAAAATGAAAGACCATCCGAAGGCACGACGCGATGGATGTCATGGTACTCATCTTTTGAACGAGCGCCTGCAAGTCGAAGAAATGCCTTGTAAGGCAAACCTAAAGCATGAGAAAGCGGGTGGTTGTCAAGCCCGATACACGGGCAGTGTGCATTAAAATTGAGTCTGAAACAGCCGTCAATTCACTATTTCAGAGCTCATAAGACCACTAACAAGTCTATGAACCACCCACCGTACTTTTGTATCGATGGCTCTCGCTAACATCCCAGTACCAGCGATTGTGACGGCATAAATGAACCGGAGAGTGAGTGCTGCGCCCAACTGGTTTACGTGAAATTTGAATCAGTTTTAACCTACCCCGTCAGCTGGATATATAAATATCCGTCCGCCGTTGATGTATACATTCCCTGTATATCGGAGCCAGCACCACTCATTTGAAGAAAATAAAGCAAGGGGCAGAATGGCGCGCGATCTGCGCATCAAGCAGTAGTGAGAACGCCGTGCGAAGCAAGACGTTATACGAGCGAAAGCATGTCCGACCATGCGCTACAGGGCGAATCGAGTAACGAGGAATGCGTGGACTCGGCCAGCGAGACGGCGAGCAGTGCAAGTACCAACACATCGCAGTCAAAGCAGGGTCGTTTGGAAGGATCCACGCATCATCGCCCTGTGCTGAGCGACGCTGATGAAGACCAAGACGTCGAAGTGCACGCTGCCCCGCTGGACAGGTGGGAGTTCGAGTCCTGGAACGACCTTGAGCCCTATCTGGCTGAGTATATGCGGCGCACTTACCAGGTATGATGATGGTGTGAAGTGCCCGTGGCTGCCGTTTATATGATGTTGATATCTTTTATTTCCGTGTTATATGACAACAGAGCTTTCGCGTATAGACAAGCAACACAGTGGCTGCCAGGAACGCCAAGATACGTGCGACTTTTCCCCCGAAGCCTTTACTCCCACTGGGGTGGGAGAACTACGGGAAGACGTTTGCTTGCACACACTCGGGGAAGTACAAGGCGCGTGGCAAGGGCAAGAGAAAGCAGATTCAGTCTAGGGCTATGGGGTGTAAGGCACCGGTATGTGTGGTTGAGTTGGGTGCAGTTGGGTGTAGTTGGGAATGAGTTGGGCATCTGTTGGGGCTTAGTTGGGGCTTAGTTGGGTTTCCTATGTACTCTTGGGTTACTTGTGTTAATTGGGTGCGTGTCGTTACCGTAGATCAATGCTTGCGTCCAAGTGAAGGATGCCTCGTTCCTATGTATGCCTTGAAGTTTACCACTGCTCGGTTGGTCCACAACCACTCGCTGAACAAGTACACCTTTAACCAGTACCCACACAACCGAACGGCGCTCGAACCTGATGTTGTGAGCACCGTGAAGAGCGTCAGAAAGCTGGAGCCAAGAAGAAGAGCATGTTGACAATCAGGTGCACGAATATGGCCTCGGGGTGCAAGTCGATAACTACAACTGCGGGGTGTATGTCCTACTGGCATTCGAGATATTCTGCGGCGCCGAGCCACTTGGCCACGTGGACAATCCCTGCAGTGCTTGCGATACCGCTACCTCTGAATGTGCACATAAGATTGAGCTAGCTTCAAAACACAAAAAACATCAAATGCATGTTCATGATCAACTCTTCTTATCTCCAACTCGCAAGCAAATAACTTACACTTGTGATGGCAGAAGGCGCCTGTGCTAGAGGGCGAGCGAAGTCACTCAGAAATACCGGACTTCTTGACATGATAGCACACTAACCACATTTTTGTATCCGACTATACGTATAGCAACTCAAACTGTCTCCCAACTGGCTTTCTCAGCTGTAGCTCATTTGGGGGTTGGATGGGATCCGGATGGGCTCACTTGGGACGGGATGGGAGGCGGTTGGGCGCAGGTGGGTGCAGATGCCTCGTCACATTTGTTTTAGTTGGGCGCAGCAACGCGTTCCTCCTGGACATAATTGTATTGACATTATTGCGTCAATTATTTATTATATTGGTTTCAGACCGAACCAATAATCTATATTACAATACAAAAATACAGTAATATCAATACCGCAATCCTTTTATCCGAGGCCTGCTTTAGCCTTGCTGCTCGGTCTTGGATCGGCCAACATGTTCAGGTTCAGGTTCTTTTTGCGATACTAGCGGCTACGTGCGAGATGAGGTATGTTGCTCACTTCGATGAGAGAAGACTGTTGCCACAGCAATATGTTGCAAGCTGCAACACGCATGAGCAGAAAGGACATGTATCAACGTCACGAGAACGGTAGAATCGCACAGACATACCACAGACTTTAAGGGGTAATCGCACGGATCCCTCTATTAAAAGCATACTGGGGGTTGCACCCCCAGACCCCCGCATTAGAAAAACTAACCACTGGACAGGGCAACGGGTCCGTTCGCTGAGGAGCTCGTCGCTGGGCCCGCCACACCGAACCGAGCGGCCTTGCTGCGCGGGCACCCCGCTCGGGTTTGCTTTGGCTACGCTCCTCGCACCCGCTCATTACCGCCTTCTATTAAAAGCATGTCGCTCACAATCTCTGTGGAATTCACGTTTTCGTCTGTGCGATTCCACTTATCTCCAACGTCACTCGATGCATCCTACGCCATGGCTGTTTCGCTCCACCTCAAGTCTACTAGAGGTGTATCTTCTTCCCGTTGGCATTGAAGTAGTAGCGTCCACCACGAGGACCTGTGAAGATCACCCTCCCACCATCGATATCTGTCGAAGTCGCTGCAGTACTATCCGCACTCATTGCATCCGACTTGGTTCTTCGAAAGCGCCGGTCGGGTGCGTCGGAGTTGGATTGGAGTGAGCACTGTTGGGGCCGTTATAGTTTACCTTGTTCCCTCCTTGAAGTTGTTTGGCGTCATTCTCTCTTCTGGGTGCCTTGCCTTCGGCCTGCATCGTTGACGAGCAAACCATTGCAGGAGCCGGAGGAGGTAAAGCATCTGCACCAACTTGTTGATCCTTGATACAGCGATCCCTGTTTTCTCGGAACCGACGGTCGGGCGTGAAGTCTGTGTTGAGACGCAACTCCTTCCTTTTCTCCTCGACCTTCTTGGCTTGATCTGCTTTGCGTAGTTCTCTCGGCGCTGGATGTTCTTGCGTCGCAAGCGTTGTTTGTCTTCATCCTCTTGCCATATTGACGAATCTGCCTGCTTCAACCGAGACCTGATAGCGTCGTAGAGGTACTCGCCCTTGACCTCGATCATGGAATCCTGGAACTGCTTCGATTGCACTTGTTTGGCTATCTGTTCCAGCCGACCGAGCTCTTCTTTGGTCCAGTTGTGGGCTTCTCCTGGCGTGGTCGAAGCCTTCAGTCGGTTGTCAACTCTTTTGTGAAGACCTTGGTTGGTTTTCGTGAGTACCAGGCGCATGTTAGTCGCGGTTTATTTGTTTTGTTTTGAAGGGAGGTATTGTGCTTTTCTGCTTTTTGCCGCCGTGAGCCAAGGGCTGCGCCGGTACTTGCAAACGAAACCGGGACTTTCAAAGTGCTGCGCAGCGACGCATAAAACGTAACCAAACCCTCATTGTTTTATCAAATCAGGATCGGCCACATCGTTTGGTGGAAAGTAGACGCCCTCATTCGAAACCAAGCCGGCTGGAGGGCAAGCGCTCGGGGAGCAACCAAGACAGCGACGGCGTGGCAGCAGGCAAGATCAGACGGTGAAGAAGACAGCGACGCGTGGCATCAGGCAAGAGTCGATGACGAGGGCGTGCGGCGACGGCAGCTGCGAGTAGGAGAGGGTGGTGCAACCGCGGCTGGGAGCAGGTGGCAAGGACATGCGGCAGCGGCTGCAGACTCGTGCAGCACGAGCGGAGCGCAGACAACCAGGGGCGCGACTGCAGGTGAGGTCAGGAGGCGTACGATGACGGCCGCCAAGGGCGGGAGAGGATGATACAGCCGGCAACGAGCATGGTGCGTGCTAGGAGGAGATCATTGCGGCCAAGCGGCAGCGACGTGTGGCAGCTGTTAGGCGGTGTGAAGGTGCGGTGGCGGCGGCGGGTGTACGGTTTCCTGTCGCGTGCTGCAAGGTAGGGACCCGCTGTATATGGTGTCATTAATAAACTTGCGATGGAGCTGACAATCCCTCTTCTTGAGCGTTTAACGTGCCGTTTGTTCATCAAGAACGGGCAACCATACGGTTCATGCCGCAACAAGGTACCTCCGTCTCCTACGTTCGTGTTTACTGTAGCAGAAGATTACCGCGTGCTGCGAGCCAAGGTTGAGGAGCGCTTCTTGAGCAAGCTACCCGGACAGTGGAGTAGCGACTACGCTCTATACTTCAAGCCCACCAACAACGCATACCAGAAGGACTATCAGGTGCTGTGCGGCGAGAGCGAGTCGTTGCAGGCCCAGCTTGAAACAGCATGGCACAAGGCACGACTGCGTAGTGGCGGCCAAGCTGGATTCGTCCTGGAGATCTACGTCTACGTGCCCAAGCCGGTGGAACAAACGACGACACTCAGGAGAGCTACAGCATCACGAATTCAAGAGCGGATGCCCCGCGTCGCTCAGCTCGTACGCGAACAAGGGATAACAGCAGGGCCAGCGACGCAGATGTACATGGCGGTGACCCAGGCAAGGCTTCCGGATCATGTTCCGCTAGTTGTGCCAGACAACACAACCTTCCGCCAGCTGCAGCACGTCGACGCTCAGCAAGCTGCGGTGGAAACCTCATTAGAAGACGAACAACAACGCGCCGACGCAGGGTACCAACTGGACCGCGTCAAGATCCACGGTGTTCCTGTCGCGATGCAGGTGAATTACCGACTTGCGCTCAGCTCTCGGCCTCCCGGCCTACAGCCTCCGCCCTCCATTTCGCTCTCCAGCAAACGTGGCAACAACGGATCCAACTGTAGACATGGAGGACATTGACCATTTGGATACCTGAGCTCACGTAGACAAGACAGCAAGAGAAAAGGAAACAAAAGCTAGCTTTCATTAATCGACAATTCGTTTGGCTTATAGCCGCAGTGGCTATACAAATCCTCGCCAACTTCCTCCTTCTGTCTTGTGCACGAATGCATTGCAATCTCAATACTGCCAGTGGGTCTTCGCGAAATGCCATATTGGCATGACGCTGGATCCAGCGCTTGAGCAGCGAGAACCCGACCTCAATAGGATTGAGATCGGGTGAGTAAGGAGGCAGAAAAAACAGTAGTGCGCCCGTCTCGTGGATCATGTCTTGAAGCTCCTTGAACATGTGGATCTTGGCGTTGTCCATCACAACGATGGAGCGTGGCAACGGCCACGGGTTCAGAAAGGGTAGGATTTTGGACTTGAAAACTTCGTGAAAGCTTGATCGGGTAAAGGTGTCGTCCACGTCACCCCACCCGAAGAAGCCTTTAACATCCATCGCAGCCAGGATAGATACCCGCTTTCCTCGACTAAATGGTATCGTGGCGTGGGCCGGCGTATTCCTTGCGGACCAACCGTAGCGACGTAGAACAGACCTGATAGTAATAGCAAAGTAAGCTTAAGCAGCAACAACAAAGTTAGCAAACAAACCTACCTTCCATCCTTGGAGGTTTCGTCAATAAAGAAAAGCTGGTCCGGGCCGCTATAAAATGGCGAAAGTCGCGCTTTGTATTCACGCCGCTCACGTGGAATGGTCTCCCTTGCGCGCTTCGTGAGGACTTTCCTCGTCAGCTTGAGGTCGAATCGAAGAGCGCGACAAATGGTGGAGTCGGAGACGCAGATGGAGCCGTTGAAGCGCGCACGTAGCTCAAACCGTAACTCCTCAAAATAAAAGCATGGGTGTGTCTTCACATACTCCTTCACAAAAGCACATACCGGGCGAAGCCATCGTGACGTCTTTGCACGGGGTTCGCTGGCTAAGACGTTACCTGTGCTGCGAAAAAGCTTGTACCACCGGTTAAGACTACGGACTACGATCGGATAGTCCTAGCACACTTGCAATGGTGGCAGTGTCAATTGAGTAGACATACATGAGCACGATGCCTCTCCACCGAAGATCGGTCGAGTAGGTCATACTAAACTCTTGCCTAGCCTCGAAAAACCCAAATGCCGAACGAATACCAGCCATTCGGGCATTCAGGCGTTCTGAGGCAGTTTTTCAGGCCGATAAAAGTCTGATATCGGAGCAGTGCACAGAGCGTTGTGATTGGCAGAATATCTTAAGTACGATATAACTTGTAGCCTTTTGAGCTATATTTCTGACTTGCTCGCCTAACCACTCTTTTGAAAAAGGCAGTTTTTAAAGTCCGAGCCGCCAAAAGACTTGAAAGGCACAATACATTAATGCCATTTAGTCTGTGCTAACGCCACTTAACGTCCGTTCCCTGCTCAAGCCAATAGTCGCGGTTTAGACTTACTTGGAGATGCTCGTCGTTGACGCGCTTCTCCGCCGGCAAAGTCCGCACCAAGTTTTTTACAAACCCAAGGCCAAGTGTGTGTGCGACCTGCTTCTTGTCCAAGTGCGGCGGGGTGCTTGTCAGTCGTCTCTCCTGCTGCTTTTTGGATCGTAGGGCGGTGGAGCGGTAGTGGTTCGTGACGAGGCTTTCCATCTCGCCAAGCTTGAACCGGAGCAACAGGTGGTCCTCGTCGTACATGGTCAGTGCGGCTGCCACCACCAAAAGCTCGAGGACTTTGCCCTTCTTGTTCTCTTTTCCGTTTGGTTTGTTGTTCACACAGAGCTGAACAGCCAAATGTCTCGGCAATCCAAGCTACCATCGCCTCTCTTTTCATGGCGTGCTTCGTATCGATCTCGCGGTACATTTCGTCATTGTACGAGGCGAAAAAGTTGTGGAAGCTCTTGAATTTTTCGAAGTTGTCGTGATACGCGAGTTCTTAAGCTCGTTGGACGTTTGGGACGCTCACGTCGCGCAGGCTGAACGCACCCGCAATGGACGGCGTTCCAAAGAGGTCTCGTGCTGGTGGTGACTTCGCTGCTGCTTTCGCAGACGACTTCTTTGGGGCTCTCGGCTCGCGTCTTGCTGACATTTTGGTGCAATCGGGATCCTGTTTGTTCGGTGTGGAACTAGTGAAGCCACGATGGGGGCCCTGCACGTTGATCGATGTCTGCTCGTGGTCGAATTGTGAGTGAATAGCTGGGCTGAACGACGTTTGATGTTCATCGTTGTAACTGTTGGGTTTAGCAACGATCGCCAACTTCTCATGTTTGTCAAGAGTAACTTCCTCGAGTTCTTAGCAACCAAGGCGTGGCTACTCAGAAATTGAGGATACTCCCACCTGTGTGCAGGGCCTCTTACGTCGAAATCTTGAGCTTTCGTGGTTAATGCCAACGTTATGAGAATACAGATCTGATGACAAGGCCTTGAACCGACCGCACACGCACGATCGCATGGCTAGTAGTTCCTATTTTCAGGAGGAATGCTTCATGGTTTCTCTTTGCAAGTCAGGGAGGTACTTTTAGCGCTTCGTACGCACTGCGCTCATCCTTCGTAGCATCAGGCTTTCTCGGAGCAGACCCATGTCGAATCCTACCGTGTGCCAGTACGCCAGCTTGGCTCGTGTGTACGTCGAGCAAGATGAATGGACTGAGGAAGAGGAGTTCACGAAGGGATGCTTCAAGTCGAGCAAGAAAACCCCTTACATGGCTGACAAGGACTTGCTACTCGCATTGGGGGCGTCTCACCTGTTTGTTCTCCGCCGAAGACAACAGCGGACTCGCTCGTGCGTGTGCATGTCCCCAGCAGAATTGACGCTGGAAAGCAGCACACAGCAACGACTTTCAAGCGAGTTCCAGTGCCCCCACGTGCATTCGTACGATGACTACGAACAGTGGGCAGCCATCGCATACTCCGCCATCATCCAGGTACAGCTCACGTTCCGAACCATGCCAACAATGGCGGGATCCGGCCACAATAGCGGCCTCGCAGCGCGGACCAAAGACCTGGTCGTTGTGGCGGAGGACGGCAGCAGATTGTGGATCGAGTTTGAGCACAACCTCGCCAGAGGAGCGTTCTTGGATGAACTCATGGCGGCCTCAGCGCCCCACGTGACTCTGGACTTGGATTACGCTCACTTGGGTAAGTCCAACCAGGAAGAACAAGGCAGTGAGGCCTCACCAAAGGGTCCGGAAGAACCAAGTTGGGACCACGTGTCTCCACGGATGGTGTTTGAGTTCCAGCGAGCAGCGTCTCGCTTGGCTGTGATGCTGGCGCTCGAGATTGACGCCGAGGACCTCGACGTGGCGTTATACGGTGAACAGGAGCACGAGGCCGTGTCTTCCCAGGGTCTTTCAAGTACTTACACCAGCTCAGACCACCTTTTCTTGAGTTTTGAGTTTCATCGCGAAGCCTTACGCAAGGCGATTACGGCTCGAGTGGAGCTGGCCCTGAAGCTCTCCAGCGAGTTAGAGCTGGACAATCCTCACTGCCATTTCCTACTCGGCACGGCTATGGAGCTATCCCGAGCGCTGGACGAACCCGATCTGTACGCGCTGACGTGGCTGGTCAGCGGGTTCATCAACCTGCAGCGCGCGTTGATGGCAACACCTGCGGGTTCGACGAGACTGGCCCAGTCCCAGCTGGAACACGCCATCAAAATCGCCCGTGAACATTCATTTCGACTGCAATTGGCGTTGGCGTTGGCGTGTTGCGGTGACCTGCATCGCCTCAGCACCAAGCAAACGCCTACAGCTCGGTTGATGCTCGTGGAAGCTGCGAAACTGATGCCAGTCCATGTACTAGACGTCATCGGAAAGATGCAGCTACACAACAAGATCCACCAAGTTCGCCTCGCTATGGCACCCCGACGAGATACTGACACACAAGACAAGAACGTCGTGGACCTGTGGAAAGCGCTGTCGACTGCCATGGCGACATCAGATTCAACACACACACTGCTGCGCCCAGTGGCCAAAATCATGACCGATCGCTCGCACTACTGCTTCGTTGAGGTCCACGCTGCCGCCAGAACGAGTAAACCTGTACGATTAGTCGTGTACTTCACGCAGCACTCGACTTTCGAGTGGCTTCGACAGGAGATCGCCCAACGTTGCAATGCCGTCCCGACGTACGAAGTCCAGGAAGGCGAGGAAGAGTCGACGGTCACTGAAGTTGTGGGTTTCTACGACTCGTCCACGAAGAACCAGTCGATGATCCCGTGGCGAGTTCCTCTCCTGGACGTCGTGCGTCAAGACTGGCACATCCTGCAGGCCGTGGTGCACCAGACGGAGAAACCCGAAAAGGTCAAGCCCAAGCCCTCTCTCTCTCACAGACTCAGTCTTCGCAGTGTCAAATCGATTGTCATAGCAGCGAAATGCTCCAAGTGCCGCAAGCAGATGCCTCTGAAGGAAGTCGAAGCGCATTCGGAGCAGTGCAACTAATAGTTGAAGTTGAATTTTGTGTTTTCCATGCCAAACTATGTATCCAACACCAAACACACAATCCGTACATCATTCTCAAAAAATGGCGCCAACGGAAATGGTACGTCGCGCGCGCTCGATCCTCCCGCTCCGCTCAGCCGCCCTGCGTCTCCCAGCGCTGGCCACGCCGCGTCCAAGCTCTCGTCTTCTAGCTGACTCCTCCCTCTCCATTTTTGTGTACGTGGCCACTTTTGACTCTCCCTACAGACGATGCGCCGCTCCGTCGAGTACACGCCCAGCTACCAGCGCTTCGTGCTCAAGCAGAAGTCGTACGCGCAGCAGTTCTCGCACATCTACGTGAGTCGCCTGCAGCAGCTTCGCGACGTGGTGTCCGTGCAGGTGCAGCAGAAGACGGCCGGTCGTGTGCCCGTGCTGGCCAAGGTCATTGACCTCAAGGGCGACGGCCAGGAGTGTGTGCTCATCGGCACGTTGCTCAAGGTGCTGGAGAACAAGCCGGACCTGTTCGAGGCTCTGGCCAGTGAGGCCGGCGTCTCGCCCATCGAGAAACTGCAGGAATCGCTGGCCACCGAGAGCGACGAGCTGCTGCTGGAGGACGAGAGCGGCCGCGTGCAGCTCGTGGGGGACGTGGACGTGGCCAGGCTCGTCACGGGCGTCGTGCTCGGCGTACGTGGCCGCGTGCCGCGAGAAGGCACCGGTGGCCAGTTCTTCGTGGAGGAAGTGTTCCTGCCGTCCTTCCCGCCGCAGCTCGCGCTCCCGGAGAGGCCGGAGAGCGAGTACGTGGCCCTGGTCTCGGGGCTTAGTATCGGCCTCAACACGGACAGCCAGCCGCTGAGAAACCACTTGCTAGTGGACTACCTGGCCGGCCGACTCGGAGACGACAGGGAGCGCGAGTTCGTGGCCAAGATCGTCCGCACGGTCGTCGTGGGCAACGTCCTCGCGACGCCGGCCGACGGCCACGTCCAGGTGCCGACGATCAAGCGCAAGACGGCCGCGCAGCTGGCGCTGGAAGGAGAGCCGCTCAAGAACGCGGACGAACTCGTGTCTACGCTGGCGGCGGCCATGTGCGTGGACTTGATGCCCGGCGCGTCGGACCCCAGCAACTACACGCTGCCCCAGCAGAGCTTCCACCCGTGCCTGTTCCCGCGCAGCTCGCACTTCCAGTCGTTCCGGTGCGTCACGAACCCGTACGAGGCGCAGCTGGATGGCGTTCAACTGTTCGGAGACGCGGGCCAGCCGCTGCAGAGTCTGCTGCAGTGCACCCTCCCTAAGAGCAGCGACGAGGACGCAGAGCAAGACAAGGCGCACCAAGAGCAGGAGCGGGCGCTGGACTACCTGCAGCGGTGTGTCGAGTGGCGCCACGCTGCTCCTACCGCTCCAGACATCTTGGCGTGCTTCCCGATGGCCAACGACGACCCCTTTATCCTCGAAACCTGCCCTCATGTGTACTTTTCCGGAAACCAGCCACGCTTCAGTACGCGCCTCGTTAAAGGTAGGCAAGCTCGTTCATCCGTGCCTGTCAGGACAGGGCTGTATCTTACGTGGTACTGTGTAATTTACAGGACCGAAGGACCAGCAGGTGCGGCTGATCACAGTTCCGGCCTTCTCGGAGACGGCAACGATTGTCCTCGTAGACCTCAAGGACCTCTCGTGTTTCCCCATTACGATTGGAGCAGTGGAGCAATAGACAACACAGAAAGCAGGAACAGCGGAGGTGACAGTGGGGAAACCAACCCGAGAGGTGACGAATGAGAATGCTGTACTTATTAAGAGTGGGGTACATGTACTTGTGTCGTTGATGCTCTCGATTTGACACGAAGATATTAACGTCAGTACAGGCGATGAGGACTACGAGCTACTCGGCCACAATGTGTCGACGCTGAGCACCTGCGTTCCAGGATGCGGACGCTCTGCTCGCCAAGTTCAGTAACAACAACGAACTTGCCGTCCTCTGTGGCCACAGCAACTCCCGAAGGCGGCATCAAACCACACGTTCGAGTTCTCGTAGGAGGGTTCGCTGATTTGCCGAGGTATGTCCGGAGATCGAGTTAAACTACGCGCCAGACTAGCCTGTATTAATTCTTGCACTGATGTCATGCCTGGCGCAGAAATTTGCGGGTGTTGCAGACCTCGTGTGACGCCCCCCCCAGGCCAACAAGTAGATCAACATCAAAACTGTAGATTTGGTAGGTCGCTTTCAACGAACAAAAAACCTCAAAACTTTCATCATGTCAAGGTGCTACACGCCCACGCATCCAGGGCGATTCCAGTCTAAACATGTATTGCTCGTGCATACTCATCCAACCCAACTGAGCCGTCATGAGAGGCGACGCGTCCATAATCCAGATATGGCTGACGTGATGGTACGTTTTCCCCGTTAAAAGGACGTACCAGCACTGCAACTCACCGTTCGCAGCTACTGGTGTCACGATCCCTCATATCCTCGTAAGTTAAGCTTACTGCTTCAAAATCTTAGCAGACCATCTGCCTGCGATCCGGTCTCGAAGATCACGGACTTCCTCACCGGCGTGAGACGCGAACAACAGTGACAAGACGAACGTCAACGCCAGCAAGGCTAGCGGCAGGAATGCCACGCAACATCGACCAGCGCACCGGTGAAGCCGACCAGCCCAGCGGCAAAGCAGACCGTGACTGTGGTTGCCACCCCGACGCGTGCCGTGCAGTCAGCGGGTGCGAATGCGAACAAGAAGGGCAAGAACATTGTGAACGACAACACAAACGTCACCGTCAACGCCAACAGCAACACCAACGCAGCAGCGATTGGCAAGACCAACAACGCGGCCGCCGCTGCCAACAACGCCAAGCCCACAAATGCGAAGGCGACTGCGAACGACAAGACCAACCAGCCCGTCACCGCCAACACGAACGTCAAGAACGCCACGGCCACGAACAACAACAGCCGAGTGAACGACGCGACGGCGGCCAACAAGACCGTCAAACAGAGCTCCAACGCCGTCAAGACGAATGACAAGACCAAAGCCAAGACGAACGGCAAGACCGATGGCAAGATTAACGCCAAGTTCGAGTCACACACGGTGGGCGTGAGTTTCGTGCTGCGGCTGGTGCTGGGCCTGGCCCTCGAAAGCGTGCGGAGTGCTAGATCCTGCGCGAGATCCTGAGCCACGAGAGCCACGCGCGTCTGGTGCTCACGCCGTCGGGCAAGGGCCTCAAGCCGGCTCCGGTGTCTCGGCCGCCGCAAATGCGAAGGACTGGGCCAAGCTGAGCCAGGATCAACGGCGGCAGATGGCCAGGCAGGCGCAGTCGGACATGTTCCAGCAGGCCATGCAGCAGCTCGGCGGCGAGCGCCTGTACGCCTCAATCCGCGCGCAGCTGGGCCAGGCGAGCGACGAGTTCGTCTGGGACGCCAGCAAGGACAAGCCTGCACTGCAGCAGGCGAAGGTCGTGCGTCCACGATCGGGATCCACCGACCTCAACAACAGGAGCAGGAGCTCCAAGGCATAGAAAGAGACTGCAAAGTGGTCGCAGGTTCCTCCACCGGCGGCTGTGAACGCGAAGTCGAGTCCGATCAAGAAGGATACTGCTTTGAAGTCCAGTGGCCAGGTAAAGAACGCGTCTCCGATGAAGAACGGCACTCCGGTGAAGAATGTATCGGCAGGCGGAGTGTGGGGTGGTGCGGTCCCGGCGTCCATCGTGCAGAGCCGTCCGGGCGCAATCGTGAGCAACGCGTCGACTTTTTCAGCGCGTGCAGGCAACGGCGCCGTGCGATTCTCTTGAGGGCGCTACAGGTCGACTTTGATTTGACCGTCCTCAGTGCTCAATATATTCAACGTGTTTCTCTCATCGAAGTGAGGAGCTCGACATCTCATTTCGCAAGTAGATGCTGGGGTAGACAACAAACCTGCGAGGTCGATTCAAAATCGATCAAGAAAACCTGTTGCGTCGCGCTACTTTCCACGTTCGCTTGCAAAGTCGTTGATGCGGTGCATCGGAGTCCGATTTGTTTTCTTGTGGTTATGACATCGATCGGGCTGATACCACCCACTTCAACTTAAGCTTGAAGTACCACAACGACAAAGTTTTCCTGCGTATCACCACCAATTATTGCTCGTAGCTAGCTGGTAAACACTCTGAACACGATCATTCGAGTTCACTCGGAGAGCAGCTTCGATGGAGCAGCTTGCGAGGTGTTAGTGTTAGTGCTGATATCTGCAATCAATCTGTTGGGTGTCGATCCAGTTCCCTACTTGCTACAAGAGTTTCAAGATTCGCTGTCGTTCCCTGTGAGTACATGTTCATGTACTCTCTCCACTCACTTTGCCATCGCCATCGTTCTGCACACTAGGAGCAGTCCAAGATGCCGACCCCGGAGGAATTACTTGCCATTGAGCGCATCTCTGCCGATGAGTTGGCTGTTCTTCTCCGCGCCGACGCTGCGAAGCCCGTGATCATCGACGTTCGAGACGAAGACTTCGACACCAAAGGCCACATCGTTAACGCTGAACACCTGCCCAAGGACAACTTCATCCATGACGCCGACGTGGACGCTCTCGTCACCAAGTTTGGCGGCTCAAAGGAGTTTGTTTTCCACTGTGTTCGAAGCAACACACGCGGCCCGACGTGTGCACTGCGCTTTATCGAGCGGGCACAGGCAGTCGGCGTCAAGGCTCACGTGCGGGTGCTGAAAGGTGGCTTCGCAGGGTTTGCCGAGGTACGTTTCCGTACAGATCTCTCGAATGTAACAAAGGTCAGGAGACTCAGTTGTGCGTGTTATTATGCAGACGTACGCAGACGCTGCCGATCTCGTGGTGCCTCCAACGAACGAGGCTCAAGAGTAGCAACATGAACGCAACACGGAGCTTTACGTGCAGCCGTCTAAGCACCAATCCAAAGGTGTTCGTCTCAACTACCCGGTCTTTACTTTGGGTTGTGCTGGAGCAGCCAGAGTCCCCAGTTGACAGAGAAGTCTCCAAAGGCTTCAATGGAGCCCAACGGGTGCGAGTCGTTCGGATACCAGAGCACTTGCGTCGGCACGCCGTAGCTCGAGATGGTCGCTCGGTACTCGAGCCCTTGGTTGGGCGGCACCCGCTTGTCCTTCTCGCCCAGTCCGAAGAGCGCAGGCGTCGTGACCTTGCTCAGGTCGTTGCTCACTGGCGAGTGCTGCCAGAGTTTGCTCAGGATCGCCAGACGCTGTTCGGGCGTCAGAACGGGGAGCTCGTCCTTGGTGTTCTGCAGCTTCTGCGATGTGTGGATCGATTCGAACCGCTGGATGCCAATGCACGCCAGCCCCCAGTCCTGGATGTCCGACGTGTAGAACACACTGGACAGGTTCGTCACGGGGTTACGCGTAACCATGGACCGGTAGAAGCCCGGGAACTGCGCGATGAGGTGCGTGACGAGGAAGCCGCCGTGGCTGCCACCCGAGCAGTGCACGCGTGACTTGTCCAAGGCCAGACCGCTCTTGTCCAGCAGGTAACACAGCGCGTAATGGCAGTCGTACACGTCCTGGGTGCCGACCTTGCCCACCAAGGACTCGAGCGGCTTGATGCCAAAGCCAGTGCTGCCTCGGTAGTTGACCGTGACGATGGCAAAGCCCAAGGCGGCCCAGAAGGCGCACAAGTTGCGGTACATGACGGGCGCGTTGCCGTGCGGACCCCCGTGGAGCTCAAGGATCACGGGGTAGCCGTCGGCCGGTGGGGCGCTACTGGGCAACATGACAGTCGCTTCGTAGTCGCTTGAGCTCGAAACGGAAGGAAGGAGCAGGTCTTTCAACACTGCGGGCGTCTCCGGACGCGTCTTCTGTGCTGCCGGCTCATCCGACACGGACGCAGGGATCGAGTGGACCTCCCAGCGCTTAATGTAGGCGGTAGCACTCTGTTGGTCCTCAATGGCGATGGGGGAGCCCAAGTGTTTCCCAGTAACTGGATCCATGTGCACGAGGAAGACACTGGCAGGTCGAGTAGGGGACGATACCATCACCAAGAAGTGGTCGCCTGTACGGTCCAGTACCGTCTCAATGGCGACTTCGGGGCCTTCGACGTACTCTGGGGAGATCAACGTCTTCGTGGCCACCTCAACGTACTTCCACACTTGACGAGAGCCGACCTGCGTCACCACGTAGATGAACTTACCGTCAGGAGACCAGGCCTTGTCCCTCAGTGAGCCGATGAAGAGCCCATTAAAGGCTTTCGTCACGTCGAGTGCAGACGCGTCCGGCTCGTCCTTGATGGGGATGACCGTCCACGTCTGCTTCGTCGCCCAGTCAGCCACACACAGGAAGCTACACGTTCCGTGCGTCGCGATGTCTCGCGTGGCGAGGAACGCCAGCTGCTTGCCGTCAGGAGAGAAGCGCGGGCTCCTCATCGTGCCGATGCGCTTGCTCTCCTCGTCCTGAGGAATCAGCTCTAGTTTTCGAACCACATTCTTGGACGAGTCCTCCTTGTTCAGCACCACGTGGTACAGTGCGATCGGCCGGTTGTAGCAGTAGATGATGCCCAGTCGCTTGGGGTTGTCCGTCTCGGTCGCTGCGAACACGAGCTCGTTCTCGCCAGGCCCAAACGCCACGTCTGCGCACGTCAAGTTGGCCGGCACGCCCATCACCTCGTCGATCTTTCCGGTCGTCACCGCCGCTAGGAAGATCGCCGCCGTCTTCTTGCCCTCGTACTGCTCGCCCCAGTCGTCCTCGTACTCAAACTTGGCGCCCGGCGGCGGGGTTGACTCGTTGTCCGCTTTTCCCTCCTTCTTCTTGGTATTTACATTCTCCCAGAAAGCAGGAGACTCGGGCACCTTCTTCTCGGCCGCGTACGCGATGGTTTCCTCGTCGTGAGACCAGGCGATGCCGCCTTCTCTTTCTCCAAGATATATGGTCCCATGGAGAGTCTTGGGCGCCTTGAACGTCGACAGCAACGCATTCCCTTCGTACACTGTGAGCCACAAATTAATACAAAACGTAAACGTAAGAAACTGAAGTAATAGCCAAGATCTCGACAAATTCTACCGCAGAAAACGCCTTCGGGGACGGCTTCCCCCTTGCCGTTCTCGAGCTTGAGCGTCACCACGCGCCTGCCGGAGGGCGAAACGCCGACGTAGTCGACGGCCCAGTCCGTGGGGAAACCCGTGTCGAGCACCCGTGGCTGCGTCTGAGTCAGCTCATTCACCTGGTGCTGCACGTGGAACTTGCGCGTGACGCAGTTGACCAGGTCGGTCTTGCCCCACACCAGCTGCACGCAGGCCGAGTCAGACGCTTCGTCCACAGAGACGAAGCCGCTGACGAGCGACTTGGAGCTGCCCACCACGCGGGCGAACAGGTCGCTCACGCGCTGGTGATCGGCGGCGACGGTCATCGTGATCTGATACGGGGAGGGATTTTGTGCTTCGGGTCGACTCAGCTATGTACGATGTCTATGATTGTAAGAAACGACTCGTGCACTCCAATTGGGCCCAATTTGGGCGTTGACTCAAACGGTCAGCGTAGGGAACAACTAACTGCATCAATTTCGTGTTTCAGCTGAACGAAGTCAGCACTAGCTTACAAGTACTTCAGTAGGGAACAGCCCATTTCCAGGTTTGCCAGCAAAACAAAACAAAAATGATCGGCAAAGAGAAACGCTTCTCGCATTGGTGAGGCAAAATAACCTTATCCTGGTAGTGCTTCGTTTACGTACCGCAAAAGTCTGATAGATCTGGCACTCGGAAAGATTTGGCAGGCGGTCGGTCGCCTATATAAACGATCTGACCAATGAGCACGCACTTCAACTTAAACGTACCGTGTTTTGGAACGAGGTGGTTCACGTATATATTGTGTGCTACATAATATTGTGTCTACACAACTACTTCAGTGGCCGACACGACCACAACTGAAGAAGAGCTTGATGATGGCCCAAATGGAATGAACGGACCCGCCTTCAGGAATGAGTTCCTGATTGTTTCGGAGGTGACAGCCCGAAGAGCATGCATTGAGCGCTGGAACATGTCGTAGCGGCGTTCGTGGGCTATACGAGGGGGTGGCGGTTCGTGTACAGCTCGGTATAGCGAGCTCGTAAGCTGCTTTTGAACGGAGCCATCACACCCACGTCAAGGGGTTGAGCTACAGAGGTACAGCCTGCAGGGACGTAAAGTGTGTACGTGCCCATTTCAGCGAGACGTTGCCGCATCGCATTGCACTTGTGCACTTTGAGGCAGTCTAAAATAAGTACGCTAGGTCCGCTCACTTCGTACTGCCACACTAGGTCGATCCACTCCAGCATTACGCGCTCGTCGAACCACGCCTTCTTCTGGACCGAAAAAGTGGCAACCCACGGCTCGCAGTAGCGGTTCACCTCGTCTTGGACATCATTGTCAGGCTCCCCGGCGAAAACGAAGTGCGGTGACAGCATGCGGCCATCCGCACACGCAAGCAGAGCTGCTGTGCAGCGATAACTGCCCTTACCACCGCCATTCGCGGGCACCCGCGTCACTCCAACGAAGTCCACCGTCGTCTTGGCTCCTACGTCGCAGTAGATAGCGATTTGATCCATGTTATAGAGCACATACGACGGTGGGGTCGATGAAGCAGCGTCCAAGAAGTAATCCATCAGCACCGTCGTAACCTCGCATGCAAACGCATCGCGCAGCGCCAGCAGTTTGGGGTGCTTCTTGCGCCCGGAGTGAGAGATGAGCCTGATCGTTAGGCCGTTGCGACGCATGAACTTGGCACACCACGATCTTCTCGCGGAATCGGTTTTTCCATCAATAAAACCAGGAAGTAGCGACGCACACTGTGCAATAATACAGTCGATAGACACAGGTCTCTCTTCTCGGCGCTCATCCTTGATCCAGCCACAGAGTTCGTCCTCAACGCACGCCGATGGTGAAACCCGACCACTGCCGCCGACTGTTAACTTCTTGGCTCGTTTTCTGTCTTGAACAGACAGCTTCATTTCGTCAAGGTGGTGCTCCCAGTACTGCAGCGCCGGCCGGGAAAACGCTCGTCCCTCGCAGAAGCTCACTCGTGTTTCGCTGGATGACAGGAAGTCCTCGACAGTTTTGATCTTGAACTCAATGGTGTGAGCAAGCTTGATGCGATGCTGTGGCATTTTGCTAATGAATGGCGCCAGCATGTCCGCCTAAACGCCCCACCTAGTTTTGGAATATACGCTGCTGTCCACTCACCTACATTCGCTAATATCATTAGCCAATCAAAGACAACCGCAAGCGTCCGAAAGACTTGGCACCCGGCAAAACCGATTTAGAGATTAGTGCCAGAAATATCAGACTTTTGCGGCAGTACGTACAGCCCAACAGGGATTAATTCGTTTTTAGTATCTCTGTGGTACACACCATGTCAATTAATAAAACCAGAAACTTGCATGTTCGCTTACAGGGTACTACTCTGTCCCACGAAATTATGACCATTTTGTTTTTGTGTACCACACAAAACGAATAGAGCAATCCTATTGGCTAAAATCATTTGGGGCGAGGCACCGGATGTTGAAAGTAAAACGGTTGGTTGCTGCCACTAATTCGCGGCAGGCCACTCAAGCAAAGGAACACAGCAAGCGCGATGGCAAGGACAATTGGCGCCAAGGACATCTCGTCAGCTACACGTGTCGCGGTGGTGGTCTTCCTGTCCCAGCTGAGCAAGGAAGGCCGCCTCCGCTATGGAACCATCACCCGTGCGAAGCGGACATTTGGCCTCGGTCGCAAGGCTGTTGAGGCGATCTGGGGCCTGCGGGACGACGTGGCCACCCTCCTGCGGACGCGGCGGTCGTATCCGCCGAGGCCGACCCGGCTCAGCCCAGAGGAGGTAGGCCAGCGTGTCGCTGCCGTTCCGCTCTGCCAGCGCCAGACGCTTCGCGCGTTGGAGGCGGTCACAGGCATCCCGAGGTCGACGCTGCACCGCCACCTGAAGGCCAAGGTGCTGCGGCGATTTATTTCCAGGGTTAAACCACTGCTCACGAACTCTCACAAGCTTCAGCGGCTCACCTGGGCTCTCGCCCATGTACAGCGTCCTGTCGGTAGGTGCCTTATTTTTTATTCAATATTATTGTATCCAATTATTGAATTTTAATAACGTTGTAGGCGGTCTTTCGTATCGTTTTAATGCAATGTATGATGTGGTTCATATAGACGAAAAGTGGTTCAACATGTACAAGGCCTCGTCTCGCTACTATTTGGCCGCTGATGAATCGCTGCCTTATCGATCGTGCCCTAACAAGCGCTACATCGGTAAGGTAATGTTTCTTGCAGCTATTGCGAGGCCACGGTACAATTTTTCCAAAAAAAAACACTTTGATGGAAAAATCGGTATATGGCCGATTGTTGAGTACACCAAGGCCGTTAGGACTTCTAAAAATCGCGTTGCGGGCACTCCTATCACGAAGAACATCAGCATGACAAGAAAGGAGTACGTTCGGCTGCTCAAGGAGAAGGTCTTCCCAGCAATTCGCGAAAAGTGGCCAGGTACGTGTATAGTCATTTCTTTAACTTGGTTTTATTATGCTCAATTGTCATTTGATGTATTCAGGACGGAAAACTTCCAGAATTCAAGTCCAGCAAGACAACGCTGGTCCGCACGTTGACGAAGACCATGTTGAAGTTGGTGCAGCAGGTCAAGAGGGAGGCTGGGACATCAGAATGACTAGCCAACCACCCCGATCTCCTGACTGTAACATACTGGATTTGGGGATTTTTAATTGTCTCCAATCCATACAGTATCGGCAGCCCACAAACGAGGTCGACGGTCTGATTGCAGCAGTAAAGACTACATTTAACAGCAGGAAATACGAAACAGTAGAAAAATGCTTCCTCACTTTTGCAAAAAGTGCTGGAATGCATTATTTCACACGATGGGGGCAACGATTTCAAGCTCCCTCGAGTTCGAATGTCCATCGGGACCAGAGGCGTTTATCCGACGTCTCTAACAACAACAGTCACGACTGTAGAAAATGGCTACAAAGCCCTGACAGCTCAGATTCTGAATCAATAATAAAAGTGCCCTTTCATTTTCTAAATCATTGCCTAAAACCGAGGTAGCAGGTGATTGGATGATATTTGGAGCAAATCGCTCTGCCATCCCATAAAACCTTGTCTTAAGCAACGTCTTATAGAGGCTGTTCGGCTTGTTTCTGACTGTTTAGCTCTACAGGTATTCATCAATACCACAGGGTAAACACGTCGCAAAAGTTTGGCTGAATATCGCTAAAAATCGTGAGAATTACGAAATAAAACCTTATTTCGTCTTGCAATGCTCCGTTTCTTCCGCTGTTATCTGCTCCCATGGACTTGTTATGACTAGCTAAAAAATAGAGCAACGTGTGCACTGTCACAAGCAATCCACCGAGGGTACTGCGGCCTTTCATGTGTTAGTATAACTAATATTAGAGAACATTACATGAAATGGTCATAATTTCGTGGGACAGAGAAGTATTCGTTTAGAAACAGGTTTTGCTGGAGCGATTGGTACCTGATATGAGCGGGTATACATTTCCAGAACTTCGCTCAAGAAGCGGTTCACATTTTGGTGCAGTTGTCAATGACAAGTTGTCGTTGGTGTCGCGAAGGCAATATATGGCGTGCAGTTATTGGAAGCACGCGCATGCATGGTTTAATAATGCAAACTTTGAACGGGCTCGGCATGCGATGGCGCCGCTACGATAGTGTTTTACTCTAGATCTATGCTGCCTCGGAAGCATGCAACACAACGTCGCACGACTGCGACCGACACTGGGGTCACTGCTATCGGACGGCGAGACGATCGGGTTCGAGCGTGGTGCGTTAGAATTAATTAATACTTTGGAATATTGTTCTAAGATATTACTATAATAATTATTTTATTATTATTTCCATCGCGGATTAGTGCATCGACAGCATATTGTCCTCCATCTGCAGTACCGGCACGCGCCACTTGTCCATCGTCCAAACCAAGCCAAATTCCTACGCAGAAGCAGAGATTGGCCGCAGCACCCGGCGGGCATCGTGCAGAGCGGCGCCGCGCCGTCCGAGGTGTTCTTCGCCCCAGAGCACGTAGACTTTGTGGATAGGTAGCATCGCTTGTCTGTAAGAAACACACACACAAATACTTGATCCACTTGTTAGTTCATTGCCACTAAATTGGTTCGGGGGAGCCCTGGTTTGTCGACGCCGTGGTTGCGGAGGTGCCCCGGAGTGGGGAGAGTGGCTTCCACGGCGGACGATAAACCAAGACTGAGGTATTCTTCAACAGTGCACTAAAGTGATGGGACTCGGCACGGAGAAGGCGTGTTTCAAAGAAAGTGGATTCCTAGGATTTACTCCAGCTTTTTCCTAAAGGCGCTACCAGCCCAATCCTCTAGTTGTTTTCCAAATACTCCCTGCGCAGCCTGCGCAAGCATAGGCAATAAATGCTATACACCCACCGTAGCTAGTGCCATGAACCATCGCCACGCGTGGGTGGTGGAACCACCAACGTGTCTTCGTTGGTGCCACCAACTGTGACCAACTTGCAGCTTGGCAGTAGCAGAGCCCGCCGAAAGGAATGCAAACGAAAGGCGGGAAGAGAAATTTATTGGTCTTTACCGACCGCTAGTGCGCGCTCTAATCGGCGCTTGCAATAGCACTTCCGAGGCCTGGTTGCCCGCTTCTTGATCAAAGCGTGCAATTCACAGGGCAGCTCTATTTGGCAGCACCGCGGGCCTTGGTGGCAATAACAGCCCGGCCGTTGGCATTGCTCACGATGGCCCCAGGCGCGGCTTTCTTGACGGGCGAAGCATTCTTGACAGGCGACGCGTTCTTCACGTCCTTCTCGGGCATGGGGTTCTTCGCCTGCGTCTTGTTCTTCGGGGCCGTTTCCTTCTTGGTCGGAGCGTTGGCGTTCGCCTTGACGCTCACAGGGGCCGGAGGAGGAACCACCTGCACCGCCGTCTTAATCTCAACAGGCAGGTGCTTCTTCTCAGGAGACTTCGCACCAGCAGCCGCGCCGTTCTTCTTCGCAGGCTGCTGCTTCCGAGGTGACGTCATCTTGCCCGTCGAGTTCGACCGCGGACGGAGGTTCTTGGCCTGCAACGCAGCCTTGTCCTTGTTGGCGTCCCACAGCGTAGATCCTCCAGCCTGCTTCAGCTGCGTGCGAATCGCGTCGTACAAGTACTGGCCACCAAGCTGCTGCATGGCCTCCTGGAACTTGGCCGACTGGGTCTGCTTGATCATGTGCTTCAGCTGGTACTGGTTCAGGTTGTCCCAGTCGTCCGAGTCGGTTGAAGCAGTGCCGAAGAGCGGCTTCAGGCCCTGGGTCGTCGGCGACAGCACCAGGCGGCCATTGCTCTCGTGGGTCAGGATGTCACGCAGAGTCTGGCAAGCAGCACGCTTCTCCGGAGCAAGGCCGAGCACCAACCGCAGCACGAAACTAGCACCAACCGTTTGCGGCATTTGCTGCTTGGAGCGCAGGCCGCTTGTGTTAAAGCGAGCCCCGATGACGCTGTCCATCTCGCCGAGCATGTCGCGTCGGGTCAACTCCTTCTCGCCGTACTTGGCGATCGCGACCGACACGGTGATCAGTGCCAGCAGCGCGTGCTGGGGCTCCTGAACCTCCTGGATGCAGGTCATCACCTGCGGGTTCACGGCACCGCTCACGCACTGGTCAACCTGCTCGCGCTTGGCGTTGGCCTTGCCATTGATCGTGCGCGCTGTGGCCTCATCGTTGGCCACGAAGAAGTTGTGCAGCTTCTGGAAGCGCTCGAAGTCCGCCTTGCGGATCTGACGCGCCCGCTGCACGCTGGCAACGGTCACGTCGCTCAGAGCGAACGGCTTGTTGTTCCCTTTGGCGTTGGCATTGGCGTTCTTGGTGGCAGGAGCCGACTGCACCTCACGGGTCGGGGCTGCTGCAACAGTGACGTTGGCCTTGGCTGCCTGCGTCGCTTCGGTCGTCGCCTTGGCGCTGGCCGGCTTCACGGGAGCGTTGGTCGTGGCTGCGGTGGCATTCTTGTCGTTGGTGGCGTTGGTGGCCTTCTGACGCGAAGCGGCTTTCGTCATTCTCGGCGAGCGCGGGGCTCTCGGGCTTGGTGGGGAGGTGGCTTGGTGGCTTGCTTGGGGATTGCGAAGTGAGCGAGCAGGAGGCCAGGGCCCATACTCGAAGCTGCTTCAAACCATAACGGACATGCAAGCCAAAATAGCGGCTCGGCTCCTTGTTACCAAGGATATGCTGACTAAGATGTTGAAGTGCTGGGCTGGAACCCGAGGAAATAGAGCTTGAGAAGGCACTATTTTTTTTCAGTTGGGGAAGAACGCCTTCGAGAACATGTTTCCACTCGCTTTGGATGAGTTTCATGAAACATGAGCCCGTTCAGAGAGGTGAGATCCGCCGTGTTTTCGTACGAGCTCAAGAGGGATCACTTCAACTTGGAGTTGCCTTCAACATGTGAACGAATAACGGTTGGCAGCAAACTGGGAAACGGACCGTCGAAAGCACTCACTGGCGACGCGTGTGCTTGAGCGAAGCACTTCAACCCGTCCTCGTACTTCCTATGTGTGTTCATGGTACATCGGGTGCTTCCACGGCATTAGAGCTTATGTTATTCGGCTGTAAATTGATCTGCCAACTCGAAGTTGCTACCAGTTGCTAGGTAGTTCAGCTCGTACGACCGCTGAGCCAGCAAGCACACGAGATCCTCTGCTCAGATGGCTACACTGGCGACCGTAGGAAGAGAGCGACTCATTGTGGCCGAGCAGCATAGAGAGAAAGGAGGCGCCGACTTGGCTGTCCGGTGAGATCGTGCTGTTGGTTTGCGTTCCCGCATGGCCAGCCCTATCTCCTGCGCCTCGTAGATAACATGTACAGGCAAGCTCTTCGGTGCGCAAGCAAGGAGAGCGAAAGATGATGTCGCCATTGCCTTGACACCATACATGCGCCCTCGCTTTGCCTTCCTTGGTTCGAAGCTCCGCCAACGACGCTTGTGACGTACTTAGGGCTACGTTCTACTCTCCGATTGGCTGGATCTCACTTGAGTGACGCAAATAATGACCTTTTCCTGACCTTTCAAGCCAGCAGGCAGGATATGTTGGGAGCTCCAATCCAAATGGCTGCAGCGGACACCAAAGGACTTCCTCCTCGAGGGCGGAGTGTACGGCCCAGTGTCTCAATTCCCGTGGACGTGGCTCGACTGCAGTCAACATGCTGCGCAACGCCAAGACCTCCGACGTCGACGTCCCCGTGGCAGCCGACGTGGCGTTGACCGTCCCGGACTCTGCGGAATCGCAGCCTTTGGTGTCGCGCGACGACAATGACGACAAGAAGGACAAGACGTCAGCGCCCAAGGCTTCCGCCAAGGCGGCTGCATCACCGCCAACCAAAGTTCTGTTCCTGGACGGCGTTCGTGGCGTCGCGGCCTTGATGGTCTGCACGTCGCACTCGAAGGAGTACATGGCCGACATCGACCTGGGCGCCATCGCCGTGGACGCCTTCTTCGTGCTGTCGTCGTTCCTACTGACGTGGCTCTTCATGAAGAAGTGCACTCGCCTACTGGCACAAGGCGCGAGCATCCGCAAGTGGGGGTTCACACTCACCGACTACTTCTCCAAGCGCTTCTGTCGAGTCTACCCGCTGTTCGCGCTCACAAGTGTGGCGATCTGGTTGCTCCCAGCGGAGGCCAAGAAGCGCTACTACCTCATTAAGAAGCCCGAGGACTTCGATCTGTACAAGGTGCTGACGTTCGCGTTCGACTACCGCTACTTCGTCTTCTGGACGCTGCCGCTCGAGATCACCTTCTACTTCTTCATCCCCGTGTTCGTCCTAGCTGTGCTCGCGCTGCGTCGCTTCTGGTTCGTGCCTTTTTTCCCCGCGTATTACTGGGTCATCAGCGAAGGCTGGTACGAGTTCCGAACGAGCCACATGGAGCTGCGTCCGCACCTCCCGACGTTCGTCGCTGGGTCGTTGGCTGCCGTCATTTTCGTCAAGCTCGACGCGTGGATCAAGACAAGCGGCTTCGAGTTCCGCAAGTGGCACGTGCTCGCGATCCGCGTCATTGAATACCTCACGATCGCCGTGTTCCTCAGCGTCACCTTCCACGGCCTGTTCTTCAACTGGGTGCACGAGAACCCGGCGCCAAAGGCCAAGGGCTTCTCGTTCATCAGCGTGCCATTGACAATGCTGTTCGTGATCGAGATGGTCCTGCCGTCGTGCGTGTCTGGCATCTTTGAGTGGAGCGTGTTGCGCTACTGGGGCAAGATCAGTTTCTCCGTCTACTTGCTGCACAGCTTCGTGCTGTACGCGCGCGTGATCGGCGCGCAGCCCAACTGGTACGACAAGGTCTTTTCTCGCTTCGCGCTCATCCTGCTGCTGTCCACGATCTCCTACCATTTGATCGAGTACCCGTCGCAGTTGCTAGCGCAGCGCATCACCAAGGCGCTCGCCGAGCAGGAAAAGAAGGGCTCGGGAGGCCTGGCCGCTTGTCTGGGTATCTGGACGAACCCGGGACGAGTGCTGGCGAGCCGGTTGGCCTGGGCGCAGGAGGCCAAATCTTCCGGAGCGCTGAAGGACGTGGTGCGCAAGATGAGAAACAACTCGGTGTCGTTGGCCAAGAGCAAGCCCCACGAGTCGACGGCGTGAGGCGGGTCGCATGTGAATGTGTCTGTAGTGTTATTGAGCGTTTTGTCAAAGCGTGGCTGCGTTAGAGCAGTCGGCTGGACCAGACCTGCCGTGGCCGCGTGGCTCATGCCCAACGTGTAGATATAATGAAGAAAATAGCTAAGAGCAGAAGCATTTTTCTTGTCAGTAGACGGGTTGCGTGTCAAAATCGACTAATTGTCGTGGGTGATCATCACCCGGCGCATGACCGACAGGAACGTTCTCGCCGCAGAATGGATCAACTATATACTGCCCTAAACCCTACTTCAGGGGCAACTTGATGATTCACATCCAGATGCTCCCGGTCAGAGGTCGGTAAAAATATATTTTCAAGCATTTCTAGCGTTACTCCAGATTGCAGTCCGGATTGCAGTAGGCGTGGATATCCACGCCTGGAGCAGTCTGGCATTGCAGTGCGCCGACACGTTCCAGTATAATATTGGATTGCTTTGGGGCCCCGCAATACCGTATTGCATGCAATACTATACTGCAATATGAACCATGTGGTTGAGCCTCTACTATCGATCATAACACCTGAGCGGGTTTGACCCGAGAGCTACCCGCAATATAGCATTGCTTTGTGCGCGCCCCAATATAGCATTGCAATACTCTCCATGACCGCAATACCGTATGGCAGTACTTCAGCCAGCTCCAGTATGGTATTGCATTGCAAATCGAGGTACGGCGTATGGACCAATATATTTTTACCGACCTCTGCTCCCGGTACCGAGCACCAGACACTTCGACACCCAAATTCCTAAGAAAAAAACAAAATTTAGTTTTACTCACAACCGGTGGAGATCTTCTAAGATCATCTCCACCCTAAGCAAAAGGCAACACTCGCATCGGAGACTTTTGCCGATAGCCCCGGCAAAATGATCCCGCAAGAACGCGAGCGCCTTACAAGCCACGAAGTACCGTACCTACACGGAATTTGCATTGCATCATAGTTGCTTAACTCCACAGGATATATCGTTTGCATGGATGCAACCGTTTTAAGCAGGGTATAAGATATAGTAAACACACTTGCTACACTTGGCTTTCGTATGCCACGTCAGACACGCCAATCCCGAGATATACAGGCTGAAGCCACTGTGCTCCGAACAGCAAACCGCACACAGTTGGTGATTTCCGGAAGCCCAACGAGTCAGTAGGGTCCGATAGACCCATACTGAGCGCCATACAAGTATGCTGCGTTCGCACGGCCCGGAGCACGACGAGGCCTCTTCCGCGGCCATCGCCGCCCCCGATGTAGCTGTTACGGTCCAAACCAGCACCCCGGAAGACCAACCGCTGCTAACCCAGGACGAACAGGGCAAGGACGACGCCAAGAAGCCCGTCAAGGCCAAGAAGGCCGCCGTGGCCGCCGCGCCACCGACGAAGGTTCTGTTCCTGGATGGCGTGCGTGGCCTGGCCGCACTCTGCGTCGTCACGCAGCACTCGCACGAGTACATGCAGGATCTGAACCTGGGCGCCGTGGCCGTGGACGCCTTCTTCGTGCTGTCTTCGTTCCTGCTCACGTGGCTCTTCATGAAGAAGAGCATGCGGCTGCTCAACCAAGGCGCGGGTGTGCGCAAATGGGCCTTCACACTGGCCGACTACTTCTCCAAGCGCTTCTGTCGCGTCTACCCGCTCTTCGCCTTCACGTGCGTCCTGCTCTGGTGTCTGGACGACGCCGATAAGAAGCGATACTTCCTCATTAAGCAGCCCGAGAACTTCGACCTCTTCCGCACTCTGACATTCGAGTTCGACTACCGCTACTTCGTCCTGTGGACGCTGCCGCTCGAGATCTCGTACTACTTCTTCATCCCGGTCTTCGTACTCGGCACGCTCGCGCTGCGCAAGTTCTGGTGGGTTCCCTTAGTGCCAGCCTACTACTGGGTTTGCAACCAGGGCTGGAGTGAGTACCGCACGAGTCACTCCATCCTGCAGCCGCACATCCCGACCTTCCTGGCCGGATCCATGGCCGCCGTGCTCTTCGTCAAGCTCGACACGTGGATCAAGGCCAGCAGCTTCCAGTTCCGCTTTCTCCACCGACTCGTACTGCGGGCGGTGGAGTTCTCGGCTCTGGCGCTGTTCCTCAGCATTGCCTTCCGCGGTCTCTTCTTCCTCTGGGTGCACGAGAACACGGCGCCCAAGACGCCTGGCTTCCCGTTCACCAGCGTGCTCGTGACTGTGGTGTACGTCTGCGAAATGGTCCTCCCTTCGTCGCTCTCGACCATGTTCGAGTGGAGCGTGCTGCGCTACTGGGGCAAGATCAGCTTCTCCGTCTACTTGCTGCACAGCTTCGTCCTGTACAACAAGAGTGTGAGTGCGCAGCCCAACTACTACTGCCGGATGTTCTCGCGCTTCGGCCTGCTCTGCGTGCTGGCCACGACGTCGTACCACTTGATCGAGTATCCGTCCCAGTTACTGGCGCAGCGCATCACCAAGGCGCTAGCAGTGCAGGAGGCCAAGAGATCGGGCGGCATGACCGTGTTCTGGGGCGAGTGGACGAACCCGTCGCAGATGCTGGCCCAGCGGTTAGCCTCGGTGCAGGAAGCCAAGGCGTCTGGCAAGTGGATGCAGCTGCTGCGATTCAGCAGCCCCACACCAGCGAAGGAGCAGCCGCACGTGGCAAATGCGTGAAGGGGCAGAACGCGATGAAGACGACGGCCAGCCCGCTGCATGTGGAGTCCCAACTGTACGAAAGCAAATAACTCGGTACAATGCATTTGTCTGCCAGTTGTTCACATGACGCCAATACATTGCGAAATAGATCGTGCATTGAAATATCCCATGCAGGAGCAATGAACGGATAATTGAAATTGAAAATGTATAAAATTACAGAAGTTCAAGAAGAAAAAAACAGATATCTACACAACTACTACGACTCTCTACACGATCCGTTTTTTCTATCAGGAAGTCTTGGAAGTGTTTGTGTTGGCCACAATCTGCAGTGCTCGAGTAGTAACTTGGTCCTGGCGACGGGTGTGCACGTTATGAGGTGCGATCTGGAGTTGAATCCGTTGAGGTGAAGCTTGAGCCTTGACATTCTCCCGTTTGACCTCAAGCTAGAGCACTTGCACGAAATGAGGTGCAGCTCGGATGAAATCGCCGGAGAAGAATCGTCTTTAGTCGAGTGCTTAGCCATGCCAGTTCTTCAGTTCGCACGTAATGGGGTGCAGACTCAAAAAGGGATGGAGCTTGACGACAGGGACGCCTTGGTCCAAGATCTTGAATGCCAACGCAAGTACCAGCGACCAGATACGGCGTCAGGATCCAGCTCCACATGCCAAGGCTCGAGCCTCCTCGTCTGGCTGCCATTTCTGAGCACGCACGCAATGAGGTGCAGCTCATACTCGGCACCAGACGATTCGGCCACGAAGCTTTGACAACGAGAACTGGGATCCTTCTGACGATCGGGGCCTGTAATACCAGCAGCCACCCAATGCCTCCGCACGTAATGAGGTGCAGAACTAGCATAGGGTGGCGTGTAGCTCGATTGGTCGGACTTGCCTCGAGTCTTGATCCATGAACGTACTTGAGTCAAGTGGAAGTGGCGGGCGTAAGCTTTGCGAGAATACCCGAGCGCGCATGAGATGAGATGCGCATCGGGCATAAAGTAGAGCTTCGTGATCCAACGATGCCTTGCTGGAACCCACGTGAGCAACGCACGTAATGAGGTGCGTTGCTCGAGGGATTTGGGCTCTTGGAGGCACGAAGGCATGAAGGCAGGGTCACCGCGCTTCCACATACAAGGAGACGGACGGAGTAGACAGAGATCCTGGGTCTTGAACTTCTTGGGCAAAACGTAGGTTCAACCATTGGCCACTCCACCTCGTTTGAGATGACAAAGAGAGGAGTGGTGCGCTGATGGGGGCGCTAAATAGGCTAATCTGATGCCCGCTTGAAGACGCGGAGGACATGAAGTATGGAGAGACATGGGGGACTGCGGCGGTCGACGATCTTGGCACCAGGGCAACAGCATCACAGACATCAGCCCCACCACACCACCATTTCAAGACCAGCGCTCACTTACCTAGAAGAAGCGGATGGCGATAGAAGTTGTGAGTCCTGCCACGAAGCGTTCGCGCTGCTGGTACTCGTACGAGCGCGTGTGCTCGTTCACATAGAGGTGCGTGATGTCCTGCAGTGGAATCCGCTTGGGCGCCGCAGCTTTCGACTCCTTACCAGGCTTCTTGAAATCTTTCTTGGACGTCTCGGCTCGCACCTTTTTCGTCTTCTTGATCGTCTTCACCTTCTTGGCCTTCTTCGCAGAGATTCTGGGCTCCTGCGGCATCGTGACGGGCGTCACCAACTGCTCCTGTTGCTCCTGTTCCTCGTTCTCATGCGGCCTCTTCACAGGCGTCATCAACTCCGTCTTAACTGACCCAATGGTCGCCTGCTCTTCCTCCTCCTGCGGTCTTTTCACGGGCGTTACCATTACCGTCACCGTCTCCTGCTCCACCTGATTCTCCTCGTCCGCTGCCTTCGCTGCAGGCTCTTCCTCCTTGTCTAATGCGGCAATCTGTTGCTTCTTGGCGTCTCCTCTTTCGTCACTGCCGTCGTCTGAGGCTTCGCGTCGGCGCTTGGGACGGCCACTGGCCTCGTCCTTGGCTGTCGTCTCCGTGTGCTGCTTCTTGGCTTGCCGTTCTTCATCGTTCGTGGCTTCTCGTTGTCGCTTGACGTTGCGACTGGCCACGCCGCCTTCCATCCTGGCGCTGGGGTTGCTGCGACGCAATGGACGTGGCGGCGTGCGCGACGGAGTGGAGGCGACCGTGGAAGACACGGGCCTCGCGCGTCGACGCACGACGTAACCGAGGTTTTCCTTGTTGGCCTCGTCGAAGTACTCGAACTCGCGGTAGATGAGCGGCAGCAAGTGGTCCAGCATGGCAATGACGTCTCTAGTGATGCAGTCTCAAGTGATACAAGTGACTGCGGAATGCGCGGGCTCAGCTTGAATCTTCCCGCCGGCTGTAGGCGTATGTCATTTTGTCCGTTTTAAACGGAATGATGGAACTTTTTGATACACCTCAAGGCAGTCACTTACAAATATGAAGTCAGGGAAGCATCTCCGGCTGTTCGAGCATACGCATATGGGCAGGCGCCAAATTCGAACCGATGTTTCGCATACGTCTTTGGGTTAGTATGTACCGGTATACATACCGATGCATGTGGTGCACACTAAATGTGTGACGTGGCGCAGCTCCGATCCTGCCGCCGGTGCTGCTCCGCTGCCTGCACGACACGTGTGCCTTGCGATCATCAGGCACGGTTACGACGCGACGGCTGCCGCAGCGGAAGCAAGCAGGTATGATTGCGTCTTGCGTCGGTGCGGCTGGCCTGTCGATGGCGAAGCGGTGGACGACTGCGCGATGCACGACGGACAGAGCGGAGAGCTCCGGTGTGGATGAATCCTGCCGTTAAACGTGCTGGTCCGACAGTCGAAGCGTCGAGGCTGCCGAGACTACCGGAGGTGGCACCAACTGCTGCTGCTTGGATCGAGGCACGCACTTCCGCCCTGCGATGAGGCAACACGCGCTGAACTTCAGCAAGAGACCGTCGAGAGGGAGGTGAAACCTACATGTATGGTGCGTTTACGCTTAAATTCTTGACTTTAGTTATGTAGCTGAGAGAGGACTCCATGCGCCGTCTGCGGGTTGCGCAGTGACGACTGGACTGGTGGCGGCGGACGTCACCAAGCCGAGCCGCATGCTGGAGGCAGATCCTTCCGGGCGGCGTCCGAATCCTCGCTAACTTTACTTAGCAGAGCTTGCTACTTTCTTGAGCGGCGCTGCTTGCTTGGGGCAGGGTGCGCTGTCTGTCCAGCTGCCCGCGAGGCCGAGATGCACGCGAACACACATCCAAGCCATGCTATGGTACCTCATATTAGCCTGCCGTCGAGCCAATTATAACGTTAGGGGCAAATAATACGTGCCCTACCTTCCGTGCGCGAGTCCTCCCCGGCCTCTATGGTGCTGCACTCGCTTGCTCCGCTCGCAATGGGCGCTGCTGTTCCCTCTATATACAAAAACGACCGGGCGTGTGGTGATTCCGTCGGCCCGTCGACGAGTTCGCCAGCTCTGATGTGCGCGTGTCGTGATCTCTGCTGCGTCGCCCGCTAGATCCACTCGGACCGCATGTCGAAGATGGACGAGCGGCGCGGGTTCATCTCGGATGGTCGATCGGCTGCGGGCGGCGACTTGTCCTTGACCACAGCCGTCTCCTCCTCCGGCTCGCCGTGTTCGGGGACGGCCTCTGGGATCTTGATGGAGATCCTGCTGGAGGACAGGTTGCTGCTGCTGCTGCTGTTGTTGCTGGACGACTCTCGCTTGCTCACGGCCGGCGACGGGGCCCTCACCAAAGACTCTGGTTTCTCGCCGGTCTGGCCGATGTAGCCGGGCGTGAGGCTTTGCATCTCCTGCACGGCGGCCTTGATGGCCGGATCCGACAGCTCGCGGCGCTCGTTGTCGCCCAGCTGCGACCCGAAGGGCGGGATGGACTCTCGCGGGCGCTGGCGCAGCGCAGCGGCGATGCTGGCGGTGGAGCTCAGCACGCGGCCGCTGCGACGCTGGATCTCCAGCTGCTCGGCCAGCGCCTCCTCGATGTCGATGTCGGCGCCGAGCTCGGTCCTGCGCTGTAGCGAATGCTTGGGCTTGGGCTTGAGGTGGCTGAAGAGCCTGCGGATGCAGCGGAATAGCGACTTGAACATTGTCTTGTGGCTGCTTTTCGACTCTGGAGCAGCACGAGCGTGAGGGATCTGCGACGTGTGGCAGTCGACCAGTCGAGTGTATCTACCGATTCGATGTCTTCTTCCGCCCCGAGCGCCGCTGCGGGTGTTGCCGCGTTGCAGCTCGCACGTCCGATCGCTGCCTTTGCCTTCCGCCCTGCGTCCGGCCTTTCACGTTGTGTGTTAGATGAGGGCCAACTGCTGGTCGCCGTGCCTCGCTACTTACGGCGACCTTCTCGAGCGGCGTTCTCTTCGCGTTTGACTTGGCGTTTGTATACGTTGGACCGGCTATGCCGGTGAACTGGACGCAGGGCGCGATGCTGCGGCAGTTGCCGAAATCGATGAAGCTTGCCTTGCCTTGCCTTGCAAGCTGCCAGTGCAGAAGGCCCCGTGTATCTCGACGGTTCAAAGCCTGTGATGCCAATTTTTTCACGAGCTTCTTGACGGCAGGGCGACCAAGCTTGGGTCTGCGCCTGATGCCGCCGCTTCAACCAGCTCTGATTTAACAGCAGGGAAGTGAGACCAGGCGAGTACCCCTTCCAACATGGCTGCAGCTGGAGCTGCAGTAGTATCAGCTGGATAAGACTCGTGTCGGCCTCGTGAAGGACTGCGCTGCGCCAGCGCAGTCCGTTTGCATCGGCCAGCATTGCACGCACGCGTGCGTCTGTCTGCTAATAACAAGACCGAGCTGGAAGCTTGCTCGGAATGCTGCGGCAGTGGCAGACCGCAGCGAGCGGAACCCATTGCGCCAGCATGGCAGGTCCAACGTAGCGCCCGAGAGTTGCCGATCGCTGGCATAAGCTTCGAGGCTCGATGGGTGCATCCAGCCCCGAGCACCAGCTCCGGCCATCGCTGCAAATAGCAGCGATGGATAGTATCCGGTAGTGATTCACTAGCGGTGTCGTCGATGCAGTCTCACCAAAGCCGACCGCAGCAACCCATTTAAAGCAAAGGTACGCGACAGCACAGTGGCATCGAGAATCGCGGCAGAACGTCATCTCCTTCAGTGCGCGCGCTGGGCCAACCACGACAATCCAGGCGGAAATCATCCACAGCGATCGCGTCGAGGCCCGAGGCTGAGAAAAAAACGGATGTGGCGAGCGCGCCGCTCACTCCAAACTGCAGTCTGCCGGCCATGTCCTAGCCTGGTCGGCGCAAGCCTCGCACTTCGTGACAAACACCGGCATCCGAGTGTCGAGCCAAAGCCCATCCTGATTTGCACCGGCTGTCTGGTCTGCCAAATCTTGTGTACGCGTTGTGTATATATTATGTAAACCGAGTGTGTCGATTACGCCACGCCACACCACTTTCATGTCAACCACATTCATTTACCTCTTCAACCGTGCGACACCATCTCCGACCATGGCGGACGCCGACGCGCTGCTGCACTCGACCGCCGTGTACCTGTACCTGTACGACGCAGCCAATGGATCGTACACGCAGCAGACGGATGCAGCTGTAGGCTGCGCGCTGCTGTCGTCCTCTTCCTCGTTCTCCCTCCTTCTGTACGACACGCAAAAGAAACCTTTGCTGCAGCTGCCCGTGACGCCGGGGGGCAGCGCCCGCTTCGTGCCGCAGAAAGACAACTACGTCAACTTCTACGAGCGCCAGACGCAGCGCAACTACGCCATGCGCTTCCGCGACGCCACGGCTAGCGAGGCCTTCCTCTCGGCCGTTGCGCTGACTCGAGCACAGCTTATGCTGCAGGCGTCCAAGCAGAAGAACCCGGTGCTGGTGGACCAGCTAAAGGTCGGCAAGGAGGACGCCGCGCCGCTGGCATTCGGGGACGTGGCGGGCGTGGCGCTCCGTAAATGGCAGGGCTCCATGCAGGACAAGGACAGCTTCTTCACCGCTAATCCCCTGGAGATCACGAACCAGCCTACAGCAGACGCTACGAGCGGCAGTGAAGTGCGAAGGATCAAGCTACTAGAGCAGACGGAAGAGGAGGACCCTTTCGTGCAGGTGCTGGCGACCGAGGCCCTCGTGGGGATGCACAAAGGCGGGAAGAGACTGGTGACGGTCACGTTCCCGGCCACTCAGCAGTGGGCCATTGCCGAGCTGGAGCTGGTCAAAGTGAAGAAGAACAACAGGGCCAGTGCAGGTTCTACGCCCAGTCATGCCGCGGAGACGGTGGAGCCTGCCAAGGGCGACACACAGGTGCAGGAAGGTCACGATGAGCTGGTGAAGCGCATGGCCAGCTTGTCGAGCATGGGCAGTCAGAGCTCTGGGCTCCTTGCCAGCGTCAAGACGAGGCTCGATAGCCGCGCGTCGATGGAGCCAATCGGTGAGATTGATACCTCGCTGCATCGAGCTTCATCTCTTGGACAGGAGGCGGCGGATCCTCCTGCAGGGTACGTCCCCGTGCTGTTGGCAGGGCTCCAGCTGCCCGGCCAACGACCTGGATCGTTCCGCAACTCGTCCCTGGACAGCAACGCAGCGCAGGAACCGGTGCAGCCTCAGGTGACGCACGCGTCGTCCCTCGCTGCGAAGGTGATTGAACCGTTGAAACGCTCGTCTGATGTGGACGTGGAGGGCAGCACGAAGATGGCGTCCTTGTCGAGCGACATGGAGCGACTGATGAAGGAGCAGTCCGACCTGGCGCGCCTTCGTGAAGAGCTGGAGGAAAGCAAGCGCAAGCTTCAGTCCGAGGACGCGAGTGCCAGCGCTTCTCCACTGCCGTCGACACTGACGAACGGCGTCGGCAGTCACTCCGCAAGCTTGACGGAGTACAAGCCCAGCCAGGACAAGCCAGCGCCTTCCTTCACGCCCTCGTCCTTTGCGCTGACTCCCTCGTCGTCTTCCTTCGGCTCGAGCAGTAGCAGATGGACCCCTCCCACGCTCGATCTCGTGCCGTCCTTCTCGTCGTCAGCGTTCGCTGCTCCAACGCAGCCGCCCATGCTTCCTCCGGCCCCCAGTCCGTTCTCGTCTTCACTTACGCCGTACACGAACCGGTCCTTCCCGTCCTACTCCTCACCCACGGGCTTGTCGGGCTCTGGCTCGTCCCCGGATGTGGAAAGCGGCCTGATTCGTCTGCAGAGGTCGTCGACGTCGATCGAGTCGACGCTGCACGACCTTCAATCCAAGATGGAGCGGCTGCTGAACGTTCAAAACTCGCTCAAGTCCACCAAGTTCGTTGCCAGCTCGGGGAAGTACGCGGGCGGAGCGTCTTCCTCTTCTTCCTCTTCTTCGTCGTCGATGCTGCTGAAGAACGTGGAAAAGGCCCTGAGTCAACGTGACCAGCTCCAGGAGATCAACGCTCGCCTTCAAAACGCGAACGAGGAGCTTGAATCGACCGTCGAGGATCTGCAAAGCCAGCACGAGTCGCTCCAGATGGAGAACCGCACGCTGCTGGACAAGCTGCAGAACGGCAACCATTTGCAACAGGAGAAGTTCCGTCTGGAGCTGCGCAGCGTTCAGCAGCAGCTCAGCCACACGCAGGAGCAAATGCTCGTGTACCAGGACGAGAATTTCCAGCTTCGAGCCGAGTTGGCAGCCAAGGACGAGCAGCTGGCCAAGGAGAAGGCCAAGCTACAAGAGGACACGCACAAGCAGCTCGAGCAGCTCCAGCGACAGGTGGAGAGCCAAGTCCGCCAAGGATCAGAGGAGTCCATGGAGCGAATGGCCACGCAGAAGGCCGCGCTGGAGGCGCAAGTGGCGGAGCTCACGGCCCAGAAGAAACAGTGGCAAGCCGAGCGGGACGTGCTGAACAACCGTCTGGGCCAAGCGCAGAGCCAGCAGGTCCAACTTCAGGACGACTCGGTCAAGTCGCAGGCAGCGCAGAACTCGCGTGTTCAGGAGCTGCTGATTCGCGTCCAGCAGCTGGAGAGTGAGGCCAGTGCGCTCAAGCAGCAAGCGGAAGGACACCGCTCGGAAACGCAGCAGTTGGAGGAGCTGCTAGCGACCAAGCAGCACGAGATGACGCAGCTGCAGTCGGCTCGGAACGACCACGAGTACGCGTCGCTGAGTGAGCTCTTCAAGGAGTTCATGAACGACATTTACTTCCACTTCCAGGACGCGTTCGACGAAGACACGGAGTTCACGGGCAAGGAGATCGTGATGGCCATCCGGAAGATTCTCAAGCAGAACACCATGGACATTCTGGCCAAGCTCGAGCAGTTGTACCATCAGCAGCAGCGCCAGTGACGTGTTTATTGCCTTTGAAATGAAATTGACGGAACCATCTCGCTCTGTTGGACCCCGTGACAATCGGAGGAAACTTTGCCGGCCATTTACGGCAGGAAATGATTCTTCTTGACGCGCCTATAGATATTCTGAAAGTTTATATACTTGACATTAGGTCGAGATAACTTTAGCCCCTTCCGCCGACGTGCACAAGGCAGAAACGTTTGGCTGCTCTTCAAGGCCCGGTTCTCAGCGAGTTCGTAAGGTGAAAGGCGATGGAAGTGCTGGTGCTAGCAGTAAATCGCGGCGCGGATGTCGTGTTCGACGTAGTGCTGAGCGTCCTGCAAAGTGCGTACTTTGTCTCGTCAGCCTGCTTCGAAGAGTGGGGGTGTTGGGCCTAATCCTGCAGGTGCTGCAAACCTCCTGTCACTCCAGCTTCGGCAACGCCAATCGAAATCCTTTCCACTTTACCAATGGTGCGCATGGATGGGTATCTCAGCTTGAGATGGAGACTAACTAACGTAAACGTTTGATCGGCTCGTCAGCCACCGGGAGAGCTTCAAGACCACCAACTGGTACGGCGTTTGCTTGCCAACTCACAGGACAGGACTAACAAGGAACCGAGTAGTTTGTTTCAAGGAAGCGTTTGGACCGAGCTTCGTTGTCCATGCTGGTCGGAAAGGAGCCAAGTATCAACCCAGAAGCAACTCCAACCAACAGCACCGACACGTCTCACACTCCGGTCCCTGAGCCCATCGATCCCAGCCATCTCCTGCGTACAATTGGCCGGAAAAGCAAGAAGATCCAGCTTCTGAACGAGCAGGTGGACTCTTTCAAGGCCAAGGCGCTGGATGCCATGCAGAAGGCGCAGCATCTCGAGATGGAGCAAGAACAATTCTTCGACGATGTGCGAGAGATGAAGGCGCAGTTTGACAAGCTAGCCGAAAACCACAGCAAGTTGATGTGGGAATACCTTCCTGCACGGGATCCGAGTCTGCGTGCCATCCCCCGTCTTACGGCTCAGCTACCGGAGACGCCGACGGCAGTTGGGAAATACCCGCTCGAGCACGTGCTGGGCTATGGGCAGTACGCGGTGGTCTACTCGTCGAGCACTCCGGAGCGGCCACAGCTGGCGATCAAGGCCATCGACAAGCAGAAGCTCATTGATCTCGTGTCCCTGCACCGCATCAGCTCCGAGATCGCTTCACTGAGCGACCCCGCTCTTCGGCACGCCGGCATTTTGGAGCTGCTCGAGGTCATTCACACGCGCAAGCACGTCTACTTGGTCACCGAGCGCGGAGGCAAGGACTTGTTCGAGTTCTTCGGACCTCACGACGACGGATTGGCAGAGGACACGATCCGGCCACTGCTGCTTCATCTCGCCCAGGCGGTTGACGTTTTACATGGCCACAACTACTGCCATCGGGATTTAAAGCCGTGAGCTACAAGGCCTTGGTGGCTTCCGTGGCCGTCGACTGACTGGTTGTGTGTGTGAGCGTAGGGAAAATGTCTTGTACGCGCCCGAAGACGCCCATCTCGTCAAGCTCATCGACTTCGGGCTGTGCACGAAGGCCGCGACCGCGCACGATCGCGAACTTCACGACTTTTGCGGCAGTCCTGGCTTCTTTGCCCCCGAGCTGCTGCTGCTCGATAGTTACGACGGATGCAAGGCCGATGTCTGGAGTGTCGGCTGCATCTTGCTAGAGGTGCGTTTCCTGTAAGACCAGCAATTGAGCTCATGTCTAACTCGTGTTGTGAGCATAGCTGGTGCTGGGAAATACGCTCTTCTCGTCGCTCTGGATGTCCATGTATGAGATCTCAATCCTGAAGGAGCCCAAGAAGTTCGCCGAGTGCGTCAAAGTGGTACGTTCGCTCGTTCTTGACTCAAGAATCTTGAGATGGCAAGGCGTCCAACTCATCACCCCTCCTGCCTCCAGGCTTTAGCACGCACGCGCGAGTTCTGCCACGGACCGGAGTGGAAGCACTCGGGGAAGCTGCGCAGTGCTCTTCTCGGCATGTTGTGCGAAGATCCATCCGATCGACTGTCGATCAACCAGGTACTGAGTCATCCGTGGCTCGCCACAGACTCGCCATCACCGACTCGCTCGGCGTCCTCCACACAGCGTTCGTCACCTGTGAAGACCAAGACGAGCCACGGCCCGTTTGCAAGCGCCGCTGCTCGGATACCAGACGCCTCCGTAGCACTGGACTGCCCTCCCGTCGTCTCGTCTGCGCCTGGCTCCCCTCGCAGTCAGCACCGCCTGCACTCGCCATCGACCGGGTCGCTAGCGAAGCTCAGTCTACCGAGTTTATCGCCCGAAAAGCCTTCAAGTCGCTGCTCCCCAGAGCGCAAGAACTCGCCCGACAAGTTGGCGTTGGGCATCACGCGAGTCTAAGCAAGTAACAAGCAAACAGCGCCAAGACTGCAGCAATATCCTGCGATATTCAAAGAGGTTAAACGTCTGCGAGTCTACTGGAGCAGCGTGGGGATGGCGGCCAGCAGCTCCTGCGCCTCCTGGAAGGCCTCGAGCGGCTCCACCTCTTCGCGGTGCTGCTCGATGAAGTTGGAGACGTCGGTGGCGGCCTCCTTGAGGCGACTCTGGCAGTCCGGCAACATGGTCTCCGTCTCCACCAGCACCTCCTCCTGCTTGCGGACGTCGTACTCGTCCTTGCCGTCCGCGCGCATCTGTTCGATCTTGGCCTGCTGGGCCGTGTGCTCCTTGGCGTAGTACTCGAGGTCCTTCTTCACGCTAGGAGAGAGACCGCAGCACAATGTAAGCACTGTACATTCCTCTAGGCAATAGGATGAAGGGCTCCTACCGACGCAGCGTGCCCACTTTGATCTTGAACTGCCGCTCCGCCATCGCTTTACTTACCGTACTTTCGGCAATCCAACTTGATCTTTGCGAGCCGCGCGCGACAACCGATACCGGTATACCGGTGGGATACCGATAAAATGTGTTTTGTACGTAATCTGAAGTTGAAGTGTACCCACAAAATGGATCTGTACCCCAAGCGGACGTTTATTTACTGACAGAGTTTGCTAGCAAGGGATTGCGTCCGCGTGGCTGCCTTTCTGCCGCTTCTCCGGGTTCTGAGGCCGCGAGAAGCAGTCGCTCACCAGGTCTCTACTTGCTGGCGGTGTACGCCTTCTCCAGCGGGTGCGCGCGCGTGATCACGTCGAAGCGGTCCGGGCCCACGCCGATCCACTTGATATGCGTGCCCAGGAGCTCCTCCACGCGCAGCACGTACTTCTGCGCGGCCTCCGGCAGCTCCTCGAACGTCTTACACTTGGAGATGTCCTCAGCCCAGCCGTCCAGCTCCTCGTACTGCACCACCGACTCTTCCAGCAGCTGCAGGTTCGACGGCATACCGTCCAGCTTCTGGCCCTTGTACCAGTACGCCACGCCGATCTTGACCTTCTTCAAACCCGTCAGCACGTCCAACTTGGTCAGGTTGAGCTCCGTGAAGCCGTTCACCATGTTCGAGTAGCGCATCTGCGGAATGTCCAGCCAGCCGCAGCGGCGGGGACGGCCCGTGGTCGTGCCGAACTCGGCGCCCACCGTGCCCAGGTGCTCCCCGACCTCGTCGTGCAGCTCCGTCGGGAACGGACCCTCGCCCACACGCGTGCAGTACGCCTTCACGATGCCGATGATGCCGTTCAGACGGTTCGGCGAGATGCCGCCGCCCGTGCACACACTGCCGATGCTCGGGTTGCTCGACGTCACGTACGGGTACGTGCCGAAGTCGATGTCCAGCATGGTCGCGTTGGCGCCCTCGATCAGGATCTTCTTGCCGGCCACGTACGCGTTGTTCAGGTACGCCACCGTGTCCACCGTCATGCCCAGGATCTTGTCCTTCATGTCGGCGTACACCTTGATCTCGGCCTCGGCGTCCGCCTCCAGCTCCGGGTAGTTGTCCTTGTAGAACTTGACCAGGTCGCGCATCTTCTCCGAGAAGTCGTCGAAGTAGCGCAGGTCGCCCACGCGCACGCCGTTGCGCAGCATCTTGGACGAGTAGGCCGGGCCGATGCCCTTCTTGGTCGTGCCGATCTTGTTGCGGCCGCGACGCAGCTCGTTGATGCCGTCCACCTCCTGGTGCAGGTCGAGCACCATGTGCGCGCGGTCCGAGATGAGGATGCGGCCCTCGTAGTCCACTCCCATCCTCTTGAGCTCCTCAAGCTCCTCGAGGAAGCTGGGCAGGTGCACCACCACGCCGTTGCCGATGATGCAGATGGCGTTCGGGTTCAGGATGCCGGACGGCACGAGGTGGAACTTGTACTTCTTGCCTTCGTGCACGATGGTGTGGCCAGCGTTGGAGCCGCCGGCCACGCGCACGATCACGTCGTACGACTGCGACAGGCTGTCCACGAGCTTGCCCTTGCCTTCGTCGCCCCACTGGGCACCCAGCACCACGTCCACGCCGGCGTTCAGACCGTCCGTGTGGCGGTGCGGGTTTGCCACGGCGCTCTCGATGCGGTTGAGCTTGGCCACCACCTCCTTGAGCATGGCCTGCGAGACGGCCTCGCGGCTCACGGGCTTGGCCGCGCCCTCGCACTGGGCGGCTGAGTCGTCCTCCATGCTGGCCACGCCGGCCGCGCCCATAAGCGCCACGGCGGCGGCCACAGGCAGCAGGCCGGCGAAACGTCCGTTGCGCTGGCTTCCCTGGCTAGCCTCCACGGCCAGAGCGGCGCGCAGCGTGGCCATCGCGTGGGCCATGCGGAACTGCTGGCCCTGGCATTGGGCCGAGAAGCGCGCAGCCGCACGGGCCGTCTTGGACACGACGTCGAGTCGCATCGGCTCTTTCCTCCGTTGTCCCTGGGCCTCGTGGATCCTCGGACGGAATGAGCTCCAGTGGCTCTGGGCGGCCGTACGTACGTGCCGGCGGGTGCGACACCTGTTCAATTAATTATAGATGAACCCATATCGTGTCAAGCAGGGATTCAACCTCAGAATACGTTACACTGCTGTCCAGTAAGACTTTAACCTTTAATACTGATATATATGAACCATATATACATTTATGAAGGGAACATGAACCGGTAGAGATGTGCGCAAACACGGTAAAAATTTGCCTTCGGCTGCGTGTTCCTATTCGCTCGCTCGCTCTGGCTTGCAAACGAGGGGCGCGACCTCTGACGAAGAACTTGCAAGCGGCGAGCGAAGCAAACGAGTGCGGTAACGAATATGAACCAGCTTGCAAACAAGGGGCACGACCTCTGCGGCGGATATCCTGGGATCCTTAGTCTGCGTGTCGCCCAAAGTGAGGCCTGTCACCAGGGATTGGTAAGTCGATTTCCAACGAACTGTAATATTTACTATTCCAAGGGTCAGTTTGACTTATTATCGATTTTATTACTATTATTCAAAAATCCGAAAAATTACTATTTTCAACTACTAATATTAAGCAAATATCGGCTTCCACAGGTTTCGATTGCTCTCCTCCATGCGCTGGCGGTTCTGACGCAAAATTAACTGTCTCTGAGCTCGTTCATGTCGGTTCGACTTCGCAGATGGCCCATGACAAAGGATCCCGTTGAAAACACTTTTCCTGAAAAGCGGTCGATGAGTTGTGGCCTAGCCAAACTCGAAATCGTCGGGAATGTGCGCTGACCAGTCTCCACAACCACCGGCGGACATCGATGTATTGACAAAGGAGTTCCACATTCCTGGCATGTTTGTAATTAGCTAGAGGAATCGATAGCTTCCCCAGTACTGCATTGCGCTCATCCACACCGGGGTACTGGTGCTTCGCCACTTCGACCCATTCTACCGAAGGCAGTCCACTTATCCAGCACATCATCAGACTCTTGGCTTGCGTCGAATCTGCAACAGCTTGCGGGGAGCTCTCGAACTCTTCTGCACCTGTGCTAACCAGCCCCAGATCACTGCACAGCGTTACTGTAAACATGATGCACAGAAATGCAAACAAAGGTGTTTCCTCGACAGCAGACAAGAAGCAACTTGCCACTGAGTACTTCATCCTGCAGCTCGGTCTGTGATCGGGGCGAAGAATCTAGGAGTGAGCGGAAGAAGGTGCCACATCATGTGGTCCATCTGTTGTTGTGTAACCAGTGCCACAAGCTGAACTTGATGTCTTAGGAATAGTAGAAATACTAGGCCTCCCGAATTCCTACTATTTCAATTAGTAATATTGAGTCCCAACTGTCATTTGTAATAACTAATATTAATATTTATTTTGTAGTAGTAGTGTATGTCATAGTATTAGTTTTGGACTCTACTACCAACCCCTGCCTGACACCAAAACCGACTGTGGGCCGGTTTTTTTAACCGGCTGCGGCGTGCCAACCATGCAAGTATTTATCACTGCTCTGCCAACGTTACTCGTCACAAGTATGACCTAGCCATTTATCCAGCTTTCATCATCAAGTATATCTTGTTTAAAAACCCGCAAAAAAGATTTCATATCCAGGGGCTAATGTTAACTAGGTATTCGTAATATGTTTTCAAATACAATACCACAAAATAATATATTTGAAAGCATTTCCAGTATCATAAGATATTTTCAATATCATTTATCATATCCCACGAATATCAGATATTTTGGGTAATATTTCCTGAGGGGCCCAGCAGCTGGGTGCATTTTAACCGCGAGGTAGGTAACTCGCGACGTTTGTTGAATCGACCAGATAATATCTAAGATAAGTTAGAGACGGCGTCAAACCAAAAAATACTAATGAACCTAAGTACGAATCGGGATTTATGCACCTCACTACAAAGGGGGGCGTCTTGTGCTCATTTAGAGCCCATTCCTGATGAAACATTTTCAATATTCGATGAGTGACGTCGGCTCAAAACAATTATCGCAATTCTCAAGCCCCCAAAATGACGACACGTTTTTGAGATTGTGGTGGCAATATGCGATCATTTGTTTTGAAATGTATATTGCCATATAGTCCGTGCGAAAAGCAATCGAATTAGAGTACTCCTGGTAGTGCTTCGTTTACGTAGTACGTACAGCCCAACAGGGATTAATTCGTTTTTAGTATCTCTGTGGCACACACCATGCTACTCAGTACAAAACCCAAAACCTGTTTCTATGAATACCCTGTAAGCGAACATACAAATTTCTGGTTTTATTAATTGAGTCACTTGCTGGAACAATTGGTACCTGATATGAGCGGGTATAAATTTCCAGAACTTCGCTCGAGAAGCGGTTCACATTTTGGTGCAGTTGTCATGTGACAAGTTGTCGTTGGTGTCGCGAAGGCAATATATGGCGTGCAGTTATTGGAAGTACGCACATGCAATGTTTAATAATGCAAACTTTGAACGGGCTCGGCATGCGATGGCGCCGCTACGATAGTTTTGACTCTAGATCTATGCTGACTCGGAAGCATGCAACACAACGTCGCACGACCGACTGCGACGTCCACTGAAGAAACTGCTATCGGACGTCGAGACGACGGGTTCGAGCGTGGTGCGTCCGTCGCGTATTGGTGCATCGAATCATATTGTCCTCCATCTGCAGTACGGGCACGCACCACTTGTCCATCGTCCAAACCAAGCCAAATTCCTACGCAGAAGCAGAGGTTGGCCGCAGCACGCGGCGGGCATCGTGCAAAGCGGCGCCGCGCCGTCCGGGGTGTTCTTCGCCCCAGAGCACGTAGACTTTGTGGATAGGTAGCACAGCATGTCTGTAAGAAACACACACACAAATACTTGATCCACCTGTTAGTTCATTGCCACTAATTGGTTCGGGGGAGCCCTGGTTCGTCGACGCCGTGGTTGCGGAGGTGCCCCGGAGTGGGGAGAGTGGCTTCCACGGCGGACGATAAACCAAGACTGACGTATTCTTCAAGAATGCGCTAAAGTGTTGGGACTCGACACGGAGAAGGCGTGTTTCAAAGAAAGTGGATTCCTAGGATTTAATCCTTTTTCCTAAAGGCGCTACCAGCCCAATCCTCTAGTTGACCGCTTTGTACGAGAGAAAAACATTTTCAAAATTTAAATGTCCGCCTATGTACGAAAAATGATACCTCATCTTTAAAGGCGATTATCGCGACAACTCTAGTGGCGTATTAGTATCATTTGGTATCGGGTCGTCTCGTTCCTAAGATAGATGTCACTCAGCCGCATATTATGCGGCTGAGTGACATCTACCTTACGAACACCTTTGCTCTGTTATCGCTTTGAAAGACACCGTCAGCGATGGTGTCTTTGATGGTTCATCACATGGATGAGGGGCTAACGCAAATGGATGATATTATACCGTGTCGCGAACCGTCCTTTGGGTGGGACCCTCCTGCGCTGTATGGGAACGAAGGCGAAGGCTGCTTGCAATAGCCGTATGCGAGGAGACCAACAAGACCGCACACACGAAAATATGCAGCTTGTTAGCTTTTAAAGGTAAATTCACGACTGACCTGATTCTCGCTGCTTGCTCTCGCTCTCTTCATCTTGCGTACCAGGGCGCACCGCGCGCTAGGCTCAGGTCAATGGCCTGCGCGACCGTGACACCCCGTCTTGTCCTTGGCTCTCTTCAATGCTTCGTCCTTGTCACCTTCGTACTCGCCGCACGCGCACGCCTTGCACGCTCCTCACGCACGCATCCTCGCACACCCCTCCTCACTTTGTGCCTCGTCGTATAGCGCCGCCAGTCACCGCGAGTCCATGCCGTCCGTCCTCGGTCTCCGTGTAACGGGGTTACATCGAATAGTGTGATGCACACAAGCTAGGTGCCACACATAAGTTGAGTTCCACACATATGTTACGTGGGTCACTCCAGATAGGAGTGGGTGGCTCACAGCCAATGGATATGCATTAGACTAGGCTCTACTATGATAGATAGTGAGTCCTATACATACATACAACAGGCGGCTCTGCCGCGATAAGCAACAATACATTCAGTTCACATTTGAAGCCTAAGAGTTCACTAGCCTTGTTTAAGGTACTTCTGTCTCTTGGAGTCCTTAATTAGCTATATTAAGGTACTCGTGCAAACTCTCGTATAGAGTTTGCAAGCTATCAATATTACTAGAGACTCTCTGAGTCTGTGTCTTCCTCTGACGCTAAAGCTACAGCAGCCCCGCTGCACTTGGTAGCACTTGTAGTCAATCCGACACCTGAGTCTTACGACTGTCCCTCTGTGAGGATGGAGCAATTTGCCCACTTACCCCCGAACCAACAGGACGGGCTTAATAAGCTGATGTCCTTGATCGGCCCGGAAGGTGTGGCCCATCTTGCTTCGCAAGGCCCCGACGCGGTGAACGCGCGTCTGGAGGCGTTTTCTCAGTATGAGAATGCTCTGTTGGAGCACGTCCAGCAGAAGATGACTGCGGCCGCGGCGTCTGTGACGCCTAGGCCTGCATCGGACGATGCTCCACGAGCCAAACCGCTCATGGTGAGCGTCAAGACCTTCGAGGGCAAGGAAGGCGAAAGCCTTTTGCTCTGGATCAGAGAGGTCGAAATGGCCATGGCGTCCGCCATGCTCAAGACCGAGCAGCAGCGCGTGGCGCTTGCGATCTCCAAGCTCGGTGGCCGAGCGCGAGAGTGGGCTCTGACGTGTGGCACGTCTGTGGACACTGCGTTCCCTTCTTGGGATCAGCTGAAGGCCCAGCTTTCGCGAGTGTTCTCGCCGCCTAACCAGGCGTATCGCGTGAGGTCACGCTTCCTGTCTACCCGTCAGGGTAAGAAGGAATTGCTGGACTTCGTCCAGGAGTTGAGAACTCTTCTCGCCGGCATGGCGGCGGATCCTCTTCCTGAAGTGGTCGCGGTGACCGTCTTCATGGAAGGCCTTCGCACTGGCGTGGCCAGGACGGAAGTCTTCCGTGTTCACCCGACCTCTTTTGAGGAAGCCATGAACGTGGCGTTGAACGCCGAGTTCAACTTCAAGTCGTCGCGACTTGGTTGGACGGCTTCCCAAGCCAGCTCTTCCGGAGCTTCTGATGTGTCCAATGGCGCAGTGCCTATGGACCTCAGCTACGCTGAAGATGAGGAAGCCGAGCTTCAGGCTGCTGAGCAGCGTATCGGCATCCGTCGATGCTATGTGTGCGGCAGCACGCAACACCTGCGTCCGGGTTGCCCGCTGCGCAAGCAGCGCCAGGCTCCGTCGAGCCGAATCTCCGCTTCTGAGCAGAAGCCTGGCTCGGGGCGGGGAAACGCCAAGTCCCAGTAGGCGCGGGGCGCCCTGCTGGGGAAGAAGAACTGAGTTCTGTTGAGCCTCAGGGAGGAGGTCGGCAGGGCTTAGCCCCAAAGAGCACCGTGCTCTCTAACAACACGGAACGTGTATGCAAGCCGGGCTTGCTGGTCGTGGAAGCGACCGTGAAGGGCTTTGAGAAGCCATGGAAGATCCTTATCGACTCCGGAGCGTCGGGCAACTATGCTCGGCGCTCCACGATGGAAGGAAGTCAGCAGTACGCTGAGGCGCTGAAGGCGCGTTCGAGTGACATCGTCACCGTCCGTCTTGCGACGGGGACCCGTGTCACGGTGCCCAAAGTTCCTGTGAACCTGGGCGTGAAGTTTCTGGACTTCGATAGCGTTGAACGCTGTTTGGTCATCGACCTGGATTCGAGGTACGACCTCATCCTCGGCATGGCATGGCTGGAGTGCCATGAACCATGGATCGACTGGCGGTCGAAGACCTTAGGCGCTACGCGCTTGCCTCCTAGGGGAGCATTAGCGAGTCATGAACCCACCTCTGCTAGGAAGCAAAAGCGCTATTGGCGCGGGCACTGGACCGAGTCGGTCAATGTGCTGGACATTGGAGTGTCCGAGTTAATGGACACTGGCGTCGAAGACGCGAGTCCCGAGCACTGCTCGTGGGCTGGACGTGGAGTGGCACGTAACCCACTGAGTGAGACTCCGAGTTACTGCGAGTCATCACTGCCTGCCGGTAATGGCGGGGTCGACACTGAGTCGAGGCATCTTGGGCGTGGCCCTAGTGATGCGCGTGGAGCGGCACGTAGCCCGCTGAGCGATGCTCGTGGCTTGAGCGCAGCATCGCTGCATGCCGGTAATGGCATGGTCGACACTGAGTCGAGGCATCTTGGGCGTGGCCCTAGTGATGCGCGTGGAGCGGCACGTAACCCGCTGAGCGATGCTCGTGGCTTGAGCGCAGCATCGCTGCATGCCGGTAATGGCATGGTCGACAGTTCGTCGAGGCATCTTAGGCATGGCCCTAGTGATGCGCGTGGAACGGCACGTAACCCGCTGAGCGGTGCTCGTCACGAGAGCGCAGCATCGCTGCATGCCACTGATGGCGTGGTCGGCTGTGAGCCGAGGCATCAAGGGGAGGACCCTGACGATGCGGGTGGAGTGGCACCTAACCCACTGGGCGAGGGCTGTGAGCGTTGCGGCTCCACGCCGGCTCAATCAGAGCAGCAAGAGGTGGCGACACCTGACGAGACTTTCAGTCTGAACACGCTGGCCTCTCCGAGGCGTACAGCTTCCGCGAGGAGGCGGCAGCGACGCCAGATGGCGACTGCGAGACGCAAGGCGTCGGTCCTGGTACAGGACGTGTCCGTCGTGGACGATGATAGCGAGCAGCTATACACACTCGTTGATGGAGTGACTGGTGAAGCCGAGGGCAACGTCAGCCTCGAGGCTATTCCGACGGTGGCTGCTCTGCTAGAGCTGGACGAGATGTCCATTCCCGACTTTGGGGATGCCTTAAAGGCTGGCGCGCTCGCCGAAGTGGTCATGATACGACCGGAGGAGGAATTGAACTCCTCGTCGCTTATGGATGAAGCTGTCCTTGAGGACACGAAGGAGGCACTCAGTGCGCGAAGTGGATCTTCGATCCTGAAGGACCCATCGGATCCGTTCTATCCTTTGGTTAAGGAGTTCCAGGATGTGGTCTCGAATGACCCGCCCACTGGCTTACCTCCGGATCGAGGTGTCCATCATGAGATTGACTTGGTTCCTGGAACCAATACTGCGTAACGAGGCAGTGGCCCTTACCGAAGGAGCAGTGCGACGTCATTGACGCATTCTTCAGTGCCAAGCACGCGGCGGGCATGGTGCGTGAGAGCAAGTCTCCGCACTCGACGCCTATGTTCTGTGTCAGAAAGCCTAATGGCAAGTGGCGCATCGTTCATGCTTTCAATATGCTCAACGCTGCCACCATTCCGGCACAGACGCCGATTCCTAGGAAGGATGTTCTGCAGAACAATATGGTTGGCTGCACGATGTACAGTGCGCTCGACTTGGTCGATGGTTATTACCAGTTGCTCATGCGAGCGAGTGACATTCCGCTGACAGCGGTTAGCACTCCGAGCGGTATGCTCTGGGAGTGGCTAGTCATGCCCCAAGGGCTGTCGAACGCGCCTGCGACGTTCAATCGTCTGGTGACGCAGCTCTTCAGGCCCCTGCGGGCGTTTGCTCAAACGTACTTCGACGACATCTTCGTCCACAGTCGTGCGGAGCACGGTCGGTCTGACGTGGAGAACCACATTGACCACTTGCGAGCAGTGCTCGAGTGCATGCGCACCAACAAGCTGTACGCTAACGCATCAAAATGCATCTTCGGCGCTGAAGAAATTCCTTTCTTAGGATGCTTCGTTGGGAAGCGCGGCCTTCGAGCAGATCCAGCTAAGGTTAAGGCCATCGTTGACTGGCCGGTTCCCAAGAACCAAAAGGACTTACGCAAGTGGCTTGGCCTCGCCAACTACTTGCACAAGTACAGCGCGAACTACGCTGAGATGGCTCGGCCATTGTCCAATCTCCTTAAGAAGGATGAGGACTGGTGTTGGAACACCGAGCATCAAGATGCTTTCGAAGCAGTCAAAGAGAGTCTCCTTCATGCCCCGATCCTGGCGTTGCCAGACCCTGAACGTCCATTCAGTGTCGTCTGTGACGCATCGGACTTCGCCATCGGCAGTGCTCTGCTCCAAGCAGACGCCGAAGGGCGTGAACGCGTGATAGCGTTTGAGTCTCGCCAGCTTAAGGCTGCAGAGAAGAACTATCCAGTTCATGACAAATAGCTACTTGCGATGAAGTATGCTCTCGTCAAGTTCAGGGTTCACCTGCTGGGCTCTAAGCCGTTTGTGATCTTCACTGATCATGCGTCACTACGCACTGCGACCCAGTCGCCCCACCTCTCGCAAAGGATGGCCCGTTGGCTGTCCTTCTTCGCGGAGTACAACTTCGAGGTGAAGTGCAAGCCTGGCAGGCAGAATGGTCTTGCAGACGCGTTGTCACGGCGACCGGACTATGAGCTTGCTCATGTCACGATGGTGACCTCGTCGGTGACGGACTTGATACGCGCTGTGTATGCGCGAGACGACATGTGTGTCGCCCTGCTGCGTGCTCTTGGGAGCAAGGAGTTTGAAAACTCGGACAAGACATTGTCGGCGCGCTTGCGCGCGAGCCTGCACCGTTACTCCGTCGCTGACGGTCTGCTGTACTAAAGCACGAGTGCGGAGGACACTCCTCGAGTCGTGGTTCCTCATGACGAGGATTTGAAGTATCGTATCCTCTACGAGGCGCATGATACACCGCTTGGCGGCCACCTCGGTCGCGAGAAGACCTACAGCTCTGTGAGCCGGACCTATTGGTGGCCCAAGCTGTACAAGTGGACGAGCACGTACGTGCGCACGTGTGAGACGTGTCAGAGGGTGAAGCCCTCACCGCATGCGGCCGCGCCGCTGGCAAGCTTGCCTGTACCCTCTGGGTGTTGGGAGTCCATGAGTTTGGACTTTGTGTTTGGCCTTCCAAAGGACTCGGAAGGTAACACGGGCATCGTGGTCTTCGTTGACCGTCTGAGCAAGATGGCTAATCTAGCGGCTGTGCCGGACACCGTAGACGGTGAAGGGACAGCGAAACTGTTTCTCGATCGGGTCTTCCGCCAACACGGGCTGCCCGCATCGATTGTCTCTGATCGAGACCCCCGCTTCACTGGGAAGTTTTGGGACGCTGTCTTTAAGGTGCTCGGCACCAAGTTGGACATGTCCACAGCGGACCATCCGCAGACCGACGGTCAGACTGAGCGCGTGAATCGCGTTGTCGAAGACATTCTCCGTAGCATTTGCGCTGAAACGCCGAAGCGTTGGAGCGCTATGCTTCCACTCGTCGAGTTTGCGTTGAACAACGCTGTGCATGCCTCCACGGGCTACACTCCGTTCTACGTGAACGGCCTCACTCACCCGCGCGTCCCGCTGACGCTGCCACTCCGTGGTCCTGGGCTTGGTGGGGGAGAGTTAGCCGATCGGCTTGCTGATGTCAGCCCACTCACTGTTCGTAAACAGGTTGATGAGTTTCTATCAACGCGACTGAGTGTCCTTCGACACGTGCGTGACGCTATGGCTGAGAGCCAAGACAAGCAGAAGGAACAGGCTGATGCCAGGGGCAGAGGCAATGTTGACAGCTTTGAGGTAGGGGACCTAGTGTTGCTTAACGCTAAAAACCTACCTACACATGCAGTGTCTGCGGTCTTCAAGACCAAGTTGCGCCCGCGCTTCGTTGGACCGTTCACGGTCGTGGCCAAGAAGGGCCTAGCGTATACGCTCAATCTTCCGAAGAAGATGCGCACACACCCCGTGTTTTACGTGGGCTTGATCAAGCCGTACCGGGACCCGGCGCAGGTGGGTTCCCAGGAGCTGGCGCCCAGCGTGGCGGAGCCACAGCGCCCTGCTGAAGTCGCAGCAACAGGTCGCCCTGACCTTCCAGCCGCGCGAAACCTTGCTCAAGGCGTGCCAGGCGTTGAGTCGCCGACTCAGCAGCCTCACAGTACTGGAGGCGCTCCTGGAGATCGCGGATCTCATTCACGGTGGTGTCAGATTCCCTCTCGGCTTGATCGAGCCTCCGCCCATGGCGCTCCAGGGTCTGACGCACGTCGCTCAGCGATCTCTCCAAGCTCTCCAACTCCTCAGGACGGACAGGTTCCTCAACGTGCGAGGACACGGGCGCCGCCGGCGCTGCTCGACGAGCAAGGTGATCTCCACTACCATGTGGAAAGGCTGTTAGCCCGACGCCGTTACCAGGGGCAATACCAGTATCTGGTGAAGTGGAGAGGGTATCCCCACTCAGAGAACTCATGGGAGTTTGAGGTACCTCTACGGCAAGACTGCCCCGACGTCGTCGACGCTTTTGATCGCCATGATCACCAGCCAAGGCAGGGCCTCCGGCCGCGTGAGCGGTCAAACAGCTCTCCCCACTAGGTGGGGGAGCTCATGGGTCAGTGACCGAGCTCAAGTCCTGACCTAGGAGCCAGCACCTAGTGCATTAGCTGCCCATGCAGTAAGAGCGTGCGCAATGCTCCTGCTTATGCTTAGTAAAGCGCCGTGGCCGTGGCCATCTACGCGGAAGCCACACCACACCCGGCTCCCAGAGCCAACACCTATGACGCGCGGCGTCTATGGTTATGGGCTTTGACAGCCCCATCAGTTCATTGGTCTAGGACCATGAGTCTATTTGCCAGCTGCACAGTCGTGCACGAGCTGCAACACGTGACGGTATGCTGCGAAGGCTGCAGCGTCAGCTGTAGTATCGGACGGCATGCCGCCCTGCCCTGCCGGGCTCAACTTCAAACCAATAGCCGCTACGCGGCGTTCCAGAGCGCGGAGCGCAGGAACAAGACCCCCTTCGGCTTCGAAAGCCTCTGTGCCAGGTATGGATACCTTGTCGGCGTTGGACAAAGCGTAGAACGCGCTGGAGAGGCGGTGCCATGCACGTAATACAGTCTGGGACTGCACGAGCTGGCTCCGACAAGCTCTCACGGCGCCCTAGGCGGAACATGAGTGGCCCCACCTGCTTGATAAGCATGAGGCCCCTGTTGGTGAGCGGTGGCAGTGCCTGCCGATGTGTGTAGCACGCTAGAGGCGCCGCGCAGTCCGCGCTTGCCTCTCCGCCGCAGCCTCGGCTGATTTGTGGCGTCAGTGTTTTCTTCGTCCGGATACGACCCTCCGTATCCGGCGTCTTGGTGGGGGAGGGTGTAACGGGGTTACATCGAGTAGTGTGATGCACACAAGCTAGGTGCCACACATAAGTTGAGTTCCACACATATGTTACGTGGGTCACCCCAGATAGGAGTGGGTGGCTCACAGCCAATGGATATGCATTAGACTAGGCTCTACTATGATAGATAGTGAGTCCTATACATACATACAACAGGCGGCTCTGCCGCGATAAGCAACAATACATTCAGTTCACATTTGAAGCCTAAGAGTTCACTAGCCTTGTTTAAGGTACTTCTGTCTCTTGGAGTCCTTAATTAGCTATATTAAGGTACTCGTGCAAACTCTCGTATAGAGTTTGCAAGCTATCAATATTACTAGAGACTCTCTGAGTCTGTGTCTTCCTCTGACGCTAAAGCTACAGCAGCCCCGCTGCACTCCGCGCGCCCCCAGATCTGTGTTTTGAAGAATGGGCGCCGAAGTGCCACCACCTCGCCAGCTGGGACACCACCGTATAGTCAAACGCCGTGCTCGGCCGAATCTCGGCGGGTCCGCAATCACCAACAGCCCGGTCTTGTCCCACAACGACTTGTGGTACTTCAAGTTGCTGCTGCTCGACCGCACGCATGCGAGAGAACGGTTGATACCGTTCTCACTCGTGACATCCTCCCCGACCAAAAGCTTGGCGTCCTCGACAAGCACGTGGCTGCTCGAGCAGCAGCAACGCACGCACCGTCTGAACGCTACACTAACAGCAGCTTTTTCCCCTCACGCTTGCCCATCGTTCCACTTCAATTGTCTCCAGCACTGCAACCGTCCCGCCATAGCGTTAGCTCACCGTCCGCACACTTACGTTCCAAATCCTAGAACCGTGAAGACACATCGCGTCCTTGCCCCAACCGATAAAAACAGAACCGATGACCGTACAACCGTTTGTCCCGCACTGGAGGCACCTCACCCCGGATCGCACGTACTGGAACGCTGGCAACCGGCAACCTGCTATCCGTCCACTCGCCGTTCTCCACGATACAACCGCTACCCAATCCAGTCTTTGCCGTTCTTTCCCTGAGATCACCTTCTTCTTTGACCATCTTACTTCAAACCGTCCGCCTTCTGACTCCAGCTGATCTCCTTCCTTGCACTGTTCGCTCGCAGATCCGTCCGATTGTTCCGGAACCGCACCGCACTTCGTCACCACACTACCTCCAACGGTTCCAGCTCGCTCAACGTCGACAACGCCCGTGTCCCCTTCTTCTTCTTGTACCGCACAAACTTTCATAAAATCTTTCGCTCGATCGACAACCAGAGCGACCTTAGCGACTTCCTCGACGACGGCAGCCTCACACTGTTCCTCAGCGACCATGCTCTCTGCATCCGTTCCGTCCACTTTCTCAACCACGACTACGCGTTCCTCCGTGCCAGCGTTCTCCTTCAGCATGTTGACCTCCACCCCCTCGCTCACCACAGCACCGTCGACTTTCGTCGTCCCACGTCCAGGATGGCACGCTCATCCACGACAACGGCCGGCTCCACACGAAGCTTCTCGTCCCCTACAACCTTGTCACGCCTCTTACTCGACACCGACCCTGGACTGCCAAACTGAAAGCCGTTCCCCGAGCTAGCCAAAGGCGCGTTCTCCTTGATCCGTCCCGCTCGTTGTTCTGCTCGATCCTGACCGTGACGTTCACTGGCAGCGACGTTCTCAGCCGTAGACACCGTTCTTCCTTGGCTCCTTTGCAATGCTGAATTGCACTCGATACCTATGTGCCCAAGCAGTCCACACCGACGACAGTCCAAAGTCTGACGAGCACAAGTATCACGACTGTGTCCATCCTTGCCGCAGCGATCGCAGACCAATGCCCCACACGACCCACCTTTCGCCCCCTCGCGTTTGCCATGATCTACGCGACCGCTCTCTCCCCGACCGTACTTTTCCAACGTGGCTTGACTCGTGCCCACATCCACGGGTGACCTGCACAAGCGTGAAGATCGCGAGTTCGCGCTATCGTTCCTTGCTACTCCGTGCGATAACTCCGCAACCGACTTCGGAATCGGTGCCTCCGTTGCCTGCCCTGTACATCCATTCATCACCCCGTCGTCATCTTCGACTGGCGGTCGATACAGGTCCTTCATCAGCAGCCGTTCACAATATATTATTCACCACACAAGCGTCCAAGATCGCCACAGCACGCTTGTTGCGCAGACCGCGACGGAACCGCTGAAAGCGCGCCTTAGTGTTCTCGATCTTCATCGAATCACACAGCTCATCGACACGGTCCGCCCATTCCTCCACGGATTCATCACACTCACGTCTGGCCTCGCGAAACCGTTTCCAGATCTCATCCGCTGTCAGAGTAAGAAAACGGTTGTGAAATCGATTCTTCAGCACTTCAAACGACTTAATACGCGAATTATCTAGCCATTGCTCAGTCATTTGTCCTGTCACCTTCCTGCGGAAAACCAGTAGACGCAAACAGTCCGGCAACCCCTTCGTCAGGCCCTCAAAGGTCCATCAAAAGTTACGAGCCTTCTCCAACATCACCGAGTCGGAGTCAAACACCGGCATCATTTTCACGATTCTTTTCACATCGTCCGTCACACCGCAAACACTCGCACGATGCGCAGTATCACACCGGGCGCCAGCACTGTAGCCGTGCGGAGCCATCTGTCCCAAGCCACTCGAACCGTACTCGACATTAGCCTCGCCGTACAAACGTTGCTCTTGACCAGCTCTCCAGTCCCGACCAAGCGATGGACCGTGCGCTAGTCGCAGTTCCGACCCTGTGTACGGCGCCATCAAACCGCTAGAACGCCTCACCAGCGGCACCTTTTCACACCCATCCCAGCGCTTGAACCCAAGCTGTCCATACTCCACGCCAGCCGTCTTGTAGCCACCTTCTCCTCGCCAATACCGTTCCATGCAGACCGACCTGAACGGAGCGCCTCCTGATCCGCCCAATACCTCGTATCTACCGTGTTCTCCGCGTCGCCGTACTCGAACTCCCTGGCCTCGTTGCCGTACATCACCGTCCCGAACATGCTGTCGTAGTCTCCTCGCTCGCGTTCGCCCGACCCTACTTTTCCACGCTCGTTCCACCAAACCTGACAGTCTTCATCATACCAGCAGCCACCTTCAGCATCTTCTCCGTCTTCGCCACCGTCTCCTCCGTCCATCGTCATATCACCTTCCGTTCTTCTTCTTACGCCAATCCCGTCCTCAACTTCTGACCACTTGCCCGTCGCTTGCTCTGCAACCTCTTCTTCTTCAACAAACTTTTCTCCACGACACACTTCTCACAAACGGCTTCATAGCACGGTCCTCTTCCACTTGGAACCGCTCCGTCCGTCCGTCCTTGGCTCGACTCTCTCGGCACAGCCTCGACTTACACTAGCGAACCTTGGCGCTGCTGGTCGACACGCTCCTTGGCGCTAGGCTCCGATCGATCTCCGAACTTCAGGCAACCGACGCTTGGTTTGTCACGGCAGCCTCCACACTGTAGCTCCACAGCGAGGACTGTACCCTGCTTCTCCACCACGTGTCGCGAACCGTCCTTTGGGTGGGACCGTCCTGCGCTGATGGGAACGGAGGCGAAAGCTGCTTGCAATAGCCGTAGGCGAGGAGACCAACAAGACCGCACACACGAAAATATGCAGCTTGTTAGCTTTTAAAGGTAAATTCACGACTGACCTGATTCTCGCTGCTTGCTCTCGCTCTCTTCATCTTGCGTACCAGGGCGCACCGCGCGCTAGCTCAGGTCAATGGCCTGCGCGACCGTGACACCCCGTCTTGTCCTTGGCTCTCTTCAATGCTTCGTCCTTGTCACCTTCGTACTCGCCGCACGCGCACGCCTTGCACGCTCCTCACGCACGCATCCTCGCACACCCCTCCTCACTTTGTGCCTCGTCGTATAGCGCCGCCAGTCACCGCGAGTCCATGCCGTCCGTCCTCGGTCTCCGCGCGCCCCCAGATCTGTGTTTTGAAGAATGGGCGCCGGAGTGCCACCACCTCGCCAGCTGGGACACCACCGTATAGTCAAACGCCGTGCTCGGCCGAATCTCGGCACCTTTGCGTGTCGGGCACGTTGCGAAATATCATCCTTTATGCAAGCTAGCCTAAAGTGATCTTCTGTCTACTGTAGTTCCGAAGCGCAAGTGTTGTCGTGTCAGCAGGACGACGATCCTACGAGAGTCCATGTTTGTAAAAGCAGGCATTAATATCCCTGTCGAGAGCAACCTTGGTATCCTTGCTCGCAAGGATACCACTAGGGTCGAGCTGTCTTGAGTTCGTCAACCAGCAACGTCCCCTTCAACTGGCTGAAATATTGTTTCGTACTTAAAACGAACATGAATATATTATATAATATATTAGTAATACATATATTATTATTATATTGTAGGATCCGAAATATGCTATAATATTTCCAGGATTAGAAAAATATCGGGAGTATCATATTCGTATGCAATATCATCCATTTGGGTGGCGAACATTAACCCCAGTTCATATCCCAAGTTTCGGATTGTCATAAGACGATTTCATGCATGCCATCGGCACCATTCACGATTCCTCGGGCATGGAGCACACCTCAACTCAGCTGTTCGAGCGCGGCGCGAGTCGCAGATGTTGGTGGCGATCTACTGGCCGAGAGCTGCAATCACGGCATCGTCGTCGAAGTAAGCCTTACCGGTACACTGTACTGCCTTAACGTTAGGCACAGATACGCGGCAGTGGGGGGCGTAGAATGTGCAGCATTGAGTAAGCTTTCTCCGAACACGCACGTGACCAGTCGATCCTTTGGGCTGCTTGGATGGCAGTGGCTGCGCGTGCTCTCACATCTCGATTCACGGGGTGACAAGAAGGAGGGGGGGAGATGCGTCTCGACGTCGTGTCCAAGGTGGCCCGCGCGGCCGCGCGCTTCTCGGCCAAGTGCCAGGGTCAGCAGTTCCGTGCGGCCCACACATCGGCCACGCTGCGCGCCGCTTCGGCCATGGAGGCCGGACAGGCCTGGCAGCGCAACGGCCGTTATGCCGGCCTGCTGCCTGTGGCCGCTGCTGTGGCTCTCGTTGGTGCGGCCGGCGTGGCCAGCGCCGACAGCGATGCCAAGTGCGACTGCGACTGCGGGTACAAGGATAAGCCCGCGGCCAAGAACTGCTGCGGCGCGCATAAGGAGAAGCCCGTGGACGCTGATACATCCACGGAGACTACACTCAAAGACGTGCTGGCCAAGCTCAACCGCATCGAGAGCGCCGTGGCCAACCCGCACCGCCACACGGACGGTCTGAACCCCGGTGTGGACGTGGTGCTGGGCGCCCAATGGGGAGACGAAGGCAAGGGCAAGCTCGTAGACAGCTTGTCCCAGTCGTACGATGTGATTTTGCGCGTGGCCGGCGGTTCCAATGCCGGCCACACCATCGTGCACGAAGGCAAGAAGTACAAGTTTCGTCTAGTGCCGTCAGGAATTCTAAACCCGAACGCCATCTGCATCATTGGCAATGGCGTGGTGGTTCACCTGCCGAGTCTGCTGCAAGAGCTCGAGGAGCTGCGGCAGGTCGGCATCGACTTTGAGGGCCGCATCCTCATCTCGGACCGCGCGCACATGGTGCTCGACCTGCACCAGGAGGTGGACGGCATCAACGAGCTGCGTCGCGGCCGCAACAAGATCGGCACGACCAGGAAGGGCATCGGCCCGGCCTATTCGTCCAAGATGCTGCGCAACGGCGTGCGCGTGGGCGACCTGCGCTACTTCGACGACTTTTCGGAGAAGATGCGCGACCTGGTCAAGTTCTACAAGGACAACTACCCGGAGCTGGAGGCGGACGCCGAGGCCGAGATCAAGGTGTACGCCGACATGAAGGACAAGATCCTGGGCATGACGGTGGACACGGTGGCGTACCTGAACAACGCGTACGTGGCCGGCCAGAAGATCCTGGTCGAGGGCGCCAACGCGACCATGCTGGACATCGACTTCGGCACGTACCCGTACGTGACGTCGAGCAACCCGAGCATCGGCAGTGTGTGCACGGGCGGCGGCATCTCGCCGAACCGTCTGAACGGCATCATCGGCATCGTGAAGGCGTACTGCACGCGTGTGGGCGAGGGTCCGTTCCCGACGGAGCTGCACGACGAGGTCGGCAAGCACCTGGGCACGGTGGGCGCCGAGTTCGGCACCAACACGGGACGTCCTCGCCGCTGCGGCTGGCTGGACATTCCGCAGATGCGCTACTCGAACATGGTGAACGGCTTCACGGAGCTCAACCTGACCAAGTTGGACGTGCTGACGGGTTTGAAGAAGGTCAAGATCGGCGTGGCGTACTGGTACAAGGGCCAGAAGCTGGACGGTATGCCGTCGAACCTGCAGCTGCTGGAAGAGTCGGTGGTGCAGTACGAGGAGCTGGACGGCTGGACTGAGGACATCTCCAAGTGTAAGACGTTCGAGGAGCTGCCGGAGGCCGCGCAGAAGTACGTGCTGCGCGTGGAGGAGCTCCTGGGCACGCACATCAAGTGGATCGGCGTGGGCCCGGACCGCTTCGACGTGATCACGCGCGCGCACCCGCTGGAGAAGGCGTAAGATCACTTACGTATAGCTTTCAAGGTGAAGCGATCGGCTGCTGTCCTTGGGCTGGTGAGTGTGCGTATCTCGGGGTATGGTTGACTTGCTGGTGATTTGAGATAATCATTCATAGACAACAACTGTGCCTGGGCGTCGAGGAGGCTTGAGTACAGCATGACACTTCGTAAAGCGTTGACGCACGAGGGCATAGGCCCTAGCGAAGATTCAGGCCAAACCGCTGTCGCCCCGTTCAGGTCAAGAACGAAGATTGCTGTGGGCTTGAGTTGGAGCTGAACAAGTGTGACAAATTGCGACCGCTGCTCTTGTCGGTTGTTGTCTCCGCTAGTGGACATTGTGGGGCGCGGAGAACGATCGATTTCACCGCATCAGCAGACTCGTTCTTGGAATGACGTGGCCGACGACGAGTATAATACTACATGTAGTAGTACGTGGTGCTGCGCAAGCTATGACCATTATTTGGGCAAGTATTTATGGGCAAGCAAGTACTACAACATTCACAATTACCTAAGCACGTTGGCCCTAATTCTGCGACGCTCACTTTCGGCACAGACACGTCGCCGTTGTCACCGCCCGAAGAACTGACACTTGCAGGTGCTATCGCAATATTATACTCGAATGGTCAGGTGCGGAATTACCGAAATTGGATGAGTTTGCGTTGGGATTACAATCATTGTGTTGCGTCGGGGGTACTTATAGTGTCTAGTGTATCGGGGGAGCAGTGTAGTTGTGTATGATTCCAGCCGGTGGTGTCAGCGAGAGCTGCGCGAATGCAGACGGCGATGAAGTAAGTAAGGAAGCGGCGTGCATGACGAAGTTTGCGTAGAATAGTAGAACGCGTTTATAAAACTACGGTAACAAAATAAAGAAGAAAGAGAGATGTTGTTCAATAACTTCTCATATCACTCCACTCACTCACGCTGCCTTGGAATAGCGACAGCGGACGTTCATCAAAGGGGGAGACCGAGTTCAAAAGAGGACCCAGCACTGCAACCACCAACATCCCGAGTCAATGAATGAAGTCGAATACGATCATCAAAGTTATTGAAATTGTCTACTTTGGAAAGTCAAGTAGAAAAGAAGGTACTATAGAAATGATCCTGTACAAGTACGGTCTTGGTTTACTATAACGAAATGGTACTTTAGCTTATCCCCAACCCACCAACCATGGACACAACATCGCCATTGGTGTACAGAGTTCATTGGGCGAACCACTTCAACTTACCCTGCTTTGCACCATGTTGAACTCGGCTCTCATCAAAAATGCGTCTCGCAATGCTGTCGATGGTAGCGATCAGTGCTGCAACGGAGACGAATACGGTGGCGAGTTCGACTTCTCGTCAAGGCTCTCCGGCTGATAGTACGTGTTTGTTTACGGTGCCCGTGCTGCCCACAACCTGGTTCTCCAGCAAAAAGACGGTTCTGCTGAATGCAACCTAGACGAGAGCGCGGGAACATCGGGTGAGGCAGCGGCTCAAACGTCTTGGGAAGAGGAGTGCATTGCGAGTCCTACCGCTGTCGCCGTCCGTTGCTACTGCACACTTGCCAACTTCTTCCCGATGTCCTAGAGCTCTTTATCTTCGCCTTTAGTGTCGCCACCGCCCTCTGCTGTTCTAGCGCCTAAAGGTTAGTGTACTGATCACATATTGGCGCTCATCGTGACGCAGATCCTACCGCAGTCAACGATAGGCTTGCAACCATCTAGCACCCGCCACTCCCGACCGTGGGAAGTGCTCGCCCTGACACGAATGCATCAATCGAGGTTCCGATTGGTGATTCCCCATCATGGAGAGCACAGTTGCTCTAAGGCCAGCAACGTGCTCATATGGGTCCAGATCATCCTCTGCAGTGTTAAACGCTTCGCTTCAAGATGCTCACAGCTCGATCTAAGGATGACCATCTTCTTTTTTAATCACTTTCCAATTGCGATCAAGCCCCACAAGACCTACCGACCAACTACTCACGATGCCGACTTCCGAAGAACTCCTGGCAGTTGAGCGCATCTCGCCCGACGATCTGGCCAACGAACTTCGCTCGGGCGGCAACCATCCTGCGATTATCGACGTGCGCGACGACGACTTCGTGACCGACGGCCACATCGTCGATGCTGAGCACACACCCTCAGGCTCTTTCAACGAGGATGCAGTGGTGGACGCCCTCGTCGCCAAATTCAGCAACACATCTGAAGTGGTTTTCCACTGCGGCCACAGCGTCACTCGAGGACCGACCTGCGCACTGCGCTTCATCGAGCGTGCCGAAGTTGCTGGCGTCAAGCCTCATGTTCGAGTCCTCGCTGGAGGTTTCGCCGACTTTGCAGAGGTACGTTGGCCTGGAGCTCAGCAATTGATACTGAATTCACCGCTAACTATTCTACATGGTTGTGTTGTACCAGAAATTCGCGGACGCTGCGGACCTCGTGACGCCTCCCGCCCAGCCAAACAACGAAGACAACTAATTGAATGGTCAAAGCGGCAAGGTGCTACGTGTCAAGCTCACGTCGCTGAGGCTTCCTTCGATACTCGTCGACAAATACTATGCCAGTTTGCATCTGAAAAATACAATCCAACCTGTTCACATTTTGACGTCCTCCAAAATGTTAGCAGAGGCCCATGAACGTCATGTGTCCATTCTGTCCAATAGCGCAACGCAGTTCCGATTCGGCCTCGAAGGTTCGCCTCAACCTCAGCGGGTGTTGCTTCCACATGTTGCAGGATACTCGACATCCGAGCGAGCCGACTCGTTCCACCTTGGTCATGCGGGTAGTAGGGGCCTATCGAAAAGTAGCTCTGCAGTCGATGCGGCGAGATCTCCCCCACGTCACTGTGTAATCTACGAGCAAGCCAACAAGCAACCCCTACCAAGCTTCGAGAGCCTCGCGCTCCCCAGACACCCCGAGGATGACCAACGCCGCATCACGCCAGAAGGCTGCCAACACCAACAACAACAAGGTTAACAAGGTGAACTCCAATGCAATCAATGCCCAGGTGAAGCCGGCCAGTGCTAATGCCACCACCGCTGCAACGCAGACGACCAAAGTTACCGTCACGGCTACAGCAGCACCGACGCGCGATGTGAAGTCTGCGGGAAAGAAGACCACCAAGACTGTGACCACGACCGTCGCCAAGAACTTGACTGTGAACGCCAACAAGAGCGCGAGCGTCAAACTGTTCGCTGTGACTGATGTGACCGCGTGGGCCGTGCAACGCGCCCGACAGATCCGCAAGACGGACTTCGAGCGGTTCGTCAAGTTGCACAACTTCTTCACGGCCGGTGACGACGCCGTCGCCCGGCCGATCAACAATAAGGCCAACGCCAAGCGTGAGCAAGTTGATAACTGGCTTCGTGGCGCCATGAACCCGAAGGTGTTGTCCTGCATCCAGGAGGTGCAGGAGACCCAGCAGGCCTTGCTGGCGCTGATCATCGTGTCGGCTGCGGTCACCAAGTACGGCGAGAACGAGCTAGACCGCCGCGACAAGCTCGGCGAGATGGACAACGTCATCGGCGCTCGCTTTGACACAAGCGGCCTGCGCTCGAAGCAGCAGATGCCGCACATGGTCGGTTGCAGCTTCGTGCTGCGGTTGGTTCTCGGCCTTGCTCCGGAGAAGCGTGCTGCTTGCCAGACTCTGCGTGACATCCTGACCCACGAGAGCAATGGCCGCCTCGTGCTGACGCCGACGACCCAGGGCCTGAAGCCGCTCTTCGGCACTGCTTCAACCGACTCGGACGACTGGGACAACCTGAACCAGTACCAGCTGAGGCACATGATCAAGCAGGCCCAGTCGGCCAAGTTCCAGGAGGCCATGCAGCAGCTTGGTGGCCAGTACTTGTACGACGCGATTCGCACGCAGCTGAAGCAGGCTGGAGGATCGACGATGTGGGACACAAGCAAGGACAAGGCTGCGTTGCAAACGAAGAACCTCCGTCCGCGGTCGAACTCGACGGACAAGATGACGTCGCCTCAGAAGCAGCAGCCTGTGAAGAAGATCGCTGCTCAAAAGCAACTTCAGGTTGTGAAGAAGCACCTGCCGGTAGAAGTTGCGAACGCAGCGCAAGTTCCTCCTCCTGCACCTGTTAATATGAAGTCGGCCACCACCGTTCAAGCCAAGAAGGACATGAGCCCCAAGGTCAACAAGAAGACAGCTCAGACGAAGAATTATGCGCCTGTGAAGAACGTGGCCGCTGCCGGAGCTTGGGCCGGGCCGCTTCCGGACTCCATCTTCCAAAGCCGTCCCGGTGCCATCGTGAGCAGTGCACCCACGACCTCCAACCGCGCAGTTGTCAGCGGTCGGGCGATCCTGTCCAGGGCTCTTTAGAGTCAACCTCAGCCTCGCTTGATCAACTCACAGCAGTTGATTCGAGCGAGCCTGTAGGAGTTGATGTCGATGTCCAAGTGCGTACAGTAAGTCGATGGGGTGCGTCGAACTCGGCCGTGCCGTGAATATAAAGCCGATGTCTACAAAGCGAACTTGTCTACAGTCTACAGTGTCCCATTTTCTACACAGTCTGCGATGGCTGTTCCTAGTCTTGTCGGTCAGAGCCAAGCAAGAATGACTTCTCTCCCCACCCTTGCCGCCCTGGAGATGACGTCGAAATGCACTCGACAACTTCCAGATGGCCGAACTCGGCAGCGCAGTCCGACGCCGAGTCGCCTGCAACGTGGTGATGCAGATTGGCGCCTTGTCGAGCCAAGAAGTCCACGACGTCCAGGTGGCCCATGAGGGCGGCAAGCCAGAGTGGCGTTGCGCCATCATCGTCGACGGCATCAAGCGCGAAGAAGTCGCACGTCTTAGCCAGCTCCTGCACAACACGGAGCGACCCGAAGAACGCCGCGAGGTGAAGAGCAGACGTCTCGCGGGGGTTGAACGAACCGAGAACTGCCTCGCTGCCGTTGGAATTCGGAGGCTCTGCCAGTGACGAAGCTTCGTGTTGGTGCGTGTAGGTGGCCCCGTGCCGTAGCAATAACTTGACCATCCTCGAACGACCATGTCGAAGTGCACGCAGCAACGGTGAGTCACTCAGGTCGTCATTGGCGTCGATGTCAGCTCCTGCGTCCAAGAGCGTCAGCACACTCGAAACGTGGCCATTTTGCGCGGCCAAGTGCAGCGCCGTCATCCCGCTTTCCTCGTCCTCTGCAGTCGTCAGCTCCACGTTGGCTCTGTGCGCGATCAGTAGCGCGAGACCGGCCTGCCAACCACTTGACGCTGCAATGTGCAACGCTGTCCAGCCGGCATAATCGCCCAAGACAGGCGTCGCGACCCGAGAGTTGACCCAGATATCTCCTTGGCCTTTCAAGACATCACGAAGCCGCCGCAGACTCTTGGACTTGCAGGCTGCGTGGAGCGCAGTCTCGTGATGTTGGGTCGGTCCTCGCAGTGAAGCCACAGGTTCGTCCATAGTCACGAGCTCAGTGTCCCGGAGACTAGAATCTCTGCGAAGCGTTCGTCGCTTCCGGTGCGACCTCCAGCTCGACCGGTTGGGTGGTGGCTCGGAGTGGTGAGCTGCGTCATGCGTCCACGGTGGAGCGGACAGCAGCGTCTTGAACTTGTGGAGCCACCAGCTGACGCCGCTGCACGCACCGCGATCCACGAGCGTCTTGGCCACCAGGAAGTGACCTCGGTGAAGAGCGCACCGCAGCGGCGTCGCCCAGTCACTTGACCGCCGGACGTCCAGCGTCGCACCGGCGTCAACGAGCGCGCCCACCACCTCGACGTGCGCCGCATCGAAGAGGTACTGTGGCGGAGACCTCGACAGCACTCGTGGCGCCTCCGCACTGAAAGCGTTCAGGTAGTCGCAGGCGTGGTGCAGCGCCGTCATCCCGCGAGCGTCCCGTGCATCGACGTTCACGTCGGCCCGTGCAGCCAGGAAGCGCACGACATCCGCGCGTCCGAGTTGTGCAGCCAACTGCAGCGCTGTGACTTCCTGCACGCCGCAAGTGCGTTCGTCTGCATCCAGCGCCGCCGCCGTCACCAGAAACTTGAGCACCTGGACGTGGCCGCTCTCGGCCGCCAAGTGGACGCACGAGCCGAGCTCGACGTTGTGGCCCAAGTCCGTGCCCAGTGGGGCCCTGGCGTCCGTGCGCGCACCATGTTGAAGCAGCAGTTGAAGCACATCCAGCTGGTTGTATCGCGCTGAAAGCAGCAGTGGCGTGAAGCCCCCAGCGTCACGGACCTCCGCGTCGGCGCCGTGCCGGAGCTGGATGCGGGCCACATCGGCTCGACCGCAGCGAGCGTACAAGTGCAGCGAACTGTCCATCGCCCAGTCAGACGAGTGGTTGCAATGCAGGGCATGGTAAATACAATCCCCAACGAAATTGCGGGGCCATGACGGCCCGCAATAGTCACGGAAATAGGACGCCTCGCAATAATAGTTATTGCAATCATTTAAGTGTATTGCTCGCCGCATCTACGTGGCTACACCGCTCGCTCACTCACTCGTCTTCTTCAATGCAGCCAAGCAGTCCACAGGTCGCTATTTGCACGCAAAAACATCATCATCTCGAAGTTCACCGGCACTGTCGACGAACGCAACGAGTTGAGTACCAACTTGCAGCCCGAGAAAAGGCGTTCGCATGCATTGCTCGTTGGCGGAGCAAAGTGCAGCAAATTGTCGTACTGCGCCGCGACACACTCTGAGAGGCGCTGTTTCTTCGCCTGCCGCAGAATGGCCAATGCAAAATCGACACGAGATCGCGAGACTGGACTTGGCTCGCGTGACGCCACCGCGAATCCTTCGACCGAGCGTTGTTCACTGGTTGTCCGTGGAAGATCGTTCTGAATCTTGACAACTGCTGCTTCGAAATCCGGCGAGTGGATAATATCTGCGCTTGGGCTCAAGTATGTAGCCATGACAGGATACTTTTTCGTGCATGCATCAAAGAGAAGGTGGACGTCCGCTATCGTGCACTTTTCAGCTTGCAGCTTGACACAGACGCTGTCAAGCTCTTTGAGCCTGTCGACAACGGCGACGACGCGGCGGTGTGCGTTACCGCGCGGCACGAGTTCCTCCACAGCGCTGACGGTGAGAATGGCATCCCTAATCTTGACATAGCGCTCGAGCATGGCGTAGGTAGACGACCAGCGAGTTGCGTTGGACTTGATGGGCTTCAGCGGGGTTACTAGAGCAAGTTCGGCGGCGTTGTTGGGTTGACGAAGCAGAATCATCACGTTTTGGATCGCGGCGATTTGATCCTGATAATCCTCCAGAAACAGATTAACCGCGAGATTAAATCTGTGGCTGGAACATCCAATCAGGGGAACTCCAGGTCGGTAGCGAGACGTTGATTGGTCGCGCAATTGTCTCCAATCAAAAAGCAGATATCGTCCAGCCCTTTGCCATACACGCTGAGGACGGTCTCGATGTGCTCACCATGAGCGTCGGCCGTTTGGCTGCCGTCCATCGGTGAAAGGGCGAGCAGCCGCTGGCACCGAACTCCATCCACCACATAAACGGCGAAGATGCCCAGGAAATGCAGGGAGTTGCACGTCCAGCCGTCGAACATCAGGCAGAATGAGTCGTCCATTTCAGTGGCGATCGCCGCACCGACCTTGACAGCAACGAAGCGCATGTAGGCCTTCAGCGTCCGGACAGAGCTAGGCTTCAGCGTTACCACTTCGCGTGTGAACTTGTTCTCGACCTCGGTGACGGGTAGGTTACGCTGGATGATCCAACGCATCCACATGTAGATGTTCATTGTGACGTCGTCGACGAACCCGAACATGTCCAGTGTCGATGTCGCCGCGGCCTGGAGCTGGACATACTCCTCTGAGTAGCCCGCGTGCTTGGCGCCAAGGTGGCCCATTAGGTTGCTGTAGCCCGTACCGGGCGATTGCTTACGGTTACAACCGCACTTCTTGCACTCGAAACGAGGTCGGTGAAGAAGAATGCACTGAGCTGGCGCGACGACATGGGAGCGGGGACGTGGGGATCTTGGTTGGGAGAATTTGGAAATGACGGATGACGCTGGTGCGAGCTGATTGTGGCTCGCACTTCAAATGGTTGGTGTGTCGCCGGCCTACAAACGGTTGGACAAGAAAATACAATTATATTTTTGAACAGTCTGTATTTTACTGGAATAATTCCGTAAATATAATACCAATGATATTGGTATTATATTATTTTGTCCAGGCCCTGTTGCAATGGTGTCGGAGGACGCAACCATGGGCGGCGTTGCTACTGCTACTGCTCTGTTGGGTTGTGAGCAATGAGGGACAAGCGACTTGCAGCCGACCCACGGTGCAGTGGCTTGAAAAAATGGAGTCCACGCAGACGCGTCGAGTGGCAGCTGAGAGTCCATCGTGGGGATTCCGCATCACTTCGACCAGCGACTTATTCGCGACGGTCTCAGCGGAGGCAGAGGCCCGACCAGCGGGAGAGTCTCGAGTCTCGACTTGTGCAACGGATCCCGTCGAATGGGCTCGACAATCGACTAGCGAATCTCGCTTCAACCTGCACGCGCCAAGGTGGAGTGGAGCAACCATTATCGATTCAAGTGTACAATGCAATGCCTAGCCAGTCGAGTAAGCAGCAGCACGAAAGCCTTGGGTTGATTTACGACCTTCACTGCTGCAGGAAGCCATGGTGCTTCGCACACGCAGTGCTGATTCCTGCAGCCGCGTTGCACTGTGGTGACGTGGATCTGCACCATAGGTCTTGCAACAAAACCAAAGACTGCTAGGCGGGCAGGTTGCTGGTGATCACATCGCTACGCATGTTGCTCTATTACGATCGCTCTACATTTCGATCATCGGTCCCTACCACGCTACGCTGGCCTCCCTGCGCTCCCTACGCTTTACGCGTCCTCCTCAATCAGCTGCTTGGCCAGATCCTCGACGCTGCGCAGGTCCGTAGCCTGTGCACAGCGCAGACACAGCTGCGTCTCGGCGGCATCCACTTCCGGCGCATACTTCCAGCAGCGCGGGCACTTGTGGCCCTTGGCCGGAGTCAGCACCAGCTTCACCGCCATTGGGGCGTCGTTCGGGCCCATGGCCAGTTGGCAGTTCGCCTTGAACTGCTCCGCGCTCTCGATCTCAGTCTCCGACGACACGACTTCCACGTTAGAGCACAGCAGAACATCCGCGAGCTCCGAACTGCTTTGAGTCAGCGGAGTCAGAAGCGCCGCAACGCGCGGGTCCGACTCGGAGGCCACAACGTACACGTTGCACTCGAGTTGGCTGCCGACGCGACCAGCCTGACGCATCTGCTCCACCACGCGGTTCACCTCGAAGCGGAGCTGGCGGATCGCAGTCCAGTCGCGGGCCAAGTCTTCGTTCTTCCACTCGTCAGCACTCGGCATCCAGCCGTCCTCCAGGAAGATGCTACCGGGCACGTCCTCGAGGGGGATGTCGCCTTGCAGCCGCGACACCCAGTGCAGGCGAATGTCCTCAGCCGTGTGGGGGACCACAGGCGCGAGACCGCGAGTGAGAGCCTGCAGCGACAGCCACAACACGGTCTGCGCTGAGCGGCGGGTCTGCGAGTCGGCGGCGTCGCAGTACAGGCGGTCCTTGATGGCCTCCATGTAGAACGCCGACAGATCGGTCGAAATGAAGTGCGAGAGCGCGTGCTGGGCGCGGTTGAACGCAAACGCGTCGTAGGCCGCCGTCACCGACTGCGCCAGTGAGTTGAGTTCGTGCAGCATGTAGCGGTCCAGCGAAAACTGCATCTTGTGAGGAACCGCGTGCTGCGCGGGGTCAAAGTCTTGCAGGTTGCCAAGCAAGAAACGCGCCGTGTTGCGCACCTTGCGCAGAGCATCGCTGGCCTTGCCGACGACAGCAGGGCCAATGCTCACGTCGCCGGTGTAGTCGGTGGTGGCCACCCAGAAGCGAAGCACATCAGCGCCGTACGCCGGCACCTTCATCTGCTTAACCTTGGGGGCCTTCTGGGGCTTGTTGCTGGTCTTCTTCGTCTTCTTGTTGTTGTTGGAGCCCTTCTCAGCGACGGGCACTGGCATGGTGCATCCATTGATGAAGTCGTTGGGCGCGATCGTGTTCCCCAGCGACTTTGACATCTTGCTCCCCCGCTCATCCAAAGTGAAGCCGTGCGTGATGACGCTCTTGTACGGCGCCGTGCCTTGCATGGCGAGCGACGTGAGCAGCGACGACTGGAACCAACCGCGGTGCTGGTCGGAGCCTTCAAGGTACACATCCGCGCGGAGCTGTCCCTCTTCATTTGGCTCGAGCAGGCTGGGTAGCACCGCGTGCCAACTGCTGCCGCTGTCGAACCACACGTCGAGTGTGTCCGTTCCCTTCTCGTATTGATCTGCCTGGTCCTGGAGTGACTCGGGCAGCAGTTCGCGCACGGACAGATCCCACCAGCAGTCGGCTCCTTCGCGCTCGACCTCACCGTTCTTACCTTTAACACGGTACGTCTTCACAATGTTCTGAAGGTGCTCGATGCTTTCCTCCGTGATCAGCGGCTCGCCTGTGACCTTGTGGTAGAACACAGGGATCGGTAGACCCCACGCGCGCTGACGAGAGATGCACCACTCATGGCGGTTCGAAAGCGTTGCCTCCAGGCGACGACGAGCACTGGGCGGCACCATTTGCACAGAGTCCTCCAGTATGCTCTTACCGCGCGCATGAAGAGCGTCCAGACGCGCAAACCACTGAGCCGTAGCACGGAGAATCACCGGCTTCTTCGTACGCCAGTCGTACGGGTATCGGTGATGGTATTCGCCGATGGATAGCAGGTTGCCGGAGTTCTTCAGCAGATCAATGACTGCCGTGTTACCCTCGTCCAACACGCTCAATCCTTCGAGACCCTCTCCAGCCTCGGCAGTGAAGCGACCGTCCGCATCCACCGGACAGAGGATGTCCGGGTGCTCTCCAGGCGTCGAGTGGTGCGCCATCCAGGCGAAGTAATCGTCCTGACCATGACCCGGGGCCGTGTGCACCACGCCGGTACCAGCGTCCGTCGTCACGTGCTCGCCCACCAGCACGACGGCCTCGCGGTCCGCCAGCGGGTGCGTGAAGCGCGCGCCTTCGAGAGTGGCGCCTTTGAACGTCTCCAGTACCTCGAGTTCAACGTCCGTCTCCGCGTCTCCCTTCATCATCGTGGCGAAGTTCTCCTGCAGAGCACTTGCAATCAGGTAGCACGCGTCCGAGTCTGCATTGCTCGGACGCACAACGACGTAGTCCAGGTCCGCGTTGACACACAGCGCCTGGTTGGACGGGATGGTCCACGGCGTCGTGGTCCAGACCACGGCCGACAGCTTGTCTCCGTATTTGTTGAGCACGCCTCCCGCCTCGGCGCTGGTATTGCCACCCATGGAGGCGAAGTGGAACTTGACGTAGGCGGCGTGCGAGACGTGGTCGTCCTGGTACTCGAGCTCAGCCTCGGCCAGCGCCGTGCGCGAGCTGGGGGACCAGTACACGGGCTTGAAGCCGCGGAAGATGAGTCCGTCGTGCACCATCTTCTTGAGTACGTCGTACTGGCGCGCTTCGTAGCTGGGGTTCATGGTCAGGTACACGCTGTCCGGTTGGCCGGACCAGTCGGCCAGCACGCCCCAGCGCTCACAGTCCTTCTGCTGCTCCTGCACCGCCTTGCGGGCCAATTGGCGACTGAGCGCACGCACCTGGGCGGGCGACAACTTGTCGGCCTCAAGCTGCAGCAGCGTCAGCGCTTTGTGCTCGATAGGCAGGCCGTGGCAGTCCCAGCCCGGCACGTAGCGCACGCGGTGACCGCGGAGCAGCTGATAGCGGTTGATGACGTCCTTGAGCGTCTTGTTGAGGAAGTGACCCATGTGAAGGCTGCCGTTGGCGAAGGGCGGACCGTCGTGCAGCACGAACAGCGGCCGGTCCGAGTCTGCGGATTGATCCGCGTAGGCCGCCGTCACGCAGCGCGCGTGCAGCTGCGGCTCCCGCACGGCTGCGTTGGCCCGCATCGGGAAGCGCGTGGCCGGCAGGTTGAGCGTCTGGCGCATGGCCGCCGTCACCGCCTTGGCGTCCGCAGCTCCGGGCATCAGTCCTTAGTCCGTCGTCAGTGTGCGGTGGCTGTGGCCCGGCAGCGTACCGAAAAAAACTCGTACAAAGCACTGGTGGTGTTAACTTATGCTGTCTTGCGATTTATATATTGTCAAAATTGGCCATTCTTCAATTTGACGGGATGAACTCCGACACGTCGGCGGAGGACGCCGTAGCGTCGCTGCTGTGCGTGCACCTGGGGTTGCTGGACGCGTCAGAGCTGCCGGCCGACGCCGTGCGCGACTTCCGCGACCTGTACGGCCTCCCACTACGCTCGTTCGGTGCCAAGTGCGCGTTGCTGGCGGCTGCCGAGGCCTCGGGCTGCGCGGCCGTCATGCTGGACGTGCTTTTGTTCGTGTCAGAGACCATGGCGCCCGCGCTGTTCCGCAAGCAACTGGCCGCACTACCGCAGTCTCTGAGTCAGTGGGTGAACTACCTATTGGAGCAATGCATGGTGTCCAACGAGACCGTGTCGCTCGGCGCACTGCGCGACCTGCTGGAACTGTACGCGGCCACACAGCGGTATCGGGAGCTGGCGGCCATGCTGCTATCGCTGGTCTTCTACGACCGGGAGCTCGGACGAACGCTCAAGGCCACAGACGACGTGTTGGATATCGCCAAGCTGTACCGGCATCGACTGCCGGCCTGGGTCCTGGAGCTACTGCACGAGTATGTGGCCCTGTCCAAGCTGCAGCAGCAGACGGAGCAGGAGGACGCCAACACGGCGCCCCAGATCTGCAGGATGTCGGCCAAGTTGGACAAGAGGGCAAGAGGAGTCGGCAACCTGCAGGCCAACTGGAGAATGCGGTACGTGCAGCTCACGGACAAGGAGATCCTGTACTTCAAGCACGACGGCGAGAAGATCAAGGACTCCAAAAACCCCTTCCACGACAAGACGGGCAAGAACAACAAGAAAGGGAGTCTGGCGCTGGCCAGGGGCATGCAGATCGAGCCGCTCGACTACCGCGGGAAGTTCTCGCTGAGACCGCACTGCGTCAAGATCTGCGACGCCGCCGGAACGGAGGAGCTCATCCTCGACGCCTTCACGCCGGAGGGGCAGCGTCAGTGGGTGGTGGCGATCACGGCCAATGTGAAGCGGCTCGAGCTGGATCCGCGCTGGCTGGCCTTCCCGCGCAGAAGCGTGCACCGCATGACGGTCGGCGAGTTCCTGCGATACGCTATGCTTTACCACGGCGACCCCAAGAAGTCCCACACACGCCACAGCTCGTGCCAGCCAGGACCGCTCCGTGAGCAGTTCAACATCGACGCCAAGCGCTACCTGTTCTCAGCACTCGTGACTTGTGCGCTGGTGCGAGATTGGAACACCATGGAGGCTCTTGTGCAGCCACGGAGCGCCAAGTCAACGATCATATCGCTGTTCCCAGGCGGAAACAGTGGCAGACTATCCACTGCCTCGGCGCCGGCGTCTTCGTCGGCGTGGAGTGCGACGCCAGCCCCGGCGCCGTCGCGCTACTCGTTATGGTCCAACAACACGGATGCAGCACCGTCGTCCACTCGCTCGGCTGCTGCCTCCACGGCCACTGCCCCGCCTCCCAAGGGGAACACGACGGTCCAAGGAATGGTTGACGCAAGTGCCATCGGCTACGGAGCAATCCTGGATATCGCTGAGCAGCGGACCGCGCCGCCAAATTTGTTGATGCTGCTCGAGTCACTGCACGGAAAGGACGCCAAGCGCGGGGGATCTGCGGGCTGGAGCTGTCGCCGAGACGCGGATGCCAGCGATGCCGCGTCGATGAAAATCACAATTGCCATTCCTGAGAGCGTTCGCGTGGACACGAACTGGGAGTGAGGAGGCCGAAATGACGCACATACATATGCATTGCTGAAGTGTTCACGCCTGGTGTTGTCTCCATGTTTTTTATCTGAACTTTGTGCAGAGTTGCTGAGCAGCATTCAAACTGTTGTAGCGACGAGCAAGACCTTAGACGCGGCTGCAGGAACCAGCGGTTTCCACCGAAACGTTCACTGCGTGTGCGAAGCACCATGGCTTCCTGCAGCAGCGAAGGTCGTAAATCAACCCAAGGCTTTCGTGATGCTGCTTACTCGACTGGCTAGGCATTGCATTGCACACTTGAATCGATAATGGTTGCTCCACTCCACCTTGGCGCGTGCAGGTTGAAGCGAGATTCGCTAGTCGATTCGAGCCCATTCGACGGGATCCGTTGCACAAGTCGAGACTTGAGACTCTCCCGCTGGTCGGGCCTCTGCCTCCGCTGAGACCGTCGCGAATAAGTCGCTGGTCGAAGTGATGCGGAATCCCCACGATGGACTCTCAGCTGCCACTCGACGCGTCTGCGTGGACTCCATTTTTTCAAGCCACTGCACTGTGGGTCGGCTGCAAGTCGCTTGTCGCTCATTGCTCACAACCCAACAGAGCAGTAGCAGTAGCAACGCCGCACATGGTTGCGTCCTCGGATGCAGCCCGACACCATTGCAACCACTCTTCCGACTGGGCGATGGACAGATCGCTGCACTTGTACGCTCGCTGCGGTCGAGCCGATGCGGCCCGCATCCAGCTCCAGCACGGCGCCGACACAGAGGTCCGTGACGCTGGGGGCTTCACACCACTGCTGCTTTCAGCGCGATACAACCAGCTGGATGTGCTTCAACTGCTGCTTCAACATGGTGCGCGCACGGACGCCAGGGCCCCACTGGGCACGGACTTGGGCCACAACGTCGAGCTCGGCTCGTGCGTCCACTTGGCGGCCGAGAGCGGCCACGTCCAGGTGCTCAAGTTTCTGGTGACGGCGGCGGCGCTGGATGCAGACGAACGCACTTGCGGCGTGCAGGAAGTCACAGCGCTGCAGTTGGCTGCACAACTCGGACGCGCGGATGTCGTGCGCTTCCTGGCTGCACGGGCCGACGTGAACGTTGATGCACGGGACGCTCGCGGGATGACGGCGCTGCACCACGCCTGCGACTACCTGAACGCTTTCAGTGCGGAGGCGCCACGAGTGCTGTCGAGGTCTCCGCCACAGTACCTCTTCGATGCGGCGCACGTCGAGGTGGTGGGCGCGCTCGTTGACGCCGGTGCGACGCTGGACGTCCGGCGGTCAAGTGACTGGGCGACGCCGCTGCGGTGCGCTCTTCACCGAGGTCACTTCCTGGTGGCCAAGACGCTCGTGGATCGCGGTGCGTGCAGCGGCGTCAGCTGGTGGCTCCACAAGTTCAAGACGCTGCTGTCCGCTCCACCGTGGACGCATGACGCAGCTCACCACTCCGAGCCACCACCCAACCGGTCGAGCTGGAGGTCGCACCGGAAGCGACGAACGCTTCGCAGAGATTCTAGTCTCCGGGACACTGAGCTCGTGACTATGGACGAACCTGTGGCTTCACTGCGAGGACCGACCCAACATCACGAGACTGCGCTCCACGCAGCCTGCAAGTCCAAGAGTCTGCGGCGGCTTCGTGATGTCTTGAAAGGCCAAGGAGATATCTGGGTCAACTCTCGGGTCGCGACGCCTGTCTTGGGCGATTATGCCGGCTGGACAGCGTTGCACATTGCAGCGTCAAGTGGTTGGCAGGCCGGTCTCGCGCTACTGATCGCGCACAGAGCCAACGTGGAGCTGACGACTGCAGAGGACGAGGAAAGCGGGATGACGGCGCTGCACTTGGCCGCGCAAAATGGCCACGTTTCGAGTGTGCTGACGCTCTTGGACGCAGGAGCTGACATCGACGCCAATGACGACCTGAGTGACTCACCGTTGCTGCGTGCACTTCGACATGGTCGTTCGAGGATGGTCAAGTTATTGCTACGGCACGGGGCCACCTACACGCACCAACACGAAGCTTCGTCACTGGCAGAGCCTCCGAATTCCAACGGCAGCGAGGCAGTTCTCGGTTCGTTCAACCCCCGCGAGACGTCTGCTCTTCACCTCGCGGCGTTCTTCGGGTCGCTCCGTGTTGTGCAGGAGCTGGCTAAGACGTGCGACTTCTTCGCGCTTGATGCCGTCGACGATGATGGCGCAACGCCACTCTGGCTTGCCGCCCTCATGGGCCACCTGGACGTCGTGGACTTCTTGGCTCGACAAGGCGCCAATCTGCATCACCACGTTGCAGGCGACTCGGCGTCGGACTGCGCTGCCGAGTTCGGCCATCTGGAAGTTGTCGAGTGCATTTCGACGTCATCTCCAGGGCGGCAAGGGTGGGGAGAGAAGTCATTCTTGCTTGGCTCTGACCGACAAGACTAGGAACAGCCATCGCAGACTGTGTAGAAAATGGGACACTGTAGACTGTAGACAAGTTCGCTTTGTAGACATCGGCTTTATATTCACGGCACGGCCGAGTTCGACGCACCCCATCGACTTACTGTACGCACTTGGACATCGACATCAACTCCTACAGGCTCGCTCGAATCAACTGCTGTGAGTTGATCAAGCGAGGCTGAGGTTGACTCTAAAGAGCCCTGGACAGGATCGCCCGACCGCTGACAACTGCGCGGTTGGAGGTCGTGGGTGCACTGCTCACGATGGCACCGGGACGGCTTTGGAAGATGGAGTCCGGAAGCGGCCCGGCCCAAGCTCCGGCAGCGGCCACGTTCTTCACAGGCGCATAATTCTTCGTCTGAGCTGTCTTCTTGTTGACCTTGGGGCTCATGTCCTTCTTGGCTTGAACGGTGGTGGCCGACTTCATATTAACAGGTGCAGGAGGAGGAACTTGCGCTGCGTTCGCAACTTCTACCGGCAGGTGCTTCTTCACAACCTGAAGTTGCTTTTGAGCAGCGATCTTCTTCACAGGCTGCTGCTTCTGAGGCGACGTCATCTTGTCCGTCGAGTTCGACCGCGGACGGAGGTTCTTCGTTTGCAACGCAGCCTTGTCCTTGCTTGTGTCCCACATCGTCGATCCTCCAGCCTGCTTCAGCTGCGTGCGAATCGCGTCGTACAAGTACTGGCCACCAAGCTGCTGCATGGCCTCCTGGAACTTGGCCGACTGGGCCTGCTTGATCATGTGCCTCAGCTGGTACTGGTTCAGGTTGTCCCAGTCGTCCGAGTCGGTTGAAGCAGTGCCGAAGAGCGGCTTCAGGCCCTGTGTCGTCGGCGTCAGCACGAGGCGGCCATTGCTCTCGTTGGTCAGGATGTCACGCAGAGTCTGGCAAGCAGCACGCTTCTCCGGAGCAAGGCCGAGAACCAACCGCAGCACGAAGCTGCAACCGACCATGTGCGGCATCTGCTGCTTCGAGCGCAGGCCGCTTGTGTCAAAGCGAGCGCCGATGACGTTGTCCATCTCGCCGAGCTTGTCGCGGCGGGCCAGCTCGTTCTCGCCGTACTTGGTGATCGCAGCCGACACGATGATCAGCGCCAGCAAGGCCTGCTGGGTCTCCTGCACCTCCTGGATGCAGGACAACACCTTCGGGTTCATGGCGCCACGAAGCCAGTTATCAACTTGCTCACGCTTGGCGTTGGCCTTATTGTTGATCGGCCGGGCGACGGCGTCGTCACCGGCCGTGAAGAAGTTGTGCAACTTGACGAACCGCTCGAAGTCCGTCTTGCGGATCTGTCGGGCGCGTTGCACGGCCCACGCGGTCACATCAGTCACAGCGAACAGTTTGACGCTCGCGCTCTTGTTGGCGTTCACAGTCAAGTTCTTGGCGACGGTCGTGGTCACAGACTTGGTGGTCTTCTTTCCCGCAGACTTCACATCGCGCGTTGGTGCTGCTGTAGCCGTGACGGTAACTTTGGTCGTCTGCGTTGCAGCGGTGGTGGCACTAGCACTGGCCGGCTTCACCTGGGCATTGATTGCATTGGAGTTCACCTTGTTAACCTTGTTGTTGTTGGTGTTGGCAGCCTTCTGGCGTGATGCGGCGTTGGTCATCCTCGGGGTGTCTGGGGAGCGCGAGGCTCTCGAAGCTTGGTAGGGGTTGCTTGTTGGCTTGCTCGTAGATTACACAGTGACGTGGGGGAGATCTCGCCGCATCGACTGCAGAGCTACTTTTCGATAGGCCCCTACTACCCGCATGACCAAGGTGGAACGAGTCGGCTCGCTCGGATGTCGAGTATCCTGCAACATGTGGAAGCAACACCCGCTGAGGTTGAGGCGAACCTTCGAGGCCGAATCGGAACTGCGTTGCGCTATTGGACAGAATGGACACATGACGTTCATGGGCCTCTGCTAACATTTTGGAGGACGTCAAAATGTGAACAGGTTGGATTGTATTTTTCAGATGCAAACTGGCATAGTATTTGTCGACGAGTATCGAAGGAAGCCTCAGCGACGTGAGCTTGACACGTAGCACCTTGCCGCTTTGACCATTCAATTAGTTGTCTTCGTTGTTTGGCTGGGCGGGAGGCGTCACGAGGTCCGCAGCGTCCGCGAATTTCTGGTACAACACAACCATGTAGAATAGTTAGCGGTGAATTCAGTATCAATTGCTGAGCTCCAGGCCAACGTACCTCTGCAAAGTCGGCGAAACCTCCAGCGAGGACTCGAACATGAGGCTTGACGCCAGCAGCTTCGGCACGCTCGATGAAGCGCAGTGCGCAGGTCGGTCCTCGAGTGACGCTGTGGCCGCAGTGGAAAACCACTTCAGATGTGTTGCTGAATTTGGCGACGAGGGCGTCCACCACTGCATCCTCGTTGAAAGAGCCTGAGGGTGTGTGCTCAGCATCGACGATGTGGCCGTCGGTCACGAAGTCGTCGTCGCGCACGTCGATAATCGCAGGATGGTTGCCGCCCGAGCGAAGTTCGTTGGCCAGATCGTCGGGCGAGATGCGCTCAACTGCCAGGAGTTCTTCGGAAGTCGGCATCGTGAGTAGTTGGTCGGTAGGTCTTGTGGGGCTTGATCGCAATTGGAAAGTGATTAAAAAAGAAGATGGTCATCCTTAGATCGAGCTGTGAGCATCTTGAAGCGAAGCGTTTAACACTGCAGAGGATGATCTGGACCCATATGAGCACGTTGCTGGCCTTAGAGCAACTGTGCTCTCCATGATGGGGAATCACCAATCGGAACCTCGATTGATGCATTCGTGTCAGGGCGAGCACTTCCCACGGTCGGGAGTGGCGGGTGCTAGATGGTTGCAAGCCTATCGTTGACTGCGGTAGGATCTGCGTCACGATGAGCGCCAATATGTGATCAGTACACTAACCTTTAGGCGCTAGAACAGCAGAGGGCGGTGGCGACACTAAAGGCGAAGATAAAGAGCTCTAGGACATCGGGAAGAAGTTGGCAAGTGTGCAGTAGCAACGGACGGCGACAGCGGTAGGACTCGCAATGCACTCCTCTTCCCAAGACGTTTGAGCCGCTGCCTCACCCGATGTTCCCGCGCTCTCGTCTAGGTTGCATTCAGCAGAACCGTCTTTTTGCTGGAGAACCAGGTTGTGGGCAGCACGGGCACCGTAAACAAACACGTACTATCAGCCGGAGAGCCTTGACGAGAAGTCGAACTCGCCACCGTATTCGTCTCCGTTGCAGCACTGATCGCTACCATCGACAGCATTGCGAGACGCATTTTTGATGAGAGCCGAGTTCAACATGGTGCAAAGCAGGGTAAGTTGAAGTGGTTCGCCCAATGAACTCTGTACACCAATGGCGATGTTGTGTCCATGGTTGGTGGGTTGGGGATAAGCTAAAGTACCATTTCGTTATAGTAAACCAAGACCGTACTTGTACAGGATCATTTCTATAGTACCTTCTTTTCTACTTGACTTTCCGAAGTAGACAATTTCAATAACTTTGATGATCGTATTCGACTTCATTCATTGACTCGGGATGTTGGTGGTTGCAGTGCTGGGTCCTCTTTTGGACTCGGTCTCCCCCTTTGATGAACGTCCGCTGTCGCTATTCCAAGGCAGCGTGAGTGAGTGGAGTGATATGAGAAGTTATTGAACAACATCTCTCTTTCTTCTTTATTTTTTACCGTAGTTTAGTAAACTCATTCTACCATTATACGCAACTTCGTCATGCACGCCGCTTCCTTACTTGCATTCGCGCAGCTCTCGCTGACACTACCGGCTGGAATCATACACAACTACACTGCTCCCCCGATACACTAGACACTACAAGTACCTCCGACGCAGCACAATGATACAATGATACTCTGGCGCACATCGATCGACTCAAGAACCGCACGGCTTTCGGACTGGCAAACCAGGCGCTTAGCAGCACGGTGTGCCTGCCATTTTCTTCCATCCATCGCGTGAAGCGCTGAGCTAGGATGCCGGCGTACAACTTGTACACTGCCTGCTGTAGACAAATCGGTCTCCAATTGCTGGGGTTCATCAAGTTGCCCTTCTTCGACAGGAGCCGCACGGTCCCCACCTTCCAGCATCGCGGCACGCGCCTGTAGCGCCAGTAGCACTTGAAAGCTGCATGCAGCATCGGAAGAAGTTGTGGCGCGAAGCGCTTTTAATTGCGCATCCGATACCATCCAATCCCGGTGAAGACGTTGCATTCACGTGGTGGAGCTGTGCTTCCACCTCATCCATAGAAATCTCCGAGTCAAAAGCGTCCTTGTCTGCTGTTGCCGGAGAAAGTGCCTCCATCGCTGCTCTCGACCAACCGGTGCTCCCGCGATAAACTGGTTGCGCTCCGTATTACTCGCCTCGAAAATGAGTCTCCAACTCGTCGCGTGGGATGGGACACCGAGACGACAAACTGGCTGCAGCGACCGGCTCTGCCGGGTCTTCAAGCGCCGAGCTCGGCCCGTCAATATTGTCGTCGGCGGCCGTGAGCAGAATACGCTCACCACAGGCCTTCTCGTGACGGTTGAAGAGCGCTCGTTACTCTTGTCGCCGAACCGCTGTCCGATTTCTCCCGACCTTGCGCCGAGTGCGTTTGATGGCTGCTCGATCCTCTGGTGCGCTGCGCTGGACTTCCCGGAGACGATGCAATGCCTCTTCAAGGTGGTGGTTGCTGGGCGTAGCCCCAGTATCCGCGGGCCGTCATTGTCGACTATCACGTAGGTTGCTACCAGTCACAGCTGTGCGGTCACGGGCTTGATCGGAGAAGGGAAGCAGCGCATAGTAGATTCAATAGCTCATGGTTGTGATATAGCCTTCAGCACTTTCCCAGTCAGCAGCGTCAGAGATCTTCACAGCAAACGCGGAAGCCACGGCGCCGACTGTGACGGGAGTCACACGCACCTTTGCTTTGAGGAAGCGTAACGTCTCAATGAAGGATAGGAGGTTCCGTTTGACGGACGTACGCACGCCTTTGAGGCCTCTTGAGTCGTTCACGACAACGCCTCCCTCACCCAACTCAGAAGCCGGGGGCAACAACAGCGGCGTACGCGGATGCCGCAGGCCGTTGACGTAGAACGGCGTAAAGCCCGTCGACGCATGCACTGCATTGTTAAGCGCGAACTCCACTTGCGCAAGCTGCGTACTCCACTTCGTAGGCTCTGCAACGCAGACAGTGCGCAAGACGTCCTCCAGGACACGGTTAACGCGCTCCGTTTGGCCGTCGGTCTGCGGATGGTCCGCCGTGGACATGTCCAGCTTCGTCCTGAGAAGCCGGAAGAGGTGTTGCCAGAAGTGAGAGACGAACCGAGGGTCTCTGTCGCTAACGAACGCCTCCGGGAGGCCGTGATGCCGGAAGACATTGTCGACGGAGAGTTGAGCCGCCTGCGGCGCTGTCACACTCTTCTTCACGGGCACCAGCCTCACCATCTTGCTCAAGCGGCACACAAAGACCAGGATGCCAGTATGCCGTGCCCATCAGGTGGCAACTCGAAGATGAAGTCCAGCGCCAGCAATCGGCCGGGACCGGCAAGCTCACCAGCGGGGCCGCCGCGGCCGGAGAGGGTTTGACCCGTTGGCACGTCTCGCAAGTCTTAACGTAAGACCGCACCCACTTGTACATGTGGGCCCACCAGAAGTCCCGCGCCACAGACGTATACGTCTCGCGGCCCAGGTGCCCACTGAGCGCCGTGTCATGTGCCTCAAAGAGGATTCGATGATGAAGGTCTTCGTCGTTGGAAACAACCAACCGCGGATCATCCCCCGGGGATACTTGATAGTAGAGCAAGCCCTCAACGAGGGAGTAGCGGTGAAGCTGGGCTTGCTGACGAGCCGAGAGTACCGAGCTGTCCGATTTCGTGCGCAGCACTTCGACCAGATCGCGGAGATCATCATCGCCTGCATAGGCCTCGCGGATGAGCTCATGGAGCGGCGACTCAAGGAGCACCGCGTGTGCCAACTCATAGTCCGGTCTCCGGGAGAGAGCGTCCGCAAGGACATTCTGTTTCCCTGGCTTGTAAGCTACGGTGAAGTTGTATTCTGCGAAGAATGACAACCAACGCACCATGCGCTGGGAGAGATGAGGTGACGAGGTCGCTGTCCTCAACGAGGCATGATCTTTGTAGATCACGAAGGGTTTACTGCCGAGCAGATGAACCCGGAACTTCACCAGCGCGTACTTCATCGCGAGGAGCTCCTTGTCGTGGACGGGGTAGTTCTTTTCCGCGGCTTTCAACAGCCGGGACTGGAAAGACACCACCCTTTCCCTGCCTTCGACATCAACCTGAAGCAGGTCGCAGCCGATGACAAAGTCTGAGGCGTCGCACACGACACTAAAAGGACGATCCTCGTCAGGCAGCGCCAGGATAGGGGCGCTCTGTAAGCTCAGCTTGATCGCCTCAAAGGCTCGCTGAGCATCCGCAGGCCAGGACCAGTCTGTATCCTTCTTCAAAAGTGTCGTTAGTGGACTGGCCAACTCAGCGTAGTTCTCGCTGTACTTGTGCAAGTAGTTGGCGAGGCCGAGCCACTTGCGCAGATCCCGTTGGGAGGTAGGCACCGGCCACTGCGAGATCGCTTCGATCTTTTCGGGATCAGCGCGGACGCCATCCTTCCCAAAGAAGCAGCCCAGGAACGGGATTTCCTCAGCACCAAAGATGCATTTGTTGATGTTTGCATACAAACGGTTCTCCCGCATGCACATCAAGACGTCACGGAGGTGCGCAAGGTGCATCTCGACGTCTGTCTGCCCATCTTCAGCGTGGCTGTGAACGAAAATGCCGTCAAAGTACGTCTGTACGAAGTGCGGCAGCGGCCGGAAGAGCTGTGTCACCAAGCGATTAAGCGTTGCTGGTGCGTTGGATAGCCCTTGGGGCATCACCAACCATTCCTACAGCATCCCGCTGGGAGTGCTCACAGCCGTGAGAAGGATGTCAGACTCCCGCATCAGGAGCTGATAGTAGCCATCGACCATGTTGAGCGCGCTAAACACCGTGCAGCCCGCCATGTTGTTCTGCATCACATCCTTTCGAGGAATGGGCGTCGATGCGGGGATGGTGGCCGCGTTCAACTTGTTGAAAGCGTGTACCATGCGCCATTTCCCATTGGGTTTGCGTACGCAAAACGTCGGTGACGAATGAGGCGACTTCGACTCGCGCACCATGCCCGCGGCGTGCTTCGCTGCGAAGAAAGCGTCGATGACGTCGACTTGTTCCTTCGGAAGCGGCCACTGGCGCGTGGTGCAGTACTTCGTACCCGGCTCCAGGTCGATCTCGTGGCGCACACCCCGATCCGGGGGTAACACCGAAGGAGGGTCCTCCGATACCACGTCCGAAAATTCCTTCAACAGAGAGTAATAGGGATCCGAGGGGTCCTTCAGAATGGCTGCGCCATATCGTTGTTGTCTCTTCGAGACCCGCCCCTCTTCTAACACGTCAGGGTCCATGACCGAGAAGCTGTTCAGCTCGAGAGGCTCTTGTTCGCGGCGGAGAAGGACTAGGTCCTCCAGTTTCCCCGCCTTAAGCGATTCGAGGAACTCGACATAGGAAAGCTCTTCGAGCTCAAGGAGGTCCGACAACGTCGGTACTGGGGTCAGATCTTTCGCGATGCGATCGCCCGTGATCGCGTCAACAAACCACCGTTGCGCTGCGAACTCCGTCAGCGACTTTTCCTTCTTCGGCGACGGCTGAACCAGCCCGAACGGCTTGCGTAGTGGGAGTCTCTGCTCGACCACCCTTGTTGTTGGAAACACACACTTGTTCGGCCGAGCCGGCAAAGTGTCGTTCCCCGCGTGGCACCCGGTGCTCGTGCACGAACCCGTCGCGGGATGAGGAGGGGACATGACCCGCCAAAGCTCGATCCGCTAAGGGTTGGTGACTTGCACCTATGGTGCGACTCCGCCAGTCGATCCACAGCTCGTGCTTCACAAGCCAGGGCATGCCGAGGATCAGATCGTATCAATCATCTATGTCAAGGACATGAACGGTTCGACCGAATTAAAGTCGTCAATTTGACCGTCAAGGGGAGAAGGACCTTCCGCGTCGATACGATCGACCCAGTCGCTAGGCGAACAGATACGTTGCTATTACGCTTAGAGTCTTCTAAAGCTTAAGCATACAGTATGCTGTTCCTAGCCACACTGGCCTTCGTTGCGAAGTTATACGACGCACCCGAATCAATCAGGATGGTCATTGGTTCTTCGTATCCCTTGACGCTGGCGGTGACAACCACGAGGTTAGACCGCGCGGCGGCCACCGAGAGACACAACAGTGTCGTCCCTGGGACTTGCTCTCCTGGGCGGGGAGGTGGCGAAGCCACCGCCGTCCGAGACGAGCGAAGCCTCCCAGCAGGGCGTCCCGCGCCTTCTGGGAGTCGCCGTTTCCGACGCCGCGGAATCAATCATATTGAGTGACGACAACGCTGAAGTGGCTTTGCCACGAGCGTTCTCCATGGGTTGGTCGGGCAGTTCCGACGGAATGGCCCAACTCGTTGCACCCAAAGCAGCGACCACTCGCACGAAGCTTCTTCGCGCCGGCTCGGACTGACTCCGCCGCCGAGATCTCCATGTGAGTGGGGCCTTCTGACGTGTCGGTCAGACCCGCGTGTCCCTGCGCGGAGCGCACACAGTGATCCTCGAGAAGCGCGAGATGCACTGCATCATTAAAGGTCTTCGGCTGGCGGCGGAAGAGCTCGGTCCGCACTGGACCAGTACGGACGCCGTCCATGAATACCGTGACCTTCACCTCATCTGAGAGAGGAGCTCCGGCCATGGCTGCTTCCAAGTTCTGCAGCTCCATGACATAGTCTTGAAGGGAGCGCTTCCCTTGCTTGCAACGCAATAATAGGGAGCGATGGCGGTACGCCACATTGGCGAGCAAGAAGTTCTTGTGCAGCTCTTGTTCCATGAACGACCACGAGGTGAAGAATCCTGGAGACGACGTCTCATGAGCCATGGCCCAAGCCCGAGCCCGACCTCCGAGGTTGGACAGGGCGAAGGCGACCTGGGATCTCGGATCATAGATCTGTCCCGCGCTCAGCGCGATCTCGATCTCACGGATCCAGAAGACCAGGCTGTCCGACTCACTCCCATTAAACTTGGGAACCGTCATGTTGACTGCCTTGGTCGATCCTTGTCGCGATGCGAAGGTACCCAACTCGCGCGCTGCTGACTGTGCCGCACTCTGTGCTTCAACACGCATCGCAGAGCGAGCGGTATCCTGCGCGGCAGCGCTCACGTGGGCGATCAACGACGACTCGTACTTGTCCAAGCGTTCCACGCGTGCCCTTTGCTGCTCCACAGGAAGCGAGGGGAATCCAGCGAAAGCTGTCTCGCCCAGGAAGCTCACCATCTTCTCCAGCGTTGCCCAGTGGGCGTCCGAAAGATGAGGAAAGTCCTGCCGAGACGGCAACATGCTCCCTGAGTCATCCATGCTCAGAGAGACCTTGATGGTAGACAACCGCGCCGGTCGCGGGATTGACTACAAGTGATACCAGGTGTGACGGGAGTCACACGCACCTTTGCTTTGAGGAAGCGTAACGCGCTAACCACAACAGACACCCGGCGTCTCTGCTATCTTAGTTCGAGGCCCTGCCTTCTTAGTCGTTTGCTGGTACCGAGTACCGAACGACTTGCGAACTTCTTGGTTAGATTTAAACTGAACGTCTATTACTTTTGCTCACCAAGTCCTACTTACTATAAACTGTCTAATTAATGCACCTTCGAAGTAACCTGTTTCCAAATGGTTGGCTCTCAAGCCATGTCGACCTTGATAAGTACGCACCGTACTTATGGTCTCTCTTAGGTACGCACCGTACTTAAGGGCCAGTGTACGAAACACCACATGTGAGTGTGGCACATCACTATGTGACAACTCCATGTGTGTACGACACACTAGCGGGTTGGGTGCCATTAATAAGGGCCACGCCCCGTTACACCGACAGCCGCCTCGGCTTGCTCAAGCTTTGCATTTTCTAGTTGACGAAGGCGGCGTATCGGGCGGCGGGCTGGCTCAGCACCGCCGCTGATGTCCATCACCGGAAAAACTTCTCCTCCATCTCTTCCCGCGACGTCTGCTTGCTGCTCTGCAACCGCATAATCTACCGGAGGCTGAGTCACCGTCGCGATTGACTCGGCTTATATGGGTACGGACGCAACAGAACAGCCGCTCAGAAATATCACTGCCAGGGTGGCGACTGCAGGTAGTGCTAGTGCTCTTGCTGTTAAGCACCTGGTTGGCCAGTCCGTCCGCCGTGCGGTTCTTGAGTTGATCGATGTGCGTCAGAGTATACTTACTCAACCGACTGCTGGTCCCGTACGCGGCGACGCAGGCGAAGCTGTGACGGCCCTCTGCATCCCCAGTGGCCAGTGACTTGCTCAATCACGAGCGTGCTATCGCCATCGGAGGTGGGAAATGCCGTGGTGCACGGCGCTAGTGACACCAGCCAACAAACCGGCATACTCGGCAACATTGTTCGTCCTGCTGCCCGGTAGGTACTGCGCACAACTCCACACGATGGCACCCGAAGGACTGAACAATGCGGCACCAGCACCTCCCGGCCCTGGGTTCCCACTGCAGGCTCCATCAAACGGCAACAGCCATTCGCCAGTGAGTCTAGGGGATGGCTGCAGTGGAGGCTGTCACCCAGCTACGGTTCATATTTCGGTGGTCGACGGCCTCAGTTGCCCTCGTCGCAGCCGACGCGAAAGTTGAAGCCTCAGGGCCGACGGCAGAGCCTCCGCGCACAGTCAGATAGCTCGTCTCAGGACAGTCTGTCAGAGTCTGACACAGTCGTGCACAGTCACTTGCATTTTCTCGTGTATCGATTCGCCATCTGGTGGACTCGGCACGTGCTCGTCAGGTTTCTCTTTAAAGACGATGCCGTTGTGCGCAGATCGTCCTGTCCAAATATGTAAAACGGCCAGTAAAACAGGAGTGATGGTCGCTTGAGGCGCAAACTCGTTGATTTTCACTAAGTCTTCAGCAGCGATGAAGATGAATTTCACAGAGTCTTCAGTGCACGAATCTCTGTGTTATGATACTGAAACCGAGCGAGACGAATAATCGACGTTGTGCTTACATTGCTTTAAGTGCTAGGCTCAGGTATCTGTATCTGAAGAACTGCATGGTGGCCGTCGAGTCTGCCGAAAGCCTGTCAATCCTGCATGCTGCAGCAGAAGTTCGAAAAACCACCCCGCAGTTGTAGTCGTCGACCTGGGGCACCCAAACCACTTGCTTGAAGTGAAAGCGCCGCGGAGAAGGAAGCGAAGGAAGCAAAGGCAGCAACTCCTTGCACAAATAGGTTCTTAGCGCCTCGAAACGGTCACCTGTCTTCTGCGGGTCGTAGATCGTTATCGAGTGCTCGCTGAAGTTCACAGCGACAGCGCACCAGTGGTCCGAGCTGTAGTGGATCACTGCGAGAAACCAGAAATTCTCTTTTTTATCTACGGGTTCATCATCACCTCTAGCGTCTCCAGAAAGCTCCAACTTCCTCGCGGCAACACGCAATTCACCCCACACTTTCTCCGCTTCGATACTTGCCCTATCGAAACAAGGAAACCGTAAAATGTGTGATGGAATTGTGAAAATCGCGTACTCGTCTGGTAGTGGTGAATCAAACCGCGCAGACACAAGTCCATGCAGGAGAGCTCCACTGGCAAACGACTGCGTAGTAATGTCAACCAATAGAGATCGCCTAGTACATCAATACTTTTCAGTCGCTCAATCACATTGTCCTTTTCGAGACAGTCTTCTCTCCAGACATCCACTTCGGGGTATGGGGCAAGCAGACTCACCTTCGAAACCCACTTGATCGTCTTCTTCATGTTTGCAAACGAGCCATCGCGACATGCCGCCGTTTCATTGGCTCCAGCATCTCCACGCTGTAAACGACCCGACCAACCTTAACGGACAAGATCCACTTGGGTATTCGCCGCCCGTGGTTGCTAAACCTTCGGTTTTGGAATAGAGAGATTTGCGACTTGCATGTCGCGATTCGTCGCGTTGGTAGCACTGGTATGATCTGGTTTGGGGTGGTCGGAGGGGCGTGTAACTTTTCCAGAACTGTTTTTTTTCGTCGACCGGGTCCGGACCAGCACCGAAATTGCCTCCAGCGCCTGTGCGTCGTTTATGACGCAGCCAGTTTTGTGAGCCTTAACTACGGTCTCCATCGTTGGAGTTGACCCGGATGCTACCGCATGCACCAGCCGCGTTGCCTGCCGAAGTCCATCAGATGCATTCTTCTTGCGTGAAGCTCTCGCCGCCTTAGCGTGACCCGCTCTCTTCGTCGACGTAGCGATAGACCAATTGGCTACGTCTCGCGCTTCAGGGGTATTGTCGCTGGCTTCAGCTACCCCTCGAGCCTTGGTTTAACCTTCATAGGACGCCACAGTCTCTGACTATTCCACCGTCTCTGACTGTCGCACAGTCTGAGACTGAATCTCCGCTTCATCATGTCGAACATCCTCTACAGTTCCACCTTCAACCGAACCATGTCTGTCTTCATTCTCTGCAATCTGACGTAGTCTCAAAGCGTCGTCGTCGAGTTCGTTCGTGAGGCCGTAGACAGATCGTCCTGTCGGCGACATCTGCGACTCCTTATCACTGTATACTTCGATAGGGTCGACATGATCCTCACCAGGTTCGTGGGCGGCGGGCTTTGGGCGTCGAACTGAACAGAGGGGACAGAGGCATCCTCCTGAGGCTGAAGAGGGGCGTTGTCGTCGAGAGATAAGCTGTGCATTCCACATCCGCGACTGGGACGGTATCGTCTTGATTTGCCTCAAGGCGCGGTCACTTTTTCCCATTGCGGCATACGGTGAGAATGTTCGCGAGAAGCGTTTTCAGCTCAGTGTGACCGTCGGTGCCCCACGACGCACCAACATCAGCAATCTGACGTCCAAATATGAGGAGCTCGTTGAATTTCTCGTTTCGGGGTTTTGATCGACGGCCGCCATCCGTTTGAATGATCCTATCTTCGTAGGGCACGCCAACCTCGTCCATACTGTCCCTTCGCAGCTTCACGTAATTCTTGACGAGCCATCGTGGGTGAATGATCGTTTCAGGCACCAGAGAGCTGCAGCCGATACGTTTTCGGTAGTATTTGATGTGCCGACACGGCAGCAACCTCGCCACCAGGAAAATGCACGAGCACGTCCAGCTCCTTTGTTCAGCATGTATTCCTCGGGACTATCCTCTTCCTTGTCAGCCGTGTATTGCATCATCACGTATGGCCCCACTGGATTGTGCCGATACTCTGTCGTGGACAAGAGCGAAAATACATACTGTCATAGAAAATACATACTGTCATAGTGTTGCTTGAAAAGCTCCACCGCGTGCCTCGACACTGTGTTTAACAGAGTGTCCATCTCAGCGTCGAACTCGTTGTTCATGTACACGCCTCTCTTCTTCATCGATCGTGCCCAAATCTTCTCGTTCACGGTCTGCCAGAAAAGAATAGCTTCGACACATCGTCGAGCGTTGTAAATTTGTTTACCAGGGTCTTCAGCTTTTGCTCGACTCAAGTCTACACAAAAACACAAAACGATAGTTAGCCACAGAACCGACCGCAGATGTATAAAACAATACGAACCTGTTGTTGGTCTGATTCCCCATGTGCGGAACGTTTCCTCGATAAATAGAGCTCCATCTCTTCTTGTATTGAGTCCAGTTTCGGTCGAAGTAGTCGAACCACGCCCGAACCCTGGACTCTGACCGAAGAACCACTTTCATCGTGTCGATGACTTCATCGTATGACTTTTCCGTTGGCGCGCTCACTAGTAACGTGATCAAACGCTTCATCTCCCTTTTCGTCCAAGCGTCCAAGTTGTACCGTTCCTTGGCTACTTCTTCCTGCAAATACTTCACCGCGTGGAAGTGGCACAACAGGATGCGGATGCCAGGAAACTCCTCGTCCAAAACAGCCAGCTTGGTGAAGTGTTTGTCAATCATGATAACTGCCAGTGAATCGAACGACGGACAACTCTCCTTGAACTGTTTACACGCCACGCCTAAAGTTTCCTTCCGTTCATTCTCCAGCAAGTAATGCTGTCAAATGCCACTAGGAATACAAGCACATACCGATGTTAAAATACTGCGAAGAAGCGCTGCACATTTTGATACTGTGCCACACTCTAAAACTGTTATCCACTCCAAGAATCCTCACCTGAACATGCTGACCCTTCCCCATAGCGTCGTGAACCATAAAGCTGAAAAGCTTGTAGTTCGAGGAGTTGGTGTCGTGAGTGGCATCAATAAGAAGAAGCTCGGGAAAGTCTCGAACATAGTTCGCATGTGCGACGACTGGATTGAAATACACTCAACGACATCCTGCATAACAAATTCAAGTGAGATTAAATTCAAATACGCAGTCGGCTTCATAATTGTCATGTTACCTCCTCATTCGTGTACACGCGCGTGTATTCCCAGACTTGGCCGAGAAATCTTCGAGGATAGCGCGTATGCGTTTCTCCATCGTGGGGTAGTCGTAAGATTCCTTCTGCAGCCGGGTCACCAAGTTGCGCACGTCCTTCATGTGGGGTTCCGAAGTTGAGTTCTCGGTTATAAACTCCAGAATGCTCTTCCGGTTAGCGCCAGCACGATGAAGCGTGCGGACCGTGGCCAAAACGTCTTCGTCAGAGACTTGGCGGAGCTCATGATAGTTCTGGTATATCTCCCGACTAATTTCGTGGATGACCCGTTATCTGTTTCGTCACGCAGACTTCCCATCCGCCAGTTTCCTTCACACAAGCATTGATCTACACGACGACAATGTAAGCGCTTGAGCTGAGAGCGACCGATAAACAAATACACAACGTCTTACCTGCGCAGGACACCCGGCCTTCCTCGAATGTTGGTTTGGTCGAGTTCCGCGACATCTACCGGTTCTTGGCGTTCCATGATGCGTGCAGACGTACGTCTTATTGTAGAATTGTACTTCCTCAGGAATCAACTTTGTGGGCGCACGACTGTTGCGAATTACCACATTCCGCCGGCGAACAGGAGTGGCCGTACGAATGGAGGGGGAGTAAAGCTGCGAGCAACAACAAACAACGTCAGAACCAACCAGAGATAAATACGTAACCACAAACAACGTCAGAACTAACCAGAGATAAATATACAGTCTAGAACTGTGCCACATACCTCGAATGCTCGCTTGCTGTAGTTCCCTAAGTAGCTGTCGAAATCGTCCCAATCTGCGAACAGCTTGGCGTCTAGTTCCGGAAGGTGAACGAGGTCGTCACGGGGGAAGCGTTCGGACTCCTCGACCTGCGCTTCTGCTGCGGCCGTCGCGTCGGGCTGGGTCGTGTCGTCACTCGATCCTGATGAGCCGTCCAACGAGCCTGAACCGCTATCATACTCTACTGAGCGCCTACGCAACTTAGCTTTCGGCCGCTTTGGATGCTTGCAGCCATGAACACTGCTCCCGGGCCTTTTCTTGAGTGTCTGTTGATGCGTACACAGGGAATCTTCGGACCCGGTCGCACTCCCGCCGCCCTCGTCGTTCCAATCGCTGCCAGATGAAGCGTCGTCCTCATTATCGTCTTGCTCGATGACCGTGTGGCGGCGCCGCGCCCAGGCGTGCTGACGGGGCATACTCGCGACCACGGTGGCGTTCCTAGTTGCGTGGCTGTGCTTCTTAGTGGGCGGATTTCAACTGGGGGACAGGGGTGAGGTCGGCAGCCCCCAAAATTGAGCGGAGCAGGATGGTCAGTGGATGCGGGGAAAGCCCTATGCGTGGTTTAGGGGATACACATCCCACTACGACCTCACCGACGCCCCTTTTATTGACTGTGTACGAAGCCACTCTCCAGGGCCGACCGAGTCCATGTGCATCGGCTCGTCAATTGCAGTACCGGCTACGAGTTGGCACTGCGGTGGGAGAGCCCGCTGCTGCGGTGTATCTTCAACTGCAGTATCGAGAACTGCATCGGCAACACTCGCAGCAGTCTGAGTGGTATCATTTAATACTCCAGTGTCCTGCCGCTGGAAAACGGACGCGAGATGTAACGGGGTGTTCCAGTTACATAAGTAGTTAGACAAGATATACATAAGTAGGTAGACAGAGAGACAAAAGTAGGTACAAAAGCACACGGATAGCGTGTGCTTCGTGTCAGCCTGTCATTGGTTGAAAGTGGGGAGCCATTTCAACCAATCAGGTGACAGTTTGCATTTGAGTGGCCCCGAAGGCAATTAAAACAAAACAGAGTTAAATTTGCCACAAAGTCCCTACTTAGGCTCAGTCTGCTGAGTCTCTCCACGCTTCCTCGCATCTTATAGTGTACGCTAGTGACGGACACACCTGGCCCGTAACACCTGGTAGCACTTTGTAGTCCTTCCAACGACCAAGATCGAGACCAAGAGCACGATGAGGCAAGTACTGGGTACTGACGGTTCCGGCGGGACCCTGGAGCACACGAGCTTTCCTCATCTTACGACGATCGAGTGGAAGGCGCTCCATCGCCTCGCCGCGGTTACCGGCGAGGCCGTCGTCGCGACGCTGCTGAGTTCGGCAGCGCCAGACGCCCAACGCCAAGCCGCCCAAGCGTTCATGGAACGAGAGCTCGCCGAAGCCAATCGGCGAGTAAAAACTCCCTCGCGTTCCACGAGAGGCGATGTCGTTAAAATGGAGACCTCCGCGTACTCTGGCGCTGGCCAAAACCGGCTGCCGCTGAATCGGTGGTTCCGCGAGATCGACATCGCGATCGCCTCGAGGCTCCTCGACGCTGAGTCGGCGAAGGTCAACTTCCTGCTCTCCCGACTGAGCGGGAAAGCCAAGGAGTGGGCTCTAGGCACGCTCGTTACCGACGCCTCCGCCTTTCCGACCCTGGAGGCCATCCAGAAGGACCTACGACTCGCGTTCGAGCCCCCGCAAGATGAGTCTCGAACGCGCGCGACGTTCTTCGCTCCCCGGCAGGGCAAGCTGTCCATGCGCGACTACGTGCAGAAGACGCGTCATCTGGTTTTGTGCATTGTCACGAACCCGATCGACGTCGCCTCTCAAGTGCACGTCTTCATCTTCGGAATGCGTGAGGGCATGACTCGAAACTGCCTCACGCGAGCGGAGCCTGCGACACTTGAAGCTGCGTTCGCACTCGCGCTGCGCGAGGACTACACGGTGGCGTCATCCTACGCGCGAGCGCTAACGCCGGATGCTAGAGCTGCTGCTCCCGAGCCCATGGAGTTCGATGCCATCGAAGTCGAGTCGAGGTCGCGGTCCTTCTCGACTTTTCGAGGCCCCCGATCTACCAACGACAGTCGGCAGCTGACCTGCTACCGCTGTCGCAAGCCTGGCCATCGCGCAGCTGTGTGTCGCGCTCCAGCGCCGGTGCTTGCCAGCGCTGAGGTCGTCGGCGATGCCGACGACAATTACCCGGCCGTTCATTCAAAAAACGGTCGGGACCAGTAGGTGCGGGGCGCCCTACTGGCTGGAATGGAGGTCCGGGTCCCCCGGTGGCGACCGATCCTCCTAGCCCCCGTGCTTTACGCACACTTCAACGCCACCACCACGTCCGACGACCCAAGGCTGATCCTCGTCAGTCTCCACGTCGCCGGCGCGGAGCGGCCGCTCCGCGCGTTGCTTGACTCGGGAGCCACGAACAACTTCATTCGTGACGACTGCCTCGACCTCCTCCCGCCGCATGTTCGCGTGCAGGACGGTTCGGGCGAGATCGTCGTGAAGTTGGCAGACGGCAAGCCCCACCGCGCTCCGCGGCGGGCTGTGTCGTTGTCATACACGTTCGACGGCTTCTCCACCAACGACGACTTCTTGGTCATCAAGCTGAACTACGCCTTCGACTGCATCTTGGGCATGCCTTGGCTTGCTCGCCACCAGCCCAAGATCGACTGGCTAGCCCGTTCGGTTCAACAGCGCGTTGGCTTCGACGTCAGCGAAGTGTTCACTCACCTTCTCGTCGCCCCGACGCCCCACGTCGCAGTCGTGGATCGATCATCCACGACTCAACCCCCACAGCAAGCGAGCGACGGCCCTCGCTGTGTGGTGTGCGCGACCGCCGTTGTCGGAACAAACAACGTGTCATCCTCGCGAGCGCGCGAGGACCTGAGGAACAACGCGGTCGAGCAGGGGCTCCCGCTTGTGAATGCGATGGTCGAGGAGCGGCTCCCGTTCGCTGATGATTCCGTCGCGCAGGACCGATCTCTGCGCGACACCGGCGTGGTCGGGAATGAGCTCCCACGCCTAGAGGAGGGTGAAGTGTCATCCAGCGAATCCTCATCCAGCGAGACTTCGGCCTCGAGCAGCGGCTCGCGGCGACTGAGGAAGTCCAAGCGCAACCGGTCCGGACGTCGGCGCCTTCGCCGATCGTCTCCAGCGGCCCATGACGCCTCGACCAGCGAGGTGCTCAACGTCGTAGAGTACTCGGAGGACTCCCCGAACCGAGTACGGGCAATCGCAGTGGCGAACCCTCCCTCCAATGCAGCAACCATCACGCGACTTCCAGGCCTCTCGTGGAAGCACTTCCTCCGCGACTTGAAGGCTGGTGAGATTGAGCAGGTATGAGCCCTGACTCGACGGATACGGCCGCCCACGCGATCAGCGACGACGTGTCGTCGTCGCAGCCGAAGGCGGCTGAGCCCAAGTCCGCGCGCGAGGAGCGCTTTGCGACGCAGTCATGGCAGGCGCTGCAAGACTCAGGAAACCCGGTGAACTCGCTTGCCCGCGAGTACGAGGATGTCTTCCCTGACAAGATTCCAGCGGAACTCCCTGCCGAGCGAGGCGTTCGGCACGAGATCGACCTCGTGCCTGGATCGAAGTACTGTGTGACGCGACAGTGGCCGCTACCACGGGACCAAGTCCAAGCCATCGAGGACTTCTTCGAACGCCGTCGCAAGGCCGGGCACGTGCGTGAGATCATCTCTCCGCATTCGAGCCCGACGTTCTGCGTCAAGAAGGCGACCGGCGGATGGCGCATCGTGCACGCTTTCAACAAGCTGAACGATGCCACCATCCCCGCGCAGACGCCCATTCCTCGGAAAGACATGATCCTTGACACCATGTCTGGCAGTGTCATCTACAGCGCGATCGATCTGACGGACGGCTTCTATCAGATCCTCATGCGAGAGAGAGACGTTCCGCTCACGGCTGTGAGTACTCCCAGCGGGATGCTCTGGGAGTGGTTGGTGATGCCGCAAGGCTTGAAGAACGCACCTGCCACTTTCAAGCGCATGGTCTCTCACGTGTTGCGTCCGCTCCGAGCCTTCGCCCCGAGCTACTTCGATGACATCTCCGTGCACAGCCGCGCTGAAGACGGTCTCAGTGCTGTCGACGTGCATCTCCGGCACCTGCGGCAGGTCTTCGAGAAGATGCGCGAGAACAAGCTGTACGCAAATCTGAAGAAGTGCGTGTTCTGCGCGCCGAAGATTCCGGTGCTGGGTTGCTACGTCAGCAAGAGTGGCGTTCGCGCCGACCCGGAGAAGATTTCCTCGATCTGTTCTTGGCCAACGCCCAAGAACCAGACGGAGCTGCGTCAATGGCTGGGCCTCGCGAACTACCTCCACAAGTACACGAAGGACTACGCGGCTCTGATCCAGCCGATGTCATCCTTGCTGAAGAAGGACGTGTCGTGGGACAAGCGTCCCGAACATCAGGACGCGTTCAACGCTGAGAAGAAGAGCCTCGCGTCTGCGCCCGTCTTGATGTTGCCTGATACATCAAGACCCTTCCACGTCGTGTGCGACGCAAGCGACTTTGCCATCGGGTGCGCGCTCATGCAGTTCGACGATGATGGCCGTGAACGCGTCGTGGTTACCAATCACGACAGATGAAGCCGGCGCAGAAGAACTATCCTGTGCACGACAAGGAACTCCTCGCGATGCGCTACGCTCTGATCAAGTTCAGAGTGTACCTCCTCGGCGAGCCGACGTTCGCTGTGTACACGGACCATGCTTCGCTTCGAACCGCGATGAAGTGCCCGCACCTCTCTCAACGCATGGTGCGATGGCTCTCGTTCTTCGCCGAGTACAACTTCGTCGTTCACTACAAGCCAGGCAAGAACAACATTCTTGCCGATGCGCTCTCCCGGCGTCCCGACTACGATCCTCGCCGCGAAACTCGTCATCAGGAGCTTCCTGATGACGAAGACGACGACGACGACTGTGCTGCGTGTATCACGCTGGGCATCAACGCCACAGTGTCAAGTCCCGTTCTGCCGCTGCGTCAGCAGATCGCTGACGCGTACGACGACGACGACTACTACGCTGGGATTCGCCACCTCTGCGATCCAACCCCGGAGACGTTGGCGAAGTTGACGCGCCCAACGCGCGACGCGATCACGCGTTATGAGCTCGATGGTGATCTTCTGACGTATACCATCGACACGTTTGATACGCCGCGAATCGTCATCCCCGCAGATGACGATCTTCGTGCTCGTCTGGTTCACGAGTACCATGACGCTCCGGCTGGAGGTCATCTCGGTCGCGAGAAGACGTTCGCAGCCCTGTCCCGCGACTTCTTCTGGCCCTGGATGTACAAGTGGATCCGGAAATGGGTTCGATCCTGCGAGATCTGGTAGCGCGTGAAACCTGCAGCATCGAAGCAGGCTCCATTACGTCCGCTTCCCATCGCCACAAGCGCGTGGCGATCAGTCAGCATGGACTTCATCTTCGGCCTCCCGTGCGACGCTGAGGGCAGCACCGGCGTCCTCGTCTTCGTCGATCGAAGTAACCGCTGACGACTCAGCGGAGCTGTTCCTCGACCTGGTGTTCCGCCACCACGGTCTTCCGGAGTCGATCGTCTCTGACCGCGATCCCCGCTTCACGTCCGCGTTCTGGACGCGCCTGTTCCAGCTCCTGGGCACGCGCCTGCTCATGTCGACGGCGGCGCATCCGGAGACGGATGAGCAAACGGAGCGTGCCAACCGCGTCCTCGAGGACGTCCTGCGGAGCTACGCGACGTCATTCGTCTCCTGGAGCTCGTTCTTGCCAATGGCCGAGTTCGCGCGGAACAACGTGACCCACTCGTCGACAGGGCTGACGCCGTTCTTCGTGAACAACGCGCGGCACCCGCGCGTTCCAGCTCTTCTCGCCGTGCGTGGTTCCACCCACTCGGCGGGCTCCACTCTTGGTGGGGGAGGATTGGCACCGACGGCAGCGTCGGCGCAGACATCGAGTGATCTCCCGCCAGCCGAGGGCTACGCACTCTACAGCGTGGCATACGACGACCTATGTGCGACTGACGCGGCGGCGTCAGCCGCGTCCGGATCCGACGTCGCGAACTTCGCCCCGAAAGCAGCTTCGACGCCGATTTACTCGGCCGCCGTTTCCGACTTCCTGTTGCACCGTCAAGCCGTCACGCGTTTTGTCCGCGACGCGCTCCAAGCTGCTGTTGACAAGCAGAAGGTGAAAGCAGATCGGCGGGGCCGGAAGAACATGTCGTCCTTCCGGCGAGGCGAGCGAGTGCTTCTATCCACGGACGGCATCCAAGGCACTGCGGTTACGAACTTGGGTGCGAACAAACTCGCGCCACGTTTTATTGGTCCCTTCAAGATCCTGAAGGTTCTCGGCGATGCCTACACGGTAGACATTCCTACCGCGATGCGACTCCACCCGACGTTCTACGTCGGGCGCCCCAAGCCATACGTTCCTGCGACAATTCCCGCGCCTGACGCCCCACGCTCTCAGCAGGCGCGTAGTCGGAGATCCCCTGACGACGACGCTGGCGACGAGTCGGCCAGAGCCCTCGCGTCCCCCGCGAGGGCGTCGCAGAGCGTGGTCCACCGCAGACGAGCGTCTCCAAGTGACGAAGCCGCTCCATCATCTCGTGCCGACCTTGCCCCGACCGAGTCGCAGCAGCCTCGATACCACCTCGATGCTCCCCCGCCGCTTGTGGATGCATCGGGCGAGCAACGCTGGATCGGGGAACGCTTCATTGATCACGATATGCGCGTGGATCGTGCGGAGCTTCCTCACGTAGCCCCAACGCTGCGAATACGCGATCATGTCGTCGACGGGCCAGAGAAGCACTACCGGGTGCGCTGGCTTGGACACTCGCCGTCGGATGATACATGGGAACCACGGCGGCGACTACTTGAAGATGTCCCCAACGTAGTGGACGACTACGAGGCCACACTCGGGCAGGTGAACGCGAGCGACAACGACGACCCCGACTACGTTCGCAGCATTGCGAGCGTCCCCGCGACCGGCATCGAGAACGACAATGACGACGACACACCGGTTGCGAGTCGCGGCGCTCACCGCCGCAACTAAGAAGAAGTGGTGACATCGGCCGGGATTGATCCGGCGATCTCCTGCATGACAAGGCGGGTTAGTACGACTGGGCCAGCGGCGCGACGACTCTCAGCGTGGCGACGAACATACATTCCAGCTGCTCCTCTAGCCAGCGCTCATCGTGGGCATCCTGCAACACCAAGACGTCTCCGCGTCCTTCGGAGGCTCACGCAAAACATCGGCGAGATGTGCGAAGCTGTTGGCATCGACGGCTCACGTGAGGATCGAACTCACGTGTACTGCGTGGAACGTGCGCAGCTAACCAGCCTCGCCACGCTGTCGCAACGACTTCGAGGGTCCATCCGTTCGCTGGGGTGTCTTCGGTCGGCTCCCACGTTCTCCGTTGATCTTCACTTGCCCCCACGATGCGTGAGTGCAGCTTTGAGAGGGGGGGTGATGTAACGGGGTGTTCCAGTTACATAAGTAGGTAGACAAGATATACATAAGTAGGTAGACAGAGAGACAAAAGTAGGTACAAAAGCACACGGATAGCGTGTGCTTCGTGTCAGCCTGTCATTGGTTGAAAGTGGGGAGCCATTTCAACCAATCAGGTGACAGTTTGCATTTGAGTGGCCCCGAAGGCCATTAAAACAAAACAGAGTTAAATTTGCCACAAAGTCCCTACTTAGGCTCAGTCTGCTGAGTCTCTCCGCGCTGCCTCGCATCTTATAGTGTACGCTAGTGACGGACACACCTGGCCAGTAACACGAGATCCCGCCGCGTGACTTGACTCAGGTGTGTGGGTTTAGCCTGATCTGCTGCACCTAGTGGTGAGGACGTAGCTTGCCGTGTCATGGCGTCTTGGTGAGACACGGTGGGCGGTACCTCCTCCGAAGTGTAGCCATCCACGTGTACTTGGGGGCTATTGCCGGGGCTCATCGCCGCAGGAATCCCTAGCAGCACACTTCGCTGCTGTGTGGTGCCATCAGCAAGAACCCAGCTGTCTGTAGGGGTATCAGGGACAGCATCGGTCTCTGTTCGACGAGGTCCTCACCGTGTAGTTGGTCGGGTTGGCGCCGCCGCAGCAGCAGCGGTCAGACGACGAGCGTCAACCCAACTTGTTGTCGGGGTGTCCGGGATTAGCTCGGGCTGCACTAGAACAGCGTCGTCCTTGCTCTAGTGTATCGGGGGAGCAGTGTATTTGTGTATGATTCCAGCCCGTAGAGTCACCAAGAGCTGTGCGCATGCAGACGGTGATGAAGTAAGTGACGTCGCGGCGTGCATGACGTCGAAGTTTGCTTAGAATAGGTTTACAAAACTACGGTTGTTCAATAGCTTCTCATATCACTCCACTCACTCACGCTGCCTTGTAATAGCGACAGCGGACGTTCATCAAAGGGGGAGACCGAGTCCAAAAGAGGACCCAGCACTGCAACCACCAACATCCTGAGTCAATGAATGAAGTCGAATACGATCATCAAAGTTATTGAAATTCAAAGTGTTCGTGTTACTAGTTAAGAAATCGCTCCTGAAGTCATAAATAGTTAGGTAGTGTTCTGTGCGAACTATCGGTGGAGGATGTTCCTCGCTTAACTGGGTTTGACAGCGGTTCCCTATAAGGGTAGGGCCCTGTAGGTCATGAAGGCCAATGTTCCATCTAGTTGCGGCCGGTGTTTGACGGAGTCCCCCCGGTCTCCGTCGCCCGACTGTCCCTCTGTTGGTCGTGCTAGTTTCGCCTGTGCTTGCTGCAATGATCTGCCCAAATGCGGCGACTTGAGCTGATGCTTGACGCTGAGATCCATTTGTCGAGCCACTTTGCCTCTCATTTCAAAAGACCCAACTCTGTTGTCAGAACGTTGTGGTTCCCACCAGCCACTGCTCCGAGCGCCCCGTACACTAGCGCTGACAGCTGGACTCTCCAGCCCTGTTGTTCAAGGTGTCGCTTGACACCCGCGTATTTCTTGCGCTTTTGGTCAGCGATTCGCGCCATGGCTGAGCAGGACGGTGCGTCGTCTGTCTGTTCCTCGTAGGTCACGGCGAGATCCACGATAGCCACCGTGCGCTTAGTTCGATTGTATAGCTGCTCATCCGGTCGCAGTTCCGGTCCTGGCATTGTGGGCACTGTTTGATCGACGAGCAGCTCCAGCTGCTCTCGTCGACTGCGTGAGGAGCCTTCAATGGCACCGGAGATCAGCTTAAGGATCTTGTCGTGGCGTCCACGGACCGCATCCTCAGTTCCTTTGCAGTGGCCCAATACGTGGCCCAGCGTCTCCTTCCACGCGCACCCTGGGTGTCGACAAGTCGCATGATTGCGAAGGCGTCTGCGCTGCAGAACACTGTTTGTGTCAATTTGGTTCAGTCGTGCTGCAATAGCGAACCGGTAGTCCGCCTCCCAGAGGTTTCTTGGGCTAGTCAGAAAAGAGCTGCCAACGCCACCAATAGCTCGAGCAACGCGACCTTGATCTTTCATTGCTGTCCATCTACGCCAGTGTCGGTATTTGAGGTGCTTTTGATTTGGCGTAGAACAGTGCGGTGGTCGAGCCAGCCGTCATGATAGTGAACTCGCAGTTGTAGTGGCGCCGCAGAAGCTCCTGTATCAACCTGGGCAGGTGCCGTCTCTAACGTGAGGTCAAATGCTTCGAGATGACGCTGAATGTCTATCCACATGGAGCCGACGTCGCTGTAGTGTCGCTTCTTCGGTGCGTGCACTGAGTTGCCAAGCCTCGAGTTTAACAGGAGCTCACAGAGCTCGCCCTCACGCGTCGCCCAGTGTGAGTTGTCTAGGTGGTGGCGCGCCGCTGCAATTTCTCGCAGTTGCACTCGTGCAATACGCTGAATGGCAGGGTCTGGCGAGTGAAGCACCTGCCAGCCAAACGCGAGCTGAAGAGCCCCATGTAGCTCCGTAAGTGGTAGCAGTCCAAGTCCACCTCGAGTCACTGGTGCGTAGAAAGATTCATTCGTCGACTGAGGAGGTAGATGCTATAGCCGCCGGAGCCGCCGGAGCCCACGCACCAAATGCCGATCGAAACCAGCAAGCTGTTGGTGGAAGGGCCGCAGGTGCCTCAGCGCGTAGTCGATGCGCGGATAGAGATAAGTCTTCACAGCCTTGACAACTTGCCAGGGGGCAAGGCCGGACTGGACAAGAGCAGTCGCATCGTGCTTCAGCTCCGTGATGGCTGGCTCGAGTTCGACCCGGCTTCGGACGTGGTCGAACCCGCCGCCAATGCCGAGGTAGGTATAGCCTTGGTGTCGTGACAGGCTGGGAATCGGAACATCATCGACACTGAGCTTCATGTCCACCGCCACCAATGTGCTGCATGCGTTTCGCTCCAGCGAGAGCGAGCGGCATTTCGCCGGATTAGCTCGAAGTCCCGTCCAGCGCAGGAAATCCACGACCAGGTTGTGCTGGGAGGTGATGCCTGCTGCGGTGGTACTGAAGACCTTCAGGTCGTCAGCGTACGCGCAGGCGCCGGGTCGATCCTCACCAGATAATGGCACTCCAGCGTTAGGCAGGTGCTCCCAGCGCAAGGAGCAGTGGCGTGAGCACAACGGTAAACAGATGTGGACTTAGGGGGCAGCCTTGAAAAACGCCGACCTTCAGGCGTACCGCCGCCGTGGGGCCGTCCACAGCATTTGCAATGACGAAGGCGGCGTCAGAGTAGTTACCACGACAGCGCTCGATGAACGATGGAGGCGCTCCCAGCAGCCCCAGTATGTAGCGTAGGACCTCGTGAAGCACGCTGCCAAACGCATTTTCCAAGTCGTACCAAATCATGCGAAGCTCGCGCTTTTTACGGCGAACTTGGTCCACCGAGGTCGATACCATGAAGTTATGTTCGCCACATCCGTTCACGGCTCGAAAGCCTTTCTGCGCTGCGGCATGCCGCTCGTTGAGCTCCATCCAGCGCGTGAAGCGCTTTGCTAGCACTCCAGCATAAATCTTTTAGATGGCTTGTTGCAAACAGATTGGCCTCCAGTTATGAGGATCATCACGGTCTCCCTTTTTGTAGATCAGTGTCACCGTTCCTAGTTTCCAGCTCAAAGGTATGCGCTAGTGATCCCAGCAACATTTGTAAGCGGCCGACAATGCTGGAAGGAGTTGCGACGAGAACTGCTTGTAAAATGTCGTACCCAACCCCATCGAGTCCTGGACTGGATCCTGGCTTTAAGCTCTGGAGTTGCAGCTCAATGTCCTCCGCTGAAGGAGCTTCTGTCAGGAGCTCTGGGCTTGCTGTTGCTACGGGAAGGCGCGCCATTGCCTCTCGAAAAGCTGATCCGACTGGCGCCTCCGGGTCGAAGGTCTTGCGCGGCGTGTTGACATCTTGAAATGCTGCCACAGGCGAGTCCCAGGTATCGGGCACCTGTTTGGGTCGGGTGGACCATTTGCACTCGTCCGTCGCAGCACTTGCCGCTGGTTGTGCCCGATCATCACGAGCACGTTCGAGAATCCCAGCGACACATGATTATTCGTTCTGACCAACTCGTGCCGGAGAAGCTGCTGGCGCTGCGATTTCCGGATTCGGCCAACCTTGCGGCGCGCCTTGTAGATGGCCTTGCGACTGCGTGAGCTGTTCTGTTCTACAGCACTCAGGTTATTCAGTGCTTCGTCGAGCCTCCGCTCTCTGCAAAATGGCGTCGTGCGTGGGGGGCAACGACGGCGCTGCTTTCTCCGTTGATTATTATCAGGGTGCTCGACAGCACCGCTCCAGGTCTGGCGAGCACCGGTCGGTCGATGATGCTCTCGGTTTTGCTCTGAACTCGGGCCGATGCTGCCGTGAAAAACTGTAATTTTTCGTAAATGAGGTATGGCAGTGCTGTGATACAGCCTTTGGCAGCTTCCCAGTTCGCCGCGTCAGTGATTTTAGCGAGTAGCGTTGCACCCAGACGCTTCATGGTCTCCGCTGCAGCGTCTGCACCTCAACTGAGATAGACTTGAGTGAGTTGCGCCCTGTTGAAGTGGGCGAGCAACTGGAGCCCGCGATTGTTGCCTCGAGTGATGTGAATATGGAGGAACATGACAACGATGACGGACCCCAGGCTGATCTTGACGATGGAGAAATGTACTTGCCAATGAACATCGGAGGTGATACCATCCCCCAGCGTCGTCCCCGGCTCCGATCACCGACTACGAGGCAGTCACCATCTGAGTGAACGCCACAAACCGACTCGGTACACGCTACGTCCAGCGCTCGGTTAGCGAGGCGGTCTGCGTGGGCATTTTCCTGCCTGTCGATGTGATTCAGCGTAGTTTTATTCAGGCGCCGAAGTCCATGCTTGACAAGTTTCCCCAACGCAGCAAGCCTTTTGTTCAATGTTCTACATCTTCCACGGACCGGGTCGATAACAAGGCTGCTACCACCTTCTACACGAAGGAGCAGTGCCCCATGATCAGCGGCGGCCCGAATTCTAATCAGTAGAGCAGCGTATTCGGCCGTATTGTTAGTCTCGGCTGCGCTGGACATAAAGCTCGAGCCGGTCCAAACAACAGTACCCGACGGGTTAAACAGGGCAGCTCCAGCGCCACCATATTAGCTCGACACGCTCCGTTCAACCGAAGCAACCACTCACCGCTCGTATCAAGCGCGGGTGTAGTGTGTGTGTAGTGGAGTCGTTAATACCGTCGGTCATAGCGACGTCGGGACTGTTGACGGCTGCAGCGGTGGAATCACGTGCAGCAGGTGGAGCTGGTGAGGCCTCAGGAGTTGGCGTCCCTGGTATCGCCGTAGGAGTGATGTTGGCGTTGATGTTCAAGTCGGCCTTAGTACTTGAAGGGAGCGCTCTGCCCAGTCGGTCAGCAATACGTTGGGCAATGACTGCCCGCGGAAGTGGCTGGTCCCAGCGCGACTGTAGCGCACCGAGTCGCTCTGCAATACGCGAGGCAATCAATGCCCGAGGGGGAGGATGACTCCATCGCGAGTCTGTCCGCACACGAGTGGGGTGCTCCTCGAAGTCGTCACGTGAATCGTACTGCTCCGAGTCGGCACGCGATGCAGCTTGGGTCGATGAAGGCACGGGTGGGGGGGGGACCCGGCAACTTCTCTGGGGTCTTGTGGGGGCAGTGAGGCAGCTGCCGCAACTGTGACGTAGCTTGAACTGGGTTGGCAGCGGGGCTTGATGCTCCTACTGCCGACACAGCCGTTGCCGATGAAGTAGCCAAGAGGGTAGAGCACACGAGAGAATGGCGGGCAGCCGCTAATCTTGATGCGAATGGCTGGCCGCACGCACATCCAGCCGAGAATCGGTCAAGGAAAGCAGTGCGGCGGTGGCGAGAGCCACGGTGACGCATCAACGAAGCGAAGCTTGAAGCTGTGTACGAACACAGCGTGCACTGAAAGTGCTGCGCGTTGTGAGTGTACACATCGAGGACAGAGGCTGGGGTTGTTCTGGACCACCAGTTCACTGCTTCAGCGCCCACGCACTTGCATACCGTTTCCACCGCTGCTGCACACCTGTTCGCGCTGATGCCGCTATCCGACGACGCCGAAGCAGTCGAGAGCGCGGCTCCTCCCTTGACGGTGCTGTTGCCGCTATCATGGCCCGACATGTTGCCAGCGCTGATGATAGGTTCCACGCCAGCGCCACCGCCAGCTCATGCAGTGAAGACGTCAGCAGAACCCGAGTCAGCGAAGGTCAAGTCAGGTCGAGGTCCGAGAGGTGCCAGCGACCCAGCGCCCTCGTCAAGTAGGAAGGGGAAGGCGCCCGTCAGGGCGTACGAAGTGGACCAACAACATGATAGGCGAACTGTTGCGCCTACGCTTCGCAGACGGCGACGTCAAGAGGCGTCTAGAAGCGGCCGATACAAAGACGAAAAAGGAACTTGCATGGCAACATTGTGCCAGCGTGCTGTCCCAGTCTCTCGGCCTCGTCCTGACGCATGACCAGGTAAGCCGAAGGTTTTGGATCGGAGATGGAAAGCTTCTTCAATACTAACTATTGGTGCTTGGTTGATTTTGTATTGCAGGTTTCGCTTAAGTATAGGAAGTTGAAGTGTCTGTTCCGAAAGGAAAAAAGAGAGCATCACCAGACTGGAATTACAGCTAGAGAGGGTGAAATGGACGGAGAACTTTGGGCCATTCTGAGTGATGCTTTTGGAGGCCGCATGGGAATCAGCGGTGAAGTGCTTCTGGATTCAACTGCTGATGAAGAAGACGAGGAGACTGACGCTACAAAGGATCAAGCAGCTTCCAAGCAGAAGGCCCCACCGGTTGTCCAGCTAGCAACTGCGTTGCAGGGAGGCATGGAGGCCATCGCGGCATCCCTCGGCGCCCGCTCAACAGCTGACGAGAGTCTGCGCTCACTGACAGCGCTGCTTCAACAACAGCAAGATGAGAACCGCCGATTCCAAGCGATGCAGCTCGAGCTCTTGAAGGAGTTGGTGGCTCAGCGAAAGGAGTAGCATGTTGATCGTGTTACGGGCTGTTACCTGCTATCAAGTGACTCTACGCTACTGCTAAGATGTCTGCAATATCATCGCGCTTCGCGATTCCTTGCTGGTGGGAGATAGGCTGCTCTGTTTCGTGGGGATCATCGGCAACACTCGCTGGGGCAAAGTGTAGTAGTGGATCCTCATCGTCGACTAGCATGTGATCCTGGACGAGAATGAGCAGATTGTGCAGGACTACACACCCAATAATAACGTTGCACACAGTTACCGAGGACTTTTGTTCCACTTTGCCTAGAAGAACACGGAAACGGTTTTTGAGTCGTCCAAATGCACACGCTACCACCATGCGAGTCCGTGAGTGTGCTAGGTTGTACACTCGCTTGCGACGGTTTTCCACTGCCTCGGCCTCGCGAAAAGGAGTCAGCATGTGACCCCAAATCTTGTAGCCTGCATCGGCAACCAAGTGCTTTCCTGGTGGAATAAAGCTCGACAAACTGTAACATAACGCACGCCTTACGTTAGCAGCAGCTTCAATACCGAACAAGAAATAGCGACGTGCATCTTACCGCTTCCGCACTTCCGATCCGTTCCACAACGACTGATTGTTATTCGACCCAGAGCGGATGGAAATTGAGCGAAATAGACCACAGTGATCCACGATAGCTTGCACATTTACAGCAAGAAAGTTCTTACGACAGTACCAGCCCTCAAAGTCATGAGGGCGTGCAATTCGAACGAGCGTCCCGTCAATAGCACCAACCGTTCCCGGAAACCCCGCGGTGGCGAAGAAGCCTTCCTCGATGGCAGCGGCTTCGTCCGCCGACGGCATGACGACAAACCTTCTGGCCATAGCGCTAAGCACAGCAAGAGTCTCGTTGATATATACAACACCACGAGACCTTGAAATGCCCAGCGCCGATGCCGCCTGGTCCATGGTGCCTCCTTGAGCTAGATACAGCATGGTCACCGCAACACGCTTGATTAGCTTGTGCTTGCAGTTAGGGCCGGGCTCGTTACCCCACGCTGCACGGACTAGCTTGTAGATGCGCAAGAACGACTTCCTATCGCAGCGTAGCTTCTTGTGAAACCAACCTGTACCCGGCGTACGGAGAGCTTCTTCGAATGCACGCGCAGGAAACGTCATTGACGGCCCAGGGGGTTGCCGTAGGCCGCGCTTGTCTGCGGCTACTACTACCGCACTGACGCATGCACCTACGACGACAGCGATAACAGCAGCGGATATGTCGTCCATGGCACAATTGTTCTCTGGCTAGCACACCTCGTGCAGCTGTTCTCAGAACTAGTGGTTCAGAACGCGAACTTTCCGAATTGGAACACTGTACCAGTTTGGTTTTGACCAATTAGATGAGACTTTGTGAATCAGCACAGAACGTGTTCTCCACCTGAACAAGGGCCTTAGGCGGCGGCGTTTGCCACCAACCTGCTCGACGCGCGACGGAGCACACTCGACGGCATCATAGAACTCGTCTCCATCCACCTCACTCACACCACGTGAGCGGTTGGACGGAGACACGCGCAATGCCATCCAGCACACGATGGGGTAGGTTTAAGAAGGTACTATAGAAATGATCCTGTACAAGTACGGTCTTGCGCGATAATTCTGCGACGCTCGCTTTCAGCACAGACACTTCGTCGTTGTCACCGCCCGAAGAACTGACAATTCACTTGCAGGTGCTAACGCGATATGATACTCGAATGGTCACGTGGGGAATTACCGAAATTGGATGAGTTTGCGTCTGGGTTACAATCATTGTGTTGCGTCGGAGGTACTTGTAGTGTCTAGTGTATCGGGGGAGCAGTGTAGTTGTGTATGATTCCAGCCGGTAGTGTCAGCGAGAGCTGCGCGAATGCAGACGGCGATGAAGTAAGTAAGAAAGCGGCGCGCATGACGAAGTTTGCGTAGAATAGTAGAACGCGTTTATAAAACTACGGTAACAAAATAAAGAAGAAAGAGAGATGTTGTTCAATAACTTCTCATATCACTCCACTCACTCACGCTGCCTTGGAATAGCGACAGCGGACGTTCATCAAAGGGGGAGACCGAGTCCAAAAGAGGACCCAGCACTGCAACCACCAACATCCCGAGTCAATGAATGAAGTCGAATACGATCATCAAAGTTATTGAAATTGTCTACTTTGGAAAGTCAAGTAGAAAAGAAGGTACTATAGAAATGATCCTGTACAAGTACGGTCTTGGTTTACTATAACGAAATGGTACTTTAGCTTATCCCCAATCCACCAACCATGGACACAACATCGCCATTGGTGTACAGAGTTCATTGGGCGAACCACTTCAACTTACCCTGCTTTGCACCATGTTGAACTCGGCTCTCATCAAAAATGCCGTCTCGCAATGCTGTCGATGGTAGCGATCAGTGCTGCAACGGAGACGAATACGGTGCCGAGTTCGACTTCTCGTCAAGGCTCTCCGGCTGATAGTACGTGTTTGTTTACGGTGCCCGTGCTGCCCACAACCTGGTTCTCCAGCAAAGACGGTTCTGCTGGATGCAACCTAGACGAGAGCGCGGGAACATCGGGTGAGGCAGCGGCTCAAACGTCTTGGGAAGAGGAGTGCATTGCGAGTTCTACCGCTGTCGCCGTCCGTTGCTACTGCACACTTGCCAACTTCTTCCCGATGTCCTAGAGCTCTTTATCTTCGCCTTTAGTGTCGCCACCGCCCTCTGCTGTTCTAGCGCCTAAAGGTTAGTGTACTGATCACTTATTGGCGCTCATCGTGACGCAGATCCTACCGCAGTCAACGATAGGCTCGCAACCATCCAACACCCGCCACTACCGACCGTGGGAAGCGCTCGCCCTGACACGAATGCATCAATCGAGGTTCCGATTGGTGATTCCCCATCATGGAGAGCACAGTTGCTCTAAGGCCAGCAACGTGCTCATATGGGTCCAGATCATCCTCTGCAGTGTTAAACGCTTCGCTTCAAGATGCTCACAGCTCGATCTAAGGATGACCATCTTCTTTTTTAATCACTTTCCAATTGCGATCAAGCCCCACAAGACCTACCGACCAACTACTCACGATGCCGACTTCCGAAGAACTCCTGGCAGTTGAGCGCATCTCGCCCGACGATCTGGCCAACGAACTTCGCTCGGGCGGCAACCACCCTGCGATTATCGACGTGCGCGACGACGACTTCGTGACCGACGGCCACATCGTCGATGCTGAGCACACACCCTCAGGCTCTTTCAACGAGGATGCAGTGGTGGACGCCCTCGTCGCCAAATTCAGCAACACATCTGAAGTGGTTTTCCACTGCGGCCACAGCGTCACTCGAGGACCGACCTGCGCACTGCGCTTCATCGAGCGTGCCGAAGCTGCTGGCGTCAAGCCTCATGTTCGAGTCCTCGCTGGAGGTTTCGCCGACTTTGCAGAGGTACGTTGGCCTGGAGCTCAGCAATTGATACTGAATTCACCGCTAACTATTCTACATGGTTGTGTTGTACCAGAAATTCGCGGACGCTGCGGACCTCGTAACGCCTCCCGCCCAGCCAAACAACGAAGACAACTAATATCTCCAACCGGACATAAATCAACTAAATTACCCGAGAATATAAGCAGAAACATCACCTGCTTGGGTTTCAATAGGATTTTTCTTACAAAAGCACTTGTTAATAAAAACGTTTAGAAAAAAAAATAAGAGTCCAGCTTTAAAACAATGTCCGCAAAGAAAAGGTATAAAACGGTCAAAACGGCCAGGAGCTACGTGTGAAGTTCACGTCGCTGAGGCTTCCTTCGATACTCATCACAAAATACATATTAGAATTTTCCAGTTTGCATGCGGGGAGTAGTAGGGGCCTATCGAAAAGTAGCTCTGCAGTCTATGCGGCGAGATCTCCCCCACGTCACTGTGCAATCTACCAGCAAGCCAGCAAGCCAACAAGCAACCACAACCAAGCGTCGATAGCCTCGCGCTCCCTGGGCACCCCGATAATGATCAACGCCGCATCACGCCAGAAGGCTGCCATCACCACCAACAAGGGCAACAAGGTGAATTCCAATGCAATTAATGCCCAGGTGGAGCCCGCCTGTCCTAAGGCCACCACCGCTGCCGCCCAGACAACCAAAGTTGCTGCCACGGCTGCAGCAGCACCGACGCGCGATGTGAAGTCTGCGGGCAAGAACTTCACTAATTTGACCACGACCGTCGCCAAGAAATCGACTGTGAACGCCAACAAGAGCATGAACGTCAAACCGCTGTGACCGATGTGACCGCGTGGGCCGTGCAACGCGCCTGACAGATCCGCAAGAGGGACTTCGAGCGGTTCGTCAAGTTGCACAACTTCTTCACAGCCAGTGACGACGTCGTCGCCCGGCCGATCAACAATAAGGCCAACGCCAAGCGTGAGCAAGTTGATAACTGGCTTCGTGGCGCCATGAACCCGAAGGTGTTGTCCTGCATCAGGAGGTGCAGGAGACCCAGCAGGCCTTGCTGGCGCTGATCATCGTGTCGGCTGCGATCACCAAGTACGGCGAGAACGAGCTAGACCGCCGCGACAAGCTCGGCGAGATGGACAACGTCATCGGCGCTCGCTTTGACACAAGCGGCCTGCGCTCGAAGCAGCAGATGCCGCACATGGTCGGTTACAGCTTCGTGCTGCGGTTGGTTCTCGGCCTTGCTCCGGAGAAGCGTGCTGCTTGCCAGACTCTGCGTGACATCCTGACCAACGAGAGCAATGGCCGCCTCGTGCTGACGCCGACGACACAGGGCCTGAAGCCGCTCTTCGGCACTGCTTCAACCGACTCGGACAACTGGGACAACCTGAACCAGTACCAGCTGAGGCACATGATCAAGCAGGCCCAGTCGGCCAAGTTCCAGGAGGCCATGCAGCAGCTTGGTGGCCAGTACTTGTACGACGCGATTCGCACGCAGCTGAAGCAGGCTGGAGGATCGCCGATGTGGGACGCCATCAAGGACAAGGCTGCGTTGCAAACGAAGAACCTCCGTCCGCGGTCGAACTCGACGGACAAGATGACGTCGCCTCAGAAGCAGCAGCCTGCGAAGAAGAACGCTGCTCAAAATCAACTTCAGGTTGTGAAGAAGCACCTGCCGGTAGAGGTTGCGAACGCGGCACAAGTTCCTCCTCCTGCACCTGTCAGTATGAAGTCGGCCACCACCGTCCAGGCCAAGAAGGACATTGGCCCCAAGGTCAACAAGAAGACAGCACAGATGAAGAATTATGCCGCTGCCGGAGCTTGGGACGGGCCGCTTCCGGACTCCATCTTCCAAGGCCGTCCCGGTGCCATCGTGAGCAGTGCACCCACGATCTCCAACCAAGCGGTTGTCAGCGGTTGGGCGATCCTGTCCAGGGCTCTTTCGAGTCAACCTCAGCCTCGCTCGATCAACTCACAGCAGTTGATCCAGCGAGCCTGTAGGAGTTGATGTCGATGTCCAAGTGCATACAGTAAGTCGATGGGGTGCGTCGAACTCGGCCGTGCCGTGAATATAGAAAACGTAGACTCGTTGCCCGGTACTGGGGGAATCTCACAGGCCATGCGCCGTGCTGCTCGACTATGAAGTACACGGTGCTCGATACCGTGAACAACACGTGGACGGACGCTAGTCTACAGCAAAAGGTGTGCGATCGAGCTCTTGCGGTCAGCAAAACTAGCACAGAATTATCGATTATGGACACTGTCGTCGTCACGCACTCGATGGGGAACCTGATGCTGGCCGGTGCGATCGCGTCCAGTAAGTGCAGTCTGGATTCAAGCTCGACGTGGGTGGGCTTGGCAGCACCAATGAAGGGGAGCAAGGCGTCGGACTTCATTCAGGAGTCATGCGCTGGAAACACCAACTTCGTACTGGAAGGAATCGTGGAAAACAGTGGGAGATGTCCGCCAACGACGTCCCTCAAGTCTTTGCCTTACCAGGGCGGGGAATACAGCACACCAGAGCTTGATGCAGCATACACCGCAGCTCAAAAGGTGTACCGAGCGCAGGTATCAGCTCTAATGTGCAGCGACAGCTTCTCGGGGATAAGATCGTCGAAGCAGCCTACTCTTTGGGCTCTTGGCATCCTGGGCCACCACCACTCGTACGAGAATGACGGCATGGTGGAATTCCAAAGTTGTGCGGCTGGGATTCCAGCGTCGAAGTTTGGGGAAACCTGGCGGGATCGTTTTTACAGGACCAAGCTCAACCATTATGACATGCAGTTCAAGTATGGAGACGCGTTGTTCAGCAAAGCCAAGATGCCCGTCAAGTGGTTCGAATGCTTGCTCTAGTTTGCCTGTACACGACTTAGAAGTAGATAATGGACCAAAGATATTGTGCGTTCTACTCAAAATTTTCTTGAGCCCATAGTAGTACTATTCTCCCGTTTAAGTACGACTATGGGCCTGACAAAAATAACTTGGGAATTGTAAGTGGACGATTGATGCAATTGGCCAAAATCCCTAAATATAGACGGAATTCACAATATGTATTTGTGCTTGTTCATTCTGGTGTCGAGGACAGCTTAGCACACCACCAAATGCTGTCGTTGTCGACAATGAAATAGCCTGCTCGCTCCTTGGGTTTCTGTTGTTCTTTGGTGACAGTCGGTGTGCTTAGTGATAGCGAACCTTCGGTAGCATCGCCGCGCTGATGTCTCCGCGGTGCACAGCGTACATCAAGGCAATTCGGAGATACTTTTCGTCAGATGGAGCCACATCTTGGATTCGCTTACGAATAAACGGCGCCTTGCGTCCCTTGGCCATCCAGGCGTCAAACTTTGCGTTTCGGTACGTTTGGTCGCTCAGCAACTTGTTCAGCTTCTCCATTCCCCACGCTCTCTCTTCGCCGTCAGTCTGGGTACGCAAAAGCCTCTTGTTCTCACCAACGCCCAACGATCGAACCGAAGCAGGCGACGCTACAGACGCAATCGTGATCAGGTCAGCATCAGTGTTCATGGAAGCTGCATTTCCACTTGCCAGGATGGCAGCAGACAGCAGCAGGATGGAGGACAGACGCATGCTTCTGAGTGACGATCGCGCTTTCTTCGGTTAGAGACAAACTCGGAATGAGCGTTCGGGGAATCAAGACTTCGCGTGACGTCCGGCGGGCGCGCGGATTCAGTCTTCTCTCAGGAAAGGCTGACGATGGGAAGATTACTATACGCAGCATAATCTAGTGCAGGCAGACTGCCTGTTTAACAGATCTTGTATGCAGCACACTTCACTGTACAGCTCATACAAGTACAAAGTTTCTCAGACTGGATGATCAGTCGATACACGATAATGTGCCATGAGTTTCTTGCAACAGTTCCAGTAATTCGCTGCGAAGCTTTCATTTTGCAGCAATCCTTCGGTGGTTCGTTTTGCTGTATGCCTCAGCGTGACCCTTCTCGACAATTTGAATGAGCTGGTTCCATACGCTCGTTCTGAGCCATTCAAATTTGAGAAGAAAGCGGTGCAGACGACCCTCGCACATCTTCAACTTGTTCCCCAGAATATGTAGGATGCGTTGTTAAACTGGATCCCCAAAATATGTAAGATTACGTGTATTAGTACGTGAGCCGTGTTCACATCAAAGGCTTCAGGCATACCGGCAGGTTCTCCTTGGTACATAAAGTACTTCGAAGAAACTACTACTAGAATCCACCGGCTCAACTACACGGCGTCATCGCAACCACGCTCGCATTTGAGCCAAAAACGAAGCTCCCCTTGTGTCAAGATAGAAATTTTGAATACCGTCTGTGAATACTGTCGTATAATGTGAGACAACTTCAAACTCAAAAGGATAGGTGATTCCCACAGATGATGGAACTTACAGAGCTACGACGAAGACAGCAGTCGCAGCAGCAATTGCGGCACTACATCGATCGACGAAGCCGAACCCGTGTCGCACTTTTGGAGCTCTCGCAGCCGTCGACAGCGGTCTGGAGCGATTGCTTGGTGCTAAAGCCGCTGATGGTGCAGTCAGGGAGATCGCCAACAACGTCCGAGATGGCCTGCAAGCAATCCGAGTCGGAGCAGACGGCGATCAAGTCGGAGCTGGACGTCAAATCCGGACACTTGATTGCGGAGTCACTGAGCCTGGAGAGCGACGCGAGCTCATCCGCCGTGCACTCGGCCGCCATGACGAAAGTTGATCCGGAAGTTGCGATGATAGCGACAGGAGCAGAGTGGCGATCTACGTGTTCTTGAGCGGTGGTGGAAAAGGTCGAAGATGCTAATTGGGAAGTGAGAGAGCTGGGACGACTTGGATCGACTGGTACCCTCTTCGAAGTTGTGAAAACTCGTTGAATCCAACGAGCATCGCTGGATCAGCACTACACAGAGAAGACCAAAGGGTACATTCATCAAGACCTCAACTTCGCTTCGCAAAACGCACGTAGGCAAGATGATCTTCAAAAAATACGTATCGTGTACAGTACTGTAGTGCCGGCGGGAGAACCTGCTGAAGCCGTCAATATGATTAGGAGTCACGAATTACACGCAATCTTACATATTTTGGGGATCCAGTTTAACAACGCATCCTACATATTCTGGGGAACAAGTTGAAGATGTGCGAGGGTCGTCTGCACCGCTTTCTTCTCAAATTTGAATGGCTCAGAACGAGCGTATGGAACCAGCTCATTCAAATTGTCGAGAAGGGTCACGCTGAGGCATACAGCAAAACGAACCACCGAAGGATTGCTGCAAAATGAAAGCTTCGCAGCGAATTACTGGAACTGTTGCAAGAAACTCATGGCACATTATCGTGTATCGACTGATCATCCAGTCTGAGAAACTTTGTACTTGTATGAGCTGTACAGTGAAGTGTGCTGCATACAAGATCTGTTAAACAGGCAGTCTGCCTGCACTAGATTATGCTGCGTATAGTAATCTTCCCATCGTCAGCCTTTCCTGAGAGAAGACTGAATCCGCGCGCCCGCCGGACGTCACGCGAAGTCTTGATTCCCCGAACGCTCATTCCGAGTTTGTCTCTAACCGAAGAAAGCGCGATCGTCACTCAGAAGCATGCGTCTGTCCTCCATCCTGCTGCTGTCTGCTGCCATCCTGGCAAGTGGAAATGCAGCTTCCATGAACACTGATGCTGACCTGATCACGATTGCGTCTGTAGCGTCGCCTGCTTCGGTTCGATCGTTGGGCGTTGGTGAGAACAAGAGGCTTTTGCGTACCCAGACTGACGGCGAAGAGAGAGCGTGGGGAATGGAGAAGCTGAACAAGTTGCTGAGCGACCAAACGTACCGAAACGCAAAGTTTGACGCCTGGATGGCCAAGGGACGCAAGGCGCCGTTTATTCGTAAGCGAATCCAAGATGTGGCTCCATCTGACGAAAAGTATCTCCGAATTGCCTTGATGTACGCTGTGCACCGCGGAGACATCAGCGCGGCGATGCTACCGAAGGTTCGCTATCACTAAGCACACCGACTGTCACCAAAGAACAACAGAAACCCAAGGAGCGAGCAGGCTATTTCATTGTCGACAACGACAGCATTTGGTGGTGTGCTAAGCTGTCCTCGACACCAGAATGAACAAGCACAAATACATATTGTGAATTCCGTCTATATTTAGGGATTTTGGCCAATTGCATCAATCGTCCACTTACAATTCCCAAGTTATTTTTGTCAGGCCCATAGTCGTACTTAAACGGGAGAATAGTACTACTATGGGCTCAAGAAAATTTTGAGTAGAACGCACAATATCTTTGGTCCATTATCTACTTCTAAGTCGTGTACAGGCAAACTAGAGCAAGCATTCGAACCACTTGACGGGCATCTTGGCTTTGCTGAACAACGCGTCTCCATACTTGAACTGCATGTCATAATGGTTGAGCTTGGTCCTGTAAAAACGATCCCGCCAGGTTTCCCCAAACTTCGACGCTGGAATCCCAGCCGCACAACTTTGGAATTCCACCATGCCGTCATTCTCGTACGAGTGGTGGTGGCCCAGGATGCCAAGAGCCCAAAGAGTAGGCTGCTTCGACGATCTTATCCCCGAGAAGCTGTCGCTGCACATTAGAGCTGATACCTGCGCTCGGTACACCTTTTGAGCTGCGGTGTATGCTGCATCAAGCTCTGGTGTGCTGTATTCCCCGCCCTGGTAAGGCAAAGACTTGAGGGACGTCGTTGGCGGACATCTCCCACTGTTTTCCACGATTCCTTCCAGTACGAAGTTGGTGTTTCCAGCGCATGACTCCTGAATGAAGTCCGACGCCTTGCTCCCCTTCATTGGTGCTGCCAAGCCCACCCACGTCGAGCTTGAATCCAGACTGCACTTACTGGACGCGATCGCACCGGCCAGCATCAGGTTCCCCATCGAGTGCGTGACGACGACAGTGTCCATAATCGATAATTCTGTGCTAGTTTTGCTGACCGCAAGAGCTCGATCGCACACCTTTTGCTGTAGACTAGCGTCCGTCCACGTGTTGTTCACGGTATCGAGCACCGTGTACTTCATAGTCGAGCAGCACGGCGCATGGCCTGTGAGATTCCCCCAGTACCGTGGCAACGAGTCTACGTTGTCTTCTTCCTCGATAGGTATCCCCATTCCATGGATGAAGATGCACGGACGCGGTGTTGACTTGCACGCACAGGACGATTCATCGCCCCATGAAAAGTCGAGCTCAGTTTTTAGCTTTCTCATGTTGGCCGAAGCGCTCAAGTCTCCACTCAACAAGCCTCTTCCAACTGAAGTTACTGCACTTGACGTCTCCACCACTGCACAGTCACGTTGAGAGCTGCCATCGATGGTTGGGGTCGAGATGTTCACGCGCGTTGCGAGATACTCCACCGAGATATCCATGTCACTGCTGTACATCTTCAACTCGGACCCCAAAGCGCACAATGCGAAGTTGATGTCGTTCACGGACACTCGGAACAGCTTGTCGGTTGAGCACTTTACCCCAGCACTCGTGGTCGAGATGGCTGTCGCTTCATTGATCGCTGCCGCCATTTTGTTGATCGACGGGATGTGGTCCAGCTCAGTTTCCAGACAGTTCGCTGTTGGGGGATGAGACGAGTTGTTGACTCCGCAGGTTGAGTAGTAGGCTGCGCCATCGAGGAATGTGTAGTTGTGGACCACTTTGCCGTCCATGAACGTAGAGAAGGCGTTGTACAGCACGTGGGCTCCGTCGTCCGAGAACACTGGGTCCGCGACCGTCGAGAAGTCCGACATACCGTGCACTTCCATGGGGCTTCGCTTGAGCGTGAAGGAAAACCGCAGTGATGGCCATTCCGCCGTCCGATTCTCCAGCTTGCTGTACTGCTGGTGGTGGGAATCGCTCGGGGTGCTGTCGAGGCTGACAACATCTTGTAGTGCAAGTGCACTCAGCATCGTTAAGGTCGTTGCGACAGCCACCGAAAAGGGCAGCATCTTGTCAATAATATACTCGCCACGGTGCCCGCCCTGACCAAAGGAAAGCAAATTGCGATGTGACGCCCAGCTCATGGAGTGGCATTGACTGTCAACCTTTTTTAACCTTTTTTGGGTGAAGGGCAATGCCCAGTTCTAATCTTCAGCCCCAACAGTGCCAGTACAGATACTGTACAATCAAGCGACTATTATCTTCCGCTGTGTCCATACGTTGCCTCGTTTCAATCGACAGGCCAAAGACATGCATACTGTAACCTTGCGCACCGGGAGATGCCCAACACGAGTGTCTTGTCACTGCTGGTAGCGTGGTGAACAGTCCAGGTCTTACAGTTTGGGATTTTCTAAATAAAGAGGCATCTTTGCGTCGTCAAAGTGCTCGTCGCCAGCCATGTTATAATGATTAAGTGTCGTCTTACATTGATAGAACTAACTGACTTTGCCACGTACTTATAACAAAACGTTGACGCTGGACGAAGTGTTTTGAATCATGCAGTCCATCAGCCAGAATTTGACTCCGAAGAGAGAATCAAAGCCTGTAACGCTCACCGCACGTCGCTGTCCACGTTCTCTCGCAAAACCTTCTGGTACGCCTGCGTGCGCTCGATTGAGCTCTACTGAGCTATAATGCTCTCTCTGGTTTGCCGTCGACTTACAGGCGCTCTTGACGGGGTATAGTACGAGATCGGTCGTTGTGTCACGTTCGCATCATCATCACACGAAAGTTGGATAAAATCCACGCCACGATTCGTTTTTGATCTTGTTCGCTATATTTTCGTACGATCAATCCAGATGCTGATCTACATGTATAATTGGGAAAAGTGTTGATGTCTTTTTGCGGTCAGTTGCGATAATTATCTCCTGTAGGTTGCCTCGATAGCTCCATGCTTCTCTGCAATATCATTTTGCCATATCGACTTGTACACCTTTGTGGGTAGTCGCCACCTTAGCAGCAGATGAAGGCAGCGAATGAAGCCTGCTCTCTGGCAATGTTTAGCGCCCGTCCTATCACAGGGAAGCGGTCATTCACTCAATCAAAGATATGTGGATGCAAAACCGTTGAATTCTCGTTGCTGTGCCCATTGACGAGGTGCAGACATGTTAATGATCAAGCGACTAGCGGAAAGACGAAAACTCCGTCCAAACTTACCTGGAATTGGAGCCGGATGTTTCACTGGCACTCGCTAAGCGAAAGGATCTCTACTTCCAGGAATCTCGCACTGCGGCGTCTTGGCCACTCCAGAACTTGAAGCCTAGCGCGCCCATGGTGTTCCTGACCTCAGCAGGGCAATCTTAGATTGCATTCAACGCCCCGTTGAAGGAGTGTCTTCAACGGGGCCTTCATGGTCTTCTTGCCGGTGCTGCAGATCGCGGGTTCCTATGAAACCACGTATCATCTGATGGTGGTCGGCGCTTTGAAACTCTGGCAACAAGTTCATGGCCTTGTTCGTGCTGTTTCAAAAGAGTCTGTCGTTCCCCGCTGTCAAGCGCTCGGTGGTGATCTCGTTCGTGCTCGCGTATTACTGTATGCAGTACATGTACTTGGCGGACAAGTACGGGAAGCCCGACCAGCAGAAGACGCTCCTTGCTACTGGGCCGTTGGTTCGATGCTTGCACGTCATTCCGTTCGTCTACGAGTTCATCAAACCTCCACACCGAGCGACAAAGCGAACGATTCGCGAGTTTGACTTCATCGGGATCGTGCACTTCGTGTTCACGGTGCCTATTAACCGATTCATCATGAACCCGAAAGCTGCATCTGCAGGCCGCAACGTCATGTACATATCGCTCACCGTGCTCGCATCGTCCCCTCTGGTCGTTTGGCGCGTGCTCAAGGCTGACACCGGGTACTGGAGAGGCCTCAGTCAACGACAAGGATGCGCCCTACAAGAGCTCTTCCGACGAGAAAATAGTTTAAGGGAACGATTTCGTCCGAAGGACTCCACGTCACGCTGCACACCGAGCAGCGACGCTAGTTTAGTTGGCACGAATTGTGCAAGTGGGTACAGGAGTGGGAACAAAACTTCCTATATTGAGTTTATAATTTGGCCTCACAGTGCTGACAGTTTCTTCGCTACAGCAGGCACTCAAACCACTTCAAAGGCATCTTGGCCTCGTTCCAGAACGCATCGCCGGCTCGAAACTGCATGTCATAGTGGTTCAGCTTTGTCCGGTAGAAGCGGTCCGTGTAGCTATCGCCGAACGTTTCCTCGGGAAGTCCTTTAGCACAGCTCTGGAATTCCACGGTGCCGTCGTTTTCTTTCGACTTGTGAGGGATCATCGTGCCCAGGACCCAGAAACTCGCCTGGTACGACGACAAGATGCCTGAAAAACTCTCGCTGCACATGACGGCTGACACGTTCGTCCGATAGGCCTCCTGCGCTGCTGTGTAAGCCGCATCCAACCTCCCTATACTGTAGTCTCCGCCCTCGTACGCCAGCGATTTCGTGGCATAATTAACAGGACACTGCTTCTTGTACACAGCCACTTCTTCCGCGACCGCATTGGTTTCTCCAGCACAAATTTCTTGGGCGTAGTCGGAGGCCATGCTGCCGATCATTGGCGCTGCTGTGCTCACCCAGGTCGAGCTGTTGTCCAGCTCACACCTCCCATTGGCCATCGCAGCCGCGAGCATGAGGCTTCCCATGGAGTGCGTGACGACAATCGTATCCCGGATAATGGTCTTGGTGCTGGTATTGCTCACGAGCAAGGCGCGATCGCACACTTGTTGTTGCTGTGTAGCGTTCAGCCACGTATTGTTCACAGTGTTCAAATGCGCGTACTTGATGGACGTGCAGCATGGCGCGTGGCTAGCGATATCCTTCCCCCAGTACGGCAAAGAGTCTTCAAGGTCTGGGCTCTCGTTCTTCACGCCCAAGCCGTGAATGAAGATGCACGGACGTGGCGTCGACATACACGAACATGTATCTTCATCTTCGTCAGCTGCAGAGCTATCGTCATCATCAAACGGCCAGAAGTCAAGCTCTGCCTCGAGTTTCCTCGATTCGATCTGTTCTCCTCTTAGGAGCGATATTCCAGTTGGCGTTACTGAACTGTAGCCAACTTCCGCTTCACATTCCTGATCGCTGTCCATCGCAGGAGCCACAATGTCCACGTGGTCTTCGAGATACTCGACGACAATGTCCGTATCACGTCCGTACAGCAGCAAGCTCGAGTTGCTCGTCGCACATACAGTGAAGCGTTGACTTCTCACGGACACTTGAAAGAGGGTGCCACCGTCACACGATACGGAGAGTCTTGACGCTGGTTTGGCTTCGTTGATAGCGGAGATAATAGCGTTGATCGGCGGGAAATCGTTCAGCTCGGAGTGCAGACAGTGAACCCTCGAAGCACCGGAACCTGCCGTCGTCTGCAACTGTGCGACTCCATCCACCAGTGTGTAGTTGTACTCCGTTGAGCCTTGATGAAACGTAGCGAAGACGTCGTAGAGGATGCTGGCTTCATCGGCAGAAACGTTGGGGCTGGCGAAGACGGAGAACTCCGTCTGGCCGAAGATGTCCATGGAGCTGCGCTTGACCTTGAAATGGAACTGCAGCGATGGCCAAGTGGCACTCCCTTCATCGTGCAAAGTGTGTTGAATCTGGGAGTCGATTGGGTTTGTTGCCGCCACTGCGAGCGTCGAGGAAGCCCATGATAACCACAGAAATTGCGCCAGCATGTCACCCGCACCGTCACAGTAACTTCGTCCGATGAAATCGAGATGTGGTCGGTGCTCTTACCTATCCGTGATGATACCAACTGGCAGGACGATGGAGCAAAACGAGCCTCGTGGAAGGTACTACTTCAGTGAAGTAGTACATGTACTGAGTACTCCATCACCGGGGATTTGATGACCATCATCGGCTGGTGTCTGGGAAATGAGGGTGAAGACGAGGCGGCTGAGAGCCAGGCAACATTCATCGGTTGTCGTTGTTGGGAATCTCAACTTGGAATCAACTCCGAGAAGTCAAGCAAGTCCTAGATAAAATAAAAAAAATGAACGTATGAATTGGTATGTACATGTACTAGTATCAGAGCTTCCTGATCTACAGCAGACCCTCAAACTACTTGACGGGCATCTTGGCGTCGGTATCCAGGCATCGCCATATCGGAGGGCCAAGTCGTGATGATTGAGCTTGACGGCGTAGAATCGATCCTTGTAGCTGTCGCCGAACTTGGACTCGGGGAACCCGGCGGCGCAACTCTTGAACTCCACCATGCCGTCATTTCCCGCCGACTTGTGCGGGATCATGGCCCCTAAAGCTCAGAACTGGGACTGGTACTTGGTGGTGATCCCTGAAACGACTTGCCGCACATGAAGGCGTGCACGCTCTTCCGGGCCTTCTGAGCGGCAGTGTTACCTCGAAGACAGCGTTGATATCCAGGGTCCAACTGCGATGGCGGACAGTGCGTTGCTTCAGTAGCGGCAACCCCTATAACTTCCATTGGGAAGTCACTATTGACCGGTCAACTGGTTCTTGTGACGCCCGTGCATCTTCTTCACGGTCTGGGGGTGAAGCAGGAGGTATTACGGAACCAAAACACCTACGCCTGAAAGAGCACGCGCCGTGCTGCTCGTCCATGAAGTTCGGCCACCTCAACACGGTCAACGACACGTGGATCGACTCGAGTCTGCATCGGAAAGTCTGCAACCGAGCGCTTGCAGTGAGCAAGACCAGCAAGAAGTCCGAGGACACAATCGTCATCACCCACTCGATGGGGAACATCGTGCTGGCTGGCGCGATTTCCACCGGAAAATGCAGACTGGACAAGAGCTCGACCTGGGTGGGCCTCACAGGACCCATGAAGGGAAGTGGCCACCGACTTCGCCCTCGACTCGTGCACTGGCGAGAAGGTTCTGCTGCAGGAGATCGAAGTCGCACGATGCCCTCCAAATAAGGCCTTCACCACGCCTCCAAGCGTCTGACATCAGCGTCCCTTTGGATAGTAGCGATGGCTTGAGCCGGGAGCGAAGCGAGCACGCCGAAAACCGCAACACAGCGTGCCAGTAGAGAAACCATAGAAGCATCTTGTTGGATGTGGACTGCAAACAATAACTGAGGTAGAGTTACTCGCTGGCAAACACTTGATGGAGTACCCTGAACCTCCGACGGCAACTCCAGAGAGAAGCTCGAGAGCAACCGACGTGATGGGATACGTCTACCTGTAGCAAAACTTTTGGTGGTTGGCTCGCTGACGCAGAAACGTAGCGTTGCAGCGCAACCAAAACTTGATGCACTTTGGCGCATCAAGTTGAATTGCTCTGCAGCGTAATAGTATACAATGTATACTATACCGTACAACGGATTTAAGTCAAGAACTGAGTATTTGTCAAAGACACAAAAACGAGTTCGGCATTCCACCAATATTCGGTTGTCTACAACAGGCACTCAAACCACTTGACGGGCATCTTGGCTTCACTGAGGAGGCCGTCGCCGTACAAGAACTCGCTGTCATAATGATTCAGCTTTGTCCGGTAAAACTTGGATCGCCACGTATCGCCAAACTGGGACGCGGGGATACCCGCAGCACAGCTCTCGAACTCCACCATGCCGTCGTTGTCGTCGGATTTATGAGGAACTGTCGAGCCAAGCACCCAGAACTCGGCCTGGTACCTCGACACCAGTCCGGAGTAGCCGGCGCTGCACATCAAGGCCGATACATTCGTCGTATAAGCCTCTTGGGCAGCGGTGTAGGCAGCATTGTGCTCTGTGGAGCTGAATCTCTCGCCTTGGTACGCCAGAGAGACCAACGCAGTAGTCGGAGGGCACTTGCCCATGATATCGGCCACTTGTTCGAGGAGATCGTTCGTCTCGCCAGCACACGAAGCTTGGACGAAATCGGAGCCCATACTGCCCTTCATTGGCCCTGCCAAGCCCACCCACGTCGAGCTTGAGTCCAGGCTACACTTCCCCGATGCTATACCACCAGCCAGCATCAGGTTCCCCATCGAGTGAGAGACTAGAATGGTGTCCTTTATGATGGATCCAGAACTCGTGTCGCTCACTGCGAGGGCGCGATCGCACACTTTCTGCTGCTGGGTCTCATTCACCCACGAGTTGTTGACCGTGTCGAGCACCGTGTACTTGATGGACGAGCAGCAAGGCGCATGGTGTGTCATGTTCCCCCAGTAATAGTCAAATGAGTCGATGTTTCCTGGCTCCTCATAATCGATGCCCATGCCGTGGATGAAGATACACGGACGTGGCGTGGACTCACACGAGCACCCGTGGTGGTCCGAGTCGCTGCTAGAGTCGCTCATCTCTGAAGAACGCTGGGATGAATCTTCAGAATCCTCAGAATCGTCCGACCAAAAGGTGAAGTCAAACTCGGATCTTAGCGTTCGAGTGGCACTTGAAATGGCGTTCCCAGCTAGCAAAGACTTGCCGATCGACGTCACTGCGCTTGGTACTGCGGTCGGTTCGCATGGAGGCGTTGAGATGTCCATTGCCGGTGCTTGAATATCAATATGACCCGCCAGGTACTCGACGTTGATGTCTATATCTTCGCCTTTCATTGCGAATCCCGTCGAGTCGGATGCACATAACGCAAAATTGATCCCATTCACCACAACCTTGAACAAATCTCCACTTGAGCACTCGACAGCTTCATCGTCACTGGTGGAAACGCGGACAGCTTGGTTGATCGCGTCTGCGATGACGTTGATCGGTGGAAGTCTCCCTGATTCGGACTCGAGGCAATTGATGGATGATCCAAGAGAGCTGCTTCTTGGTAAGATGGCGTTTTCGAAGTACGCGGTTTCGTTCACAAGTGTGTAGTTGTACATGCTCGTGTTGTCCGTAAACGAGGCGAACGCGTCGTACAGCACACTTTCACCACTGGCGGAGACGACGGGATTGGCGAACATCGAGAAGTCCGTATGACCGAAGACCTTCATGGAGCTGCGTTTGAGCTTGAAGTGGAGGCGTAATGAAGGCCAATCGACTTGATCTTGAAGGTTTCTCCGCATCGCTAGCGTTCTTGAATCTTGAGTTGAATTAGTGACGATCCATTCCGTCAGTGCAAACAGTGCCAACGTCAGCACTACCACCAATTGAGGTGACCGCATCGTGCCGAGTTACGAAATGACTCCGTGTCCCGCGGAGCATTGGAGGTCGCAGTCACTTCACAAAGGGAAACAATGTCCATTTTCCCATCCATAAAACTTATCGCCAATGATCGCTAAAGCACAGCGATATGGTTCAACTTCGAACATGTATGTTGCTCCAGTATGGGCCTCACCATCCAGGATGCTTGCCGATTACTACCGTAGTATAATCTACTTTCGCTCTGTATAATAGTACGAACCGTACACCCGACAAATAGCTGGCTTCGGTTAGTCACTCGTGCGAACGGTAGTTTTTTTGTGTGTTTGCATTTGTGGTATATTTGTGGTATATTAAAATATACTACAAATGCAAACACACACACAAAACTATAGTTTCTTAAAGAAACTATAGAAACTCTCGAACCACTTCACTGGCATCTTGGCTTCGTCTAGGATGGCATCTCCGGCCAGGAATTGCATGTCGTAGTGGTTGAGCTTTGAAGCGTATAATCGGTCACGGTAGGTCTTCCCAAACTTGGAGACTGGGATCCCCGGTGCGCAACTCTGGAACTCGACCATTCCATCATTCTCCTTGGACTTGTGAGGAATCGAGTGGTCCAAAAGCCAGAACTTGGCCTGGTTCTTGGACACCAATCCAGAATACGCTCGGCCACACATGAGAGCGGATACGTTCGTCCGATAGGCCCCTTGCGCCGCCTCATACGCTGCATTCAGAGTGTTAGAACTGAAGTTGCCGCCTTGATAAGCAAGAGACTTGAGCCCAGTGTTGGGAGGACATCGCCCCGTGATATCTCCAAATATCTTCCCAAAAAGCGTTCGTCTCGCCGGCACAGGACCCTTGCACGAAATCCGATGCCATACTCCCGACCATAGGTCCTGCCATCCCGACCCATGTGGAGCTTGAGTCCAAGCTACACTTTCCAGTAGCAAGCACCCCAGCGAACAGCAAGTTCCCCAACGAGTGCGTGACTACGATCGTGTCGGAGATCACGCTGTCTGTGCTGGTTTTGCTGACTGCAAGCGCGCGGTTGCAGACCTTTTTCTGCTGTCGTTTACTGGTCCACGTGTTGTTCACCGTGTTGAGGTGAGCGAACTTGACAGACGAGCAGCACGGCGTGTGGCCTTTGATCGACTCCCCCCAGTACGAGAACCAGTCTTCATTCCTGGACACTTCCTGCTTCACTCCCAACACGTGGATGAAGATACACGGACGTCGTGTCGACTTACACGAACACGTGGGCGAATCTCTGAAAGAAAACCCAAACGCAGCCTTCAGCTTCCTCGTGTCGCTTGGAATCGCTTGCCCCGTGAACAAATCCTTCCCAATCGAAGACACGGGGCTTGGAGACGCCACTTTCGTGCAGTCAGCCGTTGCAGCAGTTGGAATGTCGATACTCTCAATGTACTGCACCGTAACGTCCAAGTCGCTTCCGTGCATCGTGAAACCGTTAGAGCCCGAAGCGCACAACGCAAAGTCATGCCATTAACTGCGACTTTGAAGATTTTTCCGCTTGAACAAGTAACCGAGTCACTGCTGCTTGAGACTGGAACCGCTTCGTTGAGTGCCTTAGTAATGGCGTTGATCGGTGGAAGCTTGCCGGGCTCGGAGTCGAAGCACTCCACAGTAGGCGTCACCGATCTGCCTTCCGGTTTTTGGGAGGCGTACGCGGCGCCGTCGATCATGGTGTAGTTGTAAACTGTCCGGCCTTCCGTGAATGAAGCCAACGTATCGTACAGCACGTACTCTCCATCTTCCGATACGGCCGGGTTTGCGTACACTGCGAACTCGGACACTCCATGGACGTTGGTGGTGTTTCGCTTGAGCGTGAAGTTACACTGTAGCGCTGGCCAAGTCGTTCCATTCGACTCAACAGCAGCAACTTGTACCAGTAGAATGGCGAGCGCTGCCACCGCTTGAAGGAACCTTGACGACATCTTCCAGCGACGATAAAACTCGACTTGAGTCTTGTTGGCTGAAGAAAATGAAAACGAAGTGAGGACGACTCGGAAAACGACAAACCGTGAGGAGTATTTTGAAGATCGACCAGTCTTCAGTTGCCTTCAATGATAACACAGCAAGCCAAAGTCAATCGTTTTTTTGCCGTTCGATCGGTCGCTTATTTATCATGAGCTTTGTCAAGGAACATTCTGCACTCCTTTCAATCCTCGCCGTATATTGGCACACCGAGGCTTAGAGAAACAAAATGTTTGCACGATTTTTCAAAAATTAACCCTATTTTTGCCGACAGCCAAGAAAAATCGTTCAGCCTTTGGATTTTATCCCTACAATAGGCAATCGAACCACTTGAGCGGCATTTTCTCCTCATCAAGAAGAGAATCGCCAGATCGGAACTGCATGTCGTAGTGGTTGAGCTTCGTCGCGTAGAATCGATCCCGGTAATTGTTCCCAAACTTGGTCTCGGGGAACCCGGCGGCACAGCTCTGGAACTCCACCATGCCGTCATTCTGCGAGGATTTATGCGGCACCATGGCGCCTAAGGCCCAAAACTGAGCCCGGTACGTGGATATCAGGCCCGAGTACCCTTTCCCGCACATTAGCGCCGATACATTCGATCGATAAGCCTTCTGGGCAGCAGCATACGCTGCGTTCATTTGCGACGTACTGTAGCTTCCGCCGCTGTACGCCAGGGACTTCAATCCGGTGTTGGGAGGGCATCGACCCGTGATGTTTCCGACCTTTTCCAAGACGATGTTGGTCTTTCCAGCGCAGGAATCCTGGACGAAGTCGGAGCACATACTCCCCAGCATCGGCCCAGCCATTCCAACCCACGTGGAGCTCGAGTCCAGGCTGCATTTCCCAGTCGAAAGAGCCCCAGCGAACATGAGGTTGCCCATCGAATGCGTGACGACGATCGTATCGCTAATAGCAGACGCTTGGCTGGTGTTACTGACTGCGAGTGCGCGGTCACACACCTTCTGCTGCAGTTCAGGGCTCGTCCAAGTAGAGTTAACGGTGTTGAGGCGTGCGAACTTCATGGACGAGCAGCAGGGTCCGCGGCCGGCCAAGCGAGTGCCCCAGTACTTGGTAAACTCATCCTGGTTCGTAGGAAACTCTTCCTTCTCGCCAAGGCCATGGATGAAGACGCACGGACGCGGCGTCGACTGGCACGAGCACGTCGATTTTTCTCGAAACGAGAAACTCAGCGCAGCTTTCAAGTTCCTGGCGTCGTTCGCAATCGGCTCTCCGGTCAGCAGAGACTTTCCCAATGAAGTCACGGCACTTGGCGCCACAACTCTTGCGCATTCAGTACCAATATCCGACGGTGGCAGTAGCTCAACCGGGCTCTCCAAGATCTTCACGGTGACGTCCATGTCGCTGCCTTGGAGCGAGAATCCCGACGACCCCAAGGCACACAACAAGAAGTCCACGCCAGTGATCGTAACCTTAAACACGTTTCCACTGGAGCAGGTCACACTGTCCGGTACGCTTGAAACAGCCGTAGCCTCATTGACTGCGGCCACGATGGAGTTAACCGCAGGGAGTCCACCCGGCTCGGAGTCCAGACATCGAACGGAAGCGTTCGAGCTTGTCGAAGTGTACGCAACGCCGTCAGTTAGCGTGTAGTTGTGCTGCGTCGAGCCTTCCGTGATCGCAGCGAAGACGTCGTAGAGGATCTTGGCCTTGTTGTCCGACACGGTCGGGTTGGCCAACATGCTGAAGCTTGACTGGCTGTAGACCTTCATGGAGTTTCGTTTGATGGCGAAGTCAAAGCGAAGTGCTGGCCACTTCGTCGATGTTGTTGTTTGCTGGGCCAATGCTGCCTGCACCAGGAGGAACATGACGGCAGCTAGCGCCGCTCGTATACACGCCATTTTCCCGGTAGTTGTACGCCTGTACGACGTGATAAAGCGTTGTTTCGTTGGACGGGACGAAGGTGAAATGACCTCAAGCAGCACATCGATGGGGAAGCCTGCAAGTTGCCAATGATTCAGATTGCAGGCACTAACGAACTCACTTGTCGTTGTCGACGTTCGGTTTGATGTACAGTACGCAGACGTTTCGGCGTTCACTCGTCAATCTTGTGGGGTTGTTTCGTGGCAGATGGCTGCACTGCACAGGCAGTGCCAGGAGTACAGACGGGATCTGTTGTCGGATTTGCTTGCTCAAGGCACACACGTCGGCCCGTATGTTTTTCGATATGTAAGGCAAACACCTTCCCTACCGTACATGTACATGTACACGAACGATACCAAACGTTGATCTCATGTTCCTAGTGATGCCCCACTTCATCGAAGAAAACTTGTGTGTGAGTTTGACTCCAATCCAGTGTGAGCCTTTCGATTCGCTTGAATTCATCTCCATCGCGTCCGTGGATGTACACGGCCACTCCTAGCGACGGGTGTGCCTGCTTCACCGCCACCACCACTGGTCTCAAGCCTTCGGACAAGTTACCCGTCACACCAGATCGAGTTTGCTGTCGACAAGTACGGATTCTGAAGATGCACAACTGGTCTTTGGCGACAAGTTGCAGCGCCAAGTGGTTTCTTCTAAGAGGAGGGTCAGCAGCTCGAGAATCGCAGAGTGGCATTCCGGTGGGTTAGGCTGACGGTTCGACGCATTCCTGAAGTATCTCCAACCCGACGGAGACACTGAAAAATGGCATTTCCAGTAAAGCGAGCAGGACCCAGAGTCAGCACTGACAGTCGCTTCAGACAGGTCAAAGCCATCAGAGAGAACCTCCTTTGTTCAAGGCTGGACATCCCTTCAGGACGGCGTTTGTATCTCGAACAAGAGAGCCATAGCCTGATCGAGAAGCTGGTAGAAATCGAATGCTGCGTTAATCTCGATATGCTCAGTAGCATCTCGTCCGCGTCGCGTTTGAGGAAAGTATCAGCGTCGTCAGCTGAGGCTTCGCAATTTCTCCGAAGCACGGAAAGGGGTCGGCAAAAGGAGCCACAGCCGAGTCAAACTTGCGCAAATTCGGCAGGAAGCGTTGAGCTTCTCCACATATCCAAAGAAATAAGCCAGCGTGGACGCCGTACACTTCTACAGGCCTCCACAGTCTCGATACGAGGACAAAACTGGACGACTCCATCCATGAACGTACGAAAGAAACCCTCTTCGTTGAACACCGGGAATGTCAACTGGCGCAGTCCTCCGCATTGTCCCTTGAAGAACCATTGCCCAGCGCGTTGGTTATCGCTGTCGTAAAGTTTTCGATGGCAGCCCTCTCGTCACTATCTGGAAATCCGTTCTTCTCCGTAGAAGGAGAAATTCCAGATACAGACAATGCGTTGAAGCAGCGCGTAGAAGATCTGGCCTGTGATGACTTTGAAGTGACAGTTCTCCCAGATCCAACCGCTTCAGCTCCGATAAAAACTCAAATATTTGGCGACCCAATCCACTTTTGAGTTCTCCAAAGGCTCAAAATCGGCGTTTCTTCTTCTTGGCCCCACCGAATTGAAGCCGGAGATCACGAACTTTGACCCCACGCGTCTTAATTGCTCGTTGAATGCTGCTAGATCGAGCATATTCAAGCAAAACGTTGAAGCTCAATATATTTCCTCCACCAACCCACGAACGGAACGCAGCAAGTTCTTGGGCACCAGCGCCACATTCGTCAGTCGTTTCAGTGGTAGGATCCGTGGACGACGTCCTACGCTAAGACTGAAGCGGAAGAGCAAAATCAAGGATGCTCGGGAGCAAGGAACCTGGAAGCGACCCTCGGCATGCTTAATCGATTGTGTGACGGGATCGAAAACAGCTGTTCTTGGTCGTCTTGAACTGAACATTATTCAATGCAGGACGGAGGTATTCTAAGTACCTGTAAACGCTCATACTATAGTAGTAGGCGTCGTAAGCGTACGCATATACTCACTCTACCGGAAGTGACATTCATCAAGTGGTCCGAGATTCGCGTCAAAGGTGGGTAAGTTCTTGTTGACATCCAACATTCGCTTTCGTTTCAACTAAAACCAATCCTGGCGGCTCGTAGATTTATCCGATCTTGATATGCTACTGATGATCATCGACTGCACGCTGGGACGGGAGATAATTGGGTAAACAAGATGGTTTCCTCCAGTCTCAAAAAGGATCTACGAACAATAGTGGACACTCTCCTGCCAGAGGGAAGATTCAAGCAAGCTCAGCTGAGTAGTATGTGACACACCCACCACCTTGGGCTATGCTCCAAATTGGAGCAGTTTGATCCCCACCGCTCCAATGGATCTGAGGAGCAAACAGCACAGACAGCGTAAACGTGGGTTACCTCAGCTTGTCATCGTCACGCCACCGAGATCCAAGTTGATTTTGCGCCATCATCAAAACTTACCCACGTAAATCAGGTCGCGTCGGCAACAAGTACTTCGACGTATTTTTCGTACGCACACAATTCCTTTTACTCCGCCCCAAGTTCACCAAGATGTCGTGGTTCATGTCGACCCTCGTAGTATTGCTGGTGTTGTCAGTATCGAAAGCTGACGACCCATTGGCCGCACTTCAACAATACGAAGATGCTCAAGTGACTGGTGAACGGAGTTCTTCTAGCGAGGAGAGGAAGCTCAAAGCTGAGTTCGACTTCGACTTTTGGGATGACGACGATTCTTCTTCGTCCGAAGATTCGTGCTCATGCAAGTCGACGAAGCGCCCATGTCTCTTCATCCACGGTATGGGCGTCGACGAGGAGGAACCGGAGAACGTTGACTCGTTCTCGTACTACTGGGGTAACTTGACCGACCACGCGCCGTGCTGTTCGTCGATGAAGTACACAGTGCTCAACACAGTGGACAACGGCTGGTCGAATGACACGCTGCAGCGAAAAGTCTGCGATCGTGCCGTTGCGGTAAGCAAGAGGAGCTCCAAGACCGTCATCGCTGACACCATCATTATCACACACTCGATGGGGAACCTCATGGTGGCTGGGGCTATTGCAACTGGGAAATGCTCGCTGGATTCGAGCTCAACGTGGGTGGGTTTGGCTGGCCCGATGCAAGGAAGTAGAGCGTCCGACTTCGTTCAAGACATCTGCCCCGGTGAGACCAACTCCTTGCTGGAAGAGGTCGCCAACATCACGGGACGGTGTCCTCCTACCGTGGCGCTGAAGTCGCTGCCGTCTCAAGGTGGGAACTTCAGTACAGCAACGCTAAACGCTCAGTACACAGCGGCCCAGAAGGCTTACTCGACGAACGTATCTGCACTCATGTGCAGTGAAGGATACTCGGGTCTGCCGTCAAAGTACCAAGCCGAGTTTTGGGCGCTAGGCACTGTAGTTCCCTACAAAAGCGACAAGAACGATGGCATGGTGGAGTTTGAAAGCTGCGCGGCAGGGATCTCGAAGTCCAAGTTCGGCGACTCGTGGAAATCCCGATTTTACAAGACAAAGTTGAACCATTACGACAGCGAATTCCTGTACGGCGACTCGCCAACGGATGAAAAGAAGATGCCTATTAAGTGGTTTGAGTGTTTACTTTAGGTGCGATTTCACTTGTTTTAGGCATTTCTAGCATAAATTTGTTCTTATTTAGAGCTAAAATCTAGTTTTCAGTGATTTTGTTTTATTGTGTGCTACAATAGGCACTCGAACCACTTGACTGGCATCTTTTGTCCATTCAGGATGGCGTCACCAGAGAGGAACTGCATGTCGTAGTGGTTCAGGTTTGTCTTGTAGAATCGATCCTGAGAGGTCCCCCAAACTGCGATTCTGTGATCCCAGCCACGCAGCTTTCAAACTCCACCATACCGTCGTTCTCGTCCGACTTGTGAGGAATCATGGTTCCTAGGACCCAAAACTCCGGCTGATATGTCGACACTAAGCCGGAGTAATACTTGCTACACATGACGGCGTATACATCTCCCGGTACACTTTCTGTGCAGCTTTATAAACACCGCGATCTACATCGCGTACCGGCACATGCAGACCCTGGCTATCGCCACGGTCAAAGGTTTCTCGGCAGTGTCGGGCCTCAAGCTGAACGTGAAGAAATCAGCAGCACTCAACCTGGGCGACCAAACGGAGTGTGCAGTGCAATTACCAGAGCACTTGGCGGAACCGGACCTGCCGCCCGCTGCTGCGGAAGGGGAGGTGGTGCAAGTCACTTCGAGCACCAGATATCCAGGGCACATTGCGGGCGAAGGAAGCACGATCAATGAGGCCTGGGAAAAAGCATTTACAGCCTTACGCATCCGGCTCAGGCTGGCTGAATGTAAGACAAACACCGTCCAACAACGAGCGGCTATTGCGGCGGCCATCATCATGCCCAACCTATTGTATGTCGCGCGGCATGCGTGGCTAACGGAGGCGCTAGCCAAGCGGGCTGATCGAAGCATTAAGAATTAGGTGTGGAGATCTGCGTTCAGGGACCCGGAGAGAGCAGCTTAGGGGTGAATTCCAAGCTCCCTAGCGGAGCAGAAGCCTCATCACGGCGGCTTTGGGATCCCTAACATTCACACAGAGTTGATCGCATTAAGTGCCATGGTGGTCGGGGGCGATGTCTACAACGCCGCAAAGACACCAGGTAGGGACCATACTCCAGACACGTGACAGCGGTCAAGCTGAGCACCTGGTGCCCATGAAAGCGGGCCCAAGGAAGGGCATCGGCGCTACCTTGTGGGAGACCAACCGGCCCTGGGCTGAGCTGTATTTTCACGAGCTGAGTGGAGCAGACGACATCGTACCGGAAGACATAGCGGAGACGAGACGTACCCTCCGGTACAACAAGGGCGTGACTACTACCTGGACCAGGAACGGACTGGTGATCAAATGCCAGGCAGAGGGAAAACAGCGCCTTCTTGATGAAAGGCGGAAGCGTAGAGCCATCATGGGAGAGATCTGCATCGAGACGATCAGATCGATCCGATTGGATCAACTATGGATTGGTACTGTAACGGGGTTACATTGAATAGTGTGATGCACACAAGCTAGGTGCCACACATAAGTGGCTTCCACACATATGTTACGTGGGTCACCCCAGATAGGAGTGGGTGGCTCACAGCCACTGGATATGCATTTGACTAGGCTCTACTATGATAGATAGTGAGTCCTATACTTACAAAGAACAGGCGGCTCTGCCGCGATAAACAACAATACATTCAGTTCACATTTGAAGCCTAAGAGTTCACTAGCCTTGTTTAAGGTATTTCTGTCTCTTGGAGTCCTTAATTAGCTATATTAAGGTACTCGTGCAAACTCTCGTATAGAGTTTGCAAGCTATCAATATTACTAGAGACTCTCTGAGTCTGTGTCTTCCTCTGACGCTAAAGCTACAGCAGCCCCGCTGCACTTGGTAGCACTTGTAGTCAATCCGACACCTGAGTCTTACGACTGTCCCTCTGTGAGGATGGAGCAATTTGCCCACTTACCCCCGAACCAACAGGACGGGCTTAATAAGCTGATGTCCTTGATCGGCCCGGAAGGTGTGGCCCATCTTGCTTCGCAAGGCCCCGACGCGGTGAACGCGCGTCTGGAGGCGTTTTCTCATGAGAATGCTCTGTTGGAGCACGTCCAGCAGAAGATGACTGCGGCCGCGGCGTCTGTGACGCCTAGGCCTGCATCGGACGATGCTCCACGAGCTAAACCGCTCATGGTGAGCGTCAAGACCTTTGAGGGCAAGGAAGGCGAAAGCCTTTTGCTCTGGATCAGAGAGGTCGAAATGGCCATGGCGTCCGCCATGCTCAAGACCGAGCAGCAGCGCGTGGCGCTTGCGATCTCCAAGCTCGGTGGCCGAGCGCGAGAGTGGGCCCTGACGTGTGGCACGTCTGTGGACACTGCGTTCCCTTCTTGGGATCAGCTGAAGGCCCAGCTTTCGCGAGTGTTCTCGCCGCCTAACCAGGCGTATCGCGTGAGGTCACGCTTCCTGTCTACCCGTCAGGGTAAGAAGGAATTGTTGGACTTCGTCCAGGAGTTGAGAACTCTTCTCGCCGGCATGGCGGCGGATCCTCTTCCTGAAGTGGTCGCGGTGACCGTCTTCATGGAAGGCCTTCGCACTGGCGTGGCCAGGACGGAAGTCTTCCGTGTTCACCCGACCTCTTTTGAGGAAGCCGTGAACGTGGCGTTGAACGCCGAGTTCAACTTCAAGTCGTCGCGACTTGGTTGGACGGCTTCCCAAGCCAGCTCTTCCGGAGCTTCTGATGTGTCCAATGGCGCAATGCCTATGGACCTCAGCTACGCTGAAGATGAGGAAGCCGAGCTTCAGGCTGCTGAGCAGCGTATCGGCATCCGTCGATGCTATATGTGCGGCAGCACGCAACACCTGCGTCCGGGTTGCCCGCTGCGCAAGCAGCGCCAGGCTCCGTCGAGCCGAATCTCCGCTTCTGAGCAGAAGCCTGGCTCGGGGCGGGGAAACGCCAAGTCCCAGTAGGCGCGGGGCGCCCTGCTGGGGAAGAAGAACTGAGTTCTGTTGAGCCTCAGGGAGGAGGTCGGCAGGGCTTAGCCCCAAAGAGCACCGTGCTCTCTAACAACACGGGACGTGTATGCAAGCCGGGCTTGCTGGTCGTGGAAGCGACCGTGAAGGGCTTTGAGAAGCCATGGAAGATCCTTATCGACTCCGGAGCGTCGGGCAACTATGCTCGGCGCTCCACGATGGAAGGAAGTCAGCAGTACGCTGAGGCGCTGAAGGCGCGTTCGAGTGACATCGTCACCGTCCGTCTTGCGACGGGGACCCGTGTCACGGTGCCCAAGGTTCCTGTGAACCTGGGCGTGAAGTTTCTGGACTTCGATAGCGTTGAACGCTGTTTGGTCATCGACCTGGATTCGAGGTACGACCTCATCCTCGGCATGGCATGGCTGGAGTGCCATGAACCATGGATCGACTGGCGGTCGAAGACCTTAGGCGCTACGCGCTTGCCTCCTAGGGGAGCATTGGCGAGTCATGAACCCACCTCTGCTAGGAAGCAAAAGCGCTATTGGCGCGGGCACTGGACCGAGTCGGTCAATGTGCTGGACATTGGAGTGTCCGAGTTAATGGACACTGGCGTCGAAGACGCGAGTCCCGAGCACTGCTCGTGGGCTGGACGTGGAGTGGCACGTAACCCACTGAGTGAGACTCCGAGTTACTGTGAGTCATCACTGCCTGCCGGTAATGGCGGGGTCGACACTGAGTCGAGGCATCTTGGGCGTGGCCCTAGTGATGCGCGTGGAGCGGCACGTAACCCGCTGAGCGATGCTCGTGGCTTGAGCGCAGCATCGCTGCATGCCGGTAATGGCATGGTCGACAGTTCGTCGAGGCATCTTGGGCATGGCCCTAGTGATGCGCGTGGAGCGGCACGTAACCCGCTGAGCGATGCTCGTCACGAGAGTACAGCATCGCTGCATGCCACTGATGGCGTGGTCGGCTGTGAGCCGAGGCATCAAGGGGAGGACCCTGACGATGCGGGTGGAGTGGCACCTAATCCACTGGGCGAGGGCTGTGAGCGTTGCGGCTCCACGCCGGCTCAATCAGAGCAGCAAGAGGTGGCAACACCTGACGAGACTTTCAGTCTGAACACGCTGGCCTCTCCGAGGCGTACAGCTTCCGCGAGGAGGCGGCAGCGACGCCAGATGGCGACTGCGAGACGCAAGGCGTCGGTCCTGGTACAGGACGTGTCCGTCGTGGACGATGATAGCGAGCAGCTATACACACTCGTTGATGGAGTGACTGGTGAAGCCGAGGGCAACGTCAGCCTCGAGGCTATTCCGACGGTGGCTGCTCTGCTAGAGCTGGACGAGATGTCCAATCCCGACTTTGGGGATGCCTTAAAGGCTGGCGCGCTCGCCGAAGTGGTCATGATACGACCGGAGGAGGAATTGAACTCCTCGTCGCTTATGGATGAAGCTGTCCTTGAGGACACGAAGGAGGCACTCAGTGCGCGAAGTGGATCTTCGATCCTGAAGGACCCATCGGATCCGTTCTATCCTTTGGTTAAGGAGTTCCAGGATGTGGTCTCGAATGACCCGCCCACTGGCTTACCTCCGGATCGAGGTGTCCGTCATGAGATTGACTTGGTTCCTGGAACCAAATACTGCGTAACGAGGCAGTGGCCCTTACCGAAGGAGCAGTGCGACGTCATTGACGCGTTCTTCAGTGCCAAGCACGCGGCGGGCATGGTGCGTGAGAGCAAGTCTCCGCACTCGACGCCTACGTTCTGTGTCAGAAAGCCTAATGGCAAGTGGCGTATCGTTCATGCTTTCAATAAGCTCAACGCTGCCACCATTCCGGCACAGACGCCGATTCCTAGGAAGGAAGTTCTGCAGAACAATATGGTTGGCTGCACGATGTACAGTGCGCTCGACTTGGTCGATGGTTACTACCAGTTGCTCATGCGAGCGAGTGACATTCCGCTGACAGCGGTTAGCACTCCGAGCGGTATGCTCTGGGAGTGGCTAGTCATGCCCCAAGGGCTGTCGAACGCGCCTGCGACGTTTAATCGTCTGGTGACGCAGCTCTTCAGGCCCCTGCGGGCGTTTGCTCAAACGTACTTCGACGACATCTTCGTCCACAGTCGTGCAGAGCACGGTCGGTCTGACGTGGAGAACCACATTGACCACCTGCGAGCAGTGCTCGAGTGCATGCGCACCAACAAGCTGTATGCTAACGCATCAAAATGCATCTTCGGCGCTGAAGAAATTCCTTTCTTAGGATGCTTCGTTGGGAAGCGCGGCCTTCGAGCAGATCCTGCTAAGGTTAAGGCCATCGTTGACTGGCCGGTTCCCAAGAACCAGAAGGACTTACGCAAGTGGCTTGGCCTCGCCAACTACTTGCACAAGTACAGCGCGAACTACGCTGAGATGGCTCGGCCATTGTCCAATCTCCTTAAGAAGGAGGAGGACTGGTGTTGGAACACCGAGCATCAAGATGCTTTCGAAGCAGTCAAGGAGAGTCTCCTTCATGCCCCAATCCTGGCGTTGCCAGACCCTGAACGTCCTTTCAGTGTCGTCTGTGACGCATCGGACTTTGCCATAGGCAGTGCTCTGCTTCAAGCAGACGCCGAAGGGCGTGAACGCGTGATAGCGTTTGAGTCTCGCCAGCTTAAGGCTGCAGAGAAGAACTATCCAGTTCATGACAAAGAGCTACTTGCGATGAAGTATGCTCTCGTCAAGTTCAGGGTTCACCTGCTGGGCTCTAAGCCGTTTGTGATCTTCACTGATCATGCGTCACTACGCACTGCGACCCAGTCGCCTCACCTCTCGCAAAGGATGGCCCGTTGGCTGTCCTTCTTCGCGGAGTACAACTTCGAGGTGAAGTACAAGCCTGGCAGGCAGAATGGTCTTGCAGACGCGTTGTCACGGCGACCGGACTATGAGCTTGCTCATGTCACGATGGTGACCTCGTCGGTGACGGACTTGATACGCGCTGCGTATGCGCGAGACGACATGTGTGTCGCCCTGCTGCGTGCTCTTGGGAGCAAGGAGTTTGAAAACTCGGACAAGACATTGTCGGCGCGCTTGCGCGCGAGCCTGCACCGTTACTCCGTCGCTGACGGTCTGCTGTACTACAGCACGAGTGCGGAGGACACTCCTCGAGTCGTGGTTCCTCATGACGAGGATTTGAAGTATCGTATCCTCTACGAGGCGCATGATACACCGCTTGGCGGCCACCTCGGTCGCGAGAAGACCTACAGCTCTGTGAGCCGGACCTATTGGTGGCCCAAGCTGTACAAGTGGACGAGCACGTACGTGCGCACGTGTGAGACGTGTCAGCGGGTGAAGCCATCACCGCATGCGGCCGCGCCGCTGGCAAGCTTGCCTGTACCCTCTGGGTGTTGGGAGTCCATGAGTTTGGACTTCGTGTTTGGCCTTCCAAAGGACTCGGAAGGCAACACGGGAATCGTGGTCTTCGTTGACCGTCTGAGCAAGATGGCTCATCTAGCGGCTGTGCCGGACACCGTGGACGGTGAAGGGACAGCGAAGCTGTTTCTCGATCGGGTCTTCCGCCAACACGGGCTGCCCGCATCGATTGTCTCTGATCGAGACCCCCGCTTCACTGGGAAGTTTTGGGACGCTGTCTTTAAGGTGCTTGGCACCAAGTTGGACATGTCCACAGCGGACCATCCGCAGACCGACGGTCAGACTGAGCGCGTGAATCGCGTTGTCGAAGACACTCGTAGCATTTGCGCTGAAACGCCGAAGCGTTGGAGCGCTATGCTTCCACTCGTCGAGTTTGCGTTGAACAACGCTGTGCATGCCTCCACGGGCTACACTCCGTTCTACGTGAACGGCCTCACTCACCCGCGCGTCCCGCTGACGCTGCCACTCCGTGGTCCTGGGCTTGGTGGGGGAGAGATAGCCGATCGGCTTGCTGATGTCAGCCCACTCACTGTTCGTAAACAGGTTGACGAGTTCCTGTCAACGCGTCTAAGTGTCCTTCGACACGTACGTGACGCAATGGCTGATAGCCAAGACAAACAGAAAGAACATGCGGATGCTAAAGGCAGAGGCAATGCTGAGAGTTATGAGGTCGGGCCCTAGTGTTGCTTAACGCTAAAAACCTACCTACACATGCAGTGTCTGCGGTCTTCAAGACCAAGTTGCGCCCGCGCTTCGTGGGACCGTTCACGGTCGTGGCCAAGAAGGGCCTGGCGTACACGCTCAATCTTCCGAAGAAGATGCGTACGCACCCCGTGCTCTACGTTGGCTTGCTCAAGCCGTACCGGGACCCGGCCCATGTGGGTTCTCAGGAGCTGGCGCCCAACGTGGCGGAGCCACAGCGCCCTGCTGAAGTCGCAGCAACAGGTCGACCTGACCTTCCAGCCGCGCGAAACCTTGTTCAAGGCGCGCCAGGCGTTGAGTCGCCGACTCAGCAGCCTCACACCACTGGAGACGTTCCCGGAGATCGCGGATCTCATTCACGGTGGTGTCAGACTCCCTCTCGGCTTGATCAAGCCTCCGCCCATGGCGCTCCAGGATCTGACGCACGTCGCTCAGCGATCTCTCCAAGCTCTCCAGCTCCTCAGGCCGGACAGGCTCCTCACCGTGCGAGGACACGGGCGCTGCTCGACGAGCAGGGGAACCGCCACTTTCATGTGGAGCGTATCCTAAAGCGTCGTCGACGCGACGCTCATAACCAATATTTGGTAAAGTGGCGTGGGTACCCGCACTCAGAAAACTCGTGGGAGTTTGAGGTACCTCTCCGGCAAGACTGCCCTGACGTCGTGGACGCTTTTGATCGCCGCGATCGAAGGCGCTCTGCGAGCCCGCGACCGCGAAGTCGGTCGCCTCACGCTTCCCGCCGCTAGGCAGGGGAGCTGAGGGATCATACGCTGAGCTCAAGCGTTGATCCCGGGCTGCTGCAGCCGTCGACTCACCTTGGTGAGTTCCTGCAGCGCTCTTAAGAGCAGAGGAGCCGAGTCCGAAGGACTGTAGCGACCTGGAGGCGGCCGCCTGACGCTTCGTCTTCATCTTCGCGAAATCGAAGCGAAGCCGGCGCTCTAAGCGCACATCAGCTTCGTCGAAGCTAGACTGGAGAGCCTCCAGCGAAGAGAGACGGCGGGTTCGATGAACCCAGCTCGTGAATTGAGCGTCGTCCTCGTGGAGGAGCTCTCCCGGACCGAGCACCACCGGAATAGTCCGCATCGCGGGGACTGAAGCCCCACGGGCTTGATCGGACAGGCGAGTCCCATACTCCTCCGGAGTGGTCTGCTGCGGCGTCAAAAGCCTCTCTCGGAGAGCAGTACGAGTAGCGACCTGGTCGCTGGTACTGGCCGCCGGCCCGATTCGCCAATTCTGCAATGGCCCCGAGCCAAACTGCTTCAAGCGCTCCACCGGGTTGAGCGGCACGAAGCCATACTCTCGTCGAGAGCTTACTAGCGGTCGCGCCTCAGGTCGTTGCGAACGAACGGCAGTTTGCCCCTCGAGCTGACGCTCTTGAGCCTCGTCGAGGTCGTTGGAGATCTCGTTTGTCTCCAGACCAGACGAAGCACGAAGTGCTGTGGTCTCGCGATCCACGAAAGGGTTGGGAACCCGGCGTTGCTGCTCCGGCGAGCGTGGACGCGCAGGTGGCGGGGAGTCCTCTCGCTGAGGCATCGGCGTGTCGGAGCTGTAGTCCAGCTCCTCGTCCTCCTCCCCCTCCTCGAGGCCCTCAAAGAGGTCATCTGCCGCACGGCGGGCCATGTTCGCGCTGCTGGGGCTCTCGGAGCTAAGCGCAAGACGGCTCTGCTGCAGGGCGTGATACTCTCTCACCGAGAGCGTTGACGCGGGGCGCGGTGAGACCTTACGGTCGGACGTTGGGGCACTAGGTGCCGGGGACGCGAGCGCGCTCTTGTTGTCGAGTGACCAAGACGCCTGCGGACTCCGAGCCATGTGCTCGTTGAACTTGGAAAGTTCTGGAGCGGGCTCTCGTGAGGGCAAGCGACTTGGCCGTTGCCGTCGAGACTTCTCAATCGAGATGATGACGAGTGCGTACACGTGGTGTCCACAGTCTGGTGGGGGAGGGTGTAACGGGGTTACATTGAATAGTGTGATGCACACAAGCTAGGTGCCACACATAAGTGGCTTCCACACATATGTTACGTGGGTCACCCCAGATAGGAGTGGGTGGCTCACAGCCACTGGATATGCATTTGACTAGGCTCTACTATGATAGATAGTGAGTCCAATACATACAAAGAACAGGCGGCTCTGCCGCGATAAACAACAATACATTCAGTTCACATTTGAAGCCTAAGAGTTCACTAGCCTTGTTTAAGGTATTTCTGTCTCTTGGAGTCCTTAATTAGCTATATTAAGGTACTCGTGCAAACTCTCGTATAGAGTTTGCAAGCTATCAATATTACTAGAGACTCTCTGAGTCTGTGTCTTCCTCTGACGCTAAAGCTACAGCAGCCCCGCTGCAGGTACGGCGCAAGGGGAACGACTCCAATGGGCTCACTTCAAAAGCTTCCTACCTCGCACAACTGGGGTAACAATAGGGGAGGTGCTGATGTCGACGATGGAGAGAGTGGGGAAGTGGTCTTTACCCCCAAAACTCACACGGTTCCGATGCACAGCCGGAACGCGCACGGCTTCAGGGAACTCTGCCTCAACTTGATGGCGAACTTCCCGGAATTGTTGGGGCGGAAAGTGCCGGAGAATATACTCCATGTTCAACATCCCCTGGAGGACCCGCACCATGTTTTCGAGGTGGAAGCGGACGAGGGGGAGCACATTGTGCACACGTGGGGGTCGGAGGCCCAGAAGGTGCCATGGCGCAGACATGAATAACCACTGAAGGCAGCGGCAGCTGCTTTCCTTGAAGTGGAGAACGGCTCCACCACGATAACGCTCACCCGTGGATCACCAAGATGAGGCCGTTGTGGATCGGAAGGCGACGATGGAGGCAATCGCGGCGTCTATACAAAAGATTAGTGAACAGGAAGAGGGACTCGGACGTGGCGGTCAAACGTGCGGCAATCGCCAAGAGTTTACGGAAGGACAATGCTGACCTGGCGGAGGCGCTCGCGGCGCTGACTTGGACAAAAGCCTACAGCATGGAGGGGGTGTCAGCGTACCTGACCCAGAACGTTGCAAAACTCAAGCTCAATAGGCTGAGGCTGTGGGCGGGCAAAGATGAGGGATTTCGCTGCCAAGCGATAACGTGCGGGGCTCACTACGACGGTGGAGCGGCCCACATTGTGTGGAAGTGTCCAGAAGCGCGAGAATTCTGGGCTGCCCTAGCTCAACCATGGAGGCCCTCAGAGGAGGATGATGAAGGGGCCGAACGGAGATTGATGCAGGGTATTTTCAGCTTCAAACTGGCGAGGATGCCGGCATGGTTGGTGCAATGGGGACAAGACGCTCAAGTGGAGATTTGGGACGATTTACACAGGACGGCGGAAGAAATGTGGGCGGTGGGGGTGGCAGTGACCCTCACGGCCATCTGGAGGCGGAATGTAGATAGAGTCCATCCAGAAGGCAGACGAATCGCGGAGATAGAGGAGGCTGTCAATTGCGCCAGAGGGGCTGTTAGAGAAGCCTATGCGAGGTATCACCGCAGGTTGTGGCCGCTAACGCCAGCGAATGTCACCAAGATGAAGGTGGCGGAAAGGATATGCAGACAGTGGGCACTCACTCAGCCGGCAGGGATTGCAGAGATGGAAGACGGAGTCACGAGACTGGGGTTCTTTGACGGAGGGTCCAGGGGCAACCCAGGGCCAGGAGGCAGTGGGAGTGTTATAGTGCAGTGGAGACAGAACGAGCAGGAAGCAAGGCCGGTTTGGGCAGCGGTGACGGCGCTCGGGAATTCGCGCACGACTAACAATGTAGCAGAATTCATCGGACTACATCGACTGTTGCAGTCAGCGGTGGGGAAAGGATGGAGGAGACTGCATGTAGTGGGCGACAGCGCGATGATACTCCGAATGATGCAGGTGCGGAAGCCACCGAAGGCACGCAGCCTGCGCCATTGGTACAATGCATCCAGTCGGCTGGCGGACCTCTGTGCGGTCGCAAGCTGGACGCATCACTTTCGGCGCCACAACAAAATGGCTGACTGGCTTGCTAACCAAACGATGGATTGGAAGCAGAGTGTAGTGGAGGACTTAACGGATCGGGAGGCTCCCAGTCGGTTGGAGCGTGGATTGGAAGAGCGCATACAAGGCGACGTAGCGGAGTCGATGGAGCGGAGGGAGACGGCACAGCGAGAGGAGGAGGGCGTGTGAAGTGCAGTAAACTAGCCGGGATGCAAACGCCGGGCTAGAATGGATATTAGAGTTCAATCTCACACGAGAATAGTAAAACAATATACCCTACCAAACAAAAAAAGCTTTATAGGCAGCATCCAGGTCGCTTGTGCTGTAGCTCTCGCCCTCAAAAGCCAGAGATTTCAGAGCCGGACTCGCTGGACATCGCCCCGTGACGTTCCCGAGCATCTCCCAGACGACGTTCGTCTCACTCGTGCATGAACTCTGAACAAATCCGACGCCATGCTTCCCTTCATTGGCGCTACCAGGCCGATCCACGTGGAGCTCGAATCCAAGCTGCACCTCCCGTTAGCGATGGCTCCAGCCAGCATGAGATTCCCCATTGAATGCGTAACTACGATAGTGTCTATGATAGCCCTTGCTCACTGCGACTGCGCGGTCACTCACTTTCTGTTGCTGGTTCGCACTTGTCCACGTGTTGTTTATCGTGTCGAGATGAGCGAACTGCATGGACGAGCAGCACGGCGCGTGATCAGCCAAGTGCTCGCCCCAGTACTCCGTGAAATTATCCACATTCGTCGGCATTTCTTCTTCAACGCCCATGCCATGAATGAAAATACAGGGGCGTAGCGTTGAGCTGCACTCACGTGGAGAAACCGTGGAACGAGAAGTCGAATGCCGCCTTTAACTTCCTTCTCTCGTCAGGAATCGGCTGTCCTGTCAACAGCGATCTACCGAGCGATGTCACGGGGTTTGACGACGCCGTTTTCATACACTTCGGCTCCTGCATTGTCGGTTTTGGAACGTCGATACGACTGCGAAGAAGCTCGACCTTGATGTCCATGTCGCTGCCACGCATCGTGAACCCCGATGGGCCTGACGAGCACAGCAGGAAATCCAAGCCGTTAACCGCAGTATGAAGCAAAGCATCCTCTGGACATTCGGTAGCGTCGACTTATGGCTTGAGACACGAACGGCATCGTTCAACCCTTTCACGATGTCGTTGATAGGATGAAGTTTTCCGGATTCCGAGTCTGGGCACATCACGGAGGAACCTGCACTGCCGACGGTGCTGCTGGAAGAGTAAGCGATCCCGTCGATCAACGTGTAGTTGAACTGCGTCGCGCCTTCTGTGAAAGTTGCGAAGACGTCATAGAGAACCTTGTCACCCGAAACTTTCGGGTTGGCGAACACGGAGAAGTCGGACTCGTCGTACACCTTCATGGAGCTGCGCTTGAGCGAGAAGTCGAAGCGTAAAGCTGGCCAATCTGTCGTCCCGAGTTGCCGCGCAGTGGCCGACTGCATCGAGAGTGAAAGTAGCGCGATGCAAACACCACCGAGCCCCATACTGCACTCGACAAGAGGCTCGTATATCTCCAACCAGGAAAACGAAAAGTGAAGCGATCGGGTGCATGTTCCAAGTGACCAGCCACCGAAGGTTTGATTCTGATTACGGAGAGGAAGGCAGTGTAAAGTATTCGGCAAATCCCGAGCTTCAGGAATCGATGGGACACCTTGCGGAAGGAGACGGTTGCTCAAATCGAAAAGAACTGAAGATCGGGCTCTTCGAACTGAAGAGTTGACGAGTGAGTCGTGTCTTGCCAACCGACAAGCTTGCTACCTTCTCACGTCATCATTGCTGTTCGTATCCAGGTATTTGCCGAGGAAGGCGGCTCTCTCCAAGGCGTCTGCAAGAAACCAATCACTTTGTCTGGGGCGTATTACTACGTAGTAATAGTATTATTTACTTTAACCCAGTTTTTGTATTGCGTTTGCGTCGAGACGGCATGGGTTCTCCGGTGAGGAGCGCGTGCCCGATGGGGCTCACGGAGCTCGACAAGCCCATCTCCTGGCACTCGCGTTCAACATCAGCGTCCGGCGTCGGTGCCACGATGGCGATTTGGCTCTCCAAATACTCGACCGAGACGTCCATTGCGCTGCCTTGCATCGTGAAGCCCGTCGTACCCGAGACACAGACCGTGTAGTCGACGCCGTTGACTGCAGTCTCGTAAGAACCGCCAGTCTGACACTGAATGGTGACGGTACCATTATCCGATACTGCGGTGGCTTCGTTGACGGCGGCCACGATGGAGTTGATCGGCGGGAGTTTGCCGGACTCCGTGTCCAGACACACCACCAACGGCGTCGGAGCGCCTGAAGAGCTACCAGTGGAGAACGGAGTGGCTTCAGCGTACGCGACGCCGTCCACGAGCGTGTAGTTGTGCAGCGCCTTGGCCTCCGTGAAAGTAGCGTAGACATCGTACAGCACGTTCCGGTTGTTGTCCATCACGACGGGGTTGGCGTACATGTCGAAGCTGTTCTGGTTGTAGACCTTCTTGTCGTCTTGCTTGATGGTAAAGTGGAAACGTAGCGCAGGCCACTCGAGTTTCGTGCCCTGTTCCAGGTGGCGGTGTTGAAGCGGAGCTGCAGAAGTCTGCGTCGAGCAAGCGAGGAATGCTGAGACCACCGCTAGGAGTCGCAGCGGTGACAGCGCCATCTCTCCCTTTTAGAAAGCTTGGTCCGTTCGGTCAGCAGAATGGAGAGTGTACACATGTACCGGGACGGAGTATTGTTCCGCTCCAATCCCCCCAAGCATCTTGACAATCGCTTGAGATCACTACAATTGCCATAGAAAGTGGTCTGCCATTACATGTAGTTCTCGATCGCGAAGTCAAAATTTTGCCGACTCGTTCTGCCCTTGCATCTGTTCGTTGTTCAAAGCGTCGACCGATGCGTTGATCTTGAGCTTAAATTTATCTATGCGCTGTGCTTTTGACAAAGTGTTGGGCAAAGCTCAAGTAGGGTATACAGGCATGGAATTAATTAAGTAGTACTATACTTCTAGTACTACGTAATAGTAGTAGTTGCGTGGCTTTCGTATCAAAAGAGCGCGGAGAGCAGCAATGGTACAATATACTACTACACAACACTATCGAGTTATTATTACTTCGAAGTACATTGATTTAGAGTTATAGCACGCATTCGAACCACTTGACCGGCATCTTGGCCACGTTAAGGAGCGAGTCACCCGCAAGAAACTGCATGTCGAAGTGGTTGAGTTTGGTTCGGTAGAACCGATCGCGGTACGTATCTCCGAACTCTGACTCCGGAATGCCAGCGGCGCAGCTCTGGAACTCGACCATTCCGTCATGCTTGTCCGACTTGTGGGGTATCATGCCGCCTAGCAACCAGAACTTGGCTTGGTATGTTGACACGAGTCCGGAATACCCTTCACTGCACATGAGCGCGTAGACATTTTGTCGATACGCTTTCTGCGCGGCTTTGTAGGCTGCGTCCAGCTTCTTGGAGCTGTAGCTCTCGCCCTCGTACGCGAGAGACTTGATCGCACCTTGCGGTGGGCACTTTCCTGTAATTTCTCCGAATTTCTTGAGCACGGCGTTCGACTTGCCAGCACAGGACTCTTGAACGAAGTCGGACGCCATGCTGCCTTGCATTGGGCCTGCCAAGCCCAGCCACGTCGAGCTGGAGTCGAGCTTGCACCTCCTATTAGCCAGCGCTCCAGCAAGCATGAGATTGCCCATCGAATGCGTGACTACGATCGTGTCTGCGATGGTCGTTCTGGTGCTTGAATCACTCACTGCGAGTACCCGATCGCACACTTTCTGCTGCTGCGTTTTACTCGTCCACCGGTTGTGGATCGTGTCCAGTCTCGCAAACTTCATCGACGAACAGCAGGGCGCGTGGTCCGTTAGGTTTCCCCAGTAGTGAGGGAACGAGTCCTGGCTCTCGGCCATTTCGGGTTTGAGGCCTTGGCCGTGGATGAAGATACACGGACGCGGCGTAGACTTGCACGAGCAGGACGAATCGGTCAAGTCGAGCTCCAACTTGAGATCAATCTCCTCTCTCAACTTCCTTGCGTTCTCGCTTGGAATCGCTCCTCCAGTGAGCAGAGCGTGGCCGATCGCAGTCATCGAAGTCGACGAGGCGACCGATGAGCAGTGGCTCTTCGCTTCTGCCTCGATCGTAGGTGCCACGACTTCGATGTGGCTCTCTAGATACTCGACCGAGACGTCCATGTCGCTGCCCTGCAGTGTGAAGCCCGTCGTACCGGAAACGCAGACGGAGTACTTGTCGCCATTCACAGTTGCCGTGTACGAACTTCCTGTGGTGCACGGAGTAGCAGAGCTCTTGTTTTTCGACACAGCCGTGGCCTGGTTGACAGCGGCCACGATGAGGTTGATCGCTGGAAGCTTGTCGGATTCCGAGCTCAAACACTCCGTAACTGGCGTGTGAGCGGCTGAGGAACTGCTGGTCGAGAAAGGGGTGCTCTCCATGTAGGGAATACCGTTCACGAGAGTGTAATTGTGCAGCGTCGAGGATTCCGTGAACGTAGCGTAGACGTCGTAGATGACATTCTTGTTGTTGTCCAGCACGATGGGGGTGGCATACATGTCGAAGACCGGCTGGCCGTAGACCTTCATGGCGTCTGTCTTGACGGTGAAGTGGAAGCGCAGCGCTGGCCAAGACAGCGGCGTCCCCGTCTTGAGTTTACTCCAGTGTTGCGCGTCCAGAACGCTATGGGCGGTTGCATTCGTAAGCACCAGCAGGGACGCCAAAGTCACCGCCACGCTCAGAAACGTTGAAGGCATCTTGCTGGTGATCACCACTGTGACGGTGTTGGTTCGGACAGCAAGAAAACGGAATGGAAGGTAGACGGCTGGTGTCCTGCAAGTGATAACTGTAAAGTACGCTTCGTCTCTGAGGATTTGGAAACGATGCACAAAGTGACTACAAATTGCCATGGACGTTCCCGAAAGCAAAGCCCAAGATGACCACAGGAGGTGAGTAAAAACTGGGGTGGGCTCGAGCTCAAGCGTCCGAGGCTTCCTGTCCTGGTGGAGAACTTCGAGAACGAGAACTACGACAATAACAATAATGAGAGCAACAAATTGACTTTTGCAGGGAATATGTACAGACTCTATCATGACTTCTACAACAGACACTCAAACCATTTCACCGGCATCTTGGCCTCGTCCAGCAACGCATCACCGCTTATGAACTCCATGTTGAAATGGTTGAGTTTGGTCCTGCAGAAGCGGTCGCGGTAGCTGTCTCCAAATTTCGTTTCTGGGAACCCGGCCGCGCAGCTTTCGAACTCCACCATGCCATCGTTCCTCTTGGACTTGTGCGGGACTGTCTTGCCCAGCATCCAGAAGGCAGGCTGATACAGCGACACGAGGCCAGCGTTCTTTTCGCTGCACATGACGGCGTACACATTGGCTTGATAAGCCTTTTTTTGTGCGGCTTCGTACGCCGCATCGAGCTTGGCAGAACTGTAGGTCCCGCCCTGGCACGGCAATGACTTCACGCCAATCGTCGGTGGGCATTTCCCTGTGAGTTCAGCCACCGTCTGCAAGACTGCGGTACTTTTGCCAGCGCAGGAAGCCTGGATGAAGTCCGAGCACATGCTGCCCTTCATGGGTCCAGCCAGCCCCACCCAGGAAGAGCTCGAAGCCAGGCTGCACTTGCCCGTAGCAATCGCTCCTGCCAGCATCAAGTTGCCCATGGAGTGGGTAACCACGATCGTGTCTGCGATCGTCGAATCCGTGCTGGTCTCGCTTGCTGCTAGCACGCGGTCGCACACTTTCTGCTGCAAACGGTCGCTCGTCCAGGCATTGCCAGACGTGTTGAGGTACGTGTACTCCATCGAGGAGCAGCACGGCGCGTGGCCGTCCAAGTCGCCCAGTAGTAGAACCGATCTCGATTGCCGCCGTATTCCTTCTTGATTCCTAGCCCGTGGAGGAAGACGCAGGGCCCTAGCTTCGACTTGCAACGACATGAATCTCCCAACGAGAAATCAAACGCAGCTTCGAGTTTCCGGGTCTCATCTTGAACGAAGGGAGTTCCAGTGAGTAAAGAGATCCCGATCGGTGTCAGGGAGCTCCAAGACGATACCGACGTGCACTCTGAGCGAGTAGGAACACCGACTGTTGGCTCCACGACATTGATAGGACTCTCCAGGTATTCCACATACACGTCGATATCCGCGCTCTTCCTTGAAAGCCCTGAAGCTTGAGCATAACGCGAAGTCGATGCCGTTCGCTGTAACCTTGAACAGGCTTCCAATCGAGCATTCCACGGCGCTACTGCGTCCAGCCAGTTCTGTGGCATCGTTGATAGCCGAGACGATCGCGTTGATGGACGGATATTTTCCTGAGCCTGGTGGCAAGCACTCGACCGACGAAGTAGCTGAGCTGGTCGACAGGTAAGCAGTGCCGTTCACCTCCGTGTAGTTGTAACTTGCCGAGTTTTGGGTGAACTGAGCGAAAGCGTTGTACTGCACACGGCCATCGTTAACCGATACGTCAGGGGCTGCTAGCATGGAGAAGTTCGACTGGTTGCACACTTTCATGGAGCTCCGCTTGGACATGAACTGGAACTTGAGCGATGGCCAACGCGTTGTCCTGTCAAGCTTCTGACACGCAACTAGCTGTGTGACAAGAACCACCAGAGCAAGCGAAGCGACCGCTACCCGCAGAGGAGGTGACGGCATGCGTGGCGAGCTCCTGCTTTGAATAATGATCCTCTGCGCTAGTGTTGTATAAGCTGTCAATTGGTTTTAGTCGCTAGAACGTTCTAAACTGGGTTTTAGCATATAAATCAGCGGTTTTGTCAGTCAAAACTCGCACAACTTGTGTACAACTTGTGTGCACTTCAACCCGCGCACGCACAGCAACTTCAATTCCGCATTCCGCGCGCGCACGAGCACTACTGCAAAGGTGCCCACCCGCTCGCGATGATCCACCACCTCGGGCGAAGCGTCGGATTGGAAAACCAGCAGGTCGTCTGAAGAAGGCTATAGCACGCATGTGAGGGCACTTCGGATATGAAACTAACAAGGTTTCTGTTGTGTTGTAAACTGCTGGCAGCAGGTCGCCATGCCGCGCCCGAGATCGGAAGAATGGGGCTACTTCCAGGGCGAGAAGAACGCCAAGTGCAACAAGTGCCCGACGGTGACTGCCAATGCGAGAGTTGAAAAACTGCGGCGCCACATAATTCAGCAGTGCGAAGGCTGGACTGCTACCGAACGAAATGCTTTCCTTCGCCGGCTGGAGAACAAGCGGAGGTGCGAAGACCTCGACTCCGCGCAGGCCGTCGCCGGTGACGAACGTGAGTCCCAGAAGATGTCCCAAGGTTCTTTAAACAAGACCATGGCAGAGTTCATCTTCGGGTCGGATCGGCTCTTCCTACGGTGGAGCTGCAGTGCTTTCGAAACCTGGTTCGCCGAGGTCGCCCAGGACTGAAAGTACCGTCACGCTTCCTGCTAACTGGGCGTCTCCTTGATGAGGAGTTCGAAGTTGAATTTGACGACCTTGTTGAGCTGCTCAAGCTGCAGCCATTTGTCTCGCTTGCTGTTGATGGCTGCACCAACGTGAGCCACATGAAAGGTGTCAACTTCGTGCTGGACGGACCAAACATGACTCCCAGACTTTGGACGACTGTCGTGACGGGGGCCGACCAACAGACCGGGCCGTATACAGCTGAGATGATTGGCGACGTCATTGATGAAGTGAAAGAAGTACGAGGTAAAGCTGGGTTCGTGACGGCTTGAACTACGGACAACGCTCAAGCCATGTTGGCAGCAGCAACAATTCTGGAGAACGAGAGAGGTATTTTATGCACTGGGTGCTCGGCACACATATTGAACCTCCTCATCAAAGACATTACCAAGCTGGGTCCTGTACAAGACACGCTGCGTAAAGCGCACGGGCTCGCCATTTTTTTTCTGCAGCGCAGCCAGCTGCTGGCACGGTTTGGTGAGGAGCAGGTCAAGCTCAGCAAGTTTCAAAAAGACGAAGTCTGTACTCGTGCGCTATCGCTGCCGGTACCAACACGATGGTATTCCGTGTACGACTGCTTTTTCCAGCGTGATCAAAAACAGAGATGCGATCACTGTCGTGCTCAAGGACTTGGAATTTATGAAGCGGTTCCAAAGCAAGCAGACGACCAGCACGAAGAAAAGGAATAGATCAGCCACGTCGAAGGAGAAGACAACCAAAAAGCAGAAGACAGCCAAGAAGCAGAAGAAGCCCGCAGCAGGAAAGAAGAAACGGTCCAATGGAAATCAGCCCGAGAGCGACCTTGCTGCTACCGACACAGAGGAAGGTCACAATTAGGATGAATTTGGCCGATGTCAACGCCGTTGTTCAAGATCAGCAATTCTGGGAGCTCTGGAAGCAAGTTTTGAAGTTATTGGTACCAATCGTGAAGAAGATCGGAATTCTGGAGCGGATGGGTGCTCGATCGGAATGGTGTTTGCAACATTTGTTGATCTACTGAAGAATCCGCGATATTGCAGACCCACATTTCTGGCTGATACGGCTGCTGTGATCCTCGATCTCATAAAATCGCGCTGGGATTTTCTCCACACGGACACGATGGGGGTTGGCTTTTTACAGGATCCGACTAAAGAAACGGATGACTTCGTAGACAACGACTGTAACGATGCGCTGGAGCACGTTCGCGTCGTGGCAGCTCGTATTAGATTTAATGGAGTAACCCAGGCGAAGGCATTTCGGGAGGCAAACGGTTTTGTCAACACGAAGCGAGATTGGACCGCAGATGAGAGGGCCAAACAAGGTGGTGTGCCACCTCTTGAGTGGTGGGGGAACCACCGGAAGCATTATCCTGCTCTGTTCGACATTGCCCGGCGGGTCTTCACGATTCCTACTTCCTCGGCGGCTGCTGAGAGACGCTGGAGCACCCACAAGTACATCCACTCGAACTTGCGGAACAAGCTGAAGCACGAGACGTTGCGCTAGCTCGTCTTCATCTACTCGAATTGAAATGCCAGCGACGCGGTCCCTGAGGTCACCTACACTCAAGACGCTCTTCGGGTTGCTGTCCGACACCTGCCGATCACCGGCTAGCCATACATGCTCCTAGGATGGGGAATGAAAAAAAAATTCTGCCCGTTACTGGGCCAAATCCAAGTGAAAGCGGCCAAGTGGCGGGCAGCCCGACTGGCCTTAGTGAAAGCAAGTCAGAACGACGTGAAAAATGAAGTGGCATTAAGGAAGTAACAGTACGAAGTGGCGCCTCAGTCCTCCTGCAAGCCAGCTTGGTCTTCTTCTTCGCCCGGAATGCACGAGCGTTGGCGCGCTCCATCGCGCAGCAGATCGTGCACAATTGCCCGTCGCGGCCACTGACCAATGCAGCTCAAACAAATAACTAGTAGTTCGGTAAAGCATTTTCAAACTTCACCCGTGCTTTGACAGGGTCGTCGTCGTCCGTCAGTTCGTCGATGTCGCCTTCGATCCATTCCTTGGCCGGGTGCTCTTGAAATCGTAGCCGATCTGCATATAGTTGTTTTTGGAGCGGTCGTCCCCTGGCCCTGGCGTCGAGCTGCGGCGCCGTTGTTTCAAACATGGGCATGTGAGACCCAGATAAGAACATGTGCTTAAAATTGATCAGCTGAGCCGCAGCGAGACTTGACACACGTTCCCGCCATCAAAGTGGTCGAGCTTATGCTGCCATCAATGGTACAGCGGTCGTTGGTCTTGCAGAAAGCCTTGCCGTTGACGTTTTCGTGTCCCTCCGACCCGACGACGGCCTTGCTTTCCGTTTTCAAGACAACGCCTACGACTTGTCCGATTTTGACGAGCAGTGATACTTTTTAGATCTACTAATTCATGAGTTTAGTGAAAGTGAGTTATTCGCAAGTTATAAAGGTCTTGTGCGCACTAGGCTGTCCGTTGCTAGCATTGCTCGTCATCAAAGCTCGACGTGGCGGGTTTTCGCTGCTGTTTAATCCGGATTGATCAGATATGGCTGCCAGCAAAACTAGTTTTGGCTTGGCAAAACCAGCGCAGAGTCTGCGCCAGCGAATGTAACGTGAAATTTCCCACTCGACTAGACAAGCATCCGGATTCCGGAAGGAGCTCAAAGTTTGTGCCCCCAAAAAATAGGCTCAAGTCCTCGTAGGAAATAGGCTCAAGTCCTCGTAGGACTTGAGCTTTTTTTTTGGGGCACAAACTACAGGGTCGCTTTGCCATTCACAGCAATGGTGTCGACCACACCAAAGCCTGAATTCCTTGTCGGTATTGTAGCGGCAATAAGTGATGGTACACGTCTTAAAAAATATTGCGCGTTTTTGTTTGTATCTCCATCCGTTTTGGTCTGATTATAGCAAGCAGTAGCTCGTTAGCTAGGTCTATCTTAAGGCTACAAGCACAGCACAGTGATGGCACGACTTGTGGCTGAAGCAAGGCTCAACCCGCCTTCCAGTGAAGAGGTATGCAAGTTGCAGTGTGTTAGGTTTTATACAGAAAAAAGAAAGTACACGGGGCGGCTGAAAATTCGATAATAAGAGCGATGACAAAGACCTCTCAAACTACATACTTGATTGGTTGAAAAAATGCACTTTTTTATTTGGTGCAAAGATGCTTGGTTTCGAACAGTCGTTCTTGCCGGGAGTTTTGGTGAGCATTACGCTTTGGCTGAAAGCGAAAAAACAACTGTGAATTGGCTCAATCGTTTAAAACACCCGGGATATTACTCTATGAGAAAGTTTGAATGCATAACACCGTATAGAAGCCGAGATAATATAGGAACTAAAGCAATAAGTGGTGTATCATCACTTATTGCCGCTACAATACGTGTAGGTGTCGACATGTTATACTGGGAACACCTCGTTAGAGGCTGTAAACGGCCCACCCAAGATTAATTTCACGGTACCGGCTTCCTCCGCTTGTTGGCGACAACGTCATGTAAGAGCGACCAATCATATCTCGCCATTCCGACCACTCTTCAGCCTCCGCATATAAGACCTGCTAGAATCTTTACGATAAATTTTAACTGGTATTATACCGGTCAAGACCCAGAACCTATAGACGCGCGCCATTCATTTGGCGATGCAGCCTGCCGCCCAGCTTGCAGCGCCACCGAAGCGGCGAGCCTCCTTCACGGCTCGAGAGAAGTTGGACGCCGCCAACGCGCTGGAGGCGACGAATGACGTCGCTCGCGTAATCAAGGAGCGGTTTCCTGACCTGAGGGCCAGTGCCTACGAGTCGCGCCGTAAGTTGGTGCTCAAATGGCTACGCAACAAGCTGAAGCTTGTAATGCAGTGCTCCGTGAAGAAAGAAAGCAGCAAGAAGAAGGCACGACCAGCAGGAGTAGGTACTAAATTGCCTCTGGAAGTCGAGAAAGAGTTGGTTGTGTGGGTAAACGACCTTCGGAAAGAGGGTGTACCCATTTCTACCAGAATGCTGGCGCTGCAAGCTCAAGGCTCGCAGCTGAGAATGACATAGAGTCATTTAGTGCGTCGTGGAGGTGGAGGCGCGCCTTTTCAAGCTCGCCACAAGTTGGCGATGAGAGCGCGGACGCGCACGGGGCAGAAAACACCAGCCGATCTGGACGAGATTGCGGCTGCTTTTGCCCTGAAGGTCAAAGCAACGATGCTCGACCTTGGGGTGAAAAAGGTGCTCAACGCGGACCAAACAGGTGCTGGGCTAAGTCACAATTCTTTTGTTTTGAATTCTGGGCGCTAACTGCTGTATGTTTGTAATTGTAGCTGTTTTTTTAGTTCCTCCCAACTCGAACCCTCACCAACAAGGGCGCCAAGACTGTTTGGGTACGCTGCGCAGGCAAGACAAAGGAGAGAGCGTCCGTGATGCTGTTGGGGGACTCAGCTGGTACCAAATACCGTCCGTTTGTCGTGTTTAAAGCGAACCCGTCTAAGATTCCAGAAACAGAAGAAGAGAACAAGAGATTGCGCTACAGTTTCGGCAAGACAATTTGGCGAGACGTCAGTGTTGTGCACCGGGAGCAACAGCTCGAAATCTACGGCAACTTGAAAGGTAAGCTGCTGATAATTTAATTAATCTGCATTTAATTTAATTAATTAATTATATTTTTAATTGAGGACTAAAACATTATGTCGTGACTGCCTTCAGGCTGGTGGAATGAATATCTTTCAGTTCAGTTCCTGAGATATCATTTCGGTGTCCGTAAGGACATGCATGTGCCCATTTTGTTGCTGTGGGATGACTTCTCGGGTCATTGGACCCAGCAAGTCACCTCATATGCAACGTCAATCAACGTCGTGCTGATGAAGGTGCCGAAAGGCGCAACATCCGTTTGCCAACCGGCCGATGTTGCCTGGAATTTCCCTTTCAAGGCTCGCCTACGCGCCTACTGGGTCGAGTATTTGCGCGAGCAGCTACGGGCTCACAACAGTGGAAACAAATTTGCGCTCACAGCTCCGGACAGGATCAAGGTGTCTAAGTGGGTCAGCATGGCATGGGAAGAGCTGTCTAGTACGACTATTGCAAATGGGTACAAGAAGGCGTTTGGTCATCTGCTGGACGACGCTGATATTGCAGCAGCAGATCTGATCGAAAAACCATCGCGCCAGTGTGCTATCGACGCTGACATCGGCGCGGTTGACTCAGATGACGACATCGAGGTGAACGAGGGAGACGATGAATAGATGGCTTCAATTTTTTTCTAGTGCAGTTCGGTATTGATACCGGTTACCTAAATCGGCATGTCGTTTTCGAGCATAGGTACAGTGTACCGGTACGTGGGGTGTCTCCAAGCGGAGGAACCCGGTACTGCGTAAGCGTAACCTGGGTCAACATTCGCGTAACATGTCGGCATTGCTTCGGCAGACCGCAATTGTACCAGCAAAAAAACCTGCGTGTTCCCAGCCTAAGTCGCAGACGATCTAGTTGCATGGAAACCACCACGACAAGAGAATAATTTCTCCCAGGTCACAAAATTTGCTTATGAAGCAGCGATTCCTGTCGCGGTGAACAAGTTGGCAGAACTCTGGTTCACCACCCCGCAAACTTCATGGATTTGGATTTTTGATAAAGTTCTTGCAAAATGCCTTTAATGGCTTTGGGAAGGGATCTGTCCACTCAGAATCGGTACGGCAGCATGTAAATCCGGTATCAACCTGCTCTATGCTCCTGTACCAGTATCACGACAGGTGCACAGTGAATCCTGGCGTGCGTGGACATTGAGAGAACGTAAATATATTCGGAGAGGTAAAATTCAACTTCCGACATTTAGGGAAATCGACGAGTGGCTTTCAAACGTGAAAAGCGAGGAAAAAGGAAGCAGGCAGGAGCGATGGCGACGCTGCTGCAGGACGACCACGCCACGCCATGGTACGCCCCCCCCGCTGCGCTTGCATGCTCGTTCTAATGCCTTTTGTTGTGTAGCCTCTAACCCACGAGGTGTCGCCACGCACGCTAGACGGACCCTGGCATCCCGATCCTAACCGGCAACGACGCCGTTTACCAGACGAAGAGGGCTTTGACGACTCCGACAGCAGCGAACCACCCACGCAGACAGCCGTCAGTTCTCCGCCCGTGCAGGCATCCACTACCTCGCCCGCGCAGGCAGCCAGTTCTCCGCCCGCTCAAACAAACTCGGCGCCCGCACAGACAGCGATCAGTGAGCTATATCGTCGGGATTACAGTATACACTGTAATCCCGACGAGTCAGCACAATCGAGGGAAGAAGCGCTTGGCACTTGCCATGAAGGCAGAGAGTTGTGTGCCGCAGGGCACACCGCATCTAGACACGGGTTTGCCAGTCGCTGCGGCACCGAAAAGTGTACGCGGTCGAGTGAAGAAGCGTTTGGCTATTGCCTGCGCGACACTGAAGGCATCGTTGAGTAAGAACAGAAGCAAACGTACTACCAGCCGCAGTTATTCAATCCAATATTGCGTTTGTTCGTTGAAGTCCATACTTGGTAAGTATTTGGAGTTCACATTGCAGCATTTCAAACGACAAGTGTTTTGGTACAACATTATTTGTTTCGGTACAACACGTCAATATTTGGTACAATATGCATATCTCTACATTTAGACATCGTTTACTATGTCAGCCACATTAAACCCTTCGTAAACAGTTGCGACCCTCCACAAAGCGATAGTATCGTCGTCATTTCTGATTGTAACTTCTATGAAAACTGTATGATGTTTATGGTAGGGCTAGGAAATTCAAATGTAATCTGTTTTCGTCCGGTGGATGTATCACCGTCCCATGGCTTTTCGCCACTGTCTACTGTCTCAAGCGGGACAATATCCCTCCCTCCCTTCAGTGACTTTCTTGGCCAATTTTGTAACTTTTGTAATTGTTGTCACCGAATGTCATGGTACGCAGTCTTCAGGACGCCAAAATGATGGAGAGCGGTCGCCGCAGCACGGGCGTTTCCGCGACGAACCTGCACGTGCTGGACCGGCCCCTGAGTCGCGGCAAGAGCGAGGTGCATCTCCTGCCATCCACCCGAGCCTTCACTTGCTAATGATTGCTATTGCACTTCGTCAGGTGAGTCTCAGCGCCTTCTCCTTCCTCTTCTCCGAGATGGTCCAGTACTTCCAGGGCCGCGTTCAGAACATCTCGGACCTCGAGAACCGGTGCGTCGTCATGTATCTCACTTACTATATATCCCTATACTCACGTGCTCGTTGGATTGCTGCCAGGCTGGACGGTGCAGGCTTTGGGGTCGGCGTTCGAGTCGTGGAGCTGCTTTGTCATCGCGAAAAGTCCGGCCGACGCGAGACGCGGCTGCTGGCCATGCTGCAGTTCATCGTGTCGACCTGCTGGAAGGCGCTGTTCGGCAAGGCGGCGGACGCGCTGGAGCGCAGCACGGAGAACGAGGATGAGTACATGATCCACGAGCTGGAGCCGCTCACCAACAAGTTCGTGTCGGTGCCGCCCGACCTCGGCCAGCTGGACTGCGCCGCCTACATCGCCGGGATCGTGCGCGGCATTCTGTGCAGCAGCGGCTTCCTGGCCCAAGTGACGGCGCATACAGTCGAAGTTCCGGGTGGACAGCACGACAAGACGGTCTTCCTGGTCAAGTTTGACGAGAGCGTGATCCGCCGCGAGCGCGTGCTGACATAGCTGCAAGGAGGAAAGAGCGGAGAGTTAAATAGACCGCGCGGTCTCACTTGAATTGGGCTACGGACTGGGAAATGGACGTTTGAAGCTGTCTAGTGGGACATCCGGACGTCGTCCATGGCATTGACGGCGCTTGTCTGTGGGGGCGATTGGCCCCACGTGGCGTAGTCGGCGCGCTCGCTGGCCTTGTACTCGTCCACGAGGTTCTGCACCACTTCCCGCGCGCTGTCGAACTCGTCCAGGTTTTCCGCGAACATGGGCTCCTTGCGGTAGTTCTCGATGAACGCGCCGTGCTTCTTAAGACGGTCGTACTGCAGCAGCAGCTTGTGGAAGAGCGCGCCGATGCTCGTGTGGTTCGCTAGCATGAGGCCGTTCACCTTGTGCGCTGTCTCGACGTACGGCGACTTGCGAGACAGCGCCACTTGGATCGACGCAGGGCCCCACGGAATGAACCGCGCCAGCTTGCGTTCGCGGATGCGCTGCAGCGACTTGTGCACTTGCGTTGGGTCCACGTCGCCCTGAATGATGTTGAGGATCGAGATGTAACAGCCCGTCTTTGTGGACGTGCTCACCATGATGTTCTTAGGCTGCAGCAGACGCCGCATCACGTCCAGTACCGTCGTCTTCCGCACGGTGGACACCTGCGCATCGATGGTCAGCGGGGTGTAGCCCGTCATCAAGAAGTGGCAGCGCGGCGTCGGGATTAGCGACGCCACGAGTCCGATGAGGTCGTTGTTCATGTATCCAGGATAGCGCAGGGTCGTGGTGCTGGCCGCCATGACGGTCGACACGAGCGAGTTGAGCTGCGAGACCGTGGGGTTCTCCACCCGCAGCCTCTCCACGGCGATCCGGTTGAGCGCCGTGTTGTCCAGCACCACGACCGAGTCGGCGTTCAACACTAGTCTCTTCATAGTCAGCAGCGAGTTGTAGGGCTGCACCACCACGTCGCTCTGGAAGTCCGACTGGTTGGGGAAGACCGAGTACGTCTGGATGAGCTTCTTGGGGAAGTGATCGTTGAGGTTCTCCAGCAGGTACGAGCCCATGCCGGAGCCCGTGCCGCCAGCAATCGAGTGACACAGTACAAAGCCCTCTAGACTGTCCGAGCCGTCGGCCTCGCGGTCGATCATCTCCATGAGCTGGTCGTGGTGGCTCTCGCCTTGGTGGTAGCCCGAGGCCCAGTTGTTGCCGGCGCCGCCGCCCTCCTTGGACACGAAAAAGTTCTCGGGATTGTATAAGTTCTTGAAGGTCGACGTGCTGATGCTGTTGAGGACACGCGGCTCGAGGTCCATGAGCAGCGCCCTAGGGATGTAGTGCTCGTCGTCCGCCTGGTAGAAGAAGACGTCTTTGCGGTCGTGGCCCGACGTGGCGAAGTCCTGCACGATGCCGTCCGCCGAGATGCCGTGCTCCACGCACAGCTTCTTCCAGAACTCCATGCCGACCTGGTTGCCGCACTGGCCCGCCTGCAGCGTGATGATCTCGCGCGGCATCGTGGGACGAAGGTGCTGGCGGATCTGCTTGGTTCAAAATGAAACGGGATGGTGGTCGGGAGTGTGTGGAATTTGTAAAATCTGGTGTGGACAACGTAGAGTGTAGCGCGAGCCGTTTTGGTGGTGCGACCATGGACAATCATTCCCGAACAATCCGGCGCCGAGCTTTCGGAGCTTGCTTTGCTTGCGTACAGCTTCATAGCCTGCTATTGCCACACTCTGTAGAGCCGAAACCAGGTTGAAGAAGTATATAACAAGTTAGGTGCTGTAGTATTTTGTTTTTGCAAGGTTTAGCAAGATTCCTACTATTTCTGTGGTGTTAACTTAAATGCCAAGTGGCCAGCACTCCGCGTTCAAATGATGCTGCTCACCGCTAGCAATTGACCCAAGCGCTCATTGCGGACACTGTAAAACGCGTGGTGCGAGTGGCTCCGAGGCTGTGCGTCCACTGGCCATTTTCGATCTCGTCTTGTTGCGTTGCTTACTCTTGCTTTTTGTATGCTTCTGATCCCCTTCAAACCCGATACAGACAATCGAAGATCACTGCCGAAGCAATGCCATTCCGCGATCCATCGCCTCCGCGCCAAACAGCTCACTGTGTACTAAGCCACCAGCATGTCCGCCGTCCGCTCCGCCGCCAAGAAGGCGCCCACCGCCATCGCCATGTTCAACATGGGCGGCCCATCCACGTTGCCGGAGGTGCAGAGCTTCCTCACCAACCTCTTCACGGACCCGGAGCTCATCCCCATGGGCCCCGTGCAGAACACGGTGGGGCCGTGGGTGGCCAAGCGCCGCACGCCCAAGATCGAGGCCCAATACGCACAGATCGGCGGCGGCTCGCCCATCCTCAAGTGGACCAACATCCAGGGCGAGAACCTGTGCCAGATCCTGGACGAGATCCGCCCGGAGAGCGCGCCGCACAAGCACTACGTGTTCTTCCGCTACGCCAACCCGTTGACGGAGCAGTCGCTCAAGCAGATGAAGCAGGACGGCGTCACGCGCGCCGTGGCCTTCTCGCAGTACCCGCAGTGGTCGTGCACCACGTCGGGCTCCAGTTTGAACGAGTTGTGGCGCGAACTGGACCGTCTGGACATGAAGGAGGACTTCAAGTGGTCGCTCATTGACCGCTGGAACACGCACCCGGGCTACATCTCGGCTGTGGCCAACCGCGTCAAGATGGGACTCGAACAGTACGCGCCCGAGGACCGCGACAAGGTCATCATCATGTTCTCGGCCCATTCCGTGCCCATGAAGACGGTCTACAAAGGAGACTCGTACGTGAACGAGATCGCCGCCACAGCGGAGCGTGTTATGAAGGAGATCGCGGGCAAGAACCCGCACATTCTCAGCTGGCAGTCCAAGGTCGGCTACTTGCCGTGGATGGGGCCCAGCACGAGCGACGTCATCGCGCGCTACGGAAAGCAGGGACACAAGTGCGTTTTGGTTGTGTTTATCGGCCATCTTGAGTGGCGTTTAACCTGTTGTTGCCGTCTCTCTGCAGACACGTGATGGCTGTGCCCATTGCTTTCACATCGGACCACATTGAGACGCTGTACGAGATCGACATCGAGTACGCGGAGGAGGCCAAGGCTGCGGGCATCACGGTACGTTTGGAGCTCTCAAGACGCAGCTGGACTGTGTTAACCTTGGCGTGTTACCTTTCCCTTCACAGGACTTTAAGCGATGCCCGTCGCTGAACGACGAGCCGCTGCTGTTCAAGGCCCAGGCCGACATTGTCAAGCACCATCTGGACGCAAACGAGCTGCACTCGTCGGCGTACCCGCTCAACTGCGCAGGCTGCACAAACCCCATGTGCCGCTCCATCGTCAACCCTATCAAACCTTACAAGAAGCTCCTGTAGAGCGCCTGTCTTGGCGACCATATTCGGCCCAGGCTTGGGATCTTGAGTCATAGACAAACTTGAGTCGTCGTGTCCATCCATTCAGCTTTTCCACCAGTAACAATGTTGTCCTCGCGCGAGCGGCTCCAGGGGCGGCAAGGCCAAGACGCCGCGCCGCGCCACGAGTATCTGCAGCAACTGGTGGACGAGTTCCAGCGCTCGCCCGACGTCCTTCGTAAGGAGGAGGTGGCGGCCAACCTGGCCAACTTCGCGTACGACCCCATCAACTATACGTCGCTCGGGCGTCTGCGCATCATGGACCTGTTCCTGGACATCCTCGACGCCGACCAAGAAGCCGACGATAAGGAGCCCAAGCAGACGCAACAAGGTCCTGCCACAAGCTCATCCACTCCACCGTCTCGGAAGCACAAACTGGTGGAATTCGCTCTCGGAGGCATCTGCAACTGCATCCCAGACCCTCAACTGCAGCAGCAATTCATCGCTGGCGACGGAGTGGACATCCTCGCGTCCTACATCCTGGAATGCGGTCAAACGCCGCCGTCCACCGCTTCCGAGCTCAACGTCGCGGTCTCCGCGTTGACCATCGCGTATTTCCTGCTGGACTCCAGTGCCTTCGCCGAAATCACTTCTCAGAGGTTCATGGCCACGATGCAGTCACTGCAACGCCACTCCAGTGTGCAGATCGCCAACACAGCCGCCGCATTCCTCAGTCGCTTCCAGGAGCTCCTCGCGTCCGTTCATGACGAAATATCCCGTACTTAATCGAATGTCATACAATTTTCAAGTGAATCTTCCGTTCATAGCGGAAATTTGTGAAGATGCTGTTCGAGCTGGGCGAAGACGAGCTGCAGACGCTGCTAGAGATGCTCAAGTACCTTTTGCTGGGCACCAACGTGTTCCTGTTCCTCACGGCGGCGCTCGTGTTCTTTACGTCGTCGACGTCCGAGAATTCTGCGTCGTTGTCGCCCCGGAAGCAGTTCAAGCGAGCGTTGCTCGTCACTGCGCATCCGGATGACGAGAGCATGTTCTTCCTGCCTTTAGTGCACTCGCTGCAGCAGCAAGAAGGCAGCAGTGACGTGTGGCAGACACATCTTCTGTGTCTTTCAAGGGGAAACTTCGACGGGCTGGGAGATATTAGGGACAAGGAGCTCAAGGCTTGTGCCACGTACATCGGGCTGTCCACCGATCACGTCAAGGTGCTGGAAGACCCTAAGCTCCAGGACGGGATGAAGAACCAGTGGGACGTGGCCCACGTCGCTGCAATTGTAGCCACCTACGTGAACGAGAACGAGATCGACGCGGTCAGTAGCGTTGGAATTGGTTTTGATCGCCAGACTCGGAGCTGACGTGTGTTTTGACCCGCAGATCTTCACTTTCGATGACTACGGCGTGTCCGGCCATGCTAACCATATTGCGACGCACTATGGAGTGAAGCGAGCGGTTCAGGAGCTGCATGAGAAGTGCAGCGCAGCTGTAAGAGGAACGGAGACAGCGGAGACGAAGCGTGTTCGCGGCTGGGCGCTGGAGAGCACGAATGTGCTTCGCAAGTACACGGGGCTGCTGGATACGGCGCTGTCGTTCTGGCTGTCGCGCCGGAAAGAAGAGGAGAAGGATGAAAGCCAATTCGTGTTTGTGTTCCGGCCGCGCTGGAACTACAACGCGATGGCGCTGCACCAAAGCCAGTTCGTCTGGTATCGCCGTCTCTTCGTGGCCTTCTCGCGCTACACGTTCATCAACACGTTCCGGCCGCTGTTGGGCGGCATGGATCTCCCAGCCAAGCAGAAGAAGATGCAGTAAATGCGTTGGAACGTTTCATCGTTCAGTAAAAACTTGATATTAGCGAGCAAATAACTGGCAAAAGTTCGCCCACGTCAGTTAAAACCCGCGCCGGATATCGATCGTTGTTTTTCGCTTCAAGCGGTCTGTAAAAACACAGCAATACTTTTCGTTAGGTGCGCAATAAACCCAAACAAAAGAGGAACGTCGTACTCATGACTGCTGCAGCCCGACGTCGAACATCCGGCGGATCCCGCAGCAATTCCTCCAGACTTGTGGCAACACCCGGTGGCGGGATCTTGGCCTGGTATTCTTCTTGGCCATCCTCTCGCTTTTGAATCACTTGTTCCTGTCGCTTGTGAAGTGAGCATTGGCCGCTGCGCAGTCGATCCAGAGTCACCTGGACGTGCGTTCCACAAACAAGCACCAGCTTCACCTCCTCGTGACTGACCCCCGACACGAAGCCATGGAAATCCTCCTCCGTCAACTGCGACATCAACACCACTGCATCCCCCACGCTGAACATCTCCACGCCAGAAGTCCCCCGACAAACCACTTTCCCTCCATCTGCACTGACCGTCACGTTCATCATTGGAGGAATCCTTTCTTCCTGCGCCATCCTGGCCGCCTCCACACGCTCTCGATGGCGCTGCAACTTCTGACATTCGTCCACCACATCCGCCACAATTCGCTCCGGCGTCGGCAATACGCCACCCGAAAGGTGTCTGAAGTTGAAGTTCTTCCTGGCTCTGCGCTGAGCACGTCCTAGCTGTTTAGACAACAGCTCTTGGTCAAGTTGTCCTCCATTGTCAATCAATGTAACCACGTCACCCCGTTCTACTTGCTTCCTGAAGTTGCGCTTCGTCTTCAACAACGTGGAGTCCTTCTCGTCCAGGGCTGCAAGTTGCTTTAACACCCTCGTCCTTCTTCGTCTCAGTCTGTCCCGCAAATGTATCTTCAACTGCTTCTTCTCCGTGCGAAATACGTCCTCAGCCTGCTGCAAGTCGAAGGCTAGCAGGCTCTGCGCGTCTACCTGCGAGAACTTATGCTGCGCCTGCGCCACCTGCAGCTCTCTCTCGCGGTCGGCCTCGAAGGGCTGGCAACGCCGCACGAAGTCCTCCAGTTTGCCATCCTGCAGCTTCTGCTGCTGCTGTAGCACGCGGTCGATGCTCTCCTGGTAGATGTTGCGCTCCAGCTCCAGCAGTTCGCGAACGTTCAGCCGCCGCTGCGCCATCTTCCGTCTCGATTTCCGTCCCAATAATATTCTGTCACCACCTCCAACAATCTATAATAGTATTGGGCCTCTCTGCAATATATTCCCTTCCATACCGCATGATGCACCTCTACTACCGCATAAGCCAGTTTCGGTTCTTGCACTATCGGATCATGCGTCTCCCCGTGTTGTCGCTGGCGCTTTTGCTGCAGCTCTGTGGCTGCGTCCGCGCGTCCTCCGTGACGGCCGGCGCGCCCGAGCACCTGGTGACCACTGGCGGCGAGTGTGTGCGCCTGTTCCACTCGTCGGGCAGCGTGGGCTGCCGCAGCCTCACGGACTCGGACATGGCGCCTTTGTACCCGATCACCAGTTCGTCGGACCTGCAAGACTTTATCTCCGGCTCGGCAGACCAACAAGATGCCGACTCCAAGTACGTGTTGGTGATGGACGAGTCGCTGTTAACCTTCGACGCCATCTCGTCGGGTCTAAACCGCATCGGTGGCCTCTTCCTGTACCCAGGAGGGTCCTCCAATGGGTCCTTCGACGTCTCCACCCCTCAAGGAGCCGGCACTGTGGACGGAAGTTTAAACCCTTTTACAAATGCTAAAACCAAGTGGAACCCTACGGGGAATGGAATCCTAGTGGAGAAATTATCCTTCCCAGTGGTGTTGCTGGGGAACGCCAGCATGGGGGACGAGTTCACGAAACGGGCCAACAAGAACATCAACAGTGGAGAAGGCGCGACGTACAAGGCCTTCATGAACTACTACTTCGGGCCGGAAGACATGGACTCGCTGCGCTGCCTCAACTTCACCAACATTTACGGTAACCGTAGCCCAAAATGCGACCCTATCGGGGGTCAGAGCTCCTGGGCCTCGCGTGGCAACGCCAATTCCAGCGAGATCGTCATGGCCATGGCTGGCATGGACGCCACGTCGCTCTCGCATGTGCTGGCTCCTGGAGCGAACACGGGGGCGTCAGGCCTTGTGGCACTGCTGGCTGCCGCCCACGCACTCAAGGGCCTGCCGGACTCGGCGTTTGACAAGAAGGTCGTGTTTGCGGCTTTCCAGGGCGAGAAGTTTGGCTTTGTAGGATCCAGGAAGTTCCTGTCGGACTTGCAGAAGTTCACCAACGACCCGGATGGAGCTTGTGCGTACCCCGTGGAGGGCTCGTCGTCGCCCATAAGCGAACGTTTCTGCACGTACCCGATGCTCAGCAGCACCGAGTTTACCAACCTGAAACTCGCCAGCATTTCGTACGCCATCGCAGTCGACCAGGTGGGTATTTTACCCAAGTCTGGGAACTTTACCGTTCACGTGAACCCCAACGCGAACGACTCCAGTGACCTGCTCGACGCCATTCTCAACGCGCCGTCCGCTTCCAATGGCGTAGCGGAAGGCACCACCGGCTCCCTTCCGCCCACGCCGCTGTCCTCATTCGTGAACGATGCCGAGTACGGCCAACGCGACTTCGTCGGCGCTGTGCTGGCTGGATACGACGAGAACTTCACGTCGGAGAGGACGTATAACAGCCGTCACGATGAATTCACTCTGTTGGACGTGGACGCTGTCGCTCAGGCCGCGCAGATCCTAGCGGAGAGTATCTTCACGCTCGCTTCGAGCAACGCCACGAGCGAACAGATGAGCAAGATCGAGGTGGATACGTGGCTTGTTGAACAGATGCTGGAATGCATCAGCACAGACTGGAGTTGCGACCTCATGAAGAAGTACTCGCAGTACATGGTCACGACGCTGATCGAATACTTGAGTCTCACGGACTCGGCCTGGCCGGCCTACTCCGTCCCCGCGACGCTGTACCCCGGTCCGCTGGACAGGGACCGCTCGACGCTCGTGTTGAAGACGAGCGACAACTCGGTCTCCTCGCTCTTCAACGGCACGTGGTCGGACGATGACTACGCGTTGCGCCTCTTCCCGAACGCCTACGAGCTCTTCACGCGTTCGTTCCTGGCGTCTGCGGTGGTGCCCAATGCGACGGCCGACGCGGCCGCCTCGTGCTCGCAAAGCCAAGACTGTGGAGATGGCGGGAAGGGCATGGAGTGCGTGTACCCGGGCGTGTGCGCCAGCAAGAGCGCGTACCATCACGAAGCCAGCTCGCCGGGCATCAAGCGCACGACGACGGCGCTGCTGTACGACGTGGTGAACTCGTCCATGCCCATCTGGACGGAGCCGCAGTGGGCCGATGACGTCGGCAGCTACTCGTTCCCCGACCCGGGCGTCTGGATCGGCTGGGTCACCCTCGCCATCGGCGTGGTGGTCACCGGTCTGGGCGTGGCGGCGTCCTTCATGGTGCTCCGAGGCGTGCAGAAGATGAAGCTCATGTAAAACCTTACATAGTGGAGCGTAAATGCTGCAGTACTTCATTTTAACCAGAAAAATACACACACAAAAAACGAAAAAAAAATAGGTATGTTTGAAGGGTTAACCCTTTATTAAAGTCTTCAAGTAGGAAGATTTCACTTGAACAGTGTTCGCACGATAACTTATGGCCGCTGTCGCCGTTGACTTGTCCACTTCCGTACCAGTCAAACTCACGATCGTCTTCTTGGAGGGAAGCTTCTCGGACTCTGAAGCTGTTTTGACAGGAAGTGTGTGCGAAGGAGGAGAAGAATCTGCCGATTGTGTCGCTTTTGGTCGGTGAAGTTGCGGTCTACTGTGACGATTCTCCTGCTTCACCTCCGTCACGGTCTCCTCCTTCGACGTCGTCGTCCATCCCATCGTCGCCATCTCCGCCGCCACGACCGATAGGAATAATATCGGCCGTGCCGTAGCATGCGCAATCTCCTTCGCAGGCGAAACAAGCCACGAAGATGATGCTCAGGAAGAGCAGGAACAGCACCATGTCCGTGTAGAAGAACACCATGCCTTGCATGTATTCGTCCGGAGAGAGGCGTTCGTTCATGCACGACGCGTCGTAGGCGAACCACATGATAAGCAGCAGCATCACCGCAAGTGACGCACTGTACTGCAGCGGAGAGACCACGTCCATCATGTAGAAAAAGTAGATGAACAGCGACGTCACGAAGCCCAGGAAGAAGGAAATAAGGAGCACAACTGGGTAACTAATCAACGTCGGCTGGACGTTCGAGTCGAACGAGCGCTTGATGATTGTCGTGGAGAGCACAGTGGTGATCCCCATGATCCCGAAGAGGAAGGTGAAAATGAAGATGCTCGCCTTCGTCTGAAACAGGCAGTCCAAAGCTGCGAAGAAGAGGCTCTGCGTGACCGTGTAACATCCGAGCACCATGAAGTTGAGCGGGAAGCGGTACTTGACCAAGTACAGCCACAGCAGCGCGAGCACCATGGCCACAAACGTGATGAAGACGTGCTGCCAATTCGCGAACGCCTTGGTGAAAGCATCCCCGATTGCCGGTACGTACGAGAAAAAGACGATCAGAATCACCACCGCGAGCAATTGGAGCGTGAAGATCGAGAACAGTTTGCGCCGGAACCCCTGCTGGATCTCCACGGGCATGTGAATCACTGCGAACGGATCGTCCATGGGATTCGAGCCCGTCTGGAACACCGAAAGCGAGATAATCGTGCGAGATTCCATGAAGTTGGCATCGAAGCGGTTCTTGACCACCTCGAAGAACTTCATGTCCGTCTCGGTGGCCTTGCCCGACGCTTTCTTCTCTTCCAAGTGCTTGATGAGGATCGAACCTCGTCGGTAATGCGACTTGCGTTTGGTTGGGTCCATCTCTTCGTCATCCGGGTGGAACAGCCTTGTGACTCGCTTGAGTAATGCTCGAACGGAGCCTTGCTTCGGAGACGCCGTACCGTGAGCGTGTTCGGGGTTACTAAGTGCGTTTTTCGGTAATTCTTCGACGTTGTCGCTGTCCTTGCCGAGGACTGGGACCGGGTCAGCCCACGTATGTTCCCGAGATCGGTGACTATCTGCACTGGCTGGCCTCGCACCGGCCTCCAATCGTCGGGGTTCCGGTGCCACCGCATTGTCGGACATTTCCATCATTTTGGAGCTTGAACACACTCCAGACCTTGCGCGTTGAGCGTTCGATTGAGCACCAGCGAGGCGCGTATGGCAGGCTGTTTCCTGACTGTGGTTTCGCCAAGGACCGACGGCCTCGTAGTATTTTTAGGGAACCACATGGAGTGCATTGAAGAGATCACCCAGTCGACGTCTTATAACACGACGCCCGTCTTGTCGAGCTGATCACAGTCTCGCTCTATTACCAGGTTTCTTATGTCCTTGAACACCGCCAACACTTTAAAATGCAAACTTGGCAAACAATGGCACGAGTGTGTTCCACTCACATGCGATAAAATACTGTTAATCCGTGCCACCTTGCTGGAAAAAAGGTTATACTGTACAGTTTGTGATTTCTATATCGAAAATACAAATTGAGCATCGGTTCAACTTTTGGATTTTTGGTAAGGTTCTCTTCAATCGACAGCTCATGTTGTTGTATTTTGTTTAAGTTGGTCGAGCTAATTCACATGCAGTATGACATGCATCTAGTAGTTTATTTGAGATCGGTCAGTCCGTGCTCCTCGAAGACGGCTCGGAGCTCAGCGATGACGCGTACGAGCTCGACGTGGGCTTTGCTCAGCGGTTCCATCGCATCGCCATCGCCAACGTGCAGCTCGCCCAGGATGTGGCTGCGCGTGGGGATGGAGCCCAGCGCCGTGTTGACGCCCTTGCGGACGAGCCATGGATGGCGCTTTCCCAGCGTCTCTTCGTACGCTTTGCTCGCCCCGTTGTAGCAGTTATCGTCGGTGGTATCCAGCAGCGTGAGGCGTATACAGGCCTCCACGAACTCAATGAACCACAGCAGCCGCAGCAGACAGCGCGAGCACGAGGGCTTCTTCTTGCCGCCCACGTCCGCCACTCCGAGGTCCACTTCGTGCTCGATCAGCGCCTTGACGCTCTGCTCCGTCCACGTATTGGACGACGACGGAGCGGGCCACGTTTCCAGGTTGTGCTCAATGGACGTAAAGTAGGCGCCGACGGTGCTGCCAGCGAAGGACGTGGCACGGCCAAACACGCCCAGGAAGCCGCAGATGACGTGGCAAGTGGCCATGAAGCAGCTGAGGCTCAGTTCCCCGTCAGGGGCTCGCGTTGTGGCCCCCTCTTCCAACACGGACGCCAGTTTACTCAGCGTGAAACTGCCGTCGTCGTGGTTCTGCTCGATCACCGACACTTCCAGGTCGTCTTCCTGCGACGTGTGAGGCGACGACGGCGCAGACGACTCGACCGCGCGCCGCTTGCTTGTCACACTCGTGTCCGACAGCGACGACTTGGTCCGGTCTCTCTGTCCTCCGCAGCTGACGCTGACGCGTCGACGGCGACGACTGCGTTGCTTGGGTTTCTTGACTGCCTTCTTCCCGCCCTTGGGCCTCGACAGCTCGTCAAAGAGCACGAGGCCCAACAAGTACGCGCTTAAGGTGCGCATCGACAGTAAGTTGTCCAGAGCGCGCTCTAGGAAAGTGTACGGTGGCTGTTCTACGACTTCTCGGACAGGAGCGAGGGCACCGCCTTCGACGCCGCTTCTCCGGTTGTAATAGATGACTCTTAGCGCCACCAGCACCGCTACTGCCAGTAGCGAAAGCCAATGACGCGTCCGCAAGTGGGACGGGTGCACCACGCGCTTAACGTGAGCGTCGCGCGTCTTGGAGATTGCTACCGCGACTGGCTCTGCCGCAGGCTCCTCGTTAGCGCTAGAGGCCTGTTCCTTGTGGATCAACGACGCCAGCGTCTTGGCTGGCACTGAGTGGCGCCGAGACAGCGCGTGGCGGTCTGCCGGCTGGCTCTTGAGCGCGTATTCGCTGTGCATCGTCGTCAACGCCGGGGGCGCGTCCGGACAGGCCTCCTCCTCGCCCTCCGCGTGCAGGTACTTGGTGGCGCACGGGTCGCAGAGCCTGGAGCCTTTCTTCCTCTCCAGACGGCGGTTGAGCTTGACGCGGTTCTTGCTGCAGTCGTCGCAGATCTTCTGCGCGCACAGCTTGCACGTGTGTTTGGCGCGGAAGACACTGAACGAGCGCTCGCACAGGCTGCAGCCCTTGGCCTTTACTTGGTCATGCACGTCCTCCTCCTCCTCGTCATTGAGTTCCAGAGGCGGCGGCTGCCCTCCCTTTGAACTGAGCTTCATGGCAGGGCTCTTGCGCACCCGCACGCTCTTGAGCTCGTCCACGACCTTGCGGCGCAGGTTGCGGCCTGTGCGGGTGGAGGTGGAAGGGGCGAGGGCAGGCGACGTGGTGGTCATGGCTCCCGAGGAAGAGGGCGCTGTAACTGCCGGGGAAGGAGACCCGGAAGGCGGCGAGGCCTCGCCCATGATTCCCACCGTGCGGAAGCAAATGAGCAAGTGAACGACGCATCGCTGTTACCCGGCACTCTTTGCAACACAGCGAGAGTCAAAACGCTGGATTCTCGACTTGACGTTTGTATCGCAGATATTACACTGTGAAAACATATATGTAGCCATTAGGAGACTATGGAGAATTTTCGGAAAGTGGATTTTATAACTACATACCTTGATAATCGAATGCGTATATGTCAATGGGAATTCTGCTATCGCTCTCAAACTCGAACGGACAGGCTTGTATTGTTATTTGGGTTTTAATAATGCTACAAACTACTGGTTCTTTGCAGGAGACATGGTGCGCCTCGTGCACTCGACCGTGCACTGGCGACTTCGCTGTATCGTCGACACGTCCAGCAGCGAGGACGAGAACACGCCGCCCAACGTGGCGAACGGCACCACGTCCGACCTCCTCGTCGACTTCAAAAGCGCCCTGGAGACGCAAGGCGACGCTGCTTCGACAGGAACAGCAACCCCGCCGTGGCTGCCGCCTGGCACGTCCAAGCTCGGGCTGCCGAAGGACGTCACGAACCCACCACCTCCGAGCTCACCAGAGGCAACCCGTTGCCCACGCAGCCCCACCACCTCATCCCCGGTGCATCTCGAAACGCCGCCCCGATCGCTCGGCGACGGCTCGCCCGCGTCGACAGACCCGTCGCACGGCCTCGGCCCCATACTCCCGCCCTCGCGCGCAGGCTCAGCAAGGTGTTTGAGCCATCATCGCCCACCAAGAACCCAGGATCGCGTCGTCGAACGAGGTGCTCCGCCCGTCACGAGCATCGACACCGGGCGACGAGTTCGCCCTCGCAAGGTGGCCATATGGCGTTGCCCACTTGCGCGAGCAATTCAACCCACTAGCCACCGTGTTCCCGTCGGTGCCTAGCTTTGGCTGGTGCACGTGTTCGTCACCGTGCCGAACCGATACCTGCCGTAACGCCAAGATGAGCGTCTATTGCAACAGCAACTGCTGTCCTTACGATGGACAGTGCGGCAACGGTCTCGTTGAGTCGGACAAGCTCTGTTTGATGCGCAACATGCGCACGTCTAGCCTGAGTGTCGTTGCGGCTGAGGACATCGACGCCGGTGAAGTTCTAGGCCAGTACCTCGGAGAACTGGAGCACGTGCGCGCCTCCAACCGCGATCGGCCGCGCAATAATGGCTACCGGTTGGTCATGAAGACGCGCCCAGAGAAGCCCGCGCTGCCAGTACGCGTGGCGATCAACGCCGAGATGATGGGGGGAACGATGCGGTTCCTTAACCACTCCTGTGAACCGGTCGCGGAGTTCCGAGAGGTTTGCCAACGGGCGACGCACGACCGTCGTCGTGACGACCATGAACTACATCCGCGGTGGCGATGAGATCACGGTCGACTATGACAACGATCTCTGGTTCGTGTGCCGCTGCGGGGCCGACACGTGCCGCCACCGTGACATCCAGGACCAGCGAGACCCGTAGCAAGTTGCAAGGAAGGATGAAGTAAGTGCGAGCTGCATGTGTTGGTGCGTTGTATCGGTTGGTTTGATTGCATACACGGGTAATGAATATGATTTGATGTTAGCACCTTGTATCTTGCGATAGCATCGACGGGTTGCAGCGTCCACGCCGTCCGTTGATTTTGGCGCGAACTCAGCGGAAGCGCATCTCACCTCGGCAGAATCGACGTGCACGCGGCTTGGCATTTGCGCGCGAGTTTTCACGCCTTGAAGCTGGCAACCACCAACTTCTATCGGTTCACTCGCGGCGATGCTAACTACGCAGGCGTGGTGGAGGCAGTTGGCGCTGCCAGCCACTCGACAACAGACGCTCGATTCTCACTTCCTCATTTACCAAGTTCCTCGCAAGCCCAAGCCCCGCGCGCGCCCCCAACTACACCTCCTACGCACAACACGTCCACGAGCCGGTACGCTGCGCTGCTGGATTACCATCGTGGGGTGTCTGACGGCTAACTTGTTCGGTGTTGACATGTGCAGATGGTAAAGCTTACAGGTAGCCCCAACTACAAGATGGCGGAGATCACCCGCCTCTTGGCTCTCGTCGAGGAGCACCTACCGCTCGGGAAGGACGAGTGGGAGCGCTTGGCCATGTCATACAACACCAGCCGAAGCCGGACGTGGGCTGAGCGAGACATGGACAGCTTGCGCCGCAAGTTCAAGGCGCTCTACAGTGTGCGGAAGCCGACCGGGACTGCGGAGATGCCGCCGCATATCGAGAAGGTCACGTGGGCGAAGCAAGCTATCGACGACAAGGCGAATGTCGTCGAGATGGACGACACGCCGACGAGGACGAACCTGATGACGACAAACGGGAGGATGAAGGGCTCTTCGTCGAGCCCGACTTCAGCTTCGAGCCGTACTTCGAGGACAACGACTGGCTGGAGTGCTGACCTGGAAGCAGCGACTCCGCACCCAGCACCACGAGCGGCAGCCACGACACCAGCTCCGGGGATAGCGCGGACGCAGTGGTCGCGAACGCTTGCCTCGCCCTCCGTACGCCTATGCCTGCTGACACCACGCCCACCTTCGACGTGCAACTCGGCGAGGAAGGTTTAGCGGCGTTCACCGCTACACCCAAGCCGTAGCCTCTTCGTGATGGGCCGACAACCGCCAGCTTCGCTCCGCCGGCCTGAAAAAGCCCCGGAAGGCTGCCACAGCACGCGCCGACGCTGCCGATACCGCGAACACTGCGAAGACCACCAAACTGCCGGCCGCACGCGGTTACCAACCCGGTAGCCGCGACGACCAGGAAGCGCACCGCCACAAAGAGCTCCTGAGTGCTTCAAACCGCCTTCGTGGCAGCAATCTCTACTCGCTCAGGGACAGTGTGGGATCGAAGCGACTGCGAGATGGCGGGGACGTGGACCAGGCCGAGGCAAGCTTCGCCAAGGCCAAGCGCATCCGCGCGCTCAAGTCAACTGCGGCGCTGAAGCAGAAGTTGGCCGCCCTTGACAGCGCCAGCAGCAACTTGGGCAGCAGCGCGTTCGAGATGATGCTCCTTTTCAGAGAGGAGAACGAGCGCAAGGCAGAAGCCCGCCGCAGCGAAGAGGACCTCCACTGCCGAGACGATGCTGCCGCAAAAGAGGCTCGACTGATCGCCGACAAGGCGGAAGCAGAGGAGTGCCGCCGCCAAGACAAACTGGAGATGGACGAACGCAATCGCCGCGACAAGGAGGACGCTCGCGCGCGGACCCAGGAGCTCTTGCTCCTGATCGGGGCTGTCATGAAGAAGGCCTAACCCAGGCTGGCCGCATCCGCCTCGGGCGCGACGCATGCAAGGCAACCAAGACTCGGCTGCCCAACCGCAAGCTGCAAAAATTGAGGAGTGTCCGAAGGCGAAGTTCGCAGGAGCATCGATTTCCTTTCATGTTGTGCCGTTAGATCAGCAGTAGCCCCAGGAACCATTGAAACCTTCAAATACACAGCGATTGATACTGAGTGCGCACCGCAACTAGCTAATGTGCCCACCGCGACTAGCTACATCCACGTCGTGTTGCTCCAGCAGCGCGACCGCGAGCCCACGTAGAGCTAGCGTCGCCATGTATCCACACTCAGCCCAGAGCTCGTCAATTGCAACAACAAGTGAAGACCTAAAGAACATGTATTAGGTACACGGAGAAGACGTGGACTCTTCGAAGTCCATAGCGCCGCTAAACGTGGTTCGAATCTGGAAGATGCCGACTGTCCTCACTCGAAAGTTGGTCATCCTGAAGATGTTGGTTGTTCAGCCGAAAGCCGCGGAGCTCGGGGTCGTACGGCAACGGCAGGTTCAACCGGCTGTAGACCTTCTGCACATGCCCCACTCCGCGGCCCGGCGAACGGAGGTGATAGCGTTGTGTAGCGTGCGCGCAGAGCTTCGAAGAGATGGCAGGATTCGCTCGAGATCACCGTCTTTGAGTGGCGTCAGGATCCTCCCGGTCATGGCGATAGAGCACAGGAACGCCGAGTCGGACACCACGTTCATTCTTTGGTCAGGGCAGACCGCGGGGTCCAGCAGCTTCAGGCGGAAGCCCAACGACGTGTCGCTGTCGTTCCATGATCCTGGGCAATTGTGTTTGCACCAGATGATGCAACCGTCCGCCGCGAAGCAAAGGGTCCCCGTCACGAACACAGTGCAGCCACCCGTTGTACATCGCGTTCTGGAGATCTGCATTGGATGGTTGCATCACCTGCAAGGCAAGCACGCTTCAGTTAGTCACCTAAACGACGATAATACAGTCTCATGGTGAAGCACGCACCCGCAAATTCTTGCCATCTATGAAGCCAAATGTGTGCTGTAACAGGGGCTCCCGAGCTTCGACCAGCTTGGCCAGCCTCGCCTGCTACGCGGGCGACGGGAATGATATCCGAGCGGGGGCGTAGCCTCGAAGTGCAAGTGAGAGTGCACGCTCGGTTATGCGCATGGTCCGAGATATCGTGGCCGGTGGCACCCCGAACACCATGCGCAGCGTGCTGTTCTCCAAGCTGCCGACGTAGAAACAGAGGAGCAGGCCGAGGACTTGGTGCAGGTACCGGAGCTTCGGCGGTCTGCCTCTAGTCGCAGTACGGCGGAACGAGTAGAAGGCTGAGAGCCTCGCGAGCAGCTGATGAAAGGTGGCCCTGCGTAGGCACAGCACAGAGTTAGAGAGAGCAGCTAACACGATCAATGACAGCAATTTACCTAGTCAAGCTTGTTACGTTGAGGAAGTTCATGTCACCCTGTCGTGTACAGAGTCATCCAGGCCGAGGTGTTGGGCGGGTCGAGGCACTCCACCGTCAAGTAGTGACGGCTCCGCGTGGCCACCCGCCACACCTCGACCAACGGCAGGCGCTGCACTTCCGCGCGCGCCTTGTTCAGGTCCTTCTCGTGCCGCATGAGCACCTCCGTCAAGCAGAGCACCACGTCGGAGTCGTCCATGCTGCACGAGCGCGGGAAGTCGAAAGTGTGAGAGGGAGGGGGAAATGTGGAAGGATCCAGTTCAACCAGAGGTGTCCCGTTCGAAGTGTCGACTTCATGCGACGGCGGTTGACTTCCCTGCTCTCCGGGCACTACTCGGCGGACACACCTCGCCCGCATAGGCCATTTGTGGTGGAAGCTTCGCGCGATATGTCAGCATATTCCTTTTTATGACTGTCTTATCTGCTGCAGATAAGACAGCTGCCTATGCTATTTGTGGTTCCATTGCACCATAACTACGGCGTAGCTCGCTCAGCCCGAGGCGACCGCCTGCTTTCGCTTGTAGTCCGAGATGGCGGCCTTGATGGCGTCCTCCGCCAGCATGCTGCAGTGCAGCTTAACGGGCGGCAGCTTGAGGTGCGACGCGATGTCCGTGTTCTTGATCTTGAGGCAGTCCTCCACGCTCTTGCCCTTGAGCCACTCGGTGGCAACCGATAAAGACGCGATGGCTGAGCCACAGCCGAACGTCTTGAACTTGGAGTCCACAATGGTTCCGTGCTCGTCCACCTGGATCTGCAGCTTCATGACGTCGCCACAGGCGGGTGCGCCAACGAGGCCTGTGCCAACGTTCCTGGCCTTCTTGTCCATGGCTCCGACATTGCGCGGGTTCTCGTAGTGGTCGATCACATTCTCGTGGTACAGGCGATTCTGACCGAAGGCTGGGGCGGCGCGAGCTGCGGCTTCAGAGCGTGGCGGGCGAGCATGGCCGCTTGTCTTGAACGGGGTCGTTTCGAAAGTGAGACGATAGAAAGCTTTCCATCCCGGCGTTGGACGATGTCGCTCTAAACTGTCGCAGCGTGATCTCCTGTGGAGGAGTGGGCAAGATTGCGCTTTGGCAGTTGCTGTCCCGGACGGCGTCCTCTAGTCATAAGAGTGCGAGGAATGGTTCTGCTTGGTACTGTTCATGATCCGCGGGCTTAATAAATTAAGGCTCCTCACACCGAAGTTCTCGTTCACTTCTTGCTGTTGAACACAACCACTTTTTCTGCTTGGGTGCTGTGGTACCGCGGTGGACTGAATACACTTTGGCGACTCGATTTGAGTTTCTAGGGCCTCGAACTCAAGGCTGGAGGATCCGGCCTTACAGCGAAGGTCAATTCGGTTCGTGATCAAGCACTGGTAGCGATGCACCCACGCAAGCACCTTATGCGCTTACAGACAATCATCTCGCAGAAATGTGCCGAAAAGCTGGTACATTCTGACTTCTGGACGCGGTTAGTACATGTACTTCGCGCTCTTAACAGGTTAACCTCACAGCAATCTGTTCCTTCCTTCTCCATTTCTCGAAGTCTCGACTCAAAGCACCGATCCAATTTATTACCACTCATTGGTACCGCAAGCTGGCGTCCTTTGAGCATGATGGCGCTCTGCTCCAATGGGACTGGCGAACTGCAGTAGCTGTTGGATGACTCGCCGTCTGGCATGCTGTCGGGCAACAGCGCGTGCATTATTGGGCAAGGTGAACACTTAAGACGAGTGCACGCACCTCAACCGTACTTGCCTCCACATATCATGTTTCAGCTTGACACGTGAATGCAAAGTTCAGCCAAGCTGCTGCGTCCAGTAGCTATCATCGAGACTTATCCTGCGTTTCGCTTCTCGCCGTGCGCGCTCATTGCATCTAGCGGCAACCGTGGCTCGGTGTGCAAGTGAGCGCGGTGATGAGCAGCCGCCGCGTAATCGGCCGGCGCCACGGCTTCCTCGCCACCGGATGGGTCTCTGTCTGGTTAAGTCGTGCGTGGGCACATGGCGGGCGTTGCAGGCCATTCGCCCCCGCTGCCGGACAGACCAGTTGGCAACTTGGTGCGCTGTTCGAGGTCTCCATTCTACGCACAAGCAAGAGACAGGAACGTCGGGGAAAGGCCCGCTGGTATTATACAACCCCGTGGTGGAAGTTTTTCCTCAGCTTTGCTCTTGCAATCGCTGGTCTTGGCAGTCGAGAAGTTTCGTCCGACTGAGCAGGTGGATGTGCGTGTACTTGGCGCCGCGATGGCGTCGACGCTCGACGGTGACGCTGCTACTAGCGCTCGCGTTGCTATTCGCGACAGACGCTCGAGTTCTGCGCAGTCAGAGGCAGGAATTCCATTCAGGTTCAGGCTCCGCAGCGGTCGGTGAACTGGAGGTGGGAGTCGTCACGACAAGCTCGGCACAGAGCGCCACGACGGCCACGACACGAGCGTGGAATTCAAACAGCAACGACGGAAGCCAAGATGACAGCAAGAAGACCATCTCGTTCGACAGTTTAGCCAAGGCGACCACAGCTCCAACGGAGGAGTCTGCATCCAGCTCATCATCCACGGACGACGAGATTCTGACGCCGCAGACGTCCAGCTCGAGCAGTGAGGAGGGTTCTAGCTCCAGTAGCCACTCCAAGAAAGGTGTTGATAGTGAAGATGACGATCGATCGTTCGACGAGGGCTCCTTTGACGTGAGTGCTGATAGCTCGGACAGCAAGTCGACAAACAAGGAGACTACCGGCAAAGCAGACACGAAAAATAAGGCGACAACCACAGTGCCGACCCCGGCTTCAACCTCGGCACCAACAACTGCTAAGCCTACATATGCACCTCCGCCACACACCAAGAAGTTCGACGCCAAGACAAGCAGTGTCTGGGCAGCTTCCGGGTCTGGTGAGCAGAGCGTGACGGGCCAGTCGTACGAGGAGTCAACCAACAGCGCTGAGGCGTTGGAGAACAAGACCAAGGCGGCTTCCTCGACTTCCAGCAGGACGCTGGACCAAACGCTTGTCGTGGTGATTGTCGGCGTCGTCGGTGCTATTGGCGCGCTGTTGATGTTTGTGTCGCGACGCGTGCTGAAAGAGGCCAAAAACGACTTGGAGGACTCCAGCATTTTCTAAATGGGTGTACCGGTATCTGTAAAGTTTACTGCGTCGGTAATGTGATGAAGGAGCTGGCAACACAGAACGAAGGGCAACAAGAAGCTATGCATCAATAGACTAGCACACGCGCACAGTGCGCGATTTTTTCCTGTTGATCTGCCCCACTTCATCGTACCGGTATCTACAGCGGATCCTAAGACACCGATCGTGCGATGATCTGAGGAATGTTATCGCATATCTACGCCGTCTTGGCCTTGGTCTTGGAGTACGCGCGGTTGCGCTGCGTGAGCATGTGGCCGTACATAACGGGCAGGCCCGGGATGTACACGAGGAGCACGAGGATCACCACGACGTAAAGCGAGATGACCACGTTGTGCGTGTTGGGCTGCTGGATGGCGTACACGCCCGTGGACAGGAAGCTGAGCGAGCTCACCATGCACAGCACCTCACCTGAACAACAAGATCACCAACAAGAGAGCAACGTGAGCTTTGCACTTGCATAGCAACGACAAAGGTTGATGCCACCGGAAAAGGAGACGTACCGAGCACACCCGAGGGGTAGAGCACCATGAAGAGGTGGTAGCGCAGGAAGAAGAGGAAGCCTGGCACGGCGTCGTACAGGTTGAGCGCGTAGAAAGCGTAGCGCGGCACCTCGACGAGCCCCCAGCTGGCCACCATGAGGGGAAATCCCAACTGCGCACGCGTCTCGGGGCACAGCACGTTGATGGCCCACACCAGCCACAGCCGAGAGCTCACCTGCATGAGCGTGGAGCCCAGCGGAGAGCGCACGAATCCCACAGCCGCGTGCACGATCTCCATGACGGCCATGGTCTGCACCAGCTTGAGCGGCTCCCCCACCACGTCCCACGTGCTCTGGGCCACCTGGCTCCAGTCCTGGCCGGCGTCGTGCGCATGCAGCACCGTCGTCACCGTCAGGAAGAGCACGTAGGCCCAGCCCGCGCACGAGGCGGCGTTGAAGGCCAGCAGGTACAGGTTCAGCAGCGCGTTCTTGGCCATTCTTGGTCGATTGATACACGCTCGAGCGATGACGCAGCGCTAGATCTGCGGCTGACAAGACGGTTTTTTAGTGAACGGTTTTTAGCGAGCGGGTTTTAGTGAACGGGTTTTAGTGAACGGTTTTTTGCCAACGGTTCTTGCTGACGGTTTTTGTTGTGGTGTGTTGCACCCCAAAGAAACGAAGCATCTGATGCGGCGCGTTGATTGGCCAGCGTTGGCTTCCAAAGGGCGCCTGTATCAAACCGGTATTCGAGCGGTATCGACTGACGTTGGTCGAAACGCAAGCTTTTTGCTTGTTAAAACAAGGTTCCGATCTTTGGGCATGTATCCGTCAACGTGGAGACCAGCAACAGCAACAAGGGGATTGCAGCAATGCAGACATCTTTGCGGTCGATATTCATGCAGCTCTTGGGTGTGGGGCGCTCGGAGCTCAATGCTAGAGCACGAGACCGAGCTTAGCAAGCAGGCCTGCTCTACTGTCCGTCAAATCAGGAGTGACAACGAAGACGGGGAACGCGAGGCAGCAGCAATCTAGTCCTGGCCGAGGCTCGTGCGGATCTGGGCCGTTACCTTGTGCATGTCGGTGTTGGCGTCCACGTCGGCGAGCTTGCCCTGCTTGCGGTAGAAGTCGATCACGGGCTGCGTCTGCTTGTGGAAGGCCTTGAGGCGCGAGCCAAGCGTGGACTCGTTGTCGTCCTTGCGCTGGATCAGGGGCTCGCCCGTCACGTCGTCCTTGCCAGCCACCTTGGGCGGGGCGAACTTGACGTGGTAGCTGCGGCCGCTGGCCGGGTGCACGCGGCGGCCCGAAATGCGCTCCACGAGCTCCTTGTCCGGCACGTTGAAGTTCACAACGGCGTCCACGGACGTGTTCTCCTCAGCGAGCATCTCGTCGAGCTACAGCAGCAGCAAACACCACCACAACGTCAGCATGCCAATGTCTGGTCCACCATTGCCACAGACTCTCTACCTTCTTGGCCTGCACGACGGTGCGCGGGAAGCCGTCAAGGATGAAGCCGCGGCGGCAGTCCGGGCTCTTGATGGCGTCCTTGATGATGCCCACGACGATCTCGTCCGTCACGAGGGCGCCCGACTCCATGGCGGCCTTAGCCTTCTTGCCCATGTCGGTGCCGGCAGCCACGGCGGCGCGCAGGATATCGCCCGTGGCCAAGTGGCACAGGCAGTACTCGTCCTTGACGAGGGGTGACTGCGTGCCCTTGCCGCATCCAGGGGGGCCTGCAACGGAGGAGATGCGTCAATCAATGCGCAGGAAGATCGCTGCAGTATGAAGAGGCGACTGCGTACCGATGAAGATGGTGCGGCGCTCCTTCTTGTTGGCGCACTCGATGCGCTTCTGCAGCTCCGAGAGCAGCGAGGCGGTGGGAATGGCGGCGAGCGACATGGCTGGGGAGGGGGACGTCGACGCTGGGAGGAAAACGCGAACTGACAGGACACGAATGCTCGACCACGTTTTGCCCCAACCCGCTGCCGTGGTCGCAGTTTTTACCGGTTAAAACGGCGGTACGCAGATGTTTTCACCGGTTTTAACAATATGAATCCAAATAGCCTTTCATATCCGATATATTTGCACCAAAGAGTGCATAAATCCCTTTTTAACGGCATGTTAAGTACCGTAGATCTATAAAATAATACCCTCTGCAACAACTGAGGCTCGTCTTTGCCTATCTATAGCAAAATCAAGATATTACCAAGAAATCTTGCAGACTCTATCTCAACGGTTATGCTCGATATTTGTATTCGATATAACAAAGCATTGACTGTGACATTATCGCTTTATATGGGCTCCAGTATGCCCCGCTTCAACCAGAAACGGTTGAAGCGAACGCTGCTTTGTATAGCCAACCTTGCTTCACTCCAACCGTTTCTGGTTGAAGCGGGGCATACTGGAGCCCATATAAAGCGAGAATGTCCTTCACTCGAACCGGAAGTGGTTAAAGGGTTAAAGCGCCGAAAGATTGTGGTTGAAGAAAAAAAACGCACCGAGATCTTCGAAGCTTAGCTGCATTGCTACAATCGTTGAAGTTGACCTGCACTCTGCTTCACTTGTCTCCAGTATTGGGCGACCTCGAAGCAGCGCTTCGTATGCTCATGCCGACGGCAAGGACATGCTGCCTTCAACACAACCTCGGAGTCTCGTACGTCAGTCGGACACCGGCTCGACCAGCCTTACTTCTTCTCCTTGCCTTCGAGGCGGGCCTCGCGTTGCGTAGTGAGCTCAGCCACCCAAGACTGGACCAGTGGCGTGCGGAACTTGCCCTTGGTGCTCTGGAAGAAGTCGTCCAGCGGGATGTTCTGGGCTGCAAAACGGCAATGGATGAAGACACAGCAGCAGCAGTTAGCGCGAAGAGTGTGGGAGTTGCTACAACCACTGCACTAGCAGCAGCAGCTGAAGGCGCGACGCACCTCGTTCGTAGTCGTCGGCTTGCAGGATCATCTCGAACTTGTCAAAATCCTGGCAACGAGCAGCAAGGGCGTCACTGCGTTAGACGTTGGCAACGGGCAGCGATCGTGGCAATAAGCGTACCTTGACGATCTTGGCCTCCTCCGTGGATGCAGTCTCGTACTCGTTCCACAACGCGCGGATCTCGGATGCAGACGACGTGTCGCCGAGCGTGTTGCAAATCTCGTCCAGCGCTTCCTGTAGCAGCGTCAAGTTCCAAGCACGTTAGGCAAGTCCACCTCCACCGTCGAATATCGCAACATTCTTCTCACCTTCTCCATGCGGTGTTTGTCCTCCTCAGCTACACCTGTTCGCCGTCACCAGTCAGAAATCCAAGCCTCGCACGAAGCCACCCAGCAGAAGACCCTACCGTCGTGAGGCGTGATGTCGCCCACCAGCGACTCCGCCAGGTCGTGCACAATGGCCATCTTGATGCACCTGCTCAACCACACAACACAAGTAATAGCACTGTTTGATCTGCACTCCGTTTCTCCAACGATTGGTCTGCGACGAGCGACCACGTACTTGGAGCGGTTCACCGTCTCGTTGGCGTCGTCCAGCAGCATGCAGCACATGCCCATGCGATACATGTGGTCGGCCACGGACTCGGGCAGTGCCACCTTGTTGTTCACCCATCCAGTGCGCTTGAGCGTCTGTTGAAGGCACGAAAAGGCAGCCATGCGGATTGATACACAGCGTTAGTCGTCGAATAACTTCGTCCACACAAGCTTCCAGACCGATTCTTTCACGGGACAGATTCAAGCGATGATTATCTAACTATTTCTGTATTCAACGCACTTTGAGGCGCCCGCACAGCCGCAAGAACTCGATCGCGCTCAACGCCTTTGCTCCAGTCGCCATCGACATGATGGCAATTGCAGTCAATTCACAATGAGTGATCTGGTTGGCTGATAAAGGCCCATATTAAAGACCAATCGCTGCAACGTGTATCATTGATTGGCGAAAACCATAGTTTAATTCCAGCCAATCAACGTTGTTGGCGCCACTTCATTTTTCAATTCGAGCTAAAAATGTGGCCGCGAAGGCAGCCGACGAAGGGCGGCAGCTCTTCCGGTGTCTCGACCTCGGCCTCTGCATCTCATTCAGCTACACCAGACACAGTATCATCTTCTTCTTCAGCTTGCACGCCTGCGTCTCTTTTTGCGCCGCGTAGAAGTGCCGGGAAGCCCGTGACTTCCATTGTCAAGCCTCGAAAATCTGATGACGATGCGGCGTGGCTGCTACGCGCGATGGACAAGAAGAAGAAGAAGAAACTCAAGCCGGCGATAAAGCAAAAGGTCGTGAGGACTACAGAATGCGACAAAGCGGCGAAAACGACGCAGCAGAAGCCGAGTAAGGAGCGAAAAGGTGGAGCTCTACGTCTTGGCTTGTCCGTCCAAGAACGGCAGCAGTTGTGGCGCAACGGAGCAGCCAAGAAGCTTCAGGATGACGCAACTGAACGTGCCAAGGAGCAGGAGAGAGAACGCCAAGAGACTGGCTTCGACCGCGTCTTCCAGGAGGTTTTCGGCAAGGAAAAAGACGGGAAGGGAGGAGACGAGGAAGAGCTCGACACCATCCTCGGTCCTACTGCCACGCCGTCATTGGGGCTGCCAACTGAGGCTTCGGTGGATGTTAGAGAGGAAAAGCAGAAGGTTAAAGTGACCGGAAAGCGTAAAGCTTCTGCTGAAGAGGAAGACGAGGAGGAAGCGTGGGGCTTTGCTTCAAAGGGGGACAGCGCGCTGAGCCTCGATGACTTTGACGCTCCGGTAAAAGGCAGTGCTACGAGTATTGGCGCTGCAGAGGCTGGCAAGGCCGCAGAGTTCGAGCGGTGGAAAGCAGAAGACGCTCAGAGTGCCGTGAGTGACAACTTCGTCAAGCTCAACATGCGCAAGAGGGTTAAAGGGAGCTCGGGGCGTGCGAAAAAGCGGCCAGCTTATCTGCGCGCACGTTACGAGAACCCGCTCGAAGAAGCTACGGGTGGCAAAGCCGCAGGAATTGAGCCTGTGGTCAACGCAAAGGGCAGCCAGCAGCGCAAGCAGGAAAAGTCGTTGCTGGCTAACGACGGCGTGGACTTCATTGAGGAATGTCTGGAGGCGTTGGCCAAGGCCGAGAACGCTCGTAAAGTTGCTGGAGAAGAAGAATTAAAGCCGAAGCCAGCGGCAGAACCTTTGGAACCTCCGAGATGCCACCACGCGCTGGTCTGTCAGAGTTTGGAGGTGAAGAAGAAGAACAAAAACCACGGGCGCCAGTTCTTCGCTTGTCCGTTAGGCTTCGATGAAGGCCGCTGCGACTTCTTCCTCTGGGCAGACGACCACGTGCCTCTCGCGTTGCAGACGCTGTTTACCGCGTCGGCCCTAGAGGGGACGGGGGAATCCGCCGCCGAAGCGCAGGCCATCGAGTGCGTACCCTTAGACATGGAGGCCTCGGAAGAGGAGCAGCGAGAAGCGATGGTGACCAACTTACGCTTAGTGTTTGGCCACGCTGAGTTCCGAGCGGGCCAGCAATGGGCCATCTCGAGGGTCTTGCGTCGCCAGGACACGCTTCTCGTGCTGCCAACAGGTGCCGGCAAGTCGCTGTGCTACCAGTTCCCCGCTCTCTTCTTGCCTGGCCTCACGCTCGTCATCTCGCCGCTCATCTCGCTCATGAACGACCAATACGAGAGTCTCCCTGGGCCTCTGAAAGCCCGCGCCGTGTGTCTTTCCGGCTCTGCTGGCTCGGATTCGAGCTCCTCCAAGGCGAAGCACGCGGCCTTCGTTCGCGATCTCCTGGCAGACAAACTCTCACTCATCTTCCTGTCCCCGGAGAAGGCGCTGGGGGCGGGGATGCAGTCGTTGCTAGCCATGCCGCGCGTCCGCGCTCGTCTGGCTTTAGTGTGCGTCGACGAAGCGCACTGTGTGTCCGAATGGAGCCACCACTTCCGGCCCAGCTACCTCCGCTTGGCCGAGGTCTTCCGTCATGCGCAGTGCGTCTTATGTGTGACGGCCACGGCCTCACGCCGCGTCGTTCACGACGTTCTACGCCAGTTGCGTTCCCGCCGACAGCTCCAACCTGAAGCCAGCGAGAGTGAAGCCGACATGGTGCTCCAGATGCCGTGGCAGCGGCGGAATCTCGCGCTCGAGGTGCGATCCGTTCGCTCGAACGACGAGCGGCTCCGGCACCTCGTTGGGATCCTCCCCGAGCTCAGTAAAGGCGCTAGTCAGACGTCTAAAGGCGCGGCTGGAGGCGTGATCGTCTACGTTCATCAGCAGAGACAGACGGAAGAGTTGGCGGCGCTGCTCCGTGAACAGCTTCCGTCAGCGTGGCGCAGCTCTGGCAAAGTGCTGGCCTTCCACGCCGGCATGACGCCGGAAGCCAAGGAGAAGGTTCGCACGGGCTTCGCACGAGGCCGAGTGCGCGTCGTGGTGGCCACCGTCGCCTTCGGCATGGGCATCGACAAGAAGAACGTGCGCGCAGTCGTGCACTTCCACATGCCGTCGTCAGTCGAAGGCTACGTGCAGCAGGTGGGCCGAGCGGGCCGCGACGGGAAGGCCGCGCGCGCGCTGCTTTATCTCCTGGACGAGGACGCCGTGCACTTCCGTTCGTTGCTCTTCTCGACGTCGCTGCACATGGATCAGCTTCGTAGGTTGTTGGCTCTTGTTTTCCAAGAACAAAGGACGGTAGCGAGTAGAAAGCACGTGGTGGCTGTGAAGTATCAAAGCCAGCGCGCCGGCGGCCTGACGATCGTGTCCCTGGAGCGAGATTGGCTCGAGCAGCACCTCGACCTCAAGGCAGCGACCGTCGAGACGTTTCTCACGTTGCTGGCGCTCGAGACGCAGCGTGAGGAAGAGAGCCACAGCGCGGGCTTGCGCGTGACGCTCCGGCCCTTGAGCATGAGTCGGTGTACGCTGCAGCTCCTTGACTCGCAGGCGAAGAAACTGGCGCCTCGTTCGTGTCCGAAGCTTCTGCTTGAAGCTGTGCAACGAAAGGAGTTGCCCAATGCAAGCGTGACGCATCATAAGGACGGGTATCTGAGCTCCTGGGCCGTCGATAGCCACTTGCACGAGACAGCGCAATGGTACGCGCGTGCGGTTAATGGCGAGCAATCGACGGCGGGCTCGGACGCCCAGCAAGAGGGGGAAACAAACGCTACTGCTGTCGCCGCGGCAACGAACGAACGACGCATGCTGCAGGAACTACGAGCCGCTCAACAGACTGGCCAGATCCAGCGCTTGACGCTCTCGCAGCCATCGTTTCAGGTGCAGCTGAGCTGGCGCGACGACAGGAGAGACGACGTGGTGGATCGATGGACCAAACTCTTGTACGCCAAGCACGAGCATCTCGAGGCTCGACAACTTGCCCGACTTGCTCATCTTTACGGCGCGTTGTATGCAGCGGCTCTGCCAACGCCTTCTCCGACAGCGTCAAGACGTGACGAGGGAGACGAGGAGAAGAAAGAAGATCTGGAGGGGAAAGCGCGTGCTCTAGAGAGCAAACTTGTACGGTACTTTGACGACGACGACGCAGCGAACACACCGGAGGGAGACGAGGACGAAGCTCAGCTACAGAAGCTGCTTCGACCTCTCACGACGTCACTAATCGAGGCCATCGAGCGTGACACCCGCTCACTCGTTCAGCTCCGTCTCAATGGCGGAGGTCCGATGGAGGGGAACGAGGCTGAAGAAAGTGGAAGTAGGGAAGAAGAGTACCAGTGGACGAGCTATGCGGTGGCCAAGGTCTTCCATGGCCTGACGACGCCGCAGTTCCCGACGCGGCAGTGGCGCGACCACGTGTGCTGGCGACGGTACTCGGACGTGGCCTTCGAGCGGATCGTGCAGATCGCAGACAAAGTGCTGCTGGAAGATCAGGCTGCGAAAAACTAACGGTTAACCCTTTTTAATCATAACGTTTTAGATTATTTGCTGCTTGAAATACTACTTACTTTCGGGGCGGTAGCCGGCCACTTCCATTGATGGTCTTCATCCTAACTTCCCCGCTGACTAATTAACTATCATAGAGCTCTAAACTTGACCCCAGAAAGAGCTCTCTTCATGCGTACGTGGGGAAGTGCTGGACTGGAATGCGACAGCTTGATCGGTGGCGGTACAGACGCTGCTCTGTTCTGTGCGTCGCAGCCTCCGACGTCTTCTGTACCACCGGGCAAGTCGCACTCAATGGTGTGTTGGCGTTGTGGATGCCGGCGATTTCGATCCGCTTGGCCCAAGTCACCGTGGCCGAATGTCCGCTTTCCAACATGGCGAAATGGCTGCCCGTGTGGTACAGCTTTGGCTCTCGGAGCTCGCTCTCCATCATGGCACTCCACGTCTTCTTGAGCATCTGCATCTCGTCGTCGTCCGAGTCTTCGTCGTACATCTCCGCACGCTCTTCTTGGCGACCGAATTCGCGGTAGAACCGCCGTGTGAAGTCGAAGTTGTTGAAGCGCTGAGACGCGTCGTCGTCTTCCTCGCTGCTGCTGCGGTCATATCTGCTGGATCGGTGGTCTGACAACGTCATGGTGAAGGCGGGCGTAGGCACCAGCGGGTAGTGGTGGAAGCCAGGGGTGAGCGCCATGGCAGCGGACGTTCTCCGAGCTGTACTCGGTGATACCGCTCCTCTTCCCACTGGCTTATCGTTCCTGCTATTGACGCTCTTGGACGGCGCAACACGCGTCACTTCTCGATGAGCGCCGCACTCCAGGAAGCTCTCGATGTGGGTCATCATACTGAAGCAAATGGCGATCAACTGCCGCTGTCGAACGACTTCAACGACCTCCAATGCTTGCTGTAGGAAGCGGTTAAGGGCCAGGGACCGCGCTTCAATCACTCGCTTTGAGCGCGAGCCGAACAGCTTTCGGTGTGGGAACTGCTTGAACACGAAAGCGAATCGATCTGATGCGACGGGCGAGGAATGGTGGCGATGTCGGCCTCGAAAGGAGCTCATGCTGATGCTGCTGCAGGTGCTGGCACTCGAGCTCGCGACGGAGCTGCTGGTGTTGAAGCTACGCTCCGCGCAGTCGATCTCGAAGCTCGTGAGGTACGTGGCCATCTCGTCGTCGACCAACGCCAGGAGCTTCTCGCGCAGCTCGCAGAACTCGGAGAAGCAACGTCGGATGTGCCAACTCTGGCGGGTCTTGGCGTTCTCGACGCGAAGGATGTAGACGGTGGACGGCTTGAGCGCCAACGCGGACGTGATGGACGCAGACAGCGACTGCAGTGAGCCGTTCATGGTGGTCGGTCCGTGGGGAATATACGAATGTCGACGTTTTAGAGGTTCGCTCGCCCACCAGTTACGGACGCTTGATTCTCGCTGGTACAACAAAGTCGGAAGTGCGTGCGTTTGCTGTTCCTGTCCGCTGTCGACGGCTTTGGTGGAGGATTGGAAAGTGGTGACTCCGAGTTGAACGTCTTGGTTGGAAAGGATAGGCTCGTGGGCTCAGGTGACACCATCTCAGAGGCCGGAGGCCGACTGGACAGCGCTCGAAGGAGAGGCAAGCGTGGAAGCAAACTCGGAGCGCTCCACTCGTTTCTCTATCGCCAGCAGACGCGGTGTTTGACGCCTCGATGACAACCCGCTAGGGTTAGCTAACTCGGACGTCGGGCCCAAAAGACCCAAACACGCCATACAGAAGCTGAATCAAGTCTTGGTGATCCTGAAAAGCCGCATTAGGTTACGAGTGGGCGGAACGTTCCCAACGTGGCGCTCATGAGCCTTTCACGAGTCCGGCGTAACTGCGGCACTTCGCAAATATTGGCGCCAGCGGCTCTGACGAGTAACCAGCGATTCTTTCAGCGTCTTGACGGGGGGGCAAGTGCTTTTCGCTTTGTGTACAACATCGGGGGTGGAGTTGGGCATCTTGACTGGGGTGCGACTATGGCGTCCCACTGCAGTCAAAGAGAAAGAGACATTCGAGGACGACGGGCTCACTCGCTTCACTTTCTCGTTTTCGTGCCACGCGCTGCCGTAGAGAGCTCTTAGATGTTCCTGGACGCGAAAATGCGCCGGTGACTTTTGCGTGCCGGCGTGGTTGGCGCCTATTTTGTTTCGATAGCCGTGCGCTGCGACGCCCGGCTCGGTGGAGGGTGAAGCGTTCGGTGAACGCGATTCCTTCGACCGATTCCCACGACAGGACCAAGTCTTGGAGCAGAATCCACACCGCCGCGTGCAATTGTAGTGCATTGTCTTCGGGAAGAGCGTTTTTGGCGAGCGAGCTGACCACCGACTCCTAAGTTTCGATGAATGGCCACGTGCTGCGTGCTGCTTTCGTCTGTCGAGCAAGACCCCAATGCCGTTGCGAGGAGAAAGTCTCGCTGCGTACATCTCTGCTTGGTTGCCCTTGGGGGCTCTCGAAGGTTTCATCAATTGTCGCGCCACTGCATCCTTTGATGGCGCGCTCCGGACTACGATCGCGCTCTATTCGCCTCGACGCAAGTTCCAGTCTAGCCGTTCAACGCCAACCCTGGATACTGCCCTGGAGATAAGCCCAGATCTCAATCAAGCCCCTCGTCTTCCGAATCCTGATCGAGACGCTTAATAGCGCGCTACGCTCAGGGTAAAATGGCGAACGAGGTTGCCTGTCAATCAAGTTTGTGTCGTTGTGGAAGCTTTCGGGCACGGAGACTGAGATGTCATGGCACGCGGTTGGGTGGCACTACTGGACATCGGCGTAGGTTCACATGGAAGGTTGCATTATCCTGGTTTGGGTGCGGCAGCTATTATAGTGGCATTAACAATACCGGCGGTCTTGGTGCATCGTTCGGTCGGTAGTCGTTGTGCCTGCCCAAGAGTTCTCTCCACCCCATGCCTCTCGCCTGCTATTGCAGCCACCACGAACGCGCACGTTGACGAGAAGGCAGCCGCGCCACGCGACCACCGCAAACTCCTCAAACTTGTGCACTGCTGTTTTCCCTGCTTTCAGACGAGAAGCGTATGGACACCACTCAAAACAGCTATGAACACCACCTTGGGTAAGGTTGGCAAAGCGACGTAAGCCTACCGACATCAATTGCAGACACATTCGACGACATGCTGACGCACTCCTCGATATTCTGTGCACTAATAGCGTGGTAAAAGCGGCAGACATCGAAACGAGGCGGCATGCAGCACAATTATTATATTTTCGAGCGGTATGATACCGATCTTGAGCAGAGATTCATATCACTCTGCACATGAAGGTGAACGGCATGCTACCGTAAATGTATCATGTTGTTGGGGATCGGTGAGCCGCCCTCAAGTGTATCATGCGAGCGTGAGCACGTGGCTGGATGGAGTATCGCGACAACGCATTTGCGGCCACCATAACCCTGCTGTAAAGCGCGAGGCTCCTCAACATCGGATGCGGATATAACACAAGGGTATCAAACAGATGAAGGAGCTGTAGCGGAGCGATGCCTGCTATCGCTGTAGACAGCCTGGAACAGTGTCGTGAACTCAGTAAATACCCAAGGAGGTGGTGTTGATAGCGTTTTGGGGTGGTCTTGATATCACCTCCCAAGCGTATGTGATGTTACCGCATGGTAGGATGGCGGATACCGTGGAGCCTCCATTGTGCCTCCACTGGAGGCAAAATGCTGGAGCTTTGCCAAAAGTCATGGCGTGATCGAAGCTTCTACGAGTGTGACGACTATCCTATGGATACCATATAAAGTTTGACTAACGCGTGTAGAGGACTTGCTTTCGTGCTCTCGAGATCGCCGGTATAGTACGCTACAGAGGATCTTGTGATCGGCACGGGTCGTGAACATTTACCAAGGATTCCTACAGCGTAAACGCAAAGCTTGAGATACCACCGGTAGACTTGGGATCTGGGTCACGTGCATCCTGGATATGTGGTGGCGCTGGCTTCACTCCGCCTTGATTCGGTGCTGAGATGGCAGCAGCTTTGTTTTGCTGCTGTTGTCCATCGGCATGACATCGACCATTCCCCAATCTGCCACGCCGTAGTCACTTCAAGTCTTGGTCTCCGTTATCTTCAACTCGTGAACAATGGTCTTCCTCTCTCGAGCTGTCGCGCTCTTCACGGCAGCGGTGACGGCCTCCGGAGCGTTGGCTCAATCCGCGCAGCAACAGCAAGTCGACTCGACGTCACTGCTGCAGGCGTTCGAGGACTGCATGGACAGCTCGGCCGCCAGCACTAGCGCCAACAGTAACGACACCGTCACGGTCAACTCCAACTTCTTCGTGGAGGAGTCACCGCTCTACGAGGACTACGCCACGGGCCCCAAAGCTCGTATTGACCGCAAACCTCTCGGTGTCTACTTCGCCACGTCCGAAGACGACGTGGTTCGTGCCGTCACCTGCTCCGTGAGCAACGGCCTCTCTCCTGTGCCTCGCTCCGGCGGTCACTCGTACGAAGTGCTCTCGTCCATGGACGGCTCTCTGGTCATTGACATGGCCGACATGGTGGACATCAACCTCGTGTCGGAGAGCCTGGCGGAGGGGTCTGCTCTCGCCACGGTGCAGGCCGGAGCTCGTCTGGCCTGGGTCTACACGGAGCTGGACCGGCTCGGCCGCTATAACTTCAACGCCGGCACTTGTCCTAGCGTCGGCATCGGTGGCCACATTTCCGGTGGCGGCTACGGCATGGTGGGCCGTCAGTATGGCTTGGCTGCCGACCAAACCACCGAGATGCGCGTGGTGCTCTACAACGGCACAGTAGTGACGGCGTCGGCCACGGAGAACCAGGACCTGTACTGGGCTCAGCGTGGCGGAGGCGCCGGTTCCTTCGGCATCGTCACGCTGTTCACGATCAAGGCGTACAAGATGCCCGTGGTGTCGGTCTTCAACATGCAATTCAACGCCTCGGTGCGCGCGCACGTGCTGCGGTCGTGGATGGACTTCTTCCCGACGGCCGACCCGAGGATCACGACGCAGCTCGTGGTGGACGGCGGAGGCGCTCGGATCACGGGCCAGTTCCTCGGCGCCAAGAACGAGCTGGACGTGCTGCTCAACGCCTCGGGGTTGCTCAGCCACGGCGGTCTCAGGTCGCAGGACCGTCGCGACAACTGCTCGCAGCTAGCGACCAAGGCGTACGCTTGGAGGGCCACGTGTGACGACCTGAGCTCGCTCAACGTCTCGCGCCACTTGACGACGGCCGACAAGGACTACAGTAAGATCAAGGGCGGCTACTCCAACTCGGTGCTGGACGATGAGGGCGTGCAGACCGTGCTCGACTGGGCTGACAGCCTGCCCAACACGACGTGGGCCTACATCCAATTCGAGGCGTACGGCGGCGTGTTCGCCACGCAGAGCAACGACATGACCCCGTGGGCGCACCGCGACGCCGTCTGGTCGGTTCAGATCGGCGTGGGCGCCAACAAAGGAGAGTCCGAGAGCTCTCCGTCCTACCAGTGGATCCGTGGCATCGCCGACGCGCTGGAAAAGTACTTTGACGGGGGCAACTACCAGAACTACTGCGACCTGGACCTGGGCGACGACTTCGGCCGTAGATACTGGGGCCAAGTCAACTTCGACCGCCTGCGCCAGATCAAGGCGCAGTACGACCCGCTTGACGTCTTCCACAGCGCGCAGTCCATCCCGCTGCCATAGATGAAGTGTGAGCTTAAGCCGTAGTCAAAGCTATCGTGATAGCGGAAGTTGCACTTTCAACATGACTATGACTACATTTTACGTACATATACACCAAATTGTCCCATTTCAACTGTACCACTCTGCATACAAAACCTAAAACAACTGCCGTTACGTCCTAATCCACCTGTCACAATCGAACTAACGACGGCACCCGACACTTAACCGATGGAGTCGTCAGAGCCTTCGTCCGCTGCGTCCGCCGCGCCCTCCGAAGCGCCCACAGCCAGCGTGGACGTGTGGCAGCTCAAGGCGGACAGCTGCGCCTCTGTGCGCGCCTTTGAGGCCCATCGCAGCGCGCAGATCGACCGCTTCCAGGCGAAAGACCGCGCCTACTGGCGCCAGTTCCAGGACGAGATCCGCCGCGGCGGCGACGAGAACGCGCGGCTGCTGCGCTTCTTCGCGCTGAGGATGCAGGCGGATCTGGCATATGCCGAGGCGTTGAGACAGACGCGTGTGGTGTTGGATGCTCCAGATAACGCAGCGGACGTGAGCGGATCCACCGACCAGCTGAGTGTACAGAGCTCCGTGTCCAAGGCGCTGCACGCCGTGGGGGAAGTGCAGCAGCAGCTTGCCGAGAAGCTGGTGCAGCTGACGACTGTAGTGAAGAGGGAGGTGACGACCAAGCCGCTGGAGGAGATGGCGGCCACGTACAAGGAGCGCGTGGCGGCGATGCTCAGTGAGGGCGACAAGCTGGACGCCACACTGTTCCAGTCTCAGAAGAACGTTCTTGCGTCGTTTACCAAGTATGACGAGCTGTTTAAGGAGATGGAGAAGGAGAAAGACAGTGAAGCGGCCGATGCCACGGCGAGAAGGCAGGATCTGTGGCTCGCGGAGACGAACTACTGCATCAACGTGCAGAAGCTACAGCATTGCCGCGTGGAGTACGTGACGGGGATGTCGGCGCTGTTTCAGCAGTATAAAACCATGGAGGTCTGGCGCGCGTCGGTGATTCAGACGGCGCTGGACACGTACATCCGCAAGCAGAAGCTCACGTACGGCGAGATGGCCGGCGCCATGACAGAACCACTAGCTGCCGCGCAGGTACGACGGACTGACGATGTTGATGTTGGACGATTGGAGAGTCTGACGGTGCTGTGTGTTGCAGCGGATTGAACCAGAACGAGATTTACTGCAGAGCGTCAGGAGGATACCCAAGAATGTACGTCTGGCTTTGCTTTTTGGTGTAGGATACATCAAACTAATCTGCTCTTGTGTCGTCGTCGTGTAGTATACAGCAGCTGCCTTATCAGCTTCGGACGACACGGACGCGAAGCTCTTTGCCACTTTGCGGTCCCCGATCGCGAGCCCGCTACTCGTTCGATGCGGGTTTCTCAAGAACCAAGTGAGCGGCTCGCTGTTTACGTCGTGGAAGGACGTGCTGTGTGCCATCACGCAGGACGGCTGTCTGCACCTGCTGGATCTGAAGGAGAACACGACGCGCTCCATCCTGGAGTCGACGGCGGCCATGCTGGGCGCCATCGCCACGAACGACCAGACGACGGACGTGAGCAGCCAATCGGTGTGCCTGACCAACTGCCGCATCGAGATCCTGGGCAAGAGCGCGACGCCCAGCTTCGAGATCACGGAGGTGAGTCCGCCCTCCGGCCTGCTGAGCAGCATGCTACGCGTCGGGGTCTCGCGCACGATCACGTTCCAGTGTCCGAGCCAGAGCGACCTCATCGACTGGGTAGTTGCCGCCAAGCGGTTCATCTCGGCCGGGTCCTCCATGGTCAATAGATAAGGGGTTAGTTGCAGGAAAGAAGGTTGAAGTCGTCAGCGAAAAGGTAGATCCCCTGTCTATTGCGATTTAATGTATCCATATCGTGTTCACATTATACTGGTGTCTACCACAGTATATGGTGTACACCACGTAATCACTCGAATTTACTGGCAGCCGCACATCAAGCTAGGAACAGACCAAAGGAGCATGGGCCTGCTGGACGGACTGATCACGGGCTTCGCGCGCAAGAGCAAGTTCGGGCGCTCGCACTCGCTGCGCCCGCTCACCAGCAAGCGCGCCAACCGCCGCTTCTACAAGGGCAACGGCTGCCGCAACGAGGGCACGCACGCCAAGCGCGGCCGCTACGTCGTGGACGAGGACAAGCTGCTGCAGCTCGAGGTGCCCGACCTCACGGGCTTTAAGGTGCGTCCCTTGTCTCCCAACGTTATATAACCTGAGATGCTATTAACCTTATCTGCTATATTCTTCCAGCTTAAGGCGTACGTGTCGCCGCTGACGCCCAACCGCCGTCCGCAGTAGCGTTACCAGCCGCAGTTTAACTTGATAAGGCAATGAGACGGGCTTAGACTGAAGGAGAGGAGGGGGAACTGTTGCTGTTATCTAAGGGTATTGCAGGAACTGCTGGGTCGTGGCTTGAAGCTTAGGAGATGACGCAGCCGCAGGTCTGGCCCTTGCGCAGCTGCTGGCACTCCTCGCTCAGCAGGTTGAGCTCCATCTCCTGGCGCTCTTTCTCCTGCACGACGCGCTCGTACTCGGCCTTGATGCGCGTCAGTTCGCTGTCGACTTCCTCGCGCTTCTTGGACTCGCTCGAGAGCTTGAGCCCCGCCGACTCGCGCTCGATCTCGACGTGCTGCTTGGTGGCGGCCTCGTCCTGCAGCAGACTCTCGAGGTCGGCGATGCGCTCGCGCTGGGCCTCGGCCTCGGCCTCGAAGCGCGCCTTGTCGGACATGATCTGCGACGACTGGACCTGCATCTGCTCGATCTGCTCCTTGTAGATCTGTTCGCGGCCGCCGACGCTGCCCAGCTGCTCCTTGACCTTGGACACGTCGCCCCGCAGCGTGCGGATCTTCTTCTCGTAGCCCTCTTCCTGCCGACTGAGCAGAATGCGCATGGCCTCGGCGTACTTGGCCTCCGAGAAGGTCAGCAGACACTCGAGCTTGGCGCCGCCGCGCGCCTTGTTCAAGTACGCGTCGCGGAACGCCTGCCACTCGCGCGAGAACTGCTGCATGTCGGCGAACCCTCCGGCGTCGCCGTCGCCGTCGCTGGCCGACGCCAGCTTGGGCTGGATCTGCTCGGCGTACAAGACCTGCAGCAGGCGGTCGCACATCTCCTGGCTCTGCGCCGCGTTGGTGCGCGCGCAGCCGGCCTTGTCGGCGTCCATGCGCTTGCGCAGATCCACTTCCAGCTTGGCTGCGCTGTCGCCGATGGCCGCCGCGCGGTACTGCGCCACCGCCTGCTCTTCGGCGTCCTTGATGGCCTCCACGAGTTCCTCGTCGTCCATGGGCAGATCCAGCGCGGCCAGGCTTTGCTTGAAGGCGTCGGTAGCAGAGCTCATGGCCTTGCGGCACTCGCTGGCCGTCACGCCCTCCCACGCCGACGTGATGACCGGCACGCCGCCGCTGTTGATGGCCGCCACGTAGGCCTGTAGCAGGCCGGCGAACATGCTGCCATTGAGCGGCTTGCCCTGCAGCATCTTGGGCTGGAGGCTGTCGCCGTACACGATGTGCTGGACGGCGCGGAGCTGCTGCTGGAACTCGGGCCGCAGCTCCTCGATGGGCATCTCGTCCACCTGCTGCAGCTTGGATTCGTCGTGTACAGGCCGTACAAGCGTCACGCAGTCGCGGTCACGGAAGAAGTCTTTCATCATGGTGCGGATGCGGTTGCGCTCCATGTTGGCCGGCGTGCGAGGCTGGTCCGCCAGCGCGCGCTCGAGGTAGTCGCTGCTGGAGATGGGGTCTCCGTCCTCGTCTACGAGCTCCAGCGTGAAGTCCCTTACGACCCAGAGGAAGGACGGGAAGAAGCTGTGGAACTGCACTACGTCCTCGTCCTCACTACCGCCGCCTTCTCCGGCCGAAGCCGAGACTTTGATATGCTTGGCGAGATTCGCGATGAAGCTGAGCCCGCCGATGGCCTTCTCGTCCACGCTGCCCTGGCTGTTGTAGATGAGCTTGGAGCACAGCAGCGTGGCCAGCGAGAAGATGCGCGCGTCGTACTGCTGCGACGCCTCCAGGCCGCCCATACCCTCGGTGTCCAGCATGAGCACCCACACGGGCTCGCCATTCGCCATTATGTGCTTCTGCGGCTGCCCCCACAGCCAGATGCCGCGCGTGCAGCGCTCGATGGTGGGGCCCACGCGGAAGCCGCTCTGACGGCCCAGCAGCCAGTTGAGCATGGACGACTTGCCCGTGCGGTAGAGCCCCGCCATGGCCACCACGGCCACGTGCCCATCGATGCGACGCAGAAGATCCACCGCCTCATCGTTCACCTTGAGCTGGTCCTCGTCCTCGCTGAACGTGATGAGCGGCACGGGCTGCGCAGGGAACTCCTGCATCACCTCAATCGACATGGCTACACCAAGCAAGAGGAGAAAGTCTGTCTGACTGGGTTGTACATGTATCAGGTCCTGTCCGATGTAGCCATCCTACGAAATGGTGTATCCATCCAATTGATGTAACCACATAACTGATGTGGCAGACATATTTGATACCCCAAAGCAGCTCAGCCACAGGGCGACTGCTACACGAGGATGCTGCTGCGTCGTCTGGGCGGTCGCGCCGCGGCCGCGAGGTCTTCTGGCTCCTGCTTGCTGTCTTTCCATCGTGGTCTGGCCACGTCAACTCCGGCCGCGCTGCAGGGTCTGGACAAGCTGGATCTCCCGCCTTTGCCTACGGCTGACGAAGTAGACGCCACTATCGCAGCCGCCGAGAAGCAGGCGCTGAGCCAGCACCACGCCAAACGGGTGCAGCACATGCCCATTCGAGCCGTGCATATTGCACGCAAGATGGACATCGCGCGCCTCTTCCAGCAGCTCTACACGGACCGCTTCAAGGTCACGCACTACCTGCACAAGGACTCGATCGTGCTGCGACTCAGCGGCAGCAAGAACAACGGCCACGCGGGGCTCGTCACGGGCGTGGCGCCTCCTACACTGCAGAGCGTGTCGTCTATAAGCAGCAGCAACGTTGACACTACGAAGCTCAGTGTCGGCGCAGGAGGCACAACGGTCACGTCCCGACGGGCCACGGACAAGTGGGTGGTCTACTTCGACTACGGCGCCGTGGTGTTCTTCAACTGCGATCAAGCTCTGGTCAACACGCTGATAAAACACGCCACACGCTTCTGCGGCGACGTGTTCGAGATGCGCGGGCACGAGGAGGAGATGCTGCTGGTGGGCGACCCGGCGCAGCAGAAGTGGAGTACGCTGGTGGAGAACAACGTGCTCGTTCGCGAGATCGACCACATTAACGTCCACGTGATCGCTGGCGTGCTCTCGCAGACGGTGGCGCTCGAGTTCTACGAGCGGCAGTGCGAGACCATCTTGACCGAGTTTGAGAAGCTCAACACGGACGTGGAGAAGAAGGGCCCGCGCGGCGCGCTCTTCGGTCGCGAGAACGAGCAGACCAAGCGGCTGTTTAAGATCGTGGCGTCCAACAACACACTGCTCATCGACCTGGTGAGCAAGCTGCGTGTGATCGACCGCAAGAGGCCTGGCGACCCGGCCTGGAGCCAGACGAGATACCACAACATGTGGGAGTCGCTGCTCGAAGAGTTCGAGCTCCAGGAGCGCTTCCAGAACCTCAATTTCAAGCTGGAGCTGATCCAGCACAACACCAAGGTGAGTTTTTGAGGTTAAATCCGTTTCGATCCTGGGTTGCTGAGTTTTTTTGCATTTCTTGTAGTTTTTCCTGGAGGTGCTGGACTCGCACAAGGGCGAGCGACTCGAGTGGTACATTATCATCCTCATTTCCGTGGAGCTGGGCGTTGGTGTCTACGAGCTGCTCTTGAAGCTGATGTAGATCAACGAAGCTATGGGGTAGAATGACCGACACACTAATGAAACTCGCCAGTCGTCTATCTCTTTGCCCACTGGGCATGTTCGTGCGGAGCCTTGCGGTCCGTGAAGTGCGAGGCCGGCTGGCGTCCTCCGCTGTTCACGTGCTTCCAGTACTTGTTGAAGGTCTCAAAGTCCTCCGGGCCCAAGTTCACCGCCTTGGTGCGCAGCATGGCGGCCAGCAGCGAGCGCAGCTTCTCCACTTGCGCCGTGGTGAGCGTCTTGGCGTCCTCCTGCTTCTTGCTGGCCAGCTTCATGGGCGTGAGGTCGTCTACTTTCAAGTCCTTAGCACTCAGCACCGTCACGCGCATGGTGTGGTAAAGGTGGAAGGCCGTCCAGAGGAGATGCGTCCACGCGCCGCCCGCAGGTTGGCTCGGGCTGAAGCTCTTGAACTCGTAGCGGAAGGCCACGAGGTGCACGCGGGTCTTGGCCGGCAGGCTCTGCAGCACCGGGATGAACTTCAGCACGGCCTTGCCGTTACTACGAGCTCCTTCTGGCAGCACGACCACCGGCCCTGAGGCTCTCTTGACCACGTCGGCGATCTTCCTCGTGGGCTTGACTCGGTCGGCACTCACAGGCATCGCCAGGGACCTGTAAAGCGCCTCCAGCAGACCGCAGACGTGCACCAGGTCACTTTTCCCCTCCGTGGCGAACACGAACACGGGCGAGAAGCGCTTGGCCAGGTACAGAACCTCCAGGAAGCTCGTGTAGTTGCACACCACCACGTCGCCTGGAGCCACGCGGGAGGAGCCCTTGGCGCTGCCGGACTTGGCCGTGGCGAGCCCCAGACGACGCGTGTTGGCTTCTTCCTCAGACGAGAAGACGCCGAAGAGCAGAAGTAGCCACGAGCACAGCAGCCATTCGGTCAGGCGCTTGAGCAGCCGCCCCAGGAATGGCACCGCGGACAGGATCGACACCACCAGGTTGACCAGAGCCAGCGCCAGAGCCGACACCAGCACCAACGGGAAGCGAATGAGCGCCAGCAGCGAGCCTGAAGCCGCTTGCAGGATGGTCACGGGCCAGCCGGACGTGAAGCGGCGACGCTGCGGCACGAAGGGGTTGATGCCCGTGCTCAAGTCCGACCACCTACTGTACTTCTCCATGTTATCTAAAGTGACGAGGAGAGCTTTTCAAAATTAATGTGGTGTGGCGTACACCATATATTAATCGAGCAATACGTCACTTCAGTCGGGAGAGCGTCTCATTGCAGGAACTGGCATCACCGACATGGAGCGACGTGCCAAGGCCGAGCAGGTGAACGGCAAGCCGCCAGTGGCCGGCGAGGAGGAAGACATGGCCGAGTTCCTTCGCCAGGAGGCCGCCTACCGCAAGCAGTTCGAACCCGTGGCGCCCTGGAAGCGAGACAACATCCCGGACTACGGCCCGCTGCATGACAAGCATCACGTGCTCATCTTCGGGCTCGTGGGCGTGTGCTGCATGCTCTTCTACGAGTTCTCGGGCATCTTCGACCAGATCCCGCGGTGGCTGGCCTACTTGGCCATTTGGTTCCCGCTGTGGTTCCGCCTGCTGGGCCGCGTGTCGCCTACCCCGACGGACGAGGAGATAGACCGCCGCGAGCGCAAAGCCTTCGAGCAGGAGCTGCAGCGCATCATCGACGAGAAGGAAGAGCTGGACGAGTGAAAGACGAGGAGAACAAGAACTCTCCATAACAAAGCAATTGCATTTGTAGAACACCTCATCCTAGTCCGTCCTCTCTCTACAAGAACATGCGATCTACTTGCGGAACCAGCCGAAGAAGCCGCCGCCCGCGCTCTCATTGCCGCCTGTCGCGGCGGCCTCGGCGGCTTTCTCCTCGTCTGTCTTGGTGCGCTCCGTCAGGTCCGGGAACTCGAGCTCGTTGAACGCCACGTCAAAGAGCAGCGGCTTGCAGGGCACGGCGCGGAACTCGGGCGGCAGCTTGACCAGCTCGCGGTGGCCTTCCACGGACCCGGCCTCGAACTGGTCCTGGCGCTCCACGAGCGCCCGCACCTGGCGTTTCTTGCGCTTCTTGTCCTTCTTGCTCTTCTTGCCGTCCGCTTCTTCGGCCAGCGAGAGCTGCTCCAGCTCCAGCCGGATCGCGTCGGCACGCGTCGACGACTCGAGGAAGCTTTGCGCCGTCGTGCGGCTCACCGCGCCCGCCAGCTCCTCGTGCAACTCGCGCGTCAACTCCTGCAGCAGGACGTCCTTGGCCGCCGGCTGCGCGGCCAAGATCTCCTCAGCCTCGGCCAAGAAACCCGACGCGTACTGGTACAGCGCCAAGGCCTCGGCGAACTGGTGCTGCAGCAGGTACGTCTGGGCCACGGTCGTGGCCCGGCACGCGCGGAAGACGGCGTGGTAGGCGCTGTACTGCGCCGCGCGCCGCTGCTCCAGCTCGCGGATGCCGGGAATCGACAGGATGTCGCCCACGGTCTGCACGAGCATGTCCAGGATGTGCGTGAGCTCGCCCGCCTGCTGCGCCGAGAAGCGCTTCTTGAGCGTGCGGTAGACCGTGGCCTGACGCGCCACCTGCTTGGCCAGCTTGTTGAAGCGCGCGAACTCCTCCAGCGCAGCCAGAAGCTCCAGGTCCGAGTGCACGAGCGCGCTGCCGCTCTTGGCCTGCTGCTCCAGCTTGGCCGTGGCGTTCTTGAGGCCCTGCAGCAGCGCGTCGTAGGCGCTCAGCAGCTCCAGGAAGCGCGCCTCGCGCGCCTTGTCGTCCTGCGCGGCTTCTAGCTTGAGTGCCAGTTCGTCCGTGCGCACCACGGCCAAGCCCAGCTCCTGCGTGGGCACGGTCAGCTGCTGCTGCTTCCACTCGACGGACCCGAGGTGGGCCACCTTCTGCTTGCGCGCCGCCAGCAGCACCAGGTCGATCTTGGACTGCAGCAGCGCGTTGTTGGCGCCGTCGCCGCTCGACTGCAGCTCCAGCGACGACGTCTCCGTGGAGCTGACCGCGCGGCCCTGTAGAGCCAGGCGGTGCTCACAGAAGCGGATGAAGGGCTGCAGCTCGTCGGCCGAGCGCGAGAACAGCTCCTTCTGCGAGGACGTGCCCACCTGGCTCAAGTCCGCGTAGATGCGGCGCGCCGTGTTGAATTTCTCCAGCGCAGCCACGTGTTCCTCGCGGTGGAAGGCCAAGTTGCCGGCCATGTAGGCGGCGTAGGCCTCAGCCTCGAGACTCGTACGGGCATCGGCACGTACCGCGCAGATCTCGGCGAGACGCTGACTCCACTCGGCGGCCTTGCGCAGGCGGCCGTTGAGGTGGAACTTAATGCGCGAGTTGGCGTCCTCTCCGTTCTCCGACTTGTCCAAGTTGTCGTCCTCTTTCAACTGCATGGCGTAGCCCCAGGCGCGCTCGGCATTGTACAGCGGCAAGTACAGCAGGCGGTTCTCGCTGGCCGTCTCGGCGTCCACCTTCTTGGCCACGTACTGCTTGCCCTTGCCGTGCGTGAACTTGACCGACTTGCGGACGCGGCGCAGACGGCGCGTGCAGTACTGACGGTAGCGCTGGAAGTCGCGGTGGCGCAGGCCATTCTGCAACTGCGCGGCCTTAACGGTCTCCAAGACTAGATCCAGATCCAGAGGTTGAGGTTAATGCAAGGTGAGCATCGCTCTGATAACTGCGGTACGTACTGGGGACGCTCAGCACCTCGGTGCTCGTGGTCTCGGCCGTCGCTCCCTTGGCCATCGTCGCTCTTCCTTCACGTATCAAGACGAGTCTCCCCCTCTGTATGGAGGGCACGTAGAGCTAAACAACACAATCTGTACACTAAATAGGTGTAATCATTTCCCGTCAATGGAATGATTGCATCTATTTGATGTACAGATTGAGTGTCATAGCTCTTCGGGTTTGTTGGTCGCCATTACACTGGAAGTCATGCAGAACTGCTACTACCCGTTGCCGGCGCCGCAGTTGCCTGAGCCCAAGGACGACGATGCGCCGATGCAGCGGCAGGACGAGGCGCGCGAAAGCTCCGACGAGATGCGTCGGCCTTTCATGCAGCTGGGCGCAGTGAGCGGCGCCGCTGGCTCGGCCTACGTGGAGCTGGGTCGCACCCGAGTCGTGTGCGCAGTCTACGGCCCGCGGACGGACACGCGAGCGCGCCGCGAGTTCAGCAAGGACGGGGAGCTCGTGTGCGACGTCAAGTACGCGCCTTTTGCCGACAAGTTGACGCGTCGCGAGCGTGGCCAGGACCCGGACGAGATGGAGCTCTCGGCCATCGTGGAGGAGGCGCTGGCGCCTGCCGTCATGTTGCACAAGCTGCCCAAGTGCGTCCTGTCGGTGTTCGTGACGGTGCTGGAGGACGACGGAGGCGTCTTCGCAGCAGCCATCAACTGCGCGTCGCTTGCGCTGGCGGATGCCGCCGTGGAGATGTACGACGTTGTCACGGCTGCAAGCGCGGTGAGTTCCTTGGTGGACTTGATCTGGAGATGGAGATGCAACGTACTGATGCGTTTTATGACATGTAGGGTATTGTGAACGGGGCGGTGGTGCTGGACCCAAGCAGAGAAGAGGAGCAGCGTGGCGACGGCAAGCTCGCGCTGGCCTACATGCCGTCCATGGGACGCGTCACGTACATGCTGCAGGCCGGCAAGATCCACCACGCGCAGCTGCAGGAGGCCGTGGATCTGTGCACGGACGCATGCACTGGTGTCACGCGGTCGCTTCTCACGGCGTCGCTCGTGCAGGCGCTTTCTAAGTAGGAAAAAGCAATAATATTGCGGTATATTATACCGGTATACCTCATTGCAAGCGAAGAGTAGTAGAGGCCGCCGAAAGGAACACCGGATTCGTGTGTTGTAGAAATGTATTGTTCTTCATTCGAGGCGTCTTGCGAGGCGTTCAACCGCGCAATCGCGCTATTCTATAGCTTTACCGTCGCGAACGCAACTCGTGTGTGCACAAGTCTAGGCGATGACCTGCTGCGCCTTGCGGTTCTTGAGCAGGTTCTTCATGAAGAACTCGCCGGCCTTGTAACTGGAGCGCACCATGGGGCCACTGGCCACGTACAGGAAGCCCATCTGCTCAGCCACCTTCTGCCACTCGGCGAAGGCTTCGGGCGTCACGTACGACTTGACGGGCATGTGCTTAGTGCTCGGACGCAGGTACTGGCCGAAGGTCACAACGTCCACGCCGCTGTTGCGCAGGTCGCGCAGCGTCTGGAACAAGTCTTCGTTACGCTCGCCCACGCCCAGCATGAGCGACGTCTTGGTCACGAGGTGCGGGGACGAGACCTTGACGCGCTCCAGCACGTGCAGCGACTGCTTGTAGTTAGCGCGGTAGTCGCGCACGCGGCGTTGCAGCCGCTCAACAGTCTCGACGTTGTGGGCGAACACGTCCAGTCCGGACGTGGCCACATTGTCGATGAGCTTGTCCTGGCCCTGGAAGTCGGGCGTCAGACACTCGATGAGGATCTGCGGCACTTTGGCACGCAGTGTGCTGATCGTCTTGGCGAAGTGGCCGGCGCCCAGGTCCTCGTAATCGTCGCGGTCGACGCTGGTGAAGACGATGTAGTCGAGGCCCCAAGCGGCGATGGCCTCGGCCACCTTGTTGGGCTCCTCGGGGTCCAGCGGCTTGGGCTTCTTGCTAGTCTTGACGGCACAGAAGCTGCAGCCGCGTGTGCACGTGTCACCCATGAGCATGATGGTGGCCGTGGCAATGCCGTCCTTGCCGCCGCCCCAGCACTCGCCAATGTTGGGGCACTTGGCCTCCTCGCACACCGTGCTGAGTCCCAGGCCCTTAACGGACTTGCGCAGCCGCTCGTAGTTGGCGCCCTGTGTGGGCTGCGCCTTGAGCCACTTGGGCTTGCGGTTGGACGCATTGGGCTTGCGCGAGGGCTTGGCGCCGGGCGCAGCCTCGGGCTCGAACGCGAAGTCCTCGAGCGACAGAGCCTGTTCCGAGAAGGTCGGGCCCTGACGCGCCTCCTCCGTGAGGCGCTGACGCAGAGAGGCCAGACGGGAGCCACGCTCCGAGTGCGTCACCGACACGGCGGCGGCGCTGGTGCTCATGCGGCGCGCGAGCGGGGCGGCCGAGCGGGTCAGCGTCGAGACGTGCATTCTGCTCGCTGCTTGTCTATTCGGAAATGACGTCGTTTAGGTGGTGAGTGCTCAAATCCCAAGCAGCATACCCAACAAAAAAATACCGGTATGGTACCGGTACTCTTCCAGTGCGATTGGAAACCGGCATCGACTGGGCGCCGCAGGTTTCAGCGCATCATGATCCGAGGAGCTACACGCGGGCTGTTCCAGAGCGCGCGGCAACTGCGGCGAGCGGCTGCAAAGCAGGCGACCAAGCAGCAGAAGGCGCGGGCGGCTGGCCGTCCCGGCGAGACGCGGAGGACCGTGTGCGACTTGGCGGGGGAGGAGAGCGTCATCACGACCAAGCAGAGGCAGGCGTTCGGCCGCTCGCGGTACAGCGAGACGGTGAGGACAGACGCAAGCAAACAAGCAGGTGGCGATTGCCAGGAGACTGACGGTTGTGTGGCTTGGTCCGGTGTTTGGGTCAGATGGCGAGGACTCTGGTGGTGGGTAGTGCGGGGCTGCTGGACGTCGGCACCATCGACGCACTCAACGTCTTGCTCCAGGACTTGGCCGAGGACGACGATGACGGGCGATAACGGCGCTTCGCAGCGCATCCAAATAGCAGGAGAACCGCGCCAGCGTAACAATGATGAAGAGCAGTGCTTCACGTTGTGTTGGTGCAGTGACGTAGAAGAAAGAAAGAGGCAAAGGTTTTGGCCAGAGATGAGTGGTATTCAACGAATTACTCGACTGGCATGATAGGCGTCTTGCTCATGAATAAACTACCAGCAGGAGGTAGCCCTCGCTCACTTCCTCCGCCCTGAGGACGGATTCGGCATCGAGGGCCCACACTCAACCACTAACTTACTCCAGCACGGGGAACTCGAACACAACGTCCTTGTTGGTCAGCTTCTTGTACACCGTGGCGAAGGTGTCGAGCTTGGTCTCAACGTTGACCTGGTCCTTGGGGTCCAGGTGCACCTTCAGCAGCTTGGAGCCGTCAAGACGGCAGCGAGTGCGCTTGCCGACAATCTCCGTGGGGAACACGAGGTCCTGTAACAAGTCACAACAGACATAGCAGTCGGAGAACGTGAGCATACGGCTTGGGGCGGCTATTCCCCAGAGGCCATCATCGAATTTCTCCAGGGATGAAGGGACAGTAACAACATAGTCTGATAGGGGCAACGTACGTCAAGGATCTGCTCCTGCACGTGGGTGAGCGTGCGCGAACGAGGGCGCGGGCCGGCGCCGTGGTTAGCGCGCGAGTAGCTCTTGCCCAGGATGGTGCGCTGGGCGATGATCACGACGTGACGGCCCGAGAACTTCTTCTCCAGCTCGCGCACGAGGCGGGCTTGGATCTTCTTGAACGAAGCGTGCAGGCGGAAGGGCACGAAGATGACGATCGCCTTGCGGCCCGACGAGATGTCCACCTGCTTGGCGGCCGTGATGTGCAGGTCCTTGAGGTCGTTCTTGATCTCAGCGGCGGACTGCTCCAGGTTGAGCAGCTCCTGAGCCACCTGCAGCTCGAACTCATCGGCGGTCTGGCCCTCGGGCTTGACGATCTTGGAGGCCATGGTGCTAGTGTAGTCGGGGTCTTTGAGCAAAACGACGAGTGCTTTTTACCGTCATTTGGCGGGGGAAGAGCTCGTGCTGGCCAGTCGATTTCGCAAATGGACTCAGATCTGAGGAAACACTATTTCTACCAGTGGCAGTCGGACTCAGATCTGAGGAGATGCCATTTTGACCAATGACTTGGTGGTCGAGCTGGCCAGCTAGCGGAGTTCGTGGGTGCAAGAGAAGCAAGCGTCTATGCAGTTGATCCCGTTTCGATGTTTGCAAGTGGCATGCCTGACAAGTCCGTCTCACGGGGCAAAGCTGAAGTTGAAGTTACAGGCAACTTCACGTCCGACGTGAAGTCCGGCGGCACCGCACCACAGGAACACTCTCGGCTCGCTTTCTGAGTTATATGGGGTCGACGCGTTCTGAGCTGCCGAGCTGCACGCGGTGGCGTCATGGTCTCCGGAAAAAGAGTTAAACAGCCTCGCGAGCCCTGACGTGGGGCACGGCGCTTGGGATTTGCTTGCGTTCCCCGTGACCCCACTCCAGTTTGACAAGCCACTTCAACACGAGAAACCCAACGGACGCGGCAGGTGCGGCAGGTGGTGGCTTCTTTGCGCTGCCAACTGCTGCCGAGTGGCAACGACTTCTTGGGGCGGCTCCCGCGACGCAATGTCCGCGTCCTGAGCAGAACGTCGAGTAGCTCTCACAACTGCTTTTGCGCTCTCGGACGCAGTCGCCAACAGCCAACGCCCACGCCAACGCTTCCAGCCTCCTCGACGATGGTTCCTATCCGCCAAGTCCTGCGCGTTGCAGTCTTTACCGACAGCAAAGTCTTGCGACGGACGCTGCACACGAACGGAATGGCCAAGCCTCAACCGCTCTGGCAGAAGCGGTGGCCGATGCTCACCAAGGCGAGCTACTCAAAGCCGGCGGGGACCGGCGCCACTGCAGTCGTGGAGAGACAGCAAGCAGTGCAGAGCGACAACTACCAGCTCGTGATCGTGGGCACGGGCTGGGCCGGCTACCAAATGTTCACCGAGTGCTCCAAGCACCTCGCGGACATCGAGAAGAACATTGGCGGTCGGGACGTGGACATCGTGGTCGTGTCGATGCGCAACGTACGTCCTCGCTGTAGTAATCTATTGTACACGTCGTTTATTTTGTCGAGACACTCACGTTCCTCTCATTGTTGCAGCACTTCCTGTACACGCCGCTGCTGGCGAGCACGACAGTGGGCACACTCGAGTTCCAGTCCATCACGGAGCCGATCCGCGACGGCATGTTCCGCCACGAGGGCCACTTCCACCTCGCAGGTGTCAAGGAGATTGACCCCGAGAAGAAGGAGCTATTCGTCAAGTCAGCTCTGGGTTCTCGTCGAGAGTATCCTATTAAGTACGACACGCTGGTGCTGGCCTGTGGCTCGCGGCCGCTGACCTTCGGGCTGCCGGGCGTGGAGGAGCATGCCTTCTTCTTGAAGGAGATCCACCATGCGCAGAAGATCCGCAACCGCATCCTCGAGAACTTCGAGGTGGCCACGCAGCCCGGTGTCACCCCCGAAGAGAAAGAGCGTCTGCTGCACTTTGTGGTGGTGGGCGGTGGCCCCACGGGCATCGAGTTCTGCGCCGAGTTGTACGACTTGGTGCTGCAGGACCTGCGACACATGTACCCCGAGGTGTCCAAGTATCTCGGTGTGACGCTGGTGGACTCTGGGGAGATCCTGAGCGGCTTCGACAAGCAGCTACGCACTGTGGCGCTCAGCAAGATCGAGTCGCGTAGCAGCATGCAGATCGTCAAGAAGAACTGCATCGAGGTCACAGAGGACGGCGTGACGCTCGAGGGGGGCGAGAAGCTGCCGGCAGGGCTCGTGGTCTGGACGGCCGGCGTGGGCCCCAACGCCCTCACCAAGTCGCTGACGGTGTTCGACAAGAGCAAGCGCGGCAACATCCTGACGAACCAGTACTGCCAAGTGCTCGGAGCTGCCGAGGTCGAAGAGAAGGCGCCTTTCGGGATGCCGCGCCGCTCGAACGTCTTCTCGATCGGCGACTGCGCCGAGATCTTGGACTATCAGCTGCCTGCGACGGCCCAGAAAGCACAGACCCAAGCCGACTACCTCACGGCGCTGCTGCGTGGCAAGAACACTGCTCCTGCTAAGCCGTACATGTTCCGCAGCAAGGGCATGATGGCGTATCTGGGCTCGTACCAAGGCCTGTTCGAAGGGCGACCTGGCAACGACAACAAGATCACGCTAACGGGGTGGCAGGCCTGGTTCCTCTGGCGAAGCGCGTACCTGACCAAGCTGGGAAGCTGGCGGCTCCGGATGCAGGTGCCGCTGGACTGGCTCAAGGCCATCGTGGTGGGCCGAGATGTGTCCAGGTTTTAAATGACTACGGTCGCGAGCGCTTCGGTCCTGAATTCATGTTGATTGCGTCATTGTTCGCTACTGTCTGCAATCTGAATCGTCCTGTTCCGTCATCACTTGAGGCCGAGCTGCGCCTTGCAGTCCTGGCAGTACCATTTGCCCGCAGGTTGGTCCGTGAGCCCCACGCAGCTGAAGTGGAACCACTCGTACTTGCAGTCGTCGTTGTCGCAGCCCACCATTTGGCCGAACGAAACGCGGCGACAACTGCAATAAATAGGTTCGTTCGGGTCGATGGGGAGGTCCTCGGAGGCCAAGACGACGGGCCCAGATGCCGCCGCCGGCAGCGCCACGGTCGTCTCGGCGATCGATCGCTTCCTGGCCGACGACGAACCTGCACTGGAAGCCTTGGACACGACGGGCGTCGCTGTCTTGTCTTTCATGGCAGCGCTGGCAGCGGCAACTGTGTTGTGCTTGCTGCGGACATGAGCCACGTGAGGCGCCACGCGGATCTGGCTCGTGTGGTGCACCTGGTGCATCGTCGTAACCGCAGCCACCTTCTGCTTCTTGCGTTGCGGCCTACTGTCCTCCTGGTACTCCCCGTTGGCCTTGAGTAGCGTGGCGTAGCTCTCCAGGTCCCGGTCCAGGCGGCGGATGTGGTGGTCCACGATGTCGTAGCTCTGCGCGGCGATGGCAATCTTCTCATCCAGCTTCTGCACCACCCGGTTGTGCTTCTCCGTGAGGCTCTCGATCCGGCCGCTCATGCCGATGAGCTCGCGCAGCTCCTGCTCTGTAGGTTCTCCTTTTGTCGTGTCGTTGCACCGATCGAGCACTTTTTGGCGCGACTCGACTAAGTACGCTTTTTGTTCGTTCTTCAGCTCGTCCAGGAGTGGGTAGGAAGTCTGGTAAATGGGGCGCCAAGAGCGGTGTTGGAATGAGAAGCAGGGGAGCGACCGGGACAGCAGAACACGCACGCACCTTGTCCAGCTCCCGCATGAGGTCGAAGTTGCGCTTGATCTCCGACGGAAGCATGTACATGCTCTCCAGGAAGTCCTCCACGTAGGTGCCCATGGTGGTCGATTCTTTAGACTTGAGGTTTGTATGGTCAAAAGCAACTTGCGTGGTGGGGGCAGAGGATGAGCGGAGAGCTGGAAGACCCCTTCTGGCTGTTATTGCAAGTGCCGCCCATGCGGCGTTTATGAGGTGTCTAGGATAAGGCGAATGAGGCGGCCCATGGCCGAAAGGAGGAAAAAAACTCGCGCGCGGTTTTTCTCGCAGTTCGTGATTAGTGGCGGACCGCCTGTCTTTTGGCTCGGCGAATCCGCCACAATTGTGGAATTCTTCGGTGTAGCCACTTAGCCGGCGCGAGGTGATCGCCTCATGTCCTCATTTGGATCCATTTGGATCCACTATGGATCCACTTTTGGATTTGACGGAGAATTTAGCTGGCCAACTTTTTGCGGGACGGAGACCGAGGTTTTAGCATCTGTTTTAGCCTTCGTTTTAGTCCGTGCCTGCATGGTGAAGTGACATTATCTACTTGGTCTTCTTCTTGTCGCCCGATTTCTTGTCCTTCGTGCTAGCTTTGCTCGCTCGCTTTTCAGCGACTTTCGTGCCATCTTTCTTTTTGACTGTGCCGTCCTTGGCCTTCGACTTGGCTTTCGTGTCGGTCGCCTTGGGCTTCTTCTTGGCGGCGTCTTTCGTTGTCGCCTTCTTCTTGGTTGTTTTGTCCTTCTTCCCATCCTTGGACTTGGTCTTGCTTGTGGTCTTCGCCTTGTCTGTTGCCTTTTTGTTCTTCGTCTTGTCCTTCGTCTTGTCCTTGGCCGTCGTGGGTTTCCTCTTCGCTGTGGCCTTCTTGCCTTTTTTGCTCTTCTTGCCATCTTTGGCGTCGTCGTACGTCTCACGCCAATTAGGATCGCCCTCCTTGACGATCGCGACGGCGGCGTTCTTCTTCTTGAGCTTGCGACGCATGCGCTTCATGGCGTAGCGCTCCATGGCCGCGCGTTTGCGGCGCTTGCGCCACTCCATCAAGAAGCCTATGAGCATGACAAGAGCGACACTCGAGAGACCGATGATGAGTCCCCACGGCAACGGACGGACGTACACCCACGTGTGCTCATTGCGGCCGTCTTCAAACGCTTCGTCCACGTTACCCGCAGGGTCTCGCGCTCGGATCCGCATCCGAAAGGTTCCCGAGTCCAGCCAGCTCTCAAAGTCGAGCTCTCCTAGCGTCACGGTCCAGTTGCGCACGACGAGCTGCCCCACCGTGTCGAGCAAGTAATACTCGAACACGCAGTACGGCTTGTCGCTCTCGAACTTGAACTCCGTCTCGGAGCTGCCGCTCGTCGGCACCAGCGTGAACTGGGCAAGTGGCCGACGAGCGTCGCGATACCAGACATCGTTGTCGTAGTAGTCGGGCGCTGTGAGTCCGCCTAGAACGAGCACATTCCGCTTGAAGATCACTCCGGCGTGGCCGGACCGCGGCTTGGGTCTCCACTGGCAGATGCTCTCCTGGGCATCAACGAACACATCTCGAAGTACTTGGACCTGGTCGACGCCGAGGACGTCCGCCCAGCGGAGACGGCCCGTGGTCTTGTCTTGCACTTTGGAGCCGATATGAGTGCAGCCATCCCAGTTCGTCTCGTCCTGAGTCGCAGTCGCTGTGTCGGCTGCAGCTGCTTCGTCGTCGCCGTTGGCTCCTTGGATCACTTTCACGTTGGCGAACTCTTGGCCTTCGTACTCTGTCGCCTGCACAGTGCATTGCTCCACCACGAGTTTGGCTAGTGCGATGTAGTCACACACTGGCATGAGCTGTCGTAGAGCGAGCGTCTGCTCTGCCGAAAGCGTGAGGTCCTGGATCGTGCTCACACCGGCAGCACCCAAGGCCGCGGCGTCCCTGTCCACCATCGTTCGTAGGTAAGACACGTCGCTTGTTGGGCGAACGTACGCTGCGAACGCCGTGTCCGTCGAATAGTCGTCGATCCAGCTCGTCTCCCCTCCTCTCCAGACCCAGACGTCCTCCAGCGTCCGCTCTGCATCCTCCCCAAACATGAGGATCAGCTGGTCGTCCGGATCATCGCCTGACGTTTGATCAGGTGCACCTGGCAACGCGAGGGTCACGTGCTTGGCTCGTGGTGACCAGGGCGCGCTCTCCGTTACTCGAGTCCACGTCGATCCGGTGGCACTGACCCACACGTCGTTGAGCAGCTCTGTCTGCGCTTGTCCCGTTCCTCCCTCTGTCTGTGAAGCGCTTGTGCGTCCGCCAAGAATGTACAGCAGGGACTTGAACACGACCATCGAATGTTCTCCACGGGGTGAGAACTCCGCATGAAGCTTGAGCGTTTTCCAGTGTTGGCCATCCGTAGACGTCCACACGTCGTTCATATAGGCGCGATAACCACCTCCACAGGCGAATTCCTCACCCGATGGCCGCTTTCGAGCGTTCTCCTCGATACCGCAGTTGCCCAACTCGACGAGAGCGTAGCCTCCAGACAAGTACAGGGCGTCATTGAACACTGCCACTGCGTGGAACTCTCGTGGCGACCACATATTGCATACGCAAAAGCCTGTAGCGGTGGCTTCATCTACTTGGCACGAGGCATCGCCTTCGCACTGATCGTCATCTTCACACTGGAGTTCCGGCCTTGAGGCTTTGTGAACCAAAGCACTTTGAGGATAGGCACAACCTGGAGTCACAAGCTTCCAGGATGAACCGGAGTCGCTGCTGCGCCAGACGTCGTTCTTGAGCACGGCGAACTCGAGCCATCGAACGTTGTGTGGGGCCATCGTCCCCGGTCCCGTACCGCCACGGAGTTGCGATTGAGGAACGGGGAAATGCTCACGAGCGCGACCACCAAACACGAAGAGCTCGTTCTTGAAGGCAAGCGCCACAAAGTTGCGGCGTGGCGAGAACATGTTATCAGCCAAGTAAGCGCCGGGAGGTTTGGTTGGGTCATCACAGCCCGATGGAGGGTTGACAGCCCACGCTGCGGCCGCACAAGCGATCCATTCCGAGTACGAGACTCCACGTGGTGGCCGCTTGCCATTGTTTGTCTGTAACCACGTGACGTTCGCCACGATCTGCGGCAACGGGTCTCCCCACTTGGTGGTCTTGAGGATGTTTGTCTGCACAGTCCACGTCGGACCGGTTGTACTCCAGACGTCGTTGCGCATTGCACCCCCACCGGGGTATGCTCTCAGGTCTTGCGATCCCTGAACGTTCGAGTCGCCACCCAGCACAAAAAGCCGAGCGCGTTGCCCCGTCGAGCGAACGTATTCATCACTGAAGTCCAGAGCTGCTACTGCGTGACCGTGTCGACTTGTCCACGGCGTGATCTCTCTCACGGCTGTATTTGTGTGCTTTGCACCACTCACCTGGGCCCAATTCGCTGGAGCCACGCTGTGCAACGAGAGCAGGAAAATCAACAGCAAGAACCAACTGCCGGTGGAACGCCATCGATGCCGAACCATTGGCGGTGATCTCGATCAAGCAGAGTAGGAAGAAGCGAAAAGCAAACATGCACTGCCATCCCATCTCGCTATTTCCAGTGAGGAAAGCTCGCCATTTTTGGCCAAGATAACAACTTCCTCTTGGTCATTTTCAGAGTTTTCGTCGTAAAAATTGATTTCCAAGAAGGTAGCGATCTCGACTTCATCCCGTCTTTTCTCGAGATAAACTCAAAACTCAACAGCTTTATTTACATGAAATAGCCGCTCGCTATGGCCAAGGAACGTTGGAAGAGAAGATCAAGCCGGTGGCTTCACAGCCTCAGTTCAAGGCCTCTTAAATGTACGAGAACCACGGCAGTAGCGAGGGCTTGACGAACGTGTCCGGGTAGGTTTCTCCAGCTTCGGCGGCAGCGATGGCGTCTTCCAGCACGCTCTCGTCTGCGAAGGGGGAAGTGGAGTACGCACTCAGCACCGACTTGTCCGTCGGGATCGGGCGGAAGAAGCGCACGGCCATGTAGGACAGCAGCGGGAACACGTCCGACGGGACCACGTAGCCGAACGGGGCTCCTGCAGCCGTTCCAGTACGGTTGGTGAGTATCAGCAGCCGGCGCCGGCCTATGAGCGAGTTTGTCGAGCACGAAACGGAGCTGATATTCAACGAGGATTCGCTATAGAGGATTCGCTATACCGACGAACGTTGGCTTTCGATGGCCCCCTGGCATTTGATATCAAGGTCGGACGTGATGAGCGGCCCAACGTTCTGTTGCTGGCGATAGAGTCGTTCCGGATGCAAGACTCGCGATTCCTTCTCGACAGTGTTATCGAAGTACAAGGCCTACAAGCTGCTAAACCAGGAGTTCACGTTCGACGTGGACGTGTCGACGCTTGACTGCGGTCTCAACGCGCTCTGTACTTCGTGGACATGGAGACCGACGGCGGCATGGGGCGCTTCCCGGCCAACAAGGCTGGCGCCAAGTACGGCACGGGCTACTGCGACGCGTAGTGCCCCCAGGACCTCAAGAGATGGATGTCTCTCTTCTCCTGCTAATCCATCAGCGTGGTCTTTCGCAGCGTGGTGCAGCAGTACGCGTACTCGCGGTCGCCAGAACTGGGCGAACGAACTGAACGAACGAACTGAACGAACGAACTGAACGAACGAACTGAACGAACGAACTGGGCGAACGAACTGGGTGAACGAACTGGGCGAACGAACTGAACGAACGAACTGGGCGAACGAACTGAACGAACGAACTGGGCGAACGAACTGGGCGAACGAACTGAACGAACGAACTGAACGAACGAACTGAACGAACGAACTGGGCGAACGAACTGGGCGAACGAACTGAACGAACGAACCGTTCGTTGCAGACACAATGTATCTATCATCCAGGAACGCAGGATAAAGCAATTAATTTACGGTTAGTAAGGCGATACGACAAATTTCAAAGAGGCGCTACGACGAGAAGTAAAGCCTTGTGAATGCATTCGGAGCTTGGCCCCATTCCATCGATGGTTCCAGTGCCGCGGGTCGCTCATTCTCAATTCGGTCTTCGGTTCCGCCATTCCCGCTGGGCGTCAGCGAGATCTTCTTGGAACGTTGGCGCTCGTTTGCTCGATGGCGGCGGCTTGCTGCTGTTGGACGAATCGGAGACCTTCGCCTTGGTGACTGAAGACGTGCGGGTGCGGGTGGAAGGCTTGGGCTTGGACGTTGACGGGGTCTTGGAATTGGGGCGGGGCTGCCGTCCGCCTGGGCTCTTCTTGAACCACGTTCTCCACTTCCCCGACCAACTCTGCGTACTCTTCGTGAAAGCCCTCGAACATTTTTGCGCTCTGCTGCGCAATCTTGGCGTCCACGACCTTCTCAAGCAGCTTCATCACCACGCTCTGGATCTCTCGCTCCCTGTCGGCCAACTTGGCTTCCTCAAACTTGAGCAGAACCCGGTGCATCGTTGTCTCCAGCGCGTCGCCGTCTTCGCCTGACATGACGCGCTTGCGCTTGTTCGGAGGTCGAGCTTCGCTACACTCGTTGTCGACGGAGTCGTCGTCGCTACTGCAGGAGATGCCGAGTTCTTGGTGCATTCGCTGGTCTTCGAGGTTGCGGCTGCCGCGCCCGTGTTTGCGGTTGCGTCGCTCGTCGCTCTTGCCCTCCTCGTCCTGGCTGCGGCTGCCGCGCTCACGCTCGTCATTGCCGCGCTCGTCGCGCTTGCCCTCCTCGCCCCATTGCTTCCGGTATTTCATCGCTGTGGTTTTGCCCATGGTCTTCTGCAGATGCTTCGTGCCCCAGTCGACCAGTGCCTGCCCAGTTCCAGTTTGGGTCCCTGCGGTGGCTCATTTCTGCATCACGTAGTCGACGAATATCGTCGGCGGACAAGGTCAGCCTGGCCACCATAGCTTGGAGGGAAGAAGGATGTCTGGGGTCGGCGGCAAGTTTGTAAGTACGTCAAGGTTGCCGTTGCTGCAGTAATGCTGGTGTCATCACGGCTGAATTGTAGCCATTTCACAAACACTTGACGAATTCCCGCACGCAACCCCAGTTCTTCCTCGCACACTCGATGGATCAAGATGGCGGTGCCCTGCTCCTCTTGACTCGCCTGAGAAGGGTGAGAGACATCCATGCCGCCTTGGCCGCTCGGTGGAGAGCGCGCGCACGGCAGCGCAGCCGGCAGTTCGGGCGGCGACGACAACTACCTGAATGACGAACAAGATGAGATTGGCACATCCCTGCTAGATTTTGCGAAGGACCTCGTCAAGAGTAGGTGTGGCAACAAGATCCTCCTCCTCCGATTGGAAGGGGAGCGATGGAGCGATCACGTCCGTTCCGGAACTTCTCCCTGGACACCCAAAACGGTTTGGTTTTCGATCCCGTGTGCGTACAGCTGCTCAATGGCGGAAATGACCGGCGAGGATGATGAGGACGTTTGCTTTTCGGCTGCTGGAAAATGGCTCCCAACTCTAAAGGATACCGATCCTGCGATTTTCAGAGGATGCCGTCTGTTCAAGAACGGTATCACAACGATCAGCTTCAAGACGAGATTTAAATGGTTCGGAACTCACATCAAGCACTGCGAGTTTCCTTACGAAAGGAAGGATGTCCGTCTCGAGTTCGTCATGGCTAATGTTCCCGCACCAGAACTGAACAAGAACTGGTTAAAACCTGAACAAGTCGCTCGAAACGAGTCCAGCAACCAGAGCATCCGCGTCATTTGGCATGCTGGTGGAACCCAGTACAAGGGCCAAACCAACGAGAACTCTGAAATGCGCGAGTTCGTCATTGATAATGGCGAGGACCCGACGGGTATTCGTGCAAGTTTTGAGAAGGCTGCGATGGTCATTGGCGAAAAGTATCATGTCCCCGTGCTTTCCTTCCGTGAGAGCGCCCAACTCATGGGCGAAATCGAGCGAGAGATCATGGAAGAACAAGCACATCGCAAGGTCCAGCAGTTCGAAGCCGAGTTGGCCCTGATCGAGACGCTCGTCGACGACACAGAGCGTATGGAGGCGCTGAGAATCTGCCGAAGAAGAGAGATGGATCGTCAATCATACGCAAGACGTCAAGAGCGGTTCCGAGCTAATAGGCGAGCTCCTTGAACAAGGTGACGAGGTTGCGGAGCCCGTACTTGCCTTTAAAGTCGCTGGCAACCGATTCCATCTATGAAGTTGAAAGGAAAAGTAACCTAAAAACAAAAATAATTAAAAGAATATTAGATATTTATTTTTTTATCCCAAGGATTATTAAATCACAACCGACCAGCCAAATTGAAACGGGAGCACCAACAGCACCAGCAGACTGCCCCAGAAGGTGAACGACAGCAGGACGGTCTTGTCGTCTACCGCCCGAAAACCAAGTCGGAGAGTACCGCATCTCGACGTCCCGGGCCACCAGAAGGCCTCATGGACGCTGGCCGTGAATATGTAGGTCGTTGGTATGTTCTCTCTTCGTTGGTTTTGACGTTCGTGGCGGAATGTTGCAGTCGCTCACATGTTTTTCCTGGTAGGTGGCATGGCAAGTACTCGAGGTCGTTGTCGGCAATGTCCTGGGGAAGTCGCCAGCCATGGACGTGTTGGCGAACTCGGCGTAGATGTAGCGCACGGAGCCGCTCGCACCGAAAGCCATCGACTGGTCATATGGCGAGTCCACCGAGAACAGGATGACCCCACCGAGGTATTCAAGCGCGATGTCGCCGAAGAAATGGTACTTGAGCAGCGCGTAGATCGGGTGCTCCGTGGCCATGCTACGCATCATCTCGACCTGGATCGGGATTGACACCATGTGCGTGTGTACCAGGTGGAACATCTGCTGGAAGTTGAGCTCCGTGGCGTCCAGCGCCATCTTAGCAAGCTGCCACTCGCCTGCCGAGTCCTCTTTCGTGTACGTCAGCCCCGTGTCCACGAGCTTGATCGCCAGCGGCAGCAGCAAGCCCGTGGCGTCGTTGTTGCAGAAGAAGCCGACGACGTTGGGTGCGTACTTGGTCCCGGTCTTGCTCGAGTCCGTGTACTGCCCCATGGCCGAGAAGTCCTGCACGAATACCGTGTGGTTCGAGATGGCGGCGTCGACGGTGTCGTCGTTGCACTGCTCGAGCACCAGCGAGTCCGCCAGACTAGCAAGCGGGTTCGACCACTCGCTGGAGTTGACGAGCTTGAGCTTGTAGCCGCGGATGCCGAGACGCATTGCGCCGAAGTTTTCGTCGCTGTTGTCGAATGCCTGCGGGGTTTCGATGAGCCCCGCGGCTTCAAGGACGTCGTAGCCGGCCTTGAAGCTCTCCAGCGACTTGTACGGCCCCAGAGACTGCAGCGTCGCCTCGATCGTCGTAGCGTTCGGGTTTTCCAGCGAGGAAAGCATGACCACTTGCGAGATGAGCGTGGTGTAGTGGAGCGACGGGATGGCCATTGCTGGTCCCGGGTTGAGGGGTAGTACGTGTCCCCCACGAGGAACTGCCGATCGACGTTGGCAATCGCGTACGAGGTAACGTTTACGGTGGCAGCGCGTTCCGTGTCATTGGCCGAGGGGATACTCAGAGCCGCGGCAGTAGACGACGAAGAGCAGGCCAGCGCGAAGGCGATGGTGGCGACGATCTGCATCGTGGTCGCAGAGGAGGTGGGCAATCGGAGGCAAATTGAGGAATGAGCAGGCTGGGCGACTAGAGCTCTAGCCTGACGGTGAACCAGCGAAGCCTTGGCTTGTCGTCAATGTCTCGTTGCGTGGTCGTCCATAGATTGAAGTTACCTTGTTCCCGCGGACCATTTCGAAGGACACGGTCAGGCCCCATTAGCGCCTCAACCTCACGCATCCGACAACATGAATGGTCGGGTATCCGGCACCCCTTGCAAGCTACTACGTAGTATGCAAGACACCTAGCTTGACAAGCCTGAACAACTCAGGCGATGAAAAATCTTCTTGCATTCTACGCGAGCGGATACCTGAGCTCGTCGGAGAGCTTCGTATCTACGAGTCAATGTGTCAACAAGAAGCTATCAGCTATGCCGATTGTGTGGGACTTGCTGATCTTCTCGAGTCATATCCAGATTGAAGTTGCGGCGATTTCGATGCAGCCATTCTCGATGATGACTCGAGTTGTTTGTTGACCTTTACATTGCGTCTCCTCAATGCCACGTTGGTAAGCTGTCCTGCCAATCCATTTACGATCACGAAGAAGACGAGGCTGCATCTATCTCCACGCTGGTTTCGGGCGTGGCAACCTTCTTGTTGTAGCTCCTGTCGAGGTGAAGGTCCGGAATCGCCTCGGTAATCCGCTGTGGGTGTCGAAGCTGCTCTGGTCGATTCTTTAGCCGCTTCTCCGACTGAGTTGAAGGTGCCGGCGATGTCTTGCGCTGTATGCAAAGCCGCCAATGCCTCAAACGGGTTGCCGTCTCCCTCCGTCGATGAAGTCGCTCCAATCACTGATGCATTTGCTTAAAACCCCAGCTACTTGGCAGGTAGTAGCTGCGATAGCGAGCCGAATCTCAGCCCGAGCAAGCACAGAGGTGACGACGTCGCGTATTTCTCGCGTGAACTGCTCTCGCTCTTGACGCCGGGCTTTTGACTGCCTTGCAAGCTTCGTCCACTGCAGAAAGCGCCTGCGACTTTAAAATCTTGCTCCACGTTGGAAGAGTAGGCAGCGAGTTTTTCGATGCACAGCGCGCCATTCGACCCACACCGACAGACGAGCAGCTTGGCATGCTTGGTCACCATACGCTCAAGCCCCTGGGTGGCGACAGGACGGTGTTAAAAAGAGATCTACCAAACGAAATGCCCTGCCCTGCATTACAGTACGAACCTTCGCTGCCTGGTGACTGCGACGGACAATGACCGAGGCTTGAGCTTGTTCTCGAAGCCGCTGGGAGCGAACATGTCGCTTCCATCGCGAGAATGCACACTGTTGACCATCCAGAGCAAGCAGAACGGACGAGTGATTGCAAAATGCTCGCCATGCCCTGAACCGACAGGCTACAAGTCCCCAGATCTTGCTCAGCAGCAGCTTTCGGAGCAGAAACCTGTGCCGTCATCCAAGCAGAAATTTGGTCCGCGGAGCAGATCAGTCCGACCATCTTGGTGCATCCAGAGACGGGCCGAGTCCTCGAATGCCATCGAAACTAGCGGACCTGGAGTGCTCAACGAGTTCAGGAAAGTTTTATTAGTAAATGAAACGTGTCGCCTAGAACTTGGACACGTCGCGGCCCACGAGGATCGCCTTGAGCCAGTCGAGCGGCACCTGCAGACGGAGCCGCCAGCTGCCCAGCTTGGTCAAATACGCGCTACGCCACAGGAACCAGGCCTTCCAGCCGCTAAGCGTGATCTTGTCGTCGTCGCGGGGGTGGGCCTCGAACAGCCCTTCGTACGAGCCCAGGTAGGCCATCATGCCCTTGCTCTGGAAAGCGTACGGCTTGGCGGGCGACGGGTTCTTGCCACGCAGCAGCGAGGTGAGGTAGTTCGCCTGAGACTGCGCCTTCTGGGCCGTCGCCGGCAGCGGGTAGTCCAAGATCTCGGCGCAGTCGCCGATCGAGAAGACGTTCGAGCGGCGCGGCATCCCCCACGGAGCCTTCTCTTCGACCTCGGCAGCTCCGAGCACCTGGCAGTACTGGTTCGTCAGGATGTTGCCGCGCTTGCTCTTGTCGAACACCGTCAGCGACTTGGTGAGCTCGTTCGGACCCACACCAGCCGTCCACACCACAAGACCCGCGGGGATCTTTTCGCCGCCCTCTACAGTCACGCCATCTGCCGTGACTTCAATGCAGTTCTTCTTAACGATCTTCATCGTGCTGCGCTTCTGGATCTTGCGCAGCGCCACCGCTCGTAGGTGCTTGTCGAAGCCGTTGAGGATCTCCCCAGAGTCCACCAGCGTCACGCCCAGGTGCTTGGACGTCTGCGGATACATGTGCACGAGGTCCTGCAGCACCAGATCGTACAGCTCGGCGCAGAACTCGATGCCCGTGGGGCCGCCGCCCACCACCACAAAGTGCAGCAGCCGCTGCTTCTCCTCGGTCGTGATACCGGGCTGCGTGGCCGACTCGAAGTTCTCGAGGATGCGGTTGCGGATCTTCTGCGCGTGGTGGATCTCCTTCAAGAAGAAGGCGTGCTCCTCCACGCCCGGCAGCCCGAAAGTCAGCGGCCGCGAGCCGCAAGCCAGCACCAGTGCGTCGTACTTAATGTCGTACTTGCGGTGACGACTCTCGGCGCTGATGGCGGACTCGACGTTCACGAGCTTCTGCTCCGGGTTGATGTTCTGCACGTTGGCCAAGTGGAAGTCGCCCTCGTGGCTGAACATGCTGTCGCGCAGCGGTTCGATGATGGAGCGGAACTCGAGCGTGCCTACGGTCGTGCTTGCCAGCAGCGGCGTGTACAGGAAGTGGTTGCGCTTAGAGATGACCACGAGGTCCACAGGACGGCCCACGTTCTCCTCGATGTCCACGAGGTGCTTGCGGCACTGCGTGAACATCTGGTAGCCAGCCCAGCCCGTGCCCACGATGACGAGCTGGAAGTTCTCGGGCTTCTTGACTTCGTCCATGCGGGACGCCGGGTCCATCGACGACGCCGTGCGCTTCCACCATGCGGAGCTGTTGCTGCGCGCCGTCTTGGTCACGCTGGCGAGCTGGCGGGCCCACATGCTGTCTGTCTAGGGAGGTTGGTCTCTCGGTTCGGTGGCTTGCGTGGCAGCGAGAAGAAAGGCAAGTGAGCCACTGCCTGGGACCCGGCGCGAGCGTGTGGCCGGCACGAGTTCGTCGCTCGCGCCCGTTTAGCACCAAGCAGCAGTGACTTGGTACCCAACATACACCGGTCGGACACGCCCTGGATGATGCACACGCGTACTGATTGGCCAATGGCCGGTCCGTTAAACAAGCGATCGTGGGCGGTGCTGAGAAAGACCTGTTGAAGCCGACGGAAAAGTGTGCGTGGCGTGGGGTTCGCAGCAGGACGAGAGCGCAGCGTCTATACAAGTTCCGAACGAGCCTGCATGCTCACTTTGCCACCGTCGGAAGGCTTCGAAGAGAATCGACAACGTGTTCAAGCCAGGACGCTAAATGCAGTGTCCGGTTGAGACCCAGCCAAACACTCGGGTTCTACCGAACCTACGTACGTTTTGCGATTTGGGCACACTGAGGTGCTCTAGCGCCTATAGCTTTGCATATCGACGCGGTGATAGCATTGTGAAAAAAAATACAGACGATCCTCTCGGTCGTGATATCCTGAATAGTGATTCACTCCACGGAGGGTTCCCAACGACCGTTACTATACAAGCACAAGTCAAAAGAGACTGCGGCAAACAAAATGTTAAACGCGCCATTTGGAGTTATCGAGATAATCGCTTCTGAAGATGAGGTCTCGTTTTTCGTACATAAGCGGAAGTTTAAAATTTGAAAATGTTTTTCTCCCGTACAAAGCGGTTAAGCACTCTAATTCGATTGCTTTTTCGCACGGACTATATGGCAATATACATTTTAAAAAATGAACGCATATTGCCACCACAATCCCAAAAAACGTGTCGTCATTTTGGGGGCTTGAAATGACGATATTTTTGATGCGTCGTCGCTCATCAACAGGAGTGGCTCAAATATGCGCGCAAGACGCCCCTCTTCGTCGTGATGTGCTTAACTCCCGATTCGTACTTAGGTTCATTAGTAATCTTTATTTGCCACAGTCTTAAATGTGCCTCTATCCTCTAGATACTGGTTTGCGATACAAAATACGTCATTATCACTATTCAAAGGTACTTAACTATTGTTAAAGTCCATTTGGTGCATGACGGCCAAACAAGTCGAGCATCGAGTGTTGCTGACTACAGCCTTTCTTTCATTGAAATCATATCTAAAAAATACTTGCAGCATCGTCCTAAGCCCGAAAATATTCCTAGAAGTCACCCCCATCCGCATCTACGCTAACAAAAGAGTAGGTAGGGAGCGGATCAAAGGGCTGGCAGACTGGCGGACTTGACGGGCAGGGCTTAAGGAAGGCAACGAGCAGAGGAAGGCGGACGAGACAACGGGCAACAGAGGACAGCGACAGCGGACGATCAAGCGGGACAGCGACAGACAGCTGCACAAGACGACCAAGTGGAGCAGTAACAGCTATGGAGTGGCGACCAAGACAGTGGGGCCAAGCGCAGCTGCTCGACGACGGGCTCACACGAAGTGAGGCACCGTCAACAGACGGCAGGGCGAAAGACTCACACGATGTGAGAAACCGCAGAGCAGGAACGTACGGCTAGGAAGACAGGAGGAGGAGAGATCCAGGACGAAGGGTCGCCGAAGCCGGGTTGGTAGCTGAGGGGCGAGCGGGCGACCGGGTTGACGGCCGCAAGTAGGGATCAGTTCATAATTAGCAGAGACGAAGACAAGCCGCACGAAGTAAGTGAATACATTGAGCTTTACGACAACGACAACCTAGCTCTGTGACTACAGCGGTGGTGCGTCGGGTAGGCAGCCGACTGGGCTGTCGGTGGCGCTCATGGGTGTCCGCCTGGACCTCATGCGGAGCTGGCCGAGCCCCGCCATCACCGTCTCCAGGTCGGCCGCCTCCGGGTGGCGCGCTTGGGGACCGGCATCTGTCGGGCTGTGATTTACATCGAGTCACAACATGAACCCACCTCCCGCAGTGAAGAAGTTCATTTTGATCTTCAGCTCTTTCCCCTTATGGGTACCAATGAGTGGTAAGAATTGTATCGGGCGATTTAGACTTGAGGAATGGAGAAGGATTCCCTCTGCCCCTGAGGGAAGGAGCAAATTGCTGTGAGGTTAATCTGTCTAGATCGTGAATTACCACCAACCGCGCGTCGCAGTAAAACCTCAGAAGTTAGAATGTACCAGCTTTACGGCACATTTCTGCCTTGTATTATAACTCCAGTGAGTAATAATGGGCTTGGTCCCGACACTATCACAGCGGAGAGGATTGTCTGTACCCCAAAGTAAAGCCGGATATGTAACGGGACGATCTCCCGTTACAAAAGTAGGTAGAAGTCACGGTCCAAACAGGCTGTGACTTGGCACTCTGTCATTGGACAGAAGTCACCCTTTAGTATGCATATTAGCCAGTTAGCGTGCAGCACCTCAACCGGTGGCCAGCAGCTAAGCTCGGCTTAAGTACGGTTTTGCGACCGTACTTTAATATCACCCAGAGTCAATTTTGCCTATAATTCCACGTGTCTTGGCCTAACGCCCAAGACATTGCTTCCTCAAAACAACAGCGAAAGCTTACGTATCGGTAGCCTTTGGCCCCGTGACACCTGGTAGCACTTTGTAGTCCTTCCAACGACCACGAACGATGAGCGCGTCAACGATCGAAGGAACGTCGGGTGCGCGACTGGAACACGAGCAGTTCCCCCACCTGACCCAATTCGAGTGGGAGGGGCTTCACCGCCTCTCACAAGTCTCCGGCGAAGCAGTGATCACCGCACTGCTGTCCACGGGGACGGAACAACAACACCGCCTTGCAGCTCAAGAGTTCATGGCGCGCGAGCTTGCGGACGCACGTCGGCAAGCGCTGACTCCCGCGCAGCCCAAAATGAACAAGGCCGACATCGTCAAGCTCGATGTCTCGAGCTACAACGGCGAAGGCGCCAAGCGGATGGCGCTGAATCGCTGGTTCTGCGAGATCGACATGGCTGTCGCGGCGCGACAGCTCACGACCGAGTTCGCCCGGACGAACTTCCGGATGCCCAAGCTGACAGGCAAGGCCAAAGAATGGGCACTCGGCCGCCGTGTCGCTGATCCGTCATGCTTCATGACGATGGACGAGGTCAAGGACGACCTGCGGCTCGCGTTCGAGCCGCCTCAAGATGAGGTCCAACAGCGGACGGCCTTCCTGAACTTGAAGCAGGGCAAGCTGTCGATGAGAGACTACATCCAGCATGCCCGCCATTTGGTGTCGTGCATCGTCGACAACCCCATCGACATGACGACCCAAGTTCATGTCTTTGTGACCGGAATGAACGCTGGCTACCAGCGTTTCTATCTGACGCGGAAGCCCGCCGCGACGCTGGAAGAGGCCTCTACAGCGTCACGGCCTCCGCGCGTTCCCGTTAATGCGAGCACCGGACGTCAACGAAGCCGTGCCGATGAAGATCGACGCGATCGAGTCAAACCCGACGCGTCGCTACGACCCGTCCCAGAGCCGCGGCCGAGGCCGAGGCGCTTCCAATGGACAACGAGCGATGCTCTGCTCCTGTTGTCGCATGCCTGGTCATCGCGCGGCGGTCTGCTACGCTTGGCGTCGATATCACCGACGGCTCTGTCTCCTCCGGACAGTAAAAAAACGGAGACGACCAGTAGGCGCGGGGCGCCCTACTGGGCAGACGGAGGATCTGAGTTCCTTGGTGGCGGAACCTCCTCCCAGCCCCGCTGTGCTACATGCACAGCTATACGCCACCACATCCAGCAGCGACAAGAGGCTGATCATCCTCAATCTCCACGTGTCGGGCGCGCAGCGTCCCATCCGCGCCCTGCTGGATTCCGGCGCGACGAACAACTTCGTTCGCGCCGAGAGTCTTTCGGTGCTCCCGAGAGATCTGCAAGTCCGTGAAGGTCCTGGCTCAATGTTCGTCAAGTACGCTGACGGCAAGCCGCGGCAGCTGCCGCGACGCAGCGTCAAGTTCGCGTACTCCTTCGACGACTTCTACGGGGACGATGACGTCCTCGTGATCGACTTGAGCGGATCCTTCGACTGCGTCTTCGGGATGCCGTGGCTGTCACGGCATCAGCCGAACGTCGCCTGGCTGAACCGCACAGTCCGCCCCCGCGACATCGACGTCGACGGGGTACTTGCGTTTCTCCGGTCGTCGACCAGCAACAACCCTTGGCCGCACGTGGCCGTCATGGATACCGACTCCATGACACTCGCGGTGCACGAAGAGAGCGATGGCCCTTCGTGCGCGGCGTGTAACAACGCCACGTGTGCCGATTCCAGCCTGCAGCGGCAGCTGGATCCGAGAATAGCGGAAGAGCAGCGACTCCCGCACGAGAACAACGCGATCGAGCAGGGGCTCTCGCACGAGTGTGTCGCGATCGAGCAGCGGCTCCCGTATGACGACAACGCGGTCGAGCAGGGGTTCGCGCTTGCGAACGAGGCGGTCGAGCAGCGGCTCCCGCATGCGAACGAGGCGGTTGAGCAGGGGCTCCCGCATCCTGACGTCGTGGTAGAGCAGTGACCCCCACGACAGGTGAAGACCAAGCGGCGCAAGAAGAAGAACTGGCGCGGTCGTCTCGGTCCCCGCTCCAACCATGCTTCAGACAGTGAAGATGAGGAGCTCGACGTTGAGGTGCTCAACGTCATCGAACACTCGAGCACCGAGTACCACCGGCGCCAGCTCCGCGTTGCCAACCCTCCCACGGCTGCTGCGGAGCTCACCAAGCTCCCAAGCATGTCCTGGAAGCGGTTCCTGAAAGATCTCAAACGCGGTGAGATCGAACAGGTCTGCGTTCTCACAGCCGAGGGTGTCCTCGACGCTGCGCCACCTGAGGCCACGGTCAACGCCGTCGCTTCTTCTGTCGCAGACACGCCGGGCAAGCACGAACGGCCTGAAGGTGCTGAACCAAAGTCAGCACGCGCAGAGCGCTTTGCATCCCAGTCCTGGGAGGCGCTGCAGGCCTCGGGCAATCCCGTGTACTCGCTGGCTCACGAGTACGAGGACGTGTTTCCGGACAAGATCCCGGCCACGCTTCCCGCTGATCGAGGCATGAAGCACAAGATCGACCTCGTGCCGGGCGCGAAGTACTGCGTGACGCGGCAGTGGCCACTTCCTCGGGATCAGGTCCAGGCTATTGATGACTTCTTCGAAGGCCGACGTCAAGCTGGACACGTGCGGGAGAGCATCTCCCCGCACTCGAGTCCGAACTTCTGCGTGAAGAAGGCCACAGGGGGGTGGCGGATCGTCCACGCCTTCAACAAGCTGAACGACGCGACGATTCCAGCCCAGACCCCGATCCCGCGCAAGGACATCATCCTCGACTCGATGGCAGGCAGCGAGGTCTACAGCGCCATCGACCTGACCGATGGCTTCTACCAGATCCTCATGCGTGAGAGCGACGTGCCTCTCACAGCGGTGAGCACGCCAAGCGGCATGCTATGGGAATGGCTAGTCATGCCGCAAGGGCTGAAAAACGCCCCAGCCACCTTCAACTGAATGGTGTCGCAGGTACTCCGGCCGCTTCGAGACTTCGCTCCAAGCTACTTCGACGACATCTTCGTGCACAGCAAGGCAGAGCCAGGTCGCTCTGCCGTCGACGTTCATCAGGGCCAACTCCGACTCGTCTTCGAGACAATGCGTACAAACAAGTTGTACGCGAACCTGCGCAAGTGAGTGTTCGTCGCACCCGAGATTCCGGTGCTCGGCTGCTACGTCAGCAAGGCTGGTGTCCGTGCTGACCCTGAAAAGATCTCGTCGATCTGTTCCTGGCCGATACCCAGAAACGTTAAGGAAGTCCGACAATGGCTCGGGCTTGCCAATTATCTGCACAAGTACACGAAGAACTTCGCAGCTACTCAAGAAGGACGCTGACTCGTCCTGGACTTAGATGGAACAGACGGCGTTCGACGCCGTCAAGAAGAGCATGGCTTCGGCGCCAGTGTTGGCGCTCCCGAACCACGACAAGGCCTTCCACGTCGTGTGCGATGCAAGCGACTTCGCCATCGGCTGCGCGCTCATGCAGTTCGACGACGAAGGTCGCGAACGCGTCATGAGCTTCCAGTAACGACAGCTGAAGCCTGCAGAGCGGAATTACCCGGTCCATGACAAGGAGTTGCCAGCCATGCGCTATGCCTTGATCAAGTTCCGTGTCTACCTCCTGAGCGAACAGACGTTCGCTCTGTATACTGATCATGCCTCGCTGTGGACGGCCACGAAGAGCCCGCATCTGTCACAGCGCATGGCGCGGTGGCTATCGTTCCTTGCCGAGTACAACTTCGTCGTACATTACAAGCCTGGCAAGTTGAACATTCTCGCCGACGCGCTCTCGCGCCGGCCTGACTACGACCCGCGTTCGGGGTCGTTTCCGGTGGTCGACGTTGATGATGACGAAGATTGCGCAGTCTGTGTTGCGTCGGGCGTCAACACGGTTTCGGTGCGCGCTGTCGGTTCATACGACAGCAGATCGCTGCCGCTTACGACGCGGACGCGTTTTACTCCGGCGTCATCAACTATCTCCGCGACCCGTCCGATAAGGCGCTGCGTCGTCTGACGTCTCCAATGCGCGCGTCTATCGCACGCTACAGCCTCTACGGCGCGGTACTGTCTTACAGCGTCGATCGCGAGGACGCTCCAAGAGTCGTCGTGCCATGCGACGACGACGTACGCGCGCAGCTCCTCCACGAGTATCATGACAGCCCAAGCGGCGGCCACCTCGGCCGCGAGAAGACCTACGTCGCGCTGTCGCGCGACTTCTACTGGCCCCACATGTACAAGTGGGTCCGCAAGTGGGTCCGTTCCTGCGAGGTGTGCCGGCGCGTGAAGCCGGCACCCTCGTCGCAGGCTCCCCTGCGACCCCTTCCTGTGGCTGCTGACGCGTGGTCATCCGTCAGCATGGACTTCATCTTCGGGCTGCCAGCCGACGCCCGCAATCGCACGGGCGTTCTCGTGTTCGTCGACCGCTTCAGCAAGATGGTGCATCTTGCTCCGGTCACCGCAACTGTGACGGCGGAAGAGTCCACCGCGATCTTCGTCGACGTCGTCTTTCAACATCATTGGATTACCATCCGACATCGTGTCGGATCGCGACCCGCGCTTCACTTCGGCCTTCTGGACTCGTCTATTCCAGCTACTCGGCACGCGGCTGCGTATGTCCACAGCCGCCCATCCAGAGACCGACGGACAGACAGAACGCGCGAATCGCGTGGTCGAAGACGTGCTCCGCAGCTACGCCACGTCGTACCCATCATGGAGCGAGTTTCTGCCCATGGCCGAGTTCGCACTGAACAATTCAGTGCACGCGTCCACGGCGTTGACGTCGTTCTTCGTCAACAACGCGCGACATCCGTGCGTTCCGGCTTCCCTGGCTGTGGCAGCACCCACAGCAGCGCGTGATTCTCAGTCTGGTGGGGGAGGGACCCCGCCTATGGCGGCGTCGAAGGAGGTCTTCGGTTCAAGTGGCTTCGGTTCAAGTGATGACCCAAGCATCAACGCGCTGACTCATCCTTCAGGTCGGACTGATATCTCAGGTCCGACAAATATCCCAGGGTCAGAAGCTCCACCGGGATCGTCACGGGCGACGTCATTCCTCGTGCCGCGAGACCCAGTGACTGGCTCGACTTCTCCAGTGGCGAACTTCGAGCCCAACGAGCTGCCAGCAGCGGACACACCCGCTGCGTTCCCGGACTTCGTATTGCAGCGGCAGTCGGTTGTCCGCTACGTACGCGACGCCATCGCCATGGCTGTCGACAAGCAGAAGGAGAACGCGGACAAGCGCAGCCGAAAAAACATGGAAACGTTCAAGGTTGGTGAGCGTGTACTACTCTCGGTTACGGGCATTACAGCACACGCCGTGACGAACTTGGGAGCAAACAAGCTGCTTCCGCGCTACATTGGTCCGTTCAAAATCGTCGCCGCTCTCGGCGACGCTTACACGCTCGACATACCTACGGCTATGCGACTCCACCCTACGTTCTACGTCGGCCGGCTCAAGCGGTACCACCCGGCGGCGATCCCGAGTGAGGAGTCACAGCGCTCGACTGCGACGGAGCGGGAGCCTTCTTTTCCTGATCGTCCGGCTCAACGCGCGACGCCGTTCGCGCTTTCTTCGGCGCCGGCTGCTCCGGCTCCCAGCCCCGGCCTTGCGCATCGCGACGAACTGACGCTTGTACGCGTCGTGCGACTGTTCGATCTTCAGCAGTCGCTGCTCCTGTCGAGCGACTTCATCCCCGAGTCGCTCGGCCTCCTACTCAGCGTCCAGCGCGCAACCCTTCGCCTCGTCGACCTCGTTCGTCAAGAGACTTATGCGCCCAAAATTATCCGGCGCCGCAGGCGCTGGCGGCGCCTCGTTCGCAACAGCAGCACGCGGAGGCGTCTGCTCCGGTCCAATCCTCGGCTCCTGACGCGCCTGAGCACGCGGCGGCGTCTGCGGATCGGCCACAGGCGTCGGCGCTGGCATCTCCCGGTCAGCACCAGCTCCCCAAGCGTCATGGCGCGGCTCCCATGACGAATAGTCATCAGCCTGACGACGGCGCGGCTCCCACGACAAGCGGCTTTCAACGCGAAGGCCCTCCGCCGCTGACGGATAGCGCTGGAACGCAGCGCTGGATCGAGCATCATCTCGTGGAGCACCGCGATCCCACTCCGAGTAGGCGCGGCGCTCATCACCGCGCCAGTACCACTCCGAACTCCCGCGAGTATCGCGTCCGCTGGCTTGGCTTCGCTCCCAGCCATGATACGTGGGAGCCTCGGACCAACTTGCAGCGCGACGTTCCGGATATCGTGGCTGCATACGAGGCTGCGCTTGCTCAGGTTCCGGCGCACGCAGCGTCATCCATTCCCGCGGCGCTTCGATCGGATCCGCCGCACGCGCAGGCGCGGGTTCATCACCTGCGTGTCTAGCCTGGTCGAGCGCATGCTCGTACCAGCCGATGAGACGACGGATCTCGTCTCCAAGAGGAGAAACTGCGACATCGTCTCTCCAATCTTCAGCCGACGGTCGACGCGTGACCGGCCAACAGTGCGGGCACTTCTCCATCATGTTCACGAAGCAGTACCCGTCTTCGTCCCAGCACGTATTGTGAAGGTCCAGGCGCAGTGTGCCCAGGCCATATCGACTGCGCGCTGACTCGCGCTGTCTCAAGACTGCGGCGAAATCCGGCTCGACGTTCCAGCGGCGGATGAAGGCGTCCCACGACAGCCGCAGCGAGTCTTCGCGGGCTCCTTCGACTGGCTTGCCGCGGGAGGCGCGGAAGCGGCGAAACTGCTCGCGCATCTCCTGCTCTGGCGCGGGGTTCACCGCGCCACTGATGTCGTAGAGCTCCCAGCGCGCCAACTCGGTCTGGATGCCCTCGCGGGCGCTTGCCGTGTTCCTCTCCGTCGCCATCTCCGTTGCTTGCGCGTCGCGAGGCCGATTGCGTTGTGAGGCCTCGCTCGCGTCGAAGGCTCTCGTCGCTGTGAGAACGTGGGCGGGCGCACGTTCGCGAAGTTGTTGGTGCCGACGTTCAGCCATCATTGCCCCCGTGTCCCCGTCGTTTCGTCCCGGGATCCGTAGTCGTAGTCTCCCCTTGTCTTTCTTTTCCTTTGCGTGTTCCCTTTAGCAGACGGGTGTCTGCTACCTCAAGTGGGGGGTGATATAACGGGACGATCTCCCGTTACAAAAGTAGGTAGAAGTCCGTCCAAACAGGCTGTGACTTGGCACTCTGTCATTGGACAGAAGTCGCCCTTTAGTATGCATATTATCCAGTTAGCGTGCAGCACCTCAACCGGTGGCCAGCAGCTAAGCTCGGCTTAAGTACGGTTTTGCGACCGTACTTTAATATCACCCAGAGTCAATTTTGCCAATAATTCCACGTGTCTTGGCCTAATGCCCAAGACATTGCTTCCTCAAAACAACAGCGAAAGCTTACGTATCGGTAGCCTTTGGCCCCGTTACAGGATAGCAAAATATATTTTTGGGCCCAGGATTTCATTAATGCGCCGTCTCGCACGCGGTAATTCGGGCTGCTTCCCTTTCTATTTTCGGGAGCAACATTGGATTTTTGACAGTGTAGTCGTCAAAAATACCAGAAGGATCATTCTTGATTCATCCGCTTTCGTAAGACGAAACTTGCGTTTTGTGAACCAGCGTAAGACGCACGTCTTATTTTGGCTCTTAAATAGTTTTGATCACCACCAAAACATCTTGTTTTTAGTATGCGCGGACGCAAAATGGGTTGTGAGAAGCATTTGTAGGACGGCCGTTCTTACGCCCTGATCTCGTCTCCTATTGGAGAAATTGCTGCCATAACTTGAAGGCGAACACGGCGACCGTCGACCACAGCTCCCGGCCCTCGAGCACGGCGACCGTCGACCATAGCTCCCTGGCTCCTTTGTCTCATCCCCGTGGCCGCCCTCAACAGGATTTTACGCCAGCACCTGGGTCTCTCAATGGTGAAGACGTCGGGCGGCTTACACAGCTCCATCAATGAAGAAGGCGTACAAGAGCTATATCAACGGGATTTCTAAGTGGATCAAGGCTAATTTGCCGTCCCCCGACATCTACTTCGATGCTGACGGTAGCGTCAATGTGAGAGTGTTCCAGCCGTCGCATTTTGAGAAGTTTTTGCTCGACAAGATGAACTCAAAGGCGCTTAAAGTATCGACGTTAGGAGGTTATCGAAGTGCCATCTGGGATATTAACCGGCAAAAGAAGATCCCGCTCTTTCACGAGTATTCGACTGGCCTGAAAACATTTTTAGTGGACGCTTCACGATGCAAACCCCGACGCTCGCACTATAACATTCCGTCGTCGAAAGAGGGCAACTAATCAACTCGACGACTAATCTCTATTTTTAGCCAATCCAATCGCCTTATTTTGACGTAACCCACCCGTCTTACGAATGCTTGACACAAATGATTGACTACATGTAGCTCACCGCTTGATGGCCTCTGGCCGAGGACTGCGAGAGACATAGAGACTGAGGGTCGTTCTTAACTGACGTAGTTTCGGTTGTTTGTGTAGTTCGTAGTTCGCACTACGGCGGTAGTGTATAGAGCAGACAGGAATGAATCAGGCGGTAGGGCGACCCTGCCAGAGACATCCATAAACACATTAAAGGTCCAGTGAAGAAGCAAGTGATCATGCATGCAGTCAAGGCCATTGCTGGCGAGGGCTTGCGCTCTTCTTACGAGAATCTCCAACAGGACGAGAGGCTCGAAGACATTGTCGTGTGCGTATCTGCTGCTGCGGAAGCTCTCGCAGTCCGATAGGATTACTACTGCCGGCAACGGATCATCTGGAGTGTTCACGTGCTCGAGCTGCGTCGCCAGACAACTCGACCGCTACTATCGTATGAGCGAGACCTCATTCGAGCACCTGGTGCACATTTTGGGCTCTGGTTTGGACGTTAGCGCACGGATGTCGACCAAAAGAACCGGTGTGGCTCCCATTTCAGCGGAAGTCATTTTGCACTGTGCGATTGGATGGCTTGCTGGGGGCTCGTACTTGGACATCTGCGATGTCGCCCGCATCAGCGTGTCTTCGTTCTTCCGCTGTCTACACAAAGGGATCACCGCTATACTCAAATGTCCAGTATTGAAGATCAAGCTTCCATCGACACAAGAGGCCATCGAGGCCACAGCCGCCGACTTTGCAAGTTGCAGCACGGATGCGCTGTTCGACGGTTGTGTCGGCTGTATCGACGGTGTCCTCATCCGTGTTAAAATCCCGAGTTCTTCAACAACACGCAATGCTCGCTGCTACTTTTCGGGGCACTATCAAGCCGTGGGCTTAAACGTGCAGGCTGTCTGCGACTCCATGAGTCGCTTTACCTTCCTATCGGTCGCCGCACCCGGAAGCTCAAGTGATATCCGAGCTTTTCGTCAGACGTCGCTGTTGCAGTACACAGCGTCGCTTCCAACGGCGCGCTATCTAATTGGCGATGGTGCTTACGTTCCTTCTGAGCACATGCTAACGCCATTCGGGGGCTCACAGAAAATGAATATGATGAACGACAACTATAACTTCTACCTCAGCCAACTCCGAATCAAGATCGAACAGGCCTTTGGCCTAATGACAACGAAATGGAGAAGACTCCGCTCCCCGCTTCAGGTGACGCTCCCTAACGCAAGCCGTGTGATTGTTGCTATTGCCCGACTGCACAACTACTGTATCGACCAACGCCAGTACTCAGCGGCTAACACTTCTATCGACGAGATTATCTACCACGTTGGATATATTCCAAGCTCACAGCCGACCGTAAACGTCCAAGGTGTCTCCGTTTTGCGTGACCGAATGGTGGCATTCACAGCAGAAAGCGAACTTAGTCGACCACAGCAAAAACCTTGATCGTCGATCTTAATCCTAAAGGCACTTGGCCAATTCATCTCGTTTGCCTTTCAAAATCGCAACTGCGGCGTTGATCTCGTCCACAAGCTCGCTGTCTGTCTCCTCGCCGCGCTTGTGGCACAGGCCACGCAGCCGATCGCATACCTGACACCACTCGCGCATGGCATCTTGCTGCGCCCTTCCACTTGCAGCTTCGGCGCGTTCATGAACTAGCTCTCGTATTGCTTCGGCAAGTTCTGAGCGTTGGCGCTTTGGTGCTGGAGGCGCAGTTGGTGCCTTGTCCAACCCGTGGTGGGAGCTATCGTAGAACACGCCCTTGCCCAGGTGACGCGTCACTGCAGCTGTAAGTCCTGGACGGACCTCAAGAAACTCGTGCAAGTAGAGTAGATCAACGCGGCCCTTACAGAACTTGAAAAACTGATTCGAATGAGTACCGGACTTGGTAAAGCGGCGCAACGGATCTTCATAGTCCGCAACCAGCTTACTCCACATTCTTTGTAGATTCATCCAGTCGTGCTCGACAATGATGGACGGGTCCACCGGCATCTCACGAAGCACAGCGTTCTTGTCCACGAAAAACACTCGGCCCTAGGCCTTAACCGAGCCGTCCAGAAGAGCTCGCATGACATCCATCCAAAACGCCTTCTCCGGTGAGATGCAGCCATCCAGCTCTTTACGGGAGCAAAGGGAGAGATAAATACCTGATTAGATACTACGTGAAAAGGGAGTGGTGGCTTGGTGAAGTAAACTTGCAAGCGAACTGCCTCGGCGGCAGGCAACACTCGATCATCTTCGCTGACATCAGAGCTGCGCTGTACTCCCCCACCCCAGGACCGTGCCGTTTTGTCGGGCTGTAGTCTCTGCGACCGGCTCCTTTGACGACGGAAGTCACCATACCTGCTGCATCGCCCCGGGATCCCTATTTTTTTGTCCGAAGCCAGAGCTTGATCGCATAACTGCTAATGTCGTACAGTGTGACGGTGCATCGTGTACGATATGGCAAGGTCTCGAGCGCCAGCAGCAGTGTTCCGGTATCCGGCCGAGTAGGTTTCTGAATCGCCGAGGCTGGGTTTGGGACAGTTGTACCAGGACAGAGGATCGCTTCTCTCGGTTGTTCGTGCCGCGGATTCGGACACGCTCTGGCGGAACTGGTATGGGGTGGAGGGTGTCCATAAGCGGGTGTATGGGTAGGGCTTGAATTGGGGAGTAGGAGCGCGGTGATAGGTGCGCTGGCATGGTTGTAAGACGTTCGAGGCGAGTGATATGTGTTGGTTCGCGTGTTTTGTCTGTAAGCGTGTGTTTTGATTTTGTGCAAATTTGTGCGGTGTGGTAATTTGTAAGAGTCCCTATAGCTCAGTGGTAGAGCACCCGCTTAGTAAGCGGAAGGTCGGTAGTTCAATCCTGCCTGGGGGCAACTTCCTTGCAATCGTTTCACGTTGGTGCGAGTGTCGCTTGTGTCGATCGTGTGCGAGGCGTGTTTCGCGCCCTCTTTGCTCTTTTCAGGTGTTTCACCGACTTCCACAGCGCCCATATTGAACCTTCTCCACGTCGCGGACGATGCCACCCGCCTCTGAGCGAGCCACCGTAGCGTCACCATCCACCAGCATTCTACAGACGGCCTCATGCCGTTGCTCAACGTCGCCATTTCAAGCACTCGACTGTATCAGGAATCGATCCAGTGACCACGACTCACTGATATCGGCCCGAAATCGAGCCGAACTATGCCCGACGGGCTCAAGTAGCCTACCGTTTCCGATTGACTGCCTACCGAACTATACCCGACAACAAAAAACTCACGTAGATAACTCTTACCACCCGTCGCGTTGGGGCAAACTTTGCGGGTTTCAATAGTGGATAGACAGCGATGCTGAACCTTTTGGCTCGACCACGGTAGGGGAGAGCTAAATACCTGATTAGATACTACGTGAAAAGGGAGTGGTGGCTTGGTGAAGTAAACTTGCAAACGAACTGCCTCGGCGGCAGGCAACACTCGATCATCTTCGCTGACATCAGAGCTGCGCTGTACTCCCCCTCCCCAGGACCGTGCCGCTTTGTCGGGCTGTAGTCTCTGCGACCGGCTCCTTTGACGACGGAAGCCACCATACCTGCTGCATCGCCCCGGGATCCCTATTTTGTTGTCCGAAGCCAGAGCTTGATCGCATAACTGCTAATGTCGTACAGTGTGACGGTGCAGCGTGTCCGATATGGCAAGGTCTCGAGCGCCAGCAGCAGTGGTCCGGTATCCGGCCGAGTAGGTTTTCTGAATCGCCGAGGCTGGGTTTGGGACAGTTGTACCAGGACAGAGGATCGCTTCTCTCGGTTGTTCGTGCCGCGGATTCGGACACGCTCTGGCGGAACTGGTATGGGGTGGAGGGTGTCCATAAGCGGGTGTATGGGTAGGGCTTGAATTGGGGAGTAGGAGCGCGGTGATAGGTGCGCTGGCATGGTTGTAAGACGTTCGAGGCGAGTGATATGTGTTGGTTCGCGTGTTTTGTCTGTAAGCGTGTGTTTTGATTTTGTGCAAATTTGTGCGGTGTGGTAATTTGTAAGAGCCCCTATAGCTCAGTGGTAGAGCACCCGCTTAGTAAGCGGAAGGTCGGTAGTTCAATCCTGCCTGGGGGCAACTTCCTTGCAATCGTTTCACGTTGGTGCGAGTGTCGCTTGTGTCGATCGTGTGCGAGGCGTGTTTCGCGCCCTCTTTGCTCTTTTCAGGTGTTTCACCGACTTCCACAGCGCCCATATTGAACCTTCTCCACGTCGCGGACGATGCCACCCGCCTCTGAGCGAGCCACCGTAGCGTCACCATCCACCAGCATTCTACAGACGGCCTCATGCCGTTGCTCAACGTCGCCATTTCAAGCACTCGACTGTATCAGGAATCGATCCAGTGACCACGACTCACTGATATCGGCCCGAAATCGAGCCGAACTATGCCCGACGGGCTCAAGTAGCCTACCGTTTCCGATTGACTGCCTACCGAACTATACCCGACAACAAAAAACTCACGTAGATAACTCTTACCACCCGTCGCGTTGGGGCAAACTTTGCGGGTTTCATTAGTGGATAGGCAGCGATGCTGAACCTTTTGGCTCGACCACGGTAGGGGAGAGCTAAATACCTGATTAGATACTACGTGAAAAGGGAGTGGTGGCTTGGTGAAGTAAACTTGCAAGCGAACTGCCTCGGCGGCAGGCAACACTCGATCATCTTCGCTGACATCAGAGCTGCGCTGTACTCCCCCACCCCAGGACCGTGCCGTTTTGTCGGGCTGTAGTCTCTGCGACCGGCTCCTTTGACGACGGAAGCCACCATACCTGCTGCATCGCCCCGGGATCCCTATTTTTGTTGTTGTTGTCCGAAGCCAGAGCTTGATCGCATAACTGCTAATGTCGTACAGTGTGACGGTGCAGCGTGTCCGATATGGCAAGGTCTCGAGCGCCAGCAGCAGTGGTCCGGTATCCGGCCGAGTAGGTTTTCTGAATCGCCGAGGCTGGGTTTGGGACAGTTGTACCAGGACAGAGGATCGCTTCTCTCGGTTGTTCGTGCCGCGGATTCGGACACGCTCTGGCGGAACTGGTATGGGGTGGAGGGTGTCCATAAGCGGGTGTATGGGTAGGGCTTGAATTGGGGAGTAGGAGCGCGGTGATAGGTGCGCTGGCATGGTTGTAAGACGTTCGAGGCGAGTAATATGTGTTGGTTCGCGTGTTTTGTCTGTAAGCGTGTGTTTTGATTTTGTGCAAATTTGTGCGGTGTGGTAATTTGTAAGAGCCCCTATAGCTCAGTGGTAGAGCACCCGCTTAGTAAGCGGAAGGTCGGTAGTTCAATCCTGCCTGGGGGCAACTTCCTTGCAATCGTTTCACGTTGGTGCGAGTGTCGCTTGTGTCGATCGTGTGCGAGGCGTGTTTCGCGCCCTCTTTGCTCTTTTCAGGTGTTTCACCGACTTCCACAGCGCCCATATTGAACCTTCTCCACGTCGCGGACGATGCCACCCGCCTCTGAGCGAGCCACCGTAGCGTCACCATCCACCAGCATTCTACAGACGGCCTCATGCCGTTGCTCAACGTCGCCATTTCAAGCACTCGACTGTATCAGGAATCGATCCAGTGACCACGACTCACTGATATCGGCCCGAAATCGAGCCGAACTATGCCCGACGGGCTCAAGTAGCCTACCGTTTCCGATTGACTGCCTACCGAACTATACCCGACAACAAAAAACTCACGTAGATAACTCTTACCACCCGTCGCGTTGGGGCAAACTTTGCGGGTTTCATTAGTGGATAGGCAGCGATGCTGGACCTTTTGGCTCGACCACGGTAGGGGAGAGCTAAATACCTGATTAGATACTACGTGAAAAGGGAGTGGTGGCTTGGTGAAGTAAACTTGCAAGCGAACTGCCTCGGCGGCAGGCAACACTCGATCATCTTCGCTGACATCAGAGCTGCGCTGTACTCCCCCACCCCAGGACCGTGCCGTTTTGTCGGGCTGTAGTCTCTGCGACCGGCTCCTTTGACGACGGAAGCCACCATACCTGCTGCATCGCCCCGGGATCCCTATTTTTGTTGTTGTTGTCCGAAGCCAGAGCTTGATCGCATAACTGCTAATGTCGTACAGTGTGACGGTGCAGCGTGTCCGATATGGCAAGGTCTCGAGCGCCAGCAGCAGTGGTCCGGTATCCGGCCGAGTAGGTTTCTGAATCGCCGAGGCTGGGTTTGGGACAGTTGTACCAGGACAGAGGATCGCTTCTCTCGGTTGTTCGTGCCGCGGATTCGGACACGCTCTGGCGGAACTGGTATGGGGTGGAGGGTGTCCATAAGCGGGTGTATGGGTAGGGCTTGAATTGGGGAGTAGGAGCGCGGTGATAGGTGCGCTGGCATGGTTGTAAGACGTTCGAGGCGAGTGATATGTGTTGGTTCGCGTGTTTTGTCTGTAAGCGTGTGTTTTGATTTTGTGCAAATTTGTGCGGTGTGGTAATTTGTAAGAGCCCCTATAGCTCAGTGGTAGAGCACCCGCTTAGTAAGCGGAAGGTCGGTAGTTCAATCCTGCCTGGGGGCGACTTCCTTGCAATCGTTTCACGTTGGTGCGAGTGTCGCTTGTGTCGATCGTGTGCGAGGCGTGTTTCGCGCCCTCTTTGCTCTTTTCAGGTGTTTCACCGACTTCCACAGCGCCCATATTGAACCTTCTCCACGTCGCGGACGATGCCACCCGCCTCTGAGCGAGCCACCGTAGCGTCACCATCCACCAGCATTCTACAGACGGCCTCATGCCGTTGCTCAACGTCGCCATTTCAAGCACTCGACTGTATCAGGAATCGATCCAGTGACCACGACTCACTGATATCGGCCCGAAATCGAGCCGAACTATGCCCGACGGGCTCAAGTAGCCTACCGTTTCCGATTGACTGCCTACCGAACTATACCCGACAACAAAAAACTCACGTAGATAACTCTTACCACCCGTCGCGTTGGGGCAAACTTTGCGGGGTTCATTAATGGATAGGCAGCGATGCTGGACCTTTTGGCTCGACCACGGTAGGGGAGAGCTAAATACCTGATTAGATACTACGTGAAAAGGGAGTGGTGGCTTGGCGAAGTAAACTTGCAAGCGAACTGCCTCGGCGGCAGGCAACACTCGATCATCTTCGCTGACATCAGAGCTGCGCTGTACTCCCCCACCCCAGGACCGTGCCGTTTGTCGGGCTGTAGTCTCTGCGACCGGCTCCTTTGACGACGGAAGTCACCATACCTGCTGCATCGCCCCGGGATCCCTATTTTTTTGTTGTTGTCCGAAACCAGAGCTTGATCGCATAACTGCTAATGTCGTACAGTGTGACGGTGCAGCATGTACGATATGGCAAGGTCTCGAGCGCCAGCAGCAGTGGTCCGGTATCCGGCCGAGTAGGTTTTCTGAATCGCCGAGGCTGGGTTTGGGACAGTTGTACCAGGACAGAGGATCGCTTCTCTCGGTTGTTCGTGCCGCGGATTCGGACACGCTCTGGCGGAACTGGTATGGGGTGGAGGGTGTCCATAAGCGGGTGTATGGGTAGGGCTTGAATTGGGGAGTAGGAGCGCGGTGATAGGTGCGCTGGCATGGTTGTAAGACGTTCGAGGCGAGTGATATGTGTTGGTTCGCGTGTTTTGTCTGTAAGCGTGTGTTTTGATTTTGTGCAAATTTGTGCGGTGTGGTAATTTGTAAGAGCCCCTATAGCTCAGTGGTAGAGCACCCGCTTAGTAAGCGGAAGGTCGGTAGTTCAATCCTGCCTGGGGGCAACTTCCTTGCAATCGTTTCACGTTGGTGCGAGTGTCGCTTGTGTCGATCGTGTGCGAGGCGTGTTTCGCGCCCTCTTTGCTCTTTTCAGGTGTTTCACCGACTTCCACAGCGCCCATATTGAACCTTCTCCACGTCGCGGACGATGCCACCCGCCTCTGAGCGAGCCACCGTAGCGTCACCATCCACCAGCATTCTACAGACGGCCTCATGCCGTTGCTCAACGTCGCCATTTCAAGCACTCGACTGTATCAGGAATCGATCCAGTGACCACGACTCACTGATATCGGCCCGAAATCGAGCCGAACTATGCCCGACGGGCTCAAGTAGCCTACCGTTTCCGATTGACTGCCTACCGAACTATACCCGACAACAAAAAACTCACGTAGATAACTCTTACCACCCGACGCGTTGGGGCAAACTTTGCGGGTTTCAATAGTGGATAGACAGCGATGCTGAACCTTTTGGCTCGACCACGGTAGGGGAGAGCTAAATACCTGATTAGATACTACGTGAAAAGGGAGTGGTGGCTTGGTGAAGTAAACTTGCAAACGAACTGCCTCGGCGGCAGGCAACACTCGATCATCTTCGCTGACATCAGAGCTGCGCTGTACTCCCCCTCCCCAGGACCGTGCCGCTTTGTCGGGCTGTAGTCTCTGCGACCGGCTCCTTTGACGACGGAAGCCACCATACCTGCTGCATCGCCCCGGGATCCCTATTTTTTTGTTGTTGTCCGAAGCCAGAGCTTGATCGCATAACTGCTAATGTCGTACAGTGTGACGGTGCAGCGTGTCCGATATGGCAAGGTCTCGAGCGCCAGCAGCAGTGGTCCGGTATCCGGCCGAGTAGGTTTTCTGAATCGCCGAGGCTGGGTTTGGGACAGTTGTACCAGGACAGAGGATCGCTTCTCTCGGTTGTTCGTGCCGCGGATTCGGACACGCTCTGGCGGAACTGGTATGGGGTGGAGGGTGTCCATAAGCGGGTGTATGGGTAGGGCTTGAATTGGGGAGTAGGAGCGCGGTGATAGGTGCGCTGGCATGGTTGTAAGACGTTCGAGGCGAGTGATATGTGTTGGTTCGCGTGTTTTGTCTGTAAGCGTGTGTTTTGATTTTGTGCAAATTTGTGCGGTGTGGTAATTTGTAAGAGCCCCTATAGCTCAGTGGTAGAGCACCCGCTTAGTAAGCGGAAGGTCGGTAGTTCAATCCTGCCTGGGGGCAACTTCCTTGCAATCGTTTCACGTTGGTGCGAGTGTCGCTTGTGTCGATCGTGTGCGAGGCGTGTTTCGCGCCCTCTTTGCTCTTTTCAGGTGTTTCACCGACTTCCACAGCGCCCATATTGAACCTTCTCCACGTCGCGGACGATGCCACCCGCCTCTGAGCGAGCCACCGTAGCGTCACCATCCACCAGCATTCTACAGACGGCCTCATGCCGTTGCTCAACGTCGCCATTTCAAGCACTCGACTGTATCAGGAATCGATCCAGTGACCACGACTCACTGATATCGGCCCGAAATCGAGCCGAACTATGCCCGACGGGCTCAAGTAGCCTACCGTTTCCGATTGACTGCCTACCGAACTATACCCGACAACAAAAAACTCACGTAGATAACTCTTACCACCCGTCGCGTTGGGGCAAACTTTGCGGGTTTCATTAATGGATAGGCGGCGATGCTGGACCTTTTGGCTCGACCACGGTAGGGGAGAGCTAAATACCTGATTAGATACTACGTGAAAAGGGAGTGGTGGCTTGGTGAAGTAAACTTGCAAGCGAACTGCCTCGGCGGCAGGCAACACTCGATCATCTTCGCTGACATCAGAGCTGCGCTGTACTCCCCCTCCCCAGGACCGTGCCTTTTGTCGGGCTGTAGTCTCTGCGACCGGCTCCTTTGACGACGGAAGTCGCCATACCTGCTGCATCGCCCCGGGATCCCTATTTTTGTTGTTGTTGTCCGAAGCCAGAGCTTGATCGCATAACTGCTAATGTCGTACAGTGTGACGGTGCAGCGTGTCCGATATGGCAAGGTCTCGAGCGCCAGCAGCAGTGGTCCGGTATCCGGCCGAGTAGGTTTTCTGAATCGCCGAGGCTGGGTTTGGGACAGTTGTACCAGGACAGAGGATCGCTTCTCTCGGTTGTTCGTGCCGCGGATTCGGACACGCTCTGGCGGAACTGGTATGGGGTGGAGGGTGTCCATAAGCGGGTGTATGGGTAGGGCTTGAATTGGGGAGTAGGAGCGCGGTGATAGGTGCGCTGGCATGGTTGTAAGACGTTCGAGGCGAGTGATATGTGTTGGTTCGCGTGTTTTGTCTGTAAGCGTGTGTTTTGATTTTGTGCAAATTTGTGCGGTGTGGTAATTTGTAAGAGCCCCTATAGCTCAGTGGTAGAGCACCCGCTTAGTAAGCGGAAGGTCGGTAGTTCAATCCTGCCTGGGGGCAACTTCCTTGCAATCGTTTCACGTTGGTGCGAGTGTCGCTTGTGTCGATCGTGTGCGAGGCGTGTTTCGCGCCCTCTTTGCTCTTTTCAGGTGTTTCACCGACTTCCACAGCGCCCATATTGAACCTTCTCCACGTCGCGGACGATGCCACCCGCCTCTGAGCGAGCCACCGTAGCGTCACCATCCACCAGCATTCTACAGACGGCCTCATGCCGTTGCTCAACGTCGCCATTTCAAGCACTCGACTGTATCAGGAATCGATCCAGTGACCACGACTCACTGATATCGGCCCGAAATCGAGCCGAACTATGCCCGACGGGCTCAAGTAGCCTACCGTTTCCGATTGACTGCCTACCGAACTATACCCGACAACAAAAAACTCACGTAGATAACTCTTACCACCCGTCGCGTTGGGGCAAACTTTGCGGGTTTCATTAATGGATAGGCGGCGATGCTGGACCTTTTGGCTCGACCACGGTAGGGGAGAGCTAAATACCTGATTAGATACTACGTGAAAAGGGAGTGGTGGCTTGGTGAAGTAAACTTGCAAGCGAACTGCCTCGGCGGCAGGCAACACTCGATCATCTTCGCTGACATCAGAGCTGCGCTGTACTCCCCCTCCCCAGGACCGTGCCGTTTTGTCGGGCTGTAGTCTCTGCGACCGGCTCCTTTGACGACGGAAGTCGCCATACCTGCTGCATCGCCCCGGGATCCCTATTTTTGTTGTTGTTGTCCGAAGCCAGAGCTTGATCGCATAACTGCTAATGTCGTACAGTGTGACGGTGCAGCGTGTCCGATATGGCAAGGTCTCGAGCGCCAGCAGCAGTGGTCCGGTATCCGGCCGAGTAGGTTTTCTGAATCGCCGAGGCTGGGTTTGGGACAGTTGTACCAGGACAGAGGATCGCTTCTCTCGGTTGTTCGTGCCGCGGATTCGGACACGCTCTGGCGGAACTGGTATGGGGTGGAGGGTGTCCATAAGCGGGTGTATGGGTAGGGCTTGAATTGGGGAGTAGGAGCGCGGTGATAGGTGCGCTGGCATGGTTGTAAGACGTTCGAGGCGAGTGATATGTGTTGGTTCGCGTGTTTTGTCTGTAAGCGTGTGTTTTGATTTTGTGCAAATTTGTGCGGTGTGGTAATTTGTAAGAGCCCCTATAGCTCAGTGGTAGAGCACCCGCTTAGTAAGCGGAAGGTCGGTAGTTCAATCCTGCCTGGGGGCAACTTCCTTGCAATCGTTTCACGTTGGTGCGAGTGTCGCTTGTGTCGATCGTGTGCGAGGCGTGTTTCGCGCCCTCTTTGCTCTTTTCAGGTGTTTCACCGACTTCCACAGCGCCCATATTGAACCTTCTCCACGTCGCGGACGATGCCACCCGCCTCTGAGCGAGCCACCGTAGCGTCACCATCCACCAGCATTCTACAGACGGCCTCATGCCGTTGCTCAACGTCGCCATTTCAAGCACTCGACTGTATCAGGAATCGATCCAGTGACCACGACTCACTGATATCGGCCCGAAATCGAGCCGAACTATGCCCGACGGGCTCAAGTAGCCTACCGTTTCCGATTGACTGCCTACCGAACTATACCCGACAACAAAAAACTCACGTAGATAACTCTTACCACCCGTCGCGTTGGGGCAAACTTTGCGGGTTTCATTAATGGATAGGCGGCGATGCTGGACCTTTTGGCTCGACCACGGTAGGGGAGAGCTAAATACCTGATTAGATACTACGTGAAAAGGGAGTGGTGGCTTGGTGAAGTAAACTTGCAAGCGAACTGCCTCGGCGGCAGGCAACACTCGATCATCTTCGCTGACATCAGAGCTGCGCTGTACTCCCCCTCCCCAGGACCGTGCCGTTTTGTCGGGCTGTAGTCTCTGCGACCGGCTCCTTTGACGACGGAAGTCGCCATACCTGCTGCATCGCCCCGGGATCCCTATTTTTGTTGTTGTTGTCCGAAGCCAGAGCTTGATCGCATAACTGCTAATGTCGTACAGTGTGACGGTGCAGCGTGTACGATATGGCAAGGTCTCGAGCGCCAGCAGCAGTGGTCCGGTATCCGGCCGAGTAGGTTTTCTGAATCGCCGAGGCTGGGTTTGGGACAGTTGTACCAGGACAGAGGATCGCTTCTCTCGGTTGTTCGTGCCGCGGATTCGGACACGCTCTGGCGGAACTGGTATGGGGTGGAGGGTGTCCATAAGCGGGTGTATGGGTAGGGCTTGAATTGGGGAGTAGGAGCGCGGTGATAGGTGCGCTGGCATGGTTGTAAGACGTTCGAGGCGAGTGATATGTGTTGGTTCGCGTGTTTTGTCTGTAAGCGTGTGTTTTGATTTTGTGCAAATTTGTGCGGTGTGGTAATTTGTAAGAGCCCCTATAGCTCAGTGGTAGAGCACCCGCTTAGTAAGCGGAAGGTCGGTAGTTCAATCCTGCCTGGGGGCAACTTCCTTGCAATCGTTTCACGTTGGTGCGAGTGTCGCTTGTGTCGATCGTGTGCGAGGCGTGTTTCGCGCCCTCTTTGCTCTTTTCAGGTGTTTCACCGACTTCCACAGCGCCCATATTGAACCTTCTCCACGTCGCGGACGATGCCACCCGCCTCTGAGCGAGCCACCGTAGCGTCACCATCCACCAGCATTCTACAGACGGCCTCATGCCGTTGCTCAACGTCGCCATTTCAAGCACTCGACTGTATCAGGAATCGATCCAGTGACCACGACTCACTGATATCGGCCCGAAATCGAGCCGAACTATGCCCGACGGGCTCAAGTAGCCTACCGTTTCCGATTGACTGCCTACCGAACTATACCCGACAACAAAAAACTCACGTAGATAACTCTTACCACCCGTCGCGTTGGGGCAAACTTTGCGGGTTTCATTAATGGATAGGCGGCGATGCTGGACCTTTTGGCTCGACCACGGTAGGGGAGAGCTAAATACCTGATTAGATACTACGTGAAAAGGGAGTGGTGGCTTGGTGAAGTAAACTTGCAAGCGAACTGCCTCGGCGGCAGGCAACACTCGATCATCTTCGCTGACATCAGAGCTGCGCTGTACTCCCCCTCCCCAGGACCGTGCCGTTTTGTCGGGCTGTAGTCTCTGCGACCGGCTCCTTTGACGACGGAAGTCGCCATACCTGCTGCATCGCCCCGGGATCCCTATTTTTGTTGTTGTTGTCCGAAGCCAGAGCTTGATCGCATAACTGCTAATGTCGTACAGTGTGACGGTGCAGCGTGTCCGATATGGCAAGGTCTCGAGCGCCAGCAGCAGTGGTCCGGTATCCGGCCGAGTAGGTTTTCTGAATCGCCGAGGCTGGGTTTGGGACAGTTGTACCAGGACAGAGGATCGCTTCTCTCGGTTGTTCGTGCCGCGGATTCGGACACGCTCTGGCGGAACTGGTATGGGGTGGAGGGTGTCCATAAGCGGGTGTATGGGTAGGGCTTGAATTGGGGAGTAGGAGCGCGGTGATAGGTGCGCTGGCATGGTTGTAAGACGTTCGAGGCGAGTGATATGTGTTGGTTCGCGTGTTTTGTCTGTAAGCGTGTGTTTTGATTTTGTGCAAATTTGTGCGGTGTGGTAATTTGTAAGAGCCCCTATAGCTCAGTGGTAGAGCACCCGCTTAGTAAGCGGAAGGTCGGTAGTTCAATCCTGCCTGGGGGCAACTTCCTTGCAATCGTTTCACGTTGGTGCGAGTGTCGCTTGTGTCGATCGTGTGCGAGGCGTGTTTCGCGCCCTCTTTGCTCTTTTCAGGTGTTTCACCGACTTCCACAGCGCCCATATTGAACCTTCTCCACGTCGCGGACGATGCCACCCGCCTCTGAGCGAGCCACCGTAGCGTCACCATCCACCAGCATTCTACAGACGGCCTCATGCCGTTGCTCAACGTCGCCATTTCAAGCACTCGACTGTATCAGGAATCGATCCAGTGACCACGACTCACTGATATCGGCCCGAAATCGAGCCGAACTATGCCCGACGGGCTCAAGTAGCCTACCGTTTCCGATTGACTGCCTACCGAACTATACCCGACAACAAAAAACTCACGTAGATAACTCTTACCACCCGTCGCGTTGGGGCAAACTTTGCGGGGTTCATTAATGGATAGGCAGCGATGCTGGACCTTTTGGCTCGACCACGGTAGGGGAGAGCTAAATACCTGATTAGATACTACGTGAAAAGGGAGTGGTGGCTTGGTGAAGTAAACTTGCAAGCGAACTGCCTCGGCGGCAGGCAACACTCGATCATCTTCGCTGACATCAGAGCTGCGCTGTACTCCCCCACCCCAGGACCGTGCCGTTTTGTCGGGCTGTAGTCTCTGCGACCGGCTCCTTTGACGACGGAAGTCGCCATACCTGCTGCATCGCCCCGGGATCCCTATTTTTTTGTTGTTGTCCGAAACCAGAGCTTGATCGCATAACTGCTAATGTCGTACAGTGTGACGGTGCAGCATGTACGATATGGCAAGGTCTCGAGCGCCAGCAGCAGTGGTCCGGTATCCGGCCGAGTAGGTTTTCTGAATCGCCGAGGCTGGGTTTGGGACAGTTGTACCAGGACAGAGGATCGCTTCTCTCGGTTGTTCGTGCCGCGGATTCGGACACGCTCTGGCGGAACTGGTATGGGGTGGAGGGTGTCCATAAGCGGGTGTATGGGTAGGGCTTGAATTGGGGAGTAGGAGCGCGGTGATAGGTGCGCTGGCATGGTTGTAAGACGTTCGAGGCGAGTGATATGTGTTGGTTCGCGTGTTTTGTCTGTAAGCGTGTGTTTTGATTTTGTGCAAATTTGTGCGGTGTGGTAATTTGTAAGAGCCCCTATAGCTCAGTGGTAGAGCACCCGCTTAGTAAGCGGAAGGTCGGTAGTTCAATCCTGCCTGGGGGCAACTTCCTTGCAATCGTTTCACGTTGGTGCGAGTGTCGCTTGTGTCGATCGTGTGCGAGGCGTGTTTCGCGCCCTCTTTGCTCTTTTCAGGTGTTTCACCGACTTCCACAGCGCCCATATTGAACCTTCTCCACGTCGCGGACGATGCCACCCGCCTCTGAGCGAGCCACCGTAGCGTCACCATCCACCAGCATTCTACAGACGGCCTCATGCCGTTGCTCAACGTCGCCATTTCAAGCACTCGACTGTATCAGGAATCGATCCAGTGACCACGACTCACTGATATCGGCCCGAAATCGAGCCGAACTATGCCCGACGGGCTCAAGTAGCCTACCGTTTCCGATTGACTGCCTACCGAACTATACCCGACAACAAAAAACTCACGTAGATAACTCTTACCACCCGTCGCGTTGGGGCAAACTTTGCGGGGTTCATTAATGGATAGGCAGCGATGCTGGACCTTTTGGCTCGACCACGGTAGGGGAGAGCTAAATACCTGATTAGATACTACGTGAAAAGGGAGTGGTGGCTTGGCGAAGTAAACTTGCAAGCGAACTGCCTCGGCGGCAGGCAACACTCGATCATCTTCGCTGACATCAGAGCTGCGCTGTACTCCCCCACCCCAGGACCGTGCCGTTTGTCGGGCTGTAGTCTCTGCGACCGGCTCCTTTGACGACGGAAGTCACCATACCTGCTGCATCGCCCCGGGATCCCTATTTTTTTGTTGTTGTCCGAAACCAGAGCTTGATCGCATAACTGCTAATGTCGTACAGTGTGACGGTGCAGCATGTACGATATGGCAAGGTCTCGAGCGCCAGCAGCAGTGGTCCGGTATCCGGCCGAGTAGGTTTTCTGAATCGCCGAGGCTGGGTTTGGGACAGTTGTACCAGGACAGAGGATCGCTTCTCTCGGTTGTTCGTGCCGCGGATTCGGACACGCTCTGGCGGAACTGGTATGGGGTGGAGGGTGTCCATAAGCGGGTGTATGGGTAGGGCTTGAATTGGGGAGTAGGAGCGCGGTGATAGGTGCGCTGGCATGGTTGTAAGACGTTCGAGGCGAGTGATATGTGTTGGTTCGCGTGTTTTGTCTGTAAGCGTGTGTTTTGATTTTGTGCAAATTTGTGCGGTGTGGTAATTTGTAAGAGCCCCTATAGCTCAGTGGTAGAGCACCCGCTTAGTAAGCGGAAGGTCGGTAGTTCAATCCTGCCTGGGGGCAACTTCCTTGCAATCGTTTCACGTTGGTGCGAGTGTCGCTTGTGTCGATCGTGTGCGAGGCGTGTTTCGCGCCCTCTTTGCTCTTTTCAGGTGTTTCACCGACTTCCACAGCGCCCATATTGAACCTTCTCCACGTCGCGGACGATGCCACCCGCCTCTGAGCGAGCCACCGTAGCGTCACCATCCACCAGCATTCTACAGACGGCCTCATGCCGTTGCTCAACGTCGCCATTTCAAGCACTCGACTGTATCAGGAATCGATCCAGTGACCACGACTCACTGATATCGGCCCGAAATCGAGCCGAACTATGCCCGACGGGCTCAAGTAGCCTACCGTTTCCGATTGACTGCCTACCGAACTATACCCGACAACAAAAAACTCACGTAGATAACTCTTACCACCCGTCGCGTTGGGGCAAACTTTGCGGGGTTCATTAATGGATAGGCAGCGATGCTGGACCTTTTGGCTCGACCACGGTAGGGGAGAGCTAAATACCTGATTAGATACTACGTGAAAAGGGAGTGGTGGCTTGGTGAAGTAAACTTGCAAGCGAACTGCCTCGGCGGCAGGCAACACTCGATCATCTTCGCTGACATCAGAGCTGCGCTGTACTCCCCCACCCCAGGACCGTGCCGTTTTGTCGGGCTGTAGTCTCTGCGACCGGCTCCTTTGACGACGGAAGTCGCCATACCTGCTGCATCGCCCCGGGATCCCTATTTTTTTGTTGTTGTCCGAAACCAGAGCTTGCTCGCATAACTGCTAATGTCGTACAGTGTGACGGTGCAGCATGTACGATATGGCAAGGTCTCGAGCGCCAGCAGCAGTGGTCCGGTATCCGGCCGAGTAGGTTTTCTGAATCGCCGAGGCTGGGTTTGGGACAGTTGTACCAGGACAGAGGATCGCTTCTCTCGGTTGTTCGTGCCGCGGATTCGGACACGCTCTGGCGGAACTGGTATGGGGTGGAGGGTGTCCATAAGCGGGTGTATGGGTAGGGCTTGAATTGGGGAGTAGGAGCGCGGTGATAGGTGCGCTGGCATGGTTGTAAGACGTTCGAGGCGAGTGATATGTGTTGGTTCGCGTGTTTTGTCTGTAAGCGTGTGTTTTGATTTTGTGCAAATTTGTGCGGTGTGGTAATTTGTAAGAGCCCCTATAGCTCAGTGGTAGAGCACCCGCTTAGTAAGCGGAAGGTCGGTAGTTCAATCCTGCCTGGGGGCAACTTCCTTGCAATCGTTTCACGTTGGTGCGAGTGTCGCTTGTGTCGATCGTGTGCGAGGCGTGTTTCGCGCCCTCTTTGCTCTTTTCAGGTGTTTCACCGACTTCCACAGCGCCCATATTGAACCTTCTCCACGTCGCGGACGATGCCACCCGCCTCTGAGCGAGCCACCGTAGCGTCACCATCCACCAGCATTCTACAGACGGCCTCATGCCGTTGCTCAACGTCGCCATTTCAAGCACTCGACTGTATCAGGAATCGATCCAGTGACCACGACTCACTGATATCGGCCCGAAATCGAGCCGAACTATGCCCGACGGGCTCAAGTAGCCTACCGTTTCCGATTGACTGCCTACCGAACTATACCCGACAACAAAAAACTCACGTAGATAACTCTTACCACCCGTCGCGTTGGGGCAAACTTTGCGGGGTTCATTAATGGATAGGCAGCGATGCTGGACCTTTTGGCTCGACCACGGTAGGGGAGAGCTAAATACCTGATTAGATACTACGTGAAAAGGGAGTGGTGGCTTGGTGAAGTAAACTTGCAAGCGAACTGCCTCGGCGGCAGGCAACACTCGATCATCTTCGCTGACATCAGAGCTGCGCTGTACTCCCCCACCCCAGGACCGTGCCGTTTTGTCGGGCTGTAGTCTCTGCGACCGGCTCCTTTGACGACGGAAGTCGCCATACCTGCTGCATCGCCCCGGGATCCCTATTTTTTTGTTGTTGTCCGAAACCAGAGCTTGCTCGCATAACTGCTAATGTCGTACAGTGTGACGGTGCAGCATGTACGATATGGCAAGGTCTCGAGCGCCAGCAGCAGTGGTCCGGTATCCGGCCGAGTAGGTTTTCTGAATCGCCGAGGCTGGGTTTGGGACAGTTGTACCAGGACAGAGGATCGCTTCTCTCGGTTGTTCGTGCCGCGGATTCGGACACGCTCTGGCGGAACTGGTATGGGGTGGAGGGTGTCCATAAGCGGGTGTATGGGTAGGGCTTGAATTGGGGAGTAGGAGCGCGGTGATAGGTGCGCTGGCATGGTTGTAAGACGTTCGAGGCGAGTGATATGTGTTGGTTCGCGTGTTTTGTCTGTAAGCGTGTGTTTTGATTTTGTGCAAATTTGTGCGGTGTGGTAATTTGTAAGAGCCCCTATAGCTCAGTGGTAGAGCACCCGCTTAGTAAGCGGAAGGTCGGTAGTTCAATCCTGCCTGGGGGCAACTTCCTTGCAATCGTTTCACGTTGGTGCGAGTGTCGCTTGTGTCGATCGTGTGCGAGGCGTGTTTCGCGCCCTCTATGCTCTTTTCAGGTGTTTCACCGACTTCCACAGCGCCCATATTGAACCTTCTCCACGTCGCGGACGATGCCACCCGCCTCTGAGCGAGCCACCGTAGCGTCACCATCCACCAGCATTCTACAGACGGCCTCATGCCGTTGCTCAACGTCGCCATTTCAAGCACTCGACTGTATCAGGAATCGATCCAGTGACCACGACTCACTGATATCGGCCCGAAATCGAGCCGAACTATGCCCGACGGGCTCAAGTAGCCTACCGTTTCCGATTGACTGCCTACCGAACTATACCCGACAACAAAAAACTCACGTAGATAACTCTTACCACCCGTCGCGTTGGGGCAAACTTTGCGGGGTTCATTAATGGATAGGCAGCGATGCTGGACCTTTTGGCTCGACCACGGTAGGGGAGAGCTAAATACCTGATTAGATACTACGTGAAAAGGGAGTGGTGGCTTGGCGAAGTAAACTTGCAAGCGAACTGCCTCGGCGGCAGGCAACACTCGATCATCTTCGCTGACATCAGAGCTGCGCTGTACTCCCCCACCCCAGGACCGTGCCGTTTGTCGGGCTGTAGTCTCTGCGACCGGCTCCTTTGACGACGGAAGTCACCATACCTGCTGCATCGCCCCGGGATCCCTATTTTTTTGTTGTTGTCCGAAACCAGAGCTTGATCGCATAACTGCTAATGTCGTACAGTGTGACGGTGCAGCATGTACGATATGGCAAGGTCTCGAGCGCCAGCAGCAGTGGTCCGGTATCCGGCCGAGTAGGTTTTCTGAATCGCCGAGGCTGGGTTTGGGACAGTTGTACCAGGACAGAGGATCGCTTCTCTCGGTTGTTCGTGCCGCGGATTCGGACACGCTCTGGCGGAACTGGTATGGGGTGGAGGGTGTCCATAAGCGGGTGTATGGGTAGGGCTTGAATTGGGGAGTAGGAGCGCGGTGATAGGTGCGCTGGCATGGTTGTAAGACGTTCGAGGCGAGTGATATGTGTTGGTTCGCGTGTTTTGTCTGTAAGCGTGTGTTTTGATTTTGTGCAAATTTGTGCGGTGTGGTAATTTGTAAGAGCCCCTATAGCTCAGTGGTAGAGCACCCGCTTAGTAAGCGGAAGGTCGGTAGTTCAATCCTGCCTGGGGGCAACTTCCTTGCAATCGTTTCACGTTGGTGCGAGTGTCGCTTGTGTCGATCGTGTGCGAGGCGTGTTTCGCGCCCTCTTTGCTCTTTTCAGGTGTTTCACCGACTTCCACAGCGCCCATATTGAACCTTCTCCACGTCGCGGACGATGCCACCCGCCTCTGAGCGAGCCACCGTAGCGTCACCATCCACCAGCATTCTACAGACGGCCTCATGCCGTTGCTCAACGTCGCCATTTCAAGCACTCGACTGTATCAGGAATCGATCCAGTGACCACGACTCACTGATATCGGCCCGAAATCGAGCCGAACTATGCCCGACGGGCTCAAGTAGCCTACCGTTTCCGATTGACTGCCTACCGAACTATACCCGACAACAAAAACTCACGTAGATAACTCTTACCACCCGTCGCGTTGGGGCAAACTTTGCGGGTTTCATTAATGGATAGGCGGCGATGCTGGACCTTTTGGCTCGACCACGGTAGGGGAGAGCTAAATACCTGATTAGATACTACGTGAAAAGGGAGTGGTGGCTTGGTGAAGTAAACTTGCAAGCGAACTGCCTCGGCGGCAGGCAACACTCGATCATCTTCGCTGACATCAGAGCTGCGCTGTACTCCCCCTCCCCAGGACCGTGCCGTTTTGTCGGGCTGTAGTCTCTGCGACCGGCTCCTTTGACGACGGAAGTCGCCATACCTGCTGCATCGCCCCGGGATCCCTATTTTTGTTGTTGTTGTCCGAAGCCAGAGCTTGATCGCATAACTGCTAATGTCGTACAGTGTGACGGTGCAGCGTGTACGATATGGCAAGGTCTCGAGCGCCAGCAGCAGTGGTCCGGTATCCGGCCGAGTAGGTTTTCTGAATCGCCGAGGCTGGGTTTGGGACAGTTGTACCAGGACAGAGGATCGCTTCTCTCGGTTGTTCGTGCCGCGGATTCGGACACGCTCTGGCGGAACTGGTATGGGGTGGAGGGTGTCCATAAGCGGGTGTATGGGTAGGGCTTGAATTGGGGAGTAGGAGCGCGGTGATAGGTGCGCTGGCATGGTTGTAAGACGTTCGAGGCGAGTGATATGTGTTGGTTCGCGTGTTTTGTCTGTAAGCGTGTGTTTTGATTTTGTGCAAATTTGTGCGGTGTGGTAATTTGTAAGAGCCCCTATAGCTCAGTGGTAGAGCACCCGCTTAGTAAGCGGAAGGTCGGTAGTTCAATCCTGCCTGGGGGCAACTTCCTTGCAATCGTTTCACGTTGGTGCGAGTGTCGCTTGTGTCGATCGTGTGCGAGGCGTGTTTCGCGCCCTCTTTGCTCTTTTCAGGTGTTTCACCGACTTCCACAGCGCCCATATTGAACCTTCTCCACGTCGCGGACGATGCCACCCGCCTCTGAGCGAGCCACCGTAGCGTCACCATCCACCAGCATTCTACAGACGGCCTCATGCCGTTGCTCAACGTCGCCATTTCAAGCACTCGACTGTATCAGGAATCGATCCAGTGACCACGACTCACTGATATCGGCCCGAAATCGAGCCGAACTATGCCCGACGGGCTCAAGTAGCCTACCGTTTCCGATTGACTGCCTACCGAACTATACCCGACAACAAAAACTCACGTAGATAACTCTTACCACCCGTCGCGTTGGGGCAAACTTTGCGGGTTTCATTAATGGATAGGCGGCGATGCTGGACCTTTTGGCTCGACCACGGTAGGGGAGAGCTAAATACCTGATTAGATACTACGTGAAAAGGGAGTGGTGGCTTGGTGAAGTAAACTTGCAAGCGAACTGCCTCGGCGGCAGGCAACACTCGATCATCTTCGCTGACATCAGAGCTGCGCTGTACTCCCCCTCCCCAGGACCGTGCCGTTTTGTCGGGCTGTAGTCTCTGCGACCGGCTCCTTTGACGACGGAAGTCACCATACCTGCTGCATCGCCCCGGGATCCCTATTTTTGTTGTTGTTGTCCGAAGCCAGAGCTTGATCGCATAACTGCTAATGTCGTACAGTGTGACGGTGCAGCGTGTCCGATATGGCAAGGTCTCGAGCGCCAGCAGCAGTGGTCCGGTATCCGGCCGAGTAGGTTTTCTGAATCGCCGAGGCTGGGTTTGGGACAGTTGTACCAGGACAGAGGATCGCTTCTCTCGGTTGTTCGTGCCGCGGATTCGGACACGCTCTGGCGGAACTGGTATGGGGTGGAGGGTGTCCATAAGCGGGTGTATGGGTAGGGCTTGAATTGGGGAGTAGGAGCGCGGTGATAGGTGCGCTGGCATGGTTGTAAGACGTTCGAGGCGAGTGATATGTGTTGGTTCGCGTGTTTTGTCTGTAAGCGTGTGTTTTGATTTTGTGCAAATTTGTGCGGTGTGGTAATTTGTAAGAGCCCCTATAGCTCAGTGGTAGAGCACCCGCTTAGTAAGCGGAAGGTCGGTAGTTCAATCCTGCCTGGGGGCAACTTCCTTGCAATCGTTTCACGTTGGTGCGAGTGTCGCTTGTGTCGATCGTGTGCGAGGCGTGTTTCGCGCCCTCTTTGCTCTTTTCAGGTGTTTCACCGACTTCCACAGCGCCCATATTGAACCTTCTCCACGTCGCGGACGATGCCACCCGCCTCTGAGCGAGCCACCGTAGCGTCACCATCCACCAGCATTCTACAGACGGCCTCATGCCGTTGCTCAACGTCGCCATTTCAAGCACTCGACTGTATCAGGAATCGATCCAGTGACCACGACTCACTGATATCGGCCCGAAATCGAGCCGAACTATGCCCGACGGGCTCAAGTAGCCTACCGTTTCCGATTGACTGCCTACCGAACTATACCCGACAACAAAAACTCACGTAGATAACTCTTACCACCCGTCGCGTTGGGGCAAACTTTGCGGGTTTCATTAATGGATAGGCAGCGATGCTGGACCTTTTGGCTCGACCACGGTAGGGGAGAGCTAAATACCTGATTAGATACTACGTGAAAAGGGAGTGGTGGCTTGGTGAAGTAAACTTGCAAGCGAACTGCCTCGGCGGCAGGCAACACTCGATCATCTTCGCTGACATCAGAGCTGCGCTGTACTCCCCCTCCCCAGGACCGTGCCGTTTTGTCGGGCTGTAGTCTCTGCGACCGGCTCCTTTGACGACGGAAGTCGCCATACCTGCTGCATCGCCCCGGGATCCCTATTTTTGTTGTTGTTGTCCGAAGCCAGAGCTTGATCGCATAACTGCTAATGTCGTACAGTGTGACGGTGCAGCGTGTCCGATATGGCAAGGTCTCGAGCGCCAGCAGCAGTGGTCCGGTATCCGGCCGAGTAGGTTTTCTGAATCGCCGAGGCTGGGTTTGGGACAGTTGTACCAGGACAGAGGATCGCTTCTCTCGGTTGTTCGTGCCGCGGATTCGGACACGCTCTGGCGGAACTGGTATGGGGTGGAGGGTGTCCATAAGCGGGTGTATGGGTAGGGCTTGAATTGGGGAGTAGGAGCGCGGTGATAGGTGCGCTGGCATGGTTGTAAGACGTTCGAGGCGAGTGATATGTGTTGGTTCGCGTGTTTTGTCTGTAAGCGTGTGTTTTGATTTTGTGCAAATTTGTGCGGTGTGGTAATTTGTAAGAGCCCCTATAGCTCAGTGGTAGAGCACCCGCTTAGTAAGCGGAAGGTCGGTAGTTCAATCCTGCCTGGGGGCAACTTCCTTGCAATCGTTTCACGTTGGTGCGAGTGTCGCTTGTGTCGATCGTGTGCGAGGCGTGTTTCGCGCCCTCTTTGCTCTTTTCAGGTGTTTCACCGACTTCCACAGCGCCCATATTGAACCTTCTCCACGTCGCGGACGATGCCACCCGCCTCTGAGCGAGCCACCGTAGCGTCACCATCCACCAGCATTCTACAGACGGCCTCATGCCGTTGCTCAACGTCGCCATTTCAAGCACTCGACTGTATCAGGAATCGATCCAGTGACCACGACTCACTGATATCGGCCCGAAATCGAGCCGAACTATGCCCGACGGGCTCAAGTAGCCTACCGTTTCCGATTGACTGCCTACCGAACTATACCCGACAACAAAAAACTCACGTAGATAACTCTTACCACCCGTCGCGTTGGGGCAAACTTTGCGGGGTTCATTAATGGATAGGCGGCGATGCTGGACCTTTTGGCTCGACCACGGTAGGGGAGAGCTAAATACCTGATTAGATACTACGTGAAAAGGGAGTGGTGGCTTGGTGAAGTAAACTTGCAAGCGAACTGCCTCGGCGGCAGGCAACACTCGATCATCTTCGCTGACATCAGAGCTGCGCTGTACTCCCCCTCCCCAGGACCGTGCCGTTTTGTCGGGCTGTAGTCTCTGCGACCGGCTCCTTTGACGACGGAAGTCGCCATACCTGCTGCATCGCCCCGGGATCCCTATTTTTTTTGTTGTTGTCCGAAGCCAGAGCTTGATCGCATAACTGCTAATGTCGTACAGTGTGACGGTGCAGCGTGTCCGATATGGCAAGGTCTCGAGCGCCAGCAGCAGTGGTCCGGTATCCGGCCGAGTAGGTTTTCTGAATCGCCGAGGCTGGGTTTGGGACAGTTGTACCAGGACAGAGGATCGCTTCTCTCGGTTGTTCGTGCCGCGGATTCGGACACGCTCTGGCGGAACTGGTATGGGGTGGAGGGTGTCCATAAGCGGGTGTATGGGTAGGGCTTGAATTGGGGAGTAGGAGCGCGGTGATAGGTGCGCTGGCATGGTTGTAAGACGTTCGAGGCGAGTGATATGTGTTGGTTCGCGTGTTTTGTCTGTAAGCGTGTGTTTTGATTTTGTGCAAATTTGTGCGGTGTGGTAATTTGTAAGAGCCCCTATAGCTCAGTGGTAGAGCACCCGCTTAGTAAGCGGAAGGTCGGTAGTTCAATCCTGCCTGGGGGCAACTTCCTTGCAATCGTTTCACGTTGGTGCGAGTGTCGCTTGTGTCGATCGTGTGCGAGGCGTGTTTCGCGCCCTCTTTGCTCTTTTCAGGTGTTTCACCGACTTCCACAGCGCCCATATTGAACCTTCTCCACGTCGCGGACGATGCCACCCGCCTCTGAGCGAGCCACCGTAGCGTCACCATCCACCAGCATTCTACAGACGGCCTCATGCCGTTGCTCAACGTCGCCATTTCAAGCACTCGACTGTATCAGGAATCGATCCAGTGACCACGACTCACTGATATCGGCCCGAAATCGAGCCGAACTATGCCCGACGGGCTCAAGTAGCCTACCGTTTCCGATTGACTGCCTACCGAACTATACCCGACAACAAAAAACTCACGTAGATAACTCTTACCACCCGTCGCGTTGGGGCAAACTTTGCGGGTTTCATTAATGGATAGGCAGCGATGCTGGACCTTTTGGCTCGACCACGGTAGGGGAGAGCTAAATACCTGATTAGATACTACGTGAAAAGGGAGTGGTGGCTTGGTGAAGTAAACTTGCAAGCGAACTGCCTCGGCGGCAGGCAACACTCGATCATCTTCGCTGACATCAGAGCTGCGCTGTACTCCCCCTCCCCAGGACCGTGCCGTTTTGTCGGGCTGTAGTCTCTGCGACCGGCTCCTTTGACGACGGAAGTCGCCATACCTGCTGCATCGCCCCGGGATCCCTATTTTTTTGTTGTTGTCCGAAGCCAGAGCTTGATCGCATAACTGCTAATGTCGTACAGTGTGACGGTGCAGCGTGTCCGATATGGCAAGGTCTCGAGCGCCAGCAGCAGTGGTCCGGTATCCGGCCGAGTAGGTTTTCTGAATCGCCGAGGCTGGGTTTGGGACAGTTGTACCAGGACAGAGGATCGCTTCTCTCGGTTGTTCGTGCCGCGGATTCGGACACGCTCTGGCGGAACTGGTATGGGGTGGAGGGTGTCCATAAGCGGGTGTATGGGTAGGGCTTGAATTGGGGAGTAGGAGCGCGGTGATAGGTGCGCTGGCATGGTTGTAAGACGTTCGAGGCGAGTGATATGTGTTGGTTCGCGTGTTTTGTCTGTAAGCGTGTGTTTTGATTTTGTGCAAATTTGTGCGGTGTGGTAATTTGTAAGAGCCCCTATAGCTCAGTGGTAGAGCACCCGCTTAGTAAGCGGAAGGTCGGTAGTTCAATCCTGCCTGGGGGCAACTTCCTTGCAATCGTTTCACGTTGGTGCGAGTGTCGCTTGTGTCGATCGTGTGCGAGGCGTGTTTCGCGCCCTCTTTGCTCTTTTCACGTGTTTCACCGACTTCCACAGCGCCCATATTGAACCTTCTCCACGTCGCGGACGATGCCACCCGCCTCTGAGCGAGCCACCGTAGCGTCACCATCCACCAGCATTCTACAGACGGCCTCATGCCGTTGCTCAACGTCGCCATTTCAAGCACTCGACTGTATCAGGAATCGATCCAGTGACCACGACTCACTGATATCGGCCCGAAATCGAGCCGAACTATGCCCGACGGGCTCAAGTAGCCTACCGTTTCCGATTGACTGCCTACCGAACTATACCCGACAACAAAAAACTCACGTAGATAACTCTTACCACCCGTCGCGTTGGGGCAAACTTTGCGGGTTTCATTAATGGATAGGCAGCGATGCTGGACCTTTTGGCTCGACCACGGTAGGGGAGAGCTAAATACCTGATTAGATACTACGTGAAAAGGGAGTGGTGGCTTGGTGAAGTAAACTTGCAAGCGAACTGCCTCGGCGGCAGGCAACACTCGATCATCTTCGCTGACATCAGAGCTGCGCTGTACTCCCCCTCCCCAGGACCGTGCCGTTTTGTCGGGCTGTAGTCTCTGCGACCGGCTCCTTTGACGACGGAAGTCGCCATACCTGCTGCATCGCCCCGGGATCCCTATTTTTTTTGTTGTTGTCCGAAGCCAGAGCTTGATCGCATAACTGCTAATGTCGTACAGTGTGACGGTGCAGCGTGTCCGATATGGCAAGGTCTCGAGCGCCAGCAGCAGTGGTCCGGTATCCGGCCGAGTAGGTTTTCTGAATCGCCGAGGCTGGGTTTGGGACAGTTGTACCAGGACAGAGGATCGCTTCTCTCGGTTGTTCGTGCCGCGGATTCGGACACGCTCTGGCGGAACTGGTATGGGGTGGAGGGTGTCCATAAGCGGGTGTATGGGTAGGGCTTGAATTGGGGAGTAGGAGCGCGGTGATAGGTGCGCTGGCATGGTTGTAAGACGTTCGAGGCGAGTGATATGTGTTGGTTCGCGTGTTTTGTCTGTAAGCGTGTGTTTTGATTTTGTGCAAATTTGTGCGGTGTGGTAATTTGTAAGAGCCCCTATAGCTCAGTGGTAGAGCACCCGCTTAGTAAGCGGAAGGTCGGTAGTTCAATCCTGCCTGGGGGCAACTTCCTTGCAATCGTTTCACGTTGGTGCGAGTGTCGCTTGTGTCGATCGTGTGCGAGGCGTGTTTCGCGCCCTCTTTGCTCTTTTCAGGTGTTTCACCGACTTCCACAGCGCCCATATTGAACCTTCTCCACGTCGCGGACGATGCCACCCGCCTCTGAGCGAGCCACCGTAGCGTCACCATCCACCAGCATTCTACAGACGGCCTCATGCCGTTGCTCAACGTCGCCATTTCAAGCACTCGACTGTATCAGGAACGATCCAGTGACCACGACTCACTGATATCGGCCCGAAATCGAGCCGAACTATGCCCGACGGGCTCAAGTAGCCTACCGTTTCCGATTGACTGCCTACCGAACTATACCCGACAACAAAAAACTCACGTAGATAACTCTTACCACCCGTCGCGTTGGGGCAAACTTTGCGGGTTTCATTAATGGATAGGCAGCGATGCTGGACCTTTTGGCTCGACCACGGTAGGGGAGAGCTAAATACCTGATTAGATACTACGTGAAAAGGGAGTGGTGGCTTGGTGAAGTAAACTTGCAAGCGAACTGCCTCGGCGGCAGGCAACACTCGATCATCTTCGCTGACATCTGAGCTGCGCTGTACTCCCCCTCCCCAGGACCGTGCCGTTTTGTCGGGCTGTAGTCTCTGCGACCGGCTCCTTTGACGACGGAAGTCGCCATACCTGCTGCATCGCCCCGGGATCCCCATTTTTGTTGTTGTTGTCCGAAGCCAGAGCTTGATCGCATAACTGCTAATGTCGTACAGTGTGACGGTGCAGCGTGTCCGATATGGCAAGGTCTCGAGCGCCAGCAGCAGTGGTCCGGTATCCGGCCGAGTAGGTTTTCTGAATCGCCGAGGCTGGGTTTGGGACAGTTGTACCAGGACAGAGGATCGCTTCTCTCGGTTGTTCGTGCCGCGGATTCGGACACGCTCTGGCGGAACTGGTATGGGGTGGAGGGTGTCCATAAGCGGGTGTATGGGTAGGGCTTGAATTGGGGAGTAGGAGCGCGGTGATAGGTGCGCTGGCATGGTTGTAAGACGTTCGAGGCGAGTGATATGTGTTGGTTCGCGTGTTTTGTCTGTAAGCGTGTGTTTTGATTTTGTGCAAATTTGTGCGGTGTGGTAATTTGTAAGAGCCCCTATAGCTCAGTGGTAGAGCACCCGCTTAGTAAGCGGAAGGTCGGTAGTTCAATCCTGCCTGGGGGCAACTTCCTTGCAATCGTTTCACGTTGGTGCGAGTGTCGCTTGTGTCGATCGTGTGCGAGGCGTGTTTCGCGCCCTCTTTGCTCTTTTCAGGTGTTTCACCGACTTCCACAGCGCCCATATTGAACCTTCTCCACGTCGCGGACGATGCCACCCGCCTCTGAGCGAGCCACCGTAGCGTCACCATCCACCAGCATTCTACAGACGGCCTCATGCCGTTGCTCAACGTCGCCATTTCAAGCACTCGACTGTATCAGGAATCGATCCAGTGACCACGACTCACTGATATCGGCCCGAAATTGAGCCGAACTATGCCCGACGGGCTCAAGTAGCCTACCGTTTCCGATTGACTGCCTACCGAACTATACCCGACAACAAAAACTCACGTAGATAACTCTTACCACCCGTCGCGTTGGGGCAAACTTTGCGGGGTTCATTAATGGATAGGCGGCGATGCTGGACCTTTTGGCTCGACCACGGTAGGGGAGAGCTAAATACCTGATTAGATACTACGTGAAAAGGGAGTGGTGGCTTGGCGAAGTAAACTTGCAAGCGAACTGCCTCGGCGGCAGGCAACACTCGATCATCTTCGCTGACATCAGAGCTGCGCTGTACTCCCCCTCCCCAGGACCGTGCCGTTTTGTCGGGCTGTAGTCTCTGCGACCGGCTCCTTTGACGACGGAAGTCGCCATACCTGCTGCATCGCCCCGGGATCCCTATTTTTTTTGTTGTTGTCCGAAGCCAGAGCTTGATCGCATAACTGCTAATGTCGTACAGTGTGACGGTGCAGCGTGTCCGATATGGCAAGGTCTCGAGCGCCAGCAGCAGTGGTCCGGTATCCGGCCGAGTAGGTTTTCTGAATCGCCGAGGCTGGGTTTGGGACAGTTGTACCAGGACAGAGGATCGCTTCTCTCGGTTGTTCGTGCCGCGGATTCGGACACGCTCTGGCGGAACTGGTATGGGGTGGAGGGTGTCCATAAGCGGGTGTATGGGTAGGGCTTGAATTGGGGAGTAGGAGCGCGGTGATAGGTGCGCTGGCATGGTTGTAAGACGTTCGAGGCGAGTGATATGTGTTGGTTCGCGTGTTTTGTCTGTAAGCGTGTGTTTTGATTTTGTGCAAATTTGTGCGGTGTGGTAATTTGTAAGAGCCCCTATAGCTCAGTGGTAGAGCACCCGCTTAGTAAGCGGAAGGTCGGTAGTTCAATCCTGCCTGGGGGCAACTTCCTTGCAATCGTTTCACGTTGGTGCGAGTGTCGCTTGTGTCGATCGTGTGCGAGGCGTGTTTCGCGCCCTCTTTGCTCTTTTCACGTGTTTCACCGACTTCCACAGCGCCCATATTGAACCTTCTCCACGTCGCGGACGATGCCACCCGCCTCTGAGCGAGCCACCGTAGCGTCACCATCCACCAGCATTCTACAGACGGCCTCATGCCGTTGCTCAACGTCGCCATTTCAAGCACTCGACTGTATCAGGAATCGATCCAGTGACCACGACTCACTGATATCGGCCCGAAATTGAGCCGAACTATGCCCGACGGGCTCAAGTAGCCTACCGTTTCCGATTGACTGCCTACCGAACTATACCCGACAACAAAAACTCACGTAGATAACTCTTACCACCCGTCGCGTTGGGGCAAACTTTGCGGGGTTCATTAATGGATAGGCGGCGATGCTGGACCTTTTGGCTCGACCACGGTAGGGGAGAGCTAAATACCTGATTAGATACTACGTGAAAAGGGAGTGGTGGCTTGGCGAAGTAAACTTGCAAGCGAACTGCCTCGGCGGCAGGCAACACTCGATCATCTTCGCTGACATCAGAGCTGCGCTGTACTCCCCCTCCCCAGGACCGTGCCGTTTTGTCGGGCTGTAGTCTCTGCGACCGGCTCCTTTGACGACGGAAGTCGCCATACCTGCTGCATCGCCCCGGGATCCCTATTTTTTTTGTTGTTGTCCGAAGCCAGAGCTTGATCGCATAACTGCTAATGTCGTACAGTGTGACGGTGCAGCGTGTCCGATATGGCAAGGTCTCGAGCGCCAGCAGCAGTGGTCCGGTATCCGGCCGAGTAGGTTTTCTGAATCGCCGAGGCTGGGTTTGGGACAGTTGTACCAGGACAGAGGATCGCTTCTCTCGGTTGTTCGTGCCGCGGATTCGGACACGCTCTGGCGGAACTGGTATGGGGTGGAGGGTGTCCATAAGCGGGTGTATGGGTAGGGCTTGAATTGGGGAGTAGGAGCGCGGTGATAGGTGCGCTGGCATGGTTGTAAGACGTTCGAGGCGAGTGATATGTGTTGGTTCGCGTGTTTTGTCTGTAAGCGTGTGTTTTGATTTTGTGCAAATTTGTGCGGTGTGGTAATTTGTAAGAGCCCCTATAGCTCAGTGGTAGAGCACCCGCTTAGTAAGCGGAAGGTCGGTAGTTCAATCCTGCCTGGGGGCAACTTCCTTGCAATCGTTTCACGTTGGTGCGAGTGTCGCTTGTGTCGATCGTGTGCGAGGCGTGTTTCGCGCCCTCTTTGCTCTTTTCAGGTGTTTCACCGACTTCCACAGCGCCCATATTGAACCTTCTCCACGTCGCGGACGATGCCACCCGCCTCTGAGCGAGCCACCGTAGCGTCACCATCCACCAGCATTCTACAGACGGCCTCATGCCGTTGCTCAACGTCGCCATTTCAAGCACTCGACTGTATCAGGAATCGATCCAGTAACCACGACTCACTGATATCGGCCCGAAATTGAGCCGAACTATGCCCGACGGGCTCAAGTAGCCTACCGTTTCCGATTGACTGCCTACCGAACTATACCCGACAACAAAAACTCACGTAGATAACTCTTACCACCCGTCGCGTTGGGGCAAACTTTGCGGGGTTCATTAATGGATAGGCAGCGATGCTGGACCTTTTGGCTCGACCACGGTAGGGGAGAGCTAAATACCTGATTAGATACTACGTGAAAAGGGAGTGGTGGCTTGGCGAAGTAAACTTGCAAGCGAACTGCCTCGGCGGCAGGCAACACTCGATCATCTTCGCTGACATCAGAGCTGCGCTGTACTCCCCCACCCCAGGACCGTGCCGTTTGTCGGGCTGTAGTCTCTGCGACCGGCTCCTTTGACGACGGAAGTCACCATACCTGCTGCATCGCCCCGGGATCCCTATTTTTTTGTTGTTGTCCGAAACCAGAGCTTGATCGCATAACTGCTAATGTCGTACAGTATGACGGTGCAGCATGTACGATATGGCAAGGTCTCGAGCGCCAGCAGCAGTGGTCCGGTATCCGGCCGAGTAGGTTTTCTGAATCGCCGAGGCTGGGTTTGGGACAGTTGTACCAGGACAGAGGATCGCTTCTCTCGGTTGTTCGTGCCGCGGATTCGGACACGCTCTGGCGGAACTGGTATGGGGTGGAGGGTGTCCATAAGCGGGTGTATGGGTAGGGCTTGAATTGGGGAGTAGGAGCGCGGTGATAGGTGCGCTGGCATGGTTGTAAGACGTTCGAGGCGAGTGATATGTGTTGGTTCGCGTGTTTTGTCTGTAAGCGTGTGTTTTGATTTTGTGCAAATTTGTGCGGTGTGGTAATTTGTAAGAGCCCCTATAGCTCAGTGGTAGAGCACCCGCTTAGTAAGCGGAAGGTCGGTAGTTCAATCCTGCCTGGGGGCAACTTCCTTGCAATCGTTTCACGTTGGTGCGAGTGTCGCTTGTGTCGATCGTGTGCGAGGCGTGTTTCGCGCCCTCTTTGCTCTTTTCAGGTGTTTCACCGACTTCCACAGCGCCCATATTGAACCTTCTCCACGTCGCGGACGATGCCACCCGCCTCTGAGCGAGCCACCGTAGCGTCACCATCCACCAGCATTCTACAGACGGCCTCATGCCGTTGCTCAACGTCGCCATTTCAAGCACTCGACTGTATCAGGAATCGATCCAGTGACCACGACTCACTGATATCGGCCCGAAATCGAGCCGAACTATGCCCGACGGGCTCAAGTAGCCTACCGTTTCCGATTGACTGCCTACCGAACTATACCCGACAACAAAAAACTCACGTAGATAACTCTTACCACCCGTCGCGTTGGGGCAAACTTTGCGGGGTTCATTAATGGATAGGCAGCGATGCTGGACCTTTTGGCTCGACCACGGTAGGGGAGAGCTAAATACCTGATTAGATACTACGTGAAAAGGGAGTGGTGGCTTGGCGAAGTAAACTTGCAAGCGAACTGCCTCGGCGGCAGGCAACACTCGATCATCTTCGCTGACATCAGAGCTGCGCTGTACTCCCCCACCCCAGGACCGTGCCGTTTGTCGGGCTGTAGTCTCTGCGACCGGCTCCTTTGACGACGGAAGTCACCATACCTGCTGCATCGCCCCGGGATCCCTATTTTTTGTTGTTGTCCGAAACCAGAGCTTGATCGCATAACTGCTAATGTCGTACAGTGTGACGGTGCAGCATGTACGATATGGCAAGGTCTCGAGCGCCAGCAGCAGTGGTCCGGTATCCGGCCGAGTAGGTTTTCTGAATCGCCGAGGCTGGGTTTGGGACAGTTGTACCAGGACAGAGGATCGCTTCTCTCGGTTGTTCGTGCCGCGGATTCGGACACGCTCTGGCGGAACTGGTATGGGGTGGAGGGTGTCCATAAGCGGGTGTATGGGTAGGGCTTGAATTGGGGAGTAGGAGCGCGGTGATAGGTGCGCTGGCATGGTTGTAAGACGTTCGAGGCGAGTGATATGTGTTGGTTCGCGTGTTTTGTCTGTAAGCGTGTGTTTTGATTTTGTGCAAATTTGTGCGGTGTGGTAATTTGTAAGAGCCCCTATAGCTCAGTGGTAGAGCACCCGCTTAGTAAGCGGAAGGTCGGTAGTTCAATCCTGCCTGGGGGCAACTTCCTTGCAATCGTTTCACGTTGGTGCGAGTGTCGCTTGTGTCGATCGTGTGCGAGGCGTGTTTCGCGCCCTCTTTGCTCTTTTCACGTGTTTCACCGACTTCCACAGCGCCCATATTGAACCTTCTCCACGTCGCGGACGATGCCACCCGCCTCTGAGCGAGCCACCGTAGCGTCACCATCCACCAGCATTCTACAGACGGCCTCATGCCGTTGCTCAACGTCGCCATTTCAAGCACTCGACTGTATCAGGAATCGATCCAGTGACCACGACTCACTGATATCGGCCCGAAATTGAGCCGAACTATGCCCGACGGGCTCAAGTAGCCTACCGTTTCCGATTGACTGCCTACCGAACTATACCCGACAACAAAAACTCACGTAGATAACTCTTACCACCCGTCGCGTTGGGGCAAACTTTGCGGGTTTCATTAATGGATAAGCGGCGATGCTGGACCTTTTGGCTCGACCACGGTAGGGGAGAGCTAAATACCTGATTAGATACTACGTGAAAAGGGAGTGGTGGCTTGGTGAAGTAAACTTGCAAGCGAACTGCCTCGGCGGCAGGCAACACTCGATCATCTTCGCTGACATCAGAGCTGCGCTGTACTCCCCCACCCCAGGACCGTGCCGTTTGTCGGGCTGTAGTCTCTGCGACCGGCTCCTTTGACGACGGAAGTCACCATACCTGCTGCATCGCCCCGGGATCCCTATTTTTTGTTGTTGTCCGAAACCAGAGCTTGATCGCATAACTGCTAATGTCGTACAGTGTGACGGTGCAGCATGTACGATATGGCAAGGTCTCGAGCGCCAGCAGCAGTGGTCCGGTATCCGGCCGAGTAGGTTTTCTGAATCGCCGAGGCTGGGTTTGGGACAGTTGTACCAGGACAGAGGATCGCTTCTCTCGGTTGTTCGTGCCGCGGATTCGGACACGCTCTGGCGGAACTGGTATGGGGTGGAGGGTGTCCATAAGCGGGTGTATGGGTAGGGCTTGAATTGGGGAGTAGGAGCGCGGTGATAGGTGCGCTGGCATGGTTGTAAGACGTTCGAGGCGAGTGATATGTGTTGGTTCGCGTGTTTTGTCTGTAAGCGTGTGTTTTGATTTTGTGCAAATTTGTGCGGTGTGGTAATTTGTAAGAGCCCCTATAGCTCAGTGGTAGAGCACCCGCTTAGTAAGCGGAAGGTCGGTAGTTCAATCCTGCCTGGGGGCAACTTCCTTGCAATCGTTTCACGTTGGTGCGAGTGTCGCTTGTGTCGATCGTGTGCGAGGCGTGTTTCGCGCCCTCTTTGCTCTTTTCACGTGTTTCACCGACTTCCACAGCGCCCATATTGAACCTTCTCCACGTCGCGGACGATGCCACCCGCCTCTGAGCGAGCCACCGTAGCGTCACCATCCACCAGCATTCTACAGACGGCCTCATGCCGTTGCTCAACGTCGCCATTTCAAGCACTCGACTGTATCAGGAATCGATCCAGTGACCACGACTCACTGATATCGGCCCGAAATTGAGCCGAACTATGCCCGACGGGCTCAAGTAGCCTACCGTTTCCGATTGACTGCCTACCGAACTATACCCGACAACAAAAACTCACGTAGATAACTCTTACCACCCGTCGCGTTGGGGCAAACTTTGCGGGTTTCATTAATGGATAAGCGGCGATGCTGGACCTTTTGGCTCGACCACGGTAGGGGAGAGCTAAATACCTGATTAGATACTACGTGAAAAGGGAGTGGTGGCTTGGTGAAGTAAACTTGCAAGCGAACTGCCTCGGCGGCAGGCAACACTCGATCATCTTCGCTGACATCAGAGCTGCGCTGTACTCCCCCACCCCAGGACCGTGCCGTTTTGTCGGGCTGTAGTCTCTGCGACCGGCTCCTTTGACGACGGAAGTCACCATACCTGCTGCATCGCCCCGGGATCCCTATTTTTTTTGTTGTTGTCCGAAGCCAGAGCTTGATCGCATAACTGCTAATGTCGTACAGTGTGACGGTGCAGCGTGTCCGATATGGCAAGGTCTCGAGCGCCAGCAGCAGTGGTCCGGTATCCGGCCGAGTAGGTTTTCTGAATCGCCGAGGCTGGGTTTGGGACAGTTGTACCAGGACAGAGGATCGCTTCTCTCGGTTGTTCGTGCCGCGGATTCGGACACGCTCTGGCGGAACTGGTATGGGGTGGAGGGTGTCCATAAGCGGGTGTATGGGTAGGGCTTGAATTGGGGAGTAGGAGCGCGGTGATAGGTGCGCTGGCATGGTTGTAAGACGTTCGAGGCGAGTGATATGTGTTGGTTCGCGTGTTTTGTCTGTAAGCGTGTGTTTTGATTTTGTGCAAATTTGTGCGGTGTGGTAATTTGTAAGAGCCCCTATAGCTCAGTGGTAGAGCACCCGCTTAGTAAGCGGAAGGTCGGTAGTTCAATCCTGCCTGGGGGCAACTTCCTTGCAATCGTTTCACGTTGGTGCGAGTGTCGCTTGTGTCGATCGTGTGCGAGGCGTGTTTCGCGCCCTCTTTGCTCTTTTCAGGTGTTTCACCGACTTCCACAGCGCCCATATTGAACCTTCTCCACGTCGCGGACGATGCCACCCGCCTCTGAGCGAGCCACCGTAGCGTCACCATCCACCAGCATTCTACAGACGGCCTCATGCCGTTGCTCAACGTCGCCATTTCAAGCACTCGACTGTATCAGGAATCGATCCAGTGACCACGACTCACTGATATCGGCCCGAAATCGAGCCGAACTATGCCCGACGGGCTCAAGTAGCCTACCGTTTCCGATTGACTGCCTACCGAACTATACCCGACAACAAAAACTCACGTAGATAACTCTTACCACCCGTCGCGTTGGGGCAAACTTTGCGGGTTTCATTAGTGGATAGGCAGCGATGCTGGACCTTGGCTCGACCACGGTAGGGGAGAGCTAAATACCTGATTAGATACTACGTGAAAAGGGAGTGGTGGCTTGGCGAAGTAAACTTGCAAGCGAACTGCCTCGGCGGCAGGCAACACTCGATCATCTTCGCTGACATCAGAGCTGCGCTGTACTCCCCCACCCCAGGACCGTGCCGTTTGTCGGGCTGTAGTCTCTGCGACCGGCTCCTTTGACGACGGAAGTCACCATACCTGCTGCATCGCCCCGGGATCCCTATTTTTTTGTTGTTGTCCGAAACCAGAGCTTGATCGCATAACTGCTAATGTCGTACAGTGTGACGGTGCAGCATGTACGATATGGCAAGGTCTCGAGCGCCAGCAGCAGTGGTCCGGTATCCGGCCGAGTAGGTTTTCTGAATCGCCGAGGCTGGGTTTGGGACAGTTGTACCAGGACAGAGGATCGCTTCTCTCGGTTGTTCGTGCCGCGGATTCGGACACGCTCTGGCGGAACTGGTATGGGGTGGAGGGTGTCCATAAGCGGGTGTATGGGTAGGGCTTGAATTGGGGAGTAGGAGCGCGGTGATAGGTGCGCTGGCATGGTTGTAAGACGTTCGAGGCGAGTGATATGTGTTGGTTCGCGTGTTTTGTCTGTAAGCGTGTGTTTTGATTTTGTGCAAATTTGTGCGGTGTGGTAATTTGTAAGAGCCCCTATAGCTCAGTGGTAGAGCACCCGCTTAGTAAGCGGAAGGTCGGTAGTTCAATCCTGCCTGGGGGCAACTTCCTTGCAATCGTTTCACGTTGGTGCGAGTGTCGCTTGTGTCGATCGTGTGCGAGGCGTGTTTCGCGCCCTCTTTGCTCTTTTCAGGTGTTTCACCGACTTCCACAGCGCCCATATTGAACCTTCTCCACGTCGCGGACGATGCCACCCGCCTCTGAGCGAGCCACCGTAGCGTCACCATCCACCAGCATTCTACAGACGGCCTCATGCCGTTGCTCAACGTCGCCATTTCAAGCACTCGACTGTATCAGGAATCGATCCAGTGACCACGACTCACTGATATCGGCCCGAAATCGAGCCGAACTATGCCCGACGGGCTCAAGTAGCCTACCGTTTCCGATTGACTGCCTACCGAACTATACCCGACAACAAAAACTCACGTAGATAACTCTTACCACCCGTCGCGTTGGGGCAAACTTTGCGGGTTTCATTAATGGATAGGCGGCGATGCTGGACCTTTTGGCTCGACCACGGTAGGGGAGAGCTAAATACCTGATTAGATACTACGTGAAAAGGGAGTGGTGGCTTGGTGAAGTAAACTTGCAAGCGAACTGCCTCGGCGGCAGGCAACACTCGATCATCTTCGCTGACATCAGAGCTGCGCTGTACTCCCCCTCCCCAGGACCGTGCCGTTTTGTCGGGCTGTAGTCTCTGCGACCGGCTCCTTTGACGACGGAAGTCACCATACCTGCTGCATCGCCCCGGGATCCCTATTTTTGTTGTTGTTGTCCGAAGCCAGAGCTTGATCGCATAACTGCTAATGTCGTACAGTGTGACGGTGCAGCGTGTCCGATATGGCAAGGTCTCGAGCGCCAGCAGCAGTGGTCCGGTATCCGGCCGAGTAGGTTTTCTGAATCGCCGAGGCTGGGTTTGGGACAGTTGTACCAGGACAGAGGATCGCTTCTCTCGGTTGTTCGTGCCGCGGATTCGGACACGCTCTGGCGGAACTGGTATGGGGTGGAGGGTGTCCATAAGCGGGTGTATGGGTAGGGCTTGAATTGGGGAGTAGGAGCGCGGTGATAGGTGCGCTGGCATGGTTGTAAGACGTTCGAGGCGAGTGATATGTGTTGGTTCGCGTGTTTTGTCTGTAAGCGTGTGTTTTGATTTTGTGCAAATTTGTGCGGTGTGGTAATTTGTAAGAGCCCCTATAGCTCAGTGGTAGAGCACCCGCTTAGTAAGCGGAAGGTCGGTAGTTCAATCCTGCCTGGGGGCAACTTCCTTGCAATCGTTTCACGTTGGTGCGAGTGTCGCTTGTGTCGATCGTGTGCGAGGCGTGTTTCGCGCCCTCTTTGCTCTTTTCACGTGTTTCACCGACTTCCACAGCGCCCATATTGAACCTTCTCCACGTCGCGGACGATGCCACCCGCCTCTGAGCGAGCCACCGTAGCGTCACCATCCACCAGCATTCTACAGACGGCCTCATGCCGTTGCTCAACGTCGCCATTTCAAGCACTCGACTGTATCAGGAATCGATCCAGTGACCACGACTCACTGATATCGGCCCGAAATCGAGCCGAACTATGCCCGACGGGCTCAAGTAGCCTACCGTTTCCGATTGACTGCCTACCGAACTATACCCGACAACAAAAAACTCACGTAGATAACTCTTACCACCCGTCGCGTTGGGGCAAACTTTGCGGGTTTCATTAGTGGATAGGCAGCGATGCTGGACCTTGGCTCGACCACGGTAGGGGAGAGCTAAATACCTGATTAGATACTACGTGAAAAGGGAGTGGTGGCTTGGTGAAGTAAACTTGCAAACGAACTGCCTCGGCGGCAGGCAACACTCGATCATCTTCGCTGACATCAGAGCTGCGCTGTACTCCCCCTCCCCAGGACCGTGCCGCTTTGTCGGGCTGTAGTCTCTGCGACCGGCTCCTTTGACGACGGAAGTCGCCATACCTGCTGCATCGCCCCGGGATCCCTATTTTTGTTGTTGTTGTCCGAAGCCAGAGCTTGATCGCATAACTGCTAATGTCGTACAGTGTGACGGTGCAGCGTGTCCGATATGGCAAGGTCTCGAGCGCCAGCAGCAGTGGTCCGGTATCCGGCCGAGTAGGTTTTCTGAATCGCCGAGGCTGGGTTTGGGACAGTTGTACCAGGACAGAGGATCGCTTCTCTCGGTTGTTCGTGCCGCGGATTCGGACACGCTCTGGCGGAACTGGTATGGGGTGGAGGGTGTCCATAAGCGGGTGTATGGGTAGGGCTTGAATTGGGGAGTAGGAGCGCGGTGATAGGTGCGCTGGCATGGTTGTAAGACGTTCGAGGCGAGTAATATGTGTTGGTTCGCGTGTTTTGTCTGTAAGCGTGTGTTTTGATTTTGTGCAAATTTGTGCGGTGTGGTAATTTGTAAGAGCCCCTATAGCTCAGTGGTAGAGCACCCGCTTAGTAAGCGGAAGGTCGGTAGTTCAATCCTGCCTGGGGGCAACTTCCTTGCAATCGTTTCACGTTGGTGCGAGTGTCGCTTGTGTCGATCGTGTGCGAGGCGTGTTTCGCGCCCTCTTTGCTCTTTTCACGTGTTTCACCGACTTCCACAGCGCCCATATTGAACCTTCTCCACGTCGCGGACGATGCCACCCGCCTCTGAGCGAGCCACCGTAGCGTCACCATCCACCAGCATTCTACAGACGGCCTCATGCCGTTGCTCAACGTCGCCATTTCAAGCACTCGACTGTATCAGGAATCGATCCAGTGACCACGACTCACTGATATCGGCCCGAAATCGAGCCGAACTATGCCCGACGGGCTCAAGTAGCCTACCGTTTCCGATTGACTGCCTACCGAACTATACCCGACAACAAAAAACTCACGTAGATAACTCTTACCACCCGTCGCGTTGGGGCAAACTTTGCGGGTTTCATTAATGGATAGGCAGCGATGCTGGACCTTTTGGCTCGACCACGGTAGGGGAGAGCTAAATACCTGATTAGATACTACGTGAAAAGGGAGTGGTGGCTTGGTGAAGTAAACTTGCAAGCGAACTGCCTCGGCGGCAGGCAACACTCGATCATCTTCGCTGACATCAGAGCTGCGCTGTACTCCCCCTCCCCAGGACCGTGCCGTTTTGTCGGGCTGTAGTCTCTGCGACCGGCTCCTTTGACGACGGAAGTCGCCATACCTGCTGCATCGCCCCGGGATCCCTATTTTTGTTGTTGTTGTCCGAAGCCAGAGCTTGATCGCATAACTGCTAATGTCGTACAGTGTGACGGTGCAGCGTGTCCGATATGGCAAGGTCTCGAGCGCCAGCAGCAGTGGTCCGGTATCCGGCCGAGTAGGTTTTCTGAATCGCCGAGGCTGGGTTTGGGACAGTTGTACCAGGACAGAGGATCGCTTCTCTCGGTTGTTCGTGCCGCGGATTCGGACACGCTCTGGCGGAACTGGTATGGGGTGGAGGGTGTCCATAAGCGGGTGTATGGGTAGGGCTTGAATTGGGGAGTAGGAGCGCGGTGATAGGTGCGCTGGCATGGTTGTAAGACGTTCGAGGCGAGTGATATGTGTTGGTTCGCGTGTTTTGTCTGTAAGCGTGTGTTTTGATTTTGTGCAAATTTGTGCGGTGTGGTAATTTGTAAGAGCCCCTATAGCTCAGTGGTAGAGCACCCGCTTAGTAAGCGGAAGGTCGGTAGTTCAATCCTGCCTGGGGGCAACTTCCTTGCAATCGTTTCACGTTGGTGCGAGTGTCGCTTGTGTCGATCGTGTGCGAGGCGTGTTTCGCGCCCTCTTTGCTCTTTTCAGGTGTTTCACCGACTTCCACAGCGCCCATATTGAACCTTCTCCACGTCGCGGACGATGCCACCCGCCTCTGAGCGAGCCACCGTAGCGTCACCATCCACCAGCATTCTACAGACGGCCTCATGCCGTTGCTCAACGTCGCCATTTCAAGCACTCGACTGTATCAGGAATCGATCCAGTGACCACGACTCACTGATATCGGCCCGAAATCGAGCCGAACTATGCCCGACGGGCTCAAGTAGCCTACCGTTTCCGATTGACTGCCTACCGAACTATACCCGACAACAAAAAACTCACGTAGATAACTCTTACCACCCGTCGCGTTGGGGCAAACTTTGCGGGGTTCATTAATGGATAGGCAGCGATGCTGGACCTTTTGGCTCGACCACGGTAGGGGAGAGCTAAATACCTGATTAGATACTACGTGAAAAGGGAGTGGTGGCTTGGCGAAGTAAACTTGCAAGCGAACTGCCTCGGCGGCAGGCAACACTCGATCATCTTCGCTGACATCAGAGCTGCGCTGTACTCCCCCACCCCAGGACCGTGCCGTTTGTCGGGCTGTAGTCTCTGCGACCGGCTCCTTTGACGACGGAAGTCACCATACCTGCTGCATCGCCCCGGGATCCCTATTTTTTTGTTGTTGTCCGAAACCAGAGCTTGATCGCATAACTGCTAATGTCGTACAGTGTGACGGTGCAGCATGTACGATATGGCAAGGTCTCGAGCGCCAGCAGCAGTGGTCCGGTATCCGGCCGAGTAGGTTTTCTGAATCGCCGAGGCTGGGTTTGGGACAGTTGTACCAGGACAGAGGATCGCTTCTCTCGGTTGTTCGTGCCGCGGATTCGGACACGCTCTGGCGGAACTGGTATGGGGTGGAGGGTGTCCATAAGCGGGTGTATGGGTAGGGCTTGAATTGGGGAGTAGGAGCGCGGTGATAGGTGCGCTGGCATGGTTGTAAGACGTTCGAGGCGAGTGATATGTGTTGGTTCGCGTGTTTTGTCTGTAAGCGTGTGTTTTGATTTTGTGCAAATTTGTGCGGTGTGGTAATTTGTAAGAGCCCCTATAGCTCAGTGGTAGAGCACCCGCTTAGTAAGCGGAAGGTCGGTAGTTCAATCCTGCCTGGGGGCAACTTCCTTGCAATCGTTTCACGTTGGTGCGAGTGTCGCTTGTGTCGATCGTGTGCGAGGCGTGTTTCGCGCCCTCTTTGCTCTTTTCAGGTGTTTCACCGACTTCCACAGCGCCCATATTGAACCTTCTCCACGTCGCGGACGATGCCACCCGCCTCTGAGCGAGCCACCGTAGCGTCACCATCCACCAGCATTCTACAGACGGCCTCATGCCGTTGCTCAACGTCGCCATTTCAAGCACTCGACTGTATCAGGAATCGATCCAGTGACCACGACTCACTGATATCGGCCCGAAATCGAGCCGAACTATGCCCGACGGGCTCAAGTAGCCTACCGTTTCCGATTGACTGCCTACCGAACTATACCCGACAACAAAAAACTCACGTAGATAACTCTTACCACCCGTCGCGTTGGGGCAAACTTTGCGGGGTTCATTAATGGATAGGCAGCGATGCTGGACCTTTTGGCTCGACCACGGTAGGGGAGAGCTAAATACCTGATTAGATACTACGTGAAAAGGGAGTGGTGGCTTGGCGAAGTAAACTTGCAAGCGAACTGCCTCGGCGGCAGGCAACACTCGATCATCTTCGCTGACATCAGAGCTGCGCTGTACTCCCCCACCCCAGGACCGTGCCGTTTGTCGGGCTGTAGTCTCTGCGACCGGCTCCTTTGACGACGGAAGTCACCATACCTGCTGCATCGCCCCGGGATCCCTATTTTTTTGTTGTTGTCCGAAACCAGAGCTTGATCGCATAACTGCTAATGTCGTACAGTGTGACGGTGCAGCATGTACGATATGGCAAGGTCTCGAGCGCCAGCAGCAGTGGTCCGGTATCCGGCCGAGTAGGTTTTCTGAATCGCCGAGGCTGGGTTTGGGACAGTTGTACCAGGACAGAGGATCGCTTCTCTCGGTTGTTCGTGCCGCGGATTCGGACACGCTCTGGCGGAACTGGTATGGGGTGGAGGGTGTCCATAAGCGGGTGTATGGGTAGGGCTTGAATTGGGGAGTAGGAGCGCGGTGATAGGTGCGCTGGCATGGTTGTAAGACGTTCGAGGCGAGTGATATGTGTTGGTTCGCGTGTTTTGTCTGTAAGCGTGTGTTTTGATTTTGTGCAAATTTGTGCGGTGTGGTAATTTGTAAGAGCCCCTATAGCTCAGTGGTAGAGCACCCGCTTAGTAAGCGGAAGGTCGGTAGTTCAATCCTGCCTGGGGGCAACTTCCTTGCAATCGTTTCACGTTGGTGCGAGTGTCGCTTGTGTCGATCGTGTGCGAGGCGTGTTTCGCGCCCTCTTTGCTCTTTTCACGTGTTTCACCGACTTCCACAGCGCCCATATTGAACCTTCTCCACGTCGCGGACGATGCCACCCGCCTCTGAGCGAGCCACCGTAGCGTCACCATCCACCAGCATTCTACAGACGGCCTCATGCCGTTGCTCAACGTCGCCATTTCAAGCACTCGACTGTATCAGGAATCGATCCAGTGACCACGACTCACTGATATCGGCCCGAAATCGAGCCGAACTATGCCCGACGGGCTCAAGTAGCCTACCGTTTCCGATTGACTGCCTACCGAACTATACCCGACAACAAAAAACTCACGTAGATAACTCTTACCACCCGTCGCGTTGGGGCAAACTTTGCGGGTTTCATTAATGGATAGGCAGCGATGCTGGACCTTTTGGCTCGACCACGGTAGGGGAGAGCTAAATACCTGATTAGATACTACGTGAAAAGGGAGTGGTGGCTTGGTGAAGTAAACTTGCAAGCGAACTGCCTCGGCGGCAGGCAACACTCGATCATCTTCGCTGACATCAGAGCTGCGCTGTACTCCCCCTCCCCAGGACCGTGCCGTTTTGTCGGGCTGTAGTCTCTGCGACCGGCTCCTTTGACGACGGAAGTCGCCATACCTGCTGCATCGCCCCGGGATCCCTATTTTTGTTGTTGTTGTCCGAAGCCAGAGCTTGATCGCATAACTGCTAATGTCGTACAGTGTGACGGTGCAGCGTGTCCGATATGGCAAGGTCTCGAGCGCCAGCAGCAGTGGTCCGGTATCCGGCCGAGTAGGTTTTCTGAATCGCCGAGGCTGGGTTTGGGACAGTTGTACCAGGACAGAGGATCGCTTCTCTCGGTTGTTCGTGCCGCGGATTCGGACACGCTCTGGCGGAACTGGTATGGGGTGGAGGGTGTCCATAAGCGGGTGTATGGGTAGGGCTTGAATTGGGGAGTAGGAGCGCGGTGATAGGTGCGCTGGCATGGTTGTAAGACGTTCGAGGCGAGTGATATGTGTTGGTTCGCGTGTTTTGTCTGTAAGCGTGTGTTTTGATTTTGTGCAAATTTGTGCGGTGTGGTAATTTGTAAGAGCCCCTATAGCTCAGTGGTAGAGCACCCGCTTAGTAAGCGGAAGGTCGGTAGTTCAATCCTGCCTGGGGGCAACTTCCTTGCAATCGTTTCACGTTGGTGCGAGTGTCGCTTGTGTCGATCGTGTGCGAGGCGTGTTTCGCGCCCTCTTTGCTCTTTTCAGGTGTTTCACCGACTTCCACAGCGCCCATATTGAACCTTCTCCACGTCGCGGACGATGCCACCCGCCTCTGAGCGAGCCACCGTAGCGTCACCATCCACCAGCATTCTACAGACGGCCTCATGCCGTTGCTCAACGTCGCCATTTCAAGCACTCGACTGTATCAGGAATCGATCCAGTGACCACGACTCACTGATATCGGCCCGAAATCGAGCCGAACTATGCCCGACGGGCTCAAGTAGCCTACCGTTTCCGATTGACTGCCTACCGAACTATACCCGACAACAAAAAACTCACGTAGATAACTCTTACCACCCGTCGCGTTGGGGCAAACTTTGCGGGGTTCATTAATGGATAGGCAGCGATGCTGGACCTTTTGGCTCGACCACGGTAGGGGAGAGCTAAATACCTGATTAGATACTACGTGAAAAGGGAGTGGTGGCTTGGCGAAGTAAACTTGCAAGCGAACTGCCTCGGCGGCAGGCAACACTCGATCATCTTCGCTGACATCAGAGCTGCGCTGTACTCCCCCACCCCAGGACCGTGCCGTTTGTCGGGCTGTAGTCTCTGCGACCGGCTCCTTTGACGACGGAAGTCACCATACCTGCTGCATCGCCCCGGGATCCCTATTTTTTTGTTGTTGTCCGAAACCAGAGCTTGATCGCATAACTGCTAATGTCGTACAGTGTGACGGTGCAGCATGTACGATATGGCAAGGTCTCGAGCGCCAGCAGCAGTGGTCCGGTATCCGGCCGAGTAGGTTTTCTGAATCGCCGAGGCTGGGTTTGGGACAGTTGTACCAGGACAGAGGATCGCTTCTCTCGGTTGTTCGTGCCGCGGATTCGGACACGCTCTGGCGGAACTGGTATGGGGTGGAGGGTGTCCATAAGCGGGTGTATGGGTAGGGCTTGAATTGGGGAGTAGGAGCGCGGTGATAGGTGCGCTGGCATGGTTGTAAGACGTTCGAGGCGAGTGATATGTGTTGGTTCGCGTGTTTTGTCTGTAAGCGTGTGTTTTGATTTTGTGCAAATTTGTGCGGTGTGGTAATTTGTAAGAGCCCCTATAGCTCAGTGGTAGAGCACCCGCTTAGTAAGCGGAAGGTCGGTAGTTCAATCCTGCCTGGGGGCAACTTCCTTGCAATCGTTTCACGTTGGTGCGAGTGTCGCTTGTGTCGATCGTGTGCGAGGCGTGTTTCGCGCCCTCTTTGCTCTTTTCACGTGTTTCACCGACTTCCACAGCGCCCATATTGAACCTTCTCCACGTCGCGGACGATGCCACCCGCCTCTGAGCGAGCCACCGTAGCGTCACCATCCACCAGCATTCTACAGACGGCCTCATGCCGTTGCTCAACGTCGCCATTTCAAGCACTCGACTGTATCAGGAATCGATCCAGTGACCACGACTCACTGATATCGGCCCGAAATCGAGCCGAACTATGCCCGACGGGCTCAAGTAGCCTACCGTTTCCGATTGACTGCCTACCGAACTATACCCGACAACAAAAAACTCACGTAGATAACTCTTACCACCCGTCGCGTTGGGGCAAACTTTGCGGGGTTCATTAATGGATAGGCAGCGATGCTGGACCTTTTGGCTCGACCACGGTAGGGGAGAGCTAAATACCTGATTAGATACTACGTGAAAAGGGAGTGGTGGCTTGGCGAAGTAAACTTGCAAGCGAACTGCCTCGGCGGCAGGCAACACTCGATCATCTTCGCTGACATCAGAGCTGCGCTGTACTCCCCCACCCCAGGACCGTGCCGTTTGTCGGGCTGTAGTCTCTGCGACCGGCTCCTTTGACGACGGAAGTCACCATACCTGCTGCATCGCCCCGGGATCCCTATTTTTTTGTTGTTGTCCGAAACCAGAGCTTGATCGCATAACTGCTAATGTCGTACAGTGTGACGGTGCAGCATGTACGATATGGCAAGGTCTCGAGCGCCAGCAGCAGTGGTCCGGTATCCGGCCGAGTAGGTTTTCTGAATCGCCGAGGCTGGGTTTGGGACAGTTGTACCAGGACAGAGGATCGCTTCTCTCGGTTGTTCGTGCCGCGGATTCGGACACGCTCTGGCGGAACTGGTATGGGGTGGAGGGTGTCCATAAGCGGGTGTATGGGTAGGGCTTGAATTGGGGAGTAGGAGCGCGGTGATAGGTGCGCTGGCATGGTTGTAAGACGTTCGAGGCGAGTGATATGTGTTGGTTCGCGTGTTTTGTCTGTAAGCGTGTGTTTTGATTTTGTGCAAATTTGTGCGGTGTGGTAATTTGTAAGAGCCCCTATAGCTCAGTGGTAGAGCACCCGCTTAGTAAGCGGAAGGTCGGTAGTTCAATCCTGCCTGGGGGCAACTTCCTTGCAATCGTTTCACGTTGGTGCGAGTGTCGCTTGTGTCGATCGTGTGCGAGGCGTGTTTCGCGCCCTCTTTGCTCTTTTCAGGTGTTTCACCGACTTCCACAGCGCCCATATTGAACCTTCTCCACGTCGCGGACGATGCCACCCGCCTCTGAGCGAGCCACCGTAGCGTCACCATCCACCAGCATTCTACAGACGGCCTCATGCCGTTGCTCAACGTCGCCATTTCAAGCACTCGACTGTATCAGGAATCGATCCAGTGACCACTGATATCGGCCCGAAATCGAGCCGAACTATGCCCGACGGGCTCAAGTAGCCTACCGTTTCCGATTGACTGCCTACCGAACTATACCCGACAACAAAAAACTCACGTAGATAACTCTTACCACCCGTCGCGTTGGGGCAAACTTTGCGGGGTTCATTAATGGATAGGCAGCGATGCTGGACCTTTTGGCTCGACCACGGTAGGGGAGAGCTAAATACCTGATTAGATACTACGTGAAAAGGGAGTGGTGGCTTGGCGAAGTAAACTTGCAAGCGAACTGCCTCGGCGGCAGGCAACACTCGATCATCTTCGCTGACATCAGAGCTGCGCTGTACTCCCCCACCCCAGGACCGTGCCGTTTGTCGGGCTGTAGTCTCTGCGACCGGCTCCTTTGACGACGGAAGTCACCATACCTGCTGCATCGCCCCGGGATCCCTATTTTTTTGTTGTTGTCCGAAACCAGAGCTTGATCGCATAACTGCTAATGTCGTACAGTGTGACGGTGCAGCATGTACGATATGGCAAGGTCTCGAGCGCCAGCAGCAGTGGTCCGGTATCCGGCCGAGTAGGTTTTCTGAATCGCCGAGGCTGGGTTTGGGACAGTTGTACCAGGACAGAGGATCGCTTCTCTCGGTTGTTCGTGCCGCGGATTCGGACACGCTCTGGCGGAACTGGTATGGGGTGGAGGGTGTCCATAAGCGGGTGTATGGGTAGGGCTTGAATTGGGGAGTAGGAGCGCGGTGATAGGTGCGCTGGCATGGTTGTAAGACGTTCGAGGCGAGTGATATGTGTTGGTTCGCGTGTTTTGTCTGTAAGCGTGTGTTTTGATTTTGTGCAAATTTGTGCGGTGTGGTAATTTGTAAGAGCCCCTATAGCTCAGTGGTAGAGCACCCGCTTAGTAAGCGGAAGGTCGGTAGTTCAATCCTGCCTGGGGGCAACTTCCTTGCAATCGTTTCACGTTGGTGCGAGTGTCGCTTGTGTCGATCGTGTGCGAGGCGTGTTTCGCGCCCTCTTTGCTCTTTTCAGGTGTTTCACCGACTTCCACAGCGCCCATATTGAACCTTCTCCACGTCGCGGACGATGCCACCCGCCTCTGAGCGAGCCACCGTAGCGTCACCATCCACCAGCATTCTACAGACGGCCTCATGCCGTTGCTCAACGTCGCCATTTCAAGCACTCGACTGTATCAGGAATCGATCCAGTGACCACGACTCACTGATATCGGCCCGAAATCGAGCCGAACTATGCCCGACGGGCTCAAGTAGCCTACCGTTTCCGATTGACTGCCTACCGAACTATACCCGACAACAAAAACTCACGTAGATAACTCTTACCACCCGTCGCGTTGGGGCAAACTTTGCGGGTTTCATTAATGGATAGGCGGCGATGCTGGACCTTTTGGCTCGACCACGGTAGGGGAGAGCTAAATACCTGATTAGATACTACGTGAAAAGGGAGTGGTGGCTTGGTGAAGTAAACTTGCAAGCGAACTGCCTCGGCGGCAGGCAACACTCGATCATCTTCGCTGACATCAGAGCTGCGCTGTACTCCCCCTCCCCAGGACCGTGCCGTTTTGTCGGGCTGTAGTCTCTGCGACCGGCTCCTTTGACGACGGAAGTCACCATACCTGCTGCATCGCCCCGGGATCCCTATTTTTGTTGTTGTTGTCCGAAGCCAGAGCTTGATCGCATAACTGCTAATGTCGTACAGTGTGACGGTGCAGCGTGTCCGATATGGCAAGGTCTCGAGCGCCAGCAGCAGTGGTCCGGTATCCGGCCGAGTAGGTTTTCTGAATCGCCGAGGCTGGGTTTGGGACAGTTGTACCAGGACAGAGGATCGCTTCTCTCGGTTGTTCGTGCCGCGGATTCGGACACGCTCTGGCGGAACTGGTATGGGGTGGAGGGTGTCCATAAGCGGGTGTATGGGTAGGGCTTGAATTGGGGAGTAGGAGCGCGGTGATAGGTGCGCTGGCATGGTTGTAAGACGTTCGAGGCGAGTGATATGTGTTGGTTCGCGTGTTTTGTCTGTAAGCGTGTGTTTTGATTTTGTGCAAATTTGTGCGGTGTGGTAATTTGTAAGAGCCCCTATAGCTCAGTGGTAGAGCACCCGCTTAGTAAGCGGAAGGTCGGTAGTTCAATCCTGCCTGGGGGCAACTTCCTTGCAATCGTTTCACGTTGGTGCGAGTGTCGCTTGTGTCGATCGTGTGCGAGGCGTGTTTCGCGCCCTCTTTGCTCTTTTCACGTGTTTCACCGACTTCCACAGCGCCCATATTGAACCTTCTCCACGTCGCGGACGATGCCACCCGCCTCTGAGCGAGCCACCGTAGCGTCACCATCCACCAGCATTCTACAGACGGCCTCATGCCGTTGCTCAACGTCGCCATTTCAAGCACTCGACTGTATCAGGAATCGATCCAGTGACCACGACTCACTGATATCGGCCCGAAATCGAGCCGAACTATGCCCGACGGGCTCAAGTAGCCTACCGTTTCCGATTGACTGCCTACCGAACTATACCCGACAACAAAAAACTCACGTAGATAACTCTTACCACCCGTCGCGTTGGGGCAAACTTTGCGGGGTTCATTAATGGATAGGCAGCGATGCTGGACCTTTTGGCTCGACCACGGTAGGGGAGAGCTAAATACCTGATTAGATACTACGTGAAAAGGGAGTGGTGGCTTGGCGAAGTAAACTTGCAAGCGAACTGCCTCGGCGGCAGGCAACACTCGATCATCTTCGCTGACATCAGAGCTGCGCTGTACTCCCCCACCCCAGGACCGTGCCGTTTGTCGGGCTGTAGTCTCTGCGACCGGCTCCTTTGACGACGGAAGTCACCATACCTGCTGCATCGCCCCGGGATCCCTATTTTTTTGTTGTTGTCCGAAACCAGAGCTTGATCGCATAACTGCTAATGTCGTACAGTGTGACGGTGCAGCATGTACGATATGGCAAGGTCTCGAGCGCCAGCAGCAGTGGTCCGGTATCCGGCCGAGTAGGTTTTCTGAATCGCCGAGGCTGGGTTTGGGACAGTTGTACCAGGACAGAGGATCGCTTCTCTCGGTTGTTCGTGCCGCGGATTCGGACACGCTCTGGCGGAACTGGTATGGGGTGGAGGGTGTCCATAAGCGGGTGTATGGGTAGGGCTTGAATTGGGGAGTAGGAGCGCGGTGATAGGTGCGCTGGCATGGTTGTAAGACGTTCGAGGCGAGTGATATGTGTTGGTTCGCGTGTTTTGTCTGTAAGCGTGTGTTTTGATTTTGTGCAAATTTGTGCGGTGTGGTAATTTGTAAGAGCCCCTATAGCTCAGTGGTAGAGCACCCGCTTAGTAAGCGGAAGGTCGGTAGTTCAATCCTGCCTGGGGGCAACTTCCTTGCAATCGTTTCACGTTGGTGCGAGTGTCGCTTGTGTCGATCGTGTCGATCGTGTGCGAGGCGTGTTTCGCGCCCTCTTTGCTCTTTTCAGGTGTTTCACCGACTTCCACAGCGCCCATATTGAACCTTCTCCACGTCGCGGACGATGCCACCCGCCTCTGAGCGAGCCACCGTAGCGTCACCATCCACCAGCATTCTACAGACGGCCTCATGCCGTTGCTCAACGTCGCCATTTCAAGCACTCGACTGTATCAGGAATCGATCCAGTGACCACGACTCACTGATATCGGCCCGAAATCGAGCCGAACTATGCCCGACGGGCTCAAGTAGCCTACCGTTTCCGATTGACTGCCTACCGAACTATACCCGACAACAAAAAACTCACGTAGATAACTCTTACCACCCGTCGCGTTGGGGCAAACTTTGCGGGGTTCATTAATGGATAGGCAGCGATGCTGGACCTTTTGGCTCGACCACGGTAGGGGAGAGCTAAATACCTGATTAGATACTACGTGAAAAGGGAGTGGTGGCTTGGCGAAGTAAACTTGCAAGCGAACTGCCTCGGCGGCAGGCAACACTCGATCATCTTCGCTGACATCAGAGCTGCGCTGTACTCCCCCACCCCAGGACCGTGCCGTTTGTCGGGCTGTAGTCTCTGCGACCGGCTCCTTTGACGACGGAAGTCACCATACCTGCTGCATCGCCCCGGGATCCCTATTTTTTTGTTGTTGTCCGAAACCAGAGCTTGATCGCATAACTGCTAATGTCGTACAGTGTGACGGTGCAGCATGTACGATATGGCAAGGTCTCGAGCGCCAGCAGCAGTGGTCCGGTATCCGGCCGAGTAGGTTTTCTGAATCGCCGAGGCTGGGTTTGGGACAGTTGTACCAGGACAGAGGATCGCTTCTCTCGGTTGTTCGTGCCGCGGATTCGGACACGCTCTGGCGGAACTGGTATGGGGTGGAGGGTGTCCATAAGCGGGTGTATGGGTAGGGCTTGAATTGGGGAGTAGGAGCGCGGTGATAGGTGCGCTGGCATGGTTGTAAGACGTTCGAGGCGAGTGATATGTGTTGGTTCGCGTGTTTTGTCTGTAAGCGTGTGTTTTGATTTTGTGCAAATTTGTGCGGTGTGGTAATTTGTAAGAGCCCCTATAGCTCAGTGGTAGAGCACCCGCTTAGTAAGCGGAAGGTCGGTAGTTCAATCCTGCCTGGGGGCAACTTCCTTGCAATCGTTTCACGTTGGTGCGAGTGTCGCTTGTGTCGATCGTGTGCGAGGCGTGTTTCGCGCCCTCTTTGCTCTTTTCACGTGTTTCACCGACTTCCACAGCGCCCATATTGAACCTTCTCCACGTCGCGGACGATGCCACCCGCCTCTGAGCGAGCCACCGTAGCGTCACCATCCACCAGCATTCTACAGACGGCCTCATGCCGTTGCTCAACGTCGCCATTTCAAGCACTCGACTGTATCAGGAATCGATCCAGTGACCACGACTCACTGATATCGGCCCGAAATCGAGCCGAACTATGCCCGACGGGCTCAAGTAGCCTACCGTTTCCGATTGACTGCCTACCGAACTATACCCGACAACAAAAACTCACGTAGATAACTCTTACCACCCGTCGCGTTGGGGCAAACTTTGCGGGGTTCATTAATGGATAGGCAGCGATGCTGGACCTTTTGGCTCGACCACGGTAGGGGAGAGCTAAATACCTGATTAGATACTACGTGAAAAGGGAGTGGTGGCTTGGCGAAGTAAACTTGCAAGCGAACTGCCTCGGCGGCAGGCAACACTCGATCATCTTCGCTGACATCAGAGCTGCGCTGTACTCCCCCACCCCAGGACCGTGCCGTTTGTCGGGCTGTAGTCTCTGCGACCGGCTCCTTTGACGACGGAAGTCACCATACCTGCTGCATCGCCCCGGGATCCCTATTTTTTTGTTGTTGTCCGAAACCAGAGCTTGATCGCATAACTGCTAATGTCGTACAGTGTGACGGTGCAGCATGTACGATATGGCAAGGTCTCGAGCGCCAGCAGCAGTGGTCCGGTATCCGGCCGAGTAGGTTTTCTGAATCGCCGAGGCTGGGTTTGGGACAGTTGTACCAGGACAGAGGATCGCTTCTCTCGGTTGTTCGTGCCGCGGATTCGGACACGCTCTGGCGGAACTGGTATGGGGTGGAGGGTGTCCATAAGCGGGTGTATGGGTAGGGCTTGAATTGGGGAGTAGGAGCGCGGTGATAGGTGCGCTGGCATGGTTGTAAGACGTTCGAGGCGAGTGATATGTGTTGGTTCGCGTGTTTTGTCTGTAAGCGTGTGTTTTGATTTTGTGCAAATTTGTGCGGTGTGGTAATTTGTAAGAGCCCCTATAGCTCAGTGGTAGAGCACCCGCTTAGTAAGCGGAAGGTCGGTAGTTCAATCCTGCCTGGGGGCAACTTCCTTGCAATCGTTTCACGTTGGTGCGAGTGTCGCTTGTGTCGATCGTGTGCGAGGCGTGTTTCGCGCCCTCTTTGCTCTTTTCACGTGTTTCACCGACTTCCACAGCGCCCATATTGAACCTTCTCCACGTCGCGGACGATGCCACCCGCCTCTGAGCGAGCCACCGTAGCGTCACCATCCACCAGCATTCTACAGACGGCCTCATGCCGTTGCTCAACGTCGCCATTTCAAGCACTCGACTGTATCAGGAATCGATCCAGTGACCACGACTCACTGATATCGGCCCGAAATCGAGCCGAACTATGCCCGACGGGCTCAAGTAGCCTACCGTTTCCGATTGACTGCCTACCGAACTATACCCGACAACAAAAACTCACGTAGATAACTCTTACCACCCGTCGCGTTGGGGCAAACTTTGCGGGTTTCATTAATGGATAGGCGGCGATGCTGGACCTTTTGGCTCGACCACGGTAGGGGAGAGCTAAATACCTGATTAGATACTACGTGAAAAGGGAGTGGTGGCTTGGTGAAGTAAACTTGCAAGCGAACTGCCTCGGCGGCAGGCAACACTCGATCATCTTCGCTGACATCAGAGCTGCGCTGTACTCCCCCTCCCCAGGACCGTGCCGTTTTGTCGGGCTGTAGTCTCTGCGACCGGCTCCTTTGACGACGGAAGTCACCATACCTGCTGCATCGCCCCGGGATCCCTATTTTTGTTGTTGTTGTCCGAAGCCAGAGCTTGATCGCATAACTGCTAATGTCGTACAGTGTGACGGTGCAGCGTGTCCGATATGGCAAGGTCTCGAGCGCCAGCAGCAGTGGTCCGGTATCCGGCCGAGTAGGTTTTCTGAATCGCCGAGGCTGGGTTTGGGACAGTTGTACCAGGACAGAGGATCGCTTCTCTCGGTTGTTCGTGCCGCGGATTCGGACACGCTCTGGCGGAACTGGTATGGGGTGGAGGGTGTCCATAAGCGGGTGTATGGGTAGGGCTTGAATTGGGGAGTAGGAGCGCGGTGATAGGTGCGCTGGCATGGTTGTAAGACGTTCGAGGCGAGTGATATGTGTTGGTTCGCGTGTTTTGTCTGTAAGCGTGTGTTTTGATTTTGTGCAAATTTGTGCGGTGTGGTAATTTGTAAGAGCCCCTATAGCTCAGTGGTAGAGCACCCGCTTAGTAAGCGGAAGGTCGGTAGTTCAATCCTGCCTGGGGGCAACTTCCTTGCAATCGTTTCACGTTGGTGCGAGTGTCGCTTGTGTCGATCGTGTGCGAGGCGTGTTTCGCGCCCTCTTTGCTCTTTTCACGTGTTTCACCGACTTCCACAGCGCCCATATTGAACCTTCTCCACGTCGCGGACGATGCCACCCGCCTCTGAGCGAGCCACCGTAGCGTCACCATCCACCAGCATTCTACAGACGGCCTCATGCCGTTGCTCAACGTCGCCATTTCAAGCACTCGACTGTATCAGGAATCGATCCAGTGACCACGACTCACTGATATCGGCCCGAAATCGAGCCGAACTATGCCCGACGGGCTCAAGTAGCCTACCGTTTCCGATTGACTGCCTACCGAACTATACCCGACAACAAAAAACTCACGTAGATAACTCTTACCACCCGTCGCGTTGGGGCAAACTTTGCGGGTTTCATTAATGGATAGGCAGCGATGCTGGACCTTTTGGCTCGACCACGGTAGGGGAGAGCTAAATACCTGATTAGATACTACGTGAAAAGGGAGTGGTGGCTTGGTGAAGTAAACTTGCAAGCGAACTGCCTCGGCGGCAGGCAACACTCGATCATCTTCGCTGACATCAGAGCTGCGCTGTACTCCCCCACCCCAGGACCGTGCCGTTTGTCGGGCTGTAGTCTCTGCGACCGGCTCCTTTGACGACGGAAGTCGCCATACCTGCTGCATCGCCCCGGGATCCCTATTTTTGTTGTTGTTGTCCGAAACCAGAGCTTGATCGCATAACTGCTAATGTCGTACAGTGTGACGGTGCAGCATGTACGATATGGCAAGGTCTCGAGCGCCAGCAGCAGTGGTCCGGTATCCGGCCGAGTAGGTTTTCTGAATCGCCGAGGCTGGGTTTGGGACAGTTGTACCAGGACAGAGGATCGCTTCTCTCGGTTGTTCGTGCCGCGGATTCGGACACGCTCTGGCGGAACTGGTATGGGGTGGAGGGTGTCCATAAGCGGGTGTATGGGTAGGGCTTGAATTGGGGAGTAGGAGCGCGGTGATAGGTGCGCTGGCATGGTTGTAAGACGTTCGAGGCGAGTGATATGTGTTGGTTCGCGTGTTTTGTCTGTAAGCGTGTGTTTTGATTTTGTGCAAATTTGTGCGGTGTGGTAATTTGTAAGAGCCCCTATAGCTCAGTGGTAGAGCACCCGCTTAGTAAGCGGAAGGTCGGTAGTTCAATCCTGCCTGGGGGCAACTTCCTTGCAATCGTTTCACGTTGGTGCGAGTGTCGCTTGTGTCGATCGTGTGCGAGGCGTGTTTCGCGCCCTCTTTGCTCTTTTCAGGTGTTTCACCGACTTCCACAGCGCCCATATTGAACCTTCTCCACGTCGCGGACGATGCCACCCGCCTCTGAGCGAGCCACCGTAGCGTCACCATCCACCAGCATTCTACAGACGGCCTCATGCCGTTGCTCAACGTCGCCATTTCAAGCACTCGACTGTATCAGGAATCGATCCAGTGACCACGACTCACTGATATCGGCCCGAAATCGAGCCGAACTATGCCCGACGGGCTCAAGTAGCCTACCGTTTCCGATTGACTGCCTACCGAACTATACCCGACAACAAAAAACTCACGTAGATAACTCTTACCACCCGTCGCGTTGGGGCAAACTTTGCGGGGTTCATTAATGGATAGGCAGCGATGCTGGACCTTTTGGCTCGACCACGGTAGGGGAGAGCTAAATACCTGATTAGATACTACGTGAAAAGGGAGTGGTGGCTTGGCGAAGTAAACTTGCAAGCGAACTGCCTCGGCGGCAGGCAACACTCGATCATCTTCGCTGACATCAGAGCTGCGCTGTACTCCCCCACCCCAGGACCGTGCCGTTTTGTCGGGCTGTAGTCTCTGCGACCGGCTCCTTTGACGACGGAAGTCGCCATACCTGCTGCATCGCCCCGGGATCCCTATTTTTGTTGTTGTTGTCCGAAACCAGAGCTTGATCGCATAACTGCTAATGTCGTACAGTGTGACGGTGCAGCATGTACGATATGGCAAGGTCTCGAGCGCCAGCAGCAGTGGTCCGGTATCCGGCCGAGTAGGTTTTCTGAATCGCCGAGGCTGGGTTTGGGACAGTTGTACCAGGACAGAGGATCGCTTCTCTCGGTTGTTCGTGCCGCGGATTCGGACACGCTCTGGCGGAACTGGTATGGGGTGGAGGGTGTCCATAAGCGGGTGTATGGGTAGGGCTTGAATTGGGGAGTAGGAGCGCGGTGATAGGTGCGCTGGCATGGTTGTAAGACGTTCGAGGCGAGTGATATGTGTTGGTTCGCGTGTTTTGTCTGTAAGCGTGTGTTTTGATTTTGTGCAAATTTGTGCGGTGTGGTAATTTGTAAGAGCCCCTATAGCTCAGTGGTAGAGCACCCGCTTAGTAAGCGGAAGGTCGGTAGTTCAATCCTGCCTGGGGGCAACTTCCTTGCAATCGTTTCACGTTGGTGCGAGTGTCGCTTGTGTCGATCGTGTGCGAGGCGTGTTTCGCGCCCTCTTTGCTCTTTTCAGGTGTTTCACCGACTTCCACAGCGCCCATATTGAACCTTCTCCACGTCGCGGACGATGCCACCCGCCTCTGAGCGAGCCACCGTAGCGTCACCATCCACCAGCATTCTACAGACGGCCTCATGCCGTTGCTCAACGTCGCCATTTCAAGCACTCGACTGTATCAGGAATCGATCCAGTGACCACGACTCACTGATATCGGCCCGAAATCGAGCCGAACTATGCCCGACGGGCTCAAGTAGCCTACCGTTTCCGATTGACTGCCTACCGAACTATACCCGACAACAAAAAACTCACGTAGATAACTCTTACCACCCGTCGCGTTGGGGCAAACTTTGCGGGGTTCATTAATGGATAGGCAGCGATGCTGGACCTTTTGGCTCGACCACGGTAGGGGAGAGCTAAATACCTGATTAGATACTACGTGAAAAGGGAGTGGTGGCTTGGCGAAGTAAACTTGCAAGCGAACTGCCTCGGCGGCAGGCAACACTCGATCATCTTCGCTGACATCAGAGCTGCGCTGTACTCCCCCACCCCAGGACCGTGCCGTTTGTCGGGCTGTAGTCTCTGCGACCGGCTCCTTTGACGACGGAAGTCACCATACCTGCTGCATCGCCCCGGGATCCCTATTTTTTTGTTGTTGTCCGAAACCAGAGCTTGATCGCATAACTGCTAATGTCGTACAGTGTGACGGTGCAGCATGTACGATATGGCAAGGTCTCGAGCGCCAGCAGCAGTGGTCCGGTATCCGGCCGAGTAGGTTTTCTGAATCGCCGAGGCTGGGTTTGGGACAGTTGTACCAGGACAGAGGATCGCTTCTCTCGGTTGTTCGTGCCGCGGATTCGGACACGCTCTGGCGGAACTGGTATGGGGTGGAGGGTGTCCATAAGCGGGTGTATGGGTAGGGCTTGAATTGGGGAGTAGGAGCGCGGTGATAGGTGCGCTGGCATGGTTGTAAGACGTTCGAGGCGAGTGATATGTGTTGGTTCGCGTGTTTTGTCTGTAAGCGTGTGTTTTGATTTTGTGCAAATTTGTGCGGTGTGGTAATTTGTAAGAGCCCCTATAGCTCAGTGGTAGAGCACCCGCTTAGTAAGCGGAAGGTCGGTAGTTCAATCCTGCCTGGGGGCAACTTCCTTGCAATCGTTTCACGTTGGTGCGAGTGTCGCTTGTGTCGATCGTGTGCGAGGCGTGTTTCGCGCCCTCTTTGCTCTTTTCAGGTGTTTCACCGACTTCCACAGCGCCCATATTGAACCTTCTCCACGTCGCGGACGATGCCACCCGCCTCTGAGCGAGCCACCGTAGCGTCACCATCCACCAGCATTCTACAGACGGCCTCATGCCGTTGCTCAACGTCGCCATTTCAAGCACTCGACTGTATCAGGAATCGATCCAGTGACCACGACTCACTGATATCGGCCCGAAATCGAGCCGAACTATGCCCGACGGGCTCAAGTAGCCTACCGTTTCCGATTGACTGCCTACCGAACTATACCCGACAACAAAAACTCACGTAGATAACTCTTACCACCCGTCGCGTTGGGGCAAACTTTGCGGGGTTCATTAATGGATAGGCAGCGATGCTGGACCTTTTGGCTCGACCACGGTAGGGGAGAGCTAAATACCTGATTAGATACTACGTGAAAAGGGAGTGGTGGCTTGGCGAAGTAAACTTGCAAGCGAACTGCCTCGGCGGCAGGCAACACTCGATCATCTTCGCTGACATCAGAGCTGCGCTGTACTCCCCCACCCCAGGACCGTGCCGTTTGTCGGGCTGTAGTCTCTGCGACCGGCTCCTTTGACGACGGAAGTCACCATACCTGCTGCATCGCCCCGGGATCCCTATTTTTTTGTTGTTGTCCGAAACCAGAGCTTGATCGCATAACTGCTAATGTCGTACAGTGTGACGGTGCAGCATGTACGATATGGCAAGGTCTCGAGCGCCAGCAGCAGTGGTCCGGTATCCGGCCGAGTAGGTTTTCTGAATCGCCGAGGCTGGGTTTGGGACAGTTGTACCAGGACAGAGGATCGCTTCTCTCGGTTGTTCGTGCCGCGGATTCGGACACGCTCTGGCGGAACTGGTATGGGGTGGAGGGTGTCCATAAGCGGGTGTATGGGTAGGGCTTGAATTGGGGAGTAGGAGCGCGGTGATAGGTGCGCTGGCATGGTTGTAAGACGTTCGAGGCGAGTGATATGTGTTGGTTCGCGTGTTTTGTCTGTAAGCGTGTGTTTTGATTTTGTGCAAATTTGTGCGGTGTGGTAATTTGTAAGAGCCCCTATAGCTCAGTGGTAGAGCACCCGCTTAGTAAGCGGAAGGTCGGTAGTTCAATCCTGCCTGGGGGCAACTTCCTTGCAATCGTTTCACGTTGGTGCGAGTGTCGCTTGTGTCGATCGTGTGCGAGGCGTGTTTCGCGCCCTCTTTGCTCTTTTCACGTGTTTCACCGACTTCCACAGCGCCCATATTGAACCTTCTCCACGTCGCGGACGATGCCACCCGCCTCTGAGCGAGCCACCGTAGCGTCACCATCCACCAGCATTCTACAGACGGCCTCATGCCGTTGCTCAACGTCGCCATTTCAAGCACTCGACTGTATCAGGAATCGATCCAGTGACCACGACTCACTGATATCGGCCCGAAATCGAGCCGAACTATGCCCGACGGGCTCAAGTAGCCTACCGTTTCCGATTGACTGCCTACCGAACTATACCCGACAACAAAAAACTCACGTAGATAACTCTTACCACCCGTCGCGTTGGGGCAAACTTTGCGGGGTTCATTAATGGATAGGCAGCGATGCTGGACCTTTTGGCTCGACCACGGTAGGGGAGAGCTAAATACCTGATTAGATACTACGTGAAAAGGGAGTGGTGGCTTGGCGAAGTAAACTTGCAAGCGAACTGCCTCGGCGGCAGGCAACACTCGATCATCTTCGCTGACATCAGAGCTGCGCTGTACTCCCCCACCCCAGGACCGTGCCGTTTGTCGGGCTGTAGTCTCTGCGACCGGCTCCTTTGACGACGGAAGTCACCATACCTGCTGCATCGCCCCGGGATCCCTATTTTTTTGTTGTTGTCCGAAACCAGAGCTTGATCGCATAACTGCTAATGTCGTACAGTGTGACGGTGCAGCATGTACGATATGGCAAGGTCTCGAGCGCCAGCAGCAGTGGTCCGGTATCCGGCCGAGTAGGTTTTCTGAATCGCCGAGGCTGGGTTTGGGACAGTTGTACCAGGACAGAGGATCGCTTCTCTCGGTTGTTCGTGCCGCGGATTCGGACACGCTCTGGCGGAACTGGTATGGGGTGGAGGGTGTCCATAAGCGGGTGTATGGGTAGGGCTTGAATTGGGGAGTAGGAGCGCGGTGATAGGTGCGCTGGCATGGTTGTAAGACGTTCGAGGCGAGTGATATGTGTTGGTTCGCGTGTTTTGTCTGTAAGCGTGTGTTTTGATTTTGTGCAAATTTGTGCGGTGTGGTAATTTGTAAGAGCCCCTATAGCTCAGTGGTAGAGCACCCGCTTAGTAAGCGGAAGGTCGGTAGTTCAATCCTGCCTGGGGGCAACTTCCTTGCAATCGTTTCACGTTGGTGCGAGTGTCGCTTGTGTCGATCGTGTGCGAGGCGTGTTTCGCGCCCTCTTTGCTCTTTTCACGTGTTTCACCGACTTCCACAGCGCCCATATTGAACCTTCTCCACGTCGCGGACGATGCCACCCGCCTCTGAGCGAGCCACCGTAGCGTCACCATCCACCAGCATTCTACAGACGGCCTCATGCCGTTGCTCAACGTCGCCATTTCAAGCACTCGACTGTATCAGGAATCGATCCAGTGACCACGACTCACTGATATCGGCCCGAAATCGAGCCGAACTATGCCCGACGGGCTCAAGTAGCCTACCGTTTCCGATTGACTGCCTACCGAACTATACCCGACAACAAAAAACTCACGTAGATAACTCTTACCACCCGTCGCGTTGGGGCAAACTTTGCGGGTTTCATTAGTGGATAGGCAGCGATGCTGGACCTTGGCTCGACCACGGTAGGGGAGAGCTAAATACCTGATTAGATACTACGTGAAAAGGGAGTGGTGGCTTGGTGAAGTAAACTTGCAAACGAACTGCCTCGGCGGCAGGCAACACTCGATCATCTTCGCTGACATCAGAGCTGCGCTGTACTCCCCCTCCCCAGGACCGTGCCGCTTTGTCGGGCTGTAGTCTCTGCGACCGGCTCCTTTGACGACGGAAGTCGCCATACCTGCTGCATCGCCCCGGGATCCCTATTTTTGTTGTTGTTGTCCGAAGCCAGAGCTTGATCGCATAACTGCTAATGTCGTACAGTGTGACGGTGCAGCGTGTCCGATATGGCAAGGTCTCGAGCGCCAGCAGCAGTGGTCCGGTATCCGGCCGAGTAGGTTTTCTGAATCGCCGAGGCTGGGTTTGGGACAGTTGTACCAGGACAGAGGATCGCTTCTCTCGGTTGTTCGTGCCGCGGATTCGGACACGCTCTGGCGGAACTGGTATGGGGTGGAGGGTGTCCATAAGCGGGTGTATGGGTAGGGCTTGAATTGGGGAGTAGGAGCGCGGTGATAGGTGCGCTGGCATGGTTGTAAGACGTTCGAGGCGAGTGATATGTGTTGGTTCGCGTGTTTTGTCTGTAAGCGTGTGTTTTGATTTTGTGCAAATTTGTGCGGTGTGGTAATTTGTAAGAGCCCCTATAGCTCAGTGGTAGAGCACCCGCTTAGTAAGCGGAAGGTCGGTAGTTCAATCCTGCCTGGGGGCAACTTCCTTGCAATCGTTTCACGTTGGTGCGAGTGTCGCTTGTGTCGATCGTGTGCGAGGCGTGTTTCGCGCCCTCTTTGCTCTTTTCACGTGTTTCACCGACTTCCACAGCGCCCATATTGAACCTTCTCCACGTCGCGGACGATGCCACCCGCCTCTGAGCGAGCCACCGTAGCGTCACCATCCACCAGCATTCTACAGACGGCCTCATGCCGTTGCTCAACGTCGCCATTTCAAGCACTCGACTGTATCAGGAATCGATCCAGTGACCACGACTCACTGATATCGGCCCGAAATCGAGCCGAACTATGCCCGACGGGCTCAAGTAGCCTACCGTTTCCGATTGACTGCCTACCGAACTATACCCGACAACAAAAAACTCACGTAGATAACTCTTACCACCCGTCGCGTTGGGGCAAACTTTGCGGGTTTCATTAATGGATAGGCAGCGATGCTGGACCTTGGCTCGACCACGGTAGGGGAGAGCTAAATACCTGATTAGATACTACGTGAAAAGGGAGTGGTGGCTTGGTGAAGTAAACTTGCAAACGAACTGCCTCGGCGGCAGGCAACACTCGATCATCTTCGCTGACATCAGAGCTGCGCTGTACTCCCCCTCCCCAGGACCGTGCCGCTTTGTCGGGCTGTAGTCTCTGCGACCGGCTCCTTTGACGACGGAAGTCGCCATACCTGCTGCATCGCCCCGGGATCCCTATTTTTGTTGTTGTTGTCCGAAGCCAGAGCTTGATCGCATAACTGCTAATGTCGTACAGTGTGACGGTGCAGCGTGTCCGATATGGCAAGGTCTCGAGCGCCAGCAGCAGTGGTCCGGTATCCGGCCGAGTAGGTTTTCTGAATCGCCGAGGCTGGGTTTGGGACAGTTGTACCAGGACAGAGGATCGCTTCTCTCGGTTGTTCGTGCCGCGGATTCGGACACGCTCTGGCGGAACTGGTATGGGGTGGAGGGTGTCCATAAGCGGGTGTATGGGTAGGGCTTGAATTGGGGAGTAGGAGCGCGGTGATAGGTGCGCTGGCATGGTTGTAAGACGTTCGAGGCGAGTGATATGTGTTGGTTCGCGTGTTTTGTCTGTAAGCGTGTGTTTTGATTTTGTGCAAATTTGTGCGGTGTGGTAATTTGTAAGAGCCCCTATAGCTCAGTGGTAGAGCACCCGCTTAGTAAGCGGAAGGTCGGTAGTTCAATCCTGCCTGGGGGCAACTTCCTTGCAATCGTTTCACGTTGGTGCGAGTGTCGCTTGTGTCGATCGTGTGCGAGGCGTGTTTCGCGCCCTCTTTGCTCTTTTCACGTGTTTCACCGACTTCCACAGCGCCCATATTGAACCTTCTCCACGTCGCGGACGATGCCACCCGCCTCTGAGCGAGCCACCGTAGCGTCACCATCCACCAGCATTCTACAGACGGCCTCATGCCGTTGCTCAACGTCGCCATTTCAAGCACTCGACTGTATCAGGAATCGATCCAGTGACCACGACTCACTGATATCGGCCCGAAATCGAGCCGAACTATGCCCGACGGGCTCAAGTAGCCTACCGTTTCCGATTGACTGCCTACCGAACTATACCCGACAACAAAAACTCACGTAGATAACTCTTACCACCCGTCGCGTTGGGGCAAACTTTGCGGGTTTCATTAATGGATAGGCGGCGATGCTGGACCTTTTGGCTCGACCACGGTAGGGGAGAGCTAAATACCTGATTAGATACTACGTGAAAAGGGAGTGGTGGCTTGGTGAAGTAAACTTGCAAGCGAACTGCCTCGGCGGCAGGCAACACTCGATCATCTTCGCTGACATCAGAGCTGCGCTGTACTCCCCCTCCCCAGGACCGTGCCGTTTTGTCGGGCTGTAGTCTCTGCGACCGGCTCCTTTGACGACGGAAGTCACCATACCTGCTGCATCGCCCCGGGATCCCTATTTTTGTTGTTGTTGTCCGAAGCCAGAGCTTGATCGCATAACTGCTAATGTCGTACAGTGTGACGGTGCAGCGTGTCCGATATGGCAAGGTCTCGAGCGCCAGCAGCAGTGGTCCGGTATCCGGCCGAGTAGGTTTTCTGAATCGCCGAGGCTGGGTTTGGGACAGTTGTACCAGGACAGAGGATCGCTTCTCTCGGTTGTTCGTGCCGCGGATTCGGACACGCTCTGGCGGAACTGGTATGGGGTGGAGGGTGTCCATAAGCGGGTGTATGGGTAGGGCTTGAATTGGGGAGTAGGAGCGCGGTGATAGGTGCGCTGGCATGGTTGTAAGACGTTCGAGGCGAGTGATATGTGTTGGTTCGCGTGTTTTGTCTGTAAGCGTGTGTTTTGATTTTGTGCAAATTTGTGCGGTGTGGTAATTTGTAAGAGCCCCTATAGCTCAGTGGTAGAGCACCCGCTTAGTAAGCGGAAGGTCGGTAGTTCAATCCTGCCTGGGGGCAACTTCCTTGCAATCGTTTCACGTTGGTGCGAGTGTCGCTTGTGTCGATCGTGTGCGAGGCGTGTTTCGCGCCCTCTTTGCTCTTTTCACGTGTTTCACCGACTTCCACAGCGCCCATATTGAACCTTCTCCACGTCGCGGACGATGCCACCCGCCTCTGAGCGAGCCACCGTAGCGTCACCATCCACCAGCATTCTACAGACGGCCTCATGCCGTTGCTCAACGTCGCCATTTCAAGCACTCGACTGTATCAGGAATCGATCCAGTGACCACGACTCACTGATATCGGCCCGAAATCGAGCCGAACTATGCCCGACGGGCTCAAGTAGCCTACCGTTTCCGATTGACTGCCTACCGAACTATACCCGACAACAAAAAACTCACGTAGATAACTCTTACCACCCGTCGCGTTGGGGCAAACTTTGCGGGTTTCATTAATGGATAGGCAGCGATGCTGGACCTTGGCTCGACCACGGTAGGGGAGAGCTAAATACCTGATTAGATACTACGTGAAAAGGGAGTGGTGGCTTGGTGAAGTAAACTTGCAAACGAACTGCCTCGGCGGCAGGCAACACTCGATCATCTTCGCTGACATCAGAGCTGCGCTGTACTCCCCCTCCCCAGGACCGTGCCGCTTTGTCGGGCTGTAGTCTCTGCGACCGGCTCCTTTGACGACGGAAGTCGCCATACCTGCTGCATCGCCCCGGGATCCCTATTTTTGTTGTTGTTGTCCGAAGCCAGAGCTTGATCGCATAACTGCTAATGTCGTACAGTGTGACGGTGCAGCGTGTCCGATATGGCAAGGTCTCGAGCGCCAGCAGCAGTGGTCCGGTATCCGGCCGAGTAGGTTTTCTGAATCGCCGAGGCTGGGTTTGGGACAGTTGTACCAGGACAGAGGATCGCTTCTCTCGGTTGTTCGTGCCGCGGATTCGGACACGCTCTGGCGGAACTGGTATGGGGTGGAGGGTGTCCATAAGCGGGTGTATGGGTAGGGCTTGAATTGGGGAGTAGGAGCGCGGTGATAGGTGCGCTGGCATGGTTGTAAGACGTTCGAGGCGAGTGATATGTGTTGGTTCGCGTGTTTTGTCTGTAAGCGTGTGTTTTGATTTTGTGCAAATTTGTGCGGTGTGGTAATTTGTAAGAGCCCCTATAGCTCAGTGGTAGAGCACCCGCTTAGTAAGCGGAAGGTCGGTAGTTCAATCCTGCCTGGGGGCAACTTCCTTGCAATCGTTTCACGTTGGTGCGAGTGTCGCTTGTGTCGATCGTGTGCGAGGCGTGTTTCGCGCCCTCTTTGCTCTTTTCACGTGTTTCACCGACTTCCACAGCGCCCATATTGAACCTTCTCCACGTCGCGGACGATGCCACCCGCCTCTGAGCGAGCCACCGTAGCGTCACCATCCACCAGCATTCTACAGACGGCCTCATGCCGTTGCTCAACGTCGCCATTTCAAGCACTCGACTGTATCAGGAATCGATCCAGTGACCACGACTCACTGATATCGGCCCGAAATCGAGCCGAACTATGCCCGACGGGCTCAAGTAGCCTACCGTTTCCGATTGACTGCCTACCGAACTATACCCGACAACAAAAAACTCACGTAGATAACTCTTACCACCCGTCGCGTTGGGGCAAACTTTGCGGGTTTCATTAGTGGATAGGCAGCGATGCTGGACCTTGGCTCGACCACGGTAGGGGAGAGCTAAATACCTGATTAGATACTACGTGAAAAGGGAGTGGTGGCTTGGTGAAGTAAACTTGCAAACGAACTGCCTCGGCGGCAGGCAACACTCGATCATCTTCGCTGACATCAGAGCTGCGCTGTACTCCCCCTCCCCAGGACCGTGCCGCTTTGTCGGGCTGTAGTCTCTGCGACCGGCTCCTTTGACGACGGAAGTCGCCATACCTGCTGCATCGCCCCGGGATCCCTATTTTTGTTGTTGTTGTCCGAAGCCAGAGCTTGATCGCATAACTGCTAATGTCGTACAGTGTGACGGTGCAGCGTGTCCGATATGGCAAGGTCTCGAGCGCCAGCAGCAGTGGTCCGGTATCCGGCCGAGTAGGTTTTCTGAATCGCCGAGGCTGGGTTTGGGACAGTTGTACCAGGACAGAGGATCGCTTCTCTCGGTTGTTCGTGCCGCGGATTCGGACACGCTCTGGCGGAACTGGTATGGGGTGGAGGGTGTCCATAAGCGGGTGTATGGGTAGGGCTTGAATTGGGGAGTAGGAGCGCGGTGATAGGTGCGCTGGCATGGTTGTAAGACGTTCGAGGCGAGTGATATGTGTTGGTTCGCGTGTTTTGTCTGTAAGCGTGTGTTTTGATTTTGTGCAAATTTGTGCGGTGTGGTAATTTGTAAGAGCCCCTATAGCTCAGTGGTAGAGCACCCGCTTAGTAAGCGGAAGGTCGGTAGTTCAATCCTGCCTGGGGGCAACTTCCTTGCAATCGTTTCACGTTGGTGCGAGTGTCGCTTGTGTCGATCGTGTGCGAGGCGTGTTTCGCGCCCTCTTTGCTCTTTTCACGTGTTTCACCGACTTCCACAGCGCCCATATTGAACCTTCTCCACGTCGCGGACGATGCCACCCGCCTCTGAGCGAGCCACCGTAGCGTCACCATCCACCAGCATTCTACAGACGGCCTCATGCCGTTGCTCAACGTCGCCATTTCAAGCACTCGACTGTATCAGGAATCGATCCAGTGACCACGACTCACTGATATCGGCCCGAAATCGAGCCGAACTATGCCCGACGGGCTCAAGTAGCCTACCGTTTCCGATTGACTGCCTACCGAACTATACCCGACAACAAAAAACTCACGTAGATAACTCTTACCACCCGTCGCGTTGGGGCAAACTTTGCGGGTTTCATTAATGGATAGGCAGCGATGCTGGACCTTTTGGCTCGACCACGGTAGGGGAGAGCTAAATACCTGATTAGATACTACGTGAAAAGGGAGTGGTGGCTTGGTGAAGTAAACTTGCAAGCGAACTGCCTCGGCGGCAGGCAACACTCGATCATCTTCGCTGACATCAGAGCTGCGCTGTACTCCCCCTCCCCAGGACCGTGCCGTTTTGTCGGGCTGTAGTCTCTGCGACCGGCTCCTTTGACGACGGAAGTCGCCATACCTGCTGCATCGCCCCGGGATCCCTATTTTTGTTGTTGTTGTCCGAAGCCAGAGCTTGATCGCATAACTGCTAATGTCGTACAGTGTGACGGTGCAGCGTGTCCGATATGGCAAGGTCTCGAGCGCCAGCAGCAGTGGTCCGGTATCCGGCCGAGTAGGTTTTCTGAATCGCCGAGGCTGGGTTTGGGACAGTTGTACCAGGACAGAGGATCGCTTCTCTCGGTTGTTCGTGCCGCGGATTCGGACACGCTCTGGCGGAACTGGTATGGGGTGGAGGGTGTCCATAAGCGGGTGTATGGGTAGGGCTTGAATTGGGGAGTAGGAGCGCGGTGATAGGTGCGCTGGCATGGTTGTAAGACGTTCGAGGCGAGTGATATGTGTTGGTTCGCGTGTTTTGTCTGTAAGCGTGTGTTTTGATTTTGTGCAAATTTGTGCGGTGTGGTAATTTGTAAGAGCCCCTATAGCTCAGTGGTAGAGCACCCGCTTAGTAAGCGGAAGGTCGGTAGTTCAATCCTGCCTGGGGGCAACTTCCTTGCAATCGTTTCACGTTGGTGCGAGTGTCGCTTGTGTCGATCGTGTGCGAGGCGTGTTTCGCGCCCTCTTTGCTCTTTTCACGTGTTTCACCGACTTCCACAGCGCCCATATTGAACCTTCTCCACGTCGCGGACGATGCCACCCGCCTCTGAGCGAGCCACCGTAGCGTCACCATCCACCAGCATTCTACAGACGGCCTCATGCCGTTGCTCAACGTCGCCATTTCAAGCACTCGACTGTATCAGGAATCGATCCAGTGACCACGACTCACTGATATCGGCCCGAAATCGAGCCGAACTATGCCCGACGGGCTCAAGTAGCCTACCGTTTCCGATTGACTGCCTACCGAACTATACCCGACAACAAAAAACTCACGTAGATAACTCTTACCACCCGTCGCGTTGGGGCAAACTTTGCGGGTTTCATTAATGGATAGGCAGCGATGCTGGACCTTTTGGCTCGACCACGGTAGGGGAGAGCTAAATACCTGATTAGATACTACGTGAAAAGGGAGTGGTGGCTTGGTGAAGTAAACTTGCAAGCGAACTGCCTCGGCGGCAGGCAACACTCGATCATCTTCGCTGACATCAGAGCTGCGCTGTACTCCCCCTCCCCAGGACCGTGCCGTTTTGTCGGGCTGTAGTCTCTGCGACCGGCTCCTTTGACGACGGAAGTCGCCATACCTGCTGCATCGCCCCGGGATCCCTATTTTTTTTGTTGTTGTCCGAAGCCAGAGCTTGATCGCATAACTGCTAATGTCGTACAGTGTGACGGTGCAGCGTGTCCGATATGGCAAGGTCTCGAGCGCCAGCAGCAGTGGTCCGGTATCCGGCCGAGTAGGTTTTCTGAATCGCCGAGGCTGGGTTTGGGACAGTTGTACCAGGACAGAGGATCGCTTCTCTCGGTTGTTCGTGCCGCGGATTCGGACACGCTCTGGCGGAACTGGTATGGGGTGGAGGGTGTCCATAAGCGGGTGTATGGGTAGGGCTTGAATTGGGGAGTAGGAGCGCGGTGATAGGTGCGCTGGCATGGTTGTAAGACGTTCGAGGCGAGTGATATGTGTTGGTTCGCGTGTTTTGTCTGTAAGCGTGTGTTTTGATTTTGTGCAAATTTGTGCGGTGTGGTAATTTGTAAGAGCCCCTATAGCTCAGTGGTAGAGCACCCGCTTAGTAAGCGGAAGGTCGGTAGTTCAATCCTGCCTGGGGGCAACTTCCTTGCAATCGTTTCACGTTGGTGCGAGTGTCGCTTGTGTCGATCGTGTGCGAGGCGTGTTTCGCGCCCTCTTTGCTCTTTTCACGTGTTTCACCGACTTCCACAGCGCCCATATTGAACCTTCTCCACGTCGCGGACGATGCCACCCGCCTCTGAGCGAGCCACCGTAGCGTCACCATCCACCAGCATTCTACAGACGGCCTCATGCCGTTGCTCAACGTCGCCATTTCAAGCACTCGATTGTATCAGGAATCGATCCAGTGACCACGACTCACTGATATCGGCCCGAAATCGAGCCGAACTATGCCCGACGGGCTCAAGTAGCCTACCGTTTCCGATTGACTGCCTACCGAACTATACCCGACAACAAAAAACTCACGTAGATAACTCTTACCACCCGTCGCGTTGGGGCAAACTTTGCGGGGTTCATTAATGGATAGGCAGCGATGCTGGACCTTTTGGCTCGACCACGGTAGGGGAGAGCTAAATACCTGATTAGATACTACGTGAAAAGGGAGTGGTGGCTTGGCGAAGTAAACTTGCAAGCGAACTGCCTCGGCGGCAGGCAACACTCGATCATCTTCGCTGACATCAGAGCTGCGCTGTACTCCCCCACCCCAGGACCGTGCCGTTTTGTCGGGCTGTAGTCTCTGCGACCGGCTCCTTTGACGACGGAAGTCACCATACCTGCTGCATCGCCCCGGGATCCCTATTTTTTTGTTGTTGTCCGAAACCAGAGCTTGATCGCATAACTGCTAATGTCGTACAGTGTGACGGTGCAGCATGTACGATATGGCAAGGTCTCGAGCGCCAGCAGCAGTGGTCCGGTATCCGGCCGAGTAGGTTTTCTGAATCGCCGAGGCTGGGTTTGGGACAGTTGTACCAGGACAGAGGATCGCTTCTCTCGGTTGTTCGTGCCGCGGATTCGGACACGCTCTGGCGGAACTGGTATGGGGTGGAGGGTGTCCATAAGCGGGTGTATGGGTAGGGCTTGAATTGGGGAGTAGGAGCGCGGTGATAGGTGCGCTGGCATGGTTGTAAGACGTTCGAGGCGAGTGATATGTGTTGGTTCGCGTGTTTTGTCTGTAAGCGTGTGTTTTGATTTTGTGCAAATTTGTGCGGTGTGGTAATTTGTAAGAGCCCCTATAGCTCAGTGGTAGAGCACCCGCTTAGTAAGCGGAAGGTCGGTAGTTCAATCCTGCCTGGGGGCAACTTCCTTGCAATCGTTTCACGTTGGTGCGAGTGTCGCTTGTGTCGATCGTGTGCGAGGCGTGTTTCGCGCCCTCTTTGCTCTTTTCACGTGTTTCACCGACTTCCACAGCGCCCATATTGAACCTTCTCCACGTCGCGGACGATGCCACCCGCCTCTGAGCGAGCCACCGTAGCGTCACCATCCACCAGCATTCTACAGACGGCCTCATGCCGTTGCTCAACGTCGCCATTTCAAGCACTCGACTGTATCAGGAATCGATCCAGTGACCACGACTCACTGATATCGGCCCGAAATCGAGCCGAACTATGCCCGACGGGCTCAAGTAGCCTACCGTTTCCGATTGACTGCCTACCGAACTATACCCGACAACAAAAAACTCACGTAGATAACTCTTACCACCCGTCGCGTTGGGGCAAACTTTGCGGGTTTCATTAATGGATAGGCAGCGATGCTGGACCTTTTGGCTCGACCACGGTAGGGGAGAGCTAAATACCTGATTAGATACTACGTGAAAAGGGAGTGGTGGCTTGGCGAAGTAAACTTGCAAGCGAACTGCCTCGGCGGCAGGCAACACTCGATCATCTTCGCTGACATCAGAGCTGCGCTGTACTCCCCCACCCCAGGACCGTGCCGTTTTGTCGGGCTGTAGTCTCTGCGACCGGCTCCTTTGACGACGGAAGTCGCCATACCTGCTGCATCGCCCCGGGATCCCTATTTTTGTTGTTGTTGTCCGAAGCCAGAGCTTGATCGCATAACTGCTAATGTCGTACAGTGTGACGGTGCAGCGTGTCCGATATGGCAAGGTCTCGAGCGCCAGCAGCAGTGGTCCGGTATCCGGCCGAGTAGGTTTTCTGAATCGCCGAGGCTGGGTTTGGGACAGTTGTACCAGGACAGAGGATCGCTTCTCTCGGTTGTTCGTGCCGCGGATTCGGACACGCTCTGGCGGAACTGGTATGGGGTGGAGGGTGTCCATAAGCGGGTGTATGGGTAGGGCTTGAATTGGGGAGTAGGAGCGCGGTGATAGGTGCGCTGGCATGGTTGTAAGACGTTCGAGGCGAGTGATATGTGTTGGTTCGCGTGTTTTGTCTGTAAGCGTGTGTTTTGATTTTGTGCAAATTTGTGCGGTGTGGTAATTTGTAAGAGCCCCTATAGCTCAGTGGTAGAGCACCCGCTTAGTAAGCGGAAGGTCGGTAGTTCAATCCTGCCTGGGGGCAACTTCCTTGCAATCGTTTCACGTTGGTGCGAGTGTCGCTTGTGTCGATCGTGTGCGAGGCGTGTTTCGCGCCCTCTTTGCTCTTTTCACGTGTTTCACCGACTTCCACAGCGCCCATATTGAACCTTCTCCACGTCGCGGACGATGCCACCCGCCTCTGAGCGAGCCACCGTAGCGTCACCATCCACCAGCATTCTACAGACGGCCTCATGCCGTTGCTCAACGTCGCCATTTCAAGCACTCGACTGTATCAGGAATCGATCCAGTGACCACGACTCACTGATATCGGCCCGAAATCGAGCCGAACTATGCCCGACGGGCTCAAGTAGCCTACCGTTTCCGATTGACTGCCTACCGAACTATACCCGACAACAAAAAACTCACGTAGATAACTCTTACCACCCGTCGCGTTGGGGCAAACTTTGCGGGTTTCATTAGTGGATAGGCAGCGATGCTGGACCTTGGCTCGACCACGGTAGGGGAGAGCTAAATACCTGATTAGATACTACGTGAAAAGGGAGTGGTGGCTTGGTGAAGTAAACTTGCAAACGAACTGCCTCGGCGGCAGGCAACACTCGATCATCTTCGCTGACATCAGAGCTGCGCTGTACTCCCCCTCCCCAGGACCGTGCCGCTTTGTCGGGCTGTAGTCTCTGCGACCGGCTCCTTTGACGACGGAAGTCACCATACCTGCTGCATCGCCCCGGGATCCCTATTTTTGTTGTTGTTGTCCGAAGCCAGAGCTTGATCGCATAACTGCTAATGTCGTACAGTGTGACGGTGCAGCGTGTCCGATATGGCAAGGTCTCGAGCGCCAGCAGCAGTGGTCCGGTATCCGGCCGAGTAGGTTTTCTGAATCGCCGAGGCTGGGTTTGGGACAGTTGTACCAGGACAGAGGATCGCTTCTCTCGGTTGTTCGTGCCGCGGATTCGGACACGCTCTGGCGGAACTGGTATGGGGTGGAGGGTGTCCATAAGCGGGTGTATGGGTAGGGCTTGAATTGGGGAGTAGGAGCGCGGTGATAGGTGCGCTGGCATGGTTGTAAGACGTTCGAGGCGAGTGATATGTGTTGGTTCGCGTGTTTTGTCTGTAAGCGTGTGTTTTGATTTTGTGCAAATTTGTGCGGTGTGGTAATTTGTAAGAGCCCCTATAGCTCAGTGGTAGAGCACCCGCTTAGTAAGCGGAAGGTCGGTAGTTCAATCCTGCCTGGGGGCAACTTCCTTGCAATCGTTTCACGTTGGTGCGAGTGTCGCTTGTGTCGATCGTGTGCGAGGCGTGTTTCGCGCCCTCTTTGCTCTTTTCACGTGTTTCACCGACTTCCACAGCGCCCATATTGAACCTTCTCCACGTCGCGGACGATGCCACCCGCCTCTGAGCGAGCCACCGTAGCGTCACCATCCACCAGCATTCTACAGACGGCCTCATGCCGTTGCTCAACGTCGCCATTTCAAGCACTCGACTGTATCAGGAATCGATCCAGTGACCACGACTCACTGATATCGGCCCGAAATCGAGCCGAACTATGCCCGACGGGCTCAAGTAGCCTACCGTTTCCGATTGACTGCCTACCGAACTATACCCGACAACAAAAAACTCACGTAGATAACTCTTACCACCCGTCGCGTTGGGGCAAACTTTGCGGGTTTCATTAATGGATAGGCAGCGATGCTGGACCTTTTGGCTCGACCACGGTAGGGGAGAGCTAAATACCTGATTAGATACTACGTGAAAAGGGAGTGGTGGCTTGGTGAAGTAAACTTGCAAGCGAACTGCCTCGGCGGCAGGCAACACTCGATCATCTTCGCTGACATCAGAGCTGCGCTGTACTCCCCCTCCCCAGGACCGTGCCGTTTTGTCGGGCTGTAGTCTCTGCGACCGGCTCCTTTGACGACGGAAGTCGCCATACCTGCTGCATCGCCCCGGGATCCCTATTTTTTTTGTTGTTGTCCGAAGCCAGAGCTTGATCGCATAACTGCTAATGTCGTACAGTGTGACGGTGCAGCGTGTCCGATATGGCAAGGTCTCGAGCGCCAGCAGCAGTGGTCCGGTATCCGGCCGAGTAGGTTTTCTGAATCGCCGAGGCTGGGTTTGGGACAGTTGTACCAGGACAGAGGATCGCTTCTCTCGGTTGTTCGTGCCGCGGATTCGGACACGCTCTGGCGGAACTGGTATGGGGTGGAGGGTGTCCATAAGCGGGTGTATGGGTAGGGCTTGAATTGGGGAGTAGGAGCGCGGTGATAGGTGCGCTGGCATGGTTGTAAGACGTTCGAGGCGAGTGATATGTGTTGGTTCGCGTGTTTTGTCTGTAAGCGTGTGTTTTGATTTTGTGCAAATTTGTGCGGTGTGGTAATTTGTAAGAGCCCCTATAGCTCAGTGGTAGAGCACCCGCTTAGTAAGCGGAAGGTCGGTAGTTCAATCCTGCCTGGGGGCAACTTCCTTGCAATCGTTTCACGTTGGTGCGAGTGTCGCTTGTGTCGATCGTGTGCGAGGCGTGTTTCGCGCCCTCTTTGCTCTTTTCACGTGTTTCACCGACTTCCACAGCGCCCATATTGAACCTTCTCCACGTCGCGGACGATGCCACCCGCCTCTGAGCGAGCCACCGTAGCGTCACCATCCACCAGCATTCTACAGACGGCCTCATGCCGTTGCTCAACGTCGCCATTTCAAGCACTCGACTGTATCAGGAATCGATCCAGTGACCACGACTCACTGATATCGGCCCGAAATCGAGCCGAACTATGCCCGACGGGCTCAAGTAGCCTACCGTTTCCGATTGACTGCCTACCGAACTATACCCGACAACAAAAAACTCACGTAGATAACTCTTACCACCCGTCGCGTTGGGGCAAACTTTGCGGGTTTCATTAGTGGATAGGCAGCGATGCTGGACCTTGGCTCGACCACGGTAGGGAAGAGCTAAATACCTGATTAGATACTACGTGAAAAGGGAGTGGTGGCTTGGTGAAGTAAACTTGCAAGCGAACTGCCTCGGCGGCAGGCAACACTCGATCATCTTCGCTGACATCAGAGCTGCGCTGTACTCCCCCTCCCCAGGACCGTGCCGTTTTGTCGGGCTGTAGTCTCTGCGACCGGCTCCTTTGACGACGGAAGTCACCATACCTGCTGCATCGCCCCGGGATCCCTATTTTTGTTGTTGTTGTCCGAAGCCAGAGCTTGATCGCATAACTGCTAATGTCGTACAGTGTGACGGTGCAGCGTGTCCGATATGGCAAGGTCTCGAGCGCCAGCAGCAGTGGTCCGGTATCCGGCCGAGTAGGTTTTCTGAATCGCCGAGGCTGGGTTTGGGACAGTTGTACCAGGACAGAGGATCGCTTCTCTCGGTTGTTCGTGCCGCGGATTCGGACACGCTCTGGCGGAACTGGTATGGGGTGGAGGGTGTCCATAAGCGGGTGTATGGGTAGGGCTTGAATTGGGGAGTAGGAGCGCGGTGATAGGTGCGCTGGCATGGTTGTAAGACGTTCGAGGCGAGTGATATGTGTTGGTTCGCGTGTTTTGTCTGTAAGCGTGTGTTTTGATTTTGTGCAAATTTGTGCGGTGTGGTAATTTGTAAGAGCCCCTATAGCTCAGTGGTAGAGCACCCGCTTAGTAAGCGGAAGGTCGGTAGTTCAATCCTGCCTGGGGGCAACTTCCTTGCAATCGTTTCACGTTGGTGCGAGTGTCGCTTGTGTCGATCGTGTGCGAGGCGTGTTTCGCGCCCTCTTTGCTCTTTTCACGTGTTTCACCGACTTCCACAGCGCCCATATTGAACCTTCTCCACGTCGCGGACGATGCCACCCGCCTCTGAGCGAGCCACCGTAGCGTCACCATCCACCAGCATTCTACAGACGGCCTCATGCCGTTGCTCAACGTCGCCATTTCAAGCACTCGACTGTATCAGGAATCGATCCAGTGACCACGACTCACTGATATCGGCCCGAAATCGAGCCGAACTATGCCCGACGGGCTCAAGTAGCCTACCGTTTCCGATTGACTGCCTACCGAACTATACCCGACAACAAAAAACTCACGTAGATAACTCTTACCACCCGTCGCGTTGGGGCAAACTTTGCGGGTTTCATTAATGGATAGGCAGCGATGCTGGACCTTTTGGCTCGACCACGGTAGGGGAGAGCTAAATACCTGATTAGATACTACGTGAAAAGGGAGTGGTGGCTTGGTGAAGTAAACTTGCAAGCGAACTGCCTCGGCGGCAGGCAACACTCGATCATCTTCGCTGACATCAGAGCTGCGCTGTACTCCCCCACCCCAGGACCGTGCCGTTTGTCGGGCTGTAGTCTCTGCGACCGGCTCCTTTGACGACGGAAGTCGCCATACCTGCTGCATCGCCCCGGGATCCCTATTTTTGTTGTTGTTGTCCGAAACCAGAGCTTGATCGCATAACTGCTAATGTCGTACAGTGTGACGGTGCAGCATGTACGATATGGCAAGGTCTCGAGCGCCAGCAGCAGTGGTCCGGTATCCGGCCGAGTAGGTTTTCTGAATCGCCGAGGCTGGGTTTGGGACAGTTGTACCAGGACAGAGGATCGCTTCTCTCGGTTGTTCGTGCCGCGGATTCGGACACGCTCTGGCGGAACTGGTATGGGGTGGAGGGTGTCCATAAGCGGGTGTATGGGTAGGGCTTGAATTGGGGAGTAGGAGCGCGGTGATAGGTGCGCTGGCATGGTTGTAAGACGTTCGAGGCGAGTGATATGTGTTGGTTCGCGTGTTTTGTCTGTAAGCGTGTGTTTTGATTTTGTGCAAATTTGTGCGGTGTGGTAATTTGTAAGAGCCCCTATAGCTCAGTGGTAGAGCACCCGCTTAGTAAGCGGAAGGTCGGTAGTTCAATCCTGCCTGGGGGCAACTTCCTTGCAATCGTTTCACGTTGGTGCGAGTGTCGCTTGTGTCGATCGTGTGCGAGGCGTGTTTCGCGCCCTCTTTGCTCTTTTCACGTGTTTCACCGACTTCCACAGCGCCCATATTGAACCTTCTCCACGTCGCGGACGATGCCACCCGCCTCTGAGCGAGCCACCGTAGCGTCACCATCCACCAGCATTCTACAGACGGCCTCATGCCGTTGCTCAACGTCGCCATTTCAAGCACTCGACTGTATCAGGAATCGATCCAGTGACCACGACTCACTGATATCGGCCCGAAATCGAGCCGAACTATGCCCGACGGGCTCAAGTAGCCTACCGTTTCCGATTGACTGCCTACCGAACTATACCCGACAACAAAAAACTCACGTAGATAACTCTTACCACCCGTCGCGTTGGGGCAAACTTTGCGGGTTTCATTAATGGATAGGCAGCGATGCTGGACCTTTTGGCTCGACCACGGTAGGGGAGAGCTAAATACCTGATTAGATACTACGTGAAAAGGGAGTGGTGGCTTGGTGAAGTAAACTTGCAAGCGAACTGCCTCGGCGGCAGGCAACACTCGATCATCTTCGCTGACATCAGAGCTGCGCTGTACTCCCCCTCCCCAGGACCGTGCCGTTTTGTCGGGCTGTAGTCTCTGCGACCGGCTCCTTTGACGACGGAAGTCGCCATACCTGCTGCATCGCCCCGGGATCCCCATTTTTTTTGTTGTTGTCCGAAGCCAGAGCTTGATCGCATAACTGCTAATGTCGTACAGTGTGACGGTGCAGCGTGTCCGATATGGCAAGGTCTCGAGCGCCAGCAGCAGTGGTCCGGTATCCGGCCGAGTAGGTTTTCTGAATCGCCGAGGCTGGGTTTGGGACAGTTGTACCAGGACAGAGGATCGCTTCTCTCGGTTGTTCGTGCCGCGGATTCGGACACGCTCTGGCGGAACTGGTATGGGGTGGAGGGTGTCCATAAGCGGGTGTATGGGTAGGGCTTGAATTGGGGAGTAGGAGCGCGGTGATAGGTGCGCTGGCATGGTTGTAAGACGTTCGAGGCGAGTGATATGTGTTGGTTCGCGTGTTTTGTCTGTAAGCGTGTGTTTTGATTTTGTGCAAATTTGTGCGGTGTGGTAATTTGTAAGAGCCCCTATAGCTCAGTGGTAGAGCACCCGCTTAGTAAGCGGAAGGTCGGTAGTTCAATCCTGCCTGGGGGCAACTTCCTTGCAATCGTTTCACGTTGGTGCGAGTGTCGCTTGTGTCGATCGTGTGCGAGGCGTGTTTCGCGCCCTCTTTGCTCTTTTCACGTGTTTCACCGACTTCCACAGCGCCCATATTGAACCTTCTCCACGTCGCGGACGATGCCACCCGCCTCTGAGCGAGCCACCGTAGCGTCACCATCCACCAGCATTCTACAGACGGCCTCATGCCGTTGCTCAACGTCGCCATTTCAAGCACTCGACTGTATCAGGAATCGATCCAGTGACCACGACTCACTGATATCGGCCCGAAATCGAGCCGAACTATGCCCGACGGGCTCAAGTAGCCTACCGTTTCCGATTGACTGCCTACCGAACTATACCCGACAACAAAAAACTCACGTAGATAACTCTTACCACCCGTCGCGTTGGGGCAAACTTTGCGGGTTTCATTAATGGATAGGCAGCGATGCTGGACCTTTTGGCTCGACCACGGTAGGGGAGAGCTAAATACCTGATTAGATACTACGTGAAAAGGGAGTGGTGGCTTGGTGAAGTAAACTTGCAAGCGAACTGCCTCGGCGGCAGGCAACACTCGATCATCTTCGCTGACATCAGAGCTGCGCTGTACTCCCCCTCCCCAGGACCGTGCCGTTTTGTCGGGCTGTAGTCTCTGCGACCGGCTCCTTTGACGACGGAAGTCGCCATACCTGCTGCATCGCCCCGGGATCCCCATTTTTTTTGTTGTTGTCCGAAGCCAGAGCTTGATCGCATAACTGCTAATGTCGTACAGTGTGACGGTGCAGCGTGTCCGATATGGCAAGGTCTCGAGCGCCAGCAGCAGTGGTCCGGTATCCGGCCGAGTAGGTTTTCTGAATCGCCGAGGCTGGGTTTGGGACAGTTGTACCAGGACAGAGGATCGCTTCTCTCGGTTGTTCGTGCCGCGGATTCGGACACGCTCTGGCGGAACTGGTATGGGGTGGAGGGTGTCCATAAGCGGGTGTATGGGTAGGGCTTGAATTGGGGAGTAGGAGCGCGGTGATAGGTGCGCTGGCATGGTTGTAAGACGTTCGAGGCGAGTGATATGTGTTGGTTCGCGTGTTTTGTCTGTAAGCGTGTGTTTTGATTTTGTGCAAATTTGTGCGGTGTGGTAATTTGTAAGAGCCCCTATAGCTCAGTGGTAGAGCACCCGCTTAGTAAGCGGAAGGTCGGTAGTTCAATCCTGCCTGGGGGCAACTTCCTTGCAATCGTTTCACGTTGGTGCGAGTGTCGCTTGTGTCGATCGTGTGCGAGGCGTGTTTCGCGCCCTCTTTGCTCTTTTCACGTGTTTCACCGACTTCCACAGCGCCCATATTGAACCTTCTCCACGTCGCGGACGATGCCACCCGCCTCTGAGCGAGCCACCGTAGCGTCACCATCCACCAGCATTCTACAGACGGCCTCATGCCGTTGCTCAACGTCGCCATTTCAAGCACTCGACTGTATCAGGAATCGATCCAGTGACCACGACTCACTGATATCGGCCCGAAATCGAGCCGAACTATGCCCGACGGGCTCAAGTAGCCTACCGTTTCCGATTGACTGCCTACCGAACTATACCCGACAACAAAAACTCACGTAGATAACTCTTACCACCCGTCGCGTTGGGGCAAACTTTGCGGGTTTCATTAATGGATAAGCGGCGATGCTGGACCTTTTGGCTCGACCACGGTAGGGGAGAGCTAAATACCTGATTAGATACTACGTGAAAAGGGAGTGGTGGCTTGGTGAAGTAAACTTGCAAGCGAACTGCCTCGGCGGCAGGCAACACTCGATCATCTTCGCTGACATCAGAGCTGCGCTGTACTCCCCCTCCCCAGGACCGTGCCGTTTTGTCGGGCTGTAGTCTCTGCGACCGGCTCCTTTGACGACGGAAGTCACCATACCTGCTGCATCGCCCCGGGATCCCTATTTTTGTTGTTGTTGTCCGAAGCCAGAGCTTGATCGCATAACTGCTAATGTCGTACAGTGTGACGGTGCAGCGTGTCCGATATGGCAAGGTCTCGAGCGCCAGCAGCAGTGGTCCGGTATCCGGCCGAGTAGGTTTTCTGAATCGCCGAGGCTGGGTTTGGGACAGTTGTACCAGGACAGAGGATCGCTTCTCTCGGTTGTTCGTGCCGCGGATTCGGACACGCTCTGGCGGAACTGGTATGGGGTGGAGGGTGTCCATAAGCGGGTGTATGGGTAGGGCTTGAATTGGGGAGTAGGAGCGCGGTGATAGGTGCGCTGGCATGGTTGTAAGACGTTCGAGGCGAGTGATATGTGTTGGTTCGCGTGTTTTGTCTGTAAGCGTGTGTTTTGATTTTGTGCAAATTTGTGCGGTGTGGTAATTTGTAAGAGCCCCTATAGCTCAGTGGTAGAGCACCCGCTTAGTAAGCGGAAGGTCGGTAGTTCAATCCTGCCTGGGGGCAACTTCCTTGCAATCGTTTCACGTTGGTGCGAGTGTCGCTTGTGTCGATCGTGTGCGAGGCGTGTTTCGCGCCCTCTTTGCTCTTTTCACGTGTTTCACCGACTTCCACAGCGCCCATATTGAACCTTCTCCACGTCGCGGACGATGCCACCCGCCTCTGAGCGAGCCACCGTAGCGTCACCATCCACCAGCATTCTACAGACGGCCTCATGCCGTTGCTCAACGTCGCCATTTCAAGCACTCGACTGTATCAGGAATCGATCCAGTGACCACGACTCACTGATATCGGCCCGAAATCGAGCCGAACTATGCCCGACGGGCTCAAGTAGCCTACCGTTTCCGATTGACTGCCTACCGAACTATACCCGACAACAAAAAACTCACGTAGATAACTCTTACCACCCGTCGCGTTGGGGCAAACTTTGCGGGTTTCATTAGTGGATAGGCAGCGATGCTGGACCTTGGCTCGACCACGGTAGGGGAGAGCTAAATACCTGATTAGATACTACGTGAAAAGGGAGTGGTGGCTTGGTGAAGTAAACTTGCAAACGAACTGCCTCGGCGGCAGGCAACACTCGATCATCTTCGCTGACATCAGAGCTGCGCTGTACTCCCCCTCCCCAGGACCGTGCCGCTTTGTCGGGCTGTAGTCTCTGCGACCGGCTCCTTTGACGACGGAAGTCGCCATACCTGCTGCATCGCCCCGGGATCCCTATTTTTGTTGTTGTTGTCCGAAGCCAGAGCTTGATCGCATAACTGCTAATGTCGTACAGTGTGACGGTGCAGCGTGTCCGATATGGCAAGGTCTCGAGCGCCAGCAGCAGTGGTCCGGTATCCGGCCGAGTAGGTTTTCTGAATCGCCGAGGCTGGGTTTGGGACAGTTGTACCAGGACAGAGGATCGCTTCTCTCGGTTGTTCGTGCCGCGGATTCGGACACGCTCTGGCGGAACTGGTATGGGGTGGAGGGTGTCCATAAGCGGGTGTATGGGTAGGGCTTGAATTGGGGAGTAGGAGCGCGGTGATAGGTGCGCTGGCATGGTTGTAAGACGTTCGAGGCGAGTGATATGTGTTGGTTCGCGTGTTTTGTCTGTAAGCGTGTGTTTTGATTTTGTGCAAATTTGTGCGGTGTGGTAATTTGTAAGAGCCCCTATAGCTCAGTGGTAGAGCACCCGCTTAGTAAGCGGAAGGTCGGTAGTTCAATCCTGCCTGGGGGCAACTTCCTTGCAATCGTTTCACGTTGGTGCGAGTGTCGCTTGTGTCGATCGTGTGCGAGGCGTGTTTCGCGCCCTCTTTGCTCTTTTCACGTGTTTCACCGACTTCCACAGCGCCCATATTGAACCTTCTCCACGTCGCGGACGATGCCACCCGCCTCTGAGCGAGCCACCGTAGCGTCACCATCCACCAGCATTCTACAGACGGCCTCATGCCGTTGCTCAACGTCGCCATTTCAAGCACTCGACTGTATCAGGAATCGATCCAGTGACCACGACTCACTGATATCGGCCCGAAATCGAGCCGAACTATGCCCGACGGGCTCAAGTAGCCTACCGTTTCCGATTGACTGCCTACCGAACTATACCCGACAACAAAAACTCACGTAGATAACTCTTACCACCCGTCGCGTTGGGGCAAACTTTGCGGGTTTCATTAATGGATAGGCGGCGATGCTGGACCTTTTGGCTCGACCACGGTAGGGGAGAGCTAAATACCTGATTAGATACTACGTGAAAAGGGAGTGGTGGCTTGGTGAAGTAAACTTGCAAGCGAACTGCCTCGGCGGCAGGCAACACTCGATCATCTTCGCTGACATCAGAGCTGCGCTGTACTCCCCCTCCCCAGGACCGTGCCGTTTTGTCGGGCTGTAGTCTCTGCGACCGGCTCCTTTGACGACGGAAGTCGCCATACCTGCTGCATCGCCCCGGGATCCCTATTTTTGTTGTTGTTGTCCGAAGCCAGAGCTTGATCGCATAACTGCTAATGTCGTACAGTGTGACGGTGCAGCGTGTCCGATATGGCAAGGTCTCGAGCGCCAGCAGCAGTGGTCCGGTATCCGGCCGAGTAGGTTTTCTGAATCGCCGAGGCTGGGTTTGGGACAGTTGTACCAGGACAGAGGATCGCTTCTCTCGGTTGTTCGTGCCGCGGATTCGGACACGCTCTGGCGGAACTGGTATGGGGTGGAGGGTGTCCATAAGCGGGTGTATGGGTAGGGCTTGAATTGGGGAGTAGGAGCGCGGTGATAGGTGCGCTGGCATGGTTGTAAGACGTTCGAGGCGAGTGATATGTGTTGGTTCGCGTGTTTTGTCTGTAAGCGTGTGTTTTGATTTTGTGCAAATTTGTGCGGTGTGGTAATTTGTAAGAGCCCCTATAGCTCAGTGGTAGAGCACCCGCTTAGTAAGCGGAAGGTCGGTAGTTCAATCCTGCCTGGGGGCAACTTCCTTGCAATCGTTTCACGTTGGTGCGAGTGTCGCTTGTGTCGATCGTGTGCGAGGCGTGTTTCGCGCCCTCTTTGCTCTTTTCACGTGTTTCACCGACTTCCACAGCGCCCATATTGAACCTTCTCCACGTCGCGGACGATGCCACCCGCCTCTGAGCGAGCCACCGTAGCGTCACCATCCACCAGCATTCTACAGACGGCCTCATGCCGTTGCTCAACGTCGCCATTTCAAGCACTCGACTGTATCAGGAATCGATCCAGTGACCACGACTCACTGATATCGGCCCGAAATCGAGCCGAACTATGCCCGACGGGCTCAAGTAGCCTACCGTTTCCGATTGACTGCCTACCGAACTATACCCGACAACAAAAACTCACGTAGATAACTCTTACCACCCGTCGCGTTGGGGCAAACTTTGCGGGTTTCATTAATGGATAGGCGGCGATGCTGGACCTTTTGGCTCGACCACGGTAGGGGAGAGCTAAATACCTGATTAGATACTACGTGAAAAGGGAGTGGTGGCTTGGTGAAGTAAACTTGCAAGCGAACTGCCTCGGCGGCAGGCAACACTCGATCATCTTCGCTGACATCAGAGCTGCGCTGTACTCCCCCTCCCCAGGACCGTGCCGTTTTGTCGGGCTGTAGTCTCTGCGACCGGCTCCTTTGACGACGGAAGTCGCCATACCTGCTGCATCGCCCCGGGATCCCTATTTTTGTTGTTGTTGTCCGAAGCCAGAGCTTGATCGCATAACTGCTAATGTCGTACAGTGTGACGGTGCAGCGTGTCCGATATGGCAAGGTCTCGAGCGCCAGCAGCAGTGGTCCGGTATCCGGCCGAGTAGGTTTTCTGAATCGCCGAGGCTGGGTTTGGGACAGTTGTACCAGGACAGAGGATCGCTTCTCTCGGTTGTTCGTGCCGCGGATTCGGACACGCTCTGGCGGAACTGGTATGGGGTGGAGGGTGTCCATAAGCGGGTGTATGGGTAGGGCTTGAATTGGGGAGTAGGAGCGCGGTGATAGGTGCGCTGGCATGGTTGTAAGACGTTCGAGGCGAGTGATATGTGTTGGTTCGCGTGTTTTGTCTGTAAGCGTGTGTTTTGATTTTGTGCAAATTTGTGCGGTGTGGTAATTTGTAAGAGCCCCTATAGCTCAGTGGTAGAGCACCCGCTTAGTAAGCGGAAGGTCGGTAGTTCAATCCTGCCTGGGGGCAACTTCCTTGCAATCGTTTCACGTTGGTGCGAGTGTCGCTTGTGTCGATCGTGTGCGAGGCGTGTTTCGCGCCCTCTTTGCTCTTTTCACGTGTTTCACCGACTTCCACAGCGCCCATATTGAACCTTCTCCACGTCGCGGACGATGCCACCCGCCTCTGAGCGAGCCACCGTAGCGTCACCATCCACCAGCATTCTACAGACGGCCTCATGCCGTTGCTCAACGTCGCCATTTCAAGCACTCGACTGTATCAGGAATCGATCCAGTGACCACGACTCACTGATATCGGCCCGAAATCGAGCCGAACTATGCCCGACGGGCTCAAGTAGCCTACCGTTTCCGATTGACTGCCTACCGAACTATACCCGACAACAAAAAACTCACGTAGATAACTCTTACCACCCGTCGCGTTGGGGCAAACTTTGCGGGTTTCATTAGTGGATAGGCAGCGATGCTGGACCTTGGCTCGACCACGGTAGGGGAGAGCTAAATACCTGATTAGATACTACGTGAAAAGGGAGTGGTGGCTTGGTGAAGTAAACTTGCAAACGAACTGCCTCGGCGGCAGGCAACACTCGATCATCTTCGCTGACATCAGAGCTGCGCTGTACTCCCCCTCCCCAGGACCGTGCCGCTTTGTCGGGCTGTAGTCTCTGCGACCGGCTCCTTTGACGACGGAAGTCGCCATACCTGCTGCATCGCCCCGGGATCCCTATTTTTGTTGTTGTTGTCCGAAGCCAGAGCTTGATCGCATAACTGCTAATGTCGTACAGTGTGACGGTGCAGCGTGTCCGATATGGCAAGGTCTCGAGCGCCAGCAGCAGTGGTCCGGTATCCGGCCGAGTAGGTTTTCTGAATCGCCGAGGCTGGGTTTGGGACAGTTGTACCAGGACAGAGGATCGCTTCTCTCGGTTGTTCGTGCCGCGGATTCGGACACGCTCTGGCGGAACTGGTATGGGGTGGAGGGTGTCCATAAGCGGGTGTATGGGTAGGGCTTGAATTGGGGAGTAGGAGCGCGGTGATAGGTGCGCTGGCATGGTTGTAAGACGTTCGAGGCGAGTGATATGTGTTGGTTCGCGTGTTTTGTCTGTAAGCGTGTGTTTTGATTTTGTGCAAATTTGTGCGGTGTGGTAATTTGTAAGAGCCCCTATAGCTCAGTGGTAGAGCACCCGCTTAGTAAGCGGAAGGTCGGTAGTTCAATCCTGCCTGGGGGCAACTTCCTTGCAATCGTTTCACGTTGGTGCGAGTGTCGCTTGTGTCGATCGTGTGCGAGGCGTGTTTCGCGCCCTCTTTGCTCTTTTCACGTGTTTCACCGACTTCCACAGCGCCCATATTGAACCTTCTCCACGTCGCGGACGATGCCACCCGCCTCTGAGCGAGCCACCGTAGCGTCACCATCCACCAGCATTCTACAGACGGCCTCATGCCGTTGCTCAACGTCGCAATTTCAAGCACTCGACTGTATCAGGAATCGATCCAGTGACCACGACTCACTGATATCGGCCCGAAATCGAGCCGAACTATGCCCGACGGGCTCAAGTAGCCTACCGTTTCCGATTGACTGCCTACCGAACTATACCCGACAACAAAAACTCACGTAGATAACTCTTACCACCCGTCGCGTTGGGGCAAACTTTGCGGGTTTCATTAATGGATAGGCAGCGATGCTGGACCTTTTGGCTCGACCACGGTAGGGGAGAGCTAAATACCTGATTAGATACTACGTGAAAAGGGAGTGGTGGCTTGGTGAAGTAAACTTGCAAGCGAACTGCCTCGGCGGCAGGCAACACTCGATCATCTTCGCTGACATCAGAGCTGCGCTGTACTCCCCCTCCCCAGGACCGTGCCGTTTTGTCGGGCTGTAGTCTCTGCGACCGGCTCCTTTGACGACGGAAGTCGCCATACCTGCTGCATCGCCCCGGGATCCCTATTTTTTTTGTTGTTGTCCGAAGCCAGAGCTTGATCGCATAACTGCTAATGTCGTACAGTGTGACGGTGCAGCGTGTCCGATATGGCAAGGTCTCGAGCGCCAGCAGCAGTGGTCCGGTATCCGGCCGAGTAGGTTTTCTGAATCGCCGAGGCTGGGTTTGGGACAGTTGTACCAGGACAGAGGATCGCTTCTCTCGGTTGTTCGTGCCGCGGATTCGGACACGCTCTGGCGGAACTGGTATGGGGTGGAGGGTGTCCATAAGCGGGTGTATGGGTAGGGCTTGAATTGGGGAGTAGGAGCGCGGTGATAGGTGCGCTGGCATGGTTGTAAGACGTTCGAGGCGAGTGATATGTGTTGGTTCGCGTGTTTTGTCTGTAAGCGTGTGTTTTGATTTTGTGCAAATTTGTGCGGTGTGGTAATTTGTAAGAGCCCCTATAGCTCAGTGGTAGAGCACCCGCTTAGTAAGCGGAAGGTCGGTAGTTCAATCCTGCCTGGGGGCAACTTCCTTGCAATCGTTTCACGTTGGTGCGAGTGTCGCTTGTGTCGATCGTGTGCGAGGCGTGTTTCGCGCCCTCTTTGCTCTTTTCACGTGTTTCACCGACTTCCACAGCGCCCATATTGAACCTTCTCCACGTCGCGGACGATGCCACCCGCCTCTGAGCGAGCCACCGTAGCGTCACCATCCACCAGCATTCTACAGACGGCCTCATGCCGTTGCTCAACGTCGCCATTTCAAGCACTCGACTGTATCAGGAATCGATCCAGTGACCACGACTCACTGATATCGGCCCGAAATCGAGCCGAACTATGCCCGACGGGCTCAAGTAGCCTACCGTTTCCGATTGACTGCCTACCGAACTATACCCGACAACAAAAACTCACGTAGATAACTCTTACCACCCGTCGCGTTGGGGCAAACTTTGCGGGTTTCATTAATGGATAGGCAGCGATGCTGGACCTTTTGGCTCGACCACGGTAGGGGAGAGCTAAATACCTGATTAGATACTACGTGAAAAGGGAGTGGTGGCTTGGTGAAGTAAACTTGCAAGCGAACTGCCTCGGCGGCAGGCAACACTCGATCATCTTCGCTGACATCAGAGCTGCGCTGTACTCCCCCTCCCCAGGACCGTGCCGTTTTGTCGGGCTGTAGTCTCTGCGACCGGCTCCTTTGACGACGGAAGTCGCCATACCTGCTGCATCGCCCCGGGATCCCTATTTTTTTTGTTGTTGTCCGAAGCCAGAGCTTGATCGCATAACTGCTAATGTCGTACAGTGTGACGGTGCAGCGTGTCCGATATGGCAAGGTCTCGAGCGCCAGCAGCAGTGGTCCGGTATCCGGCCGAGTAGGTTTTCTGAATCGCCGAGGCTGGGTTTGGGACAGTTGTACCAGGACAGAGGATCGCTTCTCTCGGTTGTTCGTGCCGCGGATTCGGACACGCTCTGGCGGAACTGGTATGGGGTGGAGGGTGTCCATAAGCGGGTGTATGGGTAGGGCTTGAATTGGGGAGTAGGAGCGCGGTGATAGGTGCGCTGGCATGGTTGTAAGACGTTCGAGGCGAGTGATATGTGTTGGTTCGCGTGTTTTGTCTGTAAGCGTGTGTTTTGATTTTGTGCAAATTTGTGCGGTGTGGTAATTTGTAAGAGCCCCTATAGCTCAGTGGTAGAGCACCCGCTTAGTAAGCGGAAGGTCGGTAGTTCAATCCTGCCTGGGGGCAACTTCCTTGCAATCGTTTCACGTTGGTGCGAGTGTCGCTTGTGTCGATCGTGTGCGAGGCGTGTTTCGCGCCCTCTTTGCTCTTTTCACGTGTTTCACCGACTTCCACAGCGCCCATATTGAACCTTCTCCACGTCGCGGACGATGCCACCCGCCTCTGAGCGAGCCACCGTAGCGTCACCATCCACCAGCATTCTACAGACGGCCTCATGCCGTTGCTCAACGTCGCCATTTCAAGCACTCGATTGTATCAGGAATCGATCCAGTGACCACGACTCACTGATATCGGCCCGAAATCGAGCCGAACTATGCCCGACGGGCTCAAGTAGCCTACCGTTTCCGATTGACTGCCTACCGAACTATACCCGACAACAAAAAACTCACGTAGATAACTCTTACCACCCGTCGCGTTGGGGCAAACTTTGCGGGGTTCATTAATGGATAGGCAGCGATGCTGGACCTTTTGGCTCGACCACGGTAGGGGAGAGCTAAATACCTGATTAGATACTACGTGAAAAGGGAGTGCTGGCTTGGCGAAGTAAACTTGCAAGCGAACTGCCTCGGCGGCAGGCAACACTCGATCATCTTCGCTGACATCAGAGCTGCGCTGTACTCCCCCACCCCAGGACCGTGCCGTTTTGTCGGGCTGTAGTCTCTGCGACCGGCTCCTTTGACGACGGAAGTCACCATACCTGCTGCATCGCCCCGGGATCCCTATTTTTTTGTTGTTGTCCGAAACCAGAGCTTGATCGCATAACTGCTAATGTCGTACAGTGTGACGGTGCAGCATGTACGATATGGCAAGGTCTCGAGCGCCAGCAGCAGTGGTCCGGTATCCGGCCGAGTAGGTTTTCTGAATCGCCGAGGCTGGGTTTGGGACAGTTGTACCAGGACAGAGGATCGCTTCTCTCGGTTGTTCGTGCCGCGGATTCGGACACGCTCTGGCGGAACTGGTATGGGGTGGAGGGTGTCCATAAGCGGGTGTATGGGTAGGGCTTGAATTGGGGAGTAGGAGCGCGGTGATAGGTGCGCTGGCATGGTTGTAAGACGTTCGAGGCGAGTGATATGTGTTGGTTCGCGTGTTTTGTCTGTAAGCGTGTGTTTTGATTTTGTGCAAATTTGTGCGGTGTGGTAATTTGTAAGGGCCCCTATAGCTCAGTGGTAGAGCACCCGCTTAGTAAGCGGAAGGTCGGTAGTTCAATCCTGCCTGGGGGCAACTTCCTTGCAATCGTTTCACGTTGGTGCGAGTGTCGCTTGTGTCGATCGTGTGCGAGGCGTGTTTCGCGCCCTCTTTGCTCTTTTCAGGTGTTTCACCGACTTCCACAGCGCCCATATTGAACCTTCTCCACGTCGCGGACGATGCCACCCGCCTCTGAGCGAGCCACCGTAGCGTCACCATCCACCAGCATTCTACAGACGGCCTCATGCCGTTGCTCAACGTCGCCATTTCAAGCACTCGATTGTATCAGGAATCGATCCAGTGACCACGACTCACTGATATCGGCCCGAAATCGAGCCGAACTATGCCCGACGGGCTCAAGTAGCCTACCGTTTCCGATTGACTGCCTACCGAACTATACCCGACAACAAAAAACTCACGTAGATAACTCTTACCACCCGTCGCGTTGGGGCAAACTTTGCGGGGTTCATTAATGGATAGGCAGCGATGCTGGACCTTTTGGCTCGACCACGGTAGGGGAGAGCTAAATACCTGATTAGATACTACGTGAAAAGGGAGTGGTGGCTTGGCGAAGTAAACTTGCAAGCGAACTGCCTCGGCGGCAGGCAACACTCGATCATCTTCGCTGACATCAGAGCTGCGCTGTACTCCCCCACCCCAGGACCGTGCCGTTTTGTCGGGCTGTAGTCTCTGCGACCGGCTCCTTTGACGACGGAAGTCACCATACCTGCTGCATCGCCCCGGGATCCCTATTTTTTTGTTGTTGTCCGAAACCAGAGCTTGATCGCATAACTGCTAATGTCGTACAGTGTGACGGTGCAGCATGTACGATATGGCAAGGTCTCGAGCGCCAGCAGCAGTGGTCCGGTATCCGGCCGAGTAGGTTTTCTGAATCGCCGAGGCTGGGTTTGGGACAGTTGTACCAGGACAGAGGATCGCTTCTCTCGGTTGTTCGTGCCGCGGATTCGGACACGCTCTGGCGGAACTGGTATGGGGTGGAGGGTGTCCATAAGCGGGTGTATGGGTAGGGCTTGAATTGGGGAGTAGGAGCGCGGTGATAGGTGCGCTGGCATGGTTGTAAGACGTTCGAGGCGAGTGATATGTGTTGGTTCGCGTGTTTTGTCTGTAAGCGTGTGTTTTGATTTTGTGCAAATTTGTGCGGTGTGGTAATTTGTAAGGGCCCCTATAGCTCAGTGGTAGAGCACCCGCTTAGTAAGCGGAAGGTCGGTAGTTCAATCCTGCCTGGGGGCAACTTCCTTGCAATCGTTTCACGTTGGTGCGAGTGTCGCTTGTGTCGATCGTGTGCGAGGCGTGTTTCGCGCCCTCTTTGCTCTTTTCAGGTGTTTCACCGACTTCCACAGCGCCCATATTGAACCTTCTCCACGTCGCGGACGATGCCACCCGCCTCTGAGCGAGCCACCGTAGCGTCACCATCCACCAGCATTCTACAGACGGCCTCATGCCGTTGCTCAACGTCGCCATTTCAAGCACTCGACTGTATCAGGAATCGATCCAGTGACCACGACTCACTGATATCGGCCCGAAATCGAGCCGAACTATGCCCGACGGGCTCAAGTAGCCTACCGTTTCCGATTGACTGCCTACCGAACTATACCCGACAACAAAAAACTCACGTAGATAACTCTTACCACCCGTCGCGTTGGGGCAAACTTTGCGGGGTTCATTAATGGATAGGCAGCGATGCTGGACCTTTTGGCTCGACCACGGTAGGGGAGAGCTAAATACCTGATTAGATACTACGCGAAAAGGGAGTGGTGGCTTGGCGAAGTAAACTTGCAAGCGAACTGCCTCGGCGGCAGGCAACACTCGATCATCTTCGCTGACATCAGAGCTGCGCTGTACTCCCCCACCCCAGGACCGTGCCGTTTTGTCGGGCTGTAGTCTCTGCGACCGGCTCCTTTGACGACGGAAGTCGCCATACCTGCTGCATCGCCCCGGGATCCCTATTTTTTTGTTGTTGTCCGAAACCAGAGCTTGATCGCATAACTGCTAATGTCGTACAGTGTGACGGTGCAGCATGTACGATATGGCAAGGTCTCGAGCGCCAGCAGCAGTGGTCCGGTATCCGGCCGAGTAGGTTTTCTGAATCGCCGAGGCTGGGTTTGGGACAGTTGTACCAGGACAGAGGATCGCTTCTCTCGGTTGTTCGTGCCGCGGATTCGGACACGCTCTGGCGGAACTGGTATGGGGTGGAGGGTGTCCATAAGCGGGTGTATGGGTAGGGCTTGAATTGGGGAGTAGGAGCGCGGTGATAGGTGCGCTGGCATGGTTGTAAGACGTTCGAGGCGAGTGATATGTGTTGGTTCGCGTGTTTTGTCTGTAAGCGTGTGTTTTGATTTTGTGCAAATTTGTGCGGTGTGGTAATTTGTAAGAGCCCCTATAGCTCAGTGGTAGAGCACCCGCTTAGTAAGCGGAAGGTCGGTAGTTCAATCCTGCCTGGGGGCAACTTCCTTGCAATCGTTTCACGTTGGTGCGAGTGTCGCTTGTGTCGATCGTGTGCGAGGCGTGTTTCGCGCCCTCTTTGCTCTTTTCACGTGTTTCACCGACTTCCACAGCGCCCATATTGAACCTTCTCCACGTCGCGGACGATGCCACCCGCCTCTGAGCGAGCCACCGTAGCGTCACCATCCACCAGCATTCTACAGACGGCCTCATGCCGTTGCTCAACGTCGCCATTTCAAGCACTCGACTGTATCAGGAATCGATCCAGTGACCACGACTCACTGATATCGGCCCGAAATCGAGCCGAACTATGCCCGACGGGCTCAAGTAGCCTACCGTTTCCGATTGACTGCCTACCGAACTATACCCGACAACAAAAAACTCACGTAGATAACTCTTACCACCCGTCGCGTTGGGGCAAACTTTGCGGGTTTCATTAATGGATAGGCAGCGATGCTGGACCTTTTGGCTCGACCACGGTAGGGGAGAGCTAAATACCTGATTAGATACTACGTGAAAAGGGAGTGGTGGCTTGGCGAAGTAAACTTGCAAGCGAACTGCCTCGGCGGCAGGCAACACTCGATCATCTTCGCTGACATCAGAGCTGCGCTGTACTCCCCCACCCCAGGACCGTGCCGTTTTGTCGGGCTGTAGTCTCTGCGACCGGCTCCTTTGACGACGGAAGTCGCCATACCTGCTGCATCGCCCCGGGATCCCTATTTTTGTTGTTGTTGTCCGAAGCCAGAGCTTGATCGCATAACTGCTAATGTCGTACAGTGTGACGGTGCAGCGTGTCCGATATGGCAAGGTCTCGAGCGCCAGCAGCAGTGGTCCGGTATCCGGCCGAGTAGGTTTTCTGAATCGCCGAGGCTGGGTTTGGGACAGTTGTACCAGGACAGAGGATCGCTTCTCTCGGTTGTTCGTGCCGCGGATTCGGACACGCTCTGGCGGAACTGGTATGGGGTGGAGGGTGTCCATAAGCGGGTGTATGGGTAGGGCTTGAATTGGGGAGTAGGAGCGCGGTGATAGGTGCGCTGGCATGGTTGTAAGACGTTCGAGGCGAGTGATATGTGTTGGTTCGCGTGTTTTGTCTGTAAGCGTGTGTTTTGATTTTGTGCAAATTTGTGCGGTGTGGTAATTTGTAAGAGCCCCTATAGCTCAGTGGTAGAGCACCCGCTTAGTAAGCGGAAGGTCGGTAGTTCAATCCTGCCTGGGGGCAACTTCCTTGCAATCGTTTCACGTTGGTGCGAGTGTCGCTTGTGTCGATCGTGTGCGAGGCGTGTTTCGCGCCCTCTTTGCTCTTTTCACGTGTTTCACCGACTTCCACAGCGCCCATATTGAACCTTCTCCACGTCGCGGACGATGCCACCCGCCTCTGAGCGAGCCACCGTAGCGTCACCATCCACCAGCATTCTACAGACGGCCTCATGCCGTTGCTCAACGTCGCCATTTCAAGCACTCGACTGTATCAGGAATCGATCCAGTGACCACGACTCACTGATATCGGCCCGAAATCGAGCCGAACTATGCCCGACGGGCTCAAGTAGCCTACCGTTTCCGATTGACTGCCTACCGAACTATACCCGACAACAAAAAACTCACGTAGATAACTCTTACCACCCGTCGCGTTGGGGCAAACTTTGCGGGTTTCATTAATGGATAGGCAGCGATGCTGGACCTTTTGGCTCGACCACGGTAGGGGAGAGCTAAATACCTGATTAGATACTACGTGAAAAGGGAGTGGTGGCTTGGTGAAGTAAACTTGCAAGCGAACTGCCTCGGCGGCAGGCAACACTCGATCATCTTCGCTGACATCAGAGCTGCGCTGTACTCCCCCTCCCCAGGACCGTGCCGTTTTGTCGGGCTGTAGTCTCTGCGACCGGCTCCTTTGACGACGGAAGTCGCCATACCTGCTGCATCGCCCCGGGATCCCCATTTTTTTTGTTGTTGTCCGAAGCCAGAGCTTGATCGCATAACTGCTAATGTCGTACAGTGTGACGGTGCAGCGTGTCCGATATGGCAAGGTCTCGAGCGCCAGCAGCAGTGGTCCGGTATCCGGCCGAGTAGGTTTTCTGAATCGCCGAGGCTGGGTTTGGGACAGTTGTACCAGGACAGAGGATCGCTTCTCTCGGTTGTTCGTGCCGCGGATTCGGACACGCTCTGGCGGAACTGGTATGGGGTGGAGGGTGTCCATAAGCGGGTGTATGGGTAGGGCTTGAATTGGGGAGTAGGAGCGCGGTGATAGGTGCGCTGGCATGGTTGTAAGACGTTCGAGGCGAGTGATATGTGTTGGTTCGCGTGTTTTGTCTGTAAGCGTGTGTTTTGATTTTGTGCAAATTTGTGCGGTGTGGTAATTTGTAAGAGCCCCTATAGCTCAGTGGTAGAGCACCCGCTTAGTAAGCGGAAGGTCGGTAGTTCAATCCTGCCTGGGGGCAACTTCCTTGCAATCGTTTCACGTTGGTGCGAGTGTCGCTTGTGTCGATCGTGTGCGAGGCGTGTTTCGCGCCCTCTTTGCTCTTTTCACGTGTTTCACCGACTTCCACAGCGCCCATATTGAACCTTCTCCACGTCGCGGACGATGCCACCCGCCTCTGAGCGAGCCACCGTAGCGTCACCATCCACCAGCATTCTACAGACGGCCTCATGCCGTTGCTCAACGTCGCCATTTCAAGCACTCGACTGTATCAGGAATCGATCCAGTGACCACGACTCACTGATATCGGCCCGAAATCGAGCCGAACTATGCCCGACGGGCTCAAGTAGCCTACCGTTTCCGATTGACTGCCTACCGAACTATACCCGACAACAAAAAACTCACGTAGATAACTCTTACCACCCGTCGCGTTGGGGCAAACTTTGCGGGTTTCATTAATGGATAGGCAGCGATGCTGGACCTTTTGGCTCGACCACGGTAGGGGAGAGCTAAATACCTGATTAGATACTACGTGAAAAGGGAGTGGTGGCTTGGTGAAGTAAACTTGCAAGCGAACTGCCTCGGCGGCAGGCAACACTCGATCATCTTCGCTGACATCAGAGCTGCGCTGTACTCCCCCTCCCCAGGACCGTGCCGTTTTGTCGGGCTGTAGTCTCTGCGACCGGCTCCTTTGACGACGGAAGTCGCCATACCTGCTGCATCGCCCCGGGATCCCCATTTTTTTTGTTGTTGTCCGAAGCCAGAGCTTGATCGCATAACTGCTAATGTCGTACAGTGTGACGGTGCAGCGTGTCCGATATGGCAAGGTCTCGAGCGCCAGCAGCAGTGGTCCGGTATCCGGCCGAGTAGGTTTTCTGAATCGCCGAGGCTGGGTTTGGGACAGTTGTACCAGGACAGAGGATCGCTTCTCTCGGTTGTTCGTGCCGCGGATTCGGACACGCTCTGGCGGAACTGGTATGGGGTGGAGGGTGTCCATAAGCGGGTGTATGGGTAGGGCTTGAATTGGGGAGTAGGAGCGCGGTGATAGGTGCGCTGGCATGGTTGTAAGACGTTCGAGGCGAGTGATATGTGTTGGTTCGCGTGTTTTGTCTGTAAGCGTGTGTTTTGATTTTGTGCAAATTTGTGCGGTGTGGTAATTTGTAAGAGCCCCTATAGCTCAGTGGTAGAGCACCCGCTTAGTAAGCGGAAGGTCGGTAGTTCAATCCTGCCTGGGGGCAACTTCCTTGCAATCGTTTCACGTTGGTGCGAGTGTCGCTTGTGTCGATCGTGTGCGAGGCGTGTTTCGCGCCCTCTTTGCTCTTTTCACGTGTTTCACCGACTTCCACAGCGCCCATATTGAACCTTCTCCACGTCGCGGACGATGCCACCCGCCTCTGAGCGAGCCACCGTAGCGTCACCATCCACCAGCATTCTACAGACGGCCTCATGCCGTTGCTCAACGTCGCCATTTCAAGCACTCGACTGTATCAGGAATCGATCCAGTGACCACGACTCACTGATATCGGCCCGAAATCGAGCCGAACTATGCCCGACGGGCTCAAGTAGCCTACCGTTTCCGATTGACTGCCTACCGAACTATACCCGACAACAAAAACTCACGTAGATAACTCTTACCACCCGTCGCGTTGGGGCAAACTTTGCGGGTTTCATTAATGGATAAGCGGCGATGCTGGACCTTTTGGCTCGACCACGGTAGGGGAGAGCTAAATACCTGATTAGATACTACGTGAAAAGGGAGTGGTGGCTTGGTGAAGTAAACTTGCAAGCGAACTGCCTCGGCGGCAGGCAACACTCGATCATCTTCGCTGACATCAGAGCTGCGCTGTACTCCCCCTCCCCAGGACCGTGCCGTTTTGTCGGGCTGTAGTCTCTGCGACCGGCTCCTTTGACGACGGAAGTCACCATACCTGCTGCATCGCCCCGGGATCCCTATTTTTGTTGTTGTTGTCCGAAGCCAGAGCTTGATCGCATAACTGCTAATGTCGTACAGTGTGACGGTGCAGCGTGTCCGATATGGCAAGGTCTCGAGCGCCAGCAGCAGTGGTCCGGTATCCGGCCGAGTAGGTTTTCTGAATCGCCGAGGCTGGGTTTGGGACAGTTGTACCAGGACAGAGGATCGCTTCTCTCGGTTGTTCGTGCCGCGGATTCGGACACGCTCTGGCGGAACTGGTATGGGGTGGAGGGTGTCCATAAGCGGGTGTATGGGTAGGGCTTGAATTGGGGAGTAGGAGCGCGGTGATAGGTGCGCTGGCATGGTTGTAAGACGTTCGAGGCGAGTGATATGTGTTGGTTCGCGTGTTTTGTCTGTAAGCGTGTGTTTTGATTTTGTGCAAATTTGTGCGGTGTGGTAATTTGTAAGAGCCCCTATAGCTCAGTGGTAGAGCACCCGCTTAGTAAGCGGAAGGTCGGTAGTTCAATCCTGCCTGGGGGCAACTTCCTTGCAATCGTTTCACGTTGGTGCGAGTGTCGCTTGTGTCGATCGTGTGCGAGGCGTGTTTCGCGCCCTCTTTGCTCTTTTCACGTGTTTCACCGACTTCCACAGCGCCCATATTGAACCTTCTCCACGTCGCGGACGATGCCACCCGCCTCTGAGCGAGCCACCGTAGCGTCACCATCCACCAGCATTCTACAGACGGCCTCATGCCGTTGCTCAACGTCGCCATTTCAAGCACTCGACTGTATCAGGAATCGATCCAGTGACCACGACTCACTGATATCGGCCCGAAATCGAGCCGAACTATGCCCGACGGGCTCAAGTAGCCTACCGTTTCCGATTGACTGCCTACCGAACTATACCCGACAACAAAAAACTCACGTAGATAACTCTTACCACCCGTCGCGTTGGGGCAAACTTTGCGGGTTTCATTAGTGGATAGGCAGCGATGCTGGACCTTGGCTCGACCACGGTAGGGGAGAGCTAAATACCTGATTAGATACTACGTGAAAAGGGAGTGGTGGCTTGGTGAAGTAAACTTGCAAACGAACTGCCTCGGCGGCAGGCAACACTCGATCATCTTCGCTGACATCAGAGCTGCGCTGTACTCCCCCTCCCCAGGACCGTGCCGCTTTGTCGGGCTGTAGTCTCTGCGACCGGCTCCTTTGACGACGGAAGTCGCCATACCTGCTGCATCGCCCCGGGATCCCTATTTTTTTTGTTGTTGTCCGAAGCCAGAGCTTGATCGCATAACTGCTAATGTCGTACAGTGTGACGGTGCAGCGTGTCCGATATGGCAAGGTCTCGAGCGCCAGCAGCAGTGGTCCGGTATCCGGCCGAGTAGGTTTTCTGAATCGCCGAGGCTGGGTTTGGGACAGTTGTACCAGGACAGAGGATCGCTTCTCTCGGTTGTTCGTGCCGCGGATTCGGACACGCTCTGGCGGAACTGGTATGGGGTGGAGGGTGTCCATAAGCGGGTGTATGGGTAGGGCTTGAATTGGGGAGTAGGAGCGCGGTGATAGGTGCGCTGGCATGGTTGTAAGACGTTCGAGGCGAGTGATATGTGTTGGTTCGCGTGTTTTGTCTGTAAGCGTGTGTTTTGATTTTGTGCAAATTTGTGCGGTGTGGTAATTTGTAAGAGCCCCTATAGCTCAGTGGTAGAGCACCCGCTTAGTAAGCGGAAGGTCGGTAGTTCAATCCTGCCTGGGGGCAACTTCCTTGCAATCGTTTCACGTTGGTGCGAGTGTCGCTTGTGTCGATCGTGTGCGAGGCGTGTTTCGCGCCCTCTTTGCTCTTTTCACGTGTTTCACCGACTTCCACAGCGCCCATATTGAACCTTCTCCACGTCGCGGACGATGCCACCCGCCTCTGAGCGAGCCACCGTAGCGTCACCATCCACCAGCATTCTACAGACGGCCTCATGCCGTTGCTCAACGTCGCCATTTCAAGCACTCGACTGTATCAGGAATCGATCCAGTGACCACGACTCACTGATATCGGCCCGAAATCGAGCCGAACTATGCCCGACGGGCTCAAGTAGCCTACCGTTTCCGATTGACTGCCTACCGAACTATACCCGACAACAAAAAACTCACGTAGATAACTCTTACCACCCGTCGCGTTGGGGCAAACTTTGCGGGTTTCATTAGTGGATAGGCAGCGATGCTGGACCTTGGCTCGACCACGGTAGGGGAGAGCTAAATACCTGATTAGATACTACGTGAAAAGGGAGTGGTGGCTTGGTGAAGTAAACTTGCAAACGAACTGCCTCGGCGGCAGGCAACACTCGATCATCTTCGCTGACATCAGAGCTGCGCTGTACTCCCCCTCCCCAGGACCGTGCCGCTTTGTCGGGCTGTAGTCTCTGCGACCGGCTCCTTTGACGACGGAAGTCGCCATACCTGCTGCATCGCCCCGGGATCCCTATTTTTTTTGTTGTTGTCCGAAGCCAGAGCTTGATCGCATAACTGCTAATGTCGTACAGTGTGACGGTGCAGCGTGTCCGATATGGCAAGGTCTCGAGCGCCAGCAGCAGTGGTCCGGTATCCGGCCGAGTAGGTTTTCTGAATCGCCGAGGCTGGGTTTGGGACAGTTGTACCAGGACAGAGGATCGCTTCTCTCGGTTGTTCGTGCCGCGGATTCGGACACGCTCTGGCGGAACTGGTATGGGGTGGAGGGTGTCCATAAGCGGGTGTATGGGTAGGGCTTGAATTGGGGAGTAGGAGCGCGGTGATAGGTGCGCTGGCATGGTTGTAAGACGTTCGAGGCGAGTGATATGTGTTGGTTCGCGTGTTTTGTCTGTAAGCGTGTGTTTTGATTTTGTGCAAATTTGTGCGGTGTGGTAATTTGTAAGAGCCCCTATAGCTCAGTGGTAGAGCACCCGCTTAGTAAGCGGAAGGTCGGTAGTTCAATCCTGCCTGGGGGCAACTTCCTTGCAATCGTTTCACGTTGGTGCGAGTGTCGCTTGTGTCGATCGTGTGCGAGGCGTGTTTCGCGCCCTCTTTGCTCTTTTCACGTGTTTCACCGACTTCCACAGCGCCCATATTGAACCTTCTCCACGTCGCGGACGATGCCACCCGCCTCTGAGCGAGCCACCGTAGCGTCACCATCCACCAGCATTCTACAGACGGCCTCATGCCGTTGCTCAACGTCGCCATTTCAAGCACTCGACTGTATCAGGAATCGATCCAGTGACCACGACTCACTGATATCGGCCCGAAATCGAGCCGAACTATGCCCGACGGGCTCAAGTAGCCTACCGTTTCCGATTGACTGCCTACCGAACTATACCCGACAACAAAAACTCACGTAGATAACTCTTACCACCCGTCGCGTTGGGGCAAACTTTGCGGGTTTCATTAATGGATAGGCGGCGATGCTGGACCTTTTGGCTCGACCACGGTAGGGGAGAGCTAAATACCTGATTAGATACTACGTGAAAAGGGAGTGGTGGCTTGGTGAAGTAAACTTGCAAGCGAACTGCCTCGGCGGCAGGCAACACTCGATCATCTTCGCTGACATCAGAGCTGCGCTGTACTCCCCCTCCCCAGGACCGTGCCGTTTTGTCGGGCTGTAGTCTCTGCGACCGGCTCCTTTGACGACGGAAGTCGCCATACCTGCTGCATCGCCCCGGGATCCCTATTTTTGTTGTTGTTGTCCGAAGCCAGAGCTTGATCGCATAACTGCTAATGTCGTACAGTGTGACGGTGCAGCGTGTCCGATATGGCAAGGTCTCGAGCGCCAGCAGCAGTGGTCCGGTATCCGGCCGAGTAGGTTTTCTGAATCGCCGAGGCTGGGTTTGGGACAGTTGTACCAGGACAGAGGATCGCTTCTCTCGGTTGTTCGTGCCGCGGATTCGGACACGCTCTGGCGGAACTGGTATGGGGTGGAGGGTGTCCATAAGCGGGTGTATGGGTAGGGCTTGAATTGGGGAGTAGGAGCGCGGTGATAGGTGCGCTGGCATGGTTGTAAGACGTTCGAGGCGAGTGATATGTGTTGGTTCGCGTGTTTTGTCTGTAAGCGTGTGTTTTGATTTTGTGCAAATTTGTGCGGTGTGGTAATTTGTAAGAGCCCCTATAGCTCAGTGGTAGAGCACCCGCTTAGTAAGCGGAAGGTCGGTAGTTCAATCCTGCCTGGGGGCAACTTCCTTGCAATCGTTTCACGTTGGTGCGAGTGTCGCTTGTGTCGATCGTGTGCGAGGCGTGTTTCGCGCCCTCTTTGCTCTTTTCACGTGTTTCACCGACTTCCACAGCGCCCATATTGAACCTTCTCCACGTCGCGGACGATGCCACCCGCCTCTGAGCGAGCCACCGTAGCGTCACCATCCACCAGCATTCTACAGACGGCCTCATGCCGTTGCTCAACGTCGCCATTTCAAGCACTCGACTGTATCAGGAATCGATCCAGTGACCACGACTCACTGATATCGGCCCGAAATCGAGCCGAACTATGCCCGACGGGCTCAAGTAGCCTACCGTTTCCGATTGACTGCCTACCGAACTATACCCGACAACAAAAACTCACGTAGATAACTCTTACCACCCGTCGCGTTGGGGCAAACTTTGCGGGTTTCATTAATGGATAGGCGGCGATGCTGGACCTTTTGGCTCGACCACGGTAGGGGAGAGCTAAATACCTGATTAGATACTACGTGAAAAGGGAGTGGTGGCTTGGTGAAGTAAACTTGCAAGCGAACTGCCTCGGCGGCAGGCAACACTCGATCATCTTCGCTGACATCAGAGCTGCGCTGTACTCCCCCTCCCCAGGACCGTGCCGTTTTGTCGGGCTGTAGTCTCTGCGACCGGCTCCTTTGACGACGGAAGTCGCCATACCTGCTGCATCGCCCCGGGATCCCTATTTTTGTTGTTGTTGTCCGAAGCCAGAGCTTGATCGCATAACTGCTAATGTCGTACAGTGTGACGGTGCAGCGTGTCCGATATGGCAAGGTCTCGAGCGCCAGCAGCAGTGGTCCGGTATCCGGCCGAGTAGGTTTTCTGAATCGCCGAGGCTGGGTTTGGGACAGTTGTACCAGGACAGAGGATCGCTTCTCTCGGTTGTTCGTGCCGCGGATTCGGACACGCTCTGGCGGAACTGGTATGGGGTGGAGGGTGTCCATAAGCGGGTGTATGGGTAGGGCTTGAATTGGGGAGTAGGAGCGCGGTGATAGGTGCGCTGGCATGGTTGTAAGACGTTCGAGGCGAGTGATATGTGTTGGTTCGCGTGTTTTGTCTGTAAGCGTGTGTTTTGATTTTGTGCAAATTTGTGCGGTGTGGTAATTTGTAAGAGCCCCTATAGCTCAGTGGTAGAGCACCCGCTTAGTAAGCGGAAGGTCGGTAGTTCAATCCTGCCTGGGGGCAACTTCCTTGCAATCGTTTCACGTTGGTGCGAGTGTCGCTTGTGTCGATCGTGTGCGAGGCGTGTTTCGCGCCCTCTTTGCTCTTTTCACGTGTTTCACCGACTTCCACAGCGCCCATATTGAACCTTCTCCACGTCGCGGACGATGCCACCCGCCTCTGAGCGAGCCACCGTAGCGTCACCATCCACCAGCATTCTACAGACGGCCTCATGCCGTTGCTCAACGTCGCCATTTCAAGCACTCGACTGTATCAGGAATCGATCCAGTGACCACGACTCACTGATATCGGCCCGAAATCGAGCCGAACTATGCCCGACGGGCTCAAGTAGCCTACCGTTTCCGATTGACTGCCTACCGAACTATACCCGACAACAAAAAACTCACGTAGATAACTCTTACCACCCGTCGCGTTGGGGCAAACTTTGCGGGTTTCATTAGTGGATAGGCAGCGATGCTGGACCTTGGCTCGACCACGGTAGGGGAGAGCTAAATACCTGATTAGATACTACGTGAAAAGGGAGTGGTGGCTTGGTGAAGTAAACTTGCAAACGAACTGCCTCGGCGGCAGGCAACACTCGATCATCTTCGCTGACATCAGAGCTGCGCTGTACTCCCCCTCCCCAGGACCGTGCCGCTTTGTCGGGCTGTAGTCTCTGCGACCGGCTCCTTTGACGACGGAAGTCGCCATACCTGCTGCATCGCCCCGGGATCCCTATTTTTGTTGTTGTTGTCCGAAGCCAGAGCTTGATCGCATAACTGCTAATGTCGTACAGTGTGACGGTGCAGCGTGTCCGATATGGCAAGGTCTCGAGCGCCAGCAGCAGTGGTCCGGTATCCGGCCGAGTAGGTTTTCTGAATCGCCGAGGCTGGGTTTGGGACAGTTGTACCAGGACAGAGGATCGCTTCTCTCGGTTGTTCGTGCCGCGGATTCGGACACGCTCTGGCGGAACTGGTATGGGGTGGAGGGTGTCCATAAGCGGGTGTATGGGTAGGGCTTGAATTGGGGAGTAGGAGCGCGGTGATAGGTGCGCTGGCATGGTTGTAAGACGTTCGAGGCGAGTGATATGTGTTGGTTCGCGTGTTTTGTCTGTAAGCGTGTGTTTTGATTTTGTGCAAATTTGTGCGGTGTGGTAATTTGTAAGAGCCCCTATAGCTCAGTGGTAGAGCACCCGCTTAGTAAGCGGAAGGTCGGTAGTTCAATCCTGCCTGGGGGCAACTTCCTTGCAATCGTTTCACGTTGGTGCGAGTGTCGCTTGTGTCGATCGTGTGCGAGGCGTGTTTCGCGCCCTCTTTGCTCTTTTCACGTGTTTCACCGACTTCCACAGCGCCCATATTGAACCTTCTCCACGTCGCGGACGATGCCACCCGCCTCTGAGCGAGCCACCGTAGCGTCACCATCCACCAGCATTCTACAGACGGCCTCATGCCGTTGCTCAACGTCGCAATTTCAAGCACTCGACTGTATCAGGAATCGATCCAGTGACCACGACTCACTGATATCGGCCCGAAATCGAGCCGAACTATGCCCGACGGGCTCAAGTAGCCTACCGTTTCCGATTGACTGCCTACCGAACTATACCCGACAACAAAAACTCACGTAGATAACTCTTACCACCCGTCGCGTTGGGGCAAACTTTGCGGGTTTCATTAATGGATAGGCAGCGATGCTGGACCTTTTGGCTCGACCACGGTAGGGGAGAGCTAAATACCTGATTAGATACTACGTGAAAAGGGAGTGGTGGCTTGGTGAAGTAAACTTGCAAGCGAACTGCCTCGGCGGCAGGCAACACTCGATCATCTTCGCTGACATCAGAGCTGCGCTGTACTCCCCCTCCCCAGGACCGTGCCGTTTTGTCGGGCTGTAGTCTCTGCGACCGGCTCCTTTGACGACGGAAGTCGCCATACCTGCTGCATCGCCCCGGGATCCCTATTTTTTTTGTTGTTGTCCGAAGCCAGAGCTTGATCGCATAACTGCTAATGTCGTACAGTGTGACGGTGCAGCGTGTCCGATATGGCAAGGTCTCGAGCGCCAGCAGCAGTGGTCCGGTATCCGGCCGAGTAGGTTTTCTGAATCGCCGAGGCTGGGTTTGGGACAGTTGTACCAGGACAGAGGATCGCTTCTCTCGGTTGTTCGTGCCGCGGATTCGGACACGCTCTGGCGGAACTGGTATGGGGTGGAGGGTGTCCATAAGCGGGTGTATGGGTAGGGCTTGAATTGGGGAGTAGGAGCGCGGTGATAGGTGCGCTGGCATGGTTGTAAGACGTTCGAGGCGAGTGATATGTGTTGGTTCGCGTGTTTTGTCTGTAAGCGTGTGTTTTGATTTTGTGCAAATTTGTGCGGTGTGGTAATTTGTAAGAGCCCCTATAGCTCAGTGGTAGAGCACCCGCTTAGTAAGCGGAAGGTCGGTAGTTCAATCCTGCCTGGGGGCAACTTCCTTGCAATCGTTTCACGTTGGTGCGAGTGTCGCTTGTGTCGATCGTGTGCGAGGCGTGTTTCGCGCCCTCTTTGCTCTTTTCACGTGTTTCACCGACTTCCACAGCGCCCATATTGAACCTTCTCCACGTCGCGGACGATGCCACCCGCCTCTGAGCGAGCCACCGTAGCGTCACCATCCACCAGCATTCTACAGACGGCCTCATGCCGTTGCTCAACGTCGCCATTTCAAGCACTCGACTGTATCAGGAATCGATCCAGTGACCACGACTCACTGATATCGGCCCGAAATCGAGCCGAACTATGCCCGACGGGCTCAAGTAGCCTACCGTTTCCGATTGACTGCCTACCGAACTATACCCGACAACAAAAAACTCACGTAGATAACTCTTACCACCCGTCGCGTTGGGGCAAACTTTGCGGGTTTCATTAATGGATAGGCAGCGATGCTGGACCTTTTGGCTCGACCACGGTAGGGGAGAGCTAAATACCTGATTAGATACTACGTGAAAAGGGAGTGGTGGCTTGGTGAAGTAAACTTGCAAGCGAACTGCCTCGGCGGCAGGCAACACTCGATCATCTTCGCTGACATCAGAGCTGCGCTGTACTCCCCCTCCCCAGGACCGTGCCGTTTTGTCGGGCTGTAGTCTCTGCGACCGGCTCCTTTGACGACGGAAGTCGCCATACCTGCTGCATCGCCCCGGGATCCCTATTTTTGTTGTTGTTGTCCGAAGCCAGAGCTTGATCGCATAACTGCTAATGTCGTACAGTGTGACGGTGCAGCGTGTCCGATATGGCAAGGTCTCGAGCGCCAGCAGCAGTGGTCCGGTATCCGGCCGAGTAGGTTTTCTGAATCGCCGAGGCTGGGTTTGGGACAGTTGTACCAGGACAGAGGATCGCTTCTCTCGGTTGTTCGTGCCGCGGATTCGGACACGCTCTGGCGGAACTGGTATGGGGTGGAGGGTGTCCATAAGCGGGTGTATGGGTAGGGCTTGAATTGGGGAGTAGGAGCGCGGTGATAGGTGCGCTGGCATGGTTGTAAGACGTTCGAGGCGAGTGATATGTGTTGGTTCGCGTGTTTTGTCTGTAAGCGTGTGTTTTGATTTTGTGCAAATTTGTGCGGTGTGGTAATTTGTAAGAGCCCCTATAGCTCAGTGGTAGAGCACCCGCTTAGTAAGCGGAAGGTCGGTAGTTCAATCCTGCCTGGGGGCAACTTCCTTGCAATCGTTTCACGTTGGTGCGAGTGTCGCTTGTGTCGATCGTGTGCGAGGCGTGTTTCGCGCCCTCTTTGCTCTTTTCACGTGTTTCACCGACTTCCACAGCGCCCATATTGAACCTTCTCCACGTCGCGGACGATGCCACCCGCCTCTGAGCGAGCCACCGTAGCGTCACCATCCACCAGCATTCTACAGACGGCCTCATGCCGTTGCTCAACGTCGCCATTTCAAGCACTCGACTGTATCAGGAATCGATCCAGTGACCACGACTCACTGATATCGGCCCGAAATCGAGCCGAACTATGCCCGACGGGCTCAAGTAGCCTACCGTTTCCGATTGACTGCCTACCGAACTATACCCGACAACAAAAAACTCACGTAGATAACTCTTACCACCCGTCGCGTTGGGGCAAACTTTGCGGGTTTCATTAATGGATAGGCAGCGATGCTGGACCTTTTGGCTCGACCACGGTAGGGGAGAGCTAAATACCTGATTAGATACTACGTGAAAAGGGAGTGGTGGCTTGGTGAAGTAAACTTGCAAGCGAACTGCCTCGGCGGCAGGCAACACTCGATCATCTTCGCTGACATCAGAGCTGCGCTGTACTCCCCCTCCCCAGGACCGTGCCGCTTTGTCGGGCTGTAGTCTCTGCGACCGGCTCCTTTGACGACGGAAGTCACCATACCTGCTGCATCGCCCCGGGATCCCTATTTTTTTGTTGTTGTCCGAAACCAGAGCTTGATCGCATAACTGCTAATGTCGTACAGTGTGACGGTGCAGCATGTACGATATGGCAAGGTCTCGAGCGCCAGCAGCAGTGGTCCGGTATCCGGCCGAGTAGGTTTTCTGAATCGCCGAGGCTGGGTTTGGGACAGTTGTACCAGGACAGAGGATCGCTTCTCTCGGTTGTTCGTGCCGCGGATTCGGACACGCTCTGGCGGAACTGGTATGGGGTGGAGGGTGTCCATAAGCGGGTGTATGGGTAGGGCTTGAATTGGGGAGTAGGAGCGCGGTGATAGGTGCGCTGGCATGGTTGTAAGACGTTCGAGGCGAGTGATATGTGTTGGTTCGCGTGTTTTGTCTGTAAGCGTGTGTTTTGATTTTGTGCAAATTTGTGCGGTGTGGTAATTTGTAAGGGCCCCTATAGCTCAGTGGTAGAGCACCCGCTTAGTAAGCGGAAGGTCGGTAGTTCAATCCTGCCTGGGGGCAACTTCCTTGCAATCGTTTCACGTTGGTGCGAGTGTCGCTTGTGTCGATCGTGTGCGAGGCGTGTTTCGCGCCCTCTTTGCTCTTTTCACGTGTTTCACCGACTTCCACAGCGCCCATATTGAACCTTCTCCACGTCGCGGACGATGCCACCCGCCTCTGAGCGAGCCACCGTAGCGTCACCATCCACCAGCATTCTACAGACGGCCTCATGCCGTTGCTCAACGTCGCCATTTCAAGCACTCGATTGTATCAGGAATCGATCCAGTGACCACGACTCACTGATATCGGCCCGAAATCGAGCCGAACTATGCCCGACGGGCTCAAGTAGCCTACCGTTTCCGATTGACTGCCTACCGAACTATACCCGACAACAAAAAACTCACGTAGATAACTCTTACCACCCGTCGCGTTGGGGCAAACTTTGCGGGGTTCATTAATGGATAGGCAGCGATGCTGGACCTTTTGGCTCGACCACGGTAGGGGAGAGCTAAATACCTGATTAGATACTACGTGAAAAGGGAGTGGTGGCTTGGCGAAGTAAACTTGCAAGCGAACTGCCTCGGCGGCAGGCAACACTCGATCATCTTCGCTGACATCAGAGCTGCGCTGTACTCCCCCACCCCAGGACCGTGCCGTTTTGTCGGGCTGTAGTCTCTGCGACCGGCTCCTTTGACGACGGAAGTCACCATACCTGCTGCATCGCCCCGGGATCCCTATTTTTTTGTTGTTGTCCGAAACCAGAGCTTGATCGCATAACTGCTAATGTCGTACAGTGTGACGGTGCAGCATGTACGATATGGCAAGGTCTCGAGCGCCAGCAGCAGTGGTCCGGTATCCGGCCGAGTAGGTTTTCTGAATCGCCGAGGCTGGGTTTGGGACAGTTGTACCAGGACAGAGGATCGCTTCTCTCGGTTGTTCGTGCCGCGGATTCGGACACGCTCTGGCGGAACTGGTATGGGGTGGAGGGTGTCCATAAGCGGGTGTATGGGTAGGGCTTGAATTGGGGAGTAGGAGCGCGGTGATAGGTGCGCTGGCATGGTTGTAAGACGTTCGAGGCGAGTGATATGTGTTGGTTCGCGTGTTTTGTCTGTAAGCGTGTGTTTTGATTTTGTGCAAATTTGTGCGGTGTGGTAATTTGTAAGGGCCCCTATAGCTCAGTGGTAGAGCACCCGCTTAGTAAGCGGAAGGTCGGTAGTTCAATCCTGCCTGGGGGCAACTTCCTTGCAATCGTTTCACGTTGGTGCGAGTGTCGCTTGTGTCGATCGTGTGCGAGGCGTGTTTCGCGCCCTCTTTGCTCTTTTCAGGTGTTTCACCGACTTCCACAGCGCCCATATTGAACCTTCTCCACGTCGCGGACGATGCCACCCGCCTCTGAGCGAGCCACCGTAGCGTCACCATCCACCAGCATTCTACAGACGGCCTCATGCCGTTGCTCAACGTCGCCATTTCAAGCACTCGACTGTATCAGGAATCGATCCAGTGACCACGACTCACTGATATCGGCCCGAAATCGAGCCGAACTATGCCCGACGGGCTCAAGTAGCCTACCGTTTCCGATTGACTGCCTACCGAACTATACCCGACAACAAAAAACTCACGTAGATAACTCTTACCACCCGTCGCGTTGGGGCAAACTTTGCGGGGTTCATTAATGGATAGGCAGCGATGCTGGACCTTTTGGCTCGACCACGGTAGGGGAGAGCTAAATACCTGATTAGATACTACGCGAAAAGGGAGTGGTGGCTTGGCGAAGTAAACTTGCAAGCGAACTGCCTCGGCGGCAGGCAACACTCGATCATCTTCGCTGACATCAGAGCTGCGCTGTACTCCCCCACCCCAGGACCGTGCCGTTTTGTCGGGCTGTAGTCTCTGCGACCGGCTCCTTTGACGACGGAAGTCGCCATACCTGCTGCATCGCCCCGGGATCCCTATTTTTTTGTTGTTGTCCGAAACCAGAGCTTGATCGCATAACTGCTAATGTCGTACAGTGTGACGGTGCAGCATGTACGATATGGCAAGGTCTCGAGCGCCAGCAGCAGTGGTCCGGTATCCGGCCGAGTAGGTTTTCTGAATCGCCGAGGCTGGGTTTGGGACAGTTGTACCAGGACAGAGGATCGCTTCTCTCGGTTGTTCGTGCCGCGGATTCGGACACGCTCTGGCGGAACTGGTATGGGGTGGAGGGTGTCCATAAGCGGGTGTATGGGTAGGGCTTGAATTGGGGAGTAGGAGCGCGGTGATAGGTGCGCTGGCATGGTTGTAAGACGTTCGAGGCGAGTGATATGTGTTGGTTCGCGTGTTTTGTCTGTAAGCGTGTGTTTTGATTTTGTGCAAATTTGTGCGGTGTGGTAATTTGTAAGAGCCCCTATAGCTCAGTGGTAGAGCACCCGCTTAGTAAGCGGAAGGTCGGTAGTTCAATCCTGCCTGGGGGCAACTTCCTTGCAATCGTTTCACGTTGGTGCGAGTGTCGCTTGTGTCGATCGTGTGCGAGGCGTGTTTCGCGCCCTCTTTGCTCTTTTCACGTGTTTCACCGACTTCCACAGCGCCCATATTGAACCTTCTCCACGTCGCGGACGATGCCACCCGCCTCTGAGCGAGCCACCGTAGCGTCACCATCCACCAGCATTCTACAGACGGCCTCATGCCGTTGCTCAACGTCGCCATTTCAAGCACTCGACTGTATCAGGAATCGATCCAGTGACCACGACTCACTGATATCGGCCCGAAATCGAGCCGAACTATGCCCGACGGGCTCAAGTAGCCTACCGTTTCCGATTGACTGCCTACCGAACTATACCCGACAACAAAAAACTCACGTAGATAACTCTTACCACCCGTCGCGTTGGGGCAAACTTTGCGGGTTTCATTAATGGATAGGCAGCGATGCTGGACCTTTTGGCTCGACCACGGTAGGGGAGAGCTAAATACCTGATTAGATACTACGTGAAAAGGGAGTGGTGGCTTGGTGAAGTAAACTTGCAAGCGAACTGCCTCGGCGGCAGGCAACACTCGATCATCTTCGCTGACATCAGAGCTGCGCTGTACTCCCCCTCCCCAGGACCGTGCCGTTTTGTCGGGCTGTAGTCTCTGCGACCGGCTCCTTTGACGACGGAAGTCGCCATACCTGCTGCATCGCCCCGGGATCCCCATTTTTTTTGTTGTTGTCCGAAGCCAGAGCTTGATCGCATAACTGCTAATGTCGTACAGTGTGACGGTGCAGCGTGTCCGATATGGCAAGGTCTCGAGCGCCAGCAGCAGTGGTCCGGTATCCGGCCGAGTAGGTTTTCTGAATCGCCGAGGCTGGGTTTGGGACAGTTGTACCAGGACAGAGGGTCGCTTCTCTCGGTTGTTCGTGCCGCGGATTCGGACACGCTCTGGCGGAACTGGTATGGGGTGGAGGGTGTCCATAAGCGGGTGTATGGGTAGGGCTTGAATTGGGGAGTAGGAGCGCGGTGATAGGTGCGCTGGCATGGTTGTAAGACGTTCGAGGCGAGTGATATGTGTTGGTTCGCGTGTTTTGTCTGTAAGCGTGTGTTTTGATTTTGTGCAAATTTGTGCGGTGTGGTAATTTGTAAGAGCCCCTATAGCTCAGTGGTAGAGCACCCGCTTAGTAAGCGGAAGGTCGGTAGTTCAATCCTGCCTGGGGGCAACTTCCTTGCAATCGTTTCACGTTGGTGCGAGTGTCGCTTGTGTCGATCGTGTGCGAGGCGTGTTTCGCGCCCTCTTTGCTCTTTTCACGTGTTTCACCGACTTCCACAGCGCCCATATTGAACCTTCTCCACGTCGCGGACGATGCCACCCGCCTCTGAGCGAGCCACCGTAGCGTCACCATCCACCAGCATTCTACAGACGGCCTCATGCCGTTGCTCAACGTCGCAATTTCAAGCACTCGACTGTATCAGGAATCGATCCAGTGACCACGACTCACTGATATCGGCCCGAAATCGAGCCGAACTATGCCCGACGGGCTCAAGTAGCCTACCGTTTCCGATTGACTGCCTACCGAACTATACCCGACAACAAAAAACTCACGTAGATAACTCTTACCACCCGTCGCGTTGGGGCAAACTTTGCGGGGTTCATTAATGGATAGGCAGCGATGCTGGACCTTTTGGCTCGACCACGGTAGGGGAGAGCTAAATACCTGATTAGATACTACGTGAAAAGGGAGTGGTGGCTTGGCGAAGTAAACTTGCAAGCGAACTGCCTCGGCGGCAGGCAACACTCGATCATCTTCGCTGACATCAGAGCTGCGCTGTACTCCCCCACCCCAGGACCGTGCCGTTTTGTCGGGCTGTAGTCTCTGCGACCGGCTCCTTTGACGACGGAAGTCGCCATACCTGCTGCATCGCCCCGGGATCCCTATTTTTTTGTTGTTGTCCGAAACCAGAGCTTGATCGCATAACTGCTAATGTCGTACAGTGTGACGGTGCAGCATGTACGATATGGCAAGGTCTCGAGCGCCAGCAGCAGTGGTCCGGTATCCGGCCGAGTAGGTTTTCTGAATCGCCGAGGCTGGGTTTGGGACAGTTGTACCAGGACAGAGGATCGCTTCTCTCGGTTGTTCGTGCCGCGGATTCGGACACGCTCTGGCGGAACTGGTATGGGGTGGAGGGTGTCCATAAGCGGGTGTATGGGTAGGGCTTGAATTGGGGAGTAGGAGCGCGGTGATAGGTGCGCTGGCATGGTTGTAAGACGTTCGAGGCGAGTGATATGTGTTGGTTCGCGTGTTTTGTCTGTAAGCGTGTGTTTTGATTTTGTGCAAATTTGTGCGGTGTGGTAATTTGTAAGAGCCCCTATAGCTCAGTGGTAGAGCACCCGCTTAGTAAGCGGAAGGTCGGTAGTTCAATCCTGCCTGGGGGCAACTTCCTTGCAATCGTTTCACGTTGGTGCGAGTGTCGCTTGTGTCGATCGTGTGCGAGGCGTGTTTCGCGCCCTCTTTGCTCTTTTCAGGTGTTTCACCGACTTCCACAGCGCCCATATTGAACCTTCTCCACGTCGCGGACGATGCCACCCGCCTCTGAGCGAGCCACCGTAGCGTCACCATCCACCAGCATTCTACAGACGGCCTCATGCCGTTGCTCAACGTCGCCATTTCAAGCACTCGACTGTATCAGGAATCGATCCAGTGACCACGACTCACTGATATCGGCCCGAAATCGAGCCGAACTATGCCCGACGGGCTCAAGTAGCCTACCGTTTCCGATTGACTGCCTACCGAACTATACCCGACAACAAAAAACTCACGTAGATAACTCTTACCACCCGTCGCGTTGGGGCAAACTTTGCGGGGTTCATTAATGGATAGGCAGCGATGCTGGACCTTTTGGCTCGACCACGGTAGGGGAGAGCTAAATACCTGATTAGATACTACGTGAAAAGGGAGTGGTGGCTTGGCGAAGTAAACTTGCAAGCGAACTGCCTCGGCGGCAGGCAACACTCGATCATCTTCGCTGACATCAGAGCTGCGCTGTACTCCCCCACCCCAGGACCGTGCCGTTTGTCGGGCTGTAGTCTCTGCGACCGGCTCCTTTGACGACGGAAGTCACCATACCTGCTGCATCGCCCCGGGATCCCTATTTTTTTGTTGTTGTCCGAAACCAGAGCTTGATCGCATAACTGCTAATGTCGTACAGTGTGACGGTGCAGCATGTACGATATGGCAAGGTCTCGAGCGCCAGCAGCAGTGGTCCGGTATCCGGCCGAGTAGGTTTTCTGAATCGCCGAGGCTGGGTTTGGGACAGTTGTACCAGGACAGAGGATCGCTTCTCTCGGTTGTTCGTGCCGCGGATTCGGACACGCTCTGGCGGAACTGGTATGGGGTGGAGGGTGTCCATAAGCGGGTGTATGGGTAGGGCTTGAATTGGGGAGTAGGAGCGCGGTGATAGGTGCGCTGGCATGGTTGTAAGACGTTCGAGGCGAGTGATATGTGTTGGTTCGCGTGTTTTGTCTGTAAGCGTGTGTTTTGATTTTGTGCAAATTTGTGCGGTGTGGTAATTTGTAAGAGCCCCTATAGCTCAGTGGTAGAGCACCCGCTTAGTAAGCGGAAGGTCGGTAGTTCAATCCTGCCTGGGGGCAACTTCCTTGCAATCGTTTCACGTTGGTGCGAGTGTCGCTTGTGTCGATCGTGTGCGAGGCGTGTTTCGCGCCCTCTTTGCTCTTTTCAGGTGTTTCACCGACTTCCACAGCGCCCATATTGAACCTTCTCCACGTCGCGGACGATGCCACCCGCCTCTGAGCGAGCCACCGTAGCGTCACCATCCACCAGCATTCTACAGACGGCCTCATGCCGTTGCTCAACGTCGCCATTTCAAGCACTCGACTGTATCAGGAATCGATCCAGTGACCACGACTCACTGATATCGGCCCGAAATCGAGCCGAACTATGCCCGACGGGCTCAAGTAGCCTACCGTTTCCGATTGACTGCCTACCGAACTATACCCGACAACAAAAAACTCACGTAGATAACTCTTACCACCCGTCGCGTTGGGGCAAACTTTGCGGGGTTCATTAATGGATAGGCAGCGATGCTGGACCTTTTGGCTCGACCACGGTAGGGGAGAGCTAAATACCTGATTAGATACTACGTGAAAAGGGAGTGGTGGCTTGGCGAAGTAAACTTGCAAGCGAACTGCCTCGGCGGCAGGCAACACTCGATCATCTTCGCTGACATCAGAGCTGCGCTGTACTCCCCCACCCCAGGACCGTGCCGTTTGTCGGGCTGTAGTCTCTGCGACCGGCTCCTTTGACGACGGAAGTCACCATACCTGCTGCATCGCCCCGGGATCCCTATTTTTTTGTTGTTGTCCGAAACCAGAGCTTGATCGCATAACTGCTAATGTCGTACAGTGTGACGGTGCAGCATGTACGATATGGCAAGGTCTCGAGCGCCAGCAGCAGTGGTCCGGTATCCGGCCGAGTAGGTTTTCTGAATCGCCGAGGCTGGGTTTGGGACAGTTGTACCAGGACAGAGGATCGCTTCTCTCGGTTGTTCGTGCCGCGGATTCGGACACGCTCTGGCGGAACTGGTATGGGGTGGAGGGTGTCCATAAGCGGGTGTATGGGTAGGGCTTGAATTGGGGAGTAGGAGCACGGTGATAGGTGCGCTGGCATGGTTGTAAGACGTTCGAGGCGAGTGATATGTGTTGGTTCGCGTGTTTTGTCTGTAAGCGTGTGTTTTGATTTTGTGCAAATTTGTGCGGTGTGGTAATTTGTAAGAGCCCCTATAGCTCAGTGGTAGAGCACCCGCTTAGTAAGCGGAAGGTCGGTAGTTCAATCCTGCCTGGGGGCAACTTCCTTGCAATCGTTTCACGTTGGTGCGAGTGTCGCTTGTGTCGATCGTGTGCGAGGCGTGTTTCGCGCCCTCTTTGCTCTTTTCAGGTGTTTCACCGACTTCCACAGCGCCCATATTGAACCTTCTCCACGTCGCGGACGATGCCACCCGCCTCTGAGCGAGCCACCGTAGCGTCACCATCCACCAGCATTCTACAGACGGCCTCATGCCGTTGCTCAACGTCGCCATTTCAAGCACTCGACTGTATCAGGAATCGATCCAGTGACCACGACTCACTGATATCGGCCCGAAATCGAGCCGAACTATGCCCGACGGGCTCAAGTAGCCTACCGTTTCCGATTGACTGCCTACCGAACTATACCCGACAACAAAAACTCACGTAGATAACTCTTACCACCCGTCGCGTTGGGGCAAACTTTGCGGGGTTCATTAATGGATAGGCGGCGATGCTGGACCTTTTGGCTCGACCACGGTAGGGGAGAGCTAAATACCTGATTAGATACTACGTGAAAAGGGAGTGGTGGCTTGGTGAAGTAAACTTGCAAGCGAACTGCCTCGGCGGCAGGCAACACTCGATCATCTTCGCTGACATCAGAGCTGCGCTGTACTCCCCCTCCCCAGGACCGTGCCGTTTTGTCGGGCTGTAGTCTCTGCGACCGGCTCCTTTGACGACGGAAGTCACCATACCTGCTGCATCGCCCCGGGATCCCTATTTTTGTTGTTGTTGTCCGAAGCCAGAGCTTGATCGCATAACTGCTAATGTCGTACAGTGTGACGGTGCAGCGTGTCCGATATGGCAAGGTCTCGAGCGCCAGCAGCAGTGGTCCGGTATCCGGCCGAGTAGGTTTTCTGAATCGCCGAGGCTGGGTTTGGGACAGTTGTACCAGGACAGAGGATCGCTTCTCTCGGTTGTTCGTGCCGCGGATTCGGACACGCTCTGGCGGAACTGGTATGGGGTGGAGGGTGTCCATAAGCGGGTGTATGGGTAGGGCTTGAATTGGGGAGTAGGAGCGCGGTGATAGGTGCGCTGGCATGGTTGTAAGACGTTCGAGGCGAGTGATATGTGTTGGTTCGCGTGTTTTGTCTGTAAGCGTGTGTTTTGATTTTGTGCAAATTTGTGCGGTGTGGTAATTTGTAAGAGCCCCTATAGCTCAGTGGTAGAGCACCCGCTTAGTAAGCGGAAGGTCGGTAGTTCAATCCTGCCTGGGGGCAACTTCCTTGCAATCGTTTCACGTTGGTGCGAGTGTCGCTTGTGTCGATCGTGTGCGAGGCGTGTTTCGCGCCCTCTTTGCTCTTTTCACGTGTTTCACCGACTTCCACAGCGCCCATATTGAACCTTCTCCACGTCGCGGACGATGCCACCCGCCTCTGAGCGAGCCACCGTAGCGTCACCATCCACCAGCATTCTACAGACGGCCTCATGCCGTTGCTCAACGTCGCCATTTCAAGCACTCGACTGTATCAGGAATCGATCCAGTGACCACGACTCACTGATATCGGCCCGAAATCGAGCCGAACTATGCCCGACGGGCTCAAGTAGCCTACCGTTTCCGATTGACTGCCTACCGAACTATACCCGACAACAAAAAACTCACGTAGATAACTCTTACCACCCGTCGCGTTGGGGCAAACTTTGCGGGTTTCATTAGTGGATAGGCAGCGATGCTGGACCTTGGCTCGACCACGGTAGGGGAGAGCTAAATACCTGATTAGATACTACGTGAAAAGGGAGTGGTGGCTTGGTGAAGTAAACTTGCAAACGAACTGCCTCGGCGGCAGGCAACACTCGATCATCTTCGCTGACATCAGAGCTGCGCTGTACTCCCCCTCCCCAGGACCGTGCCGCTTTGTCGGGCTGTAGTCTCTGCGACCGGCTCCTTTGACGACGGAAGTCGCCATACCTGCTGCATCGCCCCGGGATCCCTATTTTTGTTGTTGTTGTCCGAAGCCAGAGCTTGATCGCATAACTGCTAATGTCGTACAGTGTGACGGTGCAGCGTGTCCGATATGGCAAGGTCTCGAGCGCCAGCAGCAGTGGTCCGGTATCCGGCCGAGTAGGTTTTCTGAATCGCCGAGGCTGGGTTTGGGACAGTTGTACCAGGACAGAGGATCGCTTCTCTCGGTTGTTCGTGCCGCGGATTCGGACACGCTCTGGCGGAACTGGTATGGGGTGGAGGGTGTCCATAAGCGGGTGTATGGGTAGGGCTTGAATTGGGGAGTAGGAGCGCGGTGATAGGTGCGCTGGCATGGTTGTAAGACGTTCGAGGCGAGTGATATGTGTTGGTTCGCGTGTTTTGTCTGTAAGCGTGTGTTTTGATTTTGTGCAAATTTGTGCGGTGTGGTAATTTGTAAGAGCCCCTATAGCTCAGTGGTAGAGCACCCGCTTAGTAAGCGGAAGGTCGGTAGTTCAATCCTGCCTGGGGGCAACTTCCTTGCAATCGTTTCACGTTGGTGCGAGTGTCGCTTGTGTCGATCGTGTGCGAGGCGTGTTTCGCGCCCTCTTTGCTCTTTTCACGTGTTTCACCGACTTCCACAGCGCCCATATTGAACCTTCTCCACGTCGCGGACGATGCCACCCGCCTCTGAGCGAGCCACCGTAGCGTCACCATCCACCAGCATTCTACAGACGGCCTCATGCCGTTGCTCAACGTCGCCATTTCAAGCACTCGACTGTATCAGGAATCGATCCAGTGACCACGACTCACTGATATCGGCCCGAAATCGAGCCGAACTATGCCCGACGGGCTCAAGTAGCCTACCGTTTCCGATTGACTGCCTACCGAACTATACCCGACAACAAAAACTCACGTAGATAACTCTTACCACCCGTCGCGTTGGGGCAAACTTTGCGGGGTTCATTAATGGATAGGCAGCGATGCTGGACCTTTTGGCTCGACCACGGTAGGGGAGAGCTAAATACCTGATTAGATACTACGTGAAAAGGGAGTGGTGGCTTGGCGAAGTAAACTTGCAAGCGAACTGCCTCGGCGGCAGGCAACACTCGATCATCTTCGCTGACATCAGAGCTGCGCTGTACTCCCCCACCCCAGGACCGTGCCGTTTGTCGGGCTGTAGTCTCTGCGACCGGCTCCTTTGACGACGGAAGTCACCATACGTGCTGCATCGCCCCGGGATCCCTATTTTTTTGTTGTTGTCCGAAACCAGAGCTTGATCGCATAACTGCTAATGTCGTACAGTGTGACGGTGCAGCATGTACGATATGGCAAGGTCTCGAGCGCCAGCAGCAGTGGTCCGGTATCCGGCCGAGTAGGTTTTCTGAATCGCCGAGGCTGGGTTTGGGACAGTTGTACCAGGACAGAGGATCGCTTCTCTCGGTTGTTCGTGCCGCGGATTCGGACACGCTCTGGCGGAACTGGTATGGGGTGGAGGGTGTCCATAAGCGGGTGTATGGGTAGGGCTTGAATTGGGGAGTAGGAGCGCGGTGATAGGTGCGCTGGCATGGTTGTAAGACGTTCGAGGCGAGTGATATGTGTTGGTTCGCGTGTTTTGTCTGTAAGCGTGTGTTTTGATTTTGTGCAAATTTGTGCGGTGTGGTAATTTGTAAGAGCCCCTATAGCTCAGTGGTAGAGCACCCGCTTAGTAAGCGGAAGGTCGGTAGTTCAATCCTGCCTGGGGGCAACTTCCTTGCAATCGTTTCACGTTGGTGCGAGTGTCGCTTGTGTCGATCGTGTGCGAGGCGTGTTTCGCGCCCTCTTTGCTCTTTTCAGGTGTTTCACCGACTTCCACAGCGCCCATATTGAACCTTCTCCACGTCGCGGACGATGCCACCCGCCTCTGAGCGAGCCACCGTAGCGTCACCATCCACCAGCATTCTACAGACGGCCTCATGCCGTTGCTCAACGTCGCCATTTCAAGCACTCGACTGTATCAGGAATCGATCCAGTGACCACGACTCACTGATATCGGCCCGAAATCGAGCCGAACTATGCCCGACGGGCTCAAGTAGCCTACCGTTTCCGATTGACTGCCTACCGAACTATACCCGACAACAAAAACTCACGTAGATAACTCTTACCACCCGTCGCGTTGGGGCAAACTTTGCGGGGTTCATTAATGGATAGGCAGCGATGCTGGACCTTTTGGCTCGACCACGGTAGGGGAGAGCTAAATACCTGATTAGATACTACGTGAAAAGGGAGTGGTGGCTTGGCGAAGTAAACTTGCAAGCGAACTGCCTCGGCGGCAGGCAACACTCGATCATCTTCGCTGACATCAGAGCTGCGCTGTACTCCCCCACCCCAGGACCGTGCCGTTTGTCGGGCTGTAGTCTCTGCGACCGGCTCCTTTGACGACGGAAGTCACCATACCTGCTGCATCGCCCCGGGATCCCTATTTTTTTGTTGTTGTCCGAAACCAGAGCTTGATCGCATAACTGCTAATGTCGTACAGTGTGACGGTGCAGCATGTACGATATGGCAAGGTCTCGAGCGCCAGCAGCAGTGGTCCGGTATCCGGCCGAGTAGGTTTTCTGAATCGCCGAGGCTGGGTTTGGGACAGTTGTACCAGGACAGAGGATCGCTTCTCTCGGTTGTTCGTGCCGCGGATTCGGACACGCTCTGGCGGAACTGGTATGGGGTGGAGGGTGTCCATAAGCGGGTGTATGGGTAGGGCTTGAATTGGGGAGTAGGAGCGCGGTGATAGGTGCGCTGGCATGGTTGTAAGACGTTCGAGGCGAGTGATATGTGTTGGTTCGCGTGTTTTGTCTGTAAGCGTGTGTTTTGATTTTGTGCAAATTTGTGCGGTGTGGTAATTTGTAAGAGCCCCTATAGCTCAGTGGTAGAGCACCCGCTTAGTAAGCGGAAGGTCGGTAGTTCAATCCTGCCTGGGGGCAACTTCCTTGCAATCGTTTCACGTTGGTGCGAGTGTCGCTTGTGTCGATCGTGTGCGAGGCGTGTTTCGCGCCCTCTTTGCTCTTTTCAGGTGTTTCACCGACTTCCACAGCGCCCATATTGAACCTTCTCCACGTCGCGGACGATGCCACCCGCCTCTGAGCGAGCCACCGTAGCGTCACCATCCACCAGCATTCTACAGACGGCCTCATGCCGTTGCTCAACGTCGCCATTTCAAGCACTCGACTGTATCAGGAATCGATCCAGTGACCACGACTCACTGATATCGGCCCGAAATCGAGCCGAACTATGCCCGACGGGCTCAAGTAGCCTACCGTTTCCGATTGACTGCCTACCGAACTATACCCGACAACAAAAACTCACGTAGATAACTCTTACCACCCGTCGCGTTGGGGCAAACTTTGCGGGGTTCATTAATGGATAGGCAGCGATGCTGGACCTTTTGGCTCGACCACGGTAGGGGAGAGCTAAATACCTGATTAGATACTACGTGAAAAGGGAGTGGTGGCTTGGCGAAGTAAACTTGCAAGCGAACTGCCTCGGCGGCAGGCAACACTCGATCATCTTCGCTGACATCAGAGCTGCGCTGTACTCCCCCACCCCAGGACCGTGCCGTTTGTCGGGCTGTAGTCTCTGCGACCGGCTCCTTTGACGACGGAAGTCACCATACCTGCTGCATCGCCCCGGGATCCCTATTTTTTTGTTGTTGTCCGAAACCAGAGCTTGATCGCATAACTGCTAATGTCGTACAGTGTGACGGTGCAGCATGTACGATATGGCAAGGTCTCGAGCGCCAGCAGCAGTGGTCCGGTATCCGGCCGAGTAGGTTTTCTGAATCGCCGAGGCTGGGTTTGGGACAGTTGTACCAGGACAGAGGATCGCTTCTCTCGGTTGTTCGTGCCGCGGATTCGGACACGCTCTGGCGGAACTGGTATGGGGTGGAGGGTGTCCATAAGCGGGTGTATGGGTAGGGCTTGAATTGGGGAGTAGGAGCGCGGTGATAGGTGCGCTGGCATGGTTGTAAGACGTTCGAGGCGAGTGATATGTGTTGGTTCGCGTGTTTTGTCTGTAAGCGTGTGTTTTGATTTTGTGCAAATTTGTGCGGTGTGGTAATTTGTAAGAGCCCCTATAGCTCAGTGGTAGAGCACCCGCTTAGTAAGCGGAAGGTCGGTAGTTCAATCCTGCCTGGGGGCAACTTCCTTGCAATCGTTTCACGTTGGTGCGAGTGTCGCTTGTGTCGATCGTGTGCGAGGCGTGTTTCGCGCCCTCTTTGCTCTTTTCAGGTGTTTCACCGACTTCCACAGCGCCCATATTGAACCTTCTCCACGTCGCGGACGATGCCACCCGCCTCTGAGCGAGCCACCGTAGCGTCACCATCCACCAGCATTCTACAGACGGCCTCATGCCGTTGCTCAACGTCGCCATTTCAAGCACTCGACTGTATCAGGAATCGATCCAGTGACCACGACTCACTGATATCGGCCCGAAATCGAGCCGAACTATGCCCGACGGGCTCAAGTAGCCTACCGTTTCCGATTGACTGCCTACCGAACTATACCCGACAACAAAAAACTCACGTAGATAACTCTTACCACCCGTCGCGTTGGGGCAAACTTTGCGGGTTTCATTAATGGATAGGCGGCGATGCTGGACCTTTTGGCTCGACCACGGTAGGGGAGAGCTAAATACCTGATTAGATACTACGTGAAAAGGGAGTGGTGGCTTGGTGAAGTAAACTTGCAAACGAACTGCCTCGGCGGCAGGCAACACTCGATCATCTTCGCTGACATCAGAGCTGCGCTGTACTCCCCCTCCCCAGGACCGTGCCGTTTTGTCGGGCTGTAGTCTCTGCGACCGGCTCCTTTGACGACGGAAGTCACCATACCTGCTGCATCGCCCCGGGATCCCTATTTTTGTTGTTGTTGTCCGAAGCCAGAGCTTGATCGCATAACTGCTAATGTCGTACAGTGTGACGGTGCAGCGTGTCCGATATGGCAAGGTCTCGAGCGCCAGCAGCAGTGGTCCGGTATCCGGCCGAGTAGGTTTTCTGAATCGCCGAGGCTGGGTTTGGGACAGTTGTACCAGGACAGAGGATCGCTTCTCTCGGTTGTTCGTGCCGCGGATTCGGACACGCTCTGGCGGAACTGGTATGGGGTGGAGGGTGTCCATAAGCGGGTGTATGGGTAGGGCTTGAATTGGGGAGTAGGAGCGCGGTGATAGGTGCGCTGGCATGGTTGTAAGACGTTCGAGGCGAGTGATATGTGTTGGTTCGCGTGTTTTGTCTGTAAGCGTGTGTTTTGATTTTGTGCAAATTTGTGCGGTGTGGTAATTTGTAAGAGCCCCTATAGCTCAGTGGTAGAGCACCCGCTTAGTAAGCGGAAGGTCGGTAGTTCAATCCTGCCTGGGGGCAACTTCCTTGCAATCGTTTCACGTTGGTGCGAGTGTCGCTTGTGTCGATCGTGTGCGAGGCGTGTTTCGCGCCCTCTTTGCTCTTTTCAGGTGTTTCACCGACTTCCACAGCGCCCATATTGAACCTTCTCCACGTCGCGGACGATGCCACCCGCCTCTGAGCGAGCCACCGTAGCGTCACCATCCACCAGCATTCTACAGACGGCCTCATGCCGTTGCTCAACGTCGCCATTTCAAGCACTCGACTGTATCAGGAATCGATCCAGTGACCACGACTCACTGATATCGGCCCGAAATCGAGCCGAACTATGCCCGACGGGCTCAAGTAGCCTACCGTTTCCGATTGACTGCCTACCGAACTATACCCGACAACAAAAACTCACGTAGATAACTCTTACCACCCGTCGCGTTGGGGCAAACTTTGCGGGGTTCATTAGTGGATAGGCAGCGATGCTGGACCTTGGCTCGACCACGGTAGGGGAGAGCTAAATACCTGATTAGATACTACGTGAAAAGGGAGTGGTGGCTTGGTGAAGTAAACTTGCAAACGAACTGCCTCGGCGGCAGGCAACACTCGATCATCTTCGCTGACATCAGAGCTGCGCTGTACTCCCCCTCCCCAGGACCGTGCCGCTTTGTCGGGCTGTAGTCTCTGCGACCGGCTCCTTTGACGACGGAAGTCGCCATACCTGCTGCATCGCCCCGGGATCCCTATTTTTGTTGTTGTTGTCCGAAGCCAGAGCTTGATCGCATAACTGCTAATGTCGTACAGTGTGACGGTGCAGCGTGTCCGATATGGCAAGGTCTCGAGCGCCAGCAGCAGTGGTCCGGTATCCGGCCGAGTAGGTTTTCTGAATCGCCGAGGCTGGGTTTGGGACAGTTGTACCAGGACAGAGGATCGCTTCTCTCGGTTGTTCGTGCCGCGGATTCGGACACGCTCTGGCGGAACTGGTATGGGGTGGAGGGTGTCCATAAGCGGGTGTATGGGTAGGGCTTGAATTGGGGAGTAGGAGCGCGGTGATAGGTGCGCTGGCATGGTTGTAAGACGTTCGAGGCGAGTGATATGTGTTGGTTCGCGTGTTTTGTCTGTAAGCGTGTGTTTTGATTTTGTGCAAATTTGTGCGGTGTGGTAATTTGTAAGAGCCCCTATAGCTCAGTGGTAGAGCACCCGCTTAGTAAGCGGAAGGTCGGTAGTTCAATCCTGCCTGGGGGCAACTTCCTTGCAATCGTTTCACGTTGGTGCGAGTGTCGCTTGTGTCGATCGTGTGCGAGGCGTGTTTCGCGCCCTCTTTGCTCTTTTCACGTGTTTCACCGACTTCCACAGCGCCCATATTGAACCTTCTCCACGTCGCGGACGATGCCACCCGCCTCTGAGCGAGCCACCGTAGCGTCACCATCCACCAGCATTCTACAGACGGCCTCATGCCGTTGCTCAACGTCGCCATTTCAAGCACTCGACTGTATCAGGAATCGATCCAGTGACCACGACTCACTGATATCGGCCCGAAATCGAGCCGAACTATGCCCGACGGGCTCAAGTAGCCTACCGTTTCCGATTGACTGCCTACCGAACTATACCCGACAACAAAAACTCACGTAGATAACTCTTACCACCCGTCGCGTTGGGGCAAACTTTGCGGGTTTCATTAATGGATAGGCGGCGATGCTGGACCTTTTGGCTCGACCACGGTAGGGGAGAGCTAAATACCTGATTAGATACTACGTGAAAAGGGAGTGGTGGCTTGGTGAAGTAAACTTGCAAGCGAACTGCCTCGGCGGCAGGCAACACTCGATCATCTTCGCTGACATCAGAGCTGCGCTGTACTCCCCCTCCCCAGGACCGTGCCGTTTTGTCGGGCTGTAGTCTCTGCGACCGGCTCCTTTGACGACGGAAGTCACCATACCTGCTGCATCGCCCCGGGATCCCTATTTTTGTTGTTGTTGTCCGAAGCCAGAGCTTGATCGCATAACTGCTAATGTCGTACAGTGTGACGGTGCAGCGTGTCCGATATGGCAAGGTCTCGAGCGCCAGCAGCAGTGGTCCGGTATCCGGCCGAGTAGGTTTTCTGAATCGCCGAGGCTGGGTTTGGGACAGTTGTACCAGGACAGAGGATCGCTTCTCTCGGTTGTTCGTGCCGCGGATTCGGACACGCTCTGGCGGAACTGGTATGGGGTGGAGGGTGTCCATAAGCGGGTGTATGGGTAGGGCTTGAATTGGGGAGTAGGAGCGCGGTGATAGGTGCGCTGGCATGGTTGTAAGACGTTCGAGGCGAGTGATATGTGTTGGTTCGCGTGTTTTGTCTGTAAGCGTGTGTTTTGATTTTGTGCAAATTTGTGCGGTGTGGTAATTTGTAAGAGCCCCTATAGCTCAGTGGTAGAGCACCCGCTTAGTAAGCGGAAGGTCGGTAGTTCAATCCTGCCTGGGGGCAACTTCCTTGCAATCGTTTCACGTTGGTGCGAGTGTCGCTTGTGTCGATCGTGTGCGAGGCGTGTTTCGCGCCCTCTTTGCTCTTTTCACGTGTTTCACCGACTTCCACAGCGCCCATATTGAACCTTCTCCACGTCGCGGACGATGCCACCCGCCTCTGAGCGAGCCACCGTAGCGTCACCATCCACCAGCATTCTACAGACGGCCTCATGCCGTTGCTCAACGTCGCCATTTCAAGCACTCGACTGTATCAGGAATCGATCCAGTGACCACGACTCACTGATATCGGCCCGAAATCGAGCCGAACTATGCCCGACGGGCTCAAGTAGCCTACCGTTTCCGATTGACTGCCTACCGAACTATACCCGACAACAAAAAACTCACGTAGATAACTCTTACCACCCGTCGCGTTGGGGCAAACTTTGCGGGTTTCATTAGTGGATAGGCAGCGATGCTGGACCTTGGCTCGACCACGGTAGGGGAGAGCTAAATACCTGATTAGATACTACGTGAAAAGGGAGTGGTGGCTTGGTGAAGTAAACTTGCAAACGAACTGCCTCGGCGGCAGGCAACACTCGATCATCTTCGCTGACATCAGAGCTGCGCTGTACTCCCCCTCCCCAGGACCGTGCCGCTTTGTCGGGCTGTAGTCTCTGCGACCGGCTCCTTTGACGACGGAAGTCACCATACCTGCTGCATCGCCCCGGGATCCCTATTTTTGTTGTTGTTGTCCGAAGCCAGAGCTTGATCGCATAACTGCTAATGTCGTACAGTGTGACGGTGCAGCGTGTCCGATATGGCAAGGTCTCGAGCGCCAGCAGCAGTGGTCCGGTATCCGGCCGAGTAGGTTTTCTGAATCGCCGAGGCTGGGTTTGGGACAGTTGTACCAGGACAGAGGATCGCTTCTCTCGGTTGTTCGTGCCGCGGATTCGGACACGCTCTGGCGGAACTGGTATGGGGTGGAGGGTGTCCATAAGCGGGTGTATGGGTAGGGCTTGAATTGGGGAGTAGGAGCGCGGTGATAGGTGCGCTGGCATGGTTGTAAGACGTTCGAGGCGAGTGATATGTGTTGGTTCGCGTGTTTTGTCTGTAAGCGTGTGTTTTGATTTTGTGCAAATTTGTGCGGTGTGGTAATTTGTAAGAGCCCCTATAGCTCAGTGGTAGAGCACCCGCTTAGTAAGCGGAAGGTCGGTAGTTCAATCCTGCCTGGGGGCAACTTCCTTGCAATCGTTTCACGTTGGTGCGAGTGTCGCTTGTGTCGATCGTGTGCGAGGCGTGTTTCGCGCCCTCTTTGCTCTTTTCACGTGTTTCACCGACTTCCACAGCGCCCATATTGAACCTTCTCCACGTCGCGGACGATGCCACCCGCCTCTGAGCGAGCCACCGTAGCGTCACCATCCACCAGCATTCTACAGACGGCCTCATGCCGTTGCTCAACGTCGCCATTTCAAGCACTCGACTGTATCAGGAATCGATCCAGTGACCACGACTCACTGATATCGGCCCGAAATCGAGCCGAACTATGCCCGACGGGCTCAAGTAGCCTACCGTTTCCGATTGACTGCCTACCGAACTATACCCGACAACAAAAAACTCACGTAGATAACTCTTACCACCCGTCGCGTTGGGGCAAACTTTGCGGGTTTCATTAATGGATAGGCAGCGATGCTGGACCTTTTGGCTCGACCACGGTAGGGGAGAGCTAAATACCTGATTAGATACTACGTGAAAAGGGAGTGGTGGCTTGGTGAAGTAAACTTGCAAGCGAACTGCCTCGGCGGCAGGCAACACTCGATCATCTTCGCTGACATCAGAGCTGCGCTGTACTCCCCCTCCCCAGGACCGTGCCGTTTTGTCGGGCTGTAGTCTCTGCGACCGGCTCCTTTGACGACGGAAGTCGCCATACCTGCTGCATCGCCCCGGGATCCCTATTTTTTTTGTTGTTGTCCGAAGCCAGAGCTTGATCGCATAACTGCTAATGTCGTACAGTGTGACGGTGCAGCGTGTCCGATATGGCAAGGTCTCGAGCGCCAGCAGCAGTGGTCCGGTATCCGGCCGAGTAGGTTTTCTGAATCGCCGAGGCTGGGTTTGGGACAGTTGTACCAGGACAGAGGATCGCTTCTCTCGGTTGTTCGTGCCGCGGATTCGGACACGCTCTGGCGGAACTGGTATGGGGTGGAGGGTGTCCATAAGCGGGTGTATGGGTAGGGCTTGAATTGGGGAGTAGGAGCGCGGTGATAGGTGCGCTGGCATGGTTGTAAGACGTTCGAGGCGAGTGATATGTGTTGGTTCGCGTGTTTTGTCTGTAAGCGTGTGTTTTGATTTTGTGCAAATTTGTGCGGTGTGGTAATTTGTAAGAGCCCCTATAGCTCAGTGGTAGAGCACCCGCTTAGTAAGCGGAAGGTCGGTAGTTCAATCCTGCCTGGGGGCAACTTCCTTGCAATCGTTTCACGTTGGTGCGAGTGTCGCTTGTGTCGATCGTGTGCGAGGCGTGTTTCGCGCCCTCTTTGCTCTTTTCACGTGTTTCACCGACTTCCACAGCGCCCATATTGAACCTTCTCCACGTCGCGGACGATGCCACCCGCCTCTGAGCGAGCCACCGTAGCGTCACCATCCACCAGCATTCTACAGACGGCCTCATGCCGTTGCTCAACGTCGCCATTTCAAGCACTCGACTGTATCAGGAATCGATCCAGTGACCACGACTCACTGATATCGGCCCGAAATCGAGCCGAACTATGCCCGACGGGCTCAAGTAGCCTACCGTTTCCGATTGACTGCCTACCGAACTATACCCGACAACAAAAAACTCACGTAGATAACTCTTACCACCCGTCGCGTTGGGGCAAACTTTGCGGGTTTCATTAATGGATAGGCAGCGATGCTGGACCTTTTGGCTCGACCACGGTAGGGGAGAGCTAAATACCTGATTAGATACTACGTGAAAAGGGAGTGGTGGCTTGGTGAAGTAAACTTGCAAGCGAACTGCCTCGGCGGCAGGCAACACTCGATCATCTTCGCTGACATCAGAGCTGCGCTGTACTCCCCCTCCCCAGGACCGTGCCGTTTTGTCGGGCTGTAGTCTCTGCGACCGGCTCCTTTGACGACGGAAGTCGCCATACCTGCTGCATCGCCCCGGGATCCCTATTTTTGTTGTTGTTGTCCGAAGCCAGAGCTTGATCGCATAACTGCTAATGTCGTACAGTGTGACGGTGCAGCGTGTCCGATATGGCAAGGTCTCGAGCGCCAGCAGCAGTGGTCCGGTATCCGGCCGAGTAGGTTTTCTGAATCGCCGAGGCTGGGTTTGGGACAGTTGTACCAGGACAGAGGATCGCTTCTCTCGGTTGTTCGTGCCGCGGATTCGGACACGCTCTGGCGGAACTGGTATGGGGTGGAGGGTGTCCATAAGCGGGTGTATGGGTAGGGCTTGAATTGGGGAGTAGGAGCGCGGTGATAGGTGCGCTGGCATGGTTGTAAGACGTTCGAGGCGAGTGATATGTGTTGGTTCGCGTGTTTTGTCTGTAAGCGTGTGTTTTGATTTTGTGCAAATTTGTGCGGTGTGGTAATTTGTAAGAGCCCCTATAGCTCAGTGGTAGAGCACCCGCTTAGTAAGCGGAAGGTCGGTAGTTCAATCCTGCCTGGGGGCAACTTCCTTGCAATCGTTTCACGTTGGTGCGAGTGTCGCTTGTGTCGATCGTGTGCGAGGCGTGTTTCGCGCCCTCTTTGCTCTTTTCAGGTGTTTCACCGACTTCCACAGCGCCCATATTGAACCTTCTCCACGTCGCGGACGATGCCACCCGCCTCTGAGCGAGCCACCGTAGCGTCACCATCCACCAGCATTCTACAGACGGCCTCATGCCGTTGCTCAACGTCGCCATTTCAAGCACTCGACTGTATCAGGAATCGATCCAGTGACCACTGATATCGGCCCGAAATCGAGCCGAACTATGCCCGACGGGCTCAAGTAGCCTACCGTTTCCGATTGACTGCCTACCGAACTATACCCGACAACAAAAAACTCACGTAGATAACTCTTACCACCCGTCGCGTTGGGGCAAACTTTGCGGGGTTCATTAATGGATAGGCAGCGATGCTGGACCTTTTGGCTCGACCACGGTAGGGGAGAGCTAAATACCTGATTAGATACTACGTGAAAAGGGAGTGGTGGCTTGGCGAAGTAAACTTGCAAGCGAACTGCCTCGGCGGCAGGCAACACTCGATCATCTTCGCTGACATCAGAGCTGCGCTGTACTCCCCCACCCCAGGACCGTGCCGTTTTGTCGGGCTGTAGTCTCTGCGACCGGCTCCTTTGACGACGGAAGTCACCATACCTGCTGCATCGCCCCGGGATCCCTATTTTTTTGTTGTTGTCCGAAACCAGAGCTTGATCGCATAACTGCTAATGTCGTACAGTGTGACGGTGCAGCGTGTCCGATATGGCAAGGTCTCGAGCGCCAGCAGCAGTGGTCCGGTATCCGGCCGAGTAGGTTTTCTGAATCGCCGAGGCTGGGTTTGGGACAGTTGTACCAGGACAGAGGATCGCTTCTCTCGGTTGTTCGTGCCGCGGATTCGGACACGCTCTGGCGGAACTGGTATGGGGTGGAGGGTGTCCATAAGCGGGTGTATGGGTAGGGCTTGAATTGGGGAGTAGGAGCGCGGTGATAGGTGCGCTGGCATGGTTGTAAGACGTTCGAGGCGAGTGATATGTGTTGGTTCGCGTGTTTTGTCTGTAAGCGTGTGTTTTGATTTTGTGCAAATTTGTGCGGTGTGGTAATTTGTAAGAGCCCCTATAGCTCAGTGGTAGAGCACCCGCTTAGTAAGCGGAAGGTCGGTAGTTCAATCCTGCCTGGGGGCAACTTCCTTGCAATCGTTTCACGTTGGTGCGAGTGTCGCTTGTGTCGATCGTGTGCGAGGCGTGTTTCGCGCCCTCTTTGCTCTTTTCAGGTGTTTCACCGACTTCCACAGCGCCCATATTGAACCTTCTCCACGTCGCGGACGATGCCACCCGCCTCTGAGCGAGCCACCGTAGCGTCACCATCCACCAGCATTCTACAGACGGCCTCATGCCGTTGCTCAACGTCGCCATTTCAAGCACTCGACTGTATCAGGAATCGATCCAGTGACCACGACTCACTGATATCGGCCCGAAATCGAGCCGAACTATGCCCGACGGGCTCAAGTAGCCTACCGTTTCCGATTGACTGCCTACCGAACTATACCCGACAACAAAAACTCACGTAGATAACTCTTACCACCCGTCGCGTTGGGGCAAACTTTGCGGGTTTCATTAATGGATAGGCGGCGATGCTGGACCTTTTGGCTCGACCACGGTAGGGGAGAGCTAAATACCTGATTAGATACTACGTGAAAAGGGAGTGGTGGCTTGGTGAAGTAAACTTGCAAGCGAACTGCCTCGGCGGCAGGCAACACTCGATCATCTTCGCTGACATCAGAGCTGCGCTGTACTCCCCCTCCCCAGGACCGTGCCGTTTTGTCGGGCTGTAGTCTCTGCGACCGGCTCCTTTGACGACGGAAGTCACCATACCTGCTGCATCGCCCCGGGATCCCTATTTTTGTTGTTGTTGTCCGAAGCCAGAGCTTGATCGCATAACTGCTAATGTCGTACAGTGTGACGGTGCAGCGTGTCCGATATGGCAAGGTCTCGAGCGCCAGCAGCAGTGGTCCGGTATCCGGCCGAGTAGGTTTTCTGAATCGCCGAGGCTGGGTTTGGGACAGTTGTACCAGGACAGAGGATCGCTTCTCTCGGTTGTTCGTGCCGCGGATTCGGACACGCTCTGGCGGAACTGGTATGGGGTGGAGGGTGTCCATAAGCGGGTGTATGGGTAGGGCTTGAATTGGGGAGTAGGAGCGCGGTGATAGGTGCGCTGGCATGGTTGTAAGACGTTCGAGGCGAGTGATATGTGTTGGTTCGCGTGTTTTGTCTGTAAGCGTGTGTTTTGATTTTGTGCAAATTTGTGCGGTGTGGTAATTTGTAAGAGCCCCTATAGCTCAGTGGTAGAGCACCCGCTTAGTAAGCGGAAGGTCGGTAGTTCAATCCTGCCTGGGGGCAACTTCCTTGCAATCGTTTCACGTTGGTGCGAGTGTCGCTTGTGTCGATCGTGTGCGAGGCGTGTTTCGCGCCCTCTTTGCTCTTTTCACGTGTTTCACCGACTTCCACAGCGCCCATATTGAACCTTCTCCACGTCGCGGACGATGCCACCCGCCTCTGAGCGAGCCACCGTAGCGTCACCATCCACCAGCATTCTACAGACGGCCTCATGCCGTTGCTCAACGTCGCCATTTCAAGCACTCGACTGTATCAGGAATCGATCCAGTGACCACGACTCACTGATATCGGCCCGAAATCGAGCCGAACTATGCCCGACGGGCTCAAGTAGCCTACCGTTTCCGATTGACTGCCTACCGAACTATACCCGACAACAAAAAACTCACGTAGATAACTCTTACCACCCGTCGCGTTGGGGCAAACTTTGCGGGTTTCATTAATGGATAGGCAGCGATGCTGGACCTTTTGGCTCGACCACGGTAGGGGAGAGCTAAATACCTGATTAGATACTACGTGAAAAGGGAGTGGTGGCTTGGTGAAGTAAACTTGCAAGCGAACTGCCTCGGCGGCAGGCAACACTCGATCATCTTCGCTGACATCAGAGCTGCGCTGTACTCCCCTCCCCAGGACCGTGCCGTTTTGTCGGGCTGTAGTCTCTGCGACCGGCTCCTTTGACGACGGAAGTCGCCATACCTGCTGCATCGCCCCGGGATCCCTATTTTTGTTGTTGTTGTCCGAAGCCAGAGCTTGATCGCATAACTGCTAATGTCGTACAGTGTGACGGTGCAGCGTGTCCGATATGGCAAGGTCTCGAGCGCCAGCAGCAGTGGTCCGGTATCCGGCCGAGTAGGTTTTCTGAATCGCCGAGGCTGGGTTTGGGACAGTTGTACCAGGACAGAGGATCGCTTCTCTCGGTTGTTCGTGCCGCGGATTCGGACACGCTCTGGCGGAACTGGTATGGGGTGGAGGGTGTCCATAAGCGGGTGTATGGGTAGGGCTTGAATTGGGGAGTAGGAGCGCGGTGATAGGTGCGCTGGCATGGTTGTAAGACGTTCGAGGCGAGTGATATGTGTTGGTTCGCGTGTTTTGTCTGTAAGCGTGTGTTTTGATTTTGTGCAAATTTGTGCGGTGTGGTAATTTGTAAGAGCCCCTATAGCTCAGTGGTAGAGCACCCGCTTAGTAAGCGGAAGGTCGGTAGTTCAATCCTGCCTGGGGGCAACTTCCTTGCAATCGTTTCACGTTGGTGCGAGTGTCGCTTGTGTCGATCGTGTGCGAGGCGTGTTTCGCGCCCTCTTTGCTCTTTTCACGTGTTTCACCGACTTCCACAGCGCCCATATTGAACCTTCTCCACGTCGCGGACGATGCCACCCGCCTCTGAGCGAGCCACCGTAGCGTCACCATCCACCAGCATTCTACAGACGGCCTCATGCCGTTGCTCAACGTCGCCATTTCAAGCACTCGACTGTATCAGGAATCGATCCAGTGACCACGACTCACTGATATCGGCCCGAAATCGAGCCGAACTATGCCCGACGGGCTCAAGTAGCCTACCGTTTCCGATTGACTGCCTACCGAACTATACCCGACAACAAAAAACTCACGTAGATAACTCTTACCACCCGACGCGTTGGGGCAAACTTTGCGGGTTTCATTAGTGGATAGGCAGCGATGCTGGACCTTTTGGCTCGACCACGGTAGGGGAGAGCTAAATACCTGATTAGATACTACGTGAAAAGGGAGTGGTGGCTTGGTGAAGTAAACTTGCAAGCGAACTGCCTCGGCGGCAGGCAACACTCGATCATCTTCGCTGACATCAGAGCTGCGCTGTACTCCCCCTCCCCAGGACCGTGCCGTTTTGTCGGGCTGTAGTCTCTGCGACCGGCTCCTTTGACGACGGAAGTCGCCATACCTGCTGCATCGCCCCGGGATCCCTATTTTTGTTGTTGTTGTCCGAAGCCAGAGCTTGATCGCATAACTGCTAATGTCGTACAGTGTGACGGTGCAGCGTGTCCGATATGGCAAGGTCTCGAGCGCCAGCAGCAGTGGTCCGGTATCCGGCCGAGTAGGTTTTCTGAATCGCCGAGGCTGGGTTTGGGACAGTTGTACCAGGACAGAGGATCGCTTCTCTCGGTTGTTCGTGCCGCGGATTCGGACACGCTCTGGCGGAACTGGTATGGGGTGGAGGGTGTCCATAAGCGGGTGTATGGGTAGGGCTTGAATTGGGGAGTAGGAGCGCGGTGATAGGTGCGCTGGCATGGTTGTAAGACGTTCGAGGCGAGTGATATGTGTTGGTTCGCGTGTTTTGTCTGTAAGCGTGTGTTTTGATTTTGTGCAAATTTGTGCGGTGTGGTAATTTGTAAGAGCCCCTATAGCTCAGTGGTAGAGCACCCGCTTAGTAAGCGGAAGGTCGGTAGTTCAATCCTGCCTGGGGGCAACTTCCTTGCAATCGTTTCACGTTGGTGCGAGTGTCGCTTGTGTCGATCGTGTGCGAGGCGTGTTTCGCGCCCTCTTTGCTCTTTTCACGTGTTTCACCGACTTCCACAGCGCCCATATTGAACCTTCTCCACGTCGCGGACGATGCCACCCGCCTCTGAGCGAGCCACCGTAGCGTCACCATCCACCAGCATTCTACAGACGGCCTCATGCCGTTGCTCAACGTCGCCATTTCAAGCACTCGACTGTATCAGGAATCGATCCAGTGACCACGACTCACTGATATCGGCCCGAAATCGAGCCGAACTATGCCCGACGGGCTCAAGTAGCCTACCGTTTCCGATTGACTGCCTACCGAACTATACCCGACAACAAAAAACTCACGTAGATAACTCTTACCACCCGACGCGTTGGGGCAAACTTTGCGGGTTTCAATAGTGGATAGACAGCGATGCTGGACCTTTTGGCTCGACCACGGTAGGGGAGAGCTAAATACCTGATTAGATACTACGTGAAAAGGGAGTGGTGGCTTGGTGAAGTAAACTTGCAAACGAACTGCCTCGGCGGCAGGCAACACTCGATCATCTTCGCTGACATCAGAGCTGCGCTGTACTCCCCCTCCCCAGGACCGTGCCGTTTTGTCGGGCTGTAGTCTCTGCGACCGGCTCCTTTGACGACGGAAGTCGCCATACCTGCTGCATCGCCCCGGGATCCCTATTTTTTTGTTGTTGTCCGAAACCAGAGCTTGATCGCATAACTGCTAATGTCGTACAGTGTGACGGTGCAGCGTGTCCGATATGGCAAGGTCTCGAGCGCCAGCAGCAGTGGTCCGGTATCCGGCCGAGTAGGTTTTCTGAATCGCCGAGGCTGGGTTTGGGACAGTTGTACCAGGACAGAGGATCGCTTCTCTCGGTTGTTCGTGCCGCGGATTCGGACACGCTCTGGCGGAACTGGTATGGGGTGGAGGGTGTCCATAAGCGGGTGTATGGGTAGGGCTTGAATTGGGGAGTAGGAGCGCGGTGATAGGTGCGCTGGCATGGTTGTAAGACGTTCGAGGCGAGTGATATGTGTTGGTTCGCGTGTTTTGTCTGTAAGCGTGTGTTTTGATTTTGTGCAAATTTGTGCGGTGTGGTAATTTGTAAGAGCCCCTATAGCTCAGTGGTAGAGCACCCGCTTAGTAAGCGGAAGGTCGGTAGTTCAATCCTGCCTGGGGGCAACTTCCTTGCAATCGTTTCACGTTGGTGCGAGTGTCGCTTGTGTCGATCGTGTGCGAGGCGTGTTTCGCGCCCTCTTTGCTCTTTTCACGTGTTTCACCGACTTCCACAGCGCCCATATTGAACCTTCTCCACGTCGCGGACGATGCCACCCGCCTCTGAGCGAGCCACCGTAGCGTCACCATCCACCAGCATTCTACAGACGGCCTCATGCCGTTGCTCAACGTCGCCATTTCAAGCACTCGACTGTATCAGGAATCGATCCAGTGACCACGACTCACTGATATCGGCCCGAAATCGAGCCGAACTATGCCCGACGGGCTCAAGTAGCCTACCGTTTCCGATTGACTGCCTACCGAACTATACCCGACAACAAAAAACTCACGTAGATAACTCTTACCACCCGACGCGTTGGGGCAAACTTTGCGGGTTTCAATAGTGGATAGACAGCGATGCTGGACCTTTTGGCTCGACCACGGTAGGGGAGAGCTAAATACCTGATTAGATACTACGTGAAAAGGGAGTGGTGGCTTGGTGAAGTAAACTTGCAAACGAACTGCCTCGGCGGCAGGCAACACTCGATCATCTTCGCTGACATCAGAGCTGCGCTGTACTCCCCCTCCCCAGGACCGTGCCGTTTTGTCGGGCTGTAGTCTCTGCGACCGGCTCCTTTGACGACGGAAGTCGCCATACCTGCTGCATCGCCCCGGGATCCCTATTTTTTTGTTGTTGTCCGAAACCAGAGCTTGATCGCATAACTGCTAATGTCGTACAGTGTGACGGTGCAGCGTGTCCGATATGGCAAGGTCTCGAGCGCCAGCAGCAGTGGTCCGGTATCCGGCCGAGTAGGTTTTCTGAATCGCCGAGGCTGGGTTTGGGACAGTTGTACCAGGACAGAGGATCGCTTCTCTCGGTTGTTCGTGCCGCGGATTCGGACACGCTCTGGCGGAACTGGTATGGGGTGGAGGGTGTCCATAAGCGGGTGTATGGGTAGGGCTTGAATTGGGGAGTAGGAGCGCGGTGATAGGTGCGCTGGCATGGTTGTAAGACGTTCGAGGCGAGTGATATGTGTTGGTTCGCGTGTTTTGTCTGTAAGCGTGTGTTTTGATTTTGTGCAAATTTGTGCGGTGTGGTAATTTGTAAGAGCCCCTATAGCTCAGTGGTAGAGCACCCGCTTAGTAAGCGGAAGGTCGGTAGTTCAATCCTGCCTGGGGGCAACTTCCTTGCAATCGTTTCACGTTGGTGCGAGTGTCGCTTGTGTCGCTTGTGTCGATCGTGTGCGAGGCGTGTTTCGCGCCCTCTTTGCTCTTTTCACGTGTTTCACCGACTTCCACAGCGCCCATATTGAACCTTCTCCACGTCGCGGACGATGCCACCCGCCTCTGAGCGAGCCACCGTAGCGTCACCATCCACCAGCATTCTACAGACGGCCTCATGCCGTTGCTCAACGTCGCCGTTTCAAGCACTCGACTGTATCAGGAATCGATCCAGTGACCATTGATATCGGCCCGAAATCGAGCCGAACTATGCCCGACGGGCTCAAGTAGCCTACCGTTTCCGATTGACTGCCTACCGAACTATACCCGACAACAAAAAACTCACGTAGATAACTCTTACCACCCGTCGCGTTGGGGCAAACTTTGCGGGTTTCATTAATGGATAGGCAGCGATGCTGGACCTTGGCTCGACCACGGTAGGGGAGAGCTAAATACCTGATTAGATACTACGTGAAAAGGGAGTGGTGGCTTGGTGAAGTAAACTTGCAAGCGAACTGCCTCGGCGGCAGGCAACACTCGATCATCTTCGCTGACATCAGAGCTGCGCTGTACTCCCCCTCCCCAGGACCGTGCCGTTTTGTCGGGCTGTAGTCTCTGCGACCGGCTCCTTTGACGACGGAAGTCGCCATACCTGCTGCATCGCCCCGGGATCCCTATTTTTTGTTGTTGTTGTCCGAAGCCAGAGCTTGATCGCATAACTGCTAATGTCGTACAGTGTGACGGTGCAGCGTGTCCGATATGGCAAGGTCTCGAGCGCCAGCAGCAGTGGTCCGGTATCCGGCCGAGTAGGTTTTCTGAATCGCCGAGGCTGGGTTTGGGACAGTTGTACCAGGACAGAGGATCGCTTCTCTCGGTTGTTCGTGCCGCGGATTCGGACACGCTCTGGCGGAACTGGTATGGGGTGGAGGGTGTCCATAAGCGGGTGTATGGGTAGGGCTTGAATTGGGGAGTAGGAGCGCGGTGATAGGTGCGCTGGCATGGTTGTAAGACGTTCGAGGCGAGTGATATGTGTTGGTTCGCGTGTTTTGTCTGTAAGCGTGTGTTTTGATTTTGTGCAAATTTGTGCGGTGTGGTAATTTGTAAGAGCCCCTATAGATCAGTGGTAGAGCACCCGCTTAGTAAGCGGAAGGTCGGTAGTTCAATCCTGCCTGGGGGCAACTTCCTTGCAATCGTTTCACGTTGGTGCGAGTGTCGCTTGTGTCGATCGTGTGCGAGGCGTGTTTCGCGCCCTCTTTGCTCTTTTCACGTGTTTCACCGACTTCCACAGCGCCCATATTGAACCTTCTCCACGTCGCGGACGATGCCACCCGCCTCTGAGCGAGCCACCGTAGCGTCACCATCCACCAGCATTCTACAGACGGCCTCATGCCGTTGCTCAACGTCGCCGTTTCAAGCACTCGACTGTATCAGGAATCGATCCAGTGACCATTGATATCGGCCCGAAATCGAGCCGAACTATGCCCGACGGGCTCAAGTAGCCTACCGTTTCCGATTGACTGCCTACCGAACTATACCCGACAACAAAAAACTCACGTAGATAACTCTTACCACCCGTCGCGTTGGGGCAAACTTTGCGGGTTTCATTAATGGATAGGCAGCGATGCTGGACCTTTTGGCTCGACCACGGTAGGGGAGAGCTAAATACCTGATTAGATACTACGTGAAAAGGGAGTGGTGGCTTGGTGAAGTAAACTTGCAAGCGAACTGCCTCGGCGGCAGGCAACACTCGATCATCTTCGCTGACATCAGAGCTGCGCTGTACTCCCCCTCCCCAGGACCGTGCCGTTTTGTCGGGCTGTAGTCTCTGCGACCGGCTCCTTTGACGACGGAAGTCGCCATACCTGCTGCATCGCCCCGGGATCCCTATTTTTTGTTGTTGTTGTCCGAAGCCAGAGCTTGATCGCATAACTGCTAATGTCGTACAGTGTGACGGTGCAGCGTGTCCGATATGGCAAGGTCTCGAGCGCCAGCAGCAGTGGTCCGGTATCCGGCCGAGTAGGTTTTCTGAATCGCCGAGGCTGGGTTTGGGACAGTTGTACCAGGACAGAGGATCGCTTCTCTCGGTTGTTCGTGCCGCGGATTCGGACACGCTCTGGCGGAACTGGTATGGGGTGGAGGGTGTCCATAAGCGGGTGTATGGGTAGGGCTTGAATTGGGGAGTAGGAGCGCGGTGATAGGTGCGCTGGCATGGTTGTAAGACGTTCGAGGCGAGTGATATGTGTTGGTTCGCGTGTTTTGTCTGTAAGCGTGTGTTTTGATTTTGTGCAAATTTGTGCGGTGTGGTAATTTGTAAGAGCCCCTATAGATCAGTGGTAGAGCACCCGCTTAGTAAGCGGAAGGTCGGTAGTTCAATCCTGCCTGGGGGCAACTTCCTTGCAATCGTTTCACGTTGGTGCGAGTGTCGCTTGTGTCGATCGTGTGCGAGGCGTGTTTCGCGCCCTCTTTGCTCTTTTCACGTGTTTCACCGACTTCCACAGCGCCCATATTGAACCTTCTCCACGTCGCGGACGATGCCACCCGCCTCTGAGCGAGCCACCGTAGCGTCACCATCCACCAGCATTCTACAGACGGCCTCATGCCGTTGCTCAACGTCGCCGTTTCAAGCACTCGACTGTATCAGGAATCGATCCAGTGACCATTGATATCGGCCCGAAATCGAGCCGAACTATGCCCGACGGGCTCAAGTAGCCTACCGTTTCCGATTGACTGCCTACCGAACTATACCCGACAACAAAAACTCACGTAGATAACTCTTACCACCCGTCGCGTTGGGGCAAACTTTGCGGGTTTCATTAATGGATAGGCAGCGATGCTGGACCTTTTGGCTCGACCACGGTAGGGGAGAGCTAAATACCTGATTAGATACTACGTGAAAAGGGAGTGGTGGCTTGGTGAAGTAAACTTGCAAGCGAACTGCCTCGGCGGCAGGCAACACTCGATCATCTTCGCTGACATCAGAGCTGCGCTGTACTCCCCCTCCCCAGGACCGTGCCGTTTTGTCGGGCTGTAGTCTCTGCGACCGGCTCCTTTGACGACGGAAGTCGCCATACCTGCTGCATCGCCCCGGGATCCCTATTTTTTGTTGTTGTTGTCCGAAGCCAGAGCTTGATCGCATAACTGCTAATGTCGTACAGTGTGACGGTGCAGCGTGTCCGATATGGCAAGGTCTCGAGCGCCAGCAGCAGTGGTCCGGTATCCGGCCGAGTAGGTTTTCTGAATCGCCGAGGCTGGGTTTGGGACAGTTGTACCAGGACAGAGGATCGCTTCTCTCGGTTGTTCGTGCCGCGGATTCGGACACGCTCTGGCGGAACTGGTATGGGGTGGAGGGTGTCCATAAGCGGGTGTATGGGTAGGGCTTGAATTGGGGAGTAGGAGCGCGGTGATAGGTGCGCTGGCATGGTTGTAAGACGTTCGAGGCGAGTGATATGTGTTGGTTCGCGTGTTTTGTCTGTAAGCGTGTGTTTTGATTTTGTGCAAATTTGTGCGGTGTGGTAATTTGTAAGAGCCCCTATAGCTCAGTGGTAGAGCACCCGCTTAGTAAGCGGAAGGTCGGTAGTTCAATCCTGCCTGGGGGCAACTTCCTTGCAATCGTTTCACGTTGGTGCGAGTGTCGCTTGTGTCGATCGTGTGCGAGGCGTGTTTCGCGCCCTCTTTGCTCTTTTCAGGTGTTTCACCGACTTCCACAGCGCCCATATTGAACCTTCTCCACGTCGCGGACGATGCCACCCGCCTCTGAGCGAGCCACCGTAGCGTCACCATCCACCAGCATTCTACAGACGGCCTCATGCCGTTGCTCAACGTCGCCGTTTCAAGCACTCGACTGTATCAGGAATCGATCCAGTGACCATTGATATCGGCCCGAAATCGAGCCGAACTATGCCCGACGGGCTCAAGTAGCCTACCGTTTCCGATTGACTGCCTACCGAACTATACCCGACAACAAAAAACTCACGTAGATAACTCTTACCACCCGTCGCGTTGGGGCAAACTTTGCGGGTTTCATTAGTGGATAGGCAGCGATGCTGGACCTTGGCTCGACCACGGTAGGGGAGAGCTAAATACCTGATTAGATACTACGTGAAAAGGGAGTGGTGGCTTGGTGAAGTAAACTTGCAAACGAACTGCCTCGGCGGCAGGCAACACTCGATCATCTTCGCTGACATCAGAGCTGCGCTGTACTCCCCCTCCCCAGGACCGTGCCGCTTTGTCGGGCTGTAGTCTCTGCGACCGGCTCCTTTGACGACGGAAGTCGCCATACCTGCTGCATCGCCCCGGGATCCCTATTTTTTTTGTTGTTGTCCGAAACCAGAGCTTGATCGCATAACTGCTAATGTCGTACAGTGTGACGGTGCAGCGTGTCCGATATGGCAAGGTCTCGAGCGCCAGCAGCAGTGGTCCGGTATCCGGCCGAGTAGGTTTTCTGAATCGCCGAGGCTGGGTTTGGGACAGTTGTACCAGGACAGAGGATCGCTTCTCTCGGTTGTTCGTGCCGCGGATTCGGACACGCTCTGGCGGAACTGGTATGGGGTGGAGGGTGTCCATAAGCGGGTGTATGGGTAGGGCTTGAATTGGGGAGTAGGAGCGCGGTGATAGGTGCGCTGGCATGGTTGTAAGACGTTCGAGGCGAGTGATATGTGTTGGTTCGCGTGTTTTGTCTGTAAGCGTGTGTTTTGATTTTGTGCAAATTTGTGCGGTGTGGTAATTTGTAAGAGCCCCTATAGCTCAGTGGTAGAGCACCCGCTTAGTAAGCGGAAGGTCGGTAGTTCAATCCTGCCTGGGGGCAACTTCCTTGCAATCGTTTCACGTTGGTGCGAGTGTCGCTTGTGTCGCTTGTGTCGATCGTGTGCGAGGCGTGTTTCGCGCCCTCTTTGCTCTTTTCAGGTGTTTCACCGACTTCCACAGCGCCCATATTGAACCTTCTCCACGTCGCGGACGATGCCACCCGCCTCTGAGCGAGCCACCGTAGCGTCACCATCCACCAGCATTCTACAGACGGCCTCATGCCGTTGCTCAACGTCGCCATTTCAAGCACTCGACTGTATCAGGAATCGATCCAGTGACCACGACTCACTGATATCGGCCCGAAATCGAGCCGAACTATGCCCGACGGGCTCAAGTAGCCTACCGTTTCCGATTGACTGCCTACCGAACTATACCCGACAACAAAAAACTCACGTAGATAACTCTTACCACCCGTCGCGTTGGGGCAAACTTTGCGGGTTTCATTAATGGATAGGCAGCGATGCTGGACCTTTTGGCTCGACCACGGTAGGGGAGAGCTAAATACCTGATTAGATACTACGTGAAAAGGGAGTGGTGGCTTGGTGAAGTAAACTTGCAAGCGAACTGCCTCGGCGGCAGGCAACACTCGATCATCTTCGCTGACATCAGAGCTGCGCTGTACTCCCCCTCCCCAGGACCGTGCCGTTTTGTCGGGCTGTAGTCTCTGCGACCGGCTCCTTTGACGACGGAAGTCGCCATACCTGCTGCATCGCCCCGGGATCCCTATTTTTTGTTGTTGTTGTCCGAAACCAGAGCTTGATCGCATAACTGCTAATGTCGTACAGTGTGACGGTGCAGCATGTACGATATGGCAAGGTCTCGAGCGCCAGCAGCAGTGGTCCGGTATCCGGCCGAGTAGGTTTTCTGAATCGCCGAGGCTGGGTTTGGGACAGTTGTACCAGGACAGAGGATCGCTTCTCTCGGTTGTTCGTGCCGCGGATTCGGACACGCTCTGGCGGAACTGGTATGGGGTGGAGGGTGTCCATAAGCGGGTGTATGGGTAGGGCTTGAATTGGGGAGTAGGAGCGCGGTGATAGGTGCGCTGGCATGGTTGTAAGACGTTCGAGGCGAGTGATATGTGTTGGTTCGCGTGTTTTGTCTGTAAGCGTGTGTTTTGATTTTGTGCAAATTTGTGCGGTGTGGTAATTTGTAAGAGCCCCTATAGCTCAGTGGTAGAGCACCCGCTTAGTAAGCGGAAGGTCGGTAGTTCAATCCTGCCTGGGGGCAACTTCCTTGCAATCGTTTCACGTTGGTGCGAGTGTCGCTTGTGTCGCTTGTGTCGATCGTGTGCGAGGCGTGTTTCGCGCCCTCTTTGCTCTATTCACGTGTTTCACCGACTTCCACAGCGCCCATATTGAACCTTCTCCACGTCGCGGACGATGCCACCCGCCTCTGAGCGAGCCACCGTAGCGTCACCATCCACCAGCATTCTACAGACGGCCTCATGCCGTTGCTCAACGTCGCCATTTCAAGCACTCGACTGTATCAGGAATCGATCCAGTGACCACGACTCACTGATATCGGCCCGAAATCGAGCCGAACTATGCCCGACGGGCTCAAGTAGCCTACCGTTTCCGATTGACTGCCTACCGAACTATACCCGACAACAAAAACTCACGTAGATAACTCTTACCACCCGTCGCGTTGGGGCAAACTTTGCGGGTTTCATTAATGGATAGGCGGCGATGCTGGACCTTTTGGCTCGACCACGGTAGGGGAGAGCTAAATACCTGATTAGATACTACGTGAAAAGGGAGTGGTGGCTTGGTGAAGTAAACTTGCAAGCGAACTGCCTCGGCGGCAGGCAACACTCGATCATCTTCGCTGACATCAGAGCTGCGCTGTACTCCCCCTCCCCAGGACCGTGCCGTTTTGTCGGGCTGTAGTCTCTGCGACCGGCTCCTTTGACGACGGAAGTCGCCATACCTGCTGCATCGCCCCGGGATCCCTATTTTTTGTTGTTGTTGTCCGAAACCAGAGCTTGATCGCATAACTGCTAATGTCGTACAGTGTGACGGTGCAGCATGTACGATATGGCAAGGTCTCGAGCGCCAGCAGCAGTGGTCCGGTATCCGGCCGAGTAGGTTTTCTGAATCGCCGAGGCTGGGTTTGGGACAGTTGTACCAGGACAGAGGATCGCTTCTCTCGGTTGTTCGTGCCGCGGATTCGGACACGCTCTGGCGGAACTGGTATGGGGTGGAGGGTGTCCATAAGCGGGTGTATGGGTAGGGCTTGAATTGGGGAGTAGGAGCGCGGTGATAGGTGCGCTGGCATGGTTGTAAGACGTTCGAGGCGAGTGATATGTGTTGGTTCGCGTGTTTTGTCTGTAAGCGTGTGTTTTGATTTTGTGCAAATTTGTGCGGTGTGGTAATTTGTAAGAGCCCCTATAGCTCAGTGGTAGAGCACCCGCTTAGTAAGCGGAAGGTCGGTAGTTCAATCCTGCCTGGGGGCAACTTCCTTGCAATCGTTTCACGTTGGTGCGAGTGTCGCTTGTGTCGCTTGTGTCGATCGTGTGCGAGGCGTGTTTCGCGCCCTCTTTGCTCTTTTCACGTGTTTCACCGACTTCCACAGCGCCCATATTGAACCTTCTCCACGTCGCGGACGATGCCACCCGCCTCTGAGCGAGCCACCGTAGCGTCACCATCCACCAGCATTCTACAGACGGCCTCATGCCGTTGCTCAACGTCGCCATTTCAAGCACTCGACTGTATCAGGAATCGATCCAGTGACCACGACTCACTGATATCGGCCCGAAATCGAGCCGAACTATGCCCGACGGGCTCAAGTAGCCTACCGTTTCCGATTGACTGCCTACCGAACTATACCCGACAACAAAAAACTCACGTAGATAACTCTTACCACCCGACGCGTTGGGGCAAACTTTGCGGGTTTCATTAGTGGATAGGCAGCGATGCTGGACCTTTTGGCTCGACCACGGTAGGGGAGAGCTAAATACCTGATTAGATACTACGTGAAAAGGGAGTGGTGGCTTGGTGAAGTAAACTTGCAAGCGAACTGCCTCGGCGGCAGGCAACACTCGATCATCTTCGCTGACATCAGAGCTGCGCTGTACTCCCCCTCCCCAGGACCGTGCCGTTTTGTCGGGCTGTAGTCTCTGCGACCGGCTCCTTTGACGACGGAAGTCGCCATACCTGCTGCATCGCCCCGGGATCCCTATTTTTTGTTGTTGTTGTCCGAAACCAGAGCTTGATCGCATAACTGCTAATGTCGTACAGTGTGACGGTGCAGCATGTACGATATGGCAAGGTCTCGAGCGCCAGCAGCAGTGGTCCGGTATCCGGCCGAGTAGGTTTTCTGAATCGCCGAGGCTGGGTTTGGGACAGTTGTACCAGGACAGAGGATCGCTTCTCTCGGTTGTTCGTGCCGCGGATTCGGACACGCTCTGGCGGAACTGGTATGGGGTGGAGGGTGTCCATAAGCGGGTGTATGGGTAGGGCTTGAATTGGGGAGTAGGAGCGCGGTGATAGGTGCGCTGGCATGGTTGTAAGACGTTCGAGGCGAGTGATATGTGTTGGTTCGCGTGTTTTGTCTGTAAGCGTGTGTTTTGATTTTGTGCAAATTTGTGCGGTGTGGTAATTTGTAAGAGCCCCTATAGCTCAGTGGTAGAGCACCCGCTTAGTAAGCGGAAGGTCGGTAGTTCAATCCTGCCTGGGGGCAACTTCCTTGCAATCGTTTCACGTTGGTGCGAGTGTCGCTTGTGTCGCTTGTGTCGATCGTGTGCGAGGCGTGTTTCGCGCCCTCTTTGCTCTTTTCACGTGTTTCACCGACTTCCACAGCGCCCATATTGAACCTTCTCCACGTCGCGGACGATGCCACCCGCCTCTGAGCGAGCCACCGTAGCGTCACCATCCACCAGCATTCTACAGACGGCCTCATGCCGTTGCTCAACGTCGCCATTTCAAGCACTCGACTGTATCAGGAATCGATCCAGTGACCACGACTCACTGATATCGGCCCGAAATCGAGCCGAACTATGCCCGACGGGCTCAAGTAGCCTACCGTTTCCGATTGACTGCCTACCGAACTATACCCGACAACAAAAAAATCACGTAGATAACTCTTACCACCCGTCGCGTTGGGGCAAACTTTGCGGGTTTCATTAATGGATAGGCAGCGATGCTGGACCTTTTGGCTCGACCACGGTAGGGGAGAGCTAAATACCTGATTAGATACTACGTGAAAAGGGAGTGGTGGCTTGGTGAAGTAAACTTGCAAGCGAACTGCCTCGGCGGCAGGCAACACTCGATCATCTTCGCTGACATCAGAGCTGCGCTGTACTCCCCCTCCCCAGGACCGTGCCGCTTTGTCGGGCTGTAGTCTCTGCGACCGGCTCCTTTGACGACGGAAGTCGCCATACCTGCTGCATCGCCCCGGGATCCCTATTTTTTGTTGTTGTTGTCCGAAACCAGAGCTTGATCGCATAACTGCTAATGTCGTACAGTGTGACGGTGCAGCATGTACGATATGGCAAGGTCTCGAGCGCCAGCAGCAGTGGTCCGGTATCCGGCCGAGTAGGTTTTCTGAATCGCCGAGGCTGGGTTTGGGACAGTTGTACCAGGACAGAGGATCGCTTCTCTCGGTTGTTCGTGCCGCGGATTCGGACACGCTCTGGCGGAACTGGTATGGGGTGGAGGGTGTCCATAAGCGGGTGTATGGGTAGGGCTTGAATTGGGGAGTAGGAGCGCGGTGATAGGTGCGCTGGCATGGTTGTAAGACGTTCGAGGCGAGTGATATGTGTTGGTTCGCGTGTTTTGTCTGTAAGCGTGTGTTTTGATTTTGTGCAAATTTGTGCGGTGTGGTAATTTGTAAGAGCCCCTATAGCTCAGTGGTAGAGCACCCGCTTAGTAAGCGGAAGGTCGGTAGTTCAATCCTGCCTGGGGGCAACTTCCTTGCAATCGTTTCACGTTGGTGCGAGTGTCGCTTGTGTCGATCGTGTGCGAGGCGTGTTTCGCGCCCTCTTTGCTCTTTTCAGGTGTTTCACCGACTTCCACAGCGCCCATATTGAACCTTCTCCACGTCGCGGACGATGCCACCCGCCTCTGAGCGAGCCACCGTAGCGTCACCATCCACCAGCATTCTACAGACGGCCTCATGCCGTTGCTCAACGTCGCCATTTCAAGCACTCGACTGTATCAGGAATCGATCCAGTGACCACGACTCACTGATATCGGCCCGAAATCGAGCCGAACTATGCCCGACGGGCTCAAGTAGCCTACCGTTTCCGATTGACTGCCTACCGAACTATACCCGACAACAAAAAACTCACGTAGATAACTCTTACCACCCGTCGCGTTGGGGCAAACTTTGCGGGTTTCATTAATGGATAGGCAGCGATGCTGGACCTTTTGGCTCGACCACGGTAGGGGAGAGCTAAATACCTGATTAGATACTACGTGAAAAGGGAGTGGTGGCTTGGTGAAGTAAACTTGCAAGCGAACTGCCTCGGCGGCAGGCAACACTCGATCATCTTCGCTGACATCAGAGCTGCGCTGTACTCCCCCTCCCCAGGACCGTGCCGTTTTGTCGGGCTGTAGTCTCTGCGACCGGCTCCTTTGACGACGGAAGTCGCCATACCTGCTGCATCGCCCCGGGATCCCTATTTTGTTTTGTTGTTGTCCGAAACCAGAGCTTGATCGCATAACTGCTAATGTCGTACAGTGTGACGGTGCAGCATGTACGATATGGCAAGGTCTCGAGCGCCAGCAGCAGTGGTCCGGTATCCGGCCGAGTAGGTTTTCTGAATCGCCGAGGCTGGGTTTGGGACAGTTGTACCAGGACAGAGGATCGCTTCTCTCGGTTGTTCGTGCCGCGGATTCGGACACGCTCTGGCGGAACTGGTATGGGGTGGAGGGTGTCCATAAGCGGGTGTATGGGTAGGGCTTGAATTGGGGAGTAGGAGCGCGGTGATAGGTGCGCTGGCATGGTTGTAAGACGTTCGAGGCGAGTGATATGTGTTGGTTCGCGTGTTTTGTCTGTAAGCGTGTGTTTTGATTTTGTGCAAATTTGTGCGGTGTGGTCATTTGTAAGAGCCCCTATAGCTCAGTGGTAGAGCACCCGCTTAGTAAGCGGAAGGTCGGTAGTTCAATCCTGCCTGGGGGCAACTTCCTTGAAATCGTTTCACGTTGGTGCGAGTGTCGCTTGTGTCGATCGTGTGCGAGGCGTGTTTCGCGCCCTCTTTGCTCTTTTCAGGTGTTTCACCGACTTCCACAGCGCCCATATTGAACCTTCTCCACGTCGCGGACGATGCCACCCGCCTCTGAGCGAGCCACCGTAGCGTCACCATCCACCAGCATTCTACAGACGGCCTCATGCCGTTGCTCAACGTCGCCATTTCAAGCACTCGACTGTATCAGGAATCGATCCAGTGACCACGACTCACTGATATCGGCCCGAAATCGAGCCGAACTATGCCCGACGGGCTCAAGTAGCCTACCGTTTCCGATTGACTGCCTACCGAACTATACCCGACAACAAAAAACTCACGTAGATAACTCTTACCACCCGACGCGTTGGGGCAAACTTTGCGGGTTTCATTAGTGGATAGGCAGCGATGCTGGACCTTTTGGCTCGACCACGGTAGGGGAGAGCTAAATACCTGATTAGATACTACGTGAAAAGGGAGTGGTGGCTTAGTGAAGTAAACTTGCAAGCGAACTGCCTCGGCGGCAGGCAACACTCGATCATCTTCGCTGACATCAGAGCTGCGCTGTACTCCCCCTCCCCAGGACCGTGCCGTTTTGTCGGGCTGTAGTCTCTGCGACCGGCTCCTTTGACGACGGAAGTCACCATACCTGCTGCATCGCCCCGGGATCCCTATTTTTTTTGTTGTTGTCCGAAACCAGAGCTTGATCGCATAACTGCTAATGTCGTACAGTGTGACGGTGCAGCATGTACGATATGGCAAGGTCTCGAGCGCCAGCAGCAGTGGTCCGGTATCCGGCCGAGTAGGTTTTCTGAATCGCCGAGGCTGGGTTTGGGACAGTTGTACCAGGACAGAGGATCGCTTCTCTCGGTTGTTCGTGCCGCGGATTCGGACACGCTCTGGCGGAACTGGTATGGGGTGGAGGGTGTCCATAAGCGGGTGTATGGGTAGGGCTTGAATTGGGGAGTAGGAGCGCGGTGATAGGTGCGCTGGCATGGTTGTAAGACGTTCGAGGCGAGTGATATGTGTTGGTTCGCGTGTTTTGTCTGTAAGCATGTGTTTTGATTTTGTGCAAATTTGTGCGGTGTGGTAATTTGTAAGAGCCCCTATAGCTCAGTGGTAGAGCACCCGCTTAGTAAGCGGAAGGTCGGTAGTTCAATCCTGCCTGGGGGCAACTTCCTTGAAATCGTTTCACGTTGGTGCGAGTGTCGCTTGTGTCGATCGTGTGCGAGGCGTGTTTCGCGCCCTCTTTGCTCTTTTCAGGTGTTTCACCGACTTCCGCAGCGCCCATATTGAACCTTCTCCACGTCGCGGACGATGCCACCCGCCTCTGAGCGAGCCACCGTAGCGTCACCATCCACCAGCATTCTACAGACGGCCTCATGCCGTTGCTCTGCCACGAACAACCGAGAGAAGCGATCCTCTGTCCTGGTACAACTGTCCCAAACCCAGCCTCGGCGATTCAGAAAATCTACTCGACTGGATACCGGACCACTGCTGCTGGCGCTCGAGACCTTGCCATATCGTACACGCTGCACCGTCACACTGTACGACATTAGCAGTTATGCGATCAAGCTCTGGTTTCGGACAACAACAAAACAAAATAGGGATCCCGGGGCGATGCAGCAGGTATGGTGACTTCCGTCGTCAAAGGAGCCGGTCGCAGAGACTACAGCCCGACAAAACGGCACGGTCCTGGGGTAGGGGGAGTACAGCGCAGCTCTGATGTCAGCGAAGATGATCGAGTGTTGCCTGCCGCCGAGGCAGTTCGTTTGCAAGTTTACTTCACCAAGCCACCACTCCCTTTTCACGTAGTATCTAATCAGGTATTTAGCTCTCCCCTACCGTGGTCGAGCCAAAAGGTCCAGCATCGCTGCCTATCCACTAATGAAACCCGCAAAGTTTGCCCCAACGCGTCGGGTGGTAAGAGTTATCTACGTGAGTTTTTTGTTGTCGGGTATAGTTCGGTAGGCAGTCAATCGGAAACGGTAGGCTACTTGAGCCCGTCGGGCATAGTTCGGCTCGATTTCGGGCCGATATCAGTGAGTCGTGGTCACTGGATCGATTCCTGATACAGTCGAGTGCTTGAAATGGCGACGTTGAGCAACGGCATGAGGCCGTCTGTAGAATGCTGGTGGATGGTGACGCTACGGTGGCTCGCTCAGAGGCGGGTGGCATCGTCCGCGACGTGGAGAAGGTTCAATATGGGCGCTGTGGAAGTCGGTGAAACACGTGAAAAGAGCAAAGAGGGCGCGAAACACGCCTCGCACACGATCGACACAAGCGACACAAGCGACACTCGCACCAACGTGAAACGATTGCAAGGAAGTTGCCCCCAGGCAGGATTGAACTACCGACCTTCCGCTTACTAAGCGGGTGCTCTACCACTGAGCTATAGGGGCTCTTACAAATTACCACACCGCACAAATTTGCACAAAATCAAAACACACGCTTACAGACAAAACACACGAACCAACACACACCACTCGCCTCGAACGTCTTACAACCATGCCAGCGCACCTATCACCGCGCTCCTACTCCCCAATTCAAGCCCTACCGATACACCCGCTTATGGACACCCTCCACCCCATACCAGTTCCGCCAGAGCGTGTCCGAATCCGCAGGGGAAAGAAAAAGAGGAAGAGGTGGCTTCGACCTCCCTTGAAACCCACCACGAATCGCTGTAGCTTCAAGCGTGTGGCTTCTATGGCCTACGCTATGACGAATCGACAGGAAGTCGCACGGCCGATGGCAGCATTATATCTGTATCCGGGGTCATGCTGTTATGCTAGCACTGGTAGTGCGTCGTTGCCGCTGGGAGGTATTGTTCGACAATTGTGTTCAACAGAGGGATATTCGTGTTATATTATCAGCGGAAACAATTCGGGGCACCAATCGAAGTTCCTATGCTGTTTCAGCTTTTGATGACTACATATTCCGGCCCAAAGTGCTCAGGATGTCAATTTGTACGAGTTTACGATGCGATTTTATCGCAAACGAGACTTGAAAGCACTAACATCTGATCTAAGTTTCTTGCACAAGCATCCTCTCTTTGACAGTCACCGCCTGTGCCAGCGATACGTAGATGTCGTTCCGGTTGTCTATGGATATCGCTTGCCGTACGTTGAAGATCGGTCCGCGTTCGAGCTTAGATGCAAGCGCGCGTTATTATCTCTAATACTGTTCAAACCATTTCGCGAACTCTTTGATTTAATTGGAACTGACCTCTGCAGCGATGAAGCGTGGCTAAAGGCGATACCGAATGGGAAGGAGATCGTAGCGATTTTGTCAAGACAATCATGGATAACATGGACGACTACTATTGTGGTGCAAGTCACGCCAACGAACAGAGTGAAGTGGTGGAATCTAAGGATAGTGATTTTGAAGCAAAGGATGTAGTTCAAAGGGATGACAATGATGATTTATTTGGCGATGATGCATGTCACGGTGACGCCGATGTTGAAATTTGGGAATCTGCACCTGAAGAGTCAGATAATGACGACGATTGCGCGGATATCCCAGAGAGCAGCTTCCTGAATCCATCAGTTTGCCCAACAGCAGCGCACCCGCAACCTCGAATAGGGCATATAATGCGCACGTTTGATGACTAAGATTTGCTTAACGCGATGGCAATCCGCGTTTCTGCAGCAGCAAAATCTGATCGTGCCACAGTGCATTTTCCATCGGTTGAATACATGCGAAAATGGATTTCTGACTCAAGTACGGATAATTCGATCATTGCTCGCTCCACGCTCTCATCTAGCGCTGATCGGAATACGGGAGTGATTGAGATGCTGGACGGTGCACTAGAAAAACGAAGCATGGCGTGGGATCCTGGTAACGCTGATCGAGTCCAGACTCCACGAGCCGTGAAGAACTTTGCAACAATTGCTGACATATCCAGCTGCCCGTATCGATTGTCTCGGATCGAGACCCCCGCTTCACAGGGAAGTTTTGGGAGGCTGTCTACAAGGTGCTCGGCACCAAGTTGGACATGTCCACGGCGGACCATCCGCAGACCGACGGTCAGACGGAGCGCGTGTACCGCGTTGTCGAAGACATTCTCCGTAGCATTTGCGCTGAAACGCCGAAGCGTTGGAGTGCTATGCTTCCCCTCGTCGAGTTTGCGTCGAACAACGCCGTGCATGCCTTTACAGGCTGCACCCGTTCTACGTGAACGGACTCACTCACCCGCGCGTCCCGCTGACGCTACCACTACGTGGTTCTGGGCTTGGTGGGGGAGAGTTAGCCGATCGGCTTGCTGATGTCAGCCCACTCACTGTTCGTAAACAGGTTGATGATTTTCTATCAACGCGACTGAGTGTCCTTCGACACGTGCGTGACGCTATTGCTGAGAGCCAATATAAGCAGAAGGAACAGGCTGATGCCAGGGGCAGAGGCAATGTTGACAGCTTTGAGGTCGGTGACCTGGTTCTGTTGAATGCAAAGAACCTCCCCACACATGCTGTGTCTGCGGTCTTCAAGACCAAGCTGCGTCCTCGCTTCGTCGGACCTTTCAAGGTCGTGGCCAAGAAGGGCCTAGCGTACACGCTCAACCTTCCGAAGAAGATGCGTACACACTCTGTGTTCTACGTGGGCTTGCTCAAGCCGTACCACGACCCAAGTCATGTGAGCTCAGACGAGCTGGCACCGCGAGTGCAACAACGCCAAGACTTGGCAGTGCCTGAGGCAACGCAGCCTTCTCTCGAAGAGAGCTCGACGCCGTCGGAGCGTGGCCGGGCTCAGGGTCGACCACCCGTTGCGACGAGCAAGGTGATCTCCACTACCATGTGGAAAGGCTGCTAGCCCGACGCCACTACCAGGGGCAATACCAGTATCTGGTGAAGTGGAGAGGGTATCCCCACTCAGAGAACTCGTGGGAGTTTGAGGTACCTCTACGGCAAGACTGCCCCTACGTCGTCGACGCTTTTGCTCGCCATGATCACCAGCCAAGGCAGGACCTCCTGTCGCGTGAGCGGTCAAACAGCTCTTCCCACTAGGTGGGGGAGCTCATGGGTCAGTGACCGAGCTCAAGTCCTGACCTAGGACTGTTGTGGCAGCCAGCACCTAGTGCGTTAGCTGCCCATGCAATCAGAGCGTGCGCAATGCTCCTGCTTATGCTTAGTAAAGCGCCGTGGCCATCTACGCGGAAGCCACACCACACCCGGCTCGCAGAGCTAACACCTATGACGCGCAGCGTCTATGGTTATGGACTTTGACAGCCCCATCAGTTCATTGGTCTAGGACCACGAGTCTGTTGGCCAGATGCACACGTCGTGCACGAGCTGCAACAGCGTTACGGTATGGTGCGAAGCCTGCAGCGTCAGCTGTAGTATCGGACGGCATGCCGCCCTGCCCTGCCGGGCTCAACTTCAAACCAATAGCCGCTTCGCGGCGTTCCAGTGCGCGGAGCGCAGGAACAAGACCCCCCTTCGGGTTCGTAAGCCTCTGTGCCAGGATCGATACCTTGGCGGCGTTGGACAAAGCGTAGAACACGCTGGGGAGGCGTTGCCACGCACGTAATACAGTCTGGGACTGCGAGCCGGCACCGACAAACTCTCACGGGGCCCTAGGCGGAACATGAGTGGCCCCACCTGCTTGATAAGTATGAGGCCCCTGTTGGCAAGCGGTGGCAGTGCCTGCCGATGCGTGTAGCACGCTAGAGGCGCCGCGCAGTCCGCGCTTGCCTCTCCGCCGCAGCCTCGGCTGATTTGTGGCGTTCAATGTTTTCTTCGTCCGGATACGACCCTCCGTATCCGGCATCTTGGTGGGGGAGGGTGTAACGGGGTTACATCAATTAGTGTGGTGTACAAAAGTTAGGTGTCACACATAAGTTGGGTTCCATACATATATTATGTGAGCCACGCCAGATAGCAGTGGGTGGCTCACAGCCAACGGATATGCATTAGACTAGGCTCTACTATGATAGATAGTGAGTCCTATACATTCAGACAATACGCGGCTCTGCCGCGATAAACAACAATACATTCAGTTCACATTTTGAAGCACAGAATTCATACCTTTTGTACAAGGTATTGTCTATCTCTGGAATCCTTAATTAAGGATTAATAAGGTATTCATCCAAACTCTCGTATAGAGTTTGTAAGCTTTCAAAGAACACTAGAGACTCTCTGAGTCTGTGTCTTCCTCTACGTAAACGCTATTGCAGCCCCGCTGCACTTCCTTTGAGGTTGACAGGATGCACGATAAACTTGATGTCTACCAAGCGCACCTTCGGTTGTGTCGGCCTTCCTAAAATCCAGGACAGTGAAGACAACAGGAAGCAATTCCCCACGTGGCCCCCATTGTTTCGAGACAACAGTCAATTGGGCTATCATTGAGCCACCCACGACATAGGCTACCCACAATGTGTTCGAAGCTGATCATTCCTTCGCCAGAGCGTGCGGTAAACTGAGTGCGCAGTCGGCTGGACGAAAACTTTGCAAAAACTTCGTTTGACATGGCTGATGACGACGGTGGATGCCATCTGCAGATAATCCAGCCGTATTCGTCTCGCGCGAAAAAAAGCTCCACATCCGCCTCGAGTGTACGCCAATCTTGCTCCAGTCACCTTCTGTCTTGAAAAACAATGACTTGCCGTTGGCCTTCACAGCATAAAACCTGTCAGACTTCCGACAAAATTACCTAGAAGGGAATATGATGTTGTAGCAACCTTAGTTAGTAAGGCAACCTTGGTAAAGCAACCCAATTCATATAGCGACCTTACCCGCTGACTTTCCATAACTTTGGATCAATTGACGCCACGATATCAAGCACGAGACCTCGCTTCTTCACTGATTCATCGGGTTCATCCGGCTTGTTCCTCCTGTTGTTCCTCGCACTTGTTACCGCAGCTTGAATTGAGCTAGCGAGATCCGGCGGAATGACAAACCGATGTTTGTAATCTGCCGGTCGGACGAGTTCCCACTGGCACGTAATTGTTCGCGACCTGGGCGAGGATTTTTTTCCATGTTTCCATCGGCTATTTTTTATTGCACATCATTTTGGCTACTTTTATTGCACGTCGAAGATTTTCCATGCGGACGGTGATATTGCATGCCACCAGATTAATTGCATCTCAGACTTCAACGCAATTTTTTGGGGGAGAGGTGGTGGAACCCCTCCCTTTTCTAGTATTTTCTGTGTTATCTTCTTTTCTGAGTTTCTTGCTAGGAATAAAATGCAATCATACAAATATAGACGCAGTACACCGTCCACCCTTATCAGTCAGTCCCTCACTATTTTAGGTGGAAGGCTCGAAGCCCGACCTACCCAGTTTAGAAATGCATGTATCATGGAAACTACATGTCGAAACGAAAAGGCAGATACAGCACGCAAATCTGCTCGGTGAGATATACCCGAATCCAGCCTCGTTTCTCGTTTTCAGATCGAATTTAAAATGTTTTGCAAAACGGGTGGTACGACTATTTACGGTGCACTACACCATCCACCCTTATTAGTCGTAAGTCGCACGACGAATAAGGGTGGATGGTGTAGTGCTTACACTACTTACCGATCAGCTTCGCGCGATGATGTGCCCATCCGAAACGAGCAGTTGATGATAGTGGCAAGCTGTTCGGCTTCATATTCCCCCTCTTCGTCAATGTCGGGAAACTTCACCTCCCAGTGACGTTTCCCGGCGCGCAAGAACGGTGGCTTGATTGTTCCGACGAAGTCCCGGCTGATTTCAACACCATCGTCATCCGGGCTGGTCCAGGTTCCCAGAATACCGAATTTGTTTTGTAGAGGGACACACCCTACCGGAGCTGAAATACAGGGCGCCCAATTTTGCACGGGTAATGAATCGGCACATGACCACCATCTGTATTTACTAAAATTACTAAACTGAGCACTCTAGCAACTCCTCATCTGAGCCACCTTCCTCTACCTCGGCTACATCAAAGTCTCTATCAGGTCGGATCTCACCAACGCGATTGCCGATACACCCTAGACTAATAAGCTCGCTCACTACCTCCGCAGCAACTCCAGGTTGCTGCTCTGGTAGCAATTCCAGGTGGCACTTACGATACCCCCCCGAAATGATAGATGCAGGCATGTCTTTCCAGGCCGAACTCACCCAGTTGCATATCTCGGCTCTGGTGGGGGGCTTCAACTTGAACGCAGCGGCCGGGTCTCGCTGGAGAAGCTGGGCCTTCAAATGCTCGATCCAGAGCAGTCGTAGGCGGGCTTTGAGAGGCCCGTTCCACGTAGCATCCGCGGGCTGACAGACAGACGTCGCCCCCGGTGGAACCTTAAGGAGCTCCACCTTAAGCTCCTTCGCGCACTGGATGACTTCCTTGGACCAGTGTCCAGAGAAATCATGCCACAGGAGTAATACAGGCTTCTCGGGTTCCGGTCTTGCGCCAAAGTTATAGCGGAGAAACTCTACAGACAAGGAAGTATTCCACCAACCTTGTAAAAATCACGTTAGGTTTTGCAAAATAATCAAAATGCAAGTGCCTTTTACCTTTGGTGTTGCCATGCACTTGGACGCCTTCTTTTTCTTGCGCTGGGCCGACCTCTTTCCACACTGTAACGCCAAAACCATGACGAAGGCGTGTGTTGGCTTCGCGTCGTTGCAATACGGTCGATGGTTTTGACTTGAAAACAAGAAACGGCGGATATTTATTACCGCTTGAGTCCCCTAGCAGCATGACAGTGGCTCTTTCCTTGCTCTTTCCACCACAGCGCACCCACACTGTCTTCTCACCAGTGCTGTGTAGAGTTTTAGCAGGCAGATACTCGAAAAACGCCGCTGAAAACAAGCACACGAGTTAAAACATACCTCGTTAGCAGTGACTGTTACAACACATTATAACTAGGTAACACTAACCAGTCTGATCGGCATTGTATATAACAGACACTCCTAGCTCCGCCGCTTTAGCCTTCACAGTTTGAGCGAATTCCGCGGCAACCTTGTCCAGCTCTGCCGGACTAACTTGGCCTTGGCGTGTGCGCGATCGCATCGACAGGCGATGACGCCTTTTGAACAGGCGCTGCCATCCCGAGGACGCCCGAAACTGCTGCACTCCGGCCGCCTTAGCCGCGCTTAACGCCTTCAACCGTAGCATTAAAGACGTGACCGGAACGCCCTCGACGCGCAGGTCGTTAACCCAGCTCACGATCTCTAGCTCGACATCTGAAGGCAAGATGGTAGCAATCCCGGTGGAGCGAGCTTTTCGCTTCTCCCCGCCGCCGACAGAAGCACAGGTAGCGGCGATAGTGCTAAACTGGCGAGCCCATCTCGGAGGACTAGCACACGTCTGCCTTGATACTTTTCTGTTGCTAGACTAGGAAAGAACGTGTCTATAGTGAAACGAACATTGCAGTGCAGTCTTAGATGCTCCACAACAGCCTTCTTCGTCGCCGCTGTGTAAGATGTTAGGGACCGCTTTGTTTTCCACCTTCCTTGACCGCCCGGCAGGCGAGGACGCCCTGGAGGTGGCGCCCGCGCCATTGAAGAAATGGGCAAGGGCTGGGCTGCCGCAATTGCAAAAACTACTGGCTTGAAACTGCTGTATCCCTCAACAAGTCGAGCACTGTAAATCTGAATTACGTTCTTGTGATTGGCTATAATCGTGTGTATCCCATACGCGAGTGTATCCCTCTACAAAACAAATTCGGTATTCGAGTTGATAACGCTCTCGGGCGTATCAACTAGCCTCTTGACGAGTGCGGCCATACTGTATTGCGACCTCCTGAGACCATCGCGCTCTATACACTTCGTCTTCTTTCGAAGACGCCCAGACGGTCTACGCGCTGGCAACCCGCGCAGCATTGCATTCAAACCCACTGCGTCTATTAGCTGCAAGCAGGCTAGTACGTGTGCGCACAACCACCCAGACTGGTAAAACGACTTGCAGTCGCATTTGAACTTCGTGCGAATTGTCTTGATCTCATCCACACACCAAGAAGGAGAATCCCAGTAATGGTCACGCGGTGAAGAGATAGATACCGAAGTCGAACGTTGTCGATCTTCTCGTGTGCTCTCCTAATTCCGTCGAGAGAGCGCTTGTACAGCCTTGTTCGTGCTGCATCAACGTTAAGACCGTACACGTTGGCATCTTAACGACGTAGTAGTCTGCGTTGACGTAGTACTTACATTGCTCGTTTCGATTTTCCTTGGTACTTCGGGTAGTGGTTCTCATGTGCACAAAGGCTCCCCGCAGCTTGGAGTATCTCCGCTTAGACCAGTCCACTTGCGTAGCGACATATGACCTCCGATCCAATGTCCATAGCACCGTGTGCTAGGATGCGAGGTAATGTCCCGGCTAAAACATGGCCTGTAGCAGCGCGAAGGTGCATGACAGCAGTTGCCTTGATGGCGTGGTGATGCGACTCGATTGGGTTTCGGTTGGACACGATCCCAGGCTTGTCGCTGGCGGTGTAGAACCACAGATCCCAGGGGTCAACGACGTATTGGTCCTGTAGCCATTCAGCATAATCCGTTTTCCCAGCGCTGACCAGTTCGATGTTACCAGGTTTGATAGCGCTACGAATAGGTCATATGACCTCGACATACTTAGGTAATCGAGCTGCGGCTTGACGATGCTCTCGTAGCGGTCAGGATGCCCTTCTTTCGTCGAGCATTCCGGTCCAAATGTGGAAAATAGTTCTACAACTTAATGTCTGGCCACACCTGCCGGAAAGCATTTGCAATCTCCGTGGTGGAATCCATTGATTCAAATTGGACGTCCAGGGTCCCACCAAAGCTTTCCTCGGTGCGATTCCTTGCAACTGTAAACAGTCGAGCGTATGCGTACGTGGTCTCGGTCCGAACAAACATGAACGCAGCCAGGTAAAACATACTGGTGCGTTGCAGTGTATCGAACGCCAGACATTCCGAAGGAGACGAGGGTCCAACCGCCAAAATGAAGCTTGTACGTTCCGTCGGTGGCCAAGAGGACTTCGCCCGGTTGGCCCAACATTGTCCGAGAGATTGTGCGAAATAATCGCCTCGACGTGAAGATCAATCCCACGGAGAGCTGTCCATTCTCCAACGCGTCCGTAAAGCAGTCCAGCAAGAGCCGTTCGTTCTGGTACTACAAGGGTTGATGGCTCACCTCACCGCGTCATCAGCTACACGGTACCTCATACCCATGAAAAATGTGCTCTTAGTAAGGCAGATTCTTGGCGAGGCGCAATCCATGATGTCTGCATATGTCGTAATGTCGAAATCACCTAGCGATCTTTGCCTTTGCACTCGGTTTTCAAGCTGTCCAACCGAAGGCAGCAAAGCCAAGGTCTAGTCGTTGATGATAAACTTGGTTTGCAGCGTAACCAAGCACCGACGCGGGCCCTGACCGCGAAGGAGAAGGTTGTCAATCTCCGAAAGAAGTGGCTTGTGAGTATCAACCGTTACAGCAGGATGAATCCCACTTCGAAAAAGGCGAAACTGGCCATTGCGCTCTTTTGTGATGCGAGCTTCTGCAGTACAATCGACACGGGTTGTACACGATAGCCGCGTGGAGAATCGACTGTTGCCGATGACAGTAAAGCGAGCGTTCTCCAGTCCATCGAGCTACGTCCGGGCTTCAGGCTTCGCCTTGAACGTGAGTGGGTGGCCAAACACGCTTCGCCGTTGGGAAGCATGCGAGGGCCAGACTACAACTTGCTACAGGATACTGAGTTTCCTATTATTATTATTATTCTGCACCATCACTGGCGTACGAGTAATCACTGTCACTAGCCCATTGTTCTGCGTCACTTGCGCTGGTGTCGGTTTTCAACTGTTCATTGTTGAGTTCACTGCTTCCAATTGACGATGGAGGTGGACGTCGCGGGGTTACTTCGCTAGAAAAGCCCTCGCTTTCCCTGGATGACGACGACATCCCCGCTTCGATTGTTGGACTTCGTGTGCAACCTTCATCAAATCAACAGTGAATGCGGTGCCGAAGGTGCAAAGGGTGCAGACGAATCAGGTTTTGGGGTCAGGATGTCGTTCTTGCATGACGACAGAGACTGTTGTGAACTTCCAACGTCACTCATACAAGGCGATGAGGGGCGAGGGTACGGGCGCAGATGACTGTGTGTTGGGGATGCCGGGGCTGCTTGATAGCAGTCGGCGGGAGCGCCTTCTTCGCGCTCTACGAGAGCGCATGATGTCCAGCGGGCTCACCAAGAGTGGTAACGGAAGAAGATCAACGCTTGGAGGGTGGAGGGGGGGGCTGTGGTCGTGACTGGGTTGGTGCGAGTTTGAGCAGGTAGGCCAGGGATAGGCGGCTTTGACGCAAATTTGAAAGTGAGCAAGACACCAGTGAACCAGCACAAACGCAAGCTAGCACGTGTGAGCAGTTTAGGGAGACACCAGCCGCGCTGCAATAGGCGCTGTATTATGGAAGAACAGCGCACGCACTTTATTTAGTTCCAGTTCTAGAGATTCGGAAATTTCCTTGCATTTCATAACTTGATTTCGTAGACTGTAAACAATAGATACAACACGAAGGAATTTTATTTAAACGTTAACATTGTACTGAAAAAAGAAAGTGAATTAGAAAATCAAAGAAATTGTCTGGCTTCAACCCAATCACAATCAGTTACTATCCTCGTTGTTTGATTCGCTGTAATAGTCCGTACGATTGGAGCTTGAAGGAGAGTTGAAGTTGTCGATAAAAAATCATGTGACGTAGGGCGGCGTGGGCCCCACATTTCTTCGTTCTCCGTGGAGTCGTACTCGGAGACGGACTCGTTGCCTTGGCGAATCCGGAGCAGCGAGATCGTCAGCATGTCGATCTCGCGTGCTTGGCGCGGATTGTAACGGGGCCAAAGGCTACTGATACGTAAGCTTTCGCTGTTGTTTTGAGGAAGCAATGTCTTGGGCGTTAGACCAAGACACGTGGAATTATAAGCAAAATTGACTCTGAGTGATATTAAAGTACGGTCGCAAAACCGCACTTAAGCCGAGCTTAGCTGCTAGCCACCGGTTGGGGTGCTGCACGCTAACTGGCCAATATGCAAACTAAAGGGCGTCTTCTGTCCAATGACAGAGTGCCAAGTCACAGCCTATTTGGACTGTGACTTCTACCTACTTTTGTAACGGGAGATCGTCCCGTTACACGGATCGTCTCCTGCGCGTCATGAAGTTGTCGGTGCAGACGCTGTATGGCGTCATAGGCGTCGTTGGCGGCGTAGCAGGCACGCATTCCAAATGCGAAATGAACATGCCTCGCTTCCGCCGAGCAGCAATCCATTTAGCGCCAATAGCAAGATAAATATTAACATTGTCGGCTAATTTCTATGTAAATTTCAATAGCCTTCCTAAACGAGCTCTTCTTGCCCTTTTGTCTTTGTGTAACCTCATTTGAACGTTACGTGAATTTCATACAGGTACGAAATCAGTGCTAGCCATAGAGAATATAATATAGCTGCCCTCATAGAAAGTAGCCAGCGGTAATGGAAAGTAGCCGGTGGCGAAATGGAAAGAAGCTTTTTCGCTTCACTTCTTATCCCACGATGATCGCTTCCGTCACTGGTATCATCTGGTCCATCATTATCAGCATCGGTGGCACGCTTGCGAAAGTTTTTTTGCCATGACGTAAGCCTTGATCCACGGTTTCTTTCCACGCCTTCAGCTCCCTGTAGAATTCTGGACTTGACAGGCCTTCCGAATGATTCATTAACGGCCCCAACATTGCTTTCGCGTAAGAGTACTATTATGCAGATGAGAGAACCACCTGGTTCGACGTTCATGGCGCCTAAGTATGATGTACACGACTTGTTTCGGCGGACTCGAATCAGCTACAGGGGTAGATCCACCATCATCCGGCAACCTTACTTTCGGCGACTTTATGCGGGACATCTGCACAATAGGCCGCAAAGTGTCAGCTGCAGCAGTAAGTTCATCTTTCACTTTCAACGCAGCCAATGTGCCCCATCGTTTGTCGACCGCCGCGGTTGGCAGCATTTCAAACGTGTGGCCTTCACGCGCCAAATGCATCAGATTACGACAAGGCAAGTGATTGCTCTTGAAAAAAAGGCAGGAGCAGGTCATCGAAAGTGAAAGACTCGCCAACTCAATTCACCTTCCACAGCGAGACACACGAACCCACTCGCGTGCACTCAGTATGATCAGGTTGACATATCGCTCCCACTCCTTTTTCACCTTCGCCAACACCTCGACAGAAAGACGACGAACCACGCCTCTCAAAAACTTGGGAATTGTCTTAAACAATCGTGAGGTTGAATAATGTTAAGCGATAGTCGAAACATTTACTGCGTGATCGTCATTTGGTGTTGTGGAAGACCAGCAATTGTCTTATCAATTCGGGTTTTGTGTCCAGCAGCATTTTCACTTGATTCCAGTTCGACTCGATCCTGTTCGTCGTGGTATTGCCCGCCGTGAAGTACGTACCACGAGCATCGCTTGACTGAACAGACACAATGGGGCTTCTTTTGTTGACGGAAAGTCACGCTGACCTGCGCAGCATGCTCGTCCTCAAGTACGCTCTGTCGTACTATAGTGAACGTTTTGCTTGAGCGTTGCCTACTGCTAGCATCGCTGCCAACGAATAAAGATTGATATAAATGTTTTGGGACATGACAGCCCAGCAACACAACGCACTTCTAACACTGGATTGGACCTGCACAGCGGCAGGATAAAACGAAAATAGGATTCTACTCCGCCTTACAGTCCGTGGAGTTCGTCAACCGTGATGTGGGTCAAAGTGCTTCGCATACTTCTAATGGATTACCGGCCTGATAATAAGGAGTGGTGGTAGCTGCTATCAGTGGTTCAAGAATCTGATAGTCTGAATCACACGCAGCTGCACAAAGTAGGTCGATATCGATTACATTCCATTTTGACTCTGACAGTTCACCCAAAGATGGTTGGTGCGGAAGCCTGCGAGTCGAGCTGCGGGGATTGCAATGCACTTTTCAAGTCACCCCAACAACCCAAACGCTTCAGCTCAAATGTTATATTTTTTGATCCTCGCCCTCGCGTCCCTGCCGCTCCTGCCTTCACCATCGGCAGGTTGCGGACTTCGACTTCCAGCCGTACCGCGACGAGTTTGATGGGGTTATTTTCGAGACTACAATTGTCGTTTCGACGAGGTCCGGATGCGTGTTGCCGGCATTGGCTTCACCAACCTGCTGTAGCATGTTCGACACGAGCACCCAGCCTTTGTGGATGAGTTACTCGCTATTATGCGTAGTGAAACGTAGTCTGTCGTGCACTACCTCTGCCACACCGCACAGATCGTGTTCGGTTGGCTAGAGTGGATTGTCTACTGCAACTTACCGCATTCATTTTTCGAAAGCAAGTTAGAACACAGTGTAAAAAACTTCTCTACATATTTTAGTTGACGGACGGATTGACTAACATCCTGTGAATATATGTGGGTTAGATACAAGTCCTTGAAGCCGTTATGTGCGCTCAAACGAATTATGACGCGTGCTGTTGAGCATTCAATTTTAGAAGACGTGCGTGAATGCTTGGAGCTCATCTTCGACGGGTGGAACTATGCCTCCGAGTACTACATTGCCGTATTTGCATGGAACGAGGTGGACAATTCAGTGAAGAGTCGTCTGCTCTGCATGGCCCCACTCGTTAATGATGAAGAAGACGATCACTTTGCAGCTACCCATCGAAACTTCATGGGGGTCATGCTTTGGGTAAGCACCTTGAGCAGTGTCTCTTTTTGGTGGGGCATAATTGCTCTGTGTACTGTAGCCTAGCAGACTTATGGGCGTCCCGCTGGTCGAGTGCGAAAGTCATACCAAATTTTAGATCTCGTACAGCGTACCACAAGATTTATTGAACTTGTTTTCTTTTCTTACATTGTTGATACCTGTCTTGAAATAGTGGGCATTCTTTGTCCGTTTTGTACCTTTCTTAAAGTGTGCATAAGGAGAAGCTCTGGTAGGAGATCTAAACTTCGGTAGGCTTAATCTGCCCGTCAAGATGCGCTAACGATCTCGGCGTAGATCAAGCTGTCATGCTCAAGCTGCAAACGCTGAATCCCTCAGCAAGGCTCCGGTAAGCTCTTGAGCATTGTTTTGATATTAACGTAGTTGGTCCTAACAATGCGTTTAAACAAACATTTATGGCCGTGGGTTTAAGACGGACCTTCGACCAATCATTCGCCAGCACACACAGTGGTGTCCACACTTGCGAAACCGAACCGATACTTCGCTCTCCTGCCATTTGTCGACGCAACTAACCAACGATCTCGCGGCTTCACGGTCATCAGCCGCAGCCGTCTGCGCGAGCGCATTGGTGAACTAATGTACGGGGATTGGCGGTCTCGAAGCACCGCAAGGAGCTCACTTCAACCTTCTTATATGACGGATTTACCGCAGTGGGGGCATCTTACATGCGCTACCTGCGTTAGTATGGGTTAATGCAATTTGGTATGGGCGAAGTAAAACGTATTGCGTGATGTATTGTGATATTAACGCCCAGCTCCGACGCCTCTTGCGAAGGTACAACCCACATTTGCTGAGCGGATTCAGAAGCCCCATCGCTTGGAGGACCGTCAAGAATGCTGTCGACAATCGTGCATACGACGAAATTAATGGAGCGGTTTTCAGCGTCGCTCGAACGACGGTCGGTCTGCAGCATCACTCTCTTCAATCGTACTGGTTGGAGATGTTGCTGCTCTTGCGTCAGGACAGGGAGTACTGAGATCCACGCATTGTCGACAGCGTTACGTAAGTATAAGTTAACTTGCAATACACGTCAAGGGCGGGTCTGTCGGGGCATCGCTCACTGGCGCGTCCATGACGTCGATTGAGCGCGTTACCCTACAGTATTTACCGTGCCACGCATGGTCTCTGCGAGGGATGCCGACGCCCTCCTCCTGGTTCTTTCGCTGATACTGCATTAGTGATCTGTTCGTTTGGATATCACATTGCAATAATCTATTGGGCGTCCATATGGTTCTGCATCAATATTCTATTCGATGTCATGCTTGACAATAAAAAACAATGACATAAATTGGAGCCCTGGATGAATTATATGTGGGCTAGCACACTTCAAAGTCGTGGTAACGAGCCTGTTGCAGACGACCTCATGGAGACAACTATTCGCCGTGACTTGAAGATTCTGACACAGCTAGCAGCAAATTCAAAAGAAGATAGCTGACATTCGGTAGCAATATATCGCCGAAGAATTTCTTGGCGCAGAGCACTTCTTTCCTGCTACTGCTTCATCTGTCTGAATCCAGCCCGATAGTCGTTTGGCGTACAGGTCATCGTTCTGCAAAATGAACCCCTCTAACTTCTCCATACGGAATTTCGTTCTGTGATGTCGGTTCGAGATTCGCCCACTTGTCAATAAGGTCGTGGTCATTGGTTCGGGTCACTCAGAATTTCGAGGCGGTATCTTACTGTTTTTCATCAAGAACCCCATTTCGAAGGTGCCACGATATTAACGGCTCACGATTGATATCTTCATCGACGCTAGAATTGAGATCACCGAGGAAACGGTGCAGCACGTCTCTAATCAAGACTTCATGCTCAATGTGGAGCAGCTCTTGTCACATGATTTTCTTCAGCGCATTGCCTGGAGCTGATCGACCTTGTGCACGTCGCTCTTCTTGATCTCCTTTGCACGCTTGATATTATCATACACCACCTTGAACGCGGCTATTGTTCTGTATCCATAGGACGTAGAAAAGCAGTCGTGTTATGTGGCAGAAACTCAAGGTGAATACTAGTACACGAATATCAGTACACACCTACTTACCAATATTGTATGAGAAGGCACTGTCAACTAGCAATAATATGAGCCGCTCAGACGCCCGCATGTCACGATCAAGGTTGAGCAGGCATTCGACGAAAACATTGACCCGTCATCCACACTTTCTGGTTGGACATGTCGTCGAAGCCGAGCTGGGCAGCTGGGCATTTTTTAAAGCAGTATGACTCCTTAGCCCAAAACAAGCGGAGCCAGAGCGTCGGATCCTTCAGCATTTCAGGTGAACGCAATAGGGAGTCGTGTCATATTATTCGTCACTCCGCGGGCGTCTTTTGCGCAGACGGAACGGGCAGGCACCATAGAGTAGTATATGCCAGTTATTCCATGTAAACATCTTGATGTGCCAAGTGGTCTGTTAGGCGGTCCTGTAGCTGCCGCCTACCGAGAAATGGCAGCTGTATCGTCTGGGTCATGACCGGGAACTCGGATGACTTATCGATGAGTTACCGCTTTTAACGGATCTTCATTCAAGCCCCCGGGCTTAACGCGTTGCGGGTGTCGTGGCTCTGATCCAGACGTGGGAAATGGCTCTTGAAACGTATGCGAAGTGCGCGCGAAAAAAAACAACTGATGGCGGTGTGGGGAGCGGTGACTGGCGGGCGGCGGCGTGGGTGCAGTGCTGCTGCGTCGTGCGTTTTCGCTGGTGGACGCCCAAACTTAAATCCTTTTTAAAGCAATTATATCATACTAAAAGGATATTAGTTGTGACTGGTACCGGAAGTAAGATCTTGTATTTATACCTGGTGACCCAGTAATGCTACGTCAGGACGGATTTCAGTGGGCATGTCGTATTGTGAACGTGTGAAAGCTTCAAATGAGGCCAGCATCTATTGATTTGGCTCTAAACCATCGTGATGCCTCCCCTCCCACTCACCCATTGGCTCGTGTGTGCAGGGAATGCTGTTGAAGTCTCTGCGGATGTCATGACGTCATGAATATTGATGCGTGGAAATCGTCAATTTCACTGCTCGATTTCGTTAATATACCAGGCTGTACCGGAGCTAAACTGTGATGTGGAATTGAAATAATGAAACCCGCAGCAGGCTATAAATTTATCGATTTAGACGCTTTGTGACGTTGGGAATACCATGTGTGGTCTGCAGAAGGTGCCAGCTATAGATCTTTGATGAATCAGCGTTTCGAAAAGATATTTTATGTCTAGCTGGCTTGACTTCATGAGTAAAGGTCATTACTCTCCAAAGGCCATTATTTCTAGCCCTCAATAATTCCTCGCCTTACAAAGAGGTCAAGTCTCGTCGACCCTTCGCTAAGAGGTACAGTTAAAGTGGTACTTAACCCTATAGCGGTCAATTTTATACTTGACATTCGTATGAAAAATATTCCGGTACAATAGTGTAAAATATACATAAATGCTTGGTTTTACGCCGCAACCCGTAACCTAAAGATTGCAAAATGTGCACGTTTAACATAACATTTTATTGTCAGATTTCCTTAAACTAAGCATATATGCTTGGTTTTGCATATACAGTGCTGGCCAAAAGGATAGCCCACCCTATATTTTCCCGCGCAACTTGGGCAATTTTTTGAGTTTGGCGCTCAAACTTGGACCAATCGACGGGCGCAGCGCGCTGATTCCGCCAATCAAATTTGAGTGGAATCCGCGCGATATTGAGAAACTGTCTATACAAGCCCGTGGAAAACGGCCTGGTCAAAAGGATAGCACACTTTTTAAACTTGGTTTCAGTATTAACAATTATGTACACCACATAGCATTTGAAAGAAACCTCATTTTGCAACTTGCGATGGGTCAGAAGGGTCAGCTCACGGAGTACGAGCGCGGGCAGATTGACGCCTATGCTGCTCAAGGTGTCAGCGCTAGTCAGATAGCGGCGGCTATAGGTCGCTCCAGGAAACCTATCTCTAACTACTTGCGCGATCCTGCCTCGTACGGAAAGCGTTTCGGCCCGGGCCGCTCGAGGAAGATGACACCGCGTCACTGCCGCCGTGTTGTGCGAGCGACGCGCCAAGATACGTTGAGCTCAGGGAAGGCCAAGGATCAGCTCGAGCTGACGGTCTCCAGCCGAACGATTCGCCGCTTCTTGAACTCCTCCGAGCTCTTCAACTACGTCAAGATGAAGAAAGCTCCGAAGCTCACTGACAGGCACCGCAAGGCCCGCGTTGAGTGGGCGGAAAATCACCATGACTGGGGCGAGGCAAACTGGCGGTCGACCGTCTTTTCAGACGAGAAAAAAATGGAACTTAGACGGCCCAGACGGCCTCGAGAGCTACTGGCGGTATCTAGAAGACGAGCCCAAGTTGCGTTTTAGCCGCCAAAACGGCGGCGGTTCTGTTTTGGTATGGGGTGGCTTTTGGGCGGACGGCACCACGGCACTTGCGTTTTTGGATGGGACCCAGGACTCACATGCTTACAGCTACACCCTCTCCGAGCACCTCCTGCTCGCTGCCCATCGCCGCTTTGGTACTGAGTGTACCTTCCAGCAGGATAACTTCTAGTATCCATTCGTCCAAGGCCACGAAGGCCTTCCTGGACGTGCACCTCGGAGAGGTGATGGAGTGGCCGGCTCTGTCGCCGGATCTCAACCCCATTGAGAATATATGGGGCTACTTGGCGTGCAAGGTTTACGGAGGAGGGCGCCAGTATCTGACTAAGCAAGCTAAGCAGGGCATTTGCTCCCATTGTTTCATTGTCGAGGTCAAGAAACAATGGGAGCAAATGCCCGTCAGTTACCTCGAGAAGCTGGTGCTCTCCATGAAGAAGCTGTGCATTGAAGTGCTGAAGGCGGACGGTAAAACGATCACGTACTGATTGTATGTGATGTACATAATTGTCAATACTGAAACCAAGTTTAAAAAGTGTGCTATCCTTTTGACCAGGCCGTTTTCCACGGGCTTGTATAGACAGTTTCTCAATATCGCGCGGATTCCACTCAAATTTGATTGGCGGAATCAGCGCGCTGCGCCCGTCGATTGGTCCAAGTTTGAGCGCCAAACTCAAAACATTGCCCAAGTTGCGCGGGAAAATATAGGGTGGGCTATCCTTTTGGCCAGCACTGTATTACCGACACTCGTACTATTGGATAAATTCGAAACACATACATATGATAGGGTAAAATTCGCAATTAAACCACTATAATTTTGCTTGGTTTTGCGGGGTCTACCACAATAGGGTTAAACACAGCTACCTGAAATGTAGACAGTGTTGGATGTGCGCACTGGTGTTCCGAATGCTGGGAATTCTCGGGACAGTTCCGAGCCGTTTGAAAATATTTTGGAACTGCTCGCAGTTCTCTCCTGTGGTGGTCCATATATTTGTCTAGGTAAAGCCAAGGCTGTAAAAAATGCGCCATACATTTGCTAAGATAAAGCCAAGGAAACACATGCGCCAGACACCGCTACGGCTGCGTGAAGCATGTGCTCCAGCGAGCAGGTATCGCTTTCCTCTACATCTATGTCTCCAATACCAGCTCTCCTGACCCAACTCTCTAACACCAGCCTTGACCAACCACCAACACCAGCTTCGCCTGACCCGATGCAGTCGACACCACTCGAGTCAGCCCACTCCTGGGCCCCTTCGACGGCGACGCCGACGCCGACGCTGACATTAAGCAGTTCTTCGACCTGGTCACCTACACCGATGGGGGGACGCATACCGGCCGCGGCTGCCCGTCTTCCCGTGTCTCGGTCAAGCGAGCCCTCTGGCGGTTCTCCTGCTCCTTTGAGGCGTATGTCACGCTCACAAACTTCCTCGCGCCCAACACCGTCAGGCACTGTCTCACCGAGGGCTCTTGTGAGTGGCTCTGCGGCGTCTGTTGCAGCACTAGTGGAAGCCCAAGCTCCTGCTACGGGTCCCCACCCAGCTGCATCTGGGGTGAGGTGAAAAGGGGGCATAATTACGGCCCTATCTGGCAGCACTTTGTTGCTCTGTCGTCGACCACCGCCACTATGAGCTTCAACTGTGTGGGGAGCTTAATGGACTAGGTAGGTAGGAGCTAGAGGACGATGTCACCAGACTCAGAATGAACTCTTCAATTCACCGGCTGCCGCTCAAGTCCAGAACCAGTCCCCCGTCCTAGTTCCCATCCAAGGGAAGAGTCCCCCCCTTCGGGGGCCTTTGGATGGTGGAGGGACGCTGGGCGTCTTCCACGGCACCTGAGCGGTGCCAACCTCGGCGCGAGGACCTGATGGCCCCCGCAAGATGCCTACATTCAGCTCGCGGAGATCGACGCCGCGTATCAAGCTACATGGTCGACTGGTAGCGCGCTTAGGCCGCTGCCGTGGCTGTACGGGGTTCGCCTCTCACAGTCACACACCGCTCACGGTTCTGACGCCCGTGGTCAAGCACAAGGTCAAGAATGGAGGGCGGCGCGCTACGCGTTGCTGCCGGGGTGGTGGAGGCTTGCCTCGTATTACCACACACCGCTCACGATCTGACCGCCGTGGTCAAGCTACTTGGTCAACATCTGCAGCGCGCCTTTGGCCGCTGCAGTGGTGATTCGGGGCTCGTCTCCTCCGCCACGTTCAAGCTCGCGACGTGACTACCGCGATCAAGCTACATGGAGTCAGCGCGGACTGTGCCGCGTGGGGTGCCAAGCAAGTACGCACTGAGCGGAACTGCTCGCCAGATCCTGCTCGTGCAGACTACTGAATTGCTTTGAACAACACAAAACGAGGTGACCGCTTTTGCGGGATCCTCAGCTGCAGGATTGTTAAGAGACCCCAACCTGTGGAACGGACATAGGAAGTCGTTAGCATTAGTTAAGTGATATCAATGTACCTCACTGAAAAACTGAAAACAGACTCAGAACTGGAGGAGCGATCCCTCCAGAGAGAGCAGGGTAGAGAACGTTCTTATGCGGATTGCAACCCGGGTAGGTCTTTGGGCCAGTTCTCGTTGCCTCAGTATACCCGAACATGTAGACATAGTTGTGGGAAGTGGACCCTTCAGCGTGCCCGTGGACACTCCAGGCCCACCTCGTCCCTCGGCCATCGGCACCGTCACTTCGGCAGCATCAGCCCCCGTCGTCGCTAACCACGGTTCCCTGTCACTCTAGGCGTCCCTTCCTCATCTCGGCTCTCGCTTCTGTGCACCTCCTAACTCACCTCGCTTTACTCATTGCACGCCGCCGTCCCGGACGCAATACGACGCACGCAGAAACCTATCGTCTGGTTGAGTGAAGCCGGCTCTAAGCCTTGCTGCTTCACGGGTAGTCGATTAGCGTTAACCTGGGCAGTGTCTCTCCAAATTGCGACTGAGCTCCGAGCGGCCGCGAAGCCCTCGCTCCCGAAGCTCACTATACTTAAACCCTGCCTATTCTCCCTACTCTGCCAACCGTCGCTCCCTCTGTGCTCTGTGAGCCGCTCGCCTTGGTCCAGTGTCGCCCCTCAGCGCGACACTCACTGCTCGCCGTCTTCATCCGTGTCCCTCCTCCTGCGATCTTCTGCGGTCGCTCACCGCTAGCCGCACGCCCAACTTCAACTTGTTCGGTGGCCGGAGTCCTTCCCTCCACCGACCACCGCCTTCCCGTCACCGTGGCATCTCTGTCTGCCACACCACTTAGTCGTCAGGTCGATCACCTCTGGCTGCTCTTGTTTAACGCGCGCTATCGGCTCCAAGGGTGTGCTCCGTCCACAGCTCTAATCGAACAACCGCATCCCCCGGTCTAGTGCAGGCACTGTGACACCATTTTCAACAGTGCTACGCCTAAACGCAACATTTTCCACATCCGCTGAAGTGCACTGGTTTGCAGCCTATGGAGAGGCACTTCCTTCGAAACGCTTACGACGTGATAGACCCAGCTGTGCCGGGGACGATGGAAGTCCCGCGTGAGGGACTTGCTAGCTGTGCGCTGAAGCAGTCTTTACCGGGCAAGAAGCGTTCGAGCTACAGCTGCCCCGAGTATTTTTATGCTGTGCACTGCCGTTTGCTTTAATCGACGCGCCTACGTTTGGGCTGCTGTTTGCCATGGTGGCACCGCAATTTATTTTGCCGTCGAGGGCAAAGTTATCGGGGAAACTACTGGTGAAGATCAGCGAGGAGTGCCGAGATGATGTTATCATATACATTAATCGCAAGCGGACCGTATCCATCGTGACCGATGGATGGACTGACGTTAGTGGCTGCAGCATTGAGAATTTCATGGTGGTTGCCCCCGGAATGGCTTCATTCTTTTGGTCGTCGCTTGACTGGGACAGTGATGCACACTGCAGCCTTCATGGCAAGGGAGTTGAAGCGAGTCATTGACGAAGTTGAATTGCGTACTATTGCAGTAGGTGCGGGTGTCTTAACGGATAATGCACCGAGTATGGCGACTGCGTGGGACTTGCTTGAAAGTGAGCTGCCATGTTTGGCGGTGGATGCTTCGCTCACACGCTCAACCTGTTCATGCAAGATATATTTTCGAACATCCCGTTCGTGGAGATGGTAATGAACGACGCTCTTGCAGTTACACGTTTGTTCGTGAGCACCATGCTTTTTTGGATACATTTTCAGGACCTGCAGCGCACGTGAATTCTAGCTGAACAAGCGCGCTATGCATTTGTGATTCCAGTTGCAACGCGCTGGTATACAGCTCACGCTTGCATTTGAAGTGTTTTGTGCAACCGTGAGATCCTGGAAGATATGTTTTGGTAATCGCGCCATCCAATACTACTCCTCCAGTGATACTGTGCTAACTAGCCTGAATGGAGCGACGAAAGTGATGGAGTCCGATCGATTCTGGCAGAATATTTCGTTCATGATCGAAATGATTGACCGGATTATTGAGGCTTTGCGTGGGGTCGAATCGGATGGCGCACCGACTTCTAGAGTTTATGAACGATTTAAATGGCTACGCCACGGCTACACCCCGACGCCTGATATTGAAGAAGGACAGCAGCTTCATTTATCTGGCGAATATGTAGGTGGTGTTTGCAGCCGCGGCGCACATCGGGGTAGCCAGGTAAATCGAGTCCGAGCTGAATATCGAAAGCTGGTCGACAAGCGTTGGGGTCTCGTGCACACAAATGCCATGGGGATCGATTTTTTTCTGGATCCAAACACGGACCCGGGGGATTTATCGGTAGAGATGAAGCAGATAGCATTTCCCAAGCTTGTCGGTTTGTGGTTAGGACGGGAATGCTTGATCGTCTTGGAATAACGCACGAACAGCTCAACGGATGGCTGTATGATGGTCGACCGAAAGGGAAGCTCGACAGACGCTGATCGGCAAGAAAACGCGGTTGTCTTTCCACGCCGTTGGTGGCAGTCTCGACGGGGTGGGGCGACGACGACAGAGCGCTTTCTCAGCTAGCAGACCTCGTCTTCAGTATTCCCACATCCTTAGCCTCTAGTGAGCGAGCGTGGAGCATCTTCGACTACATCCACACCAAAAAGAGAAACCGACTGCCGACGGCGAAGGTTGAAATGCTAACCAGCATTTACATCAACAGCGGTGTCATGACGAGCGGCACACAAGATATCGCTCGACTGCAGATTTATCCGGAAGCGGAGGAGCTAGATATCGAGGTTAGCAACGCCGAGGACGCTTTAGTTGTGTAGTGCCAAGGGTGTACTTAGCAACAAGCTCGAATGTAGCCATCATGCAGTTGCGAGCACTTAGGAACGATCGGAACCGTTGCGCGCATTCGGAACATAATTGCGAGCATTCTGAATGTGGTCCCTTCCAACACTAAATGTAGATGATGTCACAGCACTGGAACCCACGCCAAACCCGACACAAACAAATGGGGTAGTAATAGAAATCGGCACAACAACCATCGGCTACATGATTTTCATGAAAGCGTCTATCGATGCGCTCAATTTAACTTGAAGAGGATAACATATTGTATTTGCATTCAAGCTATTTGTGGTCAGAAGTATATCTACGAAGAAGATCACGAAACAGTTCCCTTTTGGGAGCTGTTGTGAAAACGTAATATTAATCGCGGCGTAATTCATCCAGTTTTCTGAATTCATGTAGACATACTAGATTGACCACTGCAGACAACGACTGCAAGCCGGCAGACTAAAAAAGAAACAGGCTTAGACACACCTCCGCACAAAATGGAAAAAAAACTGATAATCAGGAGAGAGAATATTCATATATTTAGCGGATTGTAGCAAATGAAAATCGAGTGGATGGCGCAAGGTGCAACGCCATCCGAGGTAGAACGCGCCGAGATAGAATTAGGCGCATGTTCTGAACGGCACTCAAGCAGCAACGCTACATGATATAAAAGAAGCGAGAAGGCGTGCAGCTGCCCCCCAGCCGGCGACGAAGTACGCTCCAGCTCCAACGGCCACGTGGCCCGGTTTCAGGTGGTAGAAGCAGGTTAACAGCCTGCTCGCCTTTCGAGACAATGCTAGCTCGCCGACACTCAAGGGGCAGGGATGCACATAAATATATTCCTAGCGCCCCAGACCTTGTGGTGTCCATGCAAGGCTTGCATGCAATGATGAAAAAGGTTTGTTGCAACTAGAAGGGGCCACTAATATTTATGCTAAACTTATGAAGCGATATATTGACGAATTCAGTATTGTATTCTGCAGTATGATCTACTGGATAGATAGTGAATGCGTGAAATTTAACCCCAGCACTCAGATGAGCTTTTCGGAGGTTGAGACATCTATTCTATCAGAGAAACTGCCCAGCTAGATCCAGTGGTCTCACGCTCACTATTTGCTCCGCTTGCCAAAATATCGAGCGACGTCCACCGCCGTCGACGAGAAATATGAACAGGTATAAGAACTGTGTGCATGCTAACGAGCCACAATAGATGTAAAGTGATCCTCAAGGGTTCAATGCTCAGTTGTGCATGAGCAGCACTTGTTTTTTCGCACACTCGTTGTCGGGTCCGTGTGCGTCGATTGCTCATGACGAGAGCGCCTGTCGAGATGACGTGTTCTTGCAACGCGTTTGACGGGCTTGGTGGATCGTCTACACAGCAAAAACGTTTCAGTGTACGATCTGAGCTCGTCACCAGCAATGACGACTACGGTGGCCACGTTTCCGCGCGTCATGGTTCCCGTAGAATGACTCAGTGTGCTTGCTCACAAATGCCTGGCCCGATGAAAGGGCAGATGGAGCAGCGTCTGGTTTCTCTCACGGCAGAAGATCTGGTGATCTTACTGCTGGATCCGAGAACGAAGTTCTCCGTTGCCTCGCTCATTACGCCTTTCGAACTATCTCAGGATGGAAGTGCTGCTTCGCGTACGAAACAGGTGGCAGACGCGAACCAAGCTGTTCTGGATATTGTCGCTGCTGGTAACCAGTTGCTACTGAAGTCACATCGAGCAATTTCCCGCAAGATGGACGCCGGTGTTGGTGGCGTTGTTCATATTACAGATCCAGCCCAATCAGCAAACTTTGACTTGGTCCGTGAAGGTGAAAGTGTGATCTTCGGAGATGCTGTAGCACCGGAAACGCAGCCGAAAATGCCACTGAACATCGATGATCAAGCCGACCAAGTTCTGGAGGCGTGGCTGGTTCACAGGGTCGACTGGGTGTCTTTTGCCGTGCAACAAGCACACGAGGAGTCACTGCATCACCCTGCTCATGGTGCGGAGCAACACTGGTTTTTGCTGGCGAGTCGATGCGATATGCAAGCACGTGAACATTAACCGCTGATTTACCGAAGAAGGCGGCATTAAGTTTCCCTCCATCGATGCGTTGGCTCGGATTTGGTTGGGGCAGTGTACTTGAGCAGAACAATAAGCTCGGATGCAGGGAGCTTGCTCCGCTGCACTTCAGCACGAGCGAGATCAGCAACCGTCATCACAATTGCCTCCATCTCCGACATAAGAAGCCAATCTTGCTCAGTCAGGAGATAGAAGACGGATGCGACATCGTCAACGTCTCCCTTCAGAGATGCCGTGTTGCCTGCCTCCACCGATGTGTCCTCACCTTTGTAGATCTTCTGGGAAAAATGAAGGCGGTGTAGTTCACAAGAGAACGGCGGATGAGCTGCACAGTGAATGCCACGCGAGTATCACAATCCATCGGGGGTTCCATCTCAGGAAGGCAGAAGAAGTTCTGGACATCTTTGAGAACCATGCATCGCTTATCAGTACTGAATTAGTTGTTCACGTCGAATCAGCTCACACCCTTCATCAAACACACCAACGGTGCAGTATCGCCTCTTCTTGTTGTAAGCCCTTGGTAGTTGGGTCGTATACGGCTTGTTTTCGCGCATGCCCATTCCAGTATTGAAGGCAGAGATTGAGCACATACATCGTGCAATCCGTCGGCATTGACTCATCAAAACGTTTGGACACTTTGCGCGCAGCGGCAGCGGTGTCTGAGACGATGAACTAAGCATCGTCTCAGACACCGCCGCGGCTGCCAATCCCATACAACTCGATGTCAATCCCATACAACTCGTTCACTCGGAGGCAACGATTCTCGTGAGCGACAGGAAACCATGACTAGCAGAACGATATCGCGATGCGTCCATGACTCGTCAATCCACGACACAGACGTGCCAAGTTCGCCAGTCTTCCTATTTTCGGCGGTCCAGGTATCGTGATGGAGGTTCAAAAACGGCAACCGGTGGGCGGCAGCAAACTCGCGCGACAACAACGCACCGGTCATGTGACAGAACTTGGAGAAGAGGGCATCGAACAAGTCTCGAAACGTTGCCGCCGACAAAATGGTAGCATTGTTGTTGCCGGTCAGACGGTGAATCAATAAGTTGAAGTCGTCCGTTGCCACCGTATTGAACGGCAACCCAGCATTGACCAGCCAGGTCGCGATGTAGACGCCTTGCTCCTTTTGTGTTGGCACCCACAATCGCTGAAGTGCACCGAGCTTTTTCGCCGGGTTCTCGCTTGCATTGTTCGCGGCCGGTCGCTTGTTCTCGTTCCACACAGCCGAGGTTAATGCTTCTTCAACTCGACGGGACGCCTTCTTGGTCTTCTTACTTGCTTCAGCTTTGCCAACTGGGTGTTCGCGATGACGTGCATACATGTGGTCCTTGGCGTTTGTCGAGTGCGTAATACGACGCAGACCACGTTTCCACTCGTCCGGAGCCGCGAAAGGGTTGCCGGTGCTCTACTGAATGCACAGGGTGCACACATGAGTAGCAAGATCGCCGTCTTCAGTCTCAACCGGCAAAGCCAGCTGGTGCAGTACGTCCCAAACCTCATGGCGGCTCGCTCTTTGGCGGACGTGATGAATGTCTAGCGGGATGCCAAATGCATCAACACCAGGAGATGCTTAATCTCCAGAGGTGACTTCTATGTTGGCCGAGAGGCTACCACATTCGCTGGACTGTGTCAGCGCACACGAAGATTCCGAAGCAGCATACTCTGACGACAAGCTTGGCGTAGGAAGCAAATCAGGGACGGGATGATGTTATCACCAGAGGGGCATGTCGGCGTCAGCCTCGTCTTCAACTCGGTGATGCACGAAGCGCTGCAGTAACGTTCGGAGAGTCTCCGAGTCGTACAACTCGTTGCTGCAGAGATGGTGAACCCCACGGCCACACACGACGCACGGATCCATCGCCGTCAGTTCTTCGAAGGAACAGATTGGGTTTGCGCACTTCACTGTTGCACGAGGAGCAGGTTCTTGTTGAGATGAATGGAGGAAAGAGAAAGTGAGATTCATAGAGCGCCACGCGTGGCCGAGCACATGCAGCCGTAGGTTTCGTAGTACCGAGTCTGGAGAAAAAACTCTCATGGGTCCAATCAACCTCCAGCTCATATATTTATAACTCGCACTGCTGGACCAATCTCACCCGTCCACGTTGTTGGGAATGACTGAAAGTTCATAAATGACCCAAAACTCGGTGCAACAACGCAGGGTCGTGCATAGGGCACCGATCTCGGGTGACGAACGCAATTGTCAATCTCGTCGCTCGTTTCTGTGCCCAAGTGAGTATTTCCAAACGATCAATAGCACGGAATTGATCGAGCTTCAGACAAGTCCGTTGACCAAAAGGCAAGGCCGCCAAAATCTTTCAGCTGGGCGTGCAGTAAGACAGCATTATTTTTTCAAGTAGGCGCGACGCCAATCTGATATGCTGTTTACTGCAGAAGTTGATTTGGTCTCTCATTGAAACCTAGTGGTTACTGTAGTAACAAGACCAGTATTCTCCAATACGTAGTAGTGCGCCAGTAAGTCGAAGAAACTACTGTCTCACTCTGGTTATGCGATCAAGCTCTGCATCGGACACCAAAATAGGAATCCCGGGGCGATGCAGCAGGAATAATGGCTTCCGTCGTCAAAGGAGCCGGTCGCAGAGACTACAGCCCGACAAAACGGCACGGTCCTGGGGTGGGGGAGTACAGCGCAGCTTTGATGTCGACGAGAGGAGCGAAGATGATCGAGTGTTGCCTGCCGCCGAGGCAGTTCGTTTGTAAGTTTGCTTCGCCAAGCCACCACTCCCTTTTCACGTAGTATCTAATCAGGTAATTAGCTCTCCCCTACCGTGGTCGAGCCAAAAGGTCCAGCATCGCTGCCTATCCACTAATGAAACCCGCAAAGTTTGCCCCAACGCGACGGGTGGTAAGAGTTATCTACGTGAGTTTTTTGTTGTCGGGTATAGTTCGGTAGGCAGTCAATCGGAAACGGTAGGCTACTTGAGCCCGTCGGGCATAGTTCGGCTCGATTTCGGGCCGATATCAGTGAGTCGTGGTCACTGGATCGATTCCTGATACAGTCGAGTGCTTGAAATGGCGACGCTGAGCAACGGCATGAGGCCGTCTGTAGAATGCTGGTGGATGGTGACGCTACGGTGGCTCGCTCAGAGGCGGGTGGCATCGTCCGCGACGTGGAGAAGGTTCAATATAGGCGCTGTGCAAGTCGGTGAAACACCTGAAAAGAGCAAAGAGGGCGCGAAACACGCCTCGCACACGATCGACACAAGCGACACTCGCACCAACGTGAAACGATTGCAAGGAAGTTGCCCCCAGGCAGGATTGAACTACCGACCTTCCGCTTACTAAGCGAGTGCTCTACCACTAAACTATAGGGGCTCTTACAAATTACCACACCGCACAAATTTGCACAAAATCAAAACACACGCTTACAGACAAAACACGCGAGCCAACACATATCACTCGCCTCGAACGTCTTACAACCATGCCAGCGCACCTATCACCGCGCTCCTACTCCCCAATTCAAGTCCTACCCATACACCCGCTTATGAACACCCTCCACCCCATACCACTACCGCCAGAGCGTGTCCGAATCCGCGGCACGAACAACCGAGAGAAGCGATCCTCTGTCCTGGTACAACTGTCCCAAACCCAGCCTCGGCGATTCAGAAAACCTACTCGGCCGGATACCGGACCACTGCTGCTGACGCTCGAGACCTTGCCATATCGGACACGCTGCACCGTCACCACTGTACAACACTGCTAGCCCGGGCCTGTGGGTCCCGGGTGGTGTCACATTTCGTTAAGAAATGTGACCTTGTGGTGTGCTGTGTGTGTGTGGTGGCTCGAGCTTTTTTACTCTGTGTTTAACACGAAGTGCTGGACGAGCTAGTGGAGCTCAAGCTGGTCAAGTAGTTGGCATCCCGATATCATCGTAAACCAGGAAAAAGATCAGACCCAGGCAAATGAATCTATTGCTACTCTATTACAGGTTTTCGATGAGCGCGTCCTTCTGGATCGTCACCCTGCCCTGCTTCTTGAGAAAACCCGTGCGGATCTCCGGGCTTTTGGAGCAGTGCTTCCTAAAAATATATGGTAATTTCCATATGCATTATTCCGAGATGCATAATTTATTTCAAGAGCTTGAGAAGCTATCTGCAATATTTATTCTCACGGAACCCGAACTTATTTTTTTTACCCAATGACAGCTGCACTATTTTAATATTTTGGCCAATGATACAACAGAGACTAGAGACCCCATTATAGACTATGAATGCCATAATGTATTTCCATCATCGTGCTGCTTGATAGCATTATTTATTTCGCTGTGTTGTCTCCCTACAATTAAATATTATTTTAGGAAGCACTCTTTGGAGTCCAGCATGATGGCCACGTTCTTGATGGGGCGCTTCGCCAGCGCGGCCAGGCGGTTCAGGCACGCCACGTGGCTCTCGTGGTCGCCGTGCGAGAAGTTAAAGCGGGCCACGTTCATGCCAGCGTCGATCAGCTCGAGCCGACACTCCTCGGATCAGCATGCCGGGCCCAGCGTGCACAAGATGTTGGTCTTGCGCTGTACGTCACAGCACTGCATGTGGCCCGTGTAGCCATTCGATATGATGGTGTCTTCACCGTAGACCACGTTGTCGCTGTTGAACTTGCCCAGGTACGTGTAGCCGCTAGTAGCTGTTCAGCAACTCAACCAGCGCCCGCACGATCCCCAGCTTCGCCGACGTCAACGAGACCACCAGCTCCTTCAGCACCCGCACGATCCCCAGCTTCGCTGACGTCAACGCGACCAGCAGCTCCATCAGCACCCGCACTATCCCCAGCTTCACCGACATCAACGAGACCACCAGCTCCATCAGCACGATCCCGAGCTTCGGCTACGCTCACGAGACCAGCACTTCAGCCAGCGCCCGCACGATCCCAGCTTCGCCGACGTCAACGAGACCACCAGCTCCATCAGGACCCGCACGACCCACCAGCACTGCACGTTTCTTGCTCCAGTTCTTTCTCGTCGCAGCAAAATCGCAAATGGCTGCCCGGAGGCCGGGGGCGCAAAATAGTGAAGCCATCGAAGGCATGGTGATAAAAACAGAGGACGCTCAGCTGCTTCACCCTATCCTGTTAATAAAAAGGCAAGCTCTCTAGCAGGCAGGCAGCAAACAAAGTGGACGCACGCTCGCATAGTGAATTGCAGTATGTGATTGTGTCCCGTTAATAAGAAAGTGTACATGCCTACCTTCTAGTGGTTTTGTGCGGGGAGCGTTGGGGACGCGACCTCTTCCAGCATGCATGGTGCTGCGCCTATTGCTTCTTGGGCACCTGGCGAGGCTTGCCACGCCGCACGCCGGCGAGTTCACGGTGCCGTGCTCTTTGTAGCAGGTACTGCTACAGAGGTCGAGGGATCTGTGATGGCGGTGTGCAATGCACTGCAAACGCGTTGCGTGAGGGATGTGTACAGATTGGTGTGGCAAATACCGACAGCATCGGTGCCAAACGGTCAAAGGTGACTGAGGCCTTCGATAGAATTGGTGTAAACGTTGGGTGAGAAATACCGGTATTTCGTAGCCATGGTGACAAAAGTGCCGGTGTACTATAATGCTTACCCGGGGCTGCGGGTCCCGGGCTAAAACGTAGTTCGTAGAAAGTTGGTTTGTGAAATGGTTTGTGAAAGTTTTGGTTTGCTAAATTGGCTAATGTGATTGGCTAAAAACTAAAGTGCTTTAATGATTGTTGCAAATGTCATATGTGGTACACCCAATTCAAGGAAGGGAAGAGAGTTACGAGGAAACTCCAACGCCAACGAGAAGTCTAGAAGAGAGCTTCTTCAGCGGTCACTACCGATCTAATCCTTAAGTTGCACTGCAATACATCTAGCGCTTGCTCTCTAGCATTCATCTCAACCAGTGCCATTTTCTTGCCATGAAGGCATCCAGTTCAAAAGAGGAGCATCGGTGTGAAGGCGATGGAAGTGAGTCTGAGGACAATGGCGACGTAAGCAATGGGCAAGCCTCAGGAAGCGTGATTAGCGAAGACACTGTTGGTAGTGGCCGTGCTGTCGGAGACTCTGAGGACTCGGAGGTCGGCGATGCGGAAGAGGAGGTAATCCCGGTGGCGAAACAGACCCGACCGAGGTCTGATAGCGGCAGTGCCCCACCACGGCCGGTGACGCGGCTCAACCTTGGCAGACCAGGATGTGGTGGGGCCATTGCCCATCAAACTACTGGTGTTCAAGGTGCCGGCGTCACCACCATCAATTCACTGGACCCGAGAGTTATGCACGCCGTGCAGTAGCTGCGGGAGCCGAGGGAAATATGTACACAATTTACGCCCGTGCAGCGCCCATGCCAAGCGAGTCGGAAGAGGAGCGTGGTCGCGAAAGCAGTGGTGGGGGTTCTGAGGATAGAAGCGAGGAAGGCAGTGAACAAGGCTCCGACGAAGCGGATGGCGAAGAAGGTGGTGATGCTGCTGAAAGCCGTGTGCCGACGAGCCGCCCGAAGAACCTGAAGACGAAGGTGAATCCGAGGCTCATGAACATGGTGGTGACGCTGATGCGTTGGCAAGTGCGGAGGAATCAAGTGAAGATGAAGGCTCGCTGTACACTCCTAGTGGATCGGAAAACGCCACGTCGGCGAGCAACAGCGAGGAGTAAGGACGGTAGACGGAGAGGATAATGCACCCATCAACTCGAGCAACCAAGCAGTGATTATTAAAGCAGGGCTAAGTCGAATGAAATGCCTTCTTTTCTATCGAACTCAACTCGCAGTGTTGCGTGCTCCTTGATGCCTGGCATAGACGCAGGAACTTGCGCTTCAAACTTCCTCAACTGCGAGGCTTCCCACGTGCTTCTTGGCTGAAGTTGTAAGCCCTCATGACTGCATCCCAGTCTGCTGGCTGCCATGGTAATTCTGTCTCAATGATTGCGAGTAGTCGGTACTGCTCGCCCACGCTATAGTTGCGCGTACCAGTGGGCTTGGGCATCTGAACTGCAAGCGTCAGTTTTCACCTCTTTAGTTAGCACTTGTGATCAACGTACAGAACCCGTGGATAGTAGCTTTGGTACCTACGCTCTTCTCGGCCGCCTGCAAGATCTGAAATGATGGAAGATGTGCGCCATATTATACGTGTGTGGTTCACATCACTTGTTGAAGCTAGCTCCATACATTCAGCAAGTGTCTGCAAGCTCTCCCAAAATAGGCTCATATTTGCAGTGGGCCTTGAAACGAATGTTTGGTTTCTTTCACGTGCTGGAACAAGCACAAGAAGATTTGAAAGTAAATCATTGGCACACGAGCCTAGCTATACTGCTTTCGGGAATGAATGGTCACAGCTCCACGGGCCATTTGCAACCGTATCACACACAATACAAGCCCCTCTCGCGACTGTCCGATGTATGCCATTGATTACCCATTTGGTGGGTATGTTTTATTATGGTACACTTGAAGCAGGAAAGTGTAAGATACGCTATGAGGCAGCTGGCTGAAACTCCTTCACGGGGATGCTGCCTTATCGAAGATAGTGACTGCAACCCAGAATGATGGTAAGCGTTACCGTTAAATGCGCTCATCAAGCCTTGTGTGTTCCTGCGGAAGATTAGTGACCCGACTGGATTTTTTCCAACACGTCGTCGCCGCGCTTGCCAAATCGCGAGTCAAATCGAGCGGCACTTGATAATTATTAACTTCGAGCCTTCAGTTTTCAGGGTCATCAATATGGCTCGCAAAAGTAATGATAAGTATTCTCAATACTGTCAGTTATATTGGGGTTCTTGCCGCGAACAACATGTCATTCATCTTCACCGTGACTTTAAACCGAAAACACTAAGCCGAAATACAACTGCCACCTAAGCGTCCAACGTCGCTGTGTCCTTCTCCAGATCACCACGACAGGTCTTTCAGCTTTGCTGTAAGCTGGCACTGCTCGCCGCGGAATAGCTTGATGCTGGAGTAGTTGCTGATCTGGACAACAGTACCAGGGGGTGGTAGATCATTGGAATCCGATACCATATCCCATATTGTTACGGTTAACAGTACAGCATCGACAGTATCGCGATTGGCCTCGTATTTGTCTCGGAAAGCCTGCAAAAACTCACAAGATATGTCAATCCTCAATGCTGTTGTTATACAGAAACGTATGAGCGCGTGACGTACCGCCTGAAGTGTTTCGAGGGGCTCGGGTAACGTCACATCGATAAAATGGAGTCTGACGAGGCTCCCGTTCTTGTAGGTGTGGTCCGACGCCCGCAACAGCAGCATTTCGAGCGTGACCTTCTCGGTCACTGGCCCAGCGCGCAAAAGTTCTTGTATCTCTAGTCACCATCAAGATACACGCGTTAGCTCTCAGACACAACTTTACACGACAACACTGCCAAATTAATAGTCCTTGCCTTCAACGCTTCCGATTGTGCGGGAAGTGCACACCGCCCATGCTGGCGTATCAGCAAGTGGCTGCTGGAGACGCTGATATGGTGTCTGGCTCGGATGCGATGGCTTGGTGGCAGCTTGTGGCTCGATGGTAGCCGGACGGGTTGATGCAGGCGCAATCTTCGCTGCCATTACTGACTTCACTTTAGCGCCTCGGTTGCTCCACCTTGCTTCGTCATGAGCAAGTTGAATAGTGTGGGCTCAATTGGAATGACTAAGGCTGCTCAATCTATGCTGCTGCTGATGTTTAGCTTGCTAACCTTGTCGAGAAGCGTATTGAGATATAACACTTAGATTACGCTCAACGTAAGCCCATCCCATGGGGTCGGCTTAATAAAATTTAGGCCACGACGTTGATGGTGACGTGCTCGGTGCGCCCTTGCATTTGAAGTTGCCCTTTCACAGTGGGGTTTGGCGGTTACCTGGCGAAGATGGGTCGCCTAGTGATCATTATACTTCGAGCAATATAAGCTGTTCCTGCTCCTGTTGAGCACGTTGAAGATGAAAGTAGTCGAGCATCGATCGACGAACACATAGATATAAACCCCACTTTGGCTCGAGCTCATATCCGTGAAGTATGCCGACAAACGTTGCCCAGTTCTGCAATGCACCCGTTGGGTAGCACAAATTCTATCGGTTTGAGCTAAGACTATTTTCGAGGGCCATCTAAAGCTCTTGAAATTGGAGCCAACCATGGTGTCCTGGATCCCATCATTCTCGATAGTTAAATTATCCACCATGTTAAACTCCAAGTGTTCGAAGTTGGCCTGGATCGGTCGCCACTGACGCCACCTATCCATATCTATGGATAGATGCTGTGCTGGCACTCATACGTTAACCTTGTGAACTATGCTTGTGTCTTGAAAATAAAAATGCCGGACACTAGCACTACGTAGCCGCTTAACCTTCTGGGTACGTCATTCTAGTCAACGATCTTCTAACGGATTGCAATCACTCACTTCGACAGCTCTGTCTTCCACGTTGGTTCATCTTTGTAGGAATGGAGAGCGCTAGGTCACGAGCATAAACTATGTTGTCCGAAAGCTCATTTTCCAATTTGCCGAAACTAAGAACAACCTCACTACCAACCCGACGCATGCTCGCTCTTCAAAATCTGACAAACAGAGGCTACGCCATCCTCTACAGCGCTGTTCCCGACGTCGTCATGGACCACTTACGTTCTCTGTCGCGCGGCCAGGAAATCCTCTGGATTCACGACACGATCGACGGCGTTCTCCAAGATGAAGACCAATTCTGAGCTTTTGTTCCTGACTCGACATCTCGCGCGCTCTCGGTTGACCTCGAACGTCACTACAGGACGTTCTTTCCTGAAGCAACCGCGACGGAGTGGCGCTTGCTCAAAACAGTTGAGGGATCGGCTGACCAATAAATCGGGCGTGACTTTATGCCCGTGCTATTGGCGAAGACGCAACCGACGTGCACTCTGTTCCTGGGTCCATTTTCGTGGCTACTCAGGACCACACGTGCTTCTACGGGTTCGGGTGGAACAACCACGTTGCTTTGAGGTCGAATCGCGTCGTCATCGAGCTCAACAAAGGTGACTTGTTGATGACCCGAGGCGACTTCATCTTTGGTGGAGTTGGGTATGAAACCAACAACGTCGTCATCCACGGATATCTGGACACGCCGATGTTCGAGCGTCCACTGTACAACATTCCTACCCTGATTCCACTCATGGACGACACTTGTGTCCACTTGGACCCCTTCTGCTTTGTGTGGGGATGCCCGTTTGTCTGGAGCGACGACAACTCCCTCCGCAAGCACCTGAATCGCTACCACAACTACTTCTTTCGACGCATCCAAGCCGCGGTTCCAACTGAATGAGCAAAACGAGAAGCGCAGTGCCTCTGCTGTCGACTCCTACAGGGGGTCCTCTTGAAGTGAATGTCGAGAATGCATATCAGCGCTAGGTCTAGTATCGTTTACATCATGAGAGCGCTTAGTAGTGAACCACTCCGAAAAATAAAACTGTTTGTGTTTGGAATGTTAGCCTTGCGTAAAATCCCGGGAAGGAACTTTTCACCAGACCACAAATCCACCTCACATTTTCTCTGGGGCCATAAACCATCATCTTGTCGCCGCTGGCAACTCGTTCCAGTACAGTAAAGACCCCTTGCTGCAATATTGGTTTGGCGGCGCTCCCTTATGGAAGCTCAAGTGCGGGCTTAAGACTGATATCCAGCATGAAACAGCTCAATTCATTGCCGATTCATGGGAAGGAACGTGTTTGTCTTCACGGCCTCCGCGAACATGGTCTCTCATGCAAAACAGCGTGTTCAATAGCAACACGTGTAAGCTACAGATCACACTAAACGGTAACATCATATCCGAGTAGAGGTTTCCAATTTCAAGTTCAATAGCTAAATGGCATGCTCCTAAGCTTTGTTAGCCAAGTGTGCGGCGCGAAAGGAGGGCGTCACAGCCATATACTGTACGTGACTTTGCGCGGAGAATCGCTGGTCACATCGCTACCTAGTGTGCTTTATAAAGTTTTCGTTGGCATCCTTCTTCATATACCAGGTCAGAGCTGAATGACACGAGGGAAAGGTTTTACTACCACAGCGAAGTACAGCATTGAGCTATGATTGCCTCACAACATTATATTTTCGCTCAATCACTGTCTTAACGCACCTAGTGTTCTATCACTTAGCTTTACTAGCCTAGCTTCTTCATCCAGCGCGGCTCGAGGGGTGTGTGCCCACTGAATTATATCTCGAGTGAGTAAGCACAAAGTCGAAAATGCCCACCTTGACGTTACGCGTGACACCAGCAAATAAGGCTGCTCACGCTTGTTTGCCTGGGTTGTTTGCGACCGCCACTCTGTGACCACCATCGAATCGAGCCTTTCGCCCTGCACTTTATAAACTGTCGATGCAACCGCGCAAACAAGCGGAAATTGTTGAATTTTGACTGCTAGAGTCCTTGGGTTTCCACGAAATGTACCCGTGAGCGGGATATCACATTGCGAGTAAGCTTGAGACTCAAAAAAACAACGGAAACAAAGATGTTTCAGTGCAGCCTTCCATGGGGACAGCGCAGTCGCCTCGTTGAATTCGGACAATCACTGCAGCAGGCGGTACGCTAGGGATTCGTACTAGCATACCCGCATTAGTGTCCCGAACTACCCGAAATGAAGTTCCAGGTTGATAAATGATTTCTTCAAGCGTACCAAGTGTCCCGTTAGCTACCAGTTTTGATGCCCTGACATTCTGGGTTACCTGAATGGGCATACCTTTAATTAAATCAAGGTAAGGCGCCATTCGACCAAACTTGGAGTCGGGAAGCGACAAAACCATTCGTCTTTCCGCACGAGTAAGTGCCACCAATTGGCCCTTGAAATTGGCTACAACACGCAGCGGGTATTCACCAGGAGACAAGAGTTGCGCTGTTGTTGCAATGAAGAGGTTGTTGATAGACAGTCGTGTAGAGTTATCCGGCGTCACGAATGTGGACGGCGGCTTACCAGTTAACCCGCAACTCCATCGTGCGTCATGCATAGCACGGGAGTTTATTATGCTAACAAAATCTGAAGTCCAATTGCCCAGTCGGGCTTGTCGGCATCCAGCACCCCACCCTGGGTCCGCCTGAAATCGTTCAGACTCTTCCAGCGCTACCACCGATTGAAATGATCACCACAGCTGGTATCCCACAATATCGTTAACTTTACGCTTTGGTATTGAAATGGGATCACGGTATAATGGATCTGCACCTACCAGCGGAAGTTGTAGGAAATCGCCCACGAGAAGAATATGAACCCCTCCAAAGACAACATCAGGTACGTGTTTTGCGGTTCTCAGCAATTTGTCCAGCTCTGCTAGCTGAGACCGTTTCATCATCGATATTTCGTCAATCACGATCATGTTCAACGTTGTCAACATCTCTATCGAGCTGCGACGGCGAAGCTGCAACAAAAAGCTGGCTAATGTTCTCCCACCAATCAGAGGGGCTGCTTTCCCGGTCAAGGCTGTCTTCACCAGACATTCGGCACGACCCCAACTCGTACAGAGGGCTTGTATAGCATCAATTACCCGACTTTTGCCTGTACCCCCCTCCCCGCCGAGGAAAAATCGCAGCTGAGCAGGTGAGCACTTTCTAGGGCCTTACTCAAATGTTTCTCCAAATACACGAGCGCCTCCGCGTTTTTCTATCTTCTTAACAACGATGTCCCTATTGCCTTGAAGGCCACATGCTGTATTTCGTTTAACGTAAACGATCCCGTGTTGCCGGAAGACCCGATCGATGAACAGCTTTGCTGTACCTTCACCGTCAACGGTGTCCGGCATTGCCGCTAGATGGGCCATCTTGCTCAGACGGTCAACAAAGACCACGATCCCAGTGTTACCTTCCGAGTCTTTCGGAAGGCCAAACACAAAGTCCAAACTCATGCACTCCAAACACCCGGAGGGTACTGGCAAGCTTGCCAGCGGCGTGGCCGCATGCGGTGACGGCTTCACCCGTTGACACGTTTCGCACGTGCGCACATATGTGCTCGTCCACTTGTACAGCTTGGGCCACCAATAGTCCGGCTCAGTGAGCTGTAGGTCTTTTCACGACCCAGGTGGCCGCTAAGCGTTGTATCATGCGCCTCAAAGAGGATGCGATACTTGAGATCCTCGTCATGAGGGACCCGACACGAGGAGTGTCCGCCGCACCCGTGCTGTAATACAGCAGCCATTATCGATGGAGTAGCGGTGCAGGATGCGCGCAAGCGCGCCGACAAGGTATTGTCCGAGTTTTCAAACTCCTTGCTCCCAAGAGCACGTAGCAGGGCGACACACATATCGTCGTGCGGATACGCAGCGCGGACTAGGACCAGTACGGGCGAGGTCACCATGGTGACATGAGCAAGCTCATAGTCCGGTCGACGGGACAACGCGTCCGCAAGACCATTCTGCCTGCCAGTCTTGTACTTCACCTCGAAGCTGTATTCCGCGAAGAAGGACAGCCAACGGGCCATCCTTTGCGAGAGATGAGGCGACTGGGTCGCAGTGCGTAGTGACGCATGATCGGTGAAGATCACAAACGGCTTTGAGCCAAGCAGGTGAACCCTAAATTTGACGAGAGCATACTTCATCGCAAGTAGCTCTTTGTCATGAACTGGGTAGTTCTTCTCTGCAGCTTTAAGCTGGCGAGACTCACACGCTATCACGCGCTCACGCCCTTCGGCGACTGCTTGAAGTAGAGCACTGCCTATGGCAAAGTCCGATGCGTCACATACGACACTAAAAGGACGATCAGGGTCTGGCAACGCCAGGATCGGCGCATGAAGGAGACTCTCCTTGATCGCCACGAAAGCATATTGACGCTCCGTGTTTCAACACCAGTCCGCATCCTTCTTAAGGAGATTGGACGATGGCCGAGCCATATCAGCGTAGTTCTCGCTGTACTTGTGCAAGTAGTTGGCGAGGCCAAGCCACTTACGCGTAATTGCCCGACGCTCCTGAGTCGATAAGGATCTTCCACGGCTTGTTAAAGGCCTTCACGGTTGCCTCGACGACCAGCCAGCCCGGCTTGCATACACGTTCCGTGTTGTTAGAGAGCACGGCGCTCTTCGAAGCTAAGCCCTGTCGACTCCTCCGTGAGGCTCAACAGAACTCAGTTCTTCCCCAGCAGGGCGCCCCGCGCCTACTGGGGCGTGGCGTTTCCCCGCCACGAGCCCGACTTCGGCTCAGAGGCCGAGCCTTGGCTCGGACGAGCCTGGCGCTGCTTGCGCAGCGGACAACCTGGACGCAGGTGTTGCGTGCTTCCGCACACTCCGGAAGAGCTGGCCTGGGAAGTCGTCCAACCAAGTCGGGCCGACTTGAAGTTGAACTCGGCGTTCAACGCCACGTTCACAGCCTCTTCAAAGAGGTAGGGTGAACACGGAAGACCTCCGTCCTGGCCACGCCAGTGCGCAGACCTTCCATGAAGACGGTCACAGTAACCACCTCGGGAAGAGGGTCCGCCGCCATACCGGCGATTAGAGTTCGCAACTCTTGGACGAAGTCCACCAACTCCTTATTACCCTGGCGGGTAGAAAGGAAGCGTGACCTCACGCGAAATGCCTGGTTAGGCGGCGAGAACACTCGCGAGAGCTGAAGCTTCAGCTCGTCCCAAGAAGGGAACGCGGTGTTCACTGACGTGCCGCACGTCAGGGCCCACTCTCTCGCTCGGTCACCGAGCTTCGAGATAGCAAGCGCCACGCGCTGCTGCTTAGTCTTGAGCATGGCGGACGCCATAGCCATTTCGACCTCTCTGACCCAGAGCATAAGGCTTCAGCCTTCTTTGCCCTCCAAGATCTTGACACTCACCATGAGTGGTTCGGCTCGTGAAGCACCGTCCGATGACGGTCTGGGCGTCACAGACGCGGCGGCCTCATTCATCTTCTGCTGGACGTGCTCCAGTAGAGCATTCTCGTACTGTGAAAACGCCTCAAGACGCGCGTTCACCGCGTCGGGCCCTTGCGAAGCAAGATAAGCCACGCCATCCCGACCGATCAGCGACATCATCTTTTTAAGCCCTTCCTGTTGGTTCGGCGGTAAGTGGGCGAATTGCGCCATCCTCACAGAGGGACAGTCGTAAGACTCAGGTGTAGGATTGACTACAAGTGCTACCAGGTGCAGCGGGCTGCAATATCGTTTACGTAGAGGAAGACACAGACTCAGAGAGACTCTAGTGTTCGTTGAAAGCTTACAAACTCTCGTATAGACTCTCGTATAGAGTTTGTAAGCTTTCAACGAACACTAGAGTCTCTCTGAGTCTGTGTCTTCCTCTACGTAAACGGACGAATACCTTATTAAACCTTAATTAAGGATTCCAGAGATAGCCAATACCTTGTACAAAAAGTATGAACTCTATGCTTCAAAATGTGAACTGAATGTATTGTTGTTTATCGCGGCAGAGCCGCGTATTGTCTGAATGTATAGGACTCACTATCTATCATAGTAGAACCTAGTCTAATGCATATCCGTTGGCTGTGAGCCACCCACTGCTATCTGGCGTGGCTCACATAATATATGTATGGAACCCAACATATGTGTGGCCCCCAACTTGTGTGCATCACACTACTTGATGTAATCCCGTTACAGGAAGTCACTGCGGGAGGGGGTAATTATCGTTGGGTTGCAGTATGAATCCACTCAGCGGAAGCTACGGGTGCATACTACCATGTACGATCCCCTTATTGATGACGACTGCCACGACGAGATGGAAACTATCTGGAACGGAATAGAAGGCGACGAAGAAGGAGAACCTCAAGAACGAATCCACGGGTTTGTGGAGCGGTGGCATGAGGCATCGATGCCTGCGAGTTTGCTTGTTGTGGATCCATTTGAGTGGATTGAAGTGCCACAACAACCTGACTTTTTGAGTTGTGGTATTTTCGTGATAGCTCAAGTGCACAATTATCTAACGGAGAACACGGAGCGCTAGCAGTACGGGGTCACGACGAATGATGTCAAAGTAATGCGGTTGAGGATTCTATGGATCATTATGTGCTATTCCCAAGAGAGACGCATCTCGGAGTCTGATGCAGCTAGCACATGCAAGATCAACCAACAGCTACTCGACCAACTCTGAATCCGTATTAAGCTCGTCAATACAGACTTCCTCCTTTCGGTTCACTCCTTCATTCTGTTCACCACCATTTCCAACAGCACACCAAAAGAAAAGTCCCTTCCTGACCAGCCCCACTGTCACCCAGCGCCTCTGCCAACTTGTAGCCGTGTTCTTCGCGGTCTTCCAGCAGGGACTGAAGCTACATCTGCACTCGTAGCATTTTCTCCATATTGTTGTTTAGCTCCTCGAGTGAGTTCTTCAAGTCAGCTAATTCGGCAAGGCGGGCGGGCACCAGCTCATGTGCCAGCGCTCTCTCGCTCATTATCCTGGCGACTGAAGGATCTTCGGGAAAATCGACAAGTCCGACGGTCGCGTGGTACACACATGGCGCTGTGGCGCACATATTACTGTGTGGCGTATATGTACTATGGGATGCACACCATCTCTAAATTTAGAGAAACACCGACGGGTGGAGGCCCCTTGGTTGCGTAAAGTATTTTAAATTACCCTCTGTTAGGTCGCTTTTAGCTGTAAAGTTGACATATTAACATGTCGTACGTTCGGAAACGTAAAAAAGCTAACCTTAATGTCGCGGTAGCGCCATTCGGCAAGAGGCACAAACACGCGCCCAAAACGGGCTACACGTACCTCGTGTCGCACGTGCGGTCCGACCACCCGAGGTCCCAAGGCCGAGATGGAGGAGGCCAGCACTGTCGCCACATGCACCTTGCTGCTGTGGGTTCGCCAGAAGGCGTCTAACCGCTACGCATGGCTTCTCTGGGTCGTCAAGGGAAACTTTCCCTTCTCCTCGTCGAGATGGAGACGACAAGACGGTAATTTATTTTCTGTTGTCATACAGAATTTGTCTAACTGATGTTTATTTTTGAAAGGTACATCAGTTTACCGTCTGTCTGCGAGCAGATTCTTGGGCGCAATATGGAGAACCATCGAGAAGAACATCGGTGCCATTCTCCCTTGCAAGTTTGGCGTAGTTCTAGGCGACTGGACGGACGCACCGCAACGAGGATTACATGGCGGCGTACGCCTGCATTGAGCTCAATGGCGTCCGCCACTGCCCCCTGCTGTCGCTCGCTCTGGTTATCAACGGTCCGGACGATCGTCTTAACGCTGAGAGCCACATGGCTGCACTGGCTGTGTTTTTTGCCTTTTTTGGTAAGGATCTCGATAACGTGATTTTGTTTATAGTTGGTGGCAACTGTGCGATCAACAAGAGGCTTGTGAGGCTGATTAGAGAGCCGATGGTCGGTTGAGCCATCGGCTCAACTTGGCGGTACGCGGCTTTTTCGCGTACCGCCAAGTCGGACCCGTTTGAGGAGGACTTGGAGCAAGTCCAGTCACTCATGAAGCGCCTGCGAAAAATCACTCAAGCTGCAAAATTGAGGTATGCAAAAATTGACTTTAAGCCTCGACATATTTTGATTTTTCAAAAAATATATATAGTTTTTAAAAAGGCTCAAAAAAGACTTCTCTTTGACCGAAGTTGCGGAACTAGACGCGCTGGAGCTCGGGCTATACGATGCTTGCGCGCTACTTCGAGCTGCGTGAGTTCAACTGTGTGGACGACGAGGAGCTCGCCGAGGAGATGCCGTCCTTTGCAGCAAACCGGCGGCTAAAAAGGCGCTCGTGGCTCAGCTGGCGGATGTGGAGTCCGTGTCCAAGAAGCTGCAGTCCGAGGGCCTTAACTTCCTGGACGCTTGTGACCTGCTTGATGGTCTTCTGGAGATCCAACCATCATTCGCCAACTACCTATGTACGTGTGTACAGCTACATGCTACTCATATGTGTTGTTAACTCTTTTATTGTAGCGCCAAGAGCTGATATTGTTCATTCGCCCGATTTTGAGTCGGGTGTGGTGAAGGTGCTGGCAAGCGAAACGCCTCTCTCGTCCGAGCGCGCGGCATTGCAGCCATTTTTGAGGGCGGAGAACGTGACAGAGGGACCTACGGGCGAGGCGGAGCCCACCGATATGGGTTTCGCCGACCGCATTTTGAAGCGGCGTAAGGTCGAAGTCGCACCGAGCGGATACGAGCTGCTGGCCGTCATTCCACCGGCGTCTAACATCGTGGAGCGGCTATTCAGATTTGCTCGGATGGTGTTGCGCTTCAAAAGGAATCGCATGACACCGCTGACCCTGAAAATGGTCATATTTCTAAAGCTAAATAAGAGTTACTGGGACGTGACTACCGTCGACGCATGCATCTTTGCTTTGACTGATAATCTACTTTGCTAGCTGAGCTCGTGTGATTTATTTATTCCCTGTATTGTGCTAGTGCCTAACGTTACTAATTGCTGCTTGCCTGCAAAATAGGTATAAATGGTATTGTCGGCTTCCCAGGCTGGGTAAGGCCGATGAAGAGTCAGGCAGCGTGGAGACCATCACTGATTTATTCGACCAACTCAGCGAACTTGGTGCCGCTGGAAGGTCCGCGACGACCGACGACGAGTACTTTTATATTTGCGGATCACTTGATGTAAACGGCAAGGTAGCCAAGTGTGCAGGGACGCGTAGCTAAAATGGCAAGAGCACCGTTTATGCGGACAGACGCGACTTCGCTTTCCGCCGTCATACTTTCCCTCGATAAAATTCGCTTATAATTACTCTCTCGTACAAACTAATTCGTAGGTCGTCATGTACTCTAACGATTAGAATACACATTGGCCTTCTCTTAGGACAGGGGGCGATACGGTAACCAGAAACGTTTGCGGTCCAGAAAAACTCAAAATTACAGAAACAGATATTTCTCGGACATCTTAATTCCGGTTCTCGGGCTAGTCTTCAACAATTTGTACCCAACAGGAGTGATACCCTCGTCGTTCTTGGAGAAGGGCAGTATTATTCCTAAGGAATGTGGCCCAAATCAATTTTTGCCCATTGTCCATTTAAACCCGAACCACAATTTCTGACTCGAAGACGTATCTACGAGGTCCAGCTGGAAACAACAGATATAATATACCCGACCGGAACGATTTGGTCTCGTATAGAAACACGTTATGTCACCGTGGATTTGTAGAAGCCGGCTCACGGTGATGAGTAATGACTTTGCGGAGGCAATGGCGCTTCTTCAACTTCTGCAAAGACCGACTCAGTGGATCGAAAACCTGCTATATGCGGTGTTGAATTTGATCGAATTTCCCTGATTTTGTGACAGCAATGTGTACACCGGCCAAACGAAATCAGAGTAAGATTGCTGACTAATGGGCACAGCTCACTCTGGGTACGTGTCGTGTGTGGCGTTCGCCAAGGCTGCCCGTTGGTTCTGCTGCTTTCATTCTTGTGCCAGAAGTCCGCATCGGTAAATGCGAAATCCTTCACACCATTCAACTAAATATGTTCTCTCACTTTAACCCACTTCAGCCACTTCATTCATCCTGGGTCTCTTCCTCGCCCCGCATTCAACCAACCACAACCCCCTCGTCGCGATTTTTTCATCAAACTAGTAAACTACAATCACGTTAGCCATCATCACACCCACATAAAACCCTTATATTCAACTGTATCCCACTTCAATATTTTTTCCTCGTCACGCAAAACTTCTTCTTCTACAAACCTACACAACTAGTTATTTTTTTTCATTACACCTTTCATCAACATGTATTCGTTGAATCAACAAAACAGAAACTTGCACATTTGCTCACATCAACATTTAAAACAATAATTCTTCTATATATTATCATATTTAATTTTTTTTAACAAGAATCTAGGTAATAGTTGCAATTTTTTACCAAGAATCTAGGTAATAGTATTTTCATATTTACAATTTTCTAACAAGAATCTAGGTAATAGTTGAGTTTGCGACATTAAATTGTAAATTTTCCTTCCTATTGAAATCACTCATTTAACCTGTAACAATCGACCAGCCCATTATATTTCATATATATCGCAGAATTGATACTGAATTCCAGGTGACGGGCACTACGCTGCGAAACAAGGCCGGCAACCGTCGGCGGATGTTGACGGGCGCAGCTAGCTACGACGGATTGACAGGGAAGTCCCGATCATCATAGCCTTACCCAGGAGCTTTGCCACGACATCATGACGGAAATTAAACTAGCGAAATGCGCTAGTCATAACTCTCAATTTGGATGTCGTACACAGGATAGAGGACTGCCTTCACTTCTCCGAATGCAGACCGCATATTCATCTCACGATACACCAAGCTGCAAGTGGGAATCAACCGGGTTGGGCATACGCTTAGGACTTCAGGAAATTCGAACGCAACTCGGGATCGCCACTCAGGAACAAGAACAGCGGACTCACACAGAAAGGTGATGACTGCGATAGTTGTCCAGCAGATTGTTATACATCGTGTTATACATCAGTCGTCACTAGTTACCACGATAGGTAGTCAAGAGGTTTTAACGAACGAAACATCATTTATATGGCATACGTGGTTTACGGACACGAAGTTGAGCAAGAGTCCCAATTCTTCTCGAAGTACGCAAGGAAAGCCAGCCGCTTAGCATCTGTGCGGTATTGCTTTAAAATACATCGTAGTGTGCGTTGTATGCCCGTTCGCTGCGGGGGCTGCATTGATCAGGTGCACGAAGTTAGGTAAGGTGCCGCGAGCTAAAATGAAAGCAACGACGCACCTGTAGAGTAGCTTCATGATGAGAAGAAGTAGATCCTCCCGCTGGAATATCTTCAAACGGTACACCGGTCGCTGTATCACCTTCTTTCAGTACGAAATGACATGAAATTGACACAATAAAATCTTTGCCGCCGGAAATGCCTTCTCCAACACGCGCCACCCGACAAAATCATTGTCAATAACCACCGTAGATATGTTTTTCCACCCAGGGTTCTTTTCCTTGAAGTAATCAAGCACCGTAGCAATCGTCTTGGTCTGTCATTCAGGCAAATGAAGTCAACAACAAGAAACCCTCTGCCCGTTGCCGTAGTGACGACCAAGCTCCTGAACCGTACGCACATAACAAGACACGAATACACAACATGTATGAATATGGTTGCTATGTCATTGATAGAGTTGCTATAATTCGGACCAAGGTTGCTACAATAGCGAATTAAGGCCGCCATACGAACGGTCGCAAACGTACCGAGGTGATATCCAAGATTGTTCGTGCCGTGCGTGAATTCCATCGGAAGCGTCTCGCCCCATCGCTCAAACATCAGCTTCTGGACTTTTGTCCGCATCACATCCCTGCACGTCACGTCCATTTGATCTTGAAGAACGAGTACTTCGCTTCCTTCCAGTTGACGCAACGCGTGAAGCATATCTTTAAGGGGGTCCTCAGCAGAGTCCTGCCCCATGATACCCCGAATTAAGTTGCTTGCCTGCTGTGGCGTCACCTTACATCCTATAACATTAATGCATTCAGAGACGGTGTAAGTTAGTTCGCCACCATAATGGATACCATCCACTAGCCATTTCATACCGATGCGTTGGTTGAGAAAGTTTGCGATGTGTTTAGACGACACACGCGCGTTTGCCAACGTCTTCACGTCATCCCGGTCTTGCTTATCGAGAGGTAACGTCTTCGTCGTTAGATACGACGACGCCACAGAATCTGAAGTTGGATGGGAATTAGTATGGTGCTATAACATACGAACAAGAACCGACAGTCAGCACGACACAACACCACAACATTACCTCCAATGCGTACCTCATTTCTGATCACGATCTCGTACTCGCTGGTTCCTGTCCGCACGACAGTTGGTGCTAGACGTGCCTTGCAGCCGCAATACCGCGACTTCCGGTTTCGGTATCCTTATGATCTGGAACCCTGCTTAACTCCATACGTGCAGCAAAAGATTATGCAGCTCCACTCAAATTCAGAAGGTAGTTGTTAATCTTCGTCATGGGTGCTGTGCATCCACCAAAACAAAACAAAAACAACACACGTACACGTGTCAGTATATCAGGCAATTAACGCTCACAAAAATAGACGTACTAGTTATGCACCGCGGTTTTCATGGAGCTCCGGACGCGAAACTTGAGTTTGTTCTTTCGATTGTACTCTTCGAACACGCTTTCAAATTGATCCCATCTGTTAATGACCCCAGCCGTGAATGGAGGCACCACATTTACAATTTTGTCTCGAGTTTCAGCGAGTGCCTCGATTTCATCGTCGTGCAGGCTTGCACGCTTCCGAGGTGTATATTCAGGACGTATAATATACGTTCAATATCATCACCACACTCGTTTTCGTTAGACTTGTCACTGCCGTCACTTCCATCACCAGGTTTGTCACGAGGCTTGAGGTCAATGCGCCGACCTTCCGATTGATCAACTTTTTCGTCTCCTCGACCTCATTAGCATCGATATGTTCACCCATTGATGCTTCTGCTTCACAACTGGAGCATGAGGGGAGAAGCGACGCTTCTTGGTTGGCACCTTCGCATTTGCTAAATATCAGCACGCAATGAGTTAGAGGTAAATCAACCCTACCTTAAAGCAACCGTGGCCTAAAGCGACCTTAATACCTGACGTGGCTCCACGACGGCTGCTGCCGAAATCCCACGCTAGAGACTTACCAACCTTTCCCGCTATACGCTCGCAACAAATTATAACGTGTGGTTAGAAACTCACAGCCCTGCAGCCGATCAATACCGCTTACATACCTGTTTTCGTTCAGCGTCGGAGCCGTTGATGGAGAGCTCCTCTTCCTCTTCCGATTCATCGTCTTCTTCCAGAATGTAGTCGTCGTAGATGCTCTCATCTATCTCGATGTCAAGCGTGGCGTACATGTAGTTCAGAGTCTTGTCAGGTTTCTGGCGCAGGCGCCCCCTGCAACATACAAAAGTAAAGACACAAACATTCAGTCATATGCACTCATCACCATTCCAGCTGCGTTTCGCTTACCGTGTGGGTCAATCCCTTTCTCGGGCACCATATGTCCTCTGCGTAGCGCGATTGTGCACCTCGTCCGGCGCGTCCGCATTTCTCCAAACTCAAGATCATCCCTCCCGTGCAAATTCTAGAATGAACGGTTCTGAGCACTTTAGCTTCGTACTTAGTTCAAATATCGTACTTAACGTTTTATTTCGGTCGTCAACGGACTGTCGAATTTTGGTATTATTACGCTTGAATTTCTGAAATTTATCTAAAGCGACCTTACACTGTTAAAAGAAAGCGACCCTACATGTCTCATCATTAAGGTCGAGGTAACCACTCCGCGTCTTGCCGCACGCCTTGCAGGCCTGGAAGCCGGTCGGGTCGCCGTCCTCGGTCAGGAGCGGCTTGAAGTAGAACGCCGCTACTTGCTTTCGCGTGAACTTGCTTTTGGTGGGCTTGGGGGTGAGGAGGTTGTTGGACATGGTTAGACTTGATGACGTTGTGTGGTTGGGCTCGTTAAATGGCAGAGTGAGGTGCACTAGTGAGGTGTACTAGTGAGGCTGATCAAGCGTGAGTGCTGAGACCAACATCGAAGCGTTGGCTGTCGGCTTCCAAGATAAATATTGTGTACGGATACATCAAGCTTTCGAAATACGTAACATCTAACAGTGTGCTCACTTAAATAAATATATTTACTGGTTTTCCATAAATATATTTTCAGTAATATATTTATCGGCTTCCCTGTACCCAGGGGTTCCTATAATATCATTGCAATTTGCTGCAGTTGCCATGAGAAGTAAGATATTGTGATGGACACAGTCGAGTACAAAGTAATACATTGGCGCGAAATAAGTGTATTGGTAGTAGTTACCTTGCACTTCAACCTGGTTTGGCTCATCTCTTGTTAACCACCTTGGGACCGGTAGCTTCACTCCAAAAACGCCTATTCAGCTTCAGGAACAGCACATTCTCGAGGTGCCCGGGCAGCATCGTTTGCCGGTGATGCGAAAGCGTGTGCTTCGCAATGCCGAACAGTCTCTCAACTGTATTGAGGTTCGAGGAATGTACGGCACCCCACTAAACTCCTTCAGAGCCGAGCGCTGCTTCTCAGAATTTGGTCAAATCCTGGAGCCCGCCTGTTGCTCGTGCTCTGAGGGTTGGCGTCATGAGCTAGAGTTTTTTTCGAACGGTCGCATCATTTGCTGTTCACCCGTCAGCTCGCTGCTCCGCCCTGCCAGCGCTAGAGCACAGGCTTCTTCGAACTCGGGGTCCTTTTTGATCGAGGCATCCGCCGTGAGGGAGTTCTTGACAGCGTCGTGCTTCTCGATGAGCGCATCGAACATGTCGCGCACATCGGAAGAGTCAAGCGGTCCTCCTGCAGCTTCATCTTGGCGGACTAAAGTCCCCCAGCTCGCTGAGCAGGGTGTGTAGACGCTTTTCCTATCCTCGTGACGGCATCAGCGACACGATATCGACGTCGTCGGTATCGAGGGCATCACGGATCTTGAAGTATCGCTCGATCATCTTGTACGTCGATCTCCATCTTGTCGCTTGACGAAGTATCGGGTGCAAACTCCTTTATTTTCTTCTAAATAAAACATTTTCACGATATATTGATAGAATAATACCGATATTTTCAGACACATTAACACAACATTACCTGAAAGCAGACGCCGAAAATTTTGTTTTTGCGAAAACTGAGCGCAGTTTTCGCATAAGTTGCTGTAGTGGCTCCAACAAGGCCTCATAGTCAGCGATGTAGAGAGAGTGAGCTGGTCACATACCATCTCCTCGTCACATCCCTCGGCTTATCTTAGCTTTCTCAGCGATGGCGTCTCTGGCCTCTTTCCTGATGGTTGGCCCTCGATTGCCTTGCCTTTTTATAGCCAAATGCATCAGCCTGTCTTTGCTTATTATCCTATCACTTCACTGCATTGAGTCCCATACAAATGGGTAGATGTCCTGGGGCTCAACACTTTTATTCGGCCTCGCCTCTTCTTCACGCCCTTTGCGCTTGCCGGCCGGCCGGTTCGTCGCCGCATAGTTGACGGGCACAGGATGAGCCTTCATCGACGCGATTTCCCGGCGGCTCTTGTTCATGAACACATTTTTCAGCAGCGCCTCCACCTTGTCCAGGTGGAAGCCCTCGCTGCTGTAGTCCACTTGTTTTCCCCAGTATTGGCTGAGAAACCGCGACAGGACCTTGATCATCGCAAGCTGATTCGAGATCATCGTTGTGCCCATCAGATTCTCCTGCGGAGGCCGATTGATGCGGTTGCGCGTCTCGTTTACGCGCACCATGAGCTGGCCCACCGAGTCGAAGTCCATCTTCAAGGCGGCGTCAAACTCAGCAATCAGAGCGACCATTCCTTGCTCGTTGGACTGGCCGTAGTGCGACTCCAGTCGCTTCCATGCCTCCGGCATCGCTTCGTCGTTGAACGACACGCGAGCGACTACAGATACTCTCTGAGTAGAGTCTGGCTCAGAAGGCTACGGATGTAGCTGTCCTGGTCGCTCAGATCCACTTGCTGCCAATCGTAGTTGCGCGTCTTCGTGGTGTCGTCCATGTCCATAGGACGGAGCACAATGCAGCTGGTCACCAGCAAATCCTCTTACTTGAATGCTGGCTTTTCTTGGTTCTTCAGCTTTGCCTCTCACGCCAGCGCCCTGTTCTTCTGGCGCAAGTGCCCGATGATCAGGTCCATTCAGACGCCAAACTAGCGTCCTTCCGGAGCAGAAGCCTCCTCACAGCGTTGCTATCTTCGTTGCTAGTCATGGTATCTTGCTTGCTTGTGCTCTTTACTTGTAAGACCGACGTAGTTTGCGTTCTCAATCGACTTTATTGAGTTTTTACCGCTATCCTATTGCTATCCTACAGACGTGCTCAGTCCGAAGCAAAAGCAGAAGTGAGGAGCTCATTATCGCTTGTTACCCGCTTGCCCCTTGTCCTCATCGCACAGATAAATTGCCTCGGTCAGAGAGGAAGCTAGAGCCAATCGTCTCACCAACAGCTGGGCCGTCGTACCGTAAACTACACAGACACTTCATATAGTATACTTTAGCTCAGCACTGCCTAGCCTATCCACGGACCGTCTGGCGGCGTCTTTTCCCGGACAGACCCGTCCGCTGGATGCTGATCAGAACCGTGCTCAACATCGGACACTCAACACAACTAAGGATATGAAGTGAGTTAACGAGTCACTTCGGTTATCTCCACGGCCCGATTGTCACTCCTAACTGAACTTGAATGTTTGAGAGATACTCCACCTTCGGGCGTCTGTAGATTCGAAGCGTTCTTTGTCCTTCCTGTGTATGGGTGTGGGGGGGTCGGCATTCTTATCTAGCATGTTGGCGTTACTCCACAATAGCAGTTGTCTCCTCATTACGGAAGCTATTCTCCGTTGATTCGCTGAACCTTGAACAGAAAAATGTCGGCGAGTTTCCCATGGAACCGCCAAGGCCTGTCAGCTTGTCGCATCATCTCCATGAATATCAACTGTCAGGAGCTTGCCATCATCGACCCCGCAGCAATGCAGCGAGCTCATTCTAGGCTGCATGGCTGATATTAATAATTCCGGAGTGAGGAGGCAGGCGCACAGTTTGAGCCGCCCTGGCTCCGCGCACTCGGGTTTCCTGGAGATGTTTGGGCGTAAATATCTTAAAGTCGATGATGTTGCAAAAATGCATTCTTCATTGCACTTTTTGTGCTGCAACACCGCGCTGTTGAGTTGTCCCTGTCTGCATTAATAGTTCTACATCATGGTGCACGCGCCACCATAATTATGCACTTCGCCATGCCACGTGGAAGCTTTGTTGCACTCAGGTTAATCGTCCGCAGAAGCGCTCGGTTAAGCCTGTCATAGCGAGTGTCATGACATACTGTATCAAAGAAAACTATGACGAGTAACAAACGATGCCTTGCCAAACGCCCTACGTGGCCCCGCAAAGGAACTAGGATGTATTTAAGCCGATTACTTTCCGCGCGACGCAGCTCATCTTGCTGCCGGCCAACTTTGTCCGAGACGATCATGAGGCGCTTGCGTACGCGTTCGAGGATGGCGGCGAGGTTGTGGTTATGTAGGACACGCACGTATGCGGAAAGACCCGCATTCAAGGCGGTCAAAGATTCCAAATGAGACCAGAGGACGCCGTTCCCCTGGCAGAGGTGATGTGGACTGCAGAAGAGCAACCAGCTCGTATCTGAAACGGCTGTTTGACCAAGGCTTTTCACGTTGAAGTCGCACGGTTGCTGGATGAGGCCAAGGAGGGCGCTCTCGGGGTAGGGATGCATGTGTAAAGATAGCGATGTCGACAGAATAAAAATAGCAGCTATTTGCCAGCAAGACGTGAAACCTGTACAAACTATACGACCTTGACAAACACGAGCAAGTACTGCTTCATAAATAAAAACATAGTATATTTTTAGCCAATGACTACACGTTATATCAGTCATCAGTTTTGGTCGCACTACAGGGCGAGGCAGCCACCGGCGTCGCTTACGCTTGTCTTTGTCTTGATGCGGTGTCGGTGGAGCAGAGGGCCCATGGCGGCGCGCTATGTTGGCACAGGCCACGCACCGACGCGCACCCGACCGGGCAGTGCCGTTACCTGTGGCACCCCCCTGCGAGGAGCGCCTTGCAGCACGGTTTGTCCCGTAGCCCCATCCCAGGAGCGTCGAGGTTTCAGACCATGCATGTGGTTTTCAACGAACATTGTTTTTCTATTTTCCACCAATGGCCGCCTTCGGCTAAATATTATCTTAGCTAATCAGGGCCGCCTTCGTTGCGCTCGGCAGCAATCATTGCATGTAAGAATAACGTTTTTTGTGACAGCCGGAGGAACCCAACTAGAATTGATTTGTTATTTAGGACCTTGTATACGGGCTGAATCGATGTGGCGCCCGATCTGCAAGCGATGGCAAATAAACGGATACATCGCGGTCCCTCGTAGTTCTACTGCAACCCCGTGGCCGATAGTAGGGACACTTTAACCGATACCGTTCATTCCAGGCAAACCTCGTGGGTAGTGCCCACGGTCCGCTAGAGATGATTGTCGCGGCGAATCCTAGTTTGACGAAACGCTGCGCACACTCCAGTACAGTGCAATCGCAAGCAAGGTGATGAGGACAATACACCCATCCCAAGGAAAGGTAGCGTACTGTCAGGCACCGCCTATATCGCGATACCGCAGACGAAGAACGATAACGCTGCACGACCAATAAAACAACCAAGGACTCAAGCACGGCGGTACGATAATACCACGGCTTTAAACGGACGCTAAAAAAGCTCAGTATAGAGTCGGTCGTTAGGTGCAGAATGACGGCTGTCCGCGCTGCGTTTGCGAGATTGTTTAAAACCCGATCAAGGCCCCCAAGGCGTTGCCTCCCCCATCGATCGTCACTCAAGCATCTAGGAACGTATCGTACACGACCATTTAGCGGACATGACGGATTTGTGTGTGGGCAACCTTGCCGATTTGTAGGGGATCTAGCCCACTCGCCACTTGAGCACGTCGACGGTAACTCCCATTTTGTATACGGAAGAGTATCTTCAGAGCTTGATTGTCTGTACATTCGCGTTCAAGTTGAGTATCCCACGCGCCCAAGACATAGACGAGATATATACTGAATTCAGTCGGACAGAGAAGCAACATATCGTCGTGGCTTGTTGATCCCTTCCATCGTGCCCGTATCGAATTGTTTTACAAGCAGGTTACGTAAGCAAACAAGGAATTGCTTGACAGTTTCCATTTGGTTGACACATGCTCCGCGTACACAACCGAACGATGTCACAGTCAAATATTGCTACAAACGTATCCTGACTACCCCTGAGGAAAGCAAGGAAATCATTGGCAAGATCTTGCCGTCCGTCCGAGCGGGGACCAACATCGACTTCGAGGACATCGATCTGCATTGCAAGCCGAGCCGCGACGCCCGCACGATAAAAAACGTCTACAAGAAGTACATGAGGGGCGAGCTGTAGAATCAATGGCCGACTCATGAGCCCGTTCACTTGATCAGAAGTTCTGATCATGGTTCTGATTCAGAACCACGCGATGCCCAAGCGCTTCGAGAGGCCATGGAGTTAGGGTCCACCGCAAGCAGCTTCTGGATAAGCGGTAGTGGAACGGTACGGACCCCCCCATCATGACACGATGTAGCTGCAAGTAATCCACGTGTTGGTTCTGCACACATTCAGCACTCCAGGTTGGGATCCAGATAGATAGATAGAGAGTGAGAAGTGGGAGAAACGCAGCAGATACCCGCTAACATAGAACGGTGCCTTATGCAAGCTCGACTGAATCAGTTAGAATCGGCTAGCTCAAATGAATCGTTAGACTTAGCAAGCTCAACTGAATCAGTTGGTTTAGTAGATGTTGCAATGTGCGAAATGGATCGCTGTATGTGACAGGTCATTAATATTGTTTATTTTGGCCAATAGGAAAAGGAATTGCGCTTTGTGTGCGACACATACTCTGAGTGTCTCAGATGCCCTGTTGAGTGTTGTGCGGATGAATGGAGACGCGAGCTGGTGCTGGTGCGCCAGCTCAATCGCCCTCACATCCAAATCTGACGGCTAAAACCGATTACAACATTCCAGATACCCTAGGACGCAATGGGAAGCGGACAAATGAGGAGTGCTCCCAGTCTCGGCCTCGAAAAGTTCTCCGGAAGGAAAGGGACTACCTACCGAGCTGCCCGTCGCCACATACATGTCTGAGTGCGGGACGGCCCAGTCCATCTCGGCACGGATGGTTGCAAATGCCGTCGAGGATGCTGCTCTACGTACCGGGGGTGACCCGCATGCATACAGCACTCACTCGCTGCGCTCAGACGGTGCAACAAACATGTGTCGAGCCGGCATCGACGCTCTCACGCCAAAGCTTCACGGGCGTTGGGAATCCGTACCTTCAGATCAACACGCGACTCTGCGCGGAGTCTCGATATTTCCGAAAAGCGAAGCAAGGTGGAAATCAAGGTTTCCTGTCAAGAGGAGAAAGCCACATTGCCTACTCGAGAGCTATGGTCAGCCCAAGCATCCCAAGATCGGGCGTTGCTTCAACTTGGGCTCTGCTGCCATTGTTCGGATAGCTGTGTCCAGCCGACGGTTTTCACATGGACTCTGAGGAACCATCACCGTTCTGAGGAGCCAACGGGTTTGCTTCATCCATATTGCACAGAGTAGTTCTAGTTTGTCAGTCGTTCTTGGTCTCGGCCACCCAGTCCCGTTTTCACCTCTTCGGACTCAAGCAACTCCTCGGTGGCCAAGACGTCCGCGCGCTTCGGCTTAACGCCAGCTATGCAATTTGTAACCCACCACACCACTCCCTAACGGGGCTGCCTCAATTCACTCATTCCATGAGTCTCATCGAGGCGGCCTTCGCTAATCAAGAACGACCGTCATTTGCCCCAACGTGCTTTTGTATCGATGGAAAGGAAAAGTGGCCACTGCCGCCTCGAAGACGGTCAGCGGGGAAAATCGTCAACAACCCTTCAGTGACGGCTCCAAGCCCCAATAGGGTACCCACTTGCAACCGTGCACGCGGATTAAGTAGAAAACCGAAATGGCTTAAGCAAAATAGATAATTTTGAACACAACTTTCATTACCAAAAAATCAAACCAAAAAATGGCGCAAGCAAAATAAATAATTTTGCACACAACTTTCATTCATTCCGAAATGGGCCGGCAGCCGCTGAAGCCTGGGGGCGGACGCAAGGAGCGCAAGAACGTGCGCACGTCCACGACATTCGAGACACGGCTGGCGGTGATCAAGCAGTTCGAGGAGAGCGGCGACATGGCGGCGACGGTGGATCACTTCTTCCCGGCGCTGTCGGTGGAGGCCAAGCGCAGCAAGAAGCGCGTCGTGTACAGCTGGGTCAAGGACCGTGAAAAAATCGAGAAAGCCTGCGAGTCGGTGGGCACGGCCAAGGCGCACCGACTGCGTAAGCCCGGCGCGGGGCTCACGCTCAGCGACGACGCCGAGAAGTGCATCGTGGTGTGGATGCACTCGATGCAGAAGCTGGGCCTGCCCGTAACGGGAACCATGCTGTCCGAGCACGCGCTGGAGGTGGCCAAGGCACTGGGCATCGACAGCTCGCTCTTCACGGCGTCCCCACCCTGGCGGAAGAGCTTCCTCAAGAGGCACGGCTTGGCCATGTAGGAGAAGGCGCGGACGGGTGTATTAGTGTAAAATGCATTGCAAACATGTATCGAAGGTGCTTTGTCTGTTTGGTGCTAGGCTACGCATGACACTTTTAAGGTACAAGTTAGCTCTGTGTTAGCTGGACAAGTTGCCACCGGTGCCGCAGCAAACTTGAGCTTCTCGTCTTGCTGCAGAACGAAAGTCGCAATCTTTCCCGCACAGTTGTATGAAATACACTATGGTGCACTTTGCGCCTAACAACACGTCACTCCGGCAGTTGACCTTGCTGTCATGCTGCCGTCGTACTCCCCCAAGGGCCGCAAGCGCTCGCCGCAGTTGCAGCTCTGGAAGCGCGCGGCGCTGGTGGGCGGCGTCTGCGTCCTGCTGCTGTTCGTCTGGCTGCAGTACACCATCGTCACCACCAACTTGGGCGGCATCCCGGCGCACGTGGACGAACTGCAGGGCGCCACGCAGCAGGACCCGGACGACAAGCAGCACAAGGACGATCAGGCGCATCTCAGAGGCAATGCACACCTCGCACAGACCGAGACGGAAGCGGCCAATAATGCAGCAGCTGGAGGAGCTGGAGCGGGAAACGACGCCGAGGAGATGCTGGCGGACAAGGACGTCGCGGACGTGGAGGACCCTGACAAGACCGTCACGGCCGTGCCTTCCCAGCAGCAGGAAGCCCGCCGTCTGGCTGTCCGCAAGGCCATGAAGTTTGCGTGGGGAAACTACGAGGAGCATGCGTTCGGCGGGGACGAGGTGGACCCCAAGAATGGCTGGAAGCTCAGCAACGTGTGGGGAGACATCGCCTGCTCGCTTGTCGACGGCATCGACACGCTCTGGATCATGGACCTCAAGGACGAGTTCCAGCGCGCGAGAGACTACGTCGCCAACCAGCTCGACTTCTCCCACTTGGGGCGCGACGGCAACAAGCTGTCAGTCTTCGAGACCATCATCCGTGAAGTGGGCGGGCTACTGAGCGCCTTTGACCTCTCTGGCGATATCATTTTCAAGCAGAAAGCCAAGGAGCTCATGGATCTTCTCACGCCTGCGTACGACGAGGCGGAAGGCGTGTTCTACACGCTGCTGAACCCGTACACAAAGGAAAAGAGCTTCGCGTCGTGGGCTGGCTATCGGTACGTGCCCAACAGCTCCACGTTCTCCTTCGACGGTAGTTTACTGACCGATATTTCGTTATATAGAGCTCACATTGCTGACGTCGGCACGCTCCAGCTCGAGACGCGATACCTGTCGGACATTACAGGGGACCCGAAGTACGCCGAGATGGTAGGAAAACGGCAGTGAAGCCAGCTCGTGTCGGTCGGTATCCACCGACTGAGTTGTGTGTGTCTGATGCTGCAATACAGGGCGACGCCTTCTACCAGATTCTGAAGCGTCAAGGATCGTACAAGAAGACGGGCTTGTTCCCCGTGCACTTCAACGCTGGCACCGGCAAGTTCGACACGCGGGCGAGCACGATCACGCTGGGGGCGCTGGGCGACTCTTTCTACGAGTATTTATTGAAAGTGTACATCTACAGCGACAAGCGCGAGGAGGACGAGTATCTGCGTGAGCTCTACGACGATGCAGTGAGGGGCATGGAGGAGCACCTACTGTACTTTTCCATCCCGGACGACCTGTACTTCTTGCAGGAGATGAAAGTGCCGTCGTTCTCGGTACAGCGCGTAACTCTGGCCTCGTGGACGTGTTGAGATGCGGCCTCTAACGTCGTATCTGCTGGATTCTGTCTGCAGGCCGTCCAGCGGATGGATCATCTCCTGTGCTTCGTGCCGGGACTGTTGGCGTTGGGGACGCTCTCCGAGACGGAGGACCAGACGAAGAACGCGAAGCACCTGGAACTGGCCGAGAAGCTCATGGAGACGTGCTACCAGTTCTACCACCGCCAGCCGACGGGGCTGTCCCCCGACATCGTGAGCTTCCCCAAGATGCGCGTGATCGACCCCAAGTATCGCCTCCGTCCCGAGACGATCGAAAGTCTCTTCTACCTGTATCGTGTCACCAAGAACCCCAAGTATCGCGAATACGGCTGGGAGATCTTCGAGGCGCTGGAGACGCATGCCAAGGTCAAGCACGGGTACGCGGCCGTCCTGGATGTCACCAAGCTGCCCGCCCAGACCGAGAACAAGATGGAGAGCTTCTTCCTGGCGGAGACGCTCAAGTACCATTACCTCCTGCAGGCGCCCGAGAGCCTCATTCCGCTGGACAAGTACGTCTTCAACACGGAAGCGCACCCATTCCGCATCCGCAAACGAAACTAAGCTGTTCTGGACACAATAAAGACTGCATGTACGTTGCCTTTGGCCGCCTTGTTGTGAGGCAGCGAATCTTCAGTCCAGACCTGATTTGAATACCGGCGTACTCAGTGCTTTCTGCTGCCAAGAACTCGCCGATCAAGTAGTGCCGATAGTCCATTACGCCAGAAACATGGTCGCCATGTCAAAGTTTTCAGCCAAGTGTTGGATCAACGGGACGTGCCACCGGGATGTCGTCTGCAAAGTGCTCTGCTCTCTAAGTCGCAGATCGCCAGTCGCGCAGCCGTCGAGCAAGCGAGAGATTCGCAGAGATCACAGAAATCGCCGGGCGCCTGCGATTTTGTGCGAACAATGTTTTCGTCGTCATCGCTACTTTCGATCCCTACGTTGGTGCTGTCGTCGGTGGTCTCATGTTCTACCGCATTGCCATTTCCTCAATCAGGACTCTTGGTCCAGCCGGGCACATCACTGAGGCAAACCACCAGATAGCTCGCCAAATCACGATTTGATCTGTGGAGCGAAACCAACAACAGCCCGTCAGTCGGCGTCGTCACTGACGACTTGGCGTTTTTGTCCTTCCACCCGAGCTGCACACGCAGATCAGGCCGCTAGTATGAAGACCGAATCTCCACGGGACGGTCGCATCCCAGCTCACACTCTACAATCTTCTCAGTGGACACTATGCCGGCACCGACGTTCTCGGACCAGCTGCCGGAGCTAGAGGTGACCACGGCGGATGGCGAGGGACTGCTGGAGCTCGAGGCCGTGCTGGTGGCCAGGAACCTGGAGCAGTATGCGCAGCTGCTGCACCGCTGCAAGACCAAAGACCGCGTCATGGCCAACGTGGCGCCGGGCAACAAGTGGCATGAAATGCGCAAGGTGGAGGACCTGCGCATTTACGAGGAGCGCGCGCCCGCCAGCCCCGACACGCCCAGCATCCCGTCCATCATGATGCTCGGCACGGTCGTGGGCGACCTGGACGACATCATGTACGGCGCGGTGGCAGCTACAGACGCCGATGAGCGGGTTAAGGAGCGCGTGCTGCAGGACGGCGCCGAGCAGAGCAAAGTGCTGCAGTGCCTCGTGCAGCCCAGCGACCGCGACCCGTTCCGCCAGGTGAGCGTCAAGTGGAAGCTCTACAGCACGCGCGACTACGTGTGTCTGGACACCACGGGCTTCGCGCGCGCCTCGACGGGCGAGTGCGTGGGCTACAGCCTGTCGCACTCCATCGCCTTCGACGAGCAACTGCCGCAGTTCGACCGCCACAGCATCGACCGGGGCAACCGCTCGGTCTGCGTGCTCTATCGGCAGCGCACGCCCAACACGGTGGAGTGCTACGCGCGCGGCTTCTTCGACTTCGAGACCAACAGCGACCCGGTGGCCAACAGCGTCGCGCTGCAAGTGGTGGCCAACCAGTGGATCTCGAACGCGCGCATCACGGAGCTCGCGCAGATGAAGAAGATCGCGTGGCGCCTCAAGCAGCAGGTCGCACGCGGCCAGCCGATCGCCAAGGCCCGCAAGCCGCTGACCTCGTGCTCGGCGTGCCGGATCTGCAACAAGTCGTTCGGACTACTGGGCGGCGCCAAGGCATGCGGCATCTGCCTCAACGCCATTTGCTCGCGCTGCTGCGTCAAGCGGAGCGTGTGCGTCGTCGACCCAGGAACGGGGTCAGTTCTCGAGACCAAGAGGCCGTTCTGCGCGCGCTGCATCCAGGAGACTTTGCTGAGCGACGCACGAGACGTCGCACGGAAGGAGATCCGGCGCGAGGCGGACTATGCCTGAGCACACTCTCGCAAGATGAATGGCAACGTATTGTAAGAATTCAAGTAATTATCGCTAATACATCGGGGCGAACGAAGTCCCGTTCAGAACCTTGAGCTCGATGTTTGAAGTGCTGTATAATCGTTACTGTTATTCGCCGCTTAAGTACGTCCACTCGACCATAAAGTCGAGCTCATAGCTGTTTTTGCTTCGTGGCGTGCACGTCTCCATCATGTTCTTCCTGAAGCAGCTCTCGCGCGACCTGCTGCTGCACCCGATGCACTTCGGGCCCAAGCTGCACGACATCATCCGTCTGCGCCTCATCGAGGAGGTGGAGGGCACGTCCATGGGCAAGTACGGCTACGTCATCACCGTCACGGAGGTGCGCGACGAGGACATCGGCAAGGGCGTGATCCAAGACAACTCGGGTTTCGTGTGCTTCAACATCCGCTATCGCGCCATCCTCTTCCGCCCCTTCAAGAACCAGGTACTGGACGCCGTCGTGACGGTCGTCAACCAGCTCGGCTTCTTCGCCGACGTCGGTCCCCTGCAGGTCTTCGTCTCGAGACACGCCATGCCCACGGACCTCAACAACGGCTACGACCACGAGAGCAACGCCTGGATCTCCGACGACCGAGAGGTCGAGATCCGCAAGGGCTGTGGCGTGCGTCTCAAGATCATGGGCGTCAGCGTCGACGTCACGGAGATCGTGAGTGCAAAGTTAGTTTATTTACTGGGATTGGGTGGCTGGCTGACGGTTGTGTGTCTTGTTGCTGCTGTACAGAACGCCATCGGAACCATCAAGGATGATTATTTAGGCCTCATCTCGTCCGACAACTAAGCGGCGCGCGGACCAGTTGCCTTTTCACGCAAGAAACGCAGTGCCTGTCCACTTTTTGGCTTCATATGACTACATCTCTTGATGACGATGCAGTCTTCCGTGTCTACTGCTTCGCTTCGCTATGCTGACTGACGGAGCTCTACAATGCGCCCGTGCCAGTTTGCTATCTACAGCTCCAGGAACCGCGTGGACGTGCGGTGCTCCTTCTCCAGGATCGGCTTGACGTCCTCCAGCGTCACGTTTTCGAGCTCGAAGTTGTGCGCCAGCTCGGCGTGCAGCTCACTCTCAAACCTCTCGCGGGTCGCGCACTCCTTCTTGAGCACGTCCTTGAGCGGACACAGGAACTCGAGGTGGCTGCGCTGCTCGCGGTACTTGGGCTGCCGCGCCGGGTTCGTCAGGTACTCCATGTTCTTGGGGTCGAAGTCCCACAGGAACGACGTGTGGTGCAGCCAGCGGCCCTTGGACAGACTCTGCGCGTTGCCCCCGAACTTGCGGTCGTTGAACACGTAGTCGTCCTCCCGCAGCGAGAATTTCTGCAGAAACGGTCAGCAACACCCACTGTCAGCGTCCCATCCCGTCCAAGCAGACACTACTACTGCATCCGTACCAGGTCCGGGCGGCAGACTCGATGGAAGAAAGGCGAGAAGAAATCCTGCGACCAGGCCATGATCTCGCGCGGGTAAGGCTTGACCTTAGGGAAGTCTTCCTGCTTGCAGATGAAGGTCGTGAACACCGTGTTGTGGTCCACGATGACGGTGCCGCCGCCGCTGAAGCGCTTGAGCACCGGAATGCCGTCCCTAGCAGCAGTAACCACAACTTATCAGCCTCATTTACAGCAGAATTTGCAGCATAGCCGACGCACCGTTTGACAGCGTCTTGGTGCAGCAGCTTGTCCGGTTTACCCGAGATGCCCATGACGATGGTGGCCGGCGAGTGCTCGTCGTTGTAGATGAACCAGTTGCGCTGCGAGTCCGCGCGGAAGAGCGCTTCCTCGACTCTCAGCTGATCCTGGATGGGCGCCCGCATACGCAGGAAGCTCATGAGCGGCTTGCGCGCCGCCTTGGTCGCCATATTTGCCCCCTAGTGCACGATCTCTCGACTGACGTCGCTTTACTGGGTAAGGCATCGCGTATCTGTGGGATTTCCGCAATTTTCATGTTAGTGCTACTTATTTGGTCATTTGCACTGATATTGTCGAAGTCTCAGTTTTTGACACGTTTATCACGATGGCGACGGAGCCGCTGGTGCTGGCGGCTCACGTGCGCGCGCGCAGCCTCGTGGCGTCGCTCCCAGGCGAATTGGAGGTGTCTGATGTAGCGGCATCTTCGGCACATTTGGCGGTGCTTCTGCGGGCGCGAACGGGGCGGAATTGTGTGCGTTTGGGTGTGTTCAAGGCGGATGAAGACGTGGAGCCCGAACTGGTCGAGTTACTGCCGGAATCAGGCGACGCAGGTGCCCCCAACGATGAGGAAGAGAACTGGATGCTCACGTGGAGTCCGGACCGCAAGTTTCTGCTCATTAGCGGCCGAATTCCGGTCGCTGAGGGCGGATATGAAGGCGTCATGTGGCTGTTCGCTCACCCCGCGTGGCTGGGCGCTTCTGACGCTGCTAGGGGTCCGCCACTTCTTCTACGAGTGGATCCGGCCAAGTACCTGGCTGCCAAGCAGTGGGACCCTGCCACGAGCATCGTGAGCGCCTTCTTCCCCGCGCAGAGCGGGAGCCAAGTGTTCGTACTTTCGATGGACGGCACGTGGCTCAGTGTGAGCGTGCAACTGGCTAAATTGGCGCTGGTTGCAATGGATCAGACGACGTCGGAGGACACGACCGGGCTGTTCTCAATGAAGGTGGTGAAGAAGCTGACGGAGTGGCATGCGGGCGTCACAGCGGCGTGCTACGACCCGGAGAGCGCCACACTCGTGGTGACTGGAGGCGTACGAGACCCCAGCGCTGACTTGGAGGAGAAGCAGGCGTCGTCACTGAGTGTGTGGAAAGTGGACGGTAGCAAGGAGAGCAAGGAAGTCGCGGAGTTGCAGGACTTTACGATGGTCTTAAAGGGCACAAAGCAGCAGCTAGGCGAGGAGGCAACGGAGGGTGGCATGGACCAGTCGGAGCTGAGTTCACCGACTGCGGAGGAGAGTGGTGGACTGCTCACAAGCGTCAAGAGCACACTTTTTGCCCCGTTAAAGATGATGGTGGGCGGTGAAACAGCGGAAACTCGAGTGCTCCCAGGCTCCATCCGTCACCTGGCGCTGGCGCCGAACGGTAACTACGTGAGCATGGTGGATGACCTGGGACGCATCGCTATCCGCCAAGTTGATGTCTGTGCGGATGTACTGAAGTGGAAAACAGTCGTGGACGTCAACGCTGCCAAGGCCCACGGTATCACGATGAAGCTGGTTGTGTGGCTGGCGTCCGATGTATTGGCCCTGGTGCTTACGGACAACAGCATCATCTATTCGAGGTTTGTTCCCCACACGGAAGAAGGCGCTGTATCGGAGCCAACGAGTAGTGACAGCGACACAGAGATCCTGACTCGCAGAGGTCCTACTGGTCATCTGGTCCTCCTCCCGACAAGGAACTTCAGTGACGCAGGGGCTGCGACACCTTATGACAGTGAAACTCTTGCTCTCGACGCAAGTTCGGGTGATCAACGAGAGCTGCTACTTCAGAGAGGAACGTTGGATTATCTGCGGGTGATGGCCGATAAGCGATGGGTTCTTGACGAATGCTTGCATCTCCTTGCGGATGACTCACGCGCAACTATGAAGAGGATTCTGGAGCTTGCGTGGGATACATGGACAAGCTTGAACGATGGTGATGAGGTTACCATAGAGGAACAAGCGGATCTGCAGCGATACGTGTATCGCCTTGAGACACTGCATGTGGTTCTTTGTGAAGAAGAAGGCGTACCGGCCACGTCGGTAGCAGGTGATCAGCTCTTTGATGGAAAAGCATATGCGCTCTTCCGATCTGGCTCTGTTTTAACGATAGCGAAGCAGTTCGCTCGGGAGGGCCGCGTTCGCGCGCTCGCGGTGCTGTTTCGTCGGCACGCTTGGAATCTGCTACCGCACTGGCTGGAGGTTCTCGACTTGCTGCCGCCCACTGTGTCACCTCTGGACTACGCTAAGCTACTCCCAGCTGCTGCTACTCAGTTAGAAGACGATGGTCAGTTCTGCACGTTGGGCGAGTCTGGAGACGGAAGCGACGATGACGTTGTGGCGATTCCAGTTGCGCTTCTCGAAGAAAACCGACTTGAGGATCTTACGGATGAGGAGCTGTCAGAATTCGAAGAGTACGCGCTCGTGGACCGCGAAGAGCGCAATTCGTCATACAGCCAGTGGTTTGCCAGGCGAATCTTGGAGCTCGACACGCGGTACGGCCAACTTGCATTCGCGTTCGAGCTTAGCCGCGTGGCTGCCAAGTGTCTGAGTGGGTGGGCTTCCCAAGAGACGAAGAAGCCATTGGAAGAATTGGTTCTGCACACCGAGAGCTTGTACAAGTGTGTGCATTTGCTGCACCTCTCAGTCTGCTGCTTGCTTCCTCTGAACGAGTGGTCGGCCCTGTCGATCCAGGAACAAGTGATGCTTGTCGTGAACATTGATGAGAACGAGTTTCGTGGAGATGCCGACGCGCTGATCGACTACTTAGATACAGTCTTTGTATCCGAGAATCGAGGCCGCTCGTACGCGCTTGATGAGCTCTTCTCGTGGATCGCAGACACTGTTTCGTCCGAGTCCTCGTTGGATACACTGACACTTGCAGCCCAATTGATCCATCGCTGCTACACGTCGATTGAAGCCTTTCAAAGCCTTGCGATCTTCTTGGCGGCCGTGAAACACGTACTGGACGAGCTACTCTTCGCGATTCAAGCGCAGTTAGACTCGGTTGCCGGGTACTCGGAGGACGCAAACGCAAATGCTGCGCAAGAAACTGCGTTGAGCTGCATTGGGATCGTAAGAGAAGTGCTGTCGCTGCCAGTGTGGGATGAAGGGGATCTCTCAACCACTGGAGCCAAACAGCACTACGAAGAGCTGCTGGTGCTGGAGATGGACAGAGCTCACGCTTGTGAACTGCTAGACTTACTGACGTATGGAGCTGTTAAAATGTCGCCATCCCAACTCCGAGGCGGTCAAGACGAGGAGGAAGACGAGAACCTCCGACTGGAGGCGGTCTTTCAAGTCTTTGCGAGTAACCCCAGTAACTACAAGACGTCTGCACGAGCCCGAGAGTGGCTAGTGCAGCACCATGCTGGCGAGGCTGCGCTTGCGGATGGAGACGAGTGGGGAGAACCTTTAGCTGCTGTGATGCACCTGGCGAAGCTGCTGCGGGTCGACTCGTACAAGCTGGATATCTGGATGAAAGGTTCCTACGCGGCCCTGTACTGCATGGACTATGACGTTGCGTACGGCCTGACCATGCAAGTAATCGATGGCATCCCAGCCGATTTGGCCTCAGCTAGCAGCACTGGGAACAAGCTGACGCTAGTGTACATCGTTTCGCTCGTGCTGGATCTCGCGTCGGCCTCGTCCTTTCGATCCTGGGGCAAAAAGCGTCAGCTGTGCTGCGCGCTGTTCAACTCGGCGACCGTTTCTTCCTCGGATCTCTTCGCACACCAAGTGACTGACCTGGTGCTATCATGTCTGGAGAAGATCGACGCGATTCAGGCTCTCATGACGGAGCTTGGACTGTCCGATGATGACCTGGAACACCGCCGACTTACCGGCGGGAAAACGTGCAGCAGTGCGGAAACGGTGCTGCTGAATGAACTCAAGGTGGTTGTGGACCTGCTGCACGAGGAGGTAAAAGATCGACAGTTCCTGCTGCGGTTGCTGCAGCGCGGACTCCAGCTCACTCACGTGATGGCCAGCAATGCCGTCGGCGTTCAAGAGCAAGGAACGAGCGACTCTATCTCATTATTTCTCCAGCAAATGACCCAATTGTGTGTGGAAGAGGCCGTAGCTTTGGCATCTACGCCTGCTGTGGATGCGTCTACGGATTGGCAGCAGTGCATGGAGCTGGGTCTGAGCTATTTGGCGCAATGGGGCGAGCTCTGCTCAGACGACGAGGAGTTTGAAACCTTCTGTGCCGACAACGTCCTGTCGTTGGTATTCACTGAACAGCCAGCGTCGTCCACGGAAGGTGGACGTACCTGTGAAGCTGTGGTGCGACGTCTGCACCATTTCTTTTTACTCCAGGCAGCTCAATCCAAGGAGGACGCTGCAGAAGGGGTGACAGAGAACCTGCTAGCCCGCAGGAGGCGATTCGACGCGATGGCTTGTTCCTATGGCGCTGCACGGCGGGCTGTAAGCTCCGTTAATGGTACAGCTCTGGATGGCGTCACGGTAACAGCGGAAGACTTCACCTCCCCTCGTCTTGTCGTGTCGGAAGCACGATATCAAGTCTACGTCAAGCTGGCTCACCAGTGTCAAGATGGTCTTGCTTCTCGAAAGAAACTCCAGGAACTGGAGAAAATGAGCACTTTCTTCAACGCGGAGCTCGACTTGGAGCGATTCTCGCAAGACGAACGCTACCGCAACGACAAGATCATGCTGTTGGCCACGAAGAAGGAGCATTTCCAGGTCTCGAGGCAGTTTGCCGGCAAATACGGACTCGACGAGTACACGTGCGTGCTGGCGTACATCAAACACGCGCTCCTCTGTCCAGCAGATACCAGTCGGATGGGTCGTCGCGAGCAGCTCGACCAGGCATTCCGAATCGACCAAGTTGATATCTTGGAGGAAGCTCTGCAAAGGCCGATCGCTTTTGGGGACTTTCTGTTGAAACCAGAGGCTGCAGGAGAGCCAAGTCTATACGAATTGCTTGACGGCACCGACCAGGTTGGAATTCTGCTCGTCTTGCGTATGGTTCTGGAATGCTCCAATCGCATCTACCACGAGTCTGCAGAGTCGGAACCAGCTCACGAGCGAGGTCTCTTCCCGCTGCCCAAGCCGTCGACAGACCGTATCACTCTATTGTTCATGTGCTTGAAGAAGCTCATGGACATTGGGGATTCCCTCGAGGACGTCGAGTCCATTGATCTCAAGCTCGTAGGGGCTGCCTCGACAACGGCAGACCTGTTGACGCCCCTCGCCTCATCGCGCGCAGATCCTCAAGCGATGATAGCCAATCGACAAGTCGCTGTCGAAGCCGCCCGGCCGCTCTTGACTGGCAAGACCATCAAGGTCGTGACCAAGATCTTGCGCAAGTTGCATCATGTGACGCCCAGTTCCATGGTCATGATCTACATCAACGATCTACTCAAGAGGATATGGAGAGAGCACGGGGCGTCTGGTACCAGCACGGGGAACCTGTCAGCGGACCTGGCCGTCTACGCGTACGAATCGTGTGTCCCGTGCCTCTCGGTGCTCTCGAATGAGCACCTGATGCTGTTCCACTACTTGTTCCTCGAGGGTTCGAGTGGCAAACCGCCGCCCGAGTTGGTGGCTCATCTCAACGTCGCAGAGGATTTCTACGGACAGCCGCTGACTGGTTTACAGCACTTTGGAGCGCTCTTGACGCCCCAGAAGCGCGTTGAGCTTGTGACAGACACGCTGACTCTGTTTCAAACCAAGTACAACTCGTGGCAAACGTCTGGACCGCGCTCCAACGTTTCGTCCGCGTCCTCCACGTCCTCTGCGTCGTCTGCGTCGTGGGATCCGGCGCAATTCAAGCGAAAAGAGCAGGAGCTGCACTACCTGGAGCGTCAACTAGCTGAACACGTGTGCTGCTTACTGCTGAGTGAGATCGACGCAGGTGGAAACGAGGCTGAACTGCCAGCGACACAGTCACTCGAGCTCCTGGCAGAATCTTTGAAGGAATGGTTTGCGGTGGACGCTCTTCAACAGGCCGCGAACGAACAAGTTCTTGGCAACACGGTGCTTCTGGAGCTCTGCCAGCGCGTACCGTCGGTGGAATTGGCGACTCTCGTCATGGAGTTGGTGCTGTGTGGAGGTGGCAGCAAGGCAAGTGGCGACGTGGCTGCAGACGCCATAATGCAGAGCTACCGGAACACTGTGGCTGCTCTAGTTAATCGGTGGCTGGAGGACGGACAATGGGTCGAGCGTCTCGCCTGGACGTGGGTGACTGGAGCAGCCGCTCCAGGCAGCAGCCAAGTGGCTGAACTGGCGACTTATCTCCGCGCTGTTTCGTCTAGCGAACGCGACGTGAAGTCCAAGGCACACGCGACGTACGAGCGTGTGGTCACGCAGCTCACGCAGTCGCCGTCTACGCTACTGAAGCAGATTGGATTGAACCGACTGGAGGAGGCAAGTGTGGTGCCCATGGTGCGAGACGCAGTGCTGTCTGAATGGGAGCAGTTGATCTCAAGCCGAGAAGAGCAACACAAGTGGGCGGAAGCTGCGGTATTGAGCCACGTGCTGGCAGCTCAACACAGCGAAGACGTGGCCACAGCCAAGTGGAGCTTCGGGCTCCAAGTGAAGGCTGTGTGGGCGGCTCTGCTCGTCAAGCACAAGATGGAGACAACACCCGACTCACAGCGCGTGTTTCAAGTGCCGAGTCTCGACATCTCGGACCACTTTGCTGCCGTGTTTGAGGAGCTGCTGGCCTTCGTGGAGACGTGCGCAAGTGCCGACAACGCCAACGTCTTGCCCTTTGCCGAGACGGCCACCGTGGCATTGAGCAACTTGCTCGTGCGCCACGATGACGTTCGCGGTGGATCTGACAGCTCTGCACTTCGGAGCGCTGCAGCGTGGCAGGACGAGCAGACGCGTGCCGTGCAGACTCGCGTTCTAGCTCAGTTCCAAGTGGGCGGCGTTACGGAGAGGCAAACGCCGCTGCAGAACGAGCAAGACGTGAGCTGCAGGTCCACTCTCTTTGCACGGGGCGTCTGGGGCGCCGGCCTCCTGACCTGGTATACTACGCACGCGTACGCGGAGCTCAGTGGTGAGGAAGAAGCGACGGAGGCGGTCGTGTTGGTCCATTGGGAGGCCCACAACGTCGATCTGGCCATCCAGCTGCTACTCATGTGTCCGTTCGACGGGCTGCGAGAGAAGTACGCGGATCGCGCTCTGTCGGTGGTGCAGCAGCTCCCGCAAGGATCTCGCTCCTGGGCTGCGGCCGTGGAGCTTGCTCTGCTGCGCTTCGACGTGGCGGTGTTGCTGCAGCACGGCCTTCACTCGTCAGTCGTGGCCTTCTTACTACAGACTTCCCACAAGACCCCAGCGCTCTGGACGTCCAGCGGCAACTACGTCGTGTGCGCTCTGGTGGCGCAGGAAGAGCTCGCCGCTGCTGGACGACTCGCCTGCGCTCTGCAGCACGCGCACCCGTTGCTGTGGGACTTGGAGAACGCTCGCCTGCTGCTCGCTACCTTCCTCAAGTCGCTCGCGTCCAAGTCCGCGCACCACAGCAAGAGCCTGCAACATCAAGTGTACGTGCAAACGTCCAACCGCCTGCTGCACGCATAGACTCTGTAGTAGACCAATGACCAGCTGGATTGAATGACACGTCCAAGAGCTGCACCTCGTGTCCTCTATACCTTGAGCTGGAGCAGCTCCACCACGTGCGGGTTCCGCCAGTCCTTGCTCGGGTCCTCCAGGTGCTCCTCGAAGTCCACGACGTCCGTCTGCGCTCCCTGCTTGAGGCCCTGCGTCAGCGCCTTCGTGGCGCCGTCCGCCAGCTTGAGGCGGCTCTCCACGCGCGTCCAGCCGCGCTTCACGTCCTTGAGCAGCAGCTGCAGCCCCGACTTGGCCTCGCTGCTGAGCTGCTGGTTATCCAGCTGCATACAAACACCAAGTCAAAATCGATCACATGGTTCCTCTTATCCGGCGCAATAACGTACCACCAAGACGCAGGCGCGCGAGCAGTTCTGCTCCACTTTGTCGGCCACTTTCTCGGCGCCGTGGCTGAGTCCAGAGGCGGAATCAGACGGAGAGTAACCGCTTCCGGCGTAGTAGAAGCCCACGACCTTCAACTTCTGCGTCTTCTGGCAATAGGCGTCGGCCGAGGCACAGGCCACCTCCAGCAGCGGAGCCAGCGGCGCCTCCTCGTGGAACAGCGGCACCGCATCCGTCACGACGAAGCCCTGTCCCTGATCCTGTCCCAGTAGCAGGCCGCACACAGAGTTGGCCGGCCGCTTGGCTGCATGCAGCGCCAGCTTGACGTACGCCTGGGTCGACACCGAGTACGCTCCGTCGGCCATGATGCTTTGAACTTGTATCGTAAGAGGGGAGCAAGATGTGCAGCGTGGACCACGTCAGATAATAGTGACGTGGTGCTCTTGTAGAGAGAGAAGTTCTTGTAAAGGGTTTGACTTATCTATGCTGCTTCAATTTGTGTGGCTGTGGTGTGGCTCATTTTCTGAGCTGCGCACGAGGACGAAGAGCTCAGTTGGGCTGCGCATTGACGTCTCTGCTTGCGGCTACAAGCGCTTTCTCGACGTCCGTTGCGCCTCGTATAGTCACGAATAACTGCAAACATGGCGATACACAGCAGGAAAAAGCTCAGGCGCTCGCCGTCCGTCACCTCGTCGGACTCGGACTCGGACTCGTCGTCAGATTCGTCGGACTCTTCCTCGACGTCGTCCTCTTCCGACGGTGATGCAGACACCTATAGCGCACCCACGGGGCCTCGTTTCCCGCCAGTACCGACTCCAGTGTATTCTCCGAAGGTGGAGCGCGTGATCTTGAACGCCAAGAAGAAGCAACGATCAGGTACCAACGGACGCCTCGAAAGCATTAGGTGCTCTAGAACTAACCAACTGTATGACTTGTGCTGCTAGATATCGACCCGGAGGTTTGGAACCGCGAAGGTTTTGCTGGTTCGAATGTGTGCGACTTGCCACTGGACGAGTCGAACCCCATCAAGCGCGAGCACTGCAGCGAACTGACGGTCAAGCGCTTCATCGCCGAGTACGAGCGCCCCGCGGTTCCGGTAGTGATCGATGGCATTCCGGAAGCGGATGGCTGGGGTGCTGTGAAGAACTGGCCGCTGAAGAAGCTGCGCAAGAACTACAAGCGCGTGGAGCTCAAGTGCGGCCAGGACGACGACGGCCAATCCATCCGACTGAAGTTCAAGTACTTCATGGCCTACATGAAAGAACAGACGGATGACAGCCCGCTGTACATCTTCGACAGCACCTTCGACGACCACGAGGACACCAAGCCGTTGCTTGACGACTACAAGGTGCCCAAGTACTTCCCGGAGGATCTGTTTTCCTCGGTGGGCGAGGATCTACGACCGCCATACCGTTGGTTCCTGGTCGGACCCAAGCGCTCAGGCACCACACTTCACCTTGATCCTCTTGGCACCAGTGCGTGGAACACGCTCATCGTGGGCCGCAAGCGCTGGGTGCTGTTTCCTCCGCATTTGCCCAAGAACCTTGTGAACGGCAAGAAGCACGTTCGCGGCGACGAGGACGACGAGGCCGTCAATTACTTCATGGACTTGTTGCCGCGTCTGAAGCGTGCAAACGCCCCGGAAACTCTGCAATGCATCGAGTTTATGCAGCACCCCGGCGAGACGGTGTTCATCCCTGGCGGCTGGTGGCACGCCGTCCTCAATGTGGACGACACTGTGGCCGTCACGCAGAACTTCTGCAGCTCGCAGAACTTCCCCGCCGTGTGGCGCAAGACGCGCAGCGGTCGTAAGCGCATGGCAGTCAAGTGGTTGAAGAAGCTCGAGAAGCAGCACCCCGTGCTGGCAGCGATGGCCACGGAGCTCAACCAGAAGGACAAGTACGTCATGTTCAGCAAGAAAAGCAGCCACAACTCTTCGTCCAGCTCCCGCAAGAGGAAGAAGAAGAGCAGCGACCGGGACGACGAGCTAGAGGATCCCCCAAAAGACTCGCACCACAGCGGAAAGAAGAAGAAGAAGTGCTGCTAAGACAGAGCGAGGAAGACTGGGCATGCATGGAATAGACAAACGCATGGATTTTATCTAGACAACCAACAGATAAAGTCAAACACCACCGCCATCGACGCTGCACTAGGCGCAGTTAGTGGCCATATCCAGCAATGTGCGGACGTTCTGGTAGCTGAGCCCCGCTTCCGTGACGGTGCTCAGATCTGGGCGAGCTTCCGGTAGCCAAAGGAAGTCTGGGTGATCGGCCTGCGAGTCACCGACCCACTCGCCACCGAGAATGTTGTAATCGTTGTCCAGCTCGAGCAGGTACGAGTACGTCTTACTCGACTTGTAGGTTGAGGCTCGACCTGAGGCCACGAGTGCTCCATCTTCAAACGTCTCCACCATCCAGGACACGCTGGTCTCCACGTACATGATGCGCTGGGCCTCGCTGTTGAATCGGTACGTCGAAGCCCCGAAGTATTGACTAGCAGCCTCGCTCGGTGTCATTTCGGTTTGAGTGGCCACGTTGTAGCTGTAGATGGGCTGGTTCCAGACTTCGGCTCCGGCTGTGACGTCCATGACGACGGAGGCATTCAAGCGGCCGATGATGTTGGCTAGCGCAACGTGCATGAAGCCAGGGCCGAGATCGCGACGGGAGGAATCCGTGAAGCGGCCATACTCGTCCGTAGTGTCGTCGCTTTCCGGGCCGTAAAACCTCGCGCCGGTGAAGACCGTGGCGATGCCCGCTCCATCATAGACCTCAGACACCAAAGCTTTGAGGTCCATGGGCTGGAACGTCACGCCGTTGTAGTTGATGGCACAGTTCGGTTCGGGCTCTAGCAGAGCCGCAGGAGCCCAGGCGTGGCAGATGCCGAACCAGGTCGGAATGCAGTAGCCTTGAGTCTCACCGTCACGTCGAGCGCAGACACTACCGTCGCCTTCGCCAGCACAGTCCCAGTTCGTCCAGCACGACGTGCTCGATGAAGCCATCGAAAGCACACCAGTGGCCTTGGAGACGCTGGTCATGAGAGCGTCGGGGTCCAAGCCGAAAGCACTAGCATACTTTTCAGTCGCGCTGGGCTCGCTGGCGGAGCTCCAGCGGTAGTTGATGCCGTCCAAGTAGGTAGCCCAGTAGCTACTGGGCCACGGCATGACGTGGTACGCCGCACTCGAAGCCAGGTTGTTGACGTTCAGCTCCATGGCTGTCTCAAAGTGGCTTTCCAGCTTCTGGAGGTCGGAAGAGGAAGACGTCTCTTCCAGCGTGCGTTCCTGTACAGGCGTTTGCACCACCCTGTTGGCGACGATCGAGCTGTTGAACACTGCCGCTTTCTGGACGGAAGAGCTTGACTTTTTCGTGGAGGTGGTGCTGCTCTTGCCGCCATCGCTTGTAGTTGTAGTACTCGTTGTGCTGGAGCTGCTGTTGAAGCTTTCCACACTGACGTACTTGTACTCGTGTACCTCGTAGGTGAGTACGCTGATGTCCGTGCCTGGAGCGATTCCGCCGAAGGCAGGACTGGCGTGAGAAAGCGACGTCGCGCTTGAGACGATCGTCACCGGGTTGTTCGCGAACGGAGTTGCCGTTGTCCCTGGAAGTAGCAGACCGAGCGTTGCAACGTTGGCAACGAAAGTCGATGAAAAGTACCGAGTCGGCTTCATGGTCGTGGGGCAGCCGCGGTGGAGAGTGCAAGTTGCAGAATGGCAAACGTGAAGCCGTGTCACCGAGCTGTTAATCTCGATATCCCCCACGGCCTTGGCCTGGACGAACAGGAAGAAGAAGCGCCGCTTTTGGTGTTCGACAGATGCTGGTCGAAGTAAAAACGCCTAGGTAGTCATCTATCTAGAACCGTGAACGATAGAGAGCGCTTGAAGTTCTCGCCTTTGTCGACCAGACCGAAATTTGTCAAGTGGTTGGTGATACGCTCGTCCTCTGCGGAATCCGGAGTTTACCAGCCACCAGGCAGGTCTTCTTATGCTTTAATGCGCAGGTCACAGCGTAATATCCAGCGGGTCGAAACTTCGGGCCGAAGCCTCTCCTTTGCCGAGCGACACCTTGTGAGTCCGACAAGAACCGCACGGTGCAAGACCTGCGCCGACAGATGCATCAATGCAGAGGCGCCGCTGCCACCCTGAACTTTAACTTTCGCAGATACCCCACGATGCTGTCCTAAGTGATTTCACCTCGACTCAGCTTCGTGGTCGTCATCTTCGTGCTCCCAGAGCCAACAGGACAATTGAAGCGGCCATCGAATCAAGTTGCTCACGTTGACCAAAAAGTTGATGGTCTGCAGCTGTGGACAACCCTGCCCGTCCACTTCAACGAGGAGCATACAAACGTCAAGTAACCGTTGTTCAGAGCGCCAGAAACCGTATGTTTCGGTGGCAATCGCACCGACTGGAAGGTGACACGCGCCGGCTCAAAATAAGCCTCATTCGCTTCAAGCGAATCGCTGCGAACTGAAAGCCGAGAGCGGCGTCAGGATCGGCGGACAAAAATGCATTGCAGTGATCCATGGAGAAGATGGGCAGTCCGCACACATGTCGGCCCACACGAAAATTCGCGGGCTCTCACTCCTCGACTTGCACGCTTGAGGCCACACCGCCAGTAAAGCTCAGCAGCTTCCATCACTACCGTCACAGGTCCACTTCACACTCCCCCAACGCCATGGCTTCCCCCCGCTCCCCCGTCGCTCTCCTCGCCGCGTTGGCGCTGACTGCCGCCTTGACTGCTCAAGGCGTGACGATTCTTGGCGGATACACGCAGAAGAACGCTACCAGCGAAGACCTGGACGTTCTGGTGCAGGCGACCAGCAATGTGACCACCTACGACGAGGACGTGACCACTAGAATCTGCCTCATCGCCGTCGAGGGCCTCTCCACGCAGACGGTGGCTGGCACCAACTACAAGTTCCAGGTGGCTGGCTGCGATGTCGAGACGGACGATGAGCTGGGCGCCTGCGACAACCGTAACTGCGACTACTCGAGCTACAGCGTCGTCATCTTCTCGCAGCCATGGACCGACACGCTCGTGGTGTCGTCTATCACGCCCGCCGAGTGAACTTCAGGAAGCATGTTAGGCCGAAACCATATAAACACCAACTCGCCGGAATATCGATTGACCAACACGTGACTGTAATTGCAACATTGACTTTCTTCTGATATTTCGTTCCGATATTCGGGATAGAAAAAATCTCCAGGAAAGTCTCGAGGCGACCGAAGCGTTGTTGTAAATAGTGCCTTAGGAGACTTCTAAAAGTACTGTAACGTCAATGCCAGGCAGGGCGATGGGCTTCTCGTGTTTTCTAACGATCTCTGCTCCTATAAACAATTCAAGTACGCGCTTGCGCATGTGCTTAGTTCTCATGTTGTCCGACGATCCTTGCCTTTCCTTGACAAGCTCTGCTCGATGAACGAATAGTCTGGTTTGCGGAGACAATACTACCCGAATGACTCACGGAAAATTGTCCACCACCACTCTGGAAACAGGCAAAGGCAAAATGGTTCTCAATCTGTTAACTTTAAGCCTTCAACTCGTCATAATTTATTGGAAAAACGTCAGAGCTCCGACTCGCAGTCGCGGGCGCAGTTCACATTGACGCATCAACTCTCAAAAAGCCCATCGGGGTCACCACGCAAGACTTCCTGACGTCGACGTGGCCGCAGTTCCGGATCATCGGCTAGAACGGGATTCGCCTCTTGCTTTACCTTTCGTCGGTAGCTCTTGGGATATCCAGAGTACAGCACTCGCTTGTTGCGCTGCGCTTGCTTCATCGCGTTGTACTTTGATATGATCACCGTCATCGCGAGAAAAACACTCAGGATCGCCACGACAGGCACCACCAATTGCCTATAGAAGGTCACAGCCGCACTCCACGCGATTTGCTCCATTGTGACATACCACGCCAGCAACTGCTTCACCGTGCCCACACGCCCTTCGCCGCTAGACGACCGCGTCTCCTCTCCATCTTCACTCTTCCCTGCATCCACGCTTCTCTTCTCCTTTATCGATTTTTCTCGTGTCTCCTTCTCCTCCTGCTTCTTCTGCTCCTCTAGCTTCGTATCTATCTCCCGTTGCCGTTCGAGCTTCCGCTGCTCCTTCAGTTTCTTCTCAATCTCCCGCTGCCTCTCCAACTTCATCTTCATCTGCTCTTCCTCTGCTATCTGCAGTTCCTTCTCTTTCTCCAGCCGCTCCATCTCCTCCTTCTCCAACAGCTTCTGCTTCTGCCTCTCCACCTCCCGCTGCTCCTTCAGCTGCTTGAGCGTCTGTCTGTTTCTCTCGCTCGCATCCTGCAGCCCCTTCAGCGTCTGCCTCCACATCGTCACATTCTTCACCGCCACATACCGCAGCTGCTCCACCTCCTTCACTGCGTTCTCCATCTCCTTCTTCACGTCCGCGCGCACCGCCTCCATCTTGGCCCTCGTCTCCAGCGCCAACAACTCGCGCTGCTCCGTCTCCAACGCGAACAGCTCCGCCACCTGCCGCGCCGCGCTCAGCTGATTCTCCACGCCATGAAAAACCTTCCGCATCTCCTCGATCTTCGCATCCCACAACGCGTCCAGCGGTCCAGTGGCTGCCTCAGCCGCCGCGAGCAGCAGCACCAAGCTGCAAGCCACCCGCATCCTTTCCAGTAGAATTTGAATATGGGTATTGTCGTGTTCCGTCACACCAATCTCATGTCCACCACACGAACGTCATAACCCCAAATTCCCACGATGGCGAAGGACGAGGCGGTGGCACTGGAGGCGCCCAAGGACGACGAGCTGCACGAGTTGCAGCAGCACCTGCAGCTCGAGGCCTACGGCGGCAAGTACCTCACGGCGCAGGAGATCCTGCTGCAGCAGCTGTTCCAGGCGGCGACGGACGCCGCTCTCTCCAGCGCCGATGACGCGGAGCTCAATGTTTCGGCCCCTTCAGGCTCTTTGGCATCCCCCAAGGCTGTTCCGCTGGGCCGCAAGACTTCCCTAACTTCCATAGGGAAGATTTCTGTCGGAGGGTCGACGCCCCCGTCCTCCACGACCCCCAAGCGCCAGGCGTCGAGCGATCGCGCGAGGGTTCAGAGTTTCCTGGCCCAGAGATCGTCGGCCTCGGCTCCAGCCAGTGGGGCGGCCACAACTGGAACTGTAGCAGCAGGGGCGAAGCCTGCCATGTCTGCAGTGGACAGAGCCAAGCTTCTGATGGCCAAGAAGGCCGGAGCGGCGAGAGCTGGAGCTACTACGGCCGTCAAGAGGAGCAACCCCCTGACGGACATCCTGAGAGGGGGCTCTGGCAGCGTCGTGGGCGGCGTGCACAGCGTCAAGCGGCCGCGCAGTACCAAGAGCGACAAACCTGGGGAGATCAAGATCCAAGGAGGACGTACGTCCATTCAACTCCCGCTCGAGAGCTTCTTGAGGAGTGAAGACTGGGACTCGGCCACGGGCACCCCGCTGGACCTCGTGCTGCCCGAAGTGGCGTTTGCCACGAACAATACGCTGATTATTCATGCCACGCTTCCCCTGCGGTCCTCGCGCTGCTGCTTCAACGTCAGTACGCAGTCGAGCATGCTCAGTGGCGCGCCGTACCCGGGAACGGTGCTGTACCACTTCAACCCGCGCCGTCAACGAGGTGGCCACATCATTCAGAACAGCAACATTGACGGACGCTGGGGCTGTTCGCAACCACTACAGCGATTCCCGATCACGTTCGGTGAGCCCTTCACGCTGCGGTTGACGGTCGTGCCCACGGGTTTCCTCGTTTTCATTGAGGAGATCTTCCAGGACGAGTTCAAGCACCGCGTGCCGATCCGTGAAGGAGAGAACCTCGTGCTGACGGTCCCCACGCGTGACGAAAATGGCAACCCGGAGGGCGTCGTTGTCCACAGTGTGTGGTGGGGCCACGCCGAGGTCCCGCCCAACCTGGATACTCGCCGACGAGGGAGCAACGGAGGCTATCGACCTCGTGATGGGGACCGTGCCGGCTATGGCAGGGGTGGAAACCCTGGCCGAGGTGGCGACCGCTTCCACCCCGCTCCTCACCCGTACGAGGTCTACGTCGGCAATCTTCCCCAAGGCACCTCGCGCGAGGAGCTGTCGTTCCTGTTCCAGTATCTGGGCTACGAAACGGTACGTATTACAGCGCGTGGCTTCGGCTTTGTGACGCTCCGCAGCGCTGAGGATATGAACCGAGCTGTGGAAGATCTGGATGGCAAGGAATTCAACGGAATGAAGCTGCGGGTATCCTGCGCTCTTCCGCCGAAGTAATAGCATCGCTACATGGCCTTTGGGTCCTGAAAGAATGGTGAAGAATGGTGAAAGCTCTACATATTTGGATAACTTTATATGAATGAGGGATGCAGTCACCTGGGGCGATAGTCTTTGCCGTAGTTTACCATTGGAGATAAATTGAATTTGACACAGCCTTCTGTCAGTTCGAAGACAGAAAATGTGTTAACTTGCTGGGATGGTTGGAGAATCGCAACAGTCGAAACTTGTGGTGGTGCACTGCCTCAGGATTTGGTTGTAGATCTACAACCAAATGGAAACTTGCGTGGCTTCATGATGTTTCAAACCAACTACTACGTAGTATTCGAATACAATAATAAAGTCGCGCGCTGCACGAAGAAGCTCTGAAATTTGGATTTATTTAGATATAGGAAGTTTATGGTGTTTACACTTTCGTGCTTTGGCGGCAGTCACAGTCTTGCTCAAGACGTCAAAGGTGGTGTGTTTCAGTTAGTGCAGTTCGCCAAGAACGGAGTTTCAGCGGATCGCTGCCGTTCTCAAGAAGAACGAGACCAGTCTCGCGATGCTGGAAACGTGAGCTGGTGGTGCACTTATTGGAAAAGTTGGAGTGCTGCAGCAGAGAAAGGATCAAGTAAGGCAGGATTGACACTTCAGCAAATGTATTTATCGTGCGGTAGCCTGTAGCCTTGAGCCTGTTATCTCACCGCATTGGTATCTTGTGATCCTAGCAACGCTATCTTCACAATAAGTCCTTCCGACTCTCGTTACAGACAGCGACATCGTTAAACCGAGGCTGGAAGAGCACACTGGGGTGTCAACCCAAAAAATCTGGCCCAAATAGTGCAGCATCGATCACAACGAATTTACAAGCATCTTGGACATTAATTGTACTTGTCTACGAACTTGAGGGCGTTTATTAAGTTTAAGTTTTCCGGAGTCAACGGGCCGCTCTCGTTTTTTAATTTAAAAAAACACACACCAACTCCTCTGGCTGAGCCAGCGCCACCTTCATGCAACATGCAAGCTTGATATATTTCGCACTTACGGTGATGGGGCGACGACACAGGCAACATGCATGAAATTTATCAGTTTCTTCAGGTACTATTTCATACAGTGCTTGTCCCTCTTGACTTAAGTATTAAAACTTTCGCAATTGGTTTATTTGCCGATATATAGCTTACCGAATTTTTAATTGTTGGAAAATAATACGGTAATACCGCGGTAATACGGGTTTGAGCACGCTCAATCTGGGGCTAGGTGGAGGTAGGGTTGTACGGCGTTTTGTCCACAACTGCTTTTCATCCAATGGCCTACCGCGATATCGAGGTAGGGTTGTACGCGCTCTGAAACTAGAACACACGTGTTTTCTACACCTTTGCCAGTGTAGTAGGAGACAGCACGGAAAGCGAACTGGGATTGTGTACGACTTTTTTTATTTTTGGGTCCAAAAGACAAAACTTAATTGGGTGCCACCAACGCGAACGAGATTATCGCCAGAGCAAACGAGATTCCATTTAGCAGATTAGCAACTAAAGGCCGTACTCCATGTCTTCTAGCTTTAACGCGCCCGCGATAGCGCGCTGGCAGTGCAGCGCCATCGCCACGACCAAGTGGCGATTCATGCAGCCGATCGACGCTTCGGCTCTCGAGCAACGACATCCTTGCTTCCGTCATGGTTCGATACACCCCCTGCACAAACATGCGCTGTCGGTGCAGCGACAAGTACGCCTTCACGCGCGCCTTGAAGACGCTAAAACATCCTGTATAAAGCAGCAACATACATGTATACAGCGTTAGAATATACCATACCGTGTAGCTACAACTTTGCACCCTTACCTTCAATAGGATTCAGCATCGGCGAGTAAGGGCCGAAGCGCAGCAGCTCAAGGTCACCGTGCTCGGCAATCACATTCGCCAACAGCACCTCCGTTTGGTTATGGGCGGGGGCGTTGTCGAGCACGATGACCACCTTCTTGCCCGCGAAGAACTCACGTAGGTGTCGGACGCCTTCACTGTTTCGTAGATACGTTTGACGAACGCGGCGTTTACGTCCATGCGGATGCTACCTCGCTGCAGCTGATGCACCACCAGTCCATCCTCGACGGACACTGCGCATTGTAGCTGTAGATTCTTTCCCTTTGACGGGGGCGTCTTGACGACAGCCCTCTTTCCGATTGGGGCGCGTCCTTGGGTGCGCATGCAGAAAAGGTTGAAGTTGGACTCGTCATAGTACACAATGTACTCGCCGTTGGCTTGGTGGCGTACGAGGTCAGTAGCAAACGTGAATAACGCTCAGCCTTATTCACTTCGTTGTTGCATGTAGATGGTTCCTTACGAATCGGCACGCACATATCAATAAACAATAATGTGCAAATACTTCTTGTTAAGTTGACAATATGCACATACAGCAAGAATATACCTGTTTCAGCGTAATTAGCTTGCTCACAAGCTTCGTGCTAATGGTGGACGTAGATACGTCCAATTCAAAGTTTTCTTGAGCTTGTCTTGCAGCTGCACAAGCGTCAACGTGCAGTCGTCTTCAAGGTATCCCTCCAGCGCCGTCACCATCTCGTCCGCGCACTTGACGCAGTTGGCGCGCACACCTCCTCGCGCGGGCGGGCTGGGGTCCCCTGACTTGCACAGCCGGTATGCAGCAGCACGGGACACGTTGTTGTATCGTGCCACCGTTAACCAGTCGTCGCCCGCTTCGTATGCGTTCAGCACGCGCTGACGCTCTTCCGCGGTCGCGGTACGCCGGGGCGGGGTCGTGGATGAGCGGCGGCTTTGGGCTTGGGGTCTTGGGGCTTGGGGCATGCTGGCTGGCTGGATAATGGTCGGGCGGTAGATTTGGAAATGAAGGAGGCCCTGTGATCTCGCTTGCTCTGGCGCCAATCTCGTTTGCTTAGGTCCAGTGAATTAATATACGTAATATATCTATCTTGGGTAAATTACTTTTAGCCATCTCGCATTGCTCTGGCACAGTCTTGTACTTCTCTGTCCCACGAAATTATGATCATTTCATGTAATGTTCTCTAATATTAGTTATACTAACACATGAAAGGCCGCAGTACCCTCGTTGGATTGCTTGTGACAGTGCGCACGTTGCTCTATTTTTTAGCTAGTCATAACAAGCCCGTGGGAGCAGATAACAGCGGAAGAAACGGAGCATTGCAAGACGAAATAAGGTTTTATTTCGTAATTCTCACGATTTTTAGCGATATTCAGCCAAACTTTTGCGACGTGTTTACCCTGTGGTATTGATGAATACCTGTAGAGCTAAACAGTCAGAAACAAGCCGAACAGCCTCTATAAGACGTCGCTTAAGACGAGGTTTTATGGGATGGCTGAGCGATTTGCTCCAAATATCATCCAATCACCTGCTACCTCGGTTTTAGGCAATGATTTAGAAAATATAAAAGGGCACTTTTATTATTGATTCAGAACTGAGCTGTCAGGGCTTTGTAGCCATTTCTACAGTCGTGACTGTTGTTGTTAGAGACGTCGGATAAACGCCTCTGGTCCCGATCGACATTCGAACTCGAGGGAGCTTGAAATCGTTGCCCCCCTCGTGTGAAATAATACATTCCAGCACCTTTTGCAAAGTGAGGAAGCATTTTTCTACTGTTTCGTATTTCATGCTGTTAAATGCAGTCTTTATTGCTGCAATCAGACCGTCGACCTCGTTTGTGGGTTGCCGTATGGATTGAAGACAATTAAAAATCCTCAAATCCAGTATGTTACAGTCTGGAGATCGGGGTGGTTGGCTAGTCATTCTGATGTCCCAGCCTCCCTCTTGACCTGCTGCACCAACTTCACCATGGTCTTCGTCAACGTGCGGACCAGCGTTGTCTTGCTGGACTTGAATTCTGGAGGTTTTCCATCCTGAATACATCAAATGATAATTGAGCATAATAAAACCAAGTTAAAGAAATGACTATACACGTACCTGGCCACTTTTCGCGAATTGCTGGGAAGACCTTCTCCTTGAGCAGCCGAACGTACTCCTTTCTTGTCGTGTTGATGTTCTTCGTGATAGGAGTGCCCGCAACGCGATTTTTAGAAGTCCTAACGGCCTTGGTGTACTCAACAATCGGCCATATACCGATTTTTCCATCAAAGTGTGTCTTTTTGGAAAAATTGTACCGTGGCCTTGCAATAGCTGCAAGAAACATTACCTTACCGATGTAGCGCTTGTTAGGGCACGATCGATAAGGCAGCGATTCATCAGCGGCCAAATAGTAGCGAGACGAGGCCTTGTACATGTTGAACCACTTTTCGTCTATATGAACCACATCATACATTGCATCAAAACGATACGAAAGACCGCCTACAACATTATTAGATTACAATAATTGGATACAATATATTGAATACAAAATAAGGCACCTACCGACAGGACGCTGTACATGGGCGAGAGCCCAGGTGAGCTGCTGAAGCTTGTGAGAGTTCGTGGGCAGTGGTTTAACCCTGGAAATAAATCGCCGCAGCACCTTGGCCTTCAGGTGGCGGTGCAGCGTCGACCTCGGGATGCCTGTGGCCGCCTCCAACGCGCGAAGCATCTGGCGCTGGCAGAGCGGAACAGCAGCGACACGCTGGCCTACCTCCTCTGGGCTGAGCCGGGTCGGCCTCGGCGGATACGACCGCCGCGTCCGCAGGAGGGTGGCCACGTCGTCCCGCAGGCCCCAGATCGCCTCAACAGCCTTGCGACCGAGGCCAAATGTCCGCTTCGCACGGGTGATGGTTCCATAGCGGAAACGGCCTTCCTTGCTCAGCTTGGACAGGAAGACCACCACCGCGACACGTGTAGCTGACGAGATGTCCTTGGCGCCAATTGTCCTTGCCATCGCGCTTGTTGTGTTCCTTTGCTTGAGTGGCCTGCCGCGAATTAGTGGCAGCAACCAACCGTTTTACTTTCAACCTCCGGTGCCTCGCCCCAAATAATTTTAGCCAATAGGATTGCTCTATTCATTTCGTGTGGTACACAAAAAACCAAAATGGTCATAATTTCGTGGGACAGAGAAGTATTGCACTGGCAAAGGTGTAGAGGTTGGCCCGTTGCAAAAATCATTTTTGTATTAGGCCCACCGCGCACAATTTATGTATTCATAGATGTACGAATCAAATCACTATACCGAATTTGTTTTGTAGAGGGACACACCCTACCGGAGCTGAAATACAGGGCGCCCAATTTTGCACGGGTAATGAATCGGCACATGACCACCATCTGTATTTACTAAAATTACTAAACTGAGCACTCTAGCAACTCCTCATCTGAGCCACCTTCCTCTACCTCGGCTACATCAAAGTCTCTATCAGGTCGGATCTCACCAACGCGATTGTCGATACACCCTAGACTAATAAGCTCGCTCACTACCTCCGCAGCAACTCCAGGTTGCTGCTCTGGTAGCAATTCCAGGTGGCACTTACGATATCCCCCCGAAATGATAGATGCAGGCATGTCTTTCCAGGCCGAACTCACCCAGTTGCATATCTCGGCTCTGGTGGGGGGCTTCAACTTGAACGCAGCGGCCGGGTCTCGCTGGAGAAGCTGGGCCTTCAAATGCTCGATCCAGAGCAGTCGTAGGCGGGCTTTGAGAGGCCCGTTCCACGTAGCATCCGCGGGCTGGCAGACAGACGTCGCCCCCGGTGGAACCTTAAGGAGCTCCACCTTAAGCTCCTTCGCGCACTGGATGACTTCCTTGGACCAGTGTCCAGAGAAATCATCCCACAGGAGTAATACAGGCTTCTCGGGTTCCGGTCTTGCGCCAAAGTTATAGCGGAGAAACTCTACAGACAAGGAAGTATTCCACCAACCTTGTAAAAATCACGTTAGGTTTTGCAAAATAATCAAAATGCAAGTGCCTTTTACCTTTGGTGTTGCCATGCACTTGGACGCCTTCTTTTTCTTGCGCTGGGCCGACCTCTTTCCACACTGTAACGCCAAAACCATGACGAAGGCGTGTGTTGGCTTCGCGTCGTTGCAATACGGTCGATGGTTTTGACTTGAAAACAAGAAACGGCGGATATTTATTACCGCTTGAGTCCCCTAGCAGCATGACAGTGGCTCTTTCCTTGCTCTTTCCACCACAGCGCACCCACACTGTCTTCTCACCAGTGCTGTGTAGAGTTTTAGCAGGCAGATACTCGAAAAACGCCGCTGAAAACAAGCACACGAGTTAAAACATACCTCGTTAGCAGTGACTGTTACAACATATCATAATTAGGTAACACTTACCAGTCTGATCGGCATTGTATATAACAGACACTCCTAGCTCCGCCGCTTGAGCGAATTCCGCGGCAACCTTGTCCAGCTCTGCCGGACTAACTTGGCCTTGGCGTGTGCGCGATCGCATCGACAGGCGGTGACGCCTTTTGAACAGGCGCTGCCATCCCGAGGACGCCCGAAACTGCTGCACTCCGGCCGCCTTAGCCGCGCTTAACGCCTTCAACCGTAGCATTAAAGACGTGACCGGAACGCCCTCGACGCGCAGGTCGTTAACCCAGCTCACGATCTCTAGCTCGACATCTGAAGGCAAGATGGTAGCAGTCCCGGTGGAGCGAGCTTTTCGCTTCTCCCCGCCGCCGACAGAAGCACAGGTAGCGGCGATAGTGCTAAACTGGCGAGCCCATCGGAGGACTAGCACACGTCTGCCTTGATACTTTTCTGTTGCTAGACTAGGAAAGAACGTGTCTATAGTGAAACGAACATTGCAGTGCAGTCTTAGATGCTCCACAACAGCCTTCTTCGTCGCCGCTGTGTAAGATGTTAGGGACCGCTTTGTTTTCCACCTTCCTTGACCGCCCGGCAGGCGAGGACGCCCTGGAGGTGGCGCCCGCGCCATTGAAGAAATCGGCAAGGGCTGGGCTGCCGCAATTGCAAAATTTACTGGCTTGAAACTGCTGTATCCCTCAACAAGTCGAGCACTGTAAATCTGAATTACATTCTTGTGATTGGCTAATAATCGTGTGTATCCCATACGCGAGTGTATCCCTCTACAAAACAAATTCGGTATTCAATTCAGCAGTCACGAAGTGGAATTTGACACACGTACGTCGGATCATTCGCCTCACACCGACACCTCGACTCCTGCCTCCCCACAGACTGAGACCGAGTATGGGCGCCGAGCTCAGCCGCCCCGCGGGCCCCGACATCACCAACCTGCGCGACGAGGACGCGCGTCGCCGCGTGGGCAGCAGCAGTTCGCTGGACACGCGGCGGTCGCTCAAGGCGCAGCAGACGAACGGCCTCGCCACGTCAGCCAGCACCACGGCGCTCTCGTCCATGGCTCAGCCGCCGACTCCGACTCAGAGTCTGCGCTCTAGCAGCGCCAACGCCAAGTCCAAGCTGCTGGAGAGCGGCCTCTTCTCGTCCATGAGACGCAGTCGGAACAGCAGGAATGCCGTCGACGCGGTGAGCGTCTTGAGCGGCGGAGACCTCGTGGAGAGCGCCGTGGTGCTGGCTGACGTGGCGAGGCCGTTCCTCCACTGGCATCGTGTCTTAGGAGGGAATTACCAAATCGCATAAAAAGTGAGTGAAATGGACAACCATGACCACATCACACAAACGATGGTTAGGGCCCTACCAGTTCTCTGGTCGCGTCACGTCAATCGATGCAAATCCACACGGAAAACCGCATTCCTGCTCTTGCCGCCAATTGCCGACCCTGATGAAATCTCCTCCTTGGCGCACCGTTCGGGAGCTCGTATGCGCGACTGGCAATGCTGAGGAGGAGAAGAGGGAGCTTGGCGAGTTGGAACGAGGCGAGAGGGGGCCTGGAGACTGGGCTTTATTCGACTGGGAGGCCGCGGTCGAAGGAATCGATAACGATGGATTGGGAGCGTCTGCAGAAGGTCTCGTCTTGGAATCGGATGAGTTTGCATTCGTAGATGATGTAACGCTGAGTGCTGAGTTGGTTGGAGACCTGTTCGCGGATGTACCAACGTTGGAATCTTGTGCGCAGCAGCTTAGTGGGCAGTCGCTTCCAGTGGTGCTGGTGTCCGAGGGTGAAAGCCAGCAGCCGTGTGCTACTCGGTCCGTGGCCGTCATCGATCTTACCACCAGTGACGACGAGCCCGAAGACGATGTGCAACGACCCCGCCGCCGCCGCCTGCGGCGTCTTGATGAACATTTAGATGCCGTCCATGTGGAAGAGGAGGAAGAAGAAGTTCCAGATCAACCATTGCTTCCGGAGCCACCAGCAGCGCATCCAGCAACTGGTGCCCAAAATATGTACGATCCTAGCGAGCCAGTGGATGCCGATCGTCATTTCGACGTGTTCGCTGTAATAGATAGAGCGCTCGACTTACCACATCGAGCATATCTAGTACAGTGGTGGGATGCCGAACATCGCTTTATTGCGTCGTGGGTGTGGGCTTCGTCTCTCCAACGCGATGGGTTTGACGACGACATGGAGCGAATTGATGAGTGGAAAGATCGGTACCCGTGGCTAACTTACCAGCAATTCTGCGAGCGGTTCCCGACAGCTTACACTGCATCCACGACCGGGCAGTGCTTCTTTGACGCTGTGAAGCTCGCGTGCGTCACTTTTGGAGATCGTGAATTGGTGACGGCGCTCCAGACTGAGCAGTTTATCACTGAAAATGCCATTGACGCGTCGCGAGGAGCGGCAACTGCTGATATTCGACGATTTGTTGGATTCCTTCGCAAACATCGTTCAGTGATGGCGATTAACGTTTTTGCGAAGAACTTGCTGAGCAAATCGCTGAACAATGTTGAGGATCTGGAGAACTATCCGCTCGAAACCGGCGTCTACGTAGTTGGAGCGGCATGTGCCCGCAACATAAGACACTGCTTCGTGATGAAAGTGAGCGATGGTGCGCGTGGCCGACATGTATATGACGATTTGGATCAAGATGGCAATAATGACGAGTACTCTGATGAGCTGTTGGATAATCTGCACTGGATCCGACGTGTTGGATTTATCCGCAAAGTTGAACGCGTTGACTACGTGAAAAAGACCAAGAAGCCCCGCTTGGGTTAACCTGAGTGTAGTGACCGTGCTTGTTAGGGACAGTGACTTTAATCAGAAGTTTTGTATTGCGCCATTGTTCAAAGTTCAGTACGTTGTGTCACAATCCGGTATGATTCAGCCAAACACAGTAGAGATTGGTCATTCACGGTATATTTTTGATAGTACCGTAACAAAGCATTGCGTACCGCGACAGACAAAATAATACTATAAGTGGTCTAGCGGCCAACCGATTGAAGTTGGTTCACTTGGTTGGCAGCGTCACTTACACTTTTTCTGGGGATGGAGAGTGAATTTTGGGTGTACTGCTGGAAGCATGGGTCCCCCAAAGTCAAGGCCTACGTGTGGTCGCGGAAGGATCTTCATGTGGAAGCCCGGCAACAGCAAGATGAAGTGTTTCTCCGCGGTCATGTTGGCAAGGCTCTACGGGCAAGGTTCTGGCAGAAGTGCTACAGCGATAGCGAGGAAGAAGATGATCCCCGTGATGAAGTGGAAATACTCGAGCGCTGTGTTAGTGACACACAGATTGAAGTTTGCGCCGCGCCTGATTCCATACTGCTCAAGCGAGCGTTCAACAGCTACACGATGCGTCTTGAAAATGCTCGGAAGCAGCGAACTGAGCAGCGTCGAAAAAAACGACAGCACGCGCTGAAACAGAAGCGACTCGAAGAATCAGTTGCATTGGCGAAGAAGTTGTACGGTAGTACGTCTCCGCCACCTCTGACGACTGAAGAAACCGACTGCAGCTCGACTTCGCAAGCAGCAGAAGGGCAGAAACAACGACGCTGGCGTAGCCCTTCACCAGACATGTAGGTTCGACGCAAGAAGCAGTTAGAAACACGGAAACATTATCCCAAACCGTGTTGATTACTTCGTTGCAGCTAAAGGTTCTGCTCCATTGTTGTCTGGGTAGTGACCACGGCGACTATTCTAACGCTAGCGCTGGACCGACATCCGCATTTCTTCCCTTCCTCTTTCGGCGCCTGTTGACAAACCGAACTTTGGCTGGCGTCACGCCTGGAATCGCTCGACCTGTGGCCTTTAACGCCGCGAGCAGGTGAACGCAAAGCCGATACTTGTACCAAGAATGACATGGGCAGACATTCGACTGCATATCGACTCTCCATCCATCTGCGGACTGTTGCCAAATCTCCATCCGATGCTTGTTGCGTTTCCCCATTTTCTTCTTCTCCTTCGAGGCATCAACTTCCGGTTGGCGTGGGGGAGCTCCGCGCTGATAGACGTAGGCGATATGAGTTTCACTCGGTTCATCGAGAAGGAAATCCAAGCCGTGCTTGTGCGGTTGAATCACGCTCAAACGCCCATTCCTGGCTAAGTATTTGTCTCGATCTTGCAGCTCTCGATTTGGCTTCGGTCCGAGCGCGAAAGTCGTGGTGCCTCTCGAACGATGGCGACACATGAGTGTGAGCTGGTCGGTGAGCGCCACAAGCTTTAGAAGCGTCCTGAGTGAATAGTCTCGTTTGATAGCGTTGTTGAACTGCTCGACCGGATTATTCGTCTTGGCATACCCGTGCGGCGTGTGATAACACGCCCACCTCCAGAACACTGAATCAATCCACTGCTTCTTGAAGTAGGGTCCAAACGTCTTCAAATCAGGCCTGGTAGTCCATGCCGACAGAGCAATCTCTGCTTCCGATGCAAACTCCGTTGCGTTGCGAGCGTAGTGCATCTGGTACAGATGCTTGAATACCAGTGATACCGCTTCAAGAGGCAGCTTGGAAACGCGATCAGCTACGTTCTTGACGACGTGAAAGAAGCACATGAGGTACACAGCGCACTTGCGATTGCCAGTTTTCGTCGACGTTGCTGTGGATACAGCATTATACTGCGCCTTGTCAGCATCCCCCATACAAAACAGCACCTCTGGGTATGACATGGCTACTTGCTTGAACTGCTCAAAGACACTGCTTACCGCAGAACCGATAAGCTCCCCAGTCTGCTGAGAAGTGACGAACAATGCCACAGTATGAAACGAGCGAGCTTGATCAGAGACGCCGACGACGAATACGGGGTATCCGGACTGGTTCAGCTTGTACGTGGTGTCCACATGGAGGACGAAATCTTTGGCGTAGCGCAGTTGCTTGATCATGTACGGCGTAGAGATTCCAACAAGCGTTGGATTCTCGTCAGATCCTTCGCCAATTATCGGCAAGCCATCTCCAGTTACGGCATAGCCAAAGGTGAATGCCTCTTCGTCCGGCATGTCTGGCGTGTATCGCGTTCGCTTCACCAGATCCACCATATCGTCGACTAGGTCCGTCTCTTTCAATGCTGTGCGCTTGAACGTTCCCACGAAAGACTGGACTTGACTCAGCTGTGGAGACTGACCTTCCTTGTGGCCAAAACGATCAAGAATAGACTGATACACTTTGTTTGGCTTCATCCGCATTTTCACCAGGGGCTCAGCATACGTCTTCATCTCACGAGTCAATGTCGGCTTTCGAGGCGACGCGGTTTCCGTTAAGTGTTGACTTGATTGATAGATGTTGCTCAGACTTGATTGCTCGCAGGTGATGATCTTCTGACGCCACGTGCACGAATCCCCGACGAAGGCGTCACAGGTACTCGAAGCACAGTCGACAATCCGGTACTGCATGCAGTGGTTGTCTTGATTGATGACGCAAAGCTGACAGCTACAGGGTGGCTTGTTGTCGTTCGAAAGGACTTGCTCCGATCTAGCCAGCGATCGAGGTCTGCTTCCGCTAGCCCAACCGTTAGGCTAGCCCACACGTGCGGTGGGGGCATTGCGCTGGCGGCTCGAGAGAACCTGGACTGCAAACACTGAGCTGTGACCAGCCGTTTTGAACCTCCGAATTACCGTTTGTACGCAGTCATTTAACTGCTAAAGCAGCGGCTCCAGAGTAAAACAATGATACTTGAACATAAGGTCGAGTTACTGTGTGTTCTGATGCGTCCTTGTCCATTCTGCTCGATTTCCGTCCAGTCCGCTGGCACATCGTGTGATTGATGGCTTGCATGTGTGCTCACTTAGTTATTTGTGTATTCGTACTCAAAACTTGTCCATTCGATTAGTGCGCTCGTGTCTTAGCTCTGAAAATAAATTTCAGACAACACTACGAAAATGGAAAGTCCCAATCACATGACCGCCTTCTTGAATTCGATGCACGACGTCTCCATCTGCAGTAGAAAGGAATAAGCCATGAGTGGGCTGCACTGTGATGGCAAAGCTCTTTAATCAATTCCCGGATGTTGCCGAGGATAACCACAAGGACGGGATCGCGTTTGATCGTGCGGACAGTCTGGGTGTGCACTCATTGAGCGGACCGAGATTTCTACACAAGCTGGACGCATTCTTGAGAGTAGCAGCAACAATTCCTTACTACTCGTACGATCTGCTTCAGTCCTGCGCTACAGCACCGTAAGAAAATAAAGTTCGTGAGCAGAATCTGAATAAGGAAGCAAAGATACGAGACTCGCAATGAATGCAGTCCACGTCAACGGCTTGAGCCCCGAATGAACGACGAGAATCGTGTATTTCGGCGTAGAAACTCGTAACATTTAAACTTGAACCTAAGCTTAGCGACATCGAGGCGTACGGGCTGCTTACTTGGACGCCAGCTTAGAGATGGACGTCACCTTGGGCTTCTTGGCCTTCTTCGACGAAACGACGATCTTATAGTCGCCACAGCCAGGGAAGGAGGTGAGGTCGGGGCATCGGCCAACCCACTCCTCATCCACCTTGCAGCCAGTCACGCCGAAGTTGTAGTTGTTTTTCTTGGTCACCAAAGTGTTCACCTTGTAGAGGCAAACCAAGGTGGCGACGTCGGAGCTGTACGCGTCCACGTCGTTCAGCGCGGTGAGCAGCATCGTTCTATCAGCCTCAGTCACATTGCCGCTCGATTGATGCGGCTGGGCGTTCGAGACAGCCAGCAGCACCAAACCGAAGATCGAAGTAGCGATGGTGCTCAGAGACGGCATAGCACTTGGAATTTTGGCGGTCAGTTGGTTGAAGACTTGAGCGGAAGCGAGGAAATTCGCAAATGAGGAAACTGCGGCGGCTCGAACCCTTGAACGGCGAGCCATGGACAATAAGACAGCTTCCTCTATGCCACGAGAGCAAAGCTTTTCATCGATCCCGCTGCTCGTGTTGGCAACAAAAAGACATCACATTGTGATGATCACGACCAAGAACCGACCCACATGGATTGAGCGCACAAGACGATGTAGCTACAGCGCCAACTTGTGACCACGATGTACATGTATGACCGAGCATCTGGATTGCAACCAACCGCTCTGGAATGCACTGGTTGTCTGTCCATCTACAACTTGGTCAGCAGCCCATTCTTTTTGAGAAGCTCTCTCCGTTTTTGCACCACTCTTTTGGACCAATGCAAAAAAAACGCTCAGTTGAAAACGTGTCAATTTTTCTAGCTCGAGGATAGCAGCATGGTGGGCTTCATCCAGCTCGAATATGTCTGCGTTGACTGGGTTACTTATAGGTGTATGCCACTCGTTGTGTTGGCAACCCTAGGGAGCGTCGGACAAGGTTGTGGGGCTTGTTCTGCTGGCAATCAGCGTCGTCGTCTACGTCTACTACAGCGTTTGGGTGTTGCTCACGGTACAGCCGACGCCATCTCGCCAGACTCCTTACTTACGCCTAACGAACGTGATGCTCCTGTGTGGCCACCTGCTCATTGCAGCCCTTCATCGACGAGGATCACCCGATCCAGCAGTTCTTCCTGCCATACCACTACGCCATCAGCATCCCGGCTGTGCTGCTGGTGCTGCTTTTCAGTGGCGCCGCCACCTTCATCGGCATGGTCATGATCAAGAGCCAAAAGAAGAAGAAAAGCGACTAAACCTGCGCTGGAAGACGAGAGCGGTGTGTGGGCGACTCAAGAGGTCAATTAGTAGAATGGCCGGGGGGGATAAGCTCTGGTAGTGTAGCGGCGATCTATGTTTCGTTCATTGAATTTCTCCAGCACCAACCGCGATCTCCTTCTCCAGATGTAGAGCAGCCTCGAGTCGTCGTGCCCTTGGTTTCTTTTCTCCGTAGGCTGCATACTGTAGACCGCAACGACATGTACAGCTAACGACGCGCCGCTTGTTTGCTCGAGCAGCCGCTGCGAAGACTCCTTCTATTCGCGGTTGCTACGCCCAAGGGAAGATGTTGCTGTCAAATTACTGAGCGGCGCCTTCAGCAGGTGCTGCCAGCGTGCTCTGCGGCTGCGACACCATGTAGCCCATGCCCTGGATCTGGTTGTAGCTAAAGCCCTTGCCCACGAGCTCCTTCACGACCTCGTTCGTCTGCTCCTCACGCAGCATCTGAAGACAGCAGCAAACGGCAATTACGGTCAGAGCATCGTCCGAAGGGGAACATCACGCCAGCGGCCCCGCAACGCTTTAAGCAAGCGAGAAAACAAGCCGCACGGAGTAAAATATGTACCTCAATGCTCAACGGCACCAGCGTCACCAGCAGCGTCGTGGAGAGCACCCACAGCCATCGGCCCGACGTCTGCCAGCTCTGAGGTACCACCACAAAAGTCGAGAGCAACGTTAGACCTTGACTTGCAGCATCATTGATACCAAACACCTTCGACAAACCTTGATAGCGAAGTTGATGCCGCCCTTCACGGGGCCAGACTGACGAATCCGGGTCGGAAGGTTCACGAACAGCTCCTGCAGGGACAAACCAGAGCAGCACAGCGGTTAGCATGTCATTGAGCCTCAGTTACTGCGGCAACTAAGGTCAAGCCAGCGTCATCTTTATGACATTGCAAGCGCACCTTCAAGCCGGCGTTGTTGGGCCCCTTCTTGTCCTTCTCCAGCTCGCGCAGCGCTCCGATAGCCGACATGTTTCCTGTCCTCCGGTCGTTCTTGATGGTGTGGCCAACAATCGCCCCCAACTCGCTCCCTATCGTATCGCATGAACTATGCGTTTTACCAGTGTCGCAACACTGCTTGAAGCTCTTGCAGGATGAGCTCCTCGTTCAAGTGCTCCGACGGACTTGCTTCGAACTGTGGTGGCTTAATGCCATCCGCCTGGCCCACTTGAGACTGCTTGACGATAGCTGCAAGGGACTTCGCAATCAGCGGCGCGAAGTTCTCAACCAGATCTTGATCTTGGTGCTGCTGCGGCGTGCACAGCCGGCCTGCATCCGCGAGCTGCTGCAAAATAGACCGGCAGCAGGTCTGCACACCACCGGCGTAGCACGAGTCGAGCGTGCTTTTCTTCAAACTGCCGTACTTGAGTCCATTCGCGTTCGTAGCATTGGCGGCGCAGATGTCAATGGCCAGAACGAGGTGAGCAGGTTCGTGGGCGACTTCAACCTCCTTTCGGTTTGACGGCCGCAAAGGCGTTGCGACGAGCTGGTTGGCAAGGTGCGAGCTCTCTCGGTGGCAGCGCAAGCCGTACTTCTTCCAGACCTTCCAGGAGCTAACACCCTTGGTACTCCCGCAGAGGAAAAAGTCCTCGCCATTGACCAGCGGGGCATGATTGGCGTAACGGAGCAGGCAGATCTTGAGGTCGCTTTGGCCGCCCGGTGCAATATCCCCGAGCAGCAGCGCGATGCAGCTGATAGAGACAAGCCCTTCGTCATGAACTGCATACAGGACATCCTCTGCGCTTGCGCTGAGGTCAGCGGCGAAGCGGTCGAGCGGTTCTTCTCTGTGCTGGAACTCAACACTGACGCTGACCTCGGCAACGTCGAAGTCGAACTGCACACCAACGAACGGAGGCGCCGTGTACCGCAGACTCTGAAAGTACAATGCCAATGCTTCTGCAGCGCTCTCCAACCCTACGACATCATCCGGACAAGGAACTGACAGCCGCATTTCCGTCCCGGAGAAGCGCTGATGGTCTTCGTCCACGACGAAATGAGCCACCTTCTTCACGACCGCCGTCTCCTCCGAGTCTGGATCGATGCGAAGCTGCACGTACAGAATGCCGTCCGATTTGGAGGTCGTGGTGATCTTCAAGCACGCGTCGTCCGCGTGCAGCTGACTGTACAGCATGGCTGCCTTCAGCCCAACACCTGAAACAACAATGTTGAGCCAGCTTCACCCTCAAGAAGCAGCCCCAGCAACTACTACCGCACCATATTTCCCACTGGTACACCGTCCTCCCTCTGCATCCGCTTTGGTCGTCTCAAATGCATTACAACACAGCAGCTTGACTTGGTGCGCATGCATGCCCGAGCCGGTGTCGGCGCACACGATGTCAATGCTGCCCATCTCTTCATTTAACTGCACGCTGACGCGCAGCAACTCGAAAGGGGCGTCGTCCCACGAGGAGTCCGAGCCCAGAGCTTGTGTAGCATCCAGCGCTAATATCGAGCACGACCACTGCCTTTGTTAGTCTATCGTTCCGCTTATCTATTGCTCGCCTCGCGTCGCACCGTTCTCAAACAGCTCCTTGACAGCTTGCACCAGCGCGTCTCGCCGAGTTCCGAAGCCCAGCAGCTCCAAGTTGCTGCGGACGAATTGCGCGCCGCGGTCCTTGCGCTTCCCGGCGGTCTTTCCCATCCCCCACTGCGCTTAACTATGGCCGGAAGCGATTCCGCGCGCGGAAGGCAAGTTCAACTTTACAACCATCACTCTGTGTGCAGTTGAACCTATAATGCAGACTACTGAACCTGTCGAACAACATGCGCTTACGTACCGTTCGTTGGTGAAGGGCTAATCCTGACCGCACTTCCTCGGTCTCAGTTGGTGTTCTTCTGTCCTTGACGACACCATGACGCTCAAGGAGCTGCTGACCGAGGACCAATGGAGCAGCGTGATCAGCTCAACGGCAGGGCTTGGAGCCGGCGCTATCTCCACGGTGCTGCTGTACCCGCTGGACCTGGTGAAGGTCCGCTACCAAGTACATGAGAGGTCCGCTCATGCCTTTCGTTCACTGGGGCACGCGTTCCGCTCCATCGTAGCTGAGGAGGGTATCCGCGCGCTGTTTCGCGGCATGAGTCCGGCGCTGTACGGCGCGACGCTGTCGTGGGGCATCTACATGCTCGTGTATCAGAACGCGAAGCAGCGCTACGCCCGCATGGCCGACGAGGGCTGGATCCAGGGCTCGTGGCAGCACTTCTTCTCCGGCATCGAGGCCGGCGTCATCTGCGTGCCGCTCACCAACCCCATCTGGCTCATCAAGATCCGCATGCAAGTGCAGAGCAATAGACGGCTGCAAGCCAGTGTCACGGGGAAGGATGCGGCCAAGAAGCTGGTGGAGAATATACCATATCGAAGCGTGACAGGTGCGTCGGGTGACTGCAATGCATTAATGCAGACCGAGGTGCTGGTGGGAACAAAAGCTAATGTTGTGGTTATATTGCTACTGTGCTGGAAAGATGCATTCCGGCGGATTGTAGCAGAGGAAGGTATTTCAGCTCTCTACAAGGGTTTGATACCAGCGCTGTTTCTCACAACCAATGGAGCGATCAAGTTTGTGGCGTACGAGCGACTCAAGAGCATGTACCTGTTGCATTGGAGCCCAGAGATGGACGTCGTCCCGACGCTGGTAATGGGTGCGGTGGCGCAGTCGATCGCGTCAACTGCTACGTACCCGTACCAGGTGATTAAAGCTCGGCTGCAGCAGGGAGGGCCTTCTGCGAACAAGTACCATGGCACGTGGGACTGCACGACGAAGATCATTCGAAACGAAGGCTACATCGGTCTGTTCAAGGGTTTGTCGGCGAACATCCTCAAGGTGATGCCCACCGGCGCCATCATTTTTGCCTCCTACGAACAGATCCAAAGCTCGATGAAGGCCATGCTGCTGAATGAGTGAGGGACCACGCCGTGAAGAAGGAAGCAGGACGACTGTGAAGCGATAGAGTATACTACAAAGTGCAACGACTTGCACGCAGCTTGGGTGTGCTAAACTCAACTCGAAGAATCAATTTTGTGGGAGCTCAAACAGGCGTGAAAAGTCTATTATATATGTAGATGGCGCAAGAAGTCAGGCTAAGAAGAGGCGGACTGCGTCTCCCAGTCAGCCTCCTCCACGCCGCGGGTCTTCAATTAAAACATTTCGTCTTCAACGCGGAGGTACTCGCCGATGTCTGCTTGGTGCAGCACCACGTACGCCGTGGGCTCGAGGTCTTTGCACATCTCTGTTGCCTGCGCGGCGATGCCGAAGCCCAGCGGGATGTCATTCATGCTGTAGACCACCACACCGGCGTACTGCGGCGTGCCCTCGGTGATACGGCCGAGACCCGACTTGACCACGTTGTTGCCATACAGGAAGGACATCTCCGAGTTGGGCTTGATCCAGACTTTGTACTTGGCGTACTGAGCCAGGTAGTCCAGGAACGTGATGCGCAGGTGGAACTTCTTGGTCTTGGTGAGCTTGCCCACAGCCGTACCGATGCTCAGCAGCTCGTCCGTACCCACGTTGGTGGACTGGCGCATGAGCTTCTCGCTGCAGTAGTACACGATGTTGCCATGCAGACGGAAGCAGTACTTCTCATCGGGCCGCGTCACCAGGTGCTGCACGTTGCGGCCGATGTACTTGCTGATCTTCTCGAACACCGTCGTCATCTCATCATCGGTAAGCGGGCGCATGACTGTCTTGGTAGCTTGGTACTCTTCGGTACTCTTAGTGCTCCAGTACAACTTGTGGCAGTTGCTGGTGCTGAAGAGCTTCACTGGCGGCGGCGCCGCACCTGCGAAACAGCATACTTCATACCGCAAATGTGATTTTCTTCCAGTAATATCGTTTCTCGCGGCCGATTGGCGCAAAATCCGACTTGACATTTGTATGGCTCGCGGCCCTCTCTGGCCGCCAATCGATTTGGGGGCGAGCGCGCCCGACATTGGCGCCGCCCATTGCTAATTTTCGCACAGGCATCAGAAATGGAGGGCAAGATTGAATCGGTGCAGGTCTTCGGCCGCAAGAAGAACGCTACGGCTGTCGCTTACTGCAAGCGCGGTCACGGCCTCATCAAGGTTAACGGCACGCCCATCGAGCTCGTGGAGCCGGAGATCCTGCGCGTCAAGACCTACGAGCCCGTGCTGCTGCTGGGCCAGCAGCGTTTCGCCAACGTACGATGAACTCCATTCTCTTTCGAGTCGCGGGCTACGCGCGACAGCCATGGTATCTGCAAACGACGAGTGGACGGACGGCTTCTTCGGGTTCTTCTCCAGAGGATTCACCGCTCCAAACACTCCCACACACTGGCGTGTAGTGCTCCCTCACCGTACGGCGATAGCACTCTGCCTCGGACCGCCGACAGCTTTCGCTGCTCTGGCCTCGAGTGTCCACCCACCACAGCGCTCACGCTCTGCTGTGAAAGCACTCGCACCTCCCAAATAATCTGTGTGCATGCTCTGTTTACCGTCGTGTAAATACCATGCTGTTGCAACTGGCTTGCACTCCCCCGACCTACCTGACGATATGGTGCGCTGACGTGTGACGTTTTGTGTCTTTGACAACGACGGTGGTGAACTTCAGGTGGACATCCGCATCCGCGTGAAGGGTGGTGGTCACACCGCTCAGATCTACGCGATCCGTCAGGCCATCGCCAAGGCCATTGTCGCCTACTACCAGAAGTGTAAGTCAGCCTCTTTCGCTGTGCAACGTCATGGAAAATGCCTGTGCTGACTTTGCTGTGCTTATTGCTGCTGAATTACAGACGTGGACGAGGCCTCCAAGAAGGAGATCAAGGACATCCTGCTCGCCTACGACCGTACCCTCCTGGTGGCGGACCCCCGTCGCTGCGAGGCCAAGAAGTTCGGTGGTGCCAGCGCCCGCGCTCGCTTCCAGAAGTCGTACCGTTAAGCGGCGTCTTCCAGCCGAGGGGTCGCTCTCGTTCTTCCTGCTCGGAGCTGCTCGAGTCGCAGCTGGCTTCGCTGGCTGGTGCCATTCGCGTGGCATGGTGCTCGGTAGCTCTAGGCATCTAAAGTGACGGGTGTCTTCTAGCCCCATAATAAACGTGCGATAAGTTAGCGGCATTCTTTCTCGTCCCACCCTTACCAAAAGTGTTCTACCTTGAAAAACCTCAGTCCTTGTAGAGCGATGTAGAGCAATCTTCAAATCTAAAATTCGTACTTAATTGAGTCGTGGAATGAGCAGTCAATTGTGAACGGAGCTCTGTGGAGGCATGGCGGTCACGGGCAAGCGCGGCGTGGGCATCCCGACGATCCTGCTGCACGACGGCGAGGGCACGATCGTGTCTATCGAGATGAAGACGGGCGAGACGTACCGCGGGCTGCTGGACGAGACGGAGGACAACATGAACTGCGTCATGAAGGACGCCGTGCGCACCGACATCAACGGCAACACGTCGCAGGTGGAGCAGGTTTATCTGCGTGGCAGCCAGATCCTCTTCATCGTCTTTCCAGATATATATCCTCCTCAACACTATGCTACATATCTGCATATTACGATAGGATTCCATTTCTACCTGCTTGTTAGTTGCCTTAACCTTCCGAGTGGTGTCGTTGGGGTTGCTCTTGGATTCACTGTACGTTAAAGCACGCGCCGATGTTCAAGCGAGTCAAGATGTGGAAGAAGCACAAGGGAAAGATACCGACACTGGGACAGGGAGGTGTTGGAGGTGGTGCGCCGAGAGGCCAGGCCGCTGCGATCATCCGGAAGGGTATGGAGTTGTGGCTTTTAAGATGGTTGGATGCAGACGCACTGGGGCTAACTCAATGGTGTGGTGACGATCTGATGGACACTAGCACAAGAACGGAGAGGCGGGTTTTGAGTCTAGCCCGACGGCGAAGTGAAGATTGGTTGCTGCCTGGAGAAAGCAAGAATTACAAGCTGTAGCAGTCAAGTCACACGAACGCGAGACGACTGGGGCTTCTTGCCTGTGGTCTGCCAGGTATTCGTCTTCGCTCCTGATCGGTCATTCGCCACTAGACCGCTCTCTTTAAGTCCTTTGCGGCTCACAGCCTTGGACGAGTCTTAATAGACGATGCACGAACACGAACGACTGGTAAGTGGATGCATGGGTTGGGCAGGTGTGTAGGTATGTTTGAGGCAGCACGCAGACAGCGCTTCTAGCTCATTTCTGCGCCACGTAGACTGGCCTCCGGAATCCTTTGGCGGATGTCTGGCAGACCTCGAGGAACTCGCAGTTACGGAACCCAACCGTTTCCACCAGATACTTGGGGAAGTCCTTCGGCCGCAGCTGAATCTTGGGGTAGTTCGCCGCAGTGACTTCAGACGTGAACTTCCGCTTGTGGTACGATTTCCACGGCTGCGGCTCCAGCACGAATCGGCCACCGGGCGCCAGCAGCTCGTAGATCTTGGCAAACACCTTTTTGATGCCGTCATCGCCGTGGAAGAGATGAATCCACTTTGTGACGCTAAAGCTGCAAGCACAAAGAGAAGAATGACGTTCAGCACACCTCTCCGACACGCGCACATTCAATGCGAACTTACCACGTAATGAAGTCGTAGTCCTTGCCAGCATGGGCGTCCGACACAATATCTTCCCGCTTGAAGATCACATTGAGCGGGAACTCGGACCTACGCAAGCACAAAACGCACTCGCATCATCAATCCCGTGCACTCGTCTCCACGCCAAACGTAGCTCCGACGTACCCCACAGCAGCCTTGCCAATAGCGCGAGGAACAGCAGCTTGGCTCTGCATCGACGGCTTCCACAGCTTAAAAGACAGCGGCATGTCGTTCGCAAACGCATCTCCGTCTCCTTTCTTGTCACTGCTTGCCTCCTTGATTTCCTTGGGCGATTCGTTCTCTATCCTTTCGTTCGCATTCCCATCAGCAGGGGCTTCTGCATCCGTAGCAACTTCACCTTCAGTCTTAGCAGAGTCTTTGACGGCTGGAATCTCACCAAACGCCTTCTCGATCTGCTGCTGCCTTAAAATGTCCTTGATATGTCCTCTAGCCCGAGACACGAGTTGAGGGTCCACGTCCATACCTAGCAGGTAACTGGGCGCCAGGCATTTGGCGACGGTAATTGTGAACTCGCCCGAGTTGCAGCCGATATCGAGACCCCTCTTACCCTGGAACCAGGTTTTGTCCAGTGCTGCGAGCCGCGGGTCGGTCTCCAGCTCCCCCTGGTGCTTCTGGCCTAGTCGGTACGTGTAGTAGCTATTGGAGACGCATCAATCGACTGGTCAGCAGAGCCCAAGACTAAGAGGATGAGTACAGAGAGCTCACCTCCTGAAGTTACCCACACGCTGCTGCTTCGGGATCTTATTATGCTTCTTGTGCTGCTTGGAGGGCTTGGCGGGGCGCGCAGAGACCTCGCCGTCCGGCTGCTTGCGCTTGGTCATCCACGCTGGCTGTTGATGACTGGATGTGTGTGCAGCAAGTGCTTTTAATTTTTTCCAATCAAATTTTAGAGGGGTTTGTTTTTGAACTGTCAATGATAAAGGGTCCATCTCTGAAATCCTGACGAACTGCACTAATTTAAGCGCGCAACATAGAGAAGTGATGAAAAATATTGATTAACTAGTTATAGGACTTCTCGTTCTGCTAGCTATGAAGAGGTGATGACAATACCATGGTCCGCAACATAGAGAAGATAGGAGCTGTAGTTTTGCTTGCTTTGTGTACCAGCTACTTGGTGTCGCAGCTACTCGATCGATTACTCACACGACACGAATTTGACACTCCCACAATTGGTGCTCTCAATTAGAAGAGCACCTACGCAACACCGGATCGACAATATGTAAAATGAAAACGGTTGGTCATTCCTAAGGATTCGCTCTTCTCAAGATGATATGATCTAATGAATATGTTGCTACTCGAAAGCCTTACGAGTCAAGAGAGAGAGCTATCAACCAGAATCAATCACCGTTGTCACCCGTTTCCTCGAAAATCGCGTGCAGGCGCCCTGCCACTCGTGCCACGTCCGGGTCATGTGTTCTCTCAGTAATGAACTCTTTGCACCACTTAATGCCCTCGGCGGTCCGCTTGACGAATATCCAGCGGCTGTAGTCCGTGATGATGCCGTACATTGAATCAGTGGGCGTGCCCCGCTCCTCATCCTTCGCAAGAGCAATGTCCATTAAAACGAAGGCGCTGGCTTCGCCGTCAAACAGGTCATGCGCCACGACGAGAACGAGATCTATGCGACCGTTTCGCTTGAAAGTTATGGTCGGCGCGCCCTTCGACAGCACCATCGGAGACGCGAGAAATTGTGAGATCCTATGACGCAGCGGCGTTCCTTTCGGTAGCATCGGAGAACCAAACAGAACAATCTGCTGGATAGACCCTCAGCTCGGTTCTTTGCCACTCTGATGTCGAACACCGATCGATTCGCAGCATCAGCAGTTTGAAGTGACACCAGAAGGCTCTAGAGGTCGTCGCTGGGAACTCGAGAGATACCGAAGGCGGTTGGATCCTTCCGCAGCAGAGGCTTGTAGATGGGTTGGAAGGCTGACCACGGTATTGCGCTGCACGGGACGAAGGCTTCGTACTTTTCGTCTCTTGCCTCCTCGTAGTAGTCATCGTCATCGTTCTGGTCGTCTTCATCCGACACCTTCTCTACCATTGTATTCGACTCTGCGACGAACAGCTTGTTGAGCGAGCATCGATGTTTCCACCAGATCGAGTCGGGGGACAGTTTCCGGGTACGATCCGATCTTGAGCGGTGTGCTCGGGTTGCTGGCGACTCCAGTGGAGTGGTTTGTTCCCGTTATCGCGTCCCATGCCGTGCCAGCTCGAGCCCGGTCGAACAAGTCTCGGGGTTTGTACGCCTACCCAAGAAGCAGCGTAGAAGCTGTCCTGGCGGCTCGGAGAAGCATCATGATAGTCTTTTGTGGCAAAGAACACGTGGTGTGGGCGATAGGAAGTTTGAGAGTGAGGTGGCGCTGCGTCGCCAAGCTTATGGAATCAACTTCTAGCACTCATGCTTTTGACCGAGTGAGTGAAATTGACTTAATAGAGGGAACACAGTTGACTTCATAAGTAATCACGAGTGAAATGTTGATGCTTGACTTGGCAAGATTGACAGCTCACGATGCTGCTGTATTGAAGTTAAGCTACTCGTAGATACCGAATCAATCGCGACATTCGCAACGGGAACTGACACAGCTAAAAGCCTTGCCCTCCGTCCCTCGCCTCCTCATGGCACTCACACCATGCTGGCCTGGTTACCCGCAGCAGAGTCCGGCCCTCGCAGAGGCTCCGTGTACGTGCTGCTGGAATCGCGACACGGACTCGCCTCCTCCACAACCGAGAAGCTCAGGCCGACCAAACCCACGTGACAGGCGAATGCTACGAACAGGAAAATGTAGCCGACCGTCAAGTGGCCGCACGCGCTGTTGCTCGCACAGCTCTGCACGTTGGACGAGGTCGACAGCACGACAGCGCCGACCACCACGAACACCGCTAGAACTGTGTCGACGATACGCTCAACGGAGACGGATGGGGAAGTCGTCAGCTTTGCCGTCTCCACCGCCACCAGCCTCCACAGAGCGTACAGAGCGGACGTGTAGCCAGCCATGACAGAGAACATGGGCATGGAGGTGACCGTGCCGGACTCGTACAGCTTGTAGCTCAGCAGGATGACTACCATCGAGATGATGGACGCCGCCAGTTGAACGGCACGCGCACCTCGGTAGACGTACGGGAGCGCCGGGTGACGAGCTTCCACCACGATGGTTTCGGCGGTAGCCTTCACTGGCGTCGCGACCGCAGCGTAGCGGTCCCGAGCTGAGAGCTCGTCAGCCGTTGCGAGGTTGGCGGAGCTTGCTGCCGAGTCGCGAATGAAGCTCCAGACAGCCGCCACCACGGACAGAGCCCCGTTGACGTACGTGACGACGATGGTGACCGACTGCATGCCGCAGCGGAAGAGCGGGTTGCCGCGCTTTTCGAAGTACGCCTCGCGGATGGTGCAGTTTGGGATGATGTCGTTGGTGAGTTCGAGGGACGCGCCGAGCACGAGGACCGCCGCCAGGACGATGTCTGCCAGACGCTGGTTGTGCGGCGTGGGGGGCGTGGACGTCAGCTTGAGCAGGCGCAGCGCCACGACGTAGTAGAGCGAACACAGCAGCGCCGCGTAGTTGGTGAAGTAGATGGTGGCAGTGGTCTTGGCATCGAGCTGGAACCCACTGCTGGAGTAGGAGCGCGGCGCAAGCACGAGCGCGAGGATCGAAACCACGACCTGCGCGGCGCGGACGCTCAGACGAGGGAGTGACACGAGCGTCATGATGCGGATTGAGTCGGTGTGGTTGTCCGACTCAGGCTTGATTTGGGTACTCGAGGCAAATTGGAGACTGCGTCTGGAAGCAGGTCGGCATTTTGCGTTTGCTTTGTGTGGACTGAATTGGCGAGGAGATGGCACTGTCACCGCAAAGGACAGCGCGAAGTGGAGATACTCCAGACACGTCCAGGACGTCGACCGCACAGCTCACCTCTCGGATCACCGGCGGTCACCGCGAGCTTTTGAAGCGCATCCCAGGGCTCTCCGGCAGCTGCATGCTACCACGGCGACCTGAGAGATAACCGAGGAAAACCGTGCCTGCAACCAACCAGAAGCGCAGGGGGAGGCCTTATTCTTCTGGTGTGCTCACTGCGCAAACGCATGCGGTGAGGTTTACCCGTACACGTCAAAGCGTCGCGGATCTCTTGTCACTCGTTATCAGAAGTGGGTAAGTTGGACTAGTCGGACACGTGCGTTGCTCCAATCGCGAGGCGCTGGTCAGCGGTCAGCGCCGCGATCGTGTTGCATGCCATGGAAATAGTAAGCACCGCTCGTTACGTACGGCACGAGAGCTGATCGGACTTCCCTGGGCACGCGTCCGCTTCAAGGCCTTGGTGGACGTGGGGGATAAACATTCCAGTGGTCGGATTGTGCGACGCTGGGAGCATCAACAATCGAGGTGGTTGTATGATGCACTGGAAGATGCTGATCACCGGGATACCCCCATCTCACCGTGCGATTTCCTACACACGTGTCGCGAGCCGATGTGGGGGCTTGTGCGAGGCGCGCATGGATCTCTTGGGTCACGAGTCATGGTATGGTGACACCCATCAAGCCGAACACCGGTGATGAACGCAGTGGATCAGCAGCACTGTTAACATTCGGAGGCGCCCTGCGCCAGTCGTTCGGTACTGCTCCCAGCTTTCGTTGTCGACGAGTTGGCTGTACGAGATGATCCCGGCCGATTTAATTTGGATGGAGAACGAAATACGGGTTGCTGGAGCGTGTGTGATGGCGCATCCCGATGGTCAAAAAGGTGCCAGCGTCGATCAGACCTGCTGGCGCAAGATAACGAGGGTCACGACGTCTTTGCTATTACACCCCTCAAACGATACCAGCAGGGCACAACGGCCTGCTCAGGAGAGTAGGTAGTGTGAGGGAATCGCGAAGACGTCTGCATTCTTCGATTTGCTTCGAACGTCGCAACTGCTGACCCCGCACTGCATCGCACCACTCAAGATGAAGACGTCCTTCTCCGTGTTCGTGGCTGCTGCCATGCTCGCCGTCGCCGTTGGCGAAGAAACCTGCGACTACTCCGTCGTCAAGCCCACGTTCCACGAGCTCGGGACGCCCATGGCGGCGTGCGAGAACGCGACCGGCATCACCTTCGAGACGGAAGCAACGCTCAGTCTGTCCAGCACGCAGCAGAGCGACATCTGCTCGGAGTGCGAGGACATGGTGGATCTCGTGTACTCGTTCACGTGGTACGACTGCGAGATGGAGATCGACGGTGTGAACCAGACGCTGTCAACGTACTACAAGACGCTGGTGGGTGCGTGCTCGAGTGGCAGTAGCAGCGGCAGCACTACCACAGCAACGAGCACCACCGGATCGGCGTCCGTCGAGACGTGCGACTACGCTGTGGTAAAGCCCGACTTCCACCAGATCGGGACGCCCATGGCCTCGTGCGAGAGTGCGACGGGTATCACGTTCGAGACGGGGTCGTTGCTGAGTCTGTCGAGCACGGAGCAAAGCGAGATCTGCTCCGAATGCATAGATCTGGTGGAGCTGCTGTACTCGTTCACCTGGTACGACTGCGAGATGGAGATCGATGGCATGAACGAGACCGTGTCGTCCTACTATGAGACTCTGGTCGGGTCCTGCACGAACACGAGCAGCGGTTCGAGTGCCACCAGTAGTGGTAGCTCTACTACGACGACGACTTCGAGCGCGGGGACTACCTTGCTTTCGACCGCCGCGCTAGTCGCTTCGTCCATGGTCTTCGCCGCAGTGCTGTAGGTGTCGGTGTAGGAGTGTGGAGTGAGTAGTCACGAAGGACCAATGTCCTTTGCTGGCGTTGAAACGCTGTTTTATAATGCAATGATAGTGCAATACACCTATCGCTTTCGCACAGCTTTCTTCTTGTGATAAGTTTTTATGTTTTTTATATATTGGTCGGGTGTACTTACTGTCGTTGCTTAAAGAGGAGTGATCCCGTGTGATCTGAGACTGTTTGCTGAAGCTCCCCGGGGTTACTATGAGGGGAATGAAGACGGACTTACTATTGTACAACTACTTCGTAGAATATAATTGGTGCGAGTGTGTACTACTTTTCCTCCTAAAATCAGGAAAACAAGTTAAAGATTTATTTTCCTTTCAAAAGCTTGCTTCTTCTAGCAACGTGTTCCCCTCATGCCGTATTGTGGAACTCGTCTGAAGCACTGTAGAAAATCTCAACTTTATATGAACTTGATCTCCCCTCCCGTTGTTGCGGACTGGCCCTTCTTCCCAAGGGAATACTGAAACCCGTGTATCCAACCAATGCCAGCGCGTGAAGAGCGTGCCGCAACAAAAGCTCTTGCTGTGTGTTGCACTCCGGCTGGTTCGGCATCAACATCCCTCCCAGTAGTTTACGCGCGGATTCCCCGTGAGGTCTCGACCATAAGTCCCCTTGCAGATCCCTAGAGTAACGGGGACGTCGAGTCTGTGCAGCGACTGGAAGGCAGCCTCTCACTTTGAAACTTAACCCCGAGTTGCTTGGGTCCAAGTATCTGTATTCCAAGATGAAGACCGTCTCTGTTGTTGCATCCGCTGCTCTCGCGATCGCCGCCGCCGAAGAAACGTGCGACAACTCCGTCGTTAAGCCCTACTTCCACGAGATCGGCGACTCCATGACGGCGTGCGAGAACGCCACGAGTATCAACCTTCAGTCCGGATCGGTCTTGTCTCTCTCGACTCACGAGCAAAGCGAGATCTGCAACGAGTGTGCCGAGATGGTCGAGCTGGTCTACACCTTCACGTGGTACGACTGCGAGATTGAAATCGACGGTGCAAACCAAACGCTGTCGACGTACTACGAGACCCTCGTTGGCTCCTGCTCCAACAGCAGCTCCACGGCAACGATTTCGACGAGCAGCACCGACGGCACGTCTACCAAAACAAGCGATAACAGCGACAGTACGACTGCTACAACCGTCACCGCTGGCAGCACCAGTGCCCAGGCTACCACTAGCTCGGCCAGCGGTACTGGCAGTGCCAGTGCTGCTAGTGCGACCTCCTCCTCATCTGCATCCAGCGGTGCATCCACTGTGATGCCGAGGATTGCTACTACTGCTTCGTGTGTTTTCCTCGCAGTTGCGGTGCTGTAAGAGGATACATCACCGGAGCTGAATGTAGGCGAGGCAGGTTCTAGTTGACGTTGTTAGCGTAGTGCTAGACCTATCAATGAAAGAATGATGATTCTGCCAAAGAAAACTGGAGCAGTATACCTTGTCTCGCAGTGTTGTCACGGCTAGCTCTCCTGCGCAGGTTAGTCGAGGAGTTGGCGACCTCCCTTCCGGATACAGTGCACAGTGAACTTGTTTCGTAAAGTAAATGAGATCTCGCGCTTGGCTTCTCGACGCAGATTTTCCTTGTGTGGGTATGTTTTTCCTTGTGTAGGATGACCGCAAAGGGTGTCGTGCAAGCGTGATGTGTTCCACAGGCCACGGATATCGGACCATGAGAACCAACACTCTGCCAAACCAAGTCGAACTGCTAGAATCTAGCAGCCAAGATTTACGACGATTCCGATGGCTACTCGCCTGCCAAGGACTGAAGTGATCTCCACGATAGTTACGTCTTTCGGAAATATCTCAGCATAGTAGAGATCCCTGTTCAATAATTGAACACCCAACAATCATCTTCACCGCTTCCTTGTGCCCCATCAGGTAACTCGGAATCTGCCGGTTGTCGGCGGAAAGGGGGGTCTTGCGGTGTGGAGACCGACGACAGCAAAACGACAATTGACAACGCAAGGCACCATCATCTTACGATACTGCCCTTGCTACTGTACACCAGAAAGCACGGACACGAAAACATCAGAAGAAACAAGTTGTGCGAAAGTGAGAGTATATTGCACCATTGCATTATAGAGCGGCGTTCCAACGCCAGCAAAGGACATTGGTCCTTCGTGACTACTCACTCCACACTCCTACACCGACACCTACAGCACTGCGGCGAAGACCATGGACGAAGCGACTAGCGCGGCGGTCGAAAGCAAGGTAGTCCCCGCGCTCGAAGTCGTCGTCGTAGTAGAGCTACCACTACTGGTGGCACTCGAACCGCTGCTCGTGTTCGTGCAGGACCCGACCAGAGTCTCATAGTAGGACGACACGGTCTCGTTCATGCCATCGATCTCCATCTCGCAGTCGTACCACGTGAACGAGTACAGCAGCTCCACCAGATCTATGCATTCGGAGCAGATCTCGCTTTGCTCCGTGCTCGACAGACTCAGCAACGACCCCGTCTCGAACGTGATACCCGTCGCACTCTCGCACGAGGCCATGGGCGTCCCGATCTGGTGGAAGTCGGGCTTAGTAGTAATAGCTGGCACATTACACCGGCAGTTTTTTTCCTTACCGTAATTTACCACCAAGAACATTCCTGGAACCTTCTTTCGGACCAGCTGCACTTTTAGCGGCACCACCTCTCGACCACCTTAGAGCGAACGAACACGCTATCGCTTCAGAAGGTAGTTTCGAAACTTCTCATCAGTCTTAGAAGCATCATGCAGTGGTTTTTAACCGCACGCCCCCTCAAGTAGCTGAGAGCTCAAGGAGCAACCAACGCTCCAGGAGGAGTTTCGAAGCCATAGATCTAAAGCTCTAAAGATCACAAATAGCTCATTCCGCATTCAACCACCTGAAAACTAATTAATTTATTTTTCTCAAAAAATAAAGGGGTATGTATATAGATACACCCCACTGATAACATGACGAACGAACTAACTTTTGGAAAATACAAGGGCGCGCCGATTGAAGAAGTATATTCTTCTGATCCTGGTTATTGTCGTTGGGTATTCAACCAACCAAGTCTCAATATTACTGAGGAAATCAAGATCTTCCTACACTCTAAATTTCTAAGTGATGATAACTCATATATGATGACTTGGGGGAAGTATAAGGGCAAGACCCTCAAGCAGATTAGTCGCATGGATGCGAACTATATCGATTGGCTTCGCAAGAGTCAATTTGTTATTGAGAAGTGTCCGAAGCTACTACAAGAGCTGAACTAAGAAAAAAAATTATCGATAAGACTTAATCAATCAAATGAAAGCTAATTATATATTTTTTGTCGCATACTACGATAGCGAGAACCTATGCGGTTGTATAATCGATCACTTCCCCTGTCAAGTGGAATCATAGGTCAGCTCCTGCTCGCTAATTACGAGGACGAGCATATTTGTACCTTGGCATCCGGCATTCACACCGGCAACTTGAATCGCCTGAGGAATATCACGCTCAGTCAGGCGACTGACATCAGCGATTAAAACGCGGTTAGTTAGCGACCACGTCTGATAGTCGAGAAGACCATTCACAAGCTCAGGCGTTAGATCACCATTGATCGAACCAATCTTAGCCAGTTCGTTGTGGAAGTGATGGAAATCATAGTCATGACTAATGTCAAACGTCTGATGCGACCCGATACATACGTTAAAGTTGCGAATAGACGATCCAGGGTGCAGAGTCCAAGGAGCCGAATCGAAAGGACTCTGAAATTGCTGTACAGCGGCGGTAGCAAAGCTACTCGTTTGCTCAGCGAAAGGAAGGAGAATAACGTATTTGGCGTTCTTAACAGAAGCCGATAGCTGTAGATCGAATGCAGCATTATGCTGAGTCGCTTGCTTACCAACAGCGGCGCGCTGATAGAACCATTGCGCATACGCATCGTTGTATCGAATCTTCTTGACAGGCTTAGAAATGATCGCCTGAGGGTTCTCTAGATGTACGAATGGAACATACAGACGAGACGTCGTGAAAGGCATATAGGTTCCATCGATGTTAGGCTCAAGAGCATTAACAACAGCACCCCACGAAATACTGAATGGAGCACTATTAGCGATGACACCAGCCATAGGGTTGCCAGTGGAGGTAGCCGCGAGCATGACCGGGCATACATTGCCGCTCGCGAGAGTAGTACTAGTTAGAGACAAACCCTTAGCAGCGCTCACAGCAACAGCAGAAGTACCCTGATTGACGCGGAAGCGCAATCGAATCTGGGGGTTCGCCATGAGGTCTAGATCCTTAAATATGGGATGGAGGTCAGTAAGCTTGATCTTAAGCATGTAGTTCCACGTTCCCATGATCGCATCAGCAGCGTTAGACCCAGCGACAAAAGCACCGCGAGCCGTTTGGTTAGCGATAGTAGTAGAGGCAGCAGCCGCACCAACCGAAGGCCACGACGAAGAGAAGTCAGCACCGGCGGTAGGAGGGTTAGACAACAAACGCTTCACAAGACCATCGTTAGGGATAGAGGCACCACCGGCGGGGCCAGTGGTAGCGAAAGAAGACGTGAATGCAGTAATGTTGGAGTATCCATCACCCGTAGTCGAGCTTGTAGCAGAGCTATAAAGAGTAGACTGAGCAGTGTCAGGGAAAAGGAAAGACTCAGCACCATGCTTTTCGACATACTGAGGGCTATAGCCCGTCTGAGCTCGAATGTTGTTCCAAAACAGTTTATAATCACTCATCGAAATAATGGTCTTTCCGTTCAGTTCAAGCGACATGCTATCGATGACATTCCAGTTGCCGCACTTTAGAGTAGCACAGAAACGATTGGCGGCAGCAGTCTGAGCGGTACCACCATTCTTCATCGATACCTTGTACGGAAGCATGAGGTATGCATCCCGGAGGCATGCGAACCCCTCAGAACCGTTAAGCTGAGCAGTAGCATCAATGGTAATGACACCATTCTGGTACGAGCCTTGGTTGAGATCGATAACAAACGGTACTCGTTTGCCAGAAGATACTTTGATCTCGGGATCGCTCTTGAGCGAGCTCTGGTACAAATACTGGTCGGATAGTTGAGTTTCACTCATCGTTGAATCTATATGGTTTCTAATATACTTTTCAGGAAATTAAATATTATGGCGCACCTTATCAAGCCCATCACCTCAGATCATGAATTAATCGAACTATCGAAAATTATTGGAGTTCATCTCGATGATATCTATGAGTCTAAAGAAATAACGAAACCGATTTCGAAGAAAGGATCATACCTCATTCTACTACGACCACCTAATCTTGATGTAGGCCATTGGACGGCGGTTCATAACGGTGAGTATTTTGATAGTATGGGCGAGGCAGGACCTACTAAGTATGGGATTGGAAGATACAATCCCAAGCAATACCAAGGAACGTACGGTGAATACTGCGGAATTTGGTGTATGCTGTGGTTATATTGCAAGCAGCATAATAAACCACAATTATTTTCAAAGATGAAGGATTTAAACCTGACAATAATATAACCATGACTTTCAAGGAGTTATCAGTTTCATCGGCTATCCCCGAGGCGAAGCTCAAGCGAGCGTTCAAGACGGGTACTTTAACGCTAACTAAAGATGATCTAAGTGGTAGTGGAGCTACACTACATTTACACCCCGAGAGCTATGCTAAAGCAGTCAAAGCCGCTAAGGCGGGTAAAGGTACGCGTCTGACCATTACAAAGAAGGAAATCGGCTATCCGTTCAAGCATATGAATGGAGGAGGCATGCATGGAGCGAGTATTTGGTCTAAGGTATGGGGAGGCATTAAATCAGCTTTTAAGTTCGCTAAGGACTCAGGATTACTAAGTCGGGCGGCTGATCTCGCAGTTCCAGCTCTCGCAACATTTGCAGGCCAACCATCGGCGGCTATCCCCGCGAGAGCAGCAATTCGTTCCATGACGGGGGTTGGTATTTATGAAAGTGATTCTGATAAAGAGGGAGGTCGTCTAACCATGACTGATGTGAAGAAGGGGGCTAAGCGAGCGCTATCCTATGCTAAACGAAAGGGTGTTCTAACTGATGCGGTCGATGCGGGGGAAAAGTTCCTTCTATCGAAGGCAACCAAGCCCGAGCATGAGAATCTAATCAAGTCCATCCCTGGTGAGGTAAAGCGACGCTATGGCGTAGGCGTTGCCAAGCCTAAGAAATTTGCTAAGGGAAGTCAAGAGGCTAAGGATCACATGGCTAAGGTTCGATCGATGCGAAAAAAAGGAGGAAGTTTTACTTTCTAAATATCCATTTTATTTTTTGGTCTGATCAAGAGCATGATCGATACTGACGTATCGCGAAAGATAACTTTCTTATCATCCTGATTGAAGATACTAATCGTGATCGTAGATCGAGAACCATTGTGGCAGTTCATCCACGCGTACTGACTCGGAGTGTAGTTGATCAATTTACCAATTAGGGCATCACCTCGGTCAAAAGCAGATAGAATATCACCTGATGCAACATACTCATTTTTTATCAGATCGCAGCGTACAATGTATGACGAGGTCGGATGAGCCTGAGGGATGATGTTTGATAGCTGAGCAGATGCAACAGTAGCCGATGTAGAGGGGTACGTTCCAGAGACCAATCCCAGCAGCTTTCCAAACTCAGCGTTATCAATAATCAAACGAGGCACTCGTGTCGTAGTAGGCAAACCAGTACCAGCCAAAGAATAAAGGCCCGTAGCGGGTCTCGTATAACCTGATGGAACGGTTGTAGGAGTAGGTGAGAAATCGATCTGAGCAGCGTAATAGACACTATTCTGAACCAATTGGATGTAGAAGACGTTGTTTCCATCGGCATCGATGAGATAAGCACCAGCGGTAATGAGAGCGGCTTGAATACTCGCGTTGATGTTTGTATATTGGTAGATACCGTTTTGAAGGTCGATGCTGATCGTGGATGTAGTTGCAGCCGTTGGGACTTCGATTTTAAAGCTTGTGTTAGCAAATTGCATCGAATCAACGTTGAACTCAGAGTTGTAAAGGCTTATCGATTGAACGGCACACTCAACATCACGAAAATCGGCAGCAGAACCAGGGAATTGATATCGCCATGTGGAGTTGTAGTTATCTTGGACGAGATTCGTAGAGTCGATTTTGATGAAACTCGACATTTTAGTTGTATATTTATGAAATCATATTTAAGCGATAATCTGATAAATATAAGACTTTATATAAATATGATAGGCCGCGTATAAATGATTACCAACAAGGATGAAAGCATCGTCTATATAGGAAGCACCACTTCTACACTGAAGAAACGATGGGGTCAGCACAAAAGTGCTTTTATCGTATGGATGGAAGGTAGAGAATTAACTTCGTGTTCCATCTATATACACTTCAAAGAATTTGGCATTGATAACTTCATGATCACTTCCATAAGCGAACATGATATCAGCAACCGTGATCAATTACGTGAGTTTGAACAATTATTAATCAATCGAACTAACTGTGTAAACCAACAACGAGCAATTAAAACAATTGAGGAACATCAAGAATATCAGCATCAGTATTACGTATCTAACGCAAGTAAGCTTCAAGAATACCAACGTCAATATCGCGCTATAAATAGAGAAGCTGTGCTAGCTCGTAAGAATGCAAAATTAGAGTGTGGGTGTGGAACTACTTATTCAAGAGATAACAAGGCTCGACACAGACGTTCTAAAAAGCACCTGCGCTGGATGGAAGAGCAAACTTAAAGATCATCTGGATTAATCACTTCATTGAAATTGTACCTGAGCTGACTCTTCACGCTATCTAATAGCAATATTTGACCTTTTCCACGACCGATTGCTTTATTATATGCAATCATCATTTTTTTGTCATCGATTTTATTGATATTGAAATCTTTCACCACCATTTGCAAATCGCGCTTTGAATTGGCCTTTAGGATCGCCACGTACTCTGAATTCAAGCGTATCATCTTATCGGTTGCAAAGTAGCTGTGGCTAAGGAATATTGTTGATAGCTTGAAATGCCGGCCCCTGGTCATATAATGTGAGAATAGATTTTTTTGCAACAGACGGTCATTACTAAAATCATCTATGATCACGAGCTCAGGTTTGTTGGAACTTAGTGGTGTATGGCGTACTTGATCAACTTTTGGGGGCATATCAGGATCAGCGAAAGTAATAAAACCATCCAACTTCTCGTTGAGGTACTCATAGAGTTCCTGCTGAGGATTACGAGCTATGATCGTTAGATGAGCAAATACATTAGGAGAATGCTTTAGGATGTACAAACAAAGGTTATTCTTCCCACTGAACGATGGACCAAGTACAACCATTCTAAATAGCTTTTTGATGTCAAGAGCTGGTATATCACCCATGCTTGCCGATTTGAACTTTTTTGGGAGGGATGCACCATAGTTTGGAATTCCGCTCATGATCGTGTCTTTAATCACTCGATCTATATAGCTCGAGACAAAAATAACTATGAGTTCTGGTTTTCATTACCCTCAGCCAATTTTCACATCGTCAATCTATAATCCCGATTACTTCCTTAAGGTGGATTCAAGTGGTTATCTGACATATGAGTATGCTCAGACGTTGTATCTTGATAAGAATGTTATCGATTGACGTTCCTATCAGGGATTACACCCGGTATAGCGACACAAGGTATAACCCTTGTTCCTGGAACTAATAATGATATCAGTGGGCTTGGTTCTATCAGCTGTAGCGCTCTTACGGTCGGAGGCGTAGCAGTTGGAACACTTCCATCATTTCTAGATGGAATCACGCCTGGTCAGGCAGCAAACAACAAGGCATTAGTGCTTGGTCCAGCGGGAGAGATTGCTACGATCACCTCGCTGACCGCTACTCAGATCACGGGCACGCTACAAACGGCAGCGCAAGGTAATATTACATCACTTGGAACGCTATCAGGGCTCGCCATCAATGGTAATCTCACGTTTTCAGGAGCTGGACGTTCCATAGCTGGTTTATCGTCGATTTCAGCAACAACGCTCACAGGAGCTGTGTCGGGCTCTCAGACTGGTATCACAGCTATTGGAACGCTATCATCGCTCGCCATCAATGGTAATCTCACGTTTTCAGGAGCTGGACGTTCCATATCTGGTCTATCGTCGATTTCAGCAACAACGCTCACAGGAGCTGTGTCGGGCTCTCAGACGGCGATCACCTCAGTCGGTACGCTGTCTAACCTCACGCTGAGCACTGGTGGGACCGGATTGCAAATCCCGAATCTCAAATTCTGGAACTCAACAACCTCGCTCTACGATAATTTCGATCATTTGGCATTTATTGGATTCTCTTATGGAGGAGCTGTTGCTTCAAAGGCTCTCGTCGTGGATTCTAATAAGGATATTGGATCGATCAGGACCCTCGACGCTCAAAACCTGAATGGATCGATAGAGGTCAGTGGGACACTCGGCGACTTCGGATCGATCCGAATTGGCGGGACGGACGTTATCACAAGCTCAAGGCATATTCAAAATATCGGAAATATAGCATGCTCTGGAACGATGAACGCATTCGGTGGCTATCAGGTCAATTCAGTTGGTTTTGTTGATGCAAGTCGCAATATTACCGCAGGCGATATCAGTGGTACGATCATAACAGCAAATCAATCCAATATTACATCGATTGGAACGCAAACGCTTTTAAGGGCTGTCGCTGCTCGTTATGAGGTAGCGGCGAATACTCTCGGCAGTGCATCAGCAGGCAATAGCACTTATCCAATCCAAATTCGAAATGACAGCGATACAACTGGAGCCATTTCTGGTATCAGCCTCATGGTGGATGGAACGATCGCCGATGGCATGCCACCTAGCTGTGTTATAGCAGCTGTCCGCACCGCTGGAAGCTACGCGACGTGTGATCTCAAATTCTATACTCGCGTAGGAGCAGCGGCCTATGATCAAATAACAGAACGTATGAAGATCAGTCAGACGGGACGTGTTGGGATTGCATCTGGATCACCTGAATCCCAACTTCATGTCGTCTCAAGCTCAAGCAATATGTATGGAACTTGGCAGAGGGCTCAAGAGTGGCATAATGATAGAGCGACACCGATCAAATGCGGCTTGATCATACGCGATGAGAACGGTGGAGCATCGACCAATGGAGTATCGTTTGGGACTTACACGAATGACTGTATGAGGTGGTTCATTAATGGCCAAAATTGCATGCTTCTCAATACATCTAATCGACTTGCAGTTGGTCGCACGGATGCAGAAGCAACCATCCACTCAGGAGGTGCTATATGGGCTGACGACGCGTTTCATTGCAAAGGGAACGCTTCAGCCGCCTACTATCGCTGGAATTGGGGTCTCAGCAACTATCCAGCTATCGGAAATGATAGCACGAGCGGTTCAATGCGCATAGGCACATGCAATGCTTCGTACGTATGGCAATCGTACATGGCTGTCCGTGCAGGCAGTTACACTAATGCATCTGACCGACGCATCAAAAGAAACATCATCGACATCCCATATGGTTTATCTGAGGTGCTTAGGATGCAACCGAGGAAGTTTGCTATGAGAGTTGATGGGAGTGAGCACGTTGGGTTCATAGCTCAAGAGATGGTAGAGATCATACCTGAATGCGTCTCAGGTAGTGAATCAGCTGATGACGAGATGAATGATGCCGGCGAACCTACCAATTGCATGGGCATTGATCTTGCATCACTCACGTCAGTCCTTTGCAAAGCTATTCAAGAGCTCAAAGCTGAGGTTGATTTATTGAAATCGGTTATCTCGGAGTAAGTATAAATCATGGGTTGCCTACCAAGTAAAGAACTCGAAACTAATTTAACTACTGATGACCCTAACCAAATCGTGGGATCGACGATGCTACAAGCTGACAAAATTATTGTTCTTGGCGATAGTGTTTTCCTCCCAACCAAAAGTCCTGATGGGGAGTCTGCCATACTTGAAATTAGTATCAGCGATAAAAAAATCAACATTTATCGAGGATACCGAAACAAACTCGTGCGAAGTGGGATTTCTTAGAGAGCGAACGTCTTCACACTTTTAGTCCTTTTTTCGGCTGGTAGGCCCACATACGGCCACCCTCGATTTGGGTCGAAGCATCTACCTTCCTGATTGACTTATCGAGATCAGTGGCCCACACGGCTGCCTGAGTCTTCTGAGGTTGATCGTGAATGATTAGATTCTTCATGATAGCTTTGAGCTCAGCAACGTTGTTATCGGCGTTATCGCCATAGCTCCCACTTGAGGCTGAAATAATTCTTGGATTGAAGAAGAACATGTTATAGTAGTCGAGTGATAATCATTTTGAATTCTTTATCATCAATAAGACGATTGCTGTACATATCCACCGTAAGCGACTTTAGCTGCTTGATGATGCTTGGATTGTCATTACCCAACTCAATATGAGCCTTGAGCTTGTCATACTCAGCACGTAGTGTTTCAAGAGGATCAGTCAGCTTATCGGGAAAATTGTATTGCATATGAGTTATGGCGAGGATCTCCTTGAACATTTTTTTATCATCGATGGTTAGCTTATCGTACATACCTTGATCGATATTGTTCTTATACACGAGCTCCTTGATCATTGATTGTAGGCTATCACTAATCTGACACTTAGGACCGCATTTACGACGGTTAGGTTGAACAATGACGAGTATCTTTGCGTCAAGATCAGGGATACGGATATACTTGCTACCCAGTTGCTTGTAGGTATACGCTGATGGTGTTGCTAAGCCCTGAATCTCGTTCAGATTGTAGGTTCTACCACGTCTGACCACTCCATCAAGAGGGGCTACACCTGCTCCTCTTAGACCACGCCCTTTAAGTCCCTGACCCCGAGAACGCTTAGAAAAGTCATCTGCAGCACGCTCACGTTCCTCTTCTTCCGCGATCTCCTGAACCAACTTGCTGTATTCTTGTATTTGCTACTATAAACTGCTTTAGTAGCCCTCATAGCTGATGTCGCTGCCTTCAGTGCTGATCGTACGGCTTTTGAATTATTACCTTTCACTGCCTTCTTAGCCTCCTCATGTCGCTTTTGAGCCTCTCCATATGCTTGGTAAGCGCGTTCGGCGTCATCGTGCAGCTTGTCCAATTCACTCTCCTCATAGACATCCTCACTTTGTTGCTTGACATCATTAGCATTGTTGAAGATGACCTCGCGAATAATCTTAAGATTGTCATTCACATTTTTAATCATTTTCTTCTCCGCTTCAGTTGCAGGACCTCTGATATTGCTTGCGGTGTGATGAGCATCTTCTAACCCACTTAGTAAAGCCATGAACGTATCCATCCAACGCATCACCTTCATCAGATCAGACCAAGCATTTCCTGAAACAATTTTATGACCCTTGTTCCTAATATTGAGATATTTATTTTCGATTGGTATGCTAAAGTAGTACGTGTCGTGGGCTTTTACACCATCCTTAGAATCGACAATGGGGTGAAGACGAAATGGGATCACGATCTTGTTATCAAAGAGGCCCTTGTAGTACTCATATAGAATTTTCTTAGCCTCACTATCTGGGATTGATAGATTCCTATCCATATCTTCATCTAAGCCGGTTTTCGTACCGTGTCGTGCCTCACGCTCTTCATCATCATCATAAGCCTTGTAGTCCTTGATAACTCTTTCAACATCGCTATCTCCAACCATTGTTAGCTTTAATCCTCTATTCTTGACCATTTTCAAAAACTCGCTAAGTGTGGATTGCCAATCAATCTTCTTCAGTGCTGCTGTGTGCTTCAGGTTTGACTCCTTTCCAAAGACATCAACGGATCCATCCTTGGCCCAAATATACTGCTCTAAGGAGCTTTTGTCGGATTTAAACTTATCCTTGAAAATTGGTATGATGCTCTTCATTAGTCCATTTGAATCCAGCATCTCCATGTTTTTGGAAATAATCCATAGCATCTTAAACCTACTCATCTCGTCGTCAGATGTGGTAGAAGTTGATTTTCTATCAAATTTAATATTGGGCAGTCTCCGATCCTTAAGAACTACGTCAAGCTCTTCTAATTCATCACCTGCTCGCTTATTCTTTTCCAAACGCATAGTGGTTCTCGTTAAATTTTCTTCATCGCGCATCGCTCCAACTTCATCGATCGATTGGCTTTCACCTTCGTACCAAATATCTCGAATCTTGCTTTCAGTGGCTATCCAATCTAGCGAACCATAGGTTGTTGATTTCTGTCCTGTCCTCACTGTGATTAAAGATCCATTTTCACCAAGAACATACCTTGGATCTTCTCTATTAGTTTTCTTTCGGATAGGTTGAATCCGAAGTGCAACCCAATTGGGGTACTTTTTGTAGAAATCTCTGATCCATTCTCGAGATTTAACCTGCTCCTCAATATCGAGATTATTAGCATCGATAGGTCTTTTACTTATAAGACGAATTTCACCATCTTTCATCGAAAGATTGGTATTAGTTCCATTTTCTATTGTTCGAGCGCTATTACCCACTCCAACATCTGTTGTATCAGGTCGTGCCTGAACGTTTCTATCAGTTGTATCCGGTCGTACATGTACTCCAACATCTGTAATATTTGGTTTAGCTGTAGATCCCTCATCCACCATTGAGGGTGAGACCTCAGGGAATTTTACAGAGTTTTCATCACCGAGACTTTTTTTTAAGTCAGACTGAGCAAAAGCCTGATCAATAATATCATTCAGGGTTTGCTTCACTGCATCAGGGATTGGTTCATCAGGACCAACACTGGCATCAGTCGCTTTCTTAGCTATGGTAGTGATAGAATTAGAAACATCAGTCGCCCACGATGTGGCCTGATACATCTCTCGCTTCGCATTAGCTTGCCGAACGCGACGTTGAGATCGTTCAAGAAGCTCCTGTCGTTTCTGCTCTCGCTGAGCGAGGGATGTAAAATTAGGGAACATCGTATCTATATGTTGTGATCCATAAAAAAATGAGTAGATAATTACCAGTAGCTAGGCATGACCGAGTCATGACTAAAACGTGAATAGAAATGGCAAATATGATTTCTCTCATTGAGAAGACTTCGATAGCGGTCTTTAATACAATGGAATGGAACTCCAAATATTGCTTCTAACTCATCTCGATACTTTCGATTTACTCTACTGCATCAAGATTCATTAGTTCGTTCTTGATTCGGCTTACTTCCTGGCTGATCCACAACTTTCGCCGCAGCTTAGCAAGCTCACGGTTCTTTTCTAAACAGCTGGAACACATTATGAAGGGATTACTATATATCAAGTCATATATTTCCAAAACTCACAAAAAATACTTTAAATTATATACTTGACTCATTTTTTTGAACCGGGCTTTGTTGCCTCCCAGTACTCCTTTTCAAGCGTCGATCTCCTACTCTTATTAACTAATCTAAGATTATCTTGCGGCTCCCAGGAATCAGGTTCATTACCAACCCACTGAACCAAGTATCTGTACTTTCCAGTTCGCAGCTTTTTGTGGTCTAAGATCTTCTCTGCTTCGAGGATATCGCCTCGGTTGATGGTTGCTTCAGTCGTCGCCGATTGTACCATCTTAAGATCATTGGGGGCCTTGTAGAGTGTGTGCCCATTTGTTGACTTGATTTGGACGTGATATCCATCCATACCTACAATCGAGTACACAGCTTTACTCCACCTAGCAGCTTCCTTATCAAACGTCCGCTTCTTTAGTCGGTAAAGGACATTGGTTCCAATCTCGAGCTCATTATCAATTTTTTCAGCTTCTGCTTGGTTATGGTTCAACTCAGCCTCAATTACTCTGCCTTTGGCTTCATTGGGTGTCATTCCAATTGATCGATGAAAAGTGGTGTTGTAGTTAGTAATAACGTCGCTGATGAGCTTTTGCGTAATCCTCTGGGGAGAAATATTGGTTAGTCTCTGCTTAAGCGTTCTATTGAAGCGTTCGATTTTTCCCATAGTACCGTGATCACCAGGCTCATTGTTGAAGTGTTCGATCTTCTTTGCTTTAAATAATTGCTGAGCTTTTGAGTTCATGAACTCAGACCCGTTGTCGCTTGTGATAATATCTACCTTATAAGATCGGATGAAAGCTTTTAGTGCTATCAATACTGTAGCAGCTGTCTTATTCGATAAAAGTTTTGCGTACCCGATGCGGGAGTTAATGTTGATACCAGTCAGAATCGGTTGTTTTCCCCAGAACGCAAGGTCAATTTGCCAAGAATTAGGATTATGAGAGGCAATTTTGAATCCATCGAATCGCTGCTTTTGCTCTTGGAATCTCTGAATTTCTGACTGTGTAGCATACCAATCCTTTACCAGTTTTAGAGTTATCTTAGGATCTAGCTCACGAGCCTTCTCATGTAGAGCCTGAGCACCGATATAGCCGGTTTTAGGGTCATAGTAAAGCTTCGTAAGTATCTCATCCATAGTATATGTTAGATGGACATAAAAAATGTGATAGCTTGGATAGCGATTAAATATCAAGAGCTACGGTAGTAATACCATCCTCAAGCACACGCCGCTTGTCGTAGAAATATGATAGCGCTGTCTTTGTCTGACTGTATGTGATGATAGATTTAGTCTCTTTCGACAATCTAAACCCCTTGTTAGTGCCTTGGAGTGTGATACGATCTCGCACAACAGACTCGAACCCATTAGGGCTAAGAACATCACTATTGCGACCACGACCCTGCTGCACACCCTTGGCGGAAACCTTGACCTTGTACGATTCGTCTGGTAGATAGCAGATGTAGTTCTTGGAGGATAATGAGACCATAGCATCACCTGACCATTCATCTTTGAAGAGACCAGGGGTACGACGATCAAACTTCGCCACATCCGTGCTATAATCACGTGGGAACCAATCATACTTGTGCTGTTTGAAGTGCTCACATAGATCAGGTTTGATACAGTCTTGGAATGGATTATCACAACTGAACGCGATGTAGGCTGAGTCAGTATCCATCTCCTGATACTGAAAGTCTGAACGATCGAAGTAAAAGTCGATGCAATCATAGTAGAACTGGAGCATGCGTAGCTTGGCGAGCTGGTAGATAGCAATCGACAAATGGATCGGGTTCTTGTTCTTAAGCTTGCGCTTCATCATAGTAAGCTCGCAAGCATCATTGAGCTCCTCTAACCCATGAAAGGTGAAGTGCTCAATCTTTGAAGCAATTGCCTTCTTATCGGACTCATACTTAATTTCTTTATGCTTGCTCATGTCCATTCCAGATCGACCGAAAGCACTGTTGCCTACTAGCTTCATCATCTCAGCAATCATAGCCTTGGACTTGTCAGCATCACCCTCTCGCCGAGCGCTAGACACCGCTTCCATAAATGGAGCAAATGCCTTGTGTGAGCTAGCTTTGATGAAGCTGTATGTCTGGGTGATTTCCATACCATGAGATAGGTACCACTTGAGCAAAGGCGTATAGATTAGGATCTTCTCACCAAAGTAGCTACCAATCAATTTACGAGCTGGCTTCGATCTGCTTTTCTCTCGTGTTTGGTTGTAGTCATACATATGCTTACCAATGATACTCTCATCCGTACAGTCAATCAGTGTATTTTTGAAGATGGGGGTCATCTCACCAAAATACTGCTTCAAGTGCTCTGGTGTCTGAATATCACACTCGAGAAAGCCGAAAATCTTATCGTTCTTGATGTCCTCAACAATGTCGGGATAAGCTTCGATAGTTGTCAGTCTTCCGCATGGCATGTCATTACCAAGAGCCCAGAGATATAGAGCATTAGCATCGTACCCGATTATCTTCTTACACAGCTTCCCACCACGAATCTTCGTCTCATTGCGCTTAGCGTAGCGGTTGAAGATAATGGATGGACCACCAGCAATGTTAGCTTTCATCTTACCGTAGATGTCCTTCTCCTCCTTGTCAATGGAATAGACCAGTCGCTCTGAGTTGAAATCGAGCAGCTTCTTGTAGCGGAAACCCTTGAGAGACATATCCTTGCGAGCGGTGTTGCACGAAATACAACTAATCAAGATGTTGCCATCGATGTGCCCAAGCTTGTTATTGATTCGATCAGCTGAGACAGTTTCAGTGCTCAAAGGACCGTAGCAAAGACCACAAAGATACTTCTGTTGATTTAACAGTATATCTAGGTGTCCTAACGTCATACCAAACTCGCGCTTAGCCTCAACATCCTGACTCTTGTAGCCGCTCATACGCTTGCTAGGGAATCGAAACGCTTGAGGAGACGTCTTACTAGGATATTGGAATTGTTGAAGCATGCTTGATACATGACTTTCTCCGAGAGACCTGGCAGGGAAACACCATCAGCAAACATGTCAAGTTCAAAACGCTTGAACAACTCACGCTGAGCCGTGATGGCCTTGATGAAAGGTACCACATCCAAGTTATTGTACCAGATCAGCAGGTCCGTGATCGACTTCATTCCATAGTGCCCCCAGACGAATTGCACGCGCTTATAGTCATCATCGCTGATGCTAGTTCCACGGAGATCGCTATCGAAAGCTGACTTTGGAGGAATCGTAGTCTGATTAAGGACGTTGAACGAGGTAATGAACTCGTACGGGAAAATGCCCTTACCCAAGCCGCATACACATCGAATCTTGTTGTCGCATTTGCAGTCGCCTAGATATGTACTGAGATACTTTGCATAGCTCGTGCCAGCTGGTACATAGTTGCTAATATCGAGCATTTTCATGTTCGAGGTCGCAATGCACATGTAGCTAGGATTTTTGATTACCGATTTGATGTTGTCTGTACCAATAACGGCGAAGAGATCGTTCTTAATCAGATTTACATCGTAGCGTCCGCTGTTGAACCCAAGCACTGGAACTTGATCAAGGTGCTGTTTAATCCTACCATAGTCAGACCTCTGCTTACCAAACCCGAGGGTGCTATGGAAGTCGAAGAAGCTGGCATATTTCCCTTCCTTAATCCAACCATCCACATCGATCATCTTATAGGTCTTATCGAGTTTAGCACCTGGAATCTCCATACCAGTCAGGCCGTGAGCATCGATAATTTTCCGCAGGAGGATCTCGTACTTGTGCACGTTGTACTGCTGGATCTTAATCGATACCTGGTGAATATATTCGAACATATCCGTTAGTAGCATCTTCGGTTCATCACTGACGAAGCAACGCACCTCCTCGGTTAAGCTATCTGATACAGATACTGATACGGGAATATGCTCATTGGTGAAGACAGTATTCTCACCATGCTGTGTCATAACTACCTTTAGAATGGCCTCAAAGTCATACACGAGATAATGATCTAGGTACTGATCAATACCCTTGATGGAGTACTTGGTTAGCATTGATCGAATAGTGTTCGAGGCTGGTCTGTAGATAGTTGGTTCAGCTGGAAAGCTCTCGATGTTTACAAGCTCACACTGATTTTTGGTATGGTTGCGTAGCTTAGTAGAGCTAATGAAAATCATTTCACACTTCGAGCATTGGTACTTGGACTGAAGCATATCAACGTTCTTGATGTACAAAGCATGGTTCTCATGGGATAGCATATCCATAGCTACTCCTTCTCTCTCCGAACGACGGATACACTCAACATTACCGGTCTTTACATCCATTGAGTAGACGTTAATACCGAAATGAAAGCATTCCTCAAGCTCGTCGAGCTGTAGGAGGTCAATCGGCTTAAAGCTACGGAAGAGACTAAGCGTATAGTTGATACCCTTGTAGGAGCAGTAGCGCTCGAATACTTCCTTCACTTGGGCCTGGATCCGACGAGGATCTTTCTTAGCATGCTGATGTAAGTACCATGCGATACAGTGGAACACGCACTTGTTGTTGGTCTTAGGGAAGTTGATTACGTGCTTGTTATCGCGGATAATCTGTGGGATAACAGCTTCGCTATCGCCAAGTGCATGCTCGCGAAAGTAAATGTAAATTTTGAACCCAGTAATTGACTTCAGCTTATACCCCGATTTGGGGTAGTTCAGCGTGTTAGCCAACTCCATCGACCTGATCTCTGAGATAATTTTCTTACGAATGTCAGATCGACTGTTGATAGCAACAGGGGTCTTAAATACGTAAGTGTTAGCCAGATTCGGGTGCCAGTACTGGGTAAAACTACCATCCGTTAGACTCACGAGATCATAACCAAGAGCAATGTTGACCTTGAAAGCATTAGTTTGGCTAGCAAGCACGTTTTCGAGCTTGTCGTAGAACTCAGTAGGCTCGATACCTTCATACAGGTGCGACTCCATGTGTTTTCCGTTGTAGAAACGATACTTTGGGTCAGTCTTGTAATTAGGGGACATGTGCTTCTTCAGAGTCTCGACAGAGATCTTGTATTGCTTAGCTAGCAGCTTCTGATTGGTCGGACGGGAAACGTTGCTAACATAAACCATCTTACCAGTTCTACCACGCACCTTAACGCGGTAGGTACTACCCCAGCGAACAGCATCAATATTCAATCTCTAGACCTTCGAGCTCGTATGCAAACATGTTGCCTATATATATTCTTGACGATATTATCCCCGTGGAAATGACTTTATAATTATTGGATCTTGTATCAGGATCGACTTTATATCTTAGCCTCATACAAAAGATTTCAAAATTAATTAATTTGAGGTCATCCTTCAAAATCGTAAGCATGGTACTGTATCGTCAGTCATTGTCTATATACGGATTGACTTTTTATGTGAGAAAAAAAATTAATTAATTAACTAAGTTCGGTTTCAGCATTAAGTTCGGTTTCACCGGTACTAAGTTCGCTTTTCGGCTTTCGCTTGCGTGTTCGAATCTGATCCCTATTCTTATCGTCGTATCCCTTTTGATAGGATAGACGAGCTTCACGTGTGCGCTGGTAGTAGCGCTTCTGCGCTTCATTGATGCGCTCTTTGTTAGCGAGATATTGATCGGGTGAGTATGTCATCTTTATATACTATTAACTTTATATTTGTCAGGATGAAAAAAATCATGATAAAAAGCAATTTATTAGTGCAGCATGCCGAAGGGGAATCAGCTAAAGTAACTCAACGTGGGAATAGATCGAGTGACCTGCCTAGCCACAGCACGCGCCATGTCCATGTCGGGACCTAATATACTGGCGATGTCATAGTATCGTTCGATGCTCTCACGAATACTAGTACCGCCACCCTTTCCAATAGAGGCCAGGACCCCAGAAATCTTTAGTCTCTTGATAGGTTCTTGGAAGCATGGAAGGCTGACCACTGCACCAGCACCAGCACTTGCCAGTAGAGTCTTAATCACCGCAAACGCCTTGCTTGGATCACAAATAGTCACCGATTCGATGGTACCGCGATTGTTAGTCGGGTCGGCGACCCAAAAAAACTGCCAATGCTTCTGCAAGTCGGTCAAGAGTGCCATCACAGGTTCAGCAGCCATAATATCCAGCGCTATCAGTTCTGACACAGCCTGAGAGACGGAGCATCGCTCCACCTTTTTCTTCACCTCGATAATCAATCTCACGTCAGGCAGCAGTTCCAACTCGAGCCGGTTCTCCAAGACCTGATCACTCAGTATGATCATGTCCGTGCGACCAGCAAGTTTAATGTCGTGCCCTGGTACGTCAGCCGAAAGAATGTCTTGCCCACCTTCCCCTTTCTCCACACCGTACACGCAAAGCTTGTTCTTCGCGAGCACATCACCAATGTTGACTTTAACGTACTCGCGATATCGTTCACGTTGCTGTTCCTTGATTTTCTGACCACACTCATCGACTATGTATCCCCACGTGAACGGTTCAACATGCTTCTCAGTCTCGAATGGAACCGCACGGGAAGCTCGCAACCGAACATGCAAATCGTCCAAAAGACTCGAACTCGCGCTCGAGTGGCAAACCTTGCGCTTTCCAAGCACAGTTTTGTCCAGTTTGTCGTTCATTTTGTCGACCTTTTCGCTGAGTTGATCCAACTTGGAAGTCTCGCTCACTGAACCAACTGCACCATCCGGAACCACCACCAGCACGTGAATCGTTCCGTCGGGGATTGTGCTGGGAAACTTCGCGCAGATCTTGTCCGTCGGATCGTCCAATTCCTCCTTCATGTAGAGACTCTCAACTTCATCGGAGATCTCCCCCTTCCGCATCCGGAGCAGATCCTTCGACTTCAGCCACGCGCCGTCCTCCTTCTTCGCCAGGAAGAGCTTCAGGTCTCTCGCAGGCACTGTGATGTCCTCGCTCTCCGCCTTGATCGCCTTCTTCAACGCCGAGACCGACTCAGTATCGTCGATCTTCACCTCGAACGCGCTGCCCGCCGCACCCACGATCGCACAGAACAGCTTCACCATCTTTTCTCGAGCCGGCAGATTCTGGAAAGAGGAAGAAGGGAGGGAGAATTTCTGGCGTACTTAAGCGGACATGAAGGTGTGTGACATAGATTTTCAACCAATGATGAGACGCCACGTCGCGCTGGTCCGAACTAATCCTTGAGGTTTTATCAATATAGTTTGAACGTTGGCGGCCGAAACGCCCTAATATCGAAAAGACGTGGCTCTCGCTATAAGATGGTCGAGAGGTTGCGTCGTCAAAATAGCAGCTGTTAGATCTCAGTAGTTGAGCAGTTCTAAAACTACCCTAATATCGAAAAGTCGTGGCTCTCGCTCTAAGGTGGTCGAGAGGTTGCGTCGTTGAAATCGCTGCTGTCCCGAAAGAAGGTTTCAGGAATGTTCTCGGTGGTAAATTACGGTAAGGAAAAAAACTGCCGGTGTAATGTGCCAGCTATTACTACTGGGCTTCACCACAGCGTAGTCGCACGTCTCGACGGACGCCGATCCGGTGGTGCTCGTTGCTGTGGTAGTGCTGCCGCTGCTACTGCCACTCGAGCACGCACCCACCAGCGTCTTGTAGTACGTTGACAGCGTCTGGTTCACACCGTCGATCTCCATCTCGCAGTCGTACCACGTGAACGAGTACACGAGATCCACCATGTCCTCGCACTCCGAGCAGATGTCGCTCTGCTGCGTGCTGGACAGACTGAGCGTTGCTTCCGTCTCGAAGGTGATTCCGGTCGCGTTCTCGCACGCCGCCATGGGCGTCCCGAGCTCGTGGAACGTGGGCTTGACGACGGAGTAGTCGCAGGTTTCTTCGCCAACGGCGACGGCGAGCATGGCAGCAGCCACGAACACGGAGAAGGACGTCTTCATCTTGAGTGGTGCGATGCAGTGCGGGGTCAGCAGTTGCGACGTTCGAAGCAAATCGAAGAATGCAGACGTCTTCGCGATTCCCTCACACTACCTACTCTCCTGAGCAGGCCGTTGTGCCCTGCTGGTATCGTTTGAGGGGCGTAATAGCAAAGACGTCGTGACCCTCGTTATCTTGCGCCAGCAGGTCTGATCGACGCTGGCACCTTTTTGACCATCGGGATGCGCCATCACACACGCTCCAGCAACCCGTATTTCGTTCTCCATCCAAATTAAATCGGCCGGGATCATCTCGTACAGCCAACTCGTCGACAACGAAAGCTGGGAGCAGTACCGAACGACTGGCGCAGGGCGCCTCCGAATGTTAACAGTGCTGCTGATCCACTGCGTTCATCACCGGTGTTCAGCTTGATGGTATCACCATACCATGACTCGTGACCCAAGAGATCCATGCGCGCCTCGCACAAGCCCCCACATCGGCTCGCGACACGTGTGTAGGAAATCGCACGGTGATATGGGGGTATCCCGGTGATCAGCATCTTCCAGTGCATCATACAACCACCTCGATTGTTGATGCTCCCAGCGTCGCACAATCCGACCACTGGAATGTTTATCCCCCACGTCCACCAAGGCCTTGAAGCGGACGCGTGCCCAGAGAAGTCCGATCAGCTCTCGTGCCGTACGTAACGAGCGGTGCTTACTATTTCCATGGCATGCAACACGATCGCGGCGATGACCGCTGACCAGCGCCTCGCGATTGGAGCAACGCACGTGTCCGACTAGTCCAACTTACCCACTTCTGATAACGAGTGACAAGAGATCCGCGACGCTTTGACGTGTACGGGTAAACCTCACCGCATGCGTTTGCGCAGTGAGCACACCAGAAGAATAAGGCCTCCCCCTGCGCTTCTGGTTGGTTGCAGGCACGGTTTTCCTCGGTTATCTCTCAGGTCGCCGTGGTAGCGTGCAGCTGCCGGAGAGCCCTGGGATGCGCTTCAAAAGCTCGCGGTGACCGCCGGTGATCCGAGAGGTGAGCTGTGCGGTCGACGTCCTGGACGTGTCTGGAGTATCTCCACTTCGCGCTGTCCTTTGCGGTGACAGTGCCATCTCCTCGCCAATTCAGTCCACACAAAGCAAACGCAAAATGCCGACCTGCTTCCAGACGCAGTCTCCAATTTGCCTCGAGTACCCAAATCAAGCCTGAGTCGGACAACCACACCGACTCAATCCGCATCATGACGCTCGTGTCACTCCCTCGTCTGAGCGTCCGCGCCGCGCAGGTCGTGGTTTCGATCCTCGCGCTCGTGCTTGCGCCGCGCTCCTACTCCAGCAGTGGGTTCCAGCTCGATGCCAAGACCACTGCCACCATCTACTTCACCAACTACGCGGCGCTGCTGTGTTCGCTCTACTACGTCGTGGCGCTGCGCCTGCTCAAGCTGACGTCCACGCCCCCCACGCCGCGCAACCAGCGTCTGGCAGACATCGTCCTGGCGGCGGTCCTCGTGCTCGGCGCGTCCCTCGAACTCACCAACGACATCATCCCAAACTGCACCATCCGCGAGGCGTACTTCGAAAAGCGCGGCAACCCGCTCTTCCGCTGCGGCATGCAGTCGGTCACCATCGTCGTCACGTACGTCAACGGGGCTCTGTCCGTGGTGGCGGCTGTCTGGAGCTTCATTCGCGACTCGGCAGCAAGCTCCGCCAACCTCGCAACGGCTGACGAGCTCTCAGCTCGGGACCGCTACGCTGCGGTCGCGACGCCAGTGAAGGCTACCGCCGAAACCATCGTGGTGGAAGCTCGTCACCCGGCGCTCCCGTACGTCTACCGAGGTGCGCGTGCCGTCCAACTGGCGGCGTCCATCATCTCGATGGTAGTCATCCTGCTGAGCTACAAGCTGTACGAGTCCGGCACGGTCACCTCCATGCCCATGTTCTCTGTCATGGCTGGCTACACGTCCGCTCTGTACGCTCTGTGGAGGCTGGTGGCGGTGGAGACGGCAAAGCTGACGACTTCCCCATCCGTCTCCGTTGAGCGTATCGTCGACACAGTTCTAGCGGTGTTCGTGGTGGTCGGCGCTGTCGTGCTGTCGACCTCGTCCAACGTGCAGAGCTGTGCGAGCAACAGCGCGTGCGGCCACTTGACGGTCGGCTACATTTTCCTGTTCGTGGCATTCGCCTGTCACATGGGTTTGGTCGGCCTGAGCTTCTCGGTTGTGGAGGAGGCGAGTCCGTGTCGCGATTCCAGCAGCACGTACACAGAGCCTCTGCAAGGGCCGGACTCTGCTGCGGGTAACCAGGCCAGCATGGTGTGAGTGCCATGAGGAGGCGAGGGACGGAGGGCAAGGCTTTTAGCTGTGTCAGTTCCCGTTGCGAACGTCGCGATTGATTCGGTATCTACGAGTAGCTTAACTTCAATACAGCAGCATCGTGAGCTGTCAATCTTGCCAAGTCAAGCATCAACATTTCACTCGTGATTACTTATGAAGTCAACTGTGTTCCCTCTATTAAGTCAATTTCACTCACTCGGTCAAAAGCATGAGTGCTAGAAGTTGATTCCATAAGCTTGGCGACGCAGCGCCACCTCACTCTCAAACTTCCTATCGCCCACACCACGTGTTCTTTGCCACAAAAGACTATCATGATGCTTCTCCGAGCCGCCAGGACAGCTTCTACGCTGCTTCTTGGGTAGGCGTACAAACCCTGAGACTTGTTCGACCGGGCTCGAGCTGGCACGGCATGGGACGCGATAACGGGAACAAGCCACTCCACTGGAGTCGCCAGCAACCCGAGCACACCGCTCAAGATCGGATCGTACCCGGAAACTGTCCCCCGACTCGATCTGGTGGAAACATCGATGCTCGCTCAACAAGCTGTTCGTCGCAGAGTCGAATACAATGGTGGAGAAGGTGTCGGATGAAGACGACCAGAACGATGACGATGACTACTACGAGGAGGCAAGAGACGAAAAGTACGAAGCCTTCGTCCCGTGCAGCGCAATACCGTGGTCAGCCTTCCAACCCATCTACAAGCCTCTGCTGCGGAAGGATCCAACCGCCTTCGGTATCTCTCGAGTTCCCAGCGACGACCTCTAGAGCCTTCTGGTGTCACTTCAAACTGCTGATGCTGCGAATCGATCGGTGTTCGACATCAGAGTGGCAAAGAACCGAGCTGAGTGGTCTATCCAGAAGATTGTTCTGTTTGGTTCTCCGATGCTACCGAAAGGAACGCCGCTGCGTCATAGGATCTCACAATTTCTCGCGTCTCCGATGGTGCTGTCGAAGGGCGCGCCGACCATAACTTTCAAACGAAACGGTCGCATCGATCTCGTTCTCGTCGTGGCGCATGACCTGTTTGACGGCGAAGCCAGCGCCTTCGTTTTAATGGACATTGCTCTTGCGAAGGATGAGGAGCGGGGCACGCCCACTGATTCAATGTACAGCATCATCACGGACTACAGCCGCTGGATATTCGTCAAGCGGACCGCCGAGGGCATTAAGTGGTGCAAAGAGTTCATTACTGAGAGAACACATGACCCGGACGTGGCACGAGTGGCAGGGCGCCTGCACGCGATTCTCGAGGAAACGGGTGTAGACGATTGCTGAGTCTGGCAGCTTTCTCTCGACGCCCAGCAACAAACGGCGGGCATCCAACGATTTTGAGTAGCAATGCATTCATACATATATATATTAAATATATATATTATATATTATAATCATACATTTATATATAATCTATATATATATATATGATTATTATATATAATCATCTTTATCGAGAAGAGCGAATACTTCGGCCAGATATTCTTGCTTGACGGGACGAGATTCTTGTTGATGACTATTAATAGCTCGCCGTTGATGTATTAAAAATACTTGGTGTGGCGTACACACGTAGAGCCAGCTCGACCTCTCTTAAATGATTCTAACACATTTATCCGGTCCGGATACCTCTTACAATGGGACCTGCACATCTGCGTGTCTGGTCCGGACGCCTGTCAGCGGGCCACACTCTTCCACTTGGCAGTTATACAGCGGCGACGTCGTGATAGAATGCAGCTCTCGTCGCTGGTGCTGGCGCTGGCGGCGCTGCTGGCGTCGCCCTCGCCGGTCTCGGGCACGGCCATCAACCCCAAGGACAAGGGCGAGCCGCTCTTCCCCGAGGGCCACCCCAATATCACGTACCTGACGGACAAGAACTGGGACGAGCACTTGGCCAAGACGGACAAACCGTGGATCATCGACTTCTACCACCCCTTGTACGTGCACCAGCAGATTTTGGTCGTCATGCTCTTGCCTTTTGCGTCGAAATGCAGCTAGAACTGACCGAGTTATGACCTTTTTCACTGTTTGTGACTCATTGGCGCATTGCTACACTCCAGCTGCCCCCACTGCAATCACTTCGCCCCCGCGTACTTCGAGCTGGCGGCTTACTACAAGGAGAAGGGCAACCTCTACGTTGGCGCGCTGAGCTGCATGGACCACGTCAAGTGTCGCCGCGTGGGCATCACGGGCTTCCCGACGCTCATGGCGCTCAACTTCGACAAGAAGAACCCGCAGAAAGAGAACAAGCGCATTATCGGCACCCACACGGTACAGGAGGTCAAGGACTACGTGAACGGCGTCTTTGCCGATGCAGCCTTCAACGAGACGGGCTCGTGGCCGCCTGGTTACACGCCGCCTCAGAGCAGCTCGGACAAGTCGAAGGGGGGAGACGAGAAGAAGGAGGAGCCCAAGAAAGAGAAAAAGGAGGAGCCCAAGAAAGAGGCGAAGGAAGCGCCAAAGGCCACGGAGACGCCCAAGCCGGCGTTCTGGGAGGAGTCGACGCTGCCCATGAACGCTACCACGCGTCTCCAGGACGCCGCCTCGTCCTTCGTCTTTGGCCTGAAACAGGGTGTGTTTATGGCGAGCGACGTCATGGACGATGAGGAGTTCGACGCGCTGAAAGGCTGGCTGAAGATGGTGTCGCAGACTTTCCCCGGCGCAATCAACCGCAAGATCATCAGGCCGCTGTACGAGCAGGTGAAGGACAAGGAGCTGCTCGACTTCGACACGTGGGACGCCATCTTAAAGCAGTGGCAGGAGGGGTCCGTGGCCGCCTTCAAGGCCGAGGCAGCTCGTTATAACTTTACCGGTCTCAAGGTGCCCGAGTGGCAGACGCTGAGCGACTTGTTCCTCGGCCAGGGAGCCACCTATCACGCGTGCGCGCTGTACACGTGCGGCCAGTGGAATATGTTCCACATGCTGACGCTGAATCCGCCCGAGACGGGAGCACGCAGCGGCGAGCTCTTGGTGTCCGTGGTGGCGTCGATTCGTCGCTTTATGAAGCACTTCTTCGGCTGTGTGAACTGCCGTGACGAGTTCATGAAGGAGAACACCGTTGAGACCGTCAAGAAGATTCAGGACGCGGAGGATAAACCCCTGGCGCTTCGCCGCTGGCTGTGGGAGCAGCACAACTCCGTCAACAAGCGGCTGCATCACCCGATCTGGCCCAAGGCCGAGATTTGTCCGACTTGCGGCTCGGAGGACGCGTGGGAGATGGTGGAAGTGGACAAGTGGCTGAGCAACACGTTCGGGTATCGGGAGGTGGTGGCTCCTCTGGTGAAGATAGCAGTGACTGCCCCGATGGGCACTGCGGCTGCTCTGCGTCGTGAGGACAAGAAGGAGACGGAGGCCCCCGCCACTGAGAAGGAAAAGGAAGCGGAGGCTGTAGAAGAGGCGATGGAGAAGGCCGCTGTGGACGCTTCGAAGCCGAAGGAGAAGGAGCCCAAAGCAGCGGAGCCCAAGGGGGGCGATGAGTACCACCCGAAGGACGCTGAGCTCGGCATCAAGAACGCAGCCAACACGTTGGACCTCGTGGCAGACACGAAGACTGAGCCCAAGGACAAGGACGGGCTGCAGGGCGTCTCGGCTCCTCCCGTGACGCTGTTCGCGTGGTACATTCTCCCGGTTGCTGCAGTGGGCGGCTATCTGCTCTTCGTGCGCTCCCGTGCCTCCAAAAAGGCGTACCGTCAGGTTCCTCGCAAGTGAGAGAGGAGGAAAGTTGCATGTGGAGCAAGTCGAAGTGCTCGATTCAGCAGAAGACCTAAAAGCACGGTTAACCCTTTGGATAGGTTATGTGCACATTAGAGCACAACTAATTGCTGACAACGACGACGCTTGTTTGTAAATTGTTTTAATGCTTTTATTTCGTTCCTAGCGGAGCTCAACACGAATCTTCTTTCTAATCAAATGTCCTATGCAAAGTCTACCTATCTACTCCTTACGCTGACGTGGCGAGGCGGTCGCTGCCGGAGATGTCGACACCGAAGCCGAGCGGGTCGAAGCTCGCCTCGGTCATCGACAGCAACCGGACCGAGTCCACCTTGAGGTCGCGCACTATCTGCATGGCCATCCCGAAGATGCTCTGGCGAGCCATCAGCTCGCCGCTGATCTGCAGGAGCTGCGCGGAGCCGTGGATGTAGACGAGCACGCCGTGACCACGAGCGGAGATGTGCTTCTGCGCCCACTGGGCCTCCAGACTGGCCTCGAAGCCGTCCTCCACGAGGAAAACCGGCACGTCCGTCTTGCCCTGCACGTCGCCGTACACAAGCGCGTGGTACGTCTGGTTCTCCTGCACCAGCGACTTGTACTCGACACTGGCGAAGTCTCCGAAGGGAGTGGCCACCTTGGTCTCCTTCTCAGAGCGCTGCACGAGCGTCTCGGTCCGCGAGCGATACCGGATAAGGTCGGAGATGGTGATGAGCGGCGCGTCATACTTGACCGCGAAGTCCTGTAGCTGCGGGCGGCGCATCATACGGCCGTTCTCGTCGTTCATCTCGCAGATGTAGCCCACGGGCTTGACGCCTGCCAGTCTCGCGAGGTCCGTGGCCGCCTCCGTGTGGCCAGCGCGAACCATGACACCTCCGTCTTGAGCCAGAAGAGGGAAGATGTGGCCCGGCCGGTTGAAGGCCACAGCCTCCTCCTTGGGATCCGCCAGAGCGCGAATGGTGCGCGCTCGGTCAGCAGCCGAGACGCCCGTCGAGTTGCCCTCCTTGAGGTCCACCGTGACCGTGAACTTGCACTTGTGAACCTCCGTGTTGTTCTCCACCATAAGCGGCAGCTGCAGCTCGTCAATACGTTGGGCCAAGGCTGGCACGCAGACGATGCCCGTGGTGTGACGCAGCATGAAGGCCACGCGCTCCTCGGTGGCGAATTGGGCGGCAGCGATCAGGTCTCCTTCGTTCTCGCGGTCCTCATTGTCCATAACGACCACGAAACCTCCCTGGCGGATGGTCTCCAGCGCCGTCTCGATGGTCGACGTGCCGGCATTGGAGGAGGTGGAGCTGGTGCCTGTGGCCATAGTGAACGCGGTGAGAGGCTTGGCCGGAAGAGGGCGAGTGTGGCAATGGCAGCGGAGGATGAGTGACTGACGTTGCACTCGTAATCCGCCGTTTCATAGCGGTGGTTATCAATAATGCTATAGCATAGGTGTATGATCCTTTGAAGTGAATCGTTGCGTCGGAATGGGGACTGAATGGTGTGATAGATGAGAGGGGTCTGACGTTGGATAGGTCATTGCTGATTGGAAGAAAGTGAATTTGCAATTATCCAATCCACGGCGAGGAGTGACGTGGCCTGGCAACACGTTGACGCAAACGACCAGCTTGTCCCAAGGAGCAACGTCGACGTACGAGCCGATGATCATCATCATGACCATGCTCGACGCGCGCTACAAGGTCTTCTAGCGGTTGATTCCGCATCAAAGTGAGGGGAATTTGCAGTGAAATACATGTATTTGTATGCACTAGCAGCAGAGCTGCTGGTCTATCACCAAAGATCTCAAGTCTACCTTACCATCCACCCTACACTTACGCCGACGCGGCAAGACGCTCGCTGCCGACAACTTCCACGCCGAAGCCGCTCGGGTCCACGCTCGACTCGGTCGTCGTCAGCAGACGCACCGATCCGACCTTCAGGTCGCGCACGACCTGCATGGCCATACCGAAGATGCTCTGACGCGCCATCAGCTCGCCGCTGATCTGCAGGAGCTGCGCCGATCCATGCGCGTAGATCAGCACTCCGTTGCCGTGGCTGGCCACGTGCTTCTGTGCCCACTGCGCCTGCAGCCCAGCCTCGAAGCCGTCCTCCACTAGGAAGACAGGCACGTTCTTCTCGCCGCTAACGTTGCCATACACCAGCGCGTGGTACGAGTGGTCCTCTTGCACAAGCGACTTGTACTCTACGCTTGCAAAGTCTCCGAATGGAGTAGAGATCTTGGTCGCCTTCGCCTCCTTTCGATGGATAAGAGTCTCTGTGCGCGAGCGGTAGCGGATGAGGTCCGAGATCGTGACGAGAGGCAGGCTGTGCTGCTTGGCGAACTCCTGGAGTTGCGGGCGACGAAGCATCTTGCCGTCGTCGCCCATCATCTCGCACAGGTAGCCCACAGGCTTGACGCCAGCGAGTCTTGCCAGGTCAATAGCAGCTTCCGTGTGTCCAGCACGCACCATCACGCCTCCTTCTTGCGCCAAAAGCGGGAAGATGTGACCAGGTCGGTTGAAGGCCTCAGCCTCCACCTCGGGATCCGCCAGCGCGCGGATGGTGCGCGATCGGTCTCCAGCTGACACGCCAGTCGAGTTGCCTTCCTTCAGATCCACGGTAATGGCGAACTTGCACTTGTGCGCCTCGGTGTTGTTCTCCACCATGAGCGGCAGCTGCAGCTCCTCCAGGCGAGGAGGCAAAGCCGGAACACAGATGATGCCCGTGGTGTGACGCAGCATGAAGGCCACGCTCTCCTCCGTGGCGAACTCAGCAGCGGCGATCAGATCTCCCTCGTTCTCGCGGTCCTCGTTGTCCATGACGACCACGAAGCCTCCCTGCCGGATAGTCTCCAGCGCCGTCTCGATGGGCGTGGTGCCGTTGTTGCCGGCCTTGACGCCGTTGGTGGCGGCGGTTCCAGTTGCCATGGTAGTAGATCTACAAACGAGGAGTCTGTGGTCGGGATACGAGTGCGCAGCGAGGCGCAATTGCTGCAATGCCGTGCTGGGTAACGAGTCTGACGTTGCCCGGATCGCGTGTCAAAGAGTTGCGGCGATTGGCGAAATTCCGACCAATCGCTGTATTGTTGTGTTCATCACACCATATATGTGCACCACTTATTATTACGTACACTTGGTGTACTGGTAGTACCAGTACACCGGTACCAGTGGTACCTCCAAGCATCGATCATCATGGCGAGGGGGCTGCGCATCGGCTCCAAGGGGGACGTGCTCAAGAACCTGCGTGCGCTGCTGCGCGTGACGCGCGAGCGCGGATCGCAGAATTCCGTTCGCGACTGCAAGTTTTCGCAGCAGATTCTGGCGCAGGTGCGGCGCTCTGTCTTCTCAAGCTGCTTAAGCCAGACGTCTCTCCGCCGCACGTTGACTCACCATCTATTGGCCGTGTTTGTTGCAGTACCGGGCGCGGCAGCACGAGACCGACCGCGCCAAGATGCGCTCCTACCGCGCCGAGGCCAGCGACTACCTGATGCTGCTCAAGGGCGTCGAGGAGCAGCGCGTACGTGCTTTTTTCACCCGTGGACCAATCCACCATTTGAGTCGCGTAACTGACTCGCTTTTGTGTCTCTTTGCAGCACCTTTGGGCGCTGGATGCTGGCTTGGAGAAGAAGCTCTCGGGCAAAGAGATCGTCAACCGCTCGGCGCGTCGTGTGGGTCTACAAGTTCCGGAGATGTACGCCGAGAAGGAGGATGAGGAGCTCAAGAAGGCGGCGGCGGCCAAGTACCTCGCGGACAAGCGGGCAAAGGAGGCTGCGGGACAGTAGATGGGAGCTCCAGGATTGCTGCTGCCGAGTCGCTGGGCGTAGAATAAGGGGCTAGCTGGTAGACACGAGCTGCTGCTCCTAAGCCCATGGGGGCGACTCAATGGCACCGCAAGTTGTGGATGTGTTTTAAAGCAATTGTTGATGGATAAGCAAAATTAAGACACAAGAGCCAAAGGACAAGCAGCTTGACACCGGCACAAGTCGGGCGGTGGGGTCTATGGACTTGCGTCGCCGAGATCGTCTCTGGAGGCGCCCTGCTCTGATGCCAGCGTGGTGAGCACGACGCGACCCTGCCGGATGTCCATGATGACCAGGCGGTAGTACTTGCCCTTTTCCGAGAGCACGAGCAGCTCGGTGCTCGTAATGCCGCAAATGACGGCCGCGTATTCACTCGAGGCCGGGTAGTTGAGTACATATACCTCGTCGCCCTCCTGAAAGATCCAGTCTCGGTACAGGAACTTATTGCGGTAGTACTTGGCCACGGTCGGGGCCTCACCATCTGCGGCGCATGCAAAACCTCATCAGTGACCAACAACGACACCCTCAACAGCCTCGAATGGTCGCGTACCGGTGTCGAACTCCATGCGTCGCTTCTTCGTTGCCTCATAAACACTCGACAGTTCGCGGACGTCGTGGTCGATTTCGGACTGGCCCAACGCGTTCTCCAGCGGCTGGAACACGTAGCCAGCGCGCTTCTTGATCTTCTGTGCAGTATCTAGGGCGAAGCCCGAGTCCGAGCCAGTTTTATTGCGGGTGCTGCGCGTCTTACGGGTCGTCGCCCGAGCTGTCGATGCAAAACCGCTTGTCAGAACTGTTTACTGCCTGCACAGCAATGGAAATACGACCGTAAACGTACCGAAAATGTGGCCTCCCTTGCGCTGGTCGTGGAGGATCTCCATCTCGTGGTGGATCTCCTCCAGCATATCCTGGCGCAGCTTCTCGCAGTGCAGTTCGTACTCCGAGTTGGCCTCTTTGCTCTCGTAGTTAAAGATCACAGCCGTGCCATGCTCGAAGTACTCGCTGCGCTGCTTGGCCACGCGCAGCAGCCGGTCGCGCTCTTGGACAAGCACCTGCAATCGCTCCTGCATGTCTGGGTGGGTCTCGTCCAGGATCTTGCGGCGCGCGTTCTCCACAAACTGCATCTGGATCTGCAGGCGGCGCTTGGCCTGCTCCACGAGTTTCCTCGACGTCTCGGACGCGCTCTCAGCGTTGCGCTTGGCAGCCACCGTCGCCTTTCCATTGGCGACAACGATCGGCGCCGCCTCGGGCGTCTTCTCCTCTTCTCGCTGGTCCATATCCACGTCCATGGGCTCGGCAGTTGATTCATCCATGGGCTTCTTGGTCCCATTGGCCTCGGCTGGAGCTGCAACTTGGGGCTGCACTGCAGGGCTGCTGGGTGTAGCCATCCCTGATTGGCGGGGTTGCTCCGCCACGATTGCCGACATGCCACTTGAGCTCAAGAGCGTTGAATAGGAGCTCTAGTTAGTGGAGCTTCAATTGGCTGCAAGCCTCGACTAGCGACGCGTTTCGACGGTCGACGACGGAGATTCTGCTCGAAGAGACCAGCGACACCGGAACGACCGGAACGCGCGCGATCTCGAGCGGGGCAATGCCTCAAAAGCTCCGATTGGCGTTGGGACGGGTGTACAGCTTACGGAGAGCTGCGGGTGATTGCGGGGACAAGAGGGGCACCGGGAGCTCCTCGGGGGGCCTCCGACTTGTTTCTTGCGCTCGGCGTCTGCTTTTCGACTGTGAGTCGAGACTTGTTGACTGTTTCGCAGCGGTGGACGGCAATTTGCATTTTGTAAGTGGAGATCAGCGGACAAAAGAGCGGACGCGGAGGACGCCATTTGGTGTACCATTGGTGTACGTATTATGTACGAATTATGTAACATAATTCGATGACCTTCAAGCAACACGTTTTTGACCTCATAAATAAAGCAAGACCTACTTTTTCCTATCTGCCGCTTAGGTGACCGCGCGCAACATGCTGCTTCTCCCCCGCTTGGTGTGCCAAGCTCTCCTTTCCCCCATCGCGTTCTCGACGGCAACCACTTTTACACTGTCGTCGGAAGGCTGGGCGGCGAGTCTAGGAGGTCACGTAGGACGTGTTAAGCTTGGCGCCGATCGTGACGGCAATGCGCGAGAACCGCGACGCGCCGCGTTTCAAAACCTCGGGCTTGTGCTTCTCGTAGGCGGCCACGGCAGTCAGCAGCTTCTCGGACGCCCCCAGCCCCGTCATGTCGGGCAAGACCGACTTAAAGTTCTCGTCCGCCGTCGCGCCTGAGGCCGGAGCGGTGCCGGCACCCGCAGCCACAGCGCTTACAGCAGTGGTATCAACTTTCATCGCCTCGCCCGCGGCTCCAAGTACTCCGGCTGTAGCTGACATAGCGTCAGGAACCGAGACGGCAAGCCCATTCGTAGCTGGCGTGGTCGTCGTCGACGCGGCGAGCTCGGGCTTTATAGTCGTAGCCGTGGGCGTCGCAGTCGACTGTGCCAGCGTCGGCTGGGACATGGTCACGCCCTTGGTCTGCTCGTACTCCTCGGCCAGCTTGCACTGCACCAACTGCTGCGAGATCTTGTTAATCATCTGCGCCAGGCGCTGCGCCTGGTGTGCGAGTTTGGCCTGGTGCGCGGGAGTCTTGGCGCGGCTTTGCTGCAGGATCAGCTCCTGCTGCTGCTCGCGCAGCTTGGCGTGCTGCGCCGTCAACTGCTGCTTGTGCGCCTCCGGGAGCTTGAACGTCTGGTACTGCGCCGGCGTCAAGGACGCCATCCCGTTGGCTGAGCCGGTTCTTCCAGGAGACGACGTCGAGACGTCAATCGGCGTCTGCAGTGTCGCTCCCAGGCCAGTGGGCGAGACGCCAGGACCGTTCGCGCCGGTCCCAGCCGTCGGCGTGGTGCCCATCGCCCCCGACACGGCAGCTTTCTGCTGTTGGGCGTTCATACGAAGCTGGTTCTGCTTCAGCTGAGCTTGCTGCTGGGCTAGCAGCTGCTGTCGCTGTTGCTGCTGCAACAGGGCTTGCTGCTGGGCGTGCTGAGCCTGCAGTTGCTGCTGCTTTTGCTTGCGCTGCTGCTCCAGCAGCTCCTGCTTCTTGGCCGCGGCGGCTGCTGCCTCGAGCTGGAGCTTCTTCTTCTGCTCTTCAAGGAGCTTGCGCTGCGCCTCGGCCTTCTGCTGTTCCTGCATCTTCTTCTGCTGCTCTTGCAGCTGCGCCAGTCTCTGGGCCTCCTGCGCCTTCTGCAGCTGCTCTTGCGGGCTCGTTGCCGCGCCGGTGGTGCCGCCCGCAGCGGCCGCCGCGCGCGTCTTGTTCTTCAGCCGCTCCAGGATCGGCAGCACTTGCTTGTGGATGTGCGCTTCCACACGGTCCAGGTCGTTCTTGTTGTTGCTCGTGACCTTCGATGGGTCTTGCTGCAGCAGCGCGATGATGCGCTTCAGGTTGACGAGGAACGTGTTGATGCGCTCTTGTTGCTGGTTGGCCGGCTTCTGCTTCACCATGCGCTCGAACTCGCGGTACACGATCACGAGGTCGTCCCAGTACTTCTGCTTCATCTCCTTGAGCCGCTCCACGTACGTCGGGCTGCTGTTCCCGGCTGTCGTCGGTGCCGTCGTCGTCGGAGTCGACGCCGATACCGTCGGCGTCACGGAGGCTGTGGTGGCCGCAGTCCCGTTAGGCACCTGGTGCTTCAGCGCGCTGTCGGCGTGCATCTGGGACGCATTCTGGGCGCGCTGCATCTCGCGCATCGCCGCTTGCTGGTTGTGTGCAGCCGCCAGCTGCTCCGGCTTGACTCCACGCTGGGCGGCGACCAGCGCGGCCGCTTGCGTCGACGGGACAGTCGGCGTCGTGGTCTGCACCGTCGTGGCGTTGGGTAGGGACATGGAGGCCGACGTCACGCCAGCTGGCGTCGCAGCCATCATGGTCGTCGACACAGCGCCGTTCGTCGTGGCCGCCGTCGACGTCGCTGCCATTGAGCCTTGTTGCTGCTGCTGCTGCTGAAGTTGGTGCTGCTTCTGCATCAGATACTGTTGCTGCTTGCGCTGCAACTGCTGCTGCTTGCTCTTGTGCAGGTGCTGAAGCCGCGAGCGCGCAAGCTGGTGCTGCTGCTGCAGCGTCTGCAGCTGCTGGCGACGCAGATCGGGGGCGACGCCTTGCTGTTGCTGCTGCTGGGAGAGCTGCTGCTGTTGGTTCATGTGCTGCTGGCGCAGCTGCTGCGTCTCCTGGTTCTGCGTGTGCAGAAGCTGCCGCTGCTGGGCCTGGAACTGCACCTGAATGCGCTGCAGCCACTGCTGCGCCTGCTGCTGGGGGGCGTTCGGGATGTTGGCGGTTGGCGTCGTGCCGGTCGCCGTCGGAGCGGTGCTGGAGGCATTCAACCCAGCCGTGACCGACGGGTTCAACCCGGCCGAGGCACCAACATTCGCGCCAGTGGCCGCTGCAGCTAGCGCCGCGGCACTTTGCTGGGCCTGAGCTTGAGCCTGGGCTTGTGCTTGGGCTTGGGCCTGCGCCTGGGCTTGCGCTTGGGCCTGCGCTTGAGCTTGGGCCTGGGCTTGAGCTTGAGCCTGAGCCTGAGCCTGAGCCTGAGCCTGAGCCTGAGCCTGAGCCTGAGCCTGAGCCTGAGCTTGAGCTTGAGCCTGAGCTTGCGCTTGGGCCTGAGCTTGCTGCTGGAAGTTGTTCATGGCTTGACTCGTCTGCTGGAACTGCTGCGCGTTCATGGCTGCGCTCATGGCGGCCGCGTTCATGTTGAGGTTCATGCCGGGGTTCATGCTGTTGGCCGCGGGGTTCATGGCGTTCGACGTCACCACGTTGTTGGCGTTGGCCATCATGTTCGCCTGCTGTAGCTCACCGGCGCTCGGCTTCTTCTTGAGGCTCAGAATCTTCCGTTGCATCTTCATGAGGTACGAGTTCTAAACACAAAAGACCAATTCCGTCAGCACTGAGTCCACAAGCGCAATATCTACTGCAGTACAGATCCGTGACCTACCCGGTCGGGGCTGCTGGACCACAGCATGAGTTCGAACTTAGCCGCCGATCCCCACACCTTCTGCTTGTCCACTTCGCCGGAGATACGTGCCAGTTCATGATACCTATAGTTTAATGCATTTCAGTGAGAATACCGCCCTTAATGTAAGCGTGCGCCACGAGGGGAGGGGCCAGGAGGTGAGCCGTTTCGACACCCCCTCCTACCGCCCCTCGTGGACGCAGAGCCTGCGTAGACCACGCGCTAGAGAGGCCGAGAGACGTACATTTCCGTGATCATCTTCTTGCGCATGTCCTCAGGGATCTCCTGACGCCACTGGCCCTCCATGCTGCTTCACGGTTCCGCTTCCAACCACTATTTTCGGCCTCTGCTTCGGCTTCGGGAGGTGTGCGCTCAAGACCGCAAAAGAGGAAGTGAGCGCTTTGCGCTGCGGTGGAGTGGCGGCGTCTCGCGATTCGTCAAAATGCTGCGCTATAAAACTACGTGATTGGTCAAAATTTAACTCGAAACGGAACGACAGTTGAAGAGCAAAAACGCTGTCCAAGTGTCGACGACAACGCTACGCTGCTTGGGCGGCGCTACATACGTCGCTGGACCATCCACGGGCTCATCGTCCGCGGTGATCTACAAGTGCTGCACTCGATCAACGATATATGCGTAAAGATTTCCTACCACCGGCACATCGTTTGTAGCGATGGATTACCACAGCGTCAGCGCGATGTCGAGAGACTTGGTACTAGTCTGCCATTCCGAGCCCTCGAAGCAGCTCCGGCTTGCAACGCGGTGAAGTGAGGGCTGCTCGTGGCTCTATGGCGAGTTGGGGCCTTGGACTTCGGAGCGTGAAGCCGAAAGAGGCCAGCGCGATCTCTTCGTGAGCCGGCCACCTTGGTGAAGCAGAATTGAAAACGATGGTGAGATCGGCGACGTTCAGCTGGCACAGGGAACGGATCTGATCACAGTAGTGTACAGTGAGCTCGGCGACGGAGGTCGGAGCTGCGTCTTCTTAGTCCGATGGCGCGCTGGCAACGTCGCTGAACCACAAATGATACGCATGCGACGTGCGAAGTTGAAGCACGAGTTACACTACGTGTTGAGGCTGCGCTCGAACCACGCAGTCGACCAGCTGCGAGTAGGTCGAGAACGCCATCACTGCGAGCATTGTCGATGCAGCAGGGCAGACACCAACAGCGCAAGGTTCTTGTTCATTGTACCATCGCCAACGCGATTGGTGCCGAGCCCCACATCTTCGCTCCCAAGATTTGCCGTCTCAGCGTCGTCAAGCTGGAGCTTCAAGGAGCACTCGTCCGAAACGCACAATCGATATGATCGTACTCAATGCAGACATATAATACACGCAGCGATACTATTCACACGTTTTCTAAATATCTTATGCTAACACCCAGCTCTTGCTTCTCTCTCTCCCTCTCGCTGCCTCACGTGGCGCCTGCCTACTGCACGTCGACTGCAGACATGACCTGCACGAGGTCGGCCCACGGCTGCGTGAAGAGCTCCACGTCGAATTTCTTCTCCACGGCGCAGGTGCCGGTGTTGCAGCGGCCCGGCGTGGTCGTCTCGCAGCCGCGCATGTGGTAGCGGAAGTGGATGCCGTTGACGATCTGCTGCTCGATGGCCGTCACCTCCGTGAAGCAGAGTGTGGCCTTGAGCGACGGGTTCTGCTTCTGCAGCGCCTCCATTAGCAAGTTCTCCGTGGCCGAGTTCTTGGTGGCGGGCATCCACTGGCCCACGAGGTGGTAGACGGCGGCCTGGCTCACGGCGGCCAGCAGCGCAGCCAACAGCAGCAACAACGGCACCATAGTTTGACGCATGGCGAAGGTGTTGCTTGATTTTTGCTCCTCTTGTGCTTGGCCTGACAGGCGACAGACAGCACTCTCTCCCTTCGTCACTTGGGCTCGGCGGCGCTCGTTCTGGAATGAGATGGCAAGGGAAGGCCAAACGTACCTCTTCGCGCATATACCGATCTTGCAGCTTTTCTGCAGCGCCTCTACCTGTAAAACTGCATACCATAATATAGTATTTTGCGTCGTACCAGTTTATAGAGATAGCATAACAAATATTAGTATGCAGATAAACAGTGAAAGCTAACGGGTAAGGTTTGCGATATAGAGGATTCATGTCTTCATCGCTATAAAGAGGGTGGGCGAGGATCTGACTACCGTCGCGACTCCACACGGCGCTAATGTACGGCGCCGAGCTCGTCCTTGGCGATCCCTGTCGGGTCGCGGCGCTGACTGCCTCGATATGCCGGTCACGATCCGCAAAGAGACTTTCACGTTGAACACTTCGAGCAGCGTCGGCTCTCAGGATGCGCAACGCTGGTTCATGCGGCAACAGTCAAACACGACTGCGACATGGTCGCGGATCCCTCTTCATGCCGAGGTCGGAACATCCACTGCAACTCCATCGGCGGTACGGCGAGCAGACTCCACTACAGAGCAACCTCCATATCCACTGCTCCCATTCGCGGCAAAGCCAGACGCCGCAGCTCGACAAGTGGCAAGATCATCTGACAGGCACAAGAAACGTTGTTGGTTGCTGCTTTACTTAAGTACAGGTTGCCACAGTGGCCGACGTCGATCTGACTATCCGCTGCTGCGGGTGTTGCGCTGACTTCCGCCGACGCCGCTTAGCTGTGCTGCGCCACCGACGTCACCTGCACCGTGTTGGTCCATGTCTGCGAGAAGATGACGATGTCGTAGTCGGAGGTGGCGCACTCGCGGTCAACGCACGGGCCGAGACCGCTCGCATCGTTCACGGCGCACCCGGCGACCTGGTACTTGTAGTTGGTGCCGGCCACGGTCTGCGTCCAGAGCCCTTCCACCGCGATGAGGCAGATCGCCGTGGTCACGTCGGGTGCGTAGTAGATGGCGTTGCTGGCGGCTTCGACGAGCAGGTTCACCTCGGCGTCGGTCACGGTCGTTTCGGTCCAAGAACCGACCATCGTCTGCGCAGGCACGGCGGTCATGAGAGCAGCGCCGGCGGCGACAACGGCAGCGGAGGTGCCGAGGAAGGTCATGCTGAAGGTTGTGTGTGTGTGTGGGCTAAGCCGCTTTGTGCGTTATAGTGGAAGTTTGAAAGTGAGCTCTGGGGTAGGGATCGTCGGCACTCGACTCTACCATCGAGTCCCTGGTGACTCCAGTCAAGCAGCACATGTGGATGGTCTCATTCAGGTCAATGCGCACGCCACAAGCGCACCGAATGTCGTGAATGTTGCAAGCTGTTGACCAGCAGGTTCCGGATAGGCGGGGACGCTGTGTGTCATGTCTTGGTAGGAGACAGGGAAGGGCAATATTCCGTATCCATATTAACCCTTTCGCGAGGAGCACTTATAATCTCTTAATGAAGGCAGAGGATTGTAAAGAATGAATAATGCAGTTATTTTGCATTATGAGCGTATGGTCTACAGACTCTGATTGGTCAAAATCTTATCAAAATGGAGTGGTGCACACCACTAACCTTGTAAACTAATCACATCACGTCCATTTGACTCCAATAGTGAGCTCAAGTCAAAGAGGAAAGCATCAGAACTATGACTTTGATTGGTCCACATTTTATCAAATGGAGTCATATGATTGGTTTATAAGGTTAGTGATCAGTTACCGGTTGTCGTGGCCAGGCATGGGTAGTACTGGAACATTTCGCTGAATGCGGGCAGTCTATGACCAGTATGGCCACAAAAACTGCTGGTATTAGCAGTACTTTAGTTTTGCCTCGCCACGCATCGAATACCGCGTTCACTAGTACTATCGATCTACGACTGAGACTGTCACCTTCATTTTTGCTGTTGAACCGCCCCTGGCGTCGACAACAAAATCACCACATCCATTCACCACATCCATTCACCACATCCGTCCCCGTGGTTGTGCCGCATGAGCATGCATATGTTTGCTTTCTCATTATCGATATGGGATCGTCGAGAGCTCATGACGCAGTTTATTGTTGGAAAATCGTTCGAATTTCCACAATCAACCAATAAATCTTGGTAGTACAAAATAGTACTACTAGATCGATTGAGAGAAGTACTGGTAATACTCGGGCTGGAAGTGGGCAATTTACGAATGTACTGGTTACTATAGTAATATACATAGTACTATTGTACTGTTTCGTACTACCACATCCGTTTACTACCCATGCCTGGTCGTCGTGTGTTGAGCTCAGATCCGGTTACCGCATGCTCGTTTCATCCCTAACCGGAATCGTCCAAGTCGACGTCACAGGACACCGAATATCGCTCGCTACATCTACATTGTGATCGAGTTGCCCGTCAGCAGGTCACCCATCGTGCTTGGAAGAGTTTTCTTGGTCGGATACGCCAACGATTCCGAGACTCACCAACTTGGCTGCGTTTGCAGCTCTGGCAGCTTTCACTACGCTGCCCGGTGCTACAGCTACGCCCTCTTCGTACAACCCGTACATGAACAACGAATGCGCTACGTCGCCGCTTTCACACAAGAGTCCGGCATTCAGAGCGATTGCTCCTGGTCTCGACGAGTCCTACACCACCGTCGTGGACTTCGCGTACCCTGTCATGACGGACGAACACATGAAGCAAGCCATGGTCCGCAAATTGGAAGTGACAAGCCCGGACCTGCAGAAGATCGAGACGTTCTTTGAAACGGGTCTGGAGATGAACGTGAAGAACCTCTACTCGAAGGCTGCGTCCTACGTGATGCCGTGGCCGAGCAACTACAGGGACAATTACTAGGAGGTTGGCAGCTTCGCTGGGGGAAGCTCCGTTTGGCCCACCACTTCGTAGCTACATCTCCACACTACCCGTGACGTCCAAGACAAGCGACGAGTTGAATTTGCCGATAATGTTTGCCAGAACGACGTGCTAGAAGCCCGCGCCGAGGTCACGACACGAGTCGTCCGCGTAGCGACCGAACTGGTCCTTGGTGGCAGCGCGCACCGGTCATCACCGTGCCGACTAGGCCGTCGTCGTACACCTGCGTAAGGAGCGCCTTGATGTCCATGGGCTGGAATGTGACGTCGTTCTTCTCCACCGCACAGCGCGGTTCCGGCTCGAGCAACGCCCATGCGTGGCAAATGCCGAGCCACGTCGGGATGCAGTAGGCTTGTTGCTCGCCCTCTCGAACGGCGTACTCGCTACCATCGTTTTGATCCGCACAGTCGCTGTCGGAAGAGCACGACTGTGGTTCTTGTCCGACAAAATGCCCGTGGTTTCCGAGATCTTCGTCATGAAGGCGGTCGATTCAGATCGAAAGCGGTGGCATATTTTCGGGCGCACTGGGCTGCTCTGGGTCCCAGCGGTGGTTGATACCAAGCAAAAGCTATTATCGAGGCATGCCTGGTGTCGAGCCGTACCAACGGCGTTATTAACCCACGAACAGCGTGCAAATCCTTATCAGAGCCTATCGTCCTCGCGAATTTAACTTGTCGACTACAGAGAGCTCTTGAGTGTGTAGACGACGTCTCCACGCACCAACGCCGAGTCGCAATGCGACAACTTCAATTCCGAAGCCTGACAAGCGTTGATCTGACGAGAGGATGCATGGCATGCGTCAGCCTTTTATCACCGGTACTGCATGCTTCGTTAGCAACCGCAATGCGTAGAGTTCTCATGTTGCAGCTGCAGCAACTTCGATCTTCAATCCCGTACGATCCTAATAGTCATCCATTCATATGTACATCACACTACGTGGTCGGTGTAAAAGGCTTTTGGCGTCGAGAGTGCAGCAACAACACGAGCCGGGTCCGTCTCGAGAAATGAACATTTATTCTTTACGAAACGACAATGCAGTGCAGTCTATGAGCTTATGTGCGAGCAGCAACACGAAGCTTAAAAGTTGTAGCGAGACTTGAGGTTCTCCAGCACGCGGCGCAGCATCCAGCCATCGCCGGGGGTTACCGTCATCGACGCGCCGGCATCCATGATGCAGGCAGGGAAGTCGTCGCCAGGCTTGTCAGTCGTCTCGTAGAAGTCAGGGAGTCCGAAGCCGTGACCGATCTCGTGGGCGATGATCATGAGCTGGTCGTTGTCGATCGTCGCGATCATATTCTCAAGGTGCACCTCCTGGCCCCAGTCGTAGCCGAAGCCGCCCTCCAGGCCCTGTTTCGGCCACAACGCGATGTCGAAAACCTCACCTTTGCATGCACTCGTATCGTGCCACGCGCCCAGAGCATTGTCGTAGAAACGATAGCAGCTTTGGTCGCACTGGGGCGCGCCGTCAGCGTCAAGGTCGCCAATAGTGATCGTACCAAGCGAGTCATCAGTCCAGCCCAGCTGAGACTTGTCCCGCGCAGCGAAACCCACCACGTTCACCTTGATCTCGTTGTACGGCCAGCAGTCGTAGCCAACCAGCCAGTCGTTCCAAGCCTTGTACTGACGGGCCAGCATCGCCTCGAACTTGGCCGCCATGCTCTTCCCCAGCTTGTTCGTGCTGTCCCAACGGACGCAGTAGTTGAGTGACCCCTTGTTGTGCACGATGTGGTCCATGATCCAGTTCTTGTTCTCCTCCACATTCCAGTTGGAGTCGCTCTTAATGGCGTTCGGGCCAATGCGGTTGTCCCAGATCCAGTCGGCGTACTCGGCACTGATGTACTCGGTGGGGTTGCCCACGACGCACTTGTTGTTGCCCGAGGTGACGGTGCCGAAGGTTTTGGCTTGGCTGGTGGCGTTGGCTGCAGGCGCGGCCGACACGACAGAGGAAGCGCCGAGGCCGACGACGGCCATGGCGGCGAGGATGCGGCGCGTGGAGAAAGAGTTCTTGTTCGACTGCATGGTGTTGCTAATGGAAGGCGAATTGGCAAGTGACTCTGGTAAGGGCAGCCCTGTCACCACGGTACTAGAGTCGGCGCTCGTCATTGTCGATACCGAGACGTGAGAGACGCTCGAACAGCGAGCAAATCTTAGCAACGAAAGCAGATGCTCATTCGCGTGATACAATGCGATGACCCACGACACCTTGGAAACAGACGCTGACTCAACGAAGGAACAACTTCAAGCCTCTGGGCCTCGGCGACTGCAACCGGACCGGGTATTCGCGGAGCACGAGAAATACTTCGTATGTTCTTGTGCACTGGACGGGTTCCCGCCATATTCTGCTGTTCGCCAATCCAAGCGACAGCGACCCGACAGAGGTACTGTATCTCTCGTTGCAGCTGTGTCGGAATAAAAAATGTGACGAGCACCAAAAGGACGCATGGACTTCACGCCCTTCTTGATGGAGTGAGTGCTCTAGACTCATCCAACCGGGACAAGGAATTACCGTAGAAACGAATGACCAGTAAGAATGGTCCAGTGTGAAGCACGTTGAGCTTGCTCCGACGGGAACACGACCAGTTTGGCAATCAAAGAAATGAAGCCCGAGGACGATGACGTGGGGATGTACAACACGCAAGCTGTGGTTTTGCTCGCCTGAGCGGTCGTAACTCGACGCAAGCCAGAATTGCGTTAGCAAGGTCAGCGTCATACCCACGCAGTACGCTCTTCCTCGGACTCGGCTGTCTTTCGTCATGCGTGAAGGCCGGGACTCCAGTAGCGTGCTTCAATTCTCGTCAAGGAGGACTTTTGCCTTTGCAGCACCGAATGTACTTCTCTGCTGAGATAGCATTTGGGGCTCGTTAAAGCATGCTGGCACCCAAAGACACAGTTGTCACGTTAGGTCGACCACCGAAACCGTTCGATGTCGCACGAAGGTCGTCTCTAACGTATTCCCCACCAGATAACGTTGTCCACACCAAGTTCATGTTAAATCACATCAGCTGGTCGCAGCCAATCAGCAGCCACACAAAGCCAGCGCTCGATCCACACTCCGAACCAGCCAGCAGCTCCACCAGCGAACACCATGGTCAACGCCGCCGCCGACGCCAAGAAGAAGTGCGTGGTCCCACCCCCCTTCTCCCCTTCCACGCATCTGTATCTTTAACGTCGCGGTATCTTTCTCATCTCAGCGAGGGCAACGCCGCCTTCAAGATCCAGGACTATCCCACGGCCGTGGCCAAGTACTCGGAGGCCATCGAAATCGACCCGTCCAACCACGTCTACTTCTCCAACCGCAGGTGGGTTCCGTCTCCAAATGGGTCCATCCAGTCACCCACTTCTTATTTGCTGGGGACAGGACATCGTTGGACCCATTTCGCTCCCGGTAATCTGGTTTTCCAATTGACACTGACGTCGCCATTCTCTTACAGCGCCGCGTACTCTGGCTGGGGCAAGTTCCAGGATGGCGCCAACGATGCCGCCGAGTGCATCCGCATCAACCCGCAGTTCGTCAAGGGTACGTGGCTCTACTTTCCCCTGGAAAGAGGATAACTCGTTGTGTCGGTGGTACCTACGGTACTTCCATTGTCACTCGTTGTGAAGCCATTTAAGCTGATTAAAATTCCTACGGTACGATGTACAGGTTACCACCGCCATGGTATTGCCCTCAAGGGTCTGAAGAAGTACGAGGAGGCTCTGGCTACGCTGCGAGCCGGCCAGCGCGTGGACTTCAACAACGCCGACCTGAACCGTCTCGTGACGGAGATCGAGCCGCTGCAGGCTCGTGCCGAGCAGGCAAAGCGCTCGGGCATGAACCCTGCTGAGCTGCTCAAGGAGCGCGGTAACGATGCGTTCAAGAGCGCCGCCTTCGAGAAGGCCATTGAGCTCTACGGCGAGGCCATCGAGGCCTGCAGCGACAAGCCCGGCTCGGCGCTCGCGCTCTCGTGCTACAACAACCGCGCCGCTTGCAACCAGCAGCTCAGCAACTTCTCGGGCGTCATCCGCGACTGCACGCACGTGCTCGAGTACGACGAAAAGAACCAGAAGGCTCTCCTGCGACGCGCGCTGGCCTACGAGGGCCTCGAGCGCTACCGTCTCGCTCTGCAGGACATCCGCGCGCTGCTCGCCATCAACCCCACTATCGACGTAAGTTCGTTTTGTCCTGTGCCGATCTGTGAGCTTTAGACTCACCTTTCTTCTTGTGCAGATTGCCAACAAGGCCCAGCACCGTCTCAGCAACTACGTGCGCCAGCTGAAGCAGAACAACTAATTGCATTGCGCACAAGGAGCCGCCAAGACTGAAAGAGAGTCCAGTTAATCACTACGTGCTTGTTTCAATCAAGATGGCGGTGCTGACGGGACAGTAGAGGAAGGCCTGTCACCCTGGCATGGCAAGGTGAGCGCATGTGACGGATAAAAAGGCAGACCGTTTGGATTTCTTTTGCTTTTTGCAGTTTTTTATTTCATGCTTCTTGATTTTAGATGGACAATATTTTTATTTTATGCTGGAGAATTCGTAATCTTTTTCCGCCGTCGTGTGATGTATGGAAGCTTCGTTGGACTTGACGCCGGGGAGCTGGAGGATGGCGAGTTCTGTATAAAAGGCGAAGAGTTTCCAGTCACGCGGATCGGTCGGATCGGTTCTTGGTACTCGTGCAGTTGCAGTGTCAGAGGCTGGTGAACTGGAGCGATTTCGAGCATCTTCCTGCTCGATTTGAGCGGCAAGAAGCTCGAATCCTGTCTCCATGGATGGTCAACTAGAGGTGGAGGCGGCTGCTCGCTTGCCATCGTCAGCTCGGGAGCGAAGAAGGACTCGAACGTGCGAGATGGCAGTGACATGTTGTCCAGCTCGTCCAGTTGGCTGAGGCTGCTCTTGAGCGTCTGAAGACTGCTGGTACTATTGTTATTTCTGCTGTTGTTGCTGCCTCGTTGCCAAGACGGAAAGCCTTTCCATTCGCCCGTGAATTTACGAGACGCTGTCGACGGCGCTCGAAGAATCGATGAGGTTTCTTCGTCATCAACGCTCTCAGTCTGCGTGTGGCGGCTTTTGGGAGACGATTTCTTCTTGTTCTTGATACTCACACGCAGCAGCGTCAGGTAGCGCTGCCACTCGAGCTCGTCTCCTGTATCGACGCCTTCATCCTGGGAATTCTCTCGTCGGCCGCTCGTTTGAGTGACAGTCTCAATCAGGTTCTTCATCGGCTCATGCTGCAGCTTCAACTTGAGCTCCAGCTCGTCAAATCTCTCTTGTGCTCGCTGCTGTGCGGCATCGTTTTCGCTGCTTCGACTACTGGTTTGCGTCTGTGACTCGACCGCAGCATTCACGTTTTTCCGGGCTTTCAAGTCCAATTCCAGCTTTGCAAGGCGTTGCTGGACACGTTGCTGCTCGTCTTTTCGGAGCTGGTCAATGGCGCCGTCTTCTTCAAGGCGAGCGCTGGTTTGTGTCTCGGACGGCACCGCCGCCTGCGCCAGTGGAACATCCTTCATCCTTTTCAGTTCCAGCTTGAGTTCCTCCACTTCCTGCTGCAACCTCCGCTGCTCGAGCTTCATCGTTTCCAGCTGCCGAGTCTCCTCCGCTCGCTCTTCCTCCCTTCGGCGAGCGTCAGCTATTTGCTGCTCTCTTCGAAGCTCCTCCAGCCTCTTCTTTTCACCTTCAATCAAGGCCAAGACCCACTTTCTCAGGCGATACGCTCGTATTCGGCGTTGAATCCGCTGAACTGCGTCTTGTTCCCTCCGCTTCTCGTCTTCGTTTCTCCGTATCTCCGCCTGAATCACCGCCATGAGCCTCTTTCGACGCTGACAGGACCGGGTTCGTCGCTGGATTCGCCTCACCGCCTGCTGGATCTGCTGCTGGACGCGTGCGATGAGGCTTTGAGCTTCCGGGTGGCTTCGTAGCGGATGTTCAGCTCTCAGTCTTGCCGTTGGGGCGTGGAAGTACCAAAGCGTCTTCGCGAACTCGTAGGCCTGCCACTCTCCGCTCCCCATGACTTTTGTCTGCAGCTCTTGAAGCGGAGCGCTCACGTACGCCACCAAGTAGTTCTCGCGCTCAAAGTCCAGCTGCTGAGCGATGAAGAGCTTCTTCCGGCGAACATCCACAGGCAGAGCTGCCTCCTGCGCTGCAAGCTTGGGCAACTGAGCGATCTGGGCGTCCTGGACGTCTTTGCGTCGCGCGAACGGCACGATCTTGGCCGATGCCTGCGGGAGGTTGTGTCGACGCAGTGTCAACTCGAACGGCGTGGCCAGCGAAGCTCGCGACGCCACGAGCCACAGACGCCGGTACACGTCAGCTCCAGCTGTGTCCTTGCCGAGTAGAAAGCGTTCTCCATTGATCTCCAACAGGGTGTTGTCTACTTGTACGTTTGCCATCACCTGGAGAGCTGCAAGCGCTTCCTCGTCCATGCTAGTCGAAGCTGGAGAAGGTGCTTTACCAAGGACAACCAACTCGAAAGGCCCCGTGACGGCGTCCAATGACGCGAGCAGTTCTGAGGGTGGAGACGCACAGCTGAAAGGCAGCGGGACTGCCACTTCTCGTCGGATCTCTTCGGTCTCCGGTATGGGCTGGCCATCATTGATCAGCGCAATTGGACTTCGACGGTCATCCTGGGTAGTCGAGGTGCCTCGAAGTTCCAGTTGCAGGCCGTAGAAGGACGTCGCGAGGCATTTATCCAGCGACGGAGACGTGAACAACGGTGGCCAGCTGTGAGTGAGTCTTACATGGTACATGGCGTCGGCCTCGACATCGACGACAGGTGTGGCTTTCGTGGCCGTCTCGCTTCCGCCATTGCTACTCATGAGAGGAAACGTAACCGGTAGAGGCGGAGGCTGAGCTCGATAAAGCCTTCGCTATTGCTGGGATACCACGCAAGATGAGACCAAATAATGGCAACGTGACATCAATATTGGCGATAGGAGACGCTAGAATCATCGATCAATAAGGACTGTTGCATCTAACTGTCGATGAAGTTCTGGGCAAACTCGAGTACGAGCGACGCGCGGATCCTTGGAGATGTCTTACCATTGCCGAGTACAAGGGATAGAGGCGACGGTGGCGACTTGGCTGTTGCTTTCGGGGCCTTTTCGTCTGTCTGAAGCTGTTCAGACGGGGCTTCTTCTTCTGAGCTCTTGCGGCGCAAATTGCCGTCTTCGTCGACGTATGTTCGCGACCTTGGAGAGGGCGTGCGGATGGTGTTTTGGCTCGTGGTTTCCACTGCTGGATCCAGTTCTGCCGCGTCATGCCAGAGCTGCAGACGCTCCTGTTGGCGTGTGTTTTGCTCCACTAACAAACTGTGTTTGCGCTCACGGAGCTGCAGTTGGAACTGCGTGCAGCGGCGCATTCTCTCTTCTCGAGAAGTTGGACTCGCCATCTCGGACTCGGACGTTGACCACAAGGCGAGAAGCGTCGGCCGCGTGCTCGCCAGCTCAATTTCAGCAGAACTTCGTGGATTATCCTCCACACTTGACTCCATCGAGAGGAACTCCAGCTTCCCCACGGTAGCACCCCGCATCGACATGCGCTGCGTTACGGAGGAGGAGCGTCGTAAAACGCCGTCTTGATCCATGAAGTTCACCTTCATCTCTAGCGGAGTCAACGAACCTGGTCGCTCCGACAGCGAACGCTGGAGGTGCTCCATCGCGCTTCTTGAATCCTCAATGAGGCGTGACAAGGTTTCTTTTCTCTCTGAGTTGTCTTCAACAATGAGCCCCGTGAACTGAAGATTGATCGAGGGTACGTACTTGCCTAAGAACTCGAGGAAGGCCACTTATGCTCCCCTGTTAGTCTGAGGATGCGCGTTTGGAGCATGGTAACACCGATTTCTAGATACAGTGTACTTGAAGGCCACCACAAGTCATGAAGTAATTAAAAAAACAAGCGAGTTTTTAAAACTGATGCAATTTTTCACTATTCAAAAAGTTATGAAGTATACGTACTACTGTAGTATTGTTCCTAACGGCCTCAACAGTATTCGTGGGGCTCATCCACTTTGGTGGGTGCTGGTGGCGGTGGCGTTGCTGGCGCAGTGACGAAGTCATCATGGACTTGTTGACATTCTTCAGGCGTGGCGCTGATCCGCCGACGTAGGTTCCCTTCACTGTCGATGTAAGTGTTGGTTCGTGACGGCGACATGGCTGTATTGTTTTCCGTCACGTCGATCAGACTTTCAAGTGCAAGAACTGCCTGCTGCTGCTGCTCAAGTCGACGTGTAACTCGCTCTGCTGCTCGCTGGTTGACCTCCTTGAGCCACTTCTCCTTGTCGAACTTGGCTTGGTACTTGAGAGCCGCGTTGGCCACTTGCTTCCGCTCCGCTTCTTCCCCAAGTTGCACGGTTGCTCTGCGACTGGTCTGTTTCTCCAGCACTCGATCACCGATCGACGTGTGGAGTTGCTCGTTCGGCTTGAGATCTCCAGCCAGTTTGATGGACACGCCTCGCTGGATCATCCGGCGAGTGACGCTGTTGGATCGACGCAAAACTCCATCTTTGTCGATGTACTCGGCCTTGCGGTCCAGACCCTGGGCGAGATTCGTTTCAGCTGATGGAGGCGACATGAATGGAGACTTGAGCTGGACGTACGATGGCATCCTTCGGCTTGCCACGGGCCGACAAATGCGGAAATACCACGGATTCCTGGCAGGGAGTACCAAGGCAAGGTGACTATCAATAGTTGTGGGCCTGGATGTCTTATGCCGTGCTGGAGACCAAAGAAGGCTGAGACTCTGTGCAATGAGATTCTGTGCAACGGCAGCTACGTGACTTCGCATCTTTGGAACTTAGGATCGGTCCCTATCTTCACAATGTACCAATAAAATTGAAGAAATCAAAACCAAGTTGCTGCAATAGTATTGTGAATAATGTATCCTAGATTTTGACTACTGGCCGACTTAGTCTTCGTTTCCTTCGCCCTCGTTTCCGCTGTTGATGTCGAAAAATTCGGCCGCTTCGTAGGATTTCTTTTTCTTTTGGTCATCGTTGAACATAGGATAGAGAAGCTTGACGCACTCCCCCTGCCAATCCAGTGTCACCTCATTGATGCGCTCGAAGCCGAGTGGTCTGCGTCCAAATATCCCAACAGAGACCCGCAGCGTCGGGTGGACATGTTTCACTGCCTTTACTGCCGGGATGAGCTTCTTGTTCAGGTAACCACCACACCACGAGTAGTGCACTTTGGATTCGTATGGGTTTGAAGGCGCAGAAGAACCTTTCGGCGGCTGAACACCAGACCCAGCGATTCTTCACTAATCGTTGCCAGAAGTTCCAATAATTCCACAATCTTTCGGTAGAACGTTGGCAGTAAAAACCTCGAGCGATCATGACCTCCGATCTTGATGCGAACGTCTCGCTCCGTCCGCACGATATCGTCCGTCTTGGCCACAGCCTGTAGATAGGCGAAAATGTCCTTGGCCGTGAATCGAGCAGCAGCCAACTCTAAGCACTCCAGCCGAGGTAGGCTCGCTAGAGTCAGTAGAGTACGACCCGTCATCGTCTTGATAGGCCAGACGTTAAAGTTGCAGCTTTCGTGGGACTCGCACATCTTAGCTTTTCTAGGAGTGGGCAGCAACGCACCACAACATCCCAAAAATCATCTCCGTACACGCTCGTATCCACGTATGGCCCGCCGAACCTCGGGTTCTCATTTCGGTACGAGTTGATCTCAATAGAAAGTTTCTTCAGGGCAGGACACCCCTTTAGAGCGGCACCAAGATCTCGGACTAACAGCCCGTAACCCCCTCCACGAGTCTCTTTAAGGCGTATCCCATTAACAGCAGCGCAATCTGCAAGTACTGCGGGTAATTCCAAGTTAAATTGGCCGACAGCGATAGTGACGTCAGCTGGGGCTTCACGTACTTGCCAAATACCTCGAAAAAGGGGTCTCCGAAGGGGATTGCACCAAAACTGAACTTGCGTAGTGATGTGCACGTGACGTTGAACTTTTCCCACGTGTCCAGCGAAATGGACCATTTCTCTCGTCTATCAAACTCTTCCACGCTGTCAATGAGGTCACAGGCATCTAGGAACTCGATGTTCGGGCAGAATCGAGCAAGTGCGTCGACAAATGCCGTGCTGCTCTTATGACGGTTCGCTTCATCGAACGCCTTGATCTGTAGCTGCTTGAGTCCCCCACATCTTCCCTTCAAATACCATCTCCATGGCGCTGATGAGCATATCCATGAGCTTCTCCATCGCGGGACCTCCCACAACTCCTTCGTGGTTTCGACTTGGCTGAGGCAAAAGAAGAAATTCAACTTGCAGACAGTGTTGAGCTGCAGTCTCCAGGATCTCGGGGAGATGGCGGCTCAGCAGCGGCACTTTGACCAGATTGAGTCGTTTCAGCGTCGGCACGCACTTGAATACGTCGCTCCAGCTGATGTCGACGGTCGCCAACACTCCTGGGGCGGGGTTAAAGTCATTTTGTCCGTGAATTCTCCCATTTGAACAAGAATGTCACGAATCCTTGGCCCGCGAGACTTCACGTCTTGGTACATGGCAGCAATGCCCTCGGAAGAGACGGTATCGCCGATTTTGAGGTGAAATTTTGCAGCTTTGAAGTCGAGCACAACGCGTCGCATGGTATGCAGAAGCCCCTTGGACACCAGAGCAACGTTCTTTAAGTCGCGAAGAGTGAGCCATCGATCGCCGGGCGTCACGCTGCTTGAGAAGCGGACGGTATACTCGAGGATATGGACGAATAGTGGCGGCGGCAGCGACAACATGCTCAGCGCCATGGTGGAATAATGGCACTGGATTTGAGTGGATCAATTTATTCGTACAGACTTTATTTAGAGTTTAGCATCTAGATCTTTTTTGGAAAGTCAACGGCATTTTTGTCTTTGAGAAACGTCATGGTCTTCACCATTGAAGGCAACCATTCGGGTTTGTGGGCCCGGGCCAATGAACTTCACGTCGGAGATGGCATCAATATTAACACAATAAGCCGGTATGCGTATGAGCCGTCCAGTGTGCGCGGAGTCCAAAGCAGATCGATTAACTTTCTGGCAAAACCTAACAATAGATATCTAGGTATGTTTTTTATGAACGAGATCTGAATCGAGCAGATACTTCAAATGGTATCAACTCGCACCAAATCACCATGGCTATGAGTTTGCCCTCCCTGCCGCCACTGTTCGTCCATATCCTCGAGTACTGTTATCGCTATACTGTCAACTTCTCAAGCAGCGTGACGCCCGGTGAACGCTCGATCGACCCCCGCGACTTCGAGAATGTTGCGCTGGCGTCCAAGGCACTTCAGCAATCCGTGCGAGGCGCCGTGCTCGACTTCGAATCTGCAATGTTTGGCCTTAAGGTGGGCGACTCTGTCTTACCCGAGGACATTGCCGCAATATACCAAGATATGAAGTCTCGCGGGCCAACAATCTAAGATCTTTTTGTCAAACTGGGAACTTTTAGGGACAGCTACAGCGCAATAACCCCCCGCCCCAGGAGTATTGAAGACCGTCGACGTCAGGTGGGGCGACGCTGAAACGACTCAATCTGGTCAAAGTGCCGCTGCTGAGCCGCCTCTCCCCGAGATCCTGGAGGCTGCAGCTCAACACTGTCTGCAAGTTGAATTTCTTCTTTTGCCTCAGCCAAGTCGAAACCACGAAGGAGTTGTGGGAGGTCCCGCGATGGAGAAGCTCATGGATACGCTCATCAGCACCATGGAGATGGTATTTGGAGGGAAGATGTGGGGGACTCAAGCAGCTACAGATCAAGGCGTTCGATGAAGCGAACCATCATAAGAGCAGCACGGCATTTGTCGACGCACTTGCTTGATTCTGCCCGAACATCGAGTTCCTAGATGCCTGTGACCTCATTGACAGCGTGGAAGAGTTTGATAGACGAGAGAAATGGTCCATTTCGCTGGACACGTGGGAAAAGTTCAACGTCACGTGCACATCACTACGTAAGTTCAGTTTTGGTGCAATCCCCTTCGGAGACCCTTTTTCGAGGTATTTGGCAAGTACAAAGCCCCAGCTGACGTCACTATCGCTGTCGGCCAATTCATCTTGGAATTACCCGCAGTACTTCCAGGATTGCGCTGCTGCTCAAGCTCGTGGGTCTTGTTACGGTCTGTTAACCCGAAATCCTGGCGCCGCTCTGAAGGGGTGTCCTGCCCTGAAGAAGCTTTCTATTGAAATCAACTTTACCGGAATGAGACCCGAGATTTGGCGAGCCATACATGGACACGAGCGTGAACGGTGACGAGTTTTGGGATGTCGTGGTGCGCTGTTGCCCACTCATCGAAGAAATTGAGATGGGCGAGTCTCTCGAAATCAGCAACCTGAACACCTGGCCTATCAAAACGATGACGGGTCGTGCTTTACTAACACTAGCGAGGTTGCCACGGTTGGCGAGCTTAGCGTTGGCTGCTGCTCGATTCACGGCCAAGGACATTGTGGCCTATCTACAGGCTATGGCCAAGACGGACGATATCGTCCGGAAAGAGCGCGACATTTACATCAAGATCGGAGGTCATGATCGCTCAAGTTTCCTACTGCCAGCGTTCTACCGAGAAATTGTGGAACTACTGGAACTTCTGGCAAAGACCAGTGAGGAATCGCTGGGCCTGTCACGCTGTCACCGAAAGCTCGTGTTGCACGTCCAAAACCCTTACGAATCCAAAGTGCACTACTCGTGGTGCGGCGATTACTTGAGCAACAAGCTCATCCCGGCGGTGGAGGCAGTGCGAAGTGTTCACCCAACGCTGCAGATCTCTGTGGGGACTTTTGGACGCAGAAAGCTCGGCTTCAAGCGCATTAACGAGGTAACACTGGACTGGCACGGGAAGCGCGTAAAGCTTCTCTTCGAGGACGACCCGGACGGCTTCGAATTCTACAAGCGGGCCGAAACGTACGAGATCAACAGTGGAAACGAGAGCGAAGGGAGAACTGCTGCAGCCAATTTTGACGTCCCCATGGGGGAATACGAGAGCGATTCCGATGACGAGGACTACGGTTCGTACAGCTCGTACGGATCCGAAAATGGAAGCAAGCACGAAGGAAGCGAAGGCTCAGGCTGTTTGTCATCGGGTCGAGGTGTCATCAATTCACAATAACATTGCAGCAACTAGGCTTTATTTTCTTTAGCGTCGCTCTTCAAGCATGCACTCTCGCCGACACGTCACGATCGTGGAGATCTTGGCGGTCCCGTTGCTGTTGTCGTTCCTGCGCGAACGGGTCAATGGTCAGGAGATCTGTCGCGGACGCGTACGGGATGGCGCCGCTGCTGGGCTTGATGATGCATGGGCTCTATTCCCGATAAGCTTTTCACTTTCGTTATACATAGGAGCTGATGTGAATCCGATTCTCTTTCAGTGCGTCTTACTTGGTTTTGTGGGACCCGGACCTCGAATTTTTCACGTTGGAGATGGCATCAATATCGAAAACAACCCAGCGCGTACATGTACATGTACAAGTACAAGTGGGAGTGGGGCTTCTTTTCAGAAGGATGCGTTTTCGGCAAAAATCGTAAGGTGAAATTCGCGTAGCATGCTCGAAAGTGCTTCTTCAGCCAACGCCATCGCTCGATTTTTATAATTGTTGTTTGCTATGCGTTCTCAGCCTTATATTTTATGCAAGATTCCTATGTGATCCCCTGCTTGAGCTATTCATGCGGAGGTTATCCAACTTTCACGTAAAATAAATCGGAGATAATTTCGATTCGTCAGTAAGTGCATCACTCTTTGCTTCTACCAGAGCGGTACCATGGCGCACGATATATACAAAAGCGCGATCCGTCACAAGCAGATTCGGCCACCGAGGCACCGATCTCGTACTTCGAAGTACAATGTATTATTTCGAGTATTATTCTGCAAAATGACCGAGTTGGTTAGCTACCGACGAATTCAGCAGCAACAAGCGTTCAAGCGGCCATTTGCTGATTATTTGAGCAGCAACAGCTCCAACATTACCACCTCCTCCGGCGTGAAGTTCGTGGGCGAGGGCCTCACAAACCCGAAGTTATTCGTCTTTTTATCAGCAATAGAAGCGTTGATGGCACGGAAGGGGATCGGATTCGCTACGCTCGACTCCAAACGAAAGTGAGGGGTCTGGCAGTCTCGGTCGAGGTAGTCTGGTGTGGCGGAGATCGATTCGAGAGGAAATTGAGGGGCCGGGCAGACTTCCTTGGTGCGGTGGATCTCAATTGCCGTCTGAACTCGCCGACGTTGAGCTCTTTCCCTGCGCTTGCGGTTGTGTAGTCGCAGCTGACTGAGGTTGGCCTTGCGTCGATGGAACTCGCAGAGTCTGTGCAGCGTGCCGTCGGTCTTGGTCGCACGAGGATTGGAGCAAATCTTGCTGCGATAGCTGCACTGCAGCAGGAGAGATGGAAGTTGGCTGTAGACAGCGCTCATGTTTAGGCTCACTGGGGCTGGAACACAAATTCCGTAATGGCGTTCGTTTGGTTATTATATCATTGGCCTTGATGCAAGTGCGCGGAAGATGAGACCAGGATACCCGAACAGCAAAATACATTCCATTGGATTCGTCTACATATCCTATGTGACCATACTGCATTCATGATTGGGGGACGGTGCTCCTTGCTGTGTTGCGACTCGCAACTTGCGAGTATCCTTTATCCCCGCGTGCTAACACGTAATTAGCCAACACAAGAATCAGCGACTGAGTTGTACTGCTTGTGTGATGCAGCTCCGTCAAGGCCCCAGTAGCGTAAATACATGTAGTACTTTCTTCACCATGTGTATTCACAGTGACGACAATTCCGATGGAGACGGAGGAAACTTTAGCCACCGGCACGAAGAAACAAAGTTACGCGCACTGAGCTTGGTGGCGAGGTCCAGGAAAACTGGGTGAATATCCACGATGTTGCCACCAGGAAACATACACGCATTCAACGAATTCGTTGAATTTGACGCAGATTACTCGACGTTGAATCGAAAGTCCCACCGACAGATTCCTGTCGACTGATTCACTGGCAATGAAGCATATATTTCTGCTGTTGCGGATATACCTCGAGCTTAACCGCAAAAAAATCGCCCTCTTGGGAGAAATCTATGCCATTAAGTTTTCTTGCTCCTCGGAAGGTCCGTGCTTTTGAAATAGCCGTCCATTTTTAAAAGTATATTTATTAAAAAAATACAATTTCGAAGTTAAAGAGGAACACCACCAAAAATATAATTATCAAAATATTGCAAAAATAATACAGCTGACTTTCATCCAATCCAGTCCGCCTTCTCCATTTTTAGCCAATCCTCAATCGACAATATCGTTCTAGATTTCGTCCAAATAAATTCCCGCCACACAATAAATCTCTCTTCCCCGCAGAAATGGGTTCCGCCGAGATCTGCAGCTACTTCTTCGAGCCCGTGTTCTCACCGGACACGCCGCCGCCCGTGTCCCCGCCGCCGCCAGAGGCGGACGCCCCCAAGAAGCGCGGCCGTAAGAAACTTCTGACGCTGGGCGGCGCCAACCGCCATCGCTGCCGTCTGTGCAGTCACGTGTACACTCAAGCGGCCAGCACGGGCTACACCAACCTGCTGACTCACTTGCGTCTGAAACACCCCAACTACGAGGCGCTCTTCCAGTCCAAGCAGGTTGATGAGGCAGTCGCCGCTCCAGAAACCGCCGAGGAAGCCACAACTTCACGTTCGCCACCCCTGGGGGCAACGGCTTCGGCGACGTCAAGTGTTCCTACGGGCAAGCAGCGACAGAGCGGCGCCGGTCGCAAACGCGGGCCAGTGTACGAGCACTTTGAGGACCTCCCGGCGTCCCCCGGCGACAGTAACCACAAGAAAATGCGCTGCGTTTACTGCCACGAGGACACTCAGCAACTGAGTGGGAAACTGAAACTCCACTTGTCCGTCAAGTGTCCAGAAGCACCGGCGGACGTCAAGGCCAAGTACTCTGGAGCCGTGGGCTTGGCCGCGAATAAGCGTGGAGCTGTTCCCAAGGTGGAAAGTGTGGGAGAGGCGGTTGAGCTTGCCACCACCAGGGGCGAAGCTGTTGCCATAGTGGACGCTGGCGCCAAGCCGACACCCGCTGTCGCTCCGGAGAAGCCGTCGAGCTCGTCGCTTACGCCCACGTTCAAGTCATCGTTAGCCACTTTCAAACCCCTGACGACGAAGCTGCAGAAAGCGCCGGTGGGGAGAACCGCGACGACAGTTCCAGCCTCAAAGCCAACAACGGCGAAGGCTGGAGATCTTGGCACGTTCGAAGACAAGCTGACGACGGCATTGATCGCCACGAACACACCGTGGCACTTGCTGGACAATGAAGCGTTCCGTGAAGCTTTGGAGACGCTACGTCCTCGGGCTTCGGACGAGTTCCTATTGTCTGCCGCTCGTGCTCGTACGGAGGTGCTGGATCGGCTATCCGACAAGTACGATCGTCACTGTCATGACGTCTTGGCCTCTTCGAGCGCCGTCACGGTCGCCATTGACAACGCCAGTGATCACGCTGGTGGAGCGGCGAAAACGATGTACATGGCGTTGACCGAGTCGCGACGAGCCTTTGTACTGGCGGAGGGACGAGACGCCTCGCTGTCGCCAAACATCCCGGAGATTCTATCCGTGCTCGCCACGCTACCATCAAGAGCAGACACGACGCTCTTTCTGTGCGCTCCTTCGTCTGGAACGTACGCTCGAGCGCGTCGCGAGTTGCTCCGCAGCGCGAGCTCCATAGCCAACCCTTTCACTCTGATGGGGGCGTGTATGACGCAGCAGACGGCGCTTTTCCTCCTAGAACTCTTGCAGAACAGCCTGTCGATGGAGGAAGCTCTGGACAACGCCGTGTTGATCGCCGACGCGTTGGTTGCTATGCCTTCCATGCGGCGACGCGTGATGGGCGGCGTGTACTCGGACGACAACGTCACGGACGAAGACGCGAACGCGTTCTCCCAAGTCTGCGTGACAAGCTGGCGCTCCATCGCCCTGGCAGTCAAGCAGGCGACGCGTCTCGAGCCGTTCTTGCGCGTTGCCATCTCTGCCGAGCGGAATGCGACGCCGTTGTCGCCGCTTCGTCGCCAGTTGCTCGAAATGGGGACAAGTGACATGGCCTGGAACACTTTACGCCACACTTCGCAGCTCCTGGCGCCGCTGCACTTCCTGTGGGCCATGAGCGAGCTGCAAACGACGTCGTCCGGCCAGGTCTTGGCGCTCTGGATCTGGCTCTTCGGCGTCGCGACGCGCTCGCCCTTACTCGACGGGACCGCAGACGCCTTCATCTCGAGCTTCATGGACCGCTTGGAGTGCTACGTGGAGGACCATTGTATCGCCTGTCTGGTGCTGGATCCTCGCGTGCATGGCGCTGGCTTAAGTGCGTCCGGACTCCGTCGAGCTCGCGGCGTTGCTGTTCGTGTGGCGTCCTCTTTAGTCCCCGAGTTGAACGAGAACAACTTCATCCGGTCGTACAACGACTACATGAAGCAGCAGGGCGATTTCGGGGAAGCTGGCGTGTGGAACGCCGTCAACACGTGCAACCCGATGGACTTCTGGAACGACTACGAAGGAGACCCGCTGCACAGCCAGCTCGCAGCTGTAGCCAAGATCTTGTGCTCTTTTGTGCCGCATTCCTGCTCGCTCGAAGAGCTCTGGGTTGCCACTTCGGAACGGGCTTCTGGCGACGCGGTGGCGACCAGCGATGCCAAGCTGCGCGAGAAATGCACCAAGATCCGCCACGGCGCGGCGCTCGACGCTCGACCGGACGTCAAGGCCGTCGTTAGCAGATACCAGATGCTGCTGGACGTGGACAACGACTCGTCCGTCGAGGAGATGCTGCAATCCAACGAAGAAGCGGCGAGTGAAGGCCAAGAGCCCAGCACGCGCAATCTGTCGGCGCGGTCGCTGCTGCAGAGCGTCCAAGACGGGCTGCAAGAAGACAAGGCGGCCATGGAGGCGCCGGCCACGCCGCTGGACGCGTCCTGGTTCGACGTCAGCTCGGCCGGCCTGGACAAGATCAGGGAGAGCATGGACAGCTATTTGAGCGCCGCGATGCAGCAGTAGGACGTTGCCTTTTTTAATTGCAATGTGTACTTCATTACTTCATAATTAATTGTCTCGAGTTGAGGATCCTTTTGGTTACTTACAGATTTTATCTTGAAACGACGCGGATTCGAGGCATGGGTCAGGCATGCAGCACTGCCATGGCTCGATGCTGCCACCCGCGACGACATCCCAGCATGCCGCACCAAGAGAGCAAGTACAAGGAGCCACTCGTGGTCGAAGACGAAAGCTGGAAGCGCTGGAGCTCGTACAACCTCATCCACCATCCGTCGGCTACAGGACTTCAAGGCCAAGAGAGATACACGCCTCCGGACTACGTGAGCTCGACACAACATCCTGCCGAAGCTGTTTGGGAAGTTTAAGCAGCGACACACAACGAGAGATGACTCGGGAGTATTACTGAGCAAATCGTTAGCCTTCCTATCCCCCCTCACGTTCATTTGTGCGTTGACTTCCTGCTACGGGACTTCTTCTTGGATGAACGGCGACGTGAAGATCCAGAGCTGCTCCGACGCTTGTCGGCTTCACCTTCTTCGTTCTCTGCCTGGTCTCCTTCGTGCTCCTCCTTCTGTTGCTGCTCCTTTTGCTGTTCTTGCACGTCATCGTCGTCTACCATGAAGCTGCCGTTTGTTACGGTTCCTCGAAGACTGGAGGGCGACGTGGAGGCCAGGAACGTGTCCGACACCTCCGTTGCTCGATCCAGCTCCGTGTCCCGGAAGACCCTCGGGTCCTCGCCTCGGAAGTAGTCACTCACGGACGCGTACGAGTCTTCTGCGTCTGAGCGTGCCGACAACTGCGTCAACCGGTCCTCACTAAAGCTCCCGGTTTCTTCCACATGTTCCTTGGTCTCCTGGTCGTCTTCATCAGCGTCTTCCTGTGCACTCCCGAACTCCTCATCGTCCTCTTCCTCCTCGACTAACTCCACTGCTTCCTGGCGTACAACGTTCACCGTGTTGCGGTCGCTCAGGTCCCAGATCAACGATGCATGGGCCATATCCGGTTCGTTCTTCATCGACTCGCGGACGGCGTCGTCACCGTCGCCCAAGGACATTTCCGCTTCGTCCTTGAGCTGTTCACGTCGCTGACGCCAAGCTTCCTCCTCGGCGGTCGTGGCCTCGACATCTTCCTCTGCCTTTCCCAGCAACTTGTCTTCGAGAGACCCATCCAGGAGGTCTTCCACGCTGCGATCGCGCTTCGAACAGCACCGACAGCAAGTATTCCCCATCCCTATTGCCCTTGCGAACTGAGATCGGCAGGATACGTGCGGCCCTTGACTCTCAACGTCGCTTGAAACCAGCGACTGTAGAGCCTTTTAACGCACGTGTATTTATTTGATTGATAGGTTTAGATAATTGCGAGTCTTTGGGTGGTCCCTTAGGAAAAGTACTTGAGCTTCTTGGTGGGCGAGTCGACGTTCTCGAGCAGCACCTTGGGCTTTCGGCTCTTGGGCGGCAGCTTGTGCTTCCACAGGGTGCAGTTGGCCAGGTACTTTGGGCATTTATCGTGGCGGTTGGTGCCGCGACACTTCTCGTTGCCAGTCTTCTCGAAGCCCTCGCACCACGTCCACTGGTAGTGCTCGCAGCTCTTGACCTTGTGGCCCTCGAAGCGAGTGGGCACCACACGCACGACGACCGGCGCCACGTCCTCCATCAGCTGCCGCTCCAACGCCGTGGGAGTGAACGTCTGGCCTTGACTGGCACACAGCGCTTGATGCGCTCGTCGCTTGGCCTCCGTACAGCGATTGCAGATCTGGAACGAGTGCATGAAGCGCTCGAGATCCAAAGCGCCGACTTCGTTGATATCCAGCGCCTTGAAAAGCGTCTGAACGTCGGGCGTCACCTCGACGTTGGGGGTTGCAGCGGAGGCGCTTGATCCGCAGCAGCTTCCGTCGCTCGTGTGCTTGCTATCTGCTGAGCTACTCGAGGCCCCCGCGGCCTCTTCCTTTACTTGGTGGTGCAGCAGCAACTGCTGGAAGCGCGGCAGCGTCAAGACTTTGCGCTCGGGGTCGCAGAACTGGTGGAAGATCTGCACCAGCTTGAAGTCCGCAATGTCCGGCGTGATGGCGAGCCGCGTCGTCTTAGCAGATGAAGCTGCAGCTGACACGACGGACGTCGTCGATGCTGCGCGTTGGACGGGCAGCCTCGGCTTCAGCGGAGCCGCCGCCTTGATCTGCGTGGAAGGAGGCAGCGATCCCGCTCGTCGCTGCATCGGCGCAATCGGCACTGCGTAACTGGCGTTCATCTTGCGCATCGTGTTCATGGCAGCGGCCGAGTTGGCCATGGCCATCGCCGCCGCAAGCTGGACGTTAGTGGCTTGGCCTTGATGGCCTGGGAACAGAGCGGCCTTCGTCACAGGTGACAGAGTGTCTGGGTTGAGGAAGAATGGCTGCACCTGCTGGCCGTAGCTGCCCAAGAACAGGTTCGCTGCCTCGGCATAGCCCGAGGGTGAGAAGTAGTCGAAGGGAGCCGCGTTTGTAGCTGGAAGTACAGCGGTAGGGAACATCGCTTGACTGGCTGCTGACAGACTCGTCGGTACCGCGCCGCTGCTTCCGTTCGTGAGGTCAAACGCTTGCTGCTGCGCAGCGAGGAAGTTCTGCGAGCTGTCGTACATGGCGTTGAACACGCTGATCACGTCCGGGACGTGGTCCGTCGACAGCATGTTGGTCTGGGGCATGGCGTCATGGATGTCACGCGACGGAGACGGCGCTGCAGATGAGGTCGACGCCGTCGAAACTTTCGACGGCGATTCCACCATCGCCGACAGCTCGGCGTCGGTAAACACGGGCATGTTGTAGTCTTCTTCAAGTACGAACAGTTCGTCGTCAGCATTACCGCTTTCTTCTTCTTCTTCCTCCTCCCTCTCCTCCTCCTCATCCTGAAGCTCGAACGCTTCTGCCTGCGTCTGGCTGATACGTCGCTTGCCGCGCGGGGAGGTCGTGAATCCCGGTTCGTACACGCACGTCGTGGACAGCAGCGCAAAACGAGCTGGTAGCGTGGCCGTCGGCGTTCCGTTGGCCTTTGCGCTCTCGTACTGAGCTAGCCACCCTTCCTTTGAGTTGTTGATCAGGGTGGTGTCGAGCTTCAAGCCGTGCTTCTTGCCAGGCTCCTGTTTCACTTGAAACTGGTCCTGCTCGTCATGAGGTTCTTCCTTCAGTATCGGACTGAGTGGCTCGAGTCCTGCTGCGTCGAGCAGATCATCGTCCTGTCCTACACTCGTATTCGCCGCTAGGTCCCAAAAATCTGAATGGTGCACCTCATTAGAAAACATTTCTGATAATTTTCGTGCATTGTCGATTGTTTCTAAAGCTTACCCGAGACGTCCTCGTCATTGTTGGGCGCGAAGAAGGCGTCAAAGTTGAGCAGGTCCGAGTCCATGTCCTGCATGGAGGCCAGTTGCATTGAGGGGGTTCTGAGAAGAGGTGAAGCTTGCTGGCGGAGGCGCCAGATGGCTTTTGAACTTGACCGCCATCGTCGGCCATCCTCTTCTCATGCCGATCAAGCCAGCAGAGCTATTCCAAGGCAGCCCATGGCGACAAATTTAGTTGCCATGTTGAAGTGGTGGCTGCAGGGATGAAGTCTTATCGAGTGCTGGAAGCTGCAGCCATTGTGGCCCGCTATTAGCAGAGCGTGCGCGCGCTATTTTCCGCTGTCAGTGCCCTGGTGGAAATGCTGCAATGGTCGATCGCCGAAGACACTCGAAAGCTTCCTGCCGACCTGCTAGGAAGCAGTACGCGCTATAGAGCGCAATGCATTGTGCCACTGTGCGTAGCCGGTGGCTACTAGCCACCTCGAATCCAGGCTCGGTGGGCAAGTGACTTTGACGTCGGCAGATACCCTAGTGAGGTCATAACCTGTTCGCCGAACGGGATCCGCCCACGCGGGAAACACAACCCTGTCAGATCTGATTGTTGTGACGCGGGAAGGTCATTGCCGGTTTCGGAAGGTATAGTTTTTCATGCTGTCCTCTACGTTAAGATTGTATCACCCAAGTTGAAGTGGAGAGCTTGGATACACATATACTAGATGCTGGAGGTTTTACCGCTGCCCCTTGTTTGCCAAGCCTGACTTGCAAGAGGCTTGATACTGAGACTCCATACGCGTGCATCCGACGCGCTGCTCCTGGCGGCATTCTGCCAAGGCGACAATGAAGGTCTCCGCGCGAGATAATGGCCGATGTTGGGCTGATGGCGAGCGCTTGCCCTGCTTAGAGATTGCAAGGCCCACTCGCCCTTCCTTACAGCGCTTACTTAGCCCCATTACTCACGGACTGTGAACGAGCTTGGCGCCATGTTGCGCTGGTGGGCACAGCGTTGCAATCGGACACGGCGCGCCGTGAACTTCATTCACGGTGAATGAAGCTCGCTCGTTGCCCATTCAAATATCCCGCCGTCGAGCTCGAGCACCGTTCGTTGCATCGAGATCGGCCGGCATTGATTTTTTTTATCCTGGTCAAGCTTGCGAGGGATATTTGTTGTGGATTCAGCGACGGATATCCGTCACTGGGGCGGACTGAGAGGAGCTAAAGTGCCTCGTTAGTGCCGAGCTCCTCGGTGGGGCCCCTCAACGGCTGCACAACGAGTCTGAAGACACACAAGCGGTGCAGCTCCATCTCAAGCGCCATGAAAATGGGGATCGCGTGGCGAGTCGGCAGCTAGGCATACACTCCACCATTTGCCTCAAGCTGAGCAAGCTACAGCACCACCACTACTACCATGAGCCAGAACGGCAGCATCGTCCCGCGTGAACTTCGATGCACGTACCGCAGCAAGCCATGCCCGAACGAGCGAGCTCGCAAGCGCAACGGCGCTCTGCATAAGCTCTGCCAGGGACACCGACTCAAGGCCAACAGCACACAACGCGCCATGCAGCAGCGTCTGCGCGAGCAGCGGCGCCAGAAGCAGCTGGAAGAACGGCTCGCAGCCATCCAGCTCAGCGGCGACGACATTCAGGCCATGGAGCTGCTGGACGAGTTCCTCAAGACCGAGATCCCGCTCGACCTGGACACGGACGACAACCTTGACATGTGGGATACTATCCCCGAGCCGCTCGAGGAGCCCGTGGACCTGAACCAGGACGACATCGAGCTGCTCGTGGCGCTGCTGGGCACGGGCCGCACCGCGTAAAAGGCCGGTAGACACCACAGAGAACCAAGAATTCCTCGGCCGACATGGAAGCAGTCCCGTGGTTATGCTCGGCTTATAAACTGCCCCTTGAATATGAACAAGCAAGCTAGCTGCACACCGCGGCAAGCTCTGGCGATAGATAGCCCCGCCAGCCTTTAGACACAAGTTAGTAGAAGTACATGTTAATGTCTCGATAAAATACACCGCAATGAATGGCACCTCGCGAGCGACGTCCCTGGATATAATACAAGGTGGTTGGTCGTGTACGAATCGACGGGCTGGTATTTAGTATGCTATAGGTCTTCATCACATGCAGTAGTTCGTTTGTACATAGTTGTCGTCCATCCATGTGTGTGTGTGGTTCTTCAGAAGTCGGCCAACGCTACAGCGTCACGGACCAGGTGCTGTCGAACACGAGCACGGGCATGGGCGCCATCGAGGGCGTCGAAGGCGATACGGGGCCGAAGAGCGCGAGCTCCTCCTTGAACGTCAGATCGGACATCGACGGCCGCGACGTCGCGCACTCGTCGAAGAGCAGCACCTCGAGGATCTTCACCTCCATCAGGTCGAAGCGGCTCTGGAACGTGAGGCCGTCGATGGGCTCCGTGGCGCTCTGCGGGCTCTCGGCGCTCTGCCGCGCGCGTTTGCGCAGCGGCGTGCGCGGGACGTCCAGGTCGACGCCCGCGGCGGCGGCCTGCTGCGCCAGGATGCGCTTCTTGCGCTTGTGCAGACGCTGCTGGTTGGCGTTGGCCTTGCGGCGGTGGAAGTCGCAGAGCTTGTGCAGCGTGCCGTCCAGCTTGGTAGCGCGCGGCGCGTCGCAGAACTTGCTGCGGTAGGCGCACTGCAGCTCGCGCGGCAGCGGCGCGGCGAGGGGGTACGTAGTGGTCATGGTGGGGGTCATGGCGTCCGTCCAGCAGGCGAGTGGGGATATTGCGGAATGACTGCCAAGGCGCCTTCGGTCCTTCCTTTGGACCTTCGTCGCCGAGTACTATGCTGCAGACGGGGCAGATTGCCAACTTTTGGCGACCGTCGGCGCGATGGTCAGCACGTGGTCGAAGACGGTGATGTGCCCGTGGCACCCGTGATTGCCCCCCATGGAGATGGGCATCGAGTTGACTGGGCCTGAGTATGGCGACCACAGAGATCGCGCGCACAGCCGCGCGCAAGTCGGACAGCAATGGAATCGTGCTGTCGGCGCCCAAGCTCTGCTTTGCCCCACGCTTGCCTGCCGTCGCCGCGGGCAAGTTGCGTCAACGCCAAAAATCCCCGGCACCCGCGGCAGTTCTTGACGTGTGCAGGCTTTGACGACGTTGAGGCCAGCGCGCCGAAGCGGGCAGACTGCTGGTTCGCAGCGCGCGGTCGTCGCTGGCTATTGAGGCCAAGGCGCCTTTAGGTTCACTTGCTGCAACGGGCACGATTACATCTGGCTCGCGGGGCTGCCCGCATGTAGGCACCACCGAGTACTGTGGACTGGATAGCTCAAGCCTGGATAGCTCGAGCCTGGACGTCGCGCTTGAATCGAGGCGGCCTTAACGACGTCATTAGGGCGAAGTGCGGCAGTCAGTTGCAGTCACTAACAGTGGCACTCGAGCGGATAATATAATATATAGGTACCGCGTGACGATCGCTGAAACGGATTCGGCAAGCGTTGCTGCCAGTCAAAATTGCATGCCTTCTTGCTCTTCTGATGCTGCCGCGGAGCCACCAAGCTGCCACCGGCTGTAGCGGACGACAAGGTCGATGAGAGCCAAGTTGCTGCCGCGCACCTGAACTCCTCATCCGCTCATCACCTGGATGTTATGGATACCGTACCGACGAGGTATTAACTTGACTTGCCGAGGCGGGACCTGCAGAGACTGGTCTCATGTTGCGGCCTGCTTCAACAGGAACACTTGCTCAAACGATCGCCGTTGGTGGTTGTGGTAAACGCCATTCACTACTGATACGGTTATACTTTGGTGGCTCTCTAGAGGGCGATCGAGCCCTTGTTGTCGATGGACGCGCTCGGCAGGAACGCTTCGAGAGGCGGCAGCGGCTGCGGCTGCATGTCGAGCAGCAGCAGCTCCAAAATGCCCATGTCCGTGGACCCAAACTTCGGGAAGGTAAGCTCGTCAGCGTTGACGAGCGGCGTGTACTGCGTCAGGTAGATACTATCGCACTCGTTCGGGTAGTTGTAGACGTCGGTGGGCGAGCGCAGTGCCGAATCGACGAATGGCTCCAGACTCGGGCGGGCCTTCTTGATCGGGCGGTGTTGCTCAGCCAGTTCAGGCTTGACGGGCGACTCGCATTGCTGCTGCTGCGCTTGAAGACGAGCGCGCTTCTCGCGCTGGCGCTTGTGCAGCCGCTGCTGGTTCAGGTTGGCCTTGCGGCGATGGAACTCGCAGAGCTTGTGGAGCGTACCGTCCAGCTTGGTGGCGCGGTGGTTGGTGCAGACCTTGCTGCGGTACCCGCACTGCATGAGCAGCGAGGTGGATGTGGGGGCCTCGTCGAAGAAGGTGAGCATGGCTGCTTGGCGTACGTGTGTCTGTCTGTGGCAATAGTAGTTGTGGTGCTGAGACCGCAAATTGAAATGTGACTGGGCGATGAAAGTGTCGGCATAGAAGATCGGAGCCATTTTGCTGTTTGCCGCCTCGTTAGGCAGCCGCAAGTATCCAGGCTGTCACGCCCTCTGACTCGAGTGCCCCGGCCACCGCACACCGCTTCAGCCGCGATGGCTTCGCTTGCCCCCGAGGTGGAGCTCCGAGGAGGTCAATCAAGTAAAAATACAGCGGAGACAGCTTGACATGCAAGTGAATGATGAGTTTACACGCGGGGTGGAGCATATGTCGAGCAAATTGCGCTCCGAGGCACTGGTTCAGCCAAACTGCACCCGCTCAGCGAGTCGCTGCCTGGCGAAGTCGCTTCCTGCAGGTCAAGTATCCTGTCGGCAGGGTGAGCCGCCAACGCAGATTTTTTGCTGGAGATCTGGACAAGACCATCCGTCGAGAAGATCGCCAAAAATTGACGTTCCGCCCGGAGTGGAGACGGAGCCAGTCGCCCGTGACGAGGCACGAAAAGCAATCCCTCGAATTGTGCTCCCTCGAATTCTGTTCGTCGAGTGATTCGTGCCCGGTCTGCGGGCAATACCCCGGCGGGATGGACTGCTTCAACCGTCCAGAGTGTGGGCTGCATGAGTCTCGGCGGAGTCGAGTCCGCAGATCGTGTCGAGCGGCGACCTCGGTCCGGACTCCAGACGCCAACCGGACTGAGCACGCTCGCTAAAGGAAGCGCCATTGCAGAGCTCTTCGTGATCGATGCAGACTACGCTGAAACAGCCGCGGCAATGGGCAACGTGCTCGTGGTGCAAAATACCGCCGAACATTCGTAGGCGCCGCAAATATCTTGGCATCCTTGCGAAAGAGCGCCGATATAATATATTAATGCTCCGGCTCGAAAGGAGCTGCGACAGCAAGCTTTTCGGTGGGCTAGTCGCGCCTTGCTGCGTGTGGAGCCATCTCAGACAAGTCTCCATTGCTTGGTTGGTACGAAAACGCAGGGGTGGCACTGACTCATAATGAGTCTCATGGTAAATGTAGTCGTCTCTCTTCAGAAGGAAGTACTGGGGCAAGGTCGTGTACAGGCGAGGCACGAATCCGCAGCTTGCCGCAGCGGATACTCTTCCCGAGACAGCGTCAACGTGTTCAGAGTGTGGCCTGGCATGCTGACCGTCGATGCTGGTGGAGTATAGAGCACTTAGCGGAAATATCGTCGGCAAAAGTTTTTCCCGGGACAAGCCAAGAAACCTGTCAGCTTAACTTGTTCGTGTAATCGGCACGCATTCGTGAACACGATGATGAGTACAGCGTCACGCTCTGGTTTTGATGCTTTTGCGGCGAGTTGTAACAAGACCATCTGCACATTATACGCGATGAAGTCGCTGTCGTCAACGTTTGCTGGTTCAGTGATTGGCCTGATTCTCAACCACCGAGAGCGAAGTGCTGCAGGACGACGCACTGCTGCACTCACGAATCGGTCACGCTCGGTACGGTCCAGACATCGGAACTCGTTGCTGTACATGTATGTGCAACGGTAAATATCCGCTATAGGTGATTAACAGCATGCTGGTAGCAACGGTAGCCCAACAAACAAATATATTGATCTTGCTCCCGCGAACCAAACAAGGAAACTGTTACTGCAGTGTGAATGTTGGTTGCTTGTGCTTCTTCGCAGCCCGGCTACCACCAGCGCTCGGGCCCCGACAACAACAATGACAAGCCTAAAGCTAATTTCTCTAAGAGAGTGAGCATTTGGCCCGATTGGAAAAGGGGTGAACGCACATAAAAGAAATCAACTGAGGTGAGCGTGTGCAAGGCTATGATTGGTTTAAAGTATCCGCCAATAACTAAGTACATCCTACTTTATAAAGGTACTTAAGAAGTAAGCTGAAGTAAGCCTGTGACGGGCACCCAATAACGCCGAGGGATGTTGTGTGAGGAGGACGCGTGGCACTGAGCCCGCCTTCCAGACAGTTCTCCTCACTTATAAACTGACGGCCATTTTATATATTCCAATAAGCCTAATATTTCAGATACGTACTAGGACGTAAGGACCATGGTGAGGGGAAACACTAGGAGTGGTCCAAACCAGGGCCTGGAGAAAAAAAGTTACTGGGAAGAATTCACGATGTCGAGAGACAAAGCCCTCACGTACATCGAGACGCTGGATGAGGCCTATCAGCGAGAGCTGTTAGAAAAGGCCAAACCAAGGGCAACGGTCGTCACGATGGCTTCCTGGATGGGACGCCCGAGAAACGAGTTGTCTCGGTAGAAGGGGAAATAACGCAAGAAGAAGCGAAGATTCAGCGTTGGCGCTACCAGCATTGGGCGAGAGCGCACAAGGGGCTGCTGAATCCGTTCAATCAGACGCTGCCAAGCGTCTTCCTGAGCGGCCTGTCGGATCAAGTGTCGAAGTTGAACCCGGTCGACGACTGGAAGGTGCTCGAACAGAAATACGGGGCCGGCGACGCGGGAGGAGTGATTGAGCTGCTTTCGGAAGTGGGACCGCTTGACGACGTCCAACTGGAGCAACCTGGGGGGCCTGTTTGCTCAGCTCAAGAAGCTCCGCAACGATATCAACCACAAGATGAGACGTCTGGTGGGAAGGGACATGGTGACCGAGCCGTGACTGTGCATTCAAGTGCTGGCTCTCCTGCCAATCAAATTTTGGGGCGGCTCCGTCACTATGACAGAGGAGTGGTTCACGCTCGAGAACGTGGAAACCAGCCTGCGTTGCGTGTTCGGTGCTCGCTCGAAGAAGATATCAACGGCTTGACTGAGAAGAGACGCCCATTCAACATCAATGTTGCCAAGAAAGCCACGGGACGAGGCAACGGCGAAAGAGTGCTTCTACTGCTTCGAGGCGGGTCACTGGAAGAAGGATTGCCTGGTGCTTGCCAAGGATCGTGATCCAGACCGCGCTGGGGGGGGGCTCTGTTCCGTTCCAACATCCGCACGGAGCCAGAATCGAAAATAAGAAGGTGATGACGGTCAAGAAAGCGGCCATCGCGACTGCTGAAAAGGAGACAAGAGACGAAGTCAAGGAGAGCACTCTTGCAGAAGAAATGGCGTGCGACCGCAAACTGGCCAAGGCCATCCAATAAGTGGATGAGTTCGAGATCAAGGAACAAGTCCCTCCTAGCGAGGGGAGTGACAGTGAGGCCCCAATGAGCTTGATGGACATCGATGATGAGGTACGAAAGATATACAGTGGCTATCGTTTGAGGTTGATGCAATTGACAATCTGTGGGTGGTTGATACAGGGGCTGGACATGCAATAAGTTCGTGTCGCCGATGGTTTAGCCATCTTGGAAGAGGCCAAACTCATACGTTCGAATACGGTAACGGTAGCACCTCGACGACTGCATTACAAGGCACAGTGAGATTTAGCGTACTCAAGCCAATGGGTTACTATGATGATATCTCAATACAAAAGGTTGCCTTTGACAACGACTGCGGTAGTAATTTGTTGAGTGCTTACTACTTGGCCACGCAAGGATATCATCACATTCAGTCAAAGTCTGGGAAGTTCCTGTACTTCTTGGATGCCAAGTCCCGATTTCGGTTTGCTGCGGTAGCAATTGATGAAGTGTGCTACCTACCAAGCAAGATGTCGAATATCAACTCATCGGTGGAAAGCTCCCGCAAACACACACCGAGCGAGTGTTGAGAGAATGGCACCTGAGACTAGGTCATGTCGGGATAGGCCGGCTGATGAATATCTTGTCATAGGATGTCATTGAAAACGCACCACATCTTGCGCGAAAATATATGCCTAAAGTGCCCTTCTTCTGTCGCACGTGTGAACTTGGGAAATCACGAAGAATGTATTACGGAAATATGGTAGGCGGAAAATCTTCAATTCCATTGCGCACTCTGCACATGAAATCTGTAGGAAAGATGAAAATAAAAGGCTTGTACACCACACACAAGGGCACAGGTACGCGTTAGCCGTAGTTGACGATGCAACTGCCTACAAATGGTACTTTGTAATGAAGCCTCTTAAAGAGGTAGGAAAGATTATTAAAGTGCTCATTACACAATTGGAGAAACAATTCCCGTGTAAAGTAAGAAGGTTAAGGACTGATGGTGGATCTGAGTTTGTAAATGCTGTCCTAAAAGGCTGCTGTATCAGAAATGGGTTAGTCTATCAGTAGTCCAATGTTGAATCACAAGAGGAACATGGGTCCGCTGAGAGAGCCCACCAAACACTAATGGGGAAAGTAAGGTGTCCCCTAATTGGTTCTGTTATGGCAGTGAAATGGTGGCCAGAAGCACAACTATATATGACAACAGTGAACAATCGGATTCCTACTTCTAGGTTACATGGAAAAAGCCTGTTTGGAAAAAAGCCAAGTGGGATTTAGCTTCAAATTTGGGGAAGTACCTGCTACACTCATATGCCCAAAACAAAGCGGCAAATCAAGTTCCGTGAACGAGCTATTGAGCGTAAACTTCTAGTATTTTCAGACAGCTATAAAGGGTATCACCGGCTCGATCAGAGAGGCAACCACTATCTCATTGCAAGAGATGTAAAGTTTGGAATAAACTCGACTGAAGGTTTGATCGATAATCATTCCCTTCAGGAGAAATTCAGTCAAATGCGAAATCGTTAGCAGAGGTGTGTGAGCTAGGCAAGAGACCACGACAGGATAGTACACAAGGATCGCACAAAAGGACGAGAGTCGATACGGACACGCCTGTAACCGTTTAAAGTATTGAGGCACTGGGAGCTCAAGAGCATCAAGTGTCGGTTCCCCCTATACCCCGGAGCCGACGCAAGAGAACACCGAACCTCAGGCATAGGGACTATGTTGTATCAATCAAACGCTGTCACTACGAGCACCAAAGTAATACCGATTCCACGCTCACTCAAAGAAGCCAAAAGGGGCCCTTAAGCCAAACAGTGGGAGGCAGCAGTGCAGGTGGAGTATTAGGCATTGGTACACTTGGGAAATAGTACCCCTACCAAAAGGATGCAAAGTACTAGGATGACACTGGGTTTTCGATGTTAAGTATCACCTGATGGTACAATTGACAGGTTTAAGGCTAGACTTGTGGTGAGAGGTAATACACAGATACAAGGTGTCGATTTCACTGAGATCTTCTCGCCGGTGGCACGGTATGAGTCGCTCCGACTACTACTGACTATCGCCACAGTCACAGATATGCATGTTCATCAAATGGATGTGTCCACTGCGTTCCTTAACGGAATGCTCGAAGAGGAAATCTATATGCAAATGCCCTATGGCTTCCGCCATGGTGACGGGTCGGGCGTTTGCAAATTGAGGAAAAGTTTGCATGGGTTGAAGCAAGCTCCGCGGATTTGGTATGCTCCGCTAAATAAGGTTCTGGTCAGCTTAGGATTTTGTCGGTGCAAAAAGGAGTATTGTTTGTACCGTCAAAAGTGGGAGGTAAATGGTGTAACACTCATCTGCGTGTATGTAGATGATATTACGATTGCGGCGACCAACATCACTTTGCTGGAAAAGGTTAAAGCCAACTTGTCATCAAGGTTTACTATGAAGGACCTCGGGGATATCCATTATCTTATGAAGATAGAGATCAAGCGAGATAGGGAAAATAAGATTCTTAGTATGTCCCAGCACAAATATACCATGGACTTTCTACATAAGTTTGATATGGTTTGGTGCAACACAGAGCCAACCCCAAGCAAAGAGTATAGTACTTGAGAAAGAGGAAAGCATAAATCCTGAGCAAATATCAGCTCAGCCATTTGACTACAGGGGGTTGGTAGGATCATTGATGTACCTGGTGCGCGGAACGCGCCCTGACATTGCGAATGCTGTTAGGGAGTTAAGCAAGTTCCTTTCATGCTATAATAAGAGCCATGATAGGGCAGCCCAGAGAGTACTAAATTATCTGAAAGGAACGTCGACCTATGGGCTCGCATTCGATGGAAAATGCAACGAAGTGATATACGATCTATATACAGACGCGAGCTTCGCGAATGCTAATGAGAACAGAAGTCAGTCACTGGGTATGTAAGCATTATGGCTGATGCATGTATTACTTGGAAAAGTCCAAGGCAAGACACAGTGAGTCTGCACACGGCACAAGCTGAATTAATAGCAGCAAGTGACGGTGTTAAAGAGAGTGAATGAATATTAGAAGAACTTGGATTCAAGCAGTCTAAACCAATAGTATGTTGTTATGATAATACAGGCGCTATAAGTATTATAAGAGATCCTGCGAATCATACTTCCACCAAACACATTGAGATCAAGGGTTTATATACAAGATAAGTGCATGACAAGGGCAGAATAGTAGTAACATACTGCAACACAAATGATATGGTGGCTGATGCATTAACAAAGGCGCTGCCTCAAACCCAGTTTTAAAAGTTGAGAAACTTGATGGGAGTCAAAGACCTAAGTTCTAATCAATCGCAGTGACGAGAGAGAGACGGATCAGTATCCTTCAAAGATACTCTTGCACTACTAGCAAGTTGCAGTGGCAAAAATCGTCCACACGTCAAGATCGACCATCCGGTTTGAAGTTGAAGAGCAAAAATACTCTGAGCAACTACCAAGTTGAAGTGCAAAGATCGGCCATCGGGCATTGAAGATATGCTTTTCCAAGGACAAGACAGGAGTCGTGAAGAGGAACAACAATACGTAACGTTATGATATTAATAAGACTTTCAGTTGCGTTGAGGTTGCATGGTTAAATCTAAGACTAGGACACGCCGCAATAATGCGACGCAAACAGAAGTAAGGGACCCCATTGACCGCATCTAGGAAGGGAGGGCAAGCCCCCGCCAAGGTGAATGTCTCTTTGGACGACCGCTCCCAAAACACTTTATCGGAGTTACCACAGGATGGCGGAGACCAACCTGGGCGTTTTTCCTGCGTTTTTCCTAGCCCCCCCCCCCCGAAGGGCTTGATAGCGGCCATTGGCGCTAAGCCGAACCGAAACCTTTAAATGCAAGTGAAAGTGAGGAAGGCTGGAGGGTGAGAAGTGCCAACGGCACTTGAAGCAAAAAGGAACCAAAGGAGACAGATCGCCCAAGGGATCACAGAAACCATAAGATGATAGGATTATCGGATTTATATTTTGTGGAAGCAGCCGGAAAGCTGCAAACTCCGAAGTGAAATGTCACAAAGAGATTTAATCCACAACTTTGAAAGGTCCTAATCGAAAGGTCACATACTATCTTGGGACCGCCCAAAAGAGTACCAGATAGGACGGACAATATGCGAACAATGATAGGATAATATGAGATGTGCCCACGCATACAAGAGAAAGGATAGGAGATGTGCTTGAACTAGTGGGAGTGTTAGAGTGCTATGATTGGATTAAAGTATCCGCCAATAACTAAGTACATCCTACTTTATAAAGGTACTTAAGAAGTAAGCTGAATAATGTCCGTGACGGGTACCCAATAACGCCGAGGGATGTTGTGTGAGGAGAACGCGTGGCACTGAGCTCGCCTTCCAGGCGGTCCTCCTGACTTTTAAACTGACGGCCTTTCCAATAAGGCTAATACCCGCGCGGTATTTTCGGAGGCGGGCCCAGCGCCGAAGCTCAACAGTGAGCCGAGACTGCAATGACCAGATCTTGATTTTTTTTTCCGCAGGAGCGCAGAGACTGCGTTTGCTACGCGCCGCGTAGCAAATATGACACCCGTCCTCGGGTGTCACACGCCAATGAGATATAAGAGACCAGCAATACAAGCATTGGATAAGCAAAATATGTGGCAGGGCTAGTCGGGCCAAATATCGACTGCCTTTCTCTAAAACGACTGCTTCTTGTTCGAAGTACTCTTCGCCGCCTCTTAAGTTGTGCATTTCGCTGCTTGCATTGTGTCGGCAATCGCTAACAATACACTAATGCAATACAAAAATTCTAAAACCATTGTGCCAATTCACATTGATGGCTTTGCTCAATGTAGGCATTGCACTGTATCTGAGGTCACAACTACTGCACTGCCTGCATATATACTGATTTCTGTTCGTAGTGAGGAACACGATCATCCGTAGCATTGCTGGTTATTACACACCGTGAAATTGAGCTGCAACTGCGAGAAGCGAAGTTTGTGTTGAAACAGACTTCGCTTTGTACAGGAACTGTGATGCGGCGGTACAAATTCTTAAGTGAGCTTATAATTATTCGTGACTACGTCGAGATCCTATAGCATAGCGCCTCATCCTGAAGCTCGGCTCAATAGCAGCATGACGAGCGGATATAGGTACCTGCTTGGTTGGCCTCAAAATACCGTTGGCGGGTCTTTAAGCCCTTCTAGCCCGAGCCGTTATTCTGTATCCTACTGAATTAGCAGTTATCTTGATTAAAGTATGCATGAAAACCTGCGAAAGGTATGCCGTTGGAAGCCCTTTCGCGCTCGGTGCTCAAGAACAGGACGAATTCAGCACATAAAGTCCTCGCGAGCGAGCATAAGACGCCCAATGTATCCAACATATGCAAGAATCGCGATCTTCTATATATGGCTGCCTGGTGGACAGAATCTGTTTAAATATGTCATTCAGTAACCCCTGTCAAAGTTGAAATGGCTACGTGGTGTGCGACACGCTTGGCGCCAACCATCCATCCTTGGCTCCTCCAAAAGCGCGCCAAACGCGAACCGCGCGCAGAGGAAGAATTTGGCCAGTTCCTAACTGACGGAGTCGTGAGGAGGAACAGGGCGAATGCTTCTCTGCGTACTCCAGCAACACCGACCACAATGTAAGTGCATCTAACTTGTTAACTCTCTTCTGATCTTATCCTCCTCCTCGCTTTATCTTTTACGCTTGCGGAATCTTACCTACTTTCGGTTCGGGGCAACACTCTTCCCGTCGCTCCATATTTGGGAACACGTGAGCGTGTTGCGGATCTCGATGCGGCGAACATGGCGACAGAGCGAGACGCGATCGCCGGTAAGCTGTGTGCTGCATCCGGTAGCAAGCATGTTCACGGGCTTCGAGTCCATCCAGCTCATGGATGGTCACGCGCTTGAGCGATGCGGTCGTTCCTCGTGGCATGACTCGGTGCGTTTCTTCTGCGTGAAGTGAATCGGGCACCAGCCAAAGCGATCGATCGGCGTGGTGCCAACGTGGTACAAGTGACACGAGGCGGTTTCGGATTTATCCCGCCGCCCAACAACTGCTCCTCAGGTGTGCGTCACTGAAGGGAATAAGGCCAGTCCGTGGGACAATCAGGCCGTGCAAGCGACGGCCGACTTGGTTGGGACAATTGGAGCCCGCAACTAGCTATGGATCGGGTTGGTCATCCTGGATGTAAGTCATACCAGGCTTCGAAGTCTGAATGGACCCAACGACCGCGAAGACATGTGAAGCTTAAGTAGCGTCAAGTGCACCCAGTACTGCCACTTGTCATGATGGAGTGATCATGTTGCTTAAGTTGCCCAAGTCCTCCAAGTCGGAGTTGCCTGGACCACCCTGGCTGACCACTCTCGATGGAGATGGACCACCACCCTGCTTGATGGGTATATTCCATCCTGAATAGGACGGCACCACATACAAAGTTCAAGTGATTAACGTCTGTCCAAGCCGACCGACCGAAAAATACGTCAACGCAAGACAAATCAGCTGAAACACAAGGTATCCAGTCAGTGTACCGCTGACTTTACCCACCACATGGATTGACGAAGATGATGATGCCCTTCCAACTATAGTGAAACCAAGTCAAACAGATTGCATGTAGACTGCCAGTCGGGATAGCCGCTGGCAGGTAAGATTTCAACACAAGTTAATTTCCCCCGAAGACCGCAAGCAGGCAAGTGCGCTTTACAGACGTGCATACCTGGAGCCCCCATGCGCCCGACGCTCAACAAGGACAAGGAACACCTCGGATCTACGGACGCCCGAGGTGAAGTATCTCTAAAAGATTCAAGTCCAGTTGGGAGCGACGATCGGGCCGTGGAGGTAACCGAAGTGACTCACGAACCCATTTCATATCCTAGTTGTGGCGAGCGTCCGAACCATTGTGCTATCACATCGCTGCATTTCATATTAACCCTTTCGCGGTGCAAGGGCGCATTTCTCGCCCTTTTAGCAGGTTTGCAAAACACGGTACGGAATCGTCTCCTAAAAGGGCAAAAAAATCGCCCTTTTTTACACAAGTTCAGGTAGACACATACCGTATTTTAAAAAAATCATAAAAAGGACAAGCAGTAATCAAGTAAGCATACAAAAAGCAAGCTAGATGATTACAACAGATCCCTCCTACAAATCCTTGAAGATGCTATGTTACACGAGACATGTAAATAGAGTACAGTGATTATCTTAAGGGCGCAAAATTCGCCCTTTGAGATGCTAATAACTTAACTTTGTATACTATAGTTAAGGAGAGATTATAAGTGCTCCTCGCGAAAGGGTTAACGAATACCTTCTTGGTTGTGAGGTAGCTCATCCAGGAAGTTTGATTGAAAGGCTATTTGTGGTAGGATTCTATACCTGCTTGTATTTCCCTCAACGGGAGTGGTGCGCGAGAAAGACATCCAAGATTGACCAGTATCTTGGGTGTGCTTAGTTGACTGGAGTGTAGACCCACCCACCGTCCAAGGGTCTCAAAACATAAGTGACGGCTGTATATCTTTATATCACATCGGGGCTGATTGTATTTTTGTTTGTTTATTGGTTTCCGAGTTGTGTGTGCTTCAACCAAGTGGTATGTACGCACATCGCTCGCAACCTACATTACCAAGTTCCCAGCCAAGCTTCCCCCATTCCGGTGCATCTCCCTGGTTCAAAGGTAAACGACCCAATAGGATTGAACACAAGGGACACACGCCCTCTTCTCGATGGAGTAATCCAGCGAGGAAGTTCCGAGTGGTCTGCATTCCTCAACGGGGAAGTCGACTTTCTGTTTGGAACTCGCACGCTATACATCCTGGCCGATGGATCCGCAGCTGAATCTTTCTCCTCGATGTTCACCACGGTGGCAACAGGAACGCTTGACGTAGTTTGGCTACGGAGGGCAATCCTCTCAGTACGCGAAGGTCCTCGTTAGCAGCCGGGACTGTCGCCAACGAAGACGAGCTGGGTGCTGGATAGGGCGACGAACGGTGGCGTGGTGCCTGATGGCCTGCAGCCGCGTTCGCTGCGTGCATTTCAATCGGCCCCGCGCAGGAATCCACGCGCTGGTTATAATATATATCAACACCGCCGCCATATCACCTTGCTCGACGAAGTCCCCACATCCACCTCGCTGTTCCTGCAGTGCGGCTACCGCAGCAAGGTCTGCACCAATCCTCGAGCCACCAAGCTCGACGGCTCGTTGCACACCCTCTGCGGGTTCCACCGATGCAACGCCAACCTAATCCTGCAGCGACTACACAAGCGCCACCACGACGAATGCGCCGCTCGCAGGCGAGCAAATGCTGCAGACGAGAGCAGGCACAGCAAAAGAGCCCAGTTGACACAGCAAAAGTCCAGAGACGGTGATCCGATCCCCTTTATGAGTGCTCTCTTCGACGTCAGCACCGCTGCCGAAGATTATCAGGACAAGATTTTCTTCGGAAATCTCGCACCAGAAGATATCGAATTACTAGCCTCGTCGCTGCTCGACGAGATCAATACGATGCCGATCTCGCCGAACACTGTGGATGGTATCGACACGTGCAAGTAACCATATATATACGAAGTTGGCCTGGTATTTTTTAAGGAAGCCTTGCAGCATTGTGCATATAAATTGCAATCAAATAATTGAAAATTGTCTGATTCAATGACAATTTGAATTGCCCTCAATGTGATAATTAAATATGACGCAGCCAGAGCTCACGATGTAGGGATGCTTGGAAAAGCCGCAAGCGCACTTCACGAAACACGGCAGTGATGAGCGGGTCGGTTTGGCTGTTGTCATTTTAGAAAATAACTATAATTATAGTTTGGTGGAACGGGCGTGGCTCGACGCGCTTAATCCTGTGAAATATCCTGCAAACAACACTCTTTAGGATTTTATATCCTGCAAACACTCTTTACAAAAAGCTAGATGCGAATTTTTGGGCAGCAGCCAAAAAATTCGCATCTAGCTTTTTGTAAAGCGTATGGATCAGGCAACTTTCCTACCAGATCGGCGATGGGAAGATAGACGGGGATTATTCAGTGAGGATAGAAAGACACATATAAAACACCGATAGGTTGTAAATCGGCATTACAGCCCAAACGGCCACGTGTCACTAGCTCCCCAACTTATTTTCTCAAAATGAACGGCTCAGGAGAGAAGACGCTCAAGCAGCTATGGCGTGAGCTCTGCAAGGTAGGATGAAAGGCTCGTAAGCCATCAGGGATGACCAAATGACCACGGATCATCGCTACGTGAAACGTGGGGTCAAGGGCCGTCTCGACGAGGCCAGACGCGGGTAGATTTCTTTGAAGGTTAGTGGTCACGTTTCAAAGTATCTACTGGTGTTACTCTAACAATGCGCGTGTCCTTAGGAGAGGCAGAGATCATGGCGTTTGCACGTCGTTCCAGTCGGCTCAACATTCCTGCATACAACACGCAGGTCGTAGGGGCAAATCTTCAACTTGACGACGGATCTTAGAAATTTGACTCCGACTTCGACCGTAGTGAACAATGTCGAGCCCCCCTAAGAGAGGAGATTTCCGGGAGACCATCCGTAAAGTGTTGAAGACATTCTTGAACCGCTGACCATTCTTGCGGACAGCGAGGTCACCGACTCCTCGCACAGACGATGTATGTATCCGACGCATGTTGAAGCTACGAGAATCGGAGCGAAGCCTGGAAGGTAGAAATGTGGGGAACGAAGTATATTTTGAAGTGAAGTTCTTTGTGTCCAACTAGCTTTGACCTTGATTCTTGCTTGGTACGTTGCTGTTGTCTCAGCTTGCCCTCGGGGGATGACGGTTGCTGATAGTACGTGTATGTACTGTGCACCTTTCAACTTAAGTTTGCTCTGCTGCTCCAACACGCCTCCCTCAAGTTGTGCATCGTGTAGATGAAGGTGGTTTGCTCGTGGATGTCAAGTTGAGCTGAGAACACAGTTTCTCGAACGCAGGACTAGGAAGGGCTTTGGTCAGAGTGTCTGCAGGCATCTCGATTGCTGTGCAATGCTGGAGCTTGATTTCACCAGCTTTCCACGCATACCGTAGACAGTGATACTTCACATCGATTGTCTTTTGGCACCCAGACGACTTGCCGTTCTTCACCCGTTATATCACTGGCATGTTGTCGATGTGAGCTGTCACTGTAGACGAGCACTCTTCATCGATGATTTCAACAAGCAGTGCTTTTGTCCACAGGGCTTCTTCAACAACGGCGTCTGCGGCAACCAGTTCCGCTGCAGTGCTCGATTTCGTAACGAGAGGCTGATTTTTGCTTCCCCAATGCACTGGTGATCCGAACACTTTGATGAGTGTTCCTGAGATGCTTTTCCGGTCAGCTGGGTCATTTCCCAGCCTGCGTCGGAGTAAGCTTCAATCTAGGTGCTATCGGACTTGAACACAAGGGCCATGTCTATCGTACGTCGGAGGTACTCGAAGATACGAACCACTTTGGTCCAGTGATGTGGGCGGGGGTCAGAGTACATTGGTGCTGCTTGGTTGAGTGCGAACGCAACGTCCAGTCTCGTCATTCCGCTGATGTAAAGCAAAGAGCCCACCGCTTCACGATATGGCACTTGCTTCATTAACCGAAGCTCTTCCACCGTCGCTGGGTTGCTTGGTTTCTCGAAACGCGTTATCGCAGCTATCGGCAAGTGTGAGGGTTTGCAATCATCTAGTTGAAAGCGATGCAGGGCCTCTTGTACCAAGGCACACTGGCCAAGATGGACACTGCCGTTGTTCTGCTAAGTCACTTGCATTCCCAAGAACTTGGTAGGAGGCCCGGGATCCTTATCGTTGTATCTAACCTCGAGGGCCCATGATATGCGTCATCTCGGACTGTTCCTCGTACGCAATGAGGATATCATTAACGTGCAGGAGTAGGACGCACTTAGTGCGCGTGCGAGTACTGGTGTAAACGCATGGATCGGCTCGGGTCGGTGCCAGGCCGATTGATTTCAGGAAGCATCGATTTCGCGATGCCACTCGGCCCAGCTCGACGGAGGCCGTACAGAGCCTTGTTTAGTTTCCAAACCCACTTCTCCTTGCCAGAAAGCTCGAATCCTCTGACTTACTTCAGGTATACCATGTCGTTGAGTTTGGCCTTGACGTAGGCGCTAGGAACGTCGGCTTGCCGCATGTCCAGTCGGAACTTGGCCACCAGTGCGAACACCACACGAATTGACGTAAGTGACGCGACTTGGCATACACTTGACATCATGCAGGACAGACTGACGGTCTCGTCGTGCACAGATCCGAGCCATGTAAATCAGCTCCAAGTCGACGCCTTGCTTCAAGCGCAACTGTACAGTGTTGTGCAGTGCAACAGCTCCACCCGGCAACGGCATCAACGTACTAGTGTCGTTCGCCTCCAACGCCTTCATCTCAGTTTCGATGGCTTCCGCCGGAAGGGTCATTGCTTGCTCCGCTTGGCTTCGACCATGTTTAGCGGTTCACGGACTGCATCGGACACGGCGATTAGGCCTGTATCAGCATGGCGACCTGACAGACGTTCTGAACGCCTCCTCGTCTCGCTAACTCATTGCGTTCCGCCACAGCGACGTCATCAAGATGATCTTGATGTGGTTCGCTGGCTTTTGATGGCTGCGCGGCCCGCACAGACAATGCTGAACGTTCTTTCAACGACGCGGGGGTAACGAACTTGTCGTCACACGTACGCCACAGTCGCGCAGTTGGTTGCCGTGCATAGGCACAAATGCCGTTGCGGTCTGTCTGGTGTCCAACGTATGAAGCCATGACTCCTCGGGGGGGTGAATCACAGCGCTTTCCGACGCTCTCGGGCTGGTACGTGGACAACCACGCTCTCGCCAAATGCATGAACGCTAGTCACTACTGGTTTTTCGCCGAACACTCGCTCGTACGGGGTAGTCGCTGTGTTCCTCGTGCTCGCTACGCGGTTGTGAATGAAGTCAGCGTGCCGGATGGCATACTCTCACAATGTATGAGGGAGACCAGCATCAATCAGCATTGTAGTAGCCATATCACAGATCGTTCTGTTGGCCCTTTCGGCAACACCGTTTTCAAACGGCGTCTCAGCGTTGGTCAGGTCCAGCAGTAGTCCACGCTTCTTGCACATGTTTCGGAACGATTCGTCAATGAATTCTCCTCCTCCGTCGGACCGAACCATCTTGAGTTCCGTGTCACGCACATTGTGCTCCAACAACTCCAAGAACTCAGAGAACTTTGATGCCGCCTCGCTCTTGTGTCGAAGGACGTAGCACCAGTGGTAGGATCTCCAACTCACCAAACATCATGTATCGTTTTTTTCCCGTGAATGGACTTGTTGAATGGCCCACACAGGTCGGTGTGGCATATAGCGTCAGGTGCCAGGTTCGTTGACCGTCGCGGGGCTTCACCACGGCGCGCGTCATCTTACCCTGGAAGCACGACTGACAGGAAGCGGATGTGTCGTCAGTGATGATGAGGCCTCGAGTAGCCCCCGATCGAGCTTTTCTCTTGATTGTACGCTTAGATGCCCAAGCCGTCGATGTCAGTTATCCAGCGTGTCGCCTGCAGCCATTGAGATGTAGGAGGCTGGCGTTGATTGGCTTCGGTTTGCTGCGCCCACCGGAAACGCCCCATTCTCTGCTTTCGCGGTGAGGATGATCCTACCGGTGTTGTGTGCCCGCACGGTGCACACCCGTTGAGATGCTCATGGACATACCTTCGTCGTCAAGCTTGCTTGCCGAAATTAGCGTTACTGGTAGTTGCGGCACGAAATAGACATCGTCCAATACGAGCGCCTCCTTGGTTTTGGTACCGTCGGGATGGATGACATACCTTGGTCGATACTTGCAGCGTTCCAGCAAAGTTCGCGCGAACCATCGGCTATGGTTTCTTCCAATGGCTGGGCCCCGTGCACGTCGGTCAGATCCGCCTTCATAGCCGTCATGTGGTGCGACGCGGCCGAATCAACAAGCGATCGAACGGTGGCTATCCTCGCAATTGCTGCCACGGCAGCTCGGCCATCGGAGTGCTCTGGTGTGCTCGGCGAAGCCTTGGCAGCGGTTCACGCGGAACGCTCGCTGCTTTCAGCGGAGGCTTCCTCGCGTGCTCGCTGCTTTCAGCGGAAACTTCCTCGCGTGCTTCATCCGGCTCATTCTCGAACAGTTCAAGATGGCGGTGATGGTACTTGGCATTGTGGCCGCGTTCGTTGCTCCTTGCAGACGCTGGACTTGAAGTCTGTGAAGCGATCCTCTGAAGTGCGCGCAGGAAGGCTAGTTGCTCGTCGGCCGTTGCGCTACTTGCTTTCAATTACCGGTTGCTTCGGGTTGTTCTTGCCACATGTTCCAGCGGTCAGCCTGGCACTTGCGACTCGGGGGGGGGGGTAGCTTCGATGTCCAGTCCCTGGATTGGAGTGGCGCGCCACTACGCTTTTGCGATATGTCGATATCACCGTCCGAGTCTGAGAGCTTCGTGGGATGTTCGATGGCAAGCTCTAGTTCACGCCTTGGGTCAGCAGCCTCCACGTCGACAGCATGTTCAAGCGACTCTAGCTTCGCAGGATATGCTCTCTCGCAGAACGTCTGCAAGACGATACGGGCGGCGTTGTGCTCAGCGTTAGCTCCTTCTTGTAGGAGACTTGCCATGCGCTTGAGGCGATTGGCAAACTGCTCATAGGTCTCAGTTCCCTTCTGGCTCACGTTGCAAATCTCTGTCATTATCTGCTTGTCGGTGCGCTTGGTGCGGAATCACCTGACCAGTACCTCCCCTGCCTCCTGGAAGGTCATGTCGATAAGACGGGGGAGCATTTCGTCATACCAGTCTTCGGCCATGCCGCCGAGGTAGTTGCCTGGTATGGACACCTTGACTTTGTACGACCACTCGCAGGAACCGATATAAATGTACGCATCGTTGACTTATCGCGCAAACTTCTGCCACCAGCGCCCAGTGCCTGCGTCAACCCCGTCCACCTTGTCTCCAGTGAACGTGCTCATGGCGATGCTCTTGCACGATACACGCAAGTAGCGATGGTGCTTGGACTTCAGGAGATGCATTGGGGCGTCCCCGCTATCGCTACTTGCGCTGTCCGGTGAGCGACCGGGGCCGGAGTCACCCATGTTGCCGGCGTCGCTATCGTCGTCACTGGAACCCTTTCGCTAGACGAGGAGGAGCTCCCTTCACTTCCAGGGTGTTCTTCTCCTTCCTGGGCAGCGGCATGGTTAGTACCGTGATTCGTCCCTGGTAGGTACGACTTGAGCAGCTTCCACACTAAGTTCGTTTCCGACCGTAGGTGCGGTTCGATCATACGCTTGGCCACGGGCCACATTCTCACGTGGTGTGAGCGCAGGGCTTGCCCTCTGCAGCGTCTTCTCCCTTGGGGCAGTGCTTCCCGGTGTCACGAGCGTTGCGCTCTCAGAGCGTTGTCCGGGGGACACGATCAGCTTCAGCTTTCCGGCATTCGCCTTTGGTTTCTCGTGCATTGCCGTGGAACTCTTGGTCATTGTGTTAGCAAGACTCCTCATCTGTTGGAGCTACGAGAATCGGAGCGAAGCCTGGAAGGTAGGAATGTGGGGAACGAAGTATATTTCGAAGTGAAGTTCTTTGTGTCCAACTAGCTTTGACCTTGGTTCTTGCTTGGTACGTTGCTGTTGTCCCAGCTTGCCCTCGGGTGGATGACGGTTGCTGATAGTACGTGCAGGTACTGTGCACCTTGCAACTTGAGTTTGCTCTGCTGCTCCAACAACGCCCATGAAATCGGATCGTGAGGGCATCGAAACCTGACCGATACATGTCCAGAGCGTAACGAATGTGTGCCGAAAGCTGAAGGTGGTTCGCCAATACGCCCTGCTGCCTGTTGAATCGCCGTCGAGACTGACCAAGTCGTGACTGCCTTAAGTGTGCCATTGCGATCTCTGAACATCACAGCTAGAAGCTAGGCCGGCAATGTGTTTCGAGATCTCATGCGTCAAAAACAGGGCACAGTAACCCGTGTCCCGATCACTGCAGAATCGCCAGGGTCGAGGGTCCGTTGTGGTTGGTTTTGAGCCCCGGAGCTTGATGTGGACTGTTATAGCTTGCCTAGATCCAGCGTGGCTGGACCATGTTCATCTGTGACGACCAGGTCGGATGCCCTCAGCGTAAACCAACGAAAATTGCCCCCGCTCACAGCGACGATGTCAGAGAGACGAAGCAGGAAACGTCGGCCAGACACAGTACCCCCCCCACAGCGCTTGGTCCGAGGCGTCGGAAATGATGAGTGAAGAGAAGCACGATTCCAGAAGGCTGATCGATACGGTGATTTTCGCTGGATGGGTGTGTCGAGACGCCATACGCCTTTCAGAAGCTTGCGGGTCTGTGGATGGTCGGCTGGAAACGTTCGACCGGTTGCGATGCAAAAAAATGACGCATCTCCATAAGGGTGTTGAAAGGGTGTTGATATAGTCGATCTTCAAGTTGGGCGACCCAAGACGTAGCCAAAACGAAAGCCGTGGACGATGAAATCCGAAATAAGCTGGAGACGTGTGGGCTCGGGAACTAAATCGCGTCATTGGTTGAAGCCTCGCCGGGTTATCCAGCCACACCAGAACCGGAACGCGCTGGCATATTTCGAGAGGGTAGAGTCGACTACCGAATTTTCTGGCAAATACTGTGCCAAGTCTTCTCCATCGTGTTGCTGCAAATCGGTGATTGAACCTGTGCCCATCCATTAGTGAGGTTAGTGAACTGCTGACGCATCGCGTCACCACTCGAGAGACGGGATATGGCATCCGCGATGATATTGTCAACTCCTGCAACATGCGACGACGAGAAACGTAAGCCGCGGGTAGGCGGATGAGAGTCTGAGCTCGAAGGTTGCGGGACGACATTTTAGACTGACAGGCGACTGCAGACATGTTGTCCATTCGGAAATATACGTGCGTCGTTCTTGGACGAGCCCCACGAACGGACCACAGAAGAATTGAAACGCACAGGCCAACCGTTCCCTGTAATTGATGTCGAATGAATTCTGCTGGCCTTCGTGGAACGCGGCAATGAGGTTCCGCTCGTCCGCGGTGAACTAATAATCATGATTCACCTCCGGGATATATCGACGGCACACAGGCCAGTACCGGAGGCGTGTGTTTCGACGGTAAAATCTGGTGGCGGATGCGCCCGAAAGTATGTCAGCGGGACTCCGATCAAGACCGGGTTTTGAAGTAACAACGACCAATTATCTTTCATATCAGAGTCAACCGTAATCGATTGACATGTCGTTCCTTGAGCCGTAGACGGTGTAAGGACGGTCGAGCGAGGTGGACACAGGTTGCGACGGGTCGGAGAATCCCCATAAGTGATCGATACTGCGACCGCGTCATCGATCCACCTGGAGCGCTGCATCTATGGCAGTGGTTGCGTTCTTTATGTTATCGGCTGGCATTGACAGAGAGCAAGCTCTGGTATCGAATACCATACCGAGAACCTTTTGGTGTGTGTTCCACCAGGTAAACTTGTAATTGTTCACGGCGGCAGGTCCCAAGACAGACATCATAGCCAATCGAAGGGATTATTCGACGTCGTCGCAATTGGTACCTCGATCGGCCACCACGCACACATGGTCATCCACCCAAAATAGTTGTAGAACCCGACTGAGTAAGCGTGATTCCCCGTATTCCAGTGGATGTGTACAATGGCTCCACCGGCCACGTCGTAGTGGCCGGGTGATCCTGTCCAGCCGAATCCGGCGGAAAGGTCAATCACGAGGGCATTCTCGGATGAGGTCGAGCCGGAAACTGATGAGCGGAAGGGCTGTGGAGGCCCAGGTTGCGGAAAGCTGCTGTAACATCGACAAGCATAATTTTGATGTCGTCGTCGGGGAACCGATCTGCTTGTTCAAAACATTTTTGGCGAGGGCATCACAATGGATGCATTCCGCCGCCGGTATGTCGGCCTGGACGGTGAGGTCATTAAAAGAGCTGCCATCACGGTAGGACAGGTCGTGGATATCGCGGCCAGAAGTCTCGGGATCTCTGTCGCCTTTCCAACGGGCTGGGAAAGGTCTCGGGCCAGAACCGGCATATGGCGAGGTCAACTACCACGCACCGCTGCAGGTCTTGCTCTCTACGGATGTTTTTTGCGTAAAAAGTTGATGCGGGCGGTGGCGGACGGGTGGTTGGCGGGGCAGTTTAGATGAGAAGGAAGTAATTGCGACGTAGTCACTCGTATCCTTTCGCGAGATGTGCGTATGAGGTGATCGAGCCGTCGGTATCCAACACAACTGTCGCGCACCACGGCCGGTACGGTGGCCTTATTCGGCCGGTAGTCGGACTCGGACTCCCCGCGCAGAAGCTCAAGAAATTGAGGAAGCAGTATGTGGGAGCGATGCATAATGAATGTACCCCAACAGCACCGTCTGCATCGGTATATTGAGAAATAACCGTGGGCGCTCAGGTGGCCCATGAAGCACTGGAAACAGTGTTGTTTGCAACGTCAATCCGACGCTGGCGAGTGCCGAAGCGAGGGTGCCCCGCCGGATTCCTGTCCAGCGATCTGCGCGGCGCAAGCCTTGCTGGAAACACTGAGCAGATGTGCTCAGAGAGGGGGGGGCTGCGTAGGCGTCGTACTCGCTGGTCTAGGTCAGATGGTAGTGGGATGGCGAACCGTACATGCGAACAACCCTTTGTCTGTGTTGACTGGTGGGGTAGTGTACGCCCTGAATATTGGTTGAGGTAAGCTTGGCGAGGCTGTCGGGGTGGAGGCGTTGGTGATAGCATCGCATACCAGGTGCGCCGGGACAGTCGCACCAAGCCCACACAATGTCGGAGGCGCGCCAGCAGTTGATTAATGTGGTCATACCACAACTTGGCTGCGGCTGAGCCGAGTCCAGTCCCCAGCGCTACTAAAATGGCGTCGTACAACTGGAATGCCGATGGCGTTTGTGGCAGGGCTGCCGTCACGCCGAAGTCAGCTGAACCGTTGACGTTCCTCGACCCCCAGTTTAGTCGCTCGACCACCGAGAGGGGCCTAAAGTGGAGGTCCGACAGTCTGCGGGAGCCCACACGGCCACTGTAGAACGCCATCAGCACGGCCGGTGTCGTATCAAACTGGACACAGTCCATCTCTCGGAGCGTTAGCACGAAAGACATTGGAGAAACGAACGTATCATTGGGTTAGAGCAGCCTGAGGAACATCCTGTGGGCCGGCAGGATATGCGATAAATGAGCAGCGTAATCACCTTTCACGCCGTTTCACGCGCGTCGTCGCCGAAGGAAAGCTCGATGATCGCAGTTCGTTTGGCTGCGCTAAAGGAAGTTCGTCTTTTTTTCCGCGACGGGGAGCGTCCAGAAATCCTGTTGTGCGGCAAAGAGGAGCGCTGGCCCAGGGGTAGAGGGCCGAGCCGCCGCGTATTGTTGTTGCTGCTGTTGCTGCAGGGATGATGCGTTGGTGGGATTGAGGCACCAGGAAATACCACCCACAAGGTATTGGATCGCGAGCACCTGCGCCGATAAGGCTGCGACCGTGGCGGAGGAAGCTGGCACAGCACCGGTACCACCGCTGCACGGTGGGATAGTGAGCCTGGGTGGGACGTGGCTAATTCAGGCTCGGTCTCATCCGCAAGAAATGCAGCCAAGCTAATCTTGGCGCCGCCAGTCGCAGGCGGCATGTCATCGGGTTGTGGCTGATTGGCAGCAGGGCGTGTAGTTGCGCCGGGGTTCGATAACCTCGTTGGAGAAGCGGACGGGGTCGACTCACAAATCGGAGCGGGGTTGATGAACCGTTGGGCTGGGTCGTCTGTCAAGTCGACATGCAGTGACGCAGGCGAGTCACGTGGCACCAGTTCCGGTGGTGCAACCGCTGCCGGTGTCGGCGTGTCGGCCGGTAAAATGTCGGCCTGCGGGCTTGGAGCGGACCCAGCACGTTGCTTCCCAGTGCCGTCCGACTGGGTGGTAGCGACAGGGGGGGCGTCGCTACCACCCAGTCGGACGTTAGCCGCAGTAGTCTTGGCGCGCCCGTGCCTCTTCTTGTGCTCAGCCGAGCAGACAGCAGAGTCAGCCTTCCGCTGGCACCGGGAACCTCGATGGCCGCCGAAGGGCCACGGATAATGGTGTTGGTGATGGTCGCTTGGACGGGGCTCTTGGCTTGGGGCTGTCCTGCGTCAGCAACGATACACGGGTTGGTGAGGTCTTGGACGAAGTTCGCGCTGGGGCGTGGGCGAATTCATTGTGGTCGACATTGCGAGAGATGGTCGCCAGAGATGGCCGACAGGAGAAGTTTGAACTTGGACGCTTGGTAGCTTTAGTGAAAACTGGAACTGAGTGCTCGCCTACCACTGCCTTCAGCGCGCACACTGTCTTCTCCACCTTGCCAGGGTTCAGTTTGTTCTCTGTCACGTCAGAAAAACCAAATCTTGGACAACCCAGAATATACGTATTTTTTGCCGCTCAGGTGACGGGTCTTGGATCGACCTGGAAGTTTCTGCACTGATTATGGCTTGCCGGGACAAAGCTGGGCGGACGCACGCGATCACTAGCGTAGATTGGTCGAATGGTTAGTTTGTGTTGCGGCAGCAGCAGCACATGAAAGATAATTCAAGCTTCGCCCCAGTTTATATGTCCTGCGCTGCAGACCATCTCGGTCACCGACTTGGTGACTAAAGCATGTCGCTACTGTATAAATACACACCACTTGTGCAACACGGTTTGCAACCGCACAGTGATTGGGTAATAATGCACAAGTTGAAGTGCCTGCGTTGTACGGACATTGCGCCCACCGGGTGTCGCCGGGGTCAGCTCTGAAGCTCTCAAGCGGAGTTTGGATCTCTACTTCCATGAAAAATTTTGTGGTGGAGCGCTGAGGATGAAAGTACCCCGAACAAGAAACGGTGGGCCCTGATCGAAAGTGACCAGGGGCAGATCGGTGCGATACCGGTGGTCGGGTAGATATGAGACTGGGGTCGACCGAAGGTTGACCGAATGTCGATCAAAGAAGGGTACAATCATTTCGATGACCCCGGCTCGAGATCGGCATGGCACCTTATAAAGGGTACATAGGCTGAAGTTCGAGGTAGCCGGCCAGCTGCGAGAGGCCCGAGACGCGTGGCGTGGAGAACAAGGGTGGGGAGGATTTGAGATGGTTAACTGAGAGACATATTCCTGTAGCACGCAAGTGGTTCGCATTCCGAGACAGGGAAGTATAGTAGCCCCTCACGACGAAGGACCACCAAGTTGATCAAGGAAGACGCGCAAGACCGCCCGGAAAGCCTGGCCGGGTGGCCACAACTGCTCCCTCAAACCCTCAACATCACCACTAACAGTAGGCGGCTCAAGCAACATATTGGGCAAGGACAAGGACGCCCACGCGGACAAGGACAACCCCGCACGCCGTAGATCGATTGGACTGTATCTCGATCTACAGGCGCCCCCAACTCAACAACTGAGTGTGGAAGTATCCACTCAGGCGTCAGCCATCCCAAATGCCGTCCACACGGCTCCGAGCATTAAAAGAGCGTAACCGCCCATGCCGACGGGCACACAAGGTGACAAGATCAGCGACGCCACGGACGACCAGAGTACCCCCCCCCGTCTGTCGGTAGTCTGGGCAACCGCGGAGACCTGTCCGTGAAGCTCAATCTCCTATTGCTTGAGTTTCGCTTAGCCAAGTCTGCAACATGCAGGGATGCAATGATAAAGTTTTGCAGAAGCTACAGACTCTTTCAATTTTTGAAGCCTCCGAAAATGGCGGTCATCATGATCAGGAAGGTGCCATCCCGTGAAATCACTGCGCTGGACAAACGGACGCGAATACTACCCAAGGGAGTGATCAGTCGCCGTGCCAGCGGTGGAACGTTAGCGATGGCTCTGATGACGTGTCGGAGATCGTGGAGTCAAAAATCCCCCAGAGGACGGCTATGGGACAAAGTCGCGTGTGTCCTTGTTGTTGCTTGGAATATCATCGGCGAGCAGGATGCTTCCCAAGTCGTGCAGGATACCCAAAATGAGCAGGATCGTGCCCAAGGCATGTTGGATACCCAAAATGAGCAGGATGTTGTTGAGGTTGTGCTGGAGACATTGTGCGAGCAGGATGTTACCCCCGTTTCTCAGCATGGGCAAAACGAGCTGGGCAAGCAAGTGACCCCATACCTGAGCACACTAGAGTTAGTGGAGAACTGATCGTGAAGCCCAATCTCCGCTTGAGTGAGTTTCGCTTAGCCAAGTCTGCACCATGCAATGATGCAATGTTTATGGTTTGCAGAAGGGTCAGCCAGTACCGTAAACAATTGTCTTGGTCCCGACAGTTCTCAATTGTAGGAATGCAGTACATGTATGGCGTATAAAAGAAACACGATATCGGATTAGAGGGGGATGAATGCAAAAAAAAATGGAAATAAATTCCAAGTAAGGGCGTGTTATATGCTTGTTTAGTACAGTATTGCTTCTCTGGTAGCGATGATACAATTTTCATCACCGTTAAGAGGATAAGTTTGATGATCTATGTATTGCCAACCTGTTAGTTCAACCTGGGGTTCAAAAGCCCGATAAACAAATCGATCGTTGATGACCAACGCAGATGAAAAGCATTTTGAGAGTTGAAAGGTTCCAAGCGAGCACGAAACAGAAAGTTTTCTAAACCATTATCGATGCAGGGTCGTTGCAAAACTATGGTAAGTACCCTATTGCAGATAATAGAAGGCCGTCTATGTTTTTGTATGCTTATGTAAACGAGGCTTAAAAAGCATCCAAAGACGTTTTATCATGTTTATTGCCAATTTTTGGGCAATTTTATATTTTATTTGAGTCTGGCACTACCAATATTAAATAATTTTAGTGAAAATAGTATATTTTATTCCGACCTCTGATGCTGTCAATTTGTTGCTGTGCTTGGTTTTTATTCTTGTGGCATTTGTCGGTCTGCTGGGACTGTCAATCTCATAACTCGTTGGAGGACAGAAGACATGCAGAACAAGGAAACCCGACTGTGCTAGAAGAAAATGAGTCGTCGGAAGCTTAAATGGTGAGGCATTGGCCGCCTCGAGCTTCTTGCGTGGCTCAACGAGGATCTCGAGACCGACTACACCGAGGTAAGCTAATAGTTGGAACACCAACGTATGCAGCGAGCATTAACCCTTTCGCGGTAGAAGGGCGCAACATTTGCCCTTTTACAGGTTTTATAAAACACGTTGCGAAAGCACCCCCCTCAAATGGCGCATTTTGTGCCCTTTTGCACAAGTTCAACCGGAAATGCACCGCCTTTTAGAACAACTCATAAACAGTACAATGCGTAATCATGAAGCCATACCAAAATCAAGTTGCTTGCAGTCAACAGGATACTCCAGCAAATCGCTGAAGGTACTATGTTGCAAGAGATATGCAAAACGAGTACCGTGATTTTCTTAAAGGGATTTTGTGCCCTTTTAGGGCCAAATTACTTAGACTTGTATGGTATAGTTTAGTCAAGGGACTCGCGAAAGGGTTAAAAGATCGCACGAGGTGCACAAACTTGTTGCTGTTAATCTAGATCGAGCATCTTGCTGATGGCATTGCGTACTGCCAGATTTTGACGCCCTGTATCCGGGTAAAGTTAATCTACAGCAGCGTACTCTTGTCTGCTAGGTCTGGCCTACTTGCTATGGGGCAGAAATGGCTTGAATTGGTTGTTGGTTGAAACGCCACAACAGTGATGGCGAGGCTATTGAACTGGGACTGGAGAAGTGGTGTCGATCTGTGGAGGACTGGTGTGATGGCGGTTTTGCTGTCAGATGGCCTTGCGCTGTGGGCATGCTGGAGCGGTCTACCTCTTAGCCTTGCCTGCTAAAAGAAGCGTGAACAGACGCCGGGCAACCTGCACTGCGTCCTTGTAGTGGTTTAGCTGGCTGATGTGCGCTTGAGTCCACGTAATTGTGTTCGTCGCCGGTAAAGCAGCCACTTCTCGTAGGTGGATGCGATGCCCCAGATAGCTTCAATGAAATTGCCTCCTTCGATGCTGACAGCGTTGGCAGCGTCCACATCATCAGTACTTGTGTTTGGCCCTGCAGGATGTCTACCCTCTTAACCTCGACCACGATCACGGCGCGGTTGTGATGCTGAATCACGTAGTCGGCTTTCGAGGTGACGTGCAGCTTGGCCGGCTTTGATTTCTGTCTCTTGGGTGAAGTCGAACCCCGCTCCAAACATCTTGGTGACGCTGTCGAGCACAGCGTGGACAGCCAAGCTTTTCGATAACTCCAACTGGCCCGGGTCGAATATGGAGCCTTTGGAATTGGTGATCTTGTCGATGTCAGCAAGCATCTTGCCGAAGGGGTCTGCGTCCATGCTAAACGGTGGCAGGAGGTTGATGTCGTCGACAGTGATGGGCTTGTAGAACGGTTGGGCCATACTCCAACTGAGTGGACTGCAGTGAATATGGGCATCATTCCGTGTTACAGTCAGTAACTCGCCGAGTCTCCGTGGACGCTCCAATGACAGGTCCGATGAGCTTTGCTTTGCACTCAAGGTAAAACTCGTGCGGAATGGCCCGAGAGATTCCCCGGCGAGCGGCTTTCGCTTGAGAGCAGCACCGAGCGCTTTGAACATCGGAGTCCAAGACCAGGCAAGTGCTGCGACTGTCGGAGCGAGATGAGATGTGAGGAAGGGATTGAAGTGGTCATGTTTTTTTTTCAAAGCCTCGTTGATTGCTGAAGTGAAGAGACTAACAGACCACAGAAAACATGACTTCTCGTTTTGCTCGTCTATGCCCTCAGATTACTTGTGAGTCTCATGGTCGGACTCCTTTGAGCTAGATAGATGTATGACATCAACGGACGTCGTGACGAGCTTGGTACAAATCACCAGGGGTTCAGAAAGTAATATTTTTCAGAAGGGCTTGCCAGACAGCAGAATAAATTGGTGAGCGCGGTGCAGCACCAGCAGCCAGAAATAAATTTTAGGGAAATGATGTTGCAATAATTGATTGCGCTAAAAATGCATGTGAGTGCTCTGCGTGTTCGGCACACCATGATTAGAGCTTCGGCGCTGAAGATGGGCTAAGAGCATCATATTGCCTGTTTGGTACTAAATGAACCAAGAGCGCCCCGTAAGACGCTAAAAGAGCGCCTGTTCCTCAGACATTTCTGAAAAAGATACGGAGGGATTTTAGTCAGTCCATAAATAATTGAAGGCTTTTTGAAAGTGTGCGCAATAAAACAATTACGGCTAGCGCCCTATAATATATAATATGTTGTGCATTGGAATGCGTTTGTCGTTTTCACTTAGCGTTTTGATCGATTTTTTTTTAAGATTTTAAAAAATCTGGACCTCGATATACGTATCTGCAGTGAAAAGACAGGTCATTTCGACCATCACAATCTTTGATTTAGATCCCGGTTTATTATATCTGCCCTCGAATTACGGGTTTGAAAACGCAATTCTGGCTTACTTCTATTTTAATATTAAAATTGGACAGTGATACAGTCCAGTTATCAAATTCAGTTGTTGTCCAGTGATCAGTCCGTGTGATGTCCATGCACTGAATCTTTCCGAAATATTCGCTGCAATATAACCTGGAGTGAAAGGTAAGTGTAATTTACGAAGCATACAGCATCCAAGACGTTTGAACTTGAAGTGATTGACATGGAAATGTGGTGAAGCAGGGTCCCAGTTTTCTCGCGATGGAAGGTGACCAGACTGATCACCAGATCATATCCACGATCGGATTGGCGAGGTCCAGATGGGTGGAGGGTTAGGGTCCGAAGAATGATTGCGATCGGGCATCATCATCAGACTTCCCCCAACCCTGATTACGACCTGATCCGACCCGGTCCGGATCCGATCATGATCCAACTCAGATGTCGTACCAACTGTTTGGTACATTTGAAGTTCGGCGAGAGCAAGTCGTGAAGGGAAAGGATTTACAGAAATAATCCAGTAGAAGGCAGAGGTAGAAAGCTAACATACATGACAGAGTCAGATTTGCCTTGCAAAAGACAAGCAGCGTCCGCACATTTCCGGGGAAGGAAGTATATTGGCCCAACCCGATGAAGGATCTGCTAAGTCTACGGAAGCGCGCGATCGTCACCTGGATAGCTTGGCCAGGGACGTCCGCTACTGTCCTCTCGACCCCCAAAGATCCCGCCACAGGAGGCGGCAAGCAAGTAAAAGGGCTTTAACCAGCACACCCAAGGACCCCCCCCCGCCGATCAAGCCGCGCAAGGCCCACATCGGCAGTACTCGACGCTCGCGTGAAGAATATCCGCGCGACCGTCACCCCTGAACCCAGGAAGGAGCAGTCCAGCTCCCACCTCTACCCAGATCACCACTGGCGCCTTCTCGAGTCCAACAGAAGAGCGTAACCCGCTTAGCCGTCGGGTACACAAGGTGAGCAAGGAAGAAGGAGATCACACCCGATCAACGGAGTACCCCCTCCGACAGTCGGCAGTTCGGGCACCCAGTCGGCAGGCCTGGATCGCATCATCAATTTTTGCGATCCCGCTTCGCCACAGAAACGAATGACATGGGGACGAGTGCAACGCACTGGAAAGCCAAAGCAAACGTGTATTCGTGCTTAGAGATAGCTACCCGTGAGGATGAAGTGTAGCCGACCGTGTTCAGCACGCGGATGAGCTGCCGCGTCTGCGTCGAGTAGATGTCATATCCTGCAGGTTTTACGGCACTAGCTTACGCGCACAAGCCGTGCCTGACCTTGAAGCAGCCCAACTGAAACCTCAAGATAGTTTACTCAACAAGAATCGCTGTCTTCCCAGTGCGCTCTGATGGCGCACGGCTAGCTAACAACCTCAATCGACCTTTCAGTTTCCAATCTGCTTTGGCCTACTCAAGTGCCTCATCGCCTCGCGAGAGGTACGGCATTCTAGTCCGCCAGGTAGCTTGCCCAGTCCGCCCAGCTTGAGTGGCGCTTGGCTTTGTCAGGTCCCTGAACGAAGACCGGAGCGTCGAGATCCTGGACACTACACGGAAGCATCGCCTCGTCCGTGTCTTGTCCATTGCTCGTGTCTCCTTCGCCGCCGTCGTCTTCCTCGGCGCTTGAACTGGCTTGCCCGCAGGACACACTGCTCACCTTGTCTTCACTGGCCGCCACCCGAGACACGTGGGAGCCACACGACCCACCAGAGCCGACAGAGCTGTACTCAGCACCCGGTGTCTGCGCGCTCGGCTGCGTGCTTGGCGTGCTCGGCTGGGCGCCCACCAGCTGCGCGCCCACAGACCTCGTGTCAGTCACCATCTGCGCGGCCGTCTGCTGCGTGGTTGCCGGCTGCGTTGGCGGTTGCCCTAGCGTCTGCACAGGCACCAAGCCTTCTATCTCGGCCGGGGCGTCGGCGTGCTGCTGTTGGCTGTCCGGAACGGAGCGAGGAGGGGATTGGCGACGGAACGAGGCGAGGGGGATGGGAATTGGCGATTTTACCGGTATTTCAGTTACATGCCGGTATCAATGTGGCTGAGAAAGGGGCAATACACGTCTCCACAGTATGGACAATACACAGAGCAAGATATGCGGAAATATTATTCGCGAATATTCGGCACTGGACGATAACGGGAGTTTTATTTGGACAATAATTGCACTCGAGAATTGGACCGTAGTGCTTCCGATTAAAATTCCACCTTTCGACATGTTTATTTTGTTTGCTGGTCAAAACGCCTTAAACGGAGCGACAAATAGTCGCGACAAATAATCTGCAAGGCACAATAGCGTAGCAAACATAGTTTTATACTGGGAACACCTCGTTAGAGGCTGTAGACAGCCCACCCAAGATTAATTCCACGGTACTGCGTAGGATCGTGCTAGAGCAACAAAACTTAAAGGACATTATTTGACATTCCACGGTACGATGAGGATGGATGGCACGGCGCTCAAATCCTGAAAGTCGGGCGTGCTTGGAGCTCTTCAAAACCTCTTCGTCAAAACAAGTCCAATTGAGGCGTGAAGGACATCGGCAGAAAGCTCAATGAACTACGAACCACCTGAGGGCGCTGAAAGAATGGGGAAGTGGCGTGGTCTGGAATCGAAAACATTATTTGGTCCACATCACCCCCTTCTCATTTTTATACACCCTGTTTAGTCACCGAATATTAACCGAATGAAGCAATCGAAACCGAAAATATCGTTTTTGTGCTGTGTGAGTTCTGTTGCTCTAGACTACTCCGTACTGCGTAAGCGTAACCTGGGTCAACATTCGCGTAACATGTCGGCATTGATTCGGCAGACCGCAATTGTAACAGCAAAAAAACCTGCGTGTTCCCAGGCCAAGTCGCAGACGATCTAGTGTTTATTGCGCCACCCTTTTCGGACTAAAAAGTATATTTCTATCGAAAAGGTCGTAGTACGAGGCCGACAGACACCGTAAGAAATGCTTTACATAACTTGTAGATGCATGGATATGCGTCGGCCTAAGTATCAGCAACAAGGCGACGAGGTGTTAGTCAAGATTTCACACCAGCCAGCAATGAGCTCTCGCTTACCTGGAGGCATAGCGATAACATTACCGCACTGAAAGCTATTCACTCGAGGACCAGCCGAGGACCAGCAAAGCGACTGCTTTCAAGAATTGCAGTTTGGATCTTCATCAGCTGGTAGTCCTTGGTTGTGGCACGTCGTTTTCTTGATACGTTCTTCGTTGGTGTCGCTGAGAACGATGAACGTGGCCCCTGAATAATCTTAATGGCTTGTGTTCACTGATGAGTAAGTCATTATGCCCAACATGACGTCATTGTCGCAACCAGGTCGCAGGTGCGTCCAACCAGCACTTGTTTTAGCGCTTGGTGCAGTGAAGCTTGGTCGATGCATATACGAAATGGCGGAACGTCGTCTTAAACAGACAGCAAGCAACACAGGAGCTCATTCAACTCATACAGCAATTACTCGACTCCATCGACAGCGTTCGTTGAGTCTGGCATCTCCTTCGTCCATTTTGACTAGGCGTCAAGCAGCAGCAAGTTCAGCAGTGCCATATCGTTCGGAGGAAGCTCAATCACATGGCAGTCATCAGTAGCCGTTCCGGTATCGAGGAGAGGGTCGGGGCTGCTGTAGGGGGTTGAATCGACAGCGAGCGACTCAACGGGGAGCTAGATGGCTCTCTGGGCTCTGGGTCTGGTGGTCCCCCGCTGCGGCCTTGGCGCGACGCCGCGTCGGCTCCCCATAGTAGAGGTTTTGCCTTACGTCGGTGAGTATCGCACGACCTATGCATTGTGCCGTCGAGCTGGAAGACGCGAGGGTTTGTGCAGGTCCCTCTGCGGTAGCAGCATTGGAGTGACGTCGAAGTCGGCGCTTCGTTTAGCGTGGCGGAGTTGGCCGGATTCTCATTCGGCAAAGTCCTGATATCCAAGCGATGGATCGCCTAGAAGCCTGTCGACAGGAGCGAGTCATGCGCGGCTGAGCGCTCTGTCCTGCTCATACAGTACGACAGTAACAACAAGCCGAAGCATTTAGACTCAAAGTATCGGCTGCAGGCTCGGGCCATGCCAGCGACGAGCAGAGTGTATGTGATACCATCAGGTAACGACGTCATTAGATTGTCGCCGACGCCGATCCAGTCAACGAAACAGCGAGCACTGATCTCAGCACACGCCAAGTTGCTCCCCCTGCGTGATGCGCCTCAACGTGCTGACGTCTCGCTAAAACATCATTCGTACGTAGCGACACACCACCATATTCAGTGCCATCGGAGTTGGTAGGTGACGCTCTGAACGCTCCGGCCGTGGTGGTTCGCTTTGCTGCGCTGCTCCACTATTGCCAACATTATAAGGTCCGACTCGGTAACCTTTGATCGATGATCTTTTTGCCAATGGTCTTCGCCCTGAGGTGGTGCTGCTGCGCACAAGATAATAGCGCGATCCTCTCTCTTGTGTGCTCGTGTGGGACGCAAGATGAGCTTGTCAATGCTGAGTCAGCCTCTGTCTGTACGTTGCTGTTGGAGGTCTCTAAACCAACAAAAAATATCCACTTCCTCCCGCTGGTCGTGGCGAGTCATTATCCCTTTTGCGGCCTACCACCACTCCAACTCCCAGACGCCTAGCATGTTCGCTATCTACGACCAAATTCCGTCGTCCATGTCGCTACTCCTGCAGTGCGGCTACCGTAGCAAGGTCTGCACCAATCCGCGCGCTACCAAAATCGACGGCTCGCTGCACAGATTGTGCGAGTTCCACCGACGCAAGGCCAACCTGAGTCAGCAGCGGCTACACAAGCGTCATCGAGAAGAACGCGCTGCTCGTCGGGCCGAGGCGGCTATTGTGGACCGCCCGACCAAGAGAGTCTGCCCAGCCGCTCACTTTCCTCTGGGCCCGGTCACTATTGACCCGATCCCTTACGTCGCTACTGCGGCTCACATTGCCGCCACGGATGCCTACAGTGTTGTCGCTGTCCGGCACTTCCAGCACGGGCTTTTCACCGACGAGCTCGCGTCCCCAAGCTTAGTGGACGTGACCAAGCTGGAAATGTCAATGCAACCGCTGCCAATGCTGTCGTCGGGTTCACGCCTGGCGGGCTCAGCGGCATCCGTGGACGACACGAGGTTTATGATCGTTTGAGGCGATCAGCCCACGAGGAGCTATTGCTGAGCTTCTCCACTGGACGTCAATCAATTGCAGCACCAAGCTCTCGAGGAGAGTCAGCAGTCGTGCACTTCTACCGATAATCGACACACGTAGAAGAAGTCGATTAACTCGAGAATATATTGCCTTCGATATCTGCCTCCGCGTAATGTTATCGAGTTAGATTGAATGCTGTGGGAATCAAATCCCAGTCTCGCGCGATGCTGTACACAAGACGCACCAAACTTCGTGGCGGAGACGCTCTCGTAGACAACTAGCACTTGTGAGTGAGAATGCTGTAAGCGAAGCAAAGTTCACTGCAACTTCGCTGGGTGCTTTAGATGAACGACGTCTTCGAAAGTCAAGTGGAAAAAAACTAGAGAATCAAAACACGGTGTACCTCTCACTCTCTTTATGACCACCACCACATTCGCTTTCCCGACGTCCTGATGGTCATACATTCTCCCAGTGAAAAAAGTCAAGTCGCGATAGGTGTTCAGCCGCTTCAGTCCTCGACTTCTTGGTGGAAAGGGAACGGTGCGTTACCTGAGGACTCACTCTTTCGCGCGATGGAGAACTACCAGAAGGTGGAGAAGGTGGGTGAGGGCACGTACGGCATCGTGTACAAGGCGCGCGACCTAAAGACCGGCCGCATCGTGGCGCTCAAGAAGATCCGCCTGGAGCCCGACGAGGAGGGCATCCCGTCCACGGCCATGCGCGAGATTTCGCTGCTCAAGGAGCTGTCGTCGCACCCGAACGTCGTGTACCTGTACGACGCCGTGTACCAGAAAAACAAGCTCTATCTGGTCTTCGAGTTCGTGGAGCAGGACCTCAAGCGCTGTTTGGAGAAGCTGCCGGCAAGGATGGAGGTTTTCCAGGTCAAGAGCTACCTGTACCAACTGCTGGCAGGCATCGCCTTCTGCCACGCCAACCGCGTGCTGCACCGCGACCTCAAGCCTCAGAACTTGCTCATTGACCAGTACGGGAACCTCAAATTGGGTGACTTTGGCCTGGCCAGGGAGTACGGCGTGCCGCTGAGACGCTACACGCACGAGGTGGTCACACTCTGGTACCGCGCACCCGAGGTGCTATTGGGAGCTAAGCACTACTCCACACCCGTGGACTCATGGTCCATCGGCTGCATCTTCGCGGAGATGGTCAACAAGCAGCCTCTGTTTCCAGGAGACTCGGAGATCGACGAGTTGTTCCGCATCTTCCGTGTCATGGGGACGCCCAATGAGACGCTCTGGCCGGGAGTGTCCACGCTGCCAGACTACAAGTCGTCGTTCCCGCAGTGGCGCCCGCAGCCGCTGTCCAAGGTCGTGCCGCAACTCGACCGCGTGGGACTCGACCTGCTTGCGGTGAGTCGAAGGGTGAAAATTGAGGTGGTTTTGGGATGAGATTGCTAATGGTGTGATGTTGTTTTGTTCAGCGTCTGCTTGTGTACGACCCGAGCAGCCGTATCTCGGCCCGTGCGGCGATGGCGCACCCGTGGTTCGCCGACCTGCACCCGCAGTACGCGTCCTTCCGCAACAACGCCAACGGCAATGGCACCCAGACGTTCTTTTAAGTCGGAGTGCGTTGCAGGAGCGATGGAAGCACGAAAAACCAGAAAAATATGGTCGAGATGGCGCAGTATCGACCAGTCACACAACACAGTCAGCTTTTGCTTCGAGCGGCAAAATTCAAGGAGCACCAAGAGATAAAAGCGCAAAAAGCGAAGCCAAGAGCAATTCCACCGCCGGGATGTCGGTTCCGCCCCCCACGGACAACGACATCGGCGGTGGATTCACAAACACCAACCAGCGGCAAGCAGCTGACTTCGCCGCTGGGATTTATCAGGCCACACGGGCCATTTTTCCACGTATGAGGGGCATAGATTTTCGACGGCCTTGCAGAAGACGTCGGCCAACATTGGCATGAAGCCTAAAACCAGAAAGACAACAACAATTTTGTTTTTACGGCAATATTGCAACTATCCAATCACATCCGTTCGCGCCATTTCCATGAACCAATCAAAAAGCATCATCTTCTGCAAATCGCTCGTGTCAATTTTGACAAGGTCGCCGATGAACGGAGCTCCTCGCAAGCGCCACCACGCCGGACGCGATGTCGTCGTCGCGGGGGCGAACTTCTCCTCATCCCACAAGAAATCCCGCACGCTTGTGACCCCGCAGACGGCGCCGCGGGTCTCGAGCCACCGAAGCGACGTGTTCCGGCGCCATGAGGTGGCTAACCCCGAGTCGGAGGAGGTGGAGGAGGAGGAAGAGCTGCTAGAGGAGCAGCCGATGGAGATGCAGAGCCAAGAGACCGAGGAAGAGGAGGAAGGAGCTTTGCCACTCGTGGTCTTCCAGTGCAGCACGTGCCGCTCCATCTTCGGGGACTCGTACGCCTTCGTGTGCTCCACCGAGGAGCTGTGGCTCGTGACGCTGAGCCACGTGACCAACGTGGCGCTGGCCCCAGAGGTGCAGACGGCCAACACGGGGCCAGACGCTGGCAGTTCGTACTATGAGCTACTGTGTCACAACTGCCAGGCCGTGCTCGGCCGCAAGTATTTAACGACGCCAGTGGCGCTGGACGGGATCCGAGACCTCTTCAGCTTCTCCACGGAGGCCATCACCTCGTACACGCTGGGGGACCCCATGCAACAAGCGGAGAATGCTGCTGAACAGAACATGCAACAAGCTGCAGCAGCGTGTCTTTCGGCCGTGCAGAAGTTGGCCGCGGATCGGAATGAGGTGGCCAGGTTACGTGACGAGATGGAAAAGGTCAAGGGCCTCATGGTCGCGGTGGACGACCGGCTTGCACAGCTGGAAGGAGCAGAGCCTGCAACGGAAGACGAAGCCGAGCAGGAGCAGCGCCATCAACTCACACGGCAAGCTAAGAAAGCCGAAGCGTAGGGCAGACTCGTTAACTAGGATGAAAGGCGGCGTTAGATATCTTTTTTTCTGTGTTCGTCGTCTTGGTCTAACTGAGAAATCACAAGACACAAAGCAGTGCGGCGCACCTCCTCGCCAAAGCTACTTCATCCACTGCCCTTATCGGCTTGACGGCCCTCGCACATCGACGCCTTACTGCGTCGCCTTGGCCTGGGCCTCAAAGGCGGCACGCGCAGCCTCGATGCCCGAGGGCGGCTTCGCCTTGCGCATCTCACCGGGTCTGCACACCAAACGCCATCAGTCAACAGTTCCAGCATCTCCGATAGCCACGCAACGTCCGTACCGGTCCACGTATTCAATGACGGCCATCTCGGCGCCGTCGCCCTTGCGGAAGTCGGCCTTGAGGATCCGCGTGTAGCCGCCCTCACGCACCCTAAACCAGTAAACACCATGTCGATTAGCTCTTCTCCTTCTGCATAATGGAATAATAACTGCAGCGACGCACGCGTAGCGGGGGCCCATGACGTCGAAGAGCTTGGTCACGGCCTCAGGAGTGCGCAGCACCGACTGCGCACGCTTGCGGGCGGGCTCGTCGGCCTGCTTGGCCATGGTGACCACCTGCTCGGCCACGCGACGCAGTTCCTTGGCCTTGGGCAGCGTCGTGCGGATGCGCTCGTGCTCGATGAGCTGCGTGACCATGGTACTGTTGTGACACAAACAGTTAGAGAGCTGGTTCTTCTGGCTCAGAGCGAGTTGGAGGGCCAAACAAGCATGGCCATGAGCACAGAAGACGCGGGAACACGTACCGCAGCATGGCCTGGCGATGGGCCGACGTGCGGTTGAGCTTGCGGAAGGACACGCGGTGCTTCATCGTCCCTCCAAAGTGTCCAAAGCTTCCTGTGGTCACGAGCGCCCGACGTTGGCAGAATGTCGCTCGAAGCAAATAGTGTGCACCACATATTTACATTTCCTTCGTGCGACATTCCAAGTTGAAGTGCGTCCGTTATAGCTTCCGAAGCGACGTCTCAATCCTCAGTGCTATATCCGCACAACTTCCGAGAAGGTCGAGTCTGGGCAGGTAGTTAAGGCTAAGAACCAAGAAAGTCTCTCTTCACCAGCATGGGCAACGTGCAGCAACAAGTGGGCAAGCGCATGGTCGTTGGCCGCCACGAGGTGGAGGCCGTCCAGTACCTGGGCGAGGGCGGCTCGTCCTTCATCTTCCTGGTCAAGGACGTGCGTGCGCCGCCTACAGCCGCGCCGCTCGTGCTCAAGCGCCTCGTGGCGCACAACGAGCAGACGACAGACTGGATCGCTAGCGAGATTCGACTGCACCAGCGGCTGAGTCACCCGCAGGTGGTGCAGTTCGTGTCCTCGCAGACCAGCAAGGCGCGCGGCGACAAGAGCGAAGTCTTCATCCTCATGGAGTACTGCCCCGGCGGCCACCTGCAGGAGAACATGCTCAAGATGGGCGTCAAGCGCTTTGCGCAGCACGAGCTGCTGCGGACGTTCCGGAGCCTCTGCGAGTACGTATCGTATTTGCGTGTATCACTCACCGATGACGTGTTATCCACTGACACATGGTACCTTTTCACAGACCTGTTTCCATGCTGCACGCGCAGAATCCGCCCATTGCGCACCGCGATCTCAAGTTGGAGAACTTCTTGCTTGGAAAAGAGGGGGTTTACAAGCTCTGCGACTTCGGGTCGTGTGTGGAAGGCCCCCAGTCGCTGGCCACCAAGGCGGACCGCATGCGCGAATCCGACAATGTATCCAAGCGGACGACGGCCATGTACCGCTCGCCAGAGCTGGCGGATGTGGAAGGCACGGCCATGTTTGGCTCGGGCGAGCTCACGGAGGCCGTGGACATCTGGGCCATGGGCTGCGTCCTCTACAGCATGGCGTTCTTCAAGTCGCCTTTCCCGCTCGAAGGACTGCGCACCGACCGCTACACGATCCCATCGAACTCCTCGTACTCGCCGGACGTGCATGCCATCATCGCTCGCATGCTCACGGCCGACGTCGAGAAGCGTGCAACCATCGAGCACGTTATGGAGTGCATTGACGAGATCATTTGCGGTCATCCATTGCCACCGCTGCCTGGTGCGCCGACGAAGAAGAAAGAAAAGGCAAAGGACGCAACAGAGAAGACGTCCGGCACTTCGACAAAGAAGACCGAGGCGAGGAAGGAAGCGGTGGCAAGCAAGACACCCGACGCTGCGGATCTCTTGAACATGGACTTCAACCCCACCATCTCGGACAGCAAACCTCCGGCCGAAAAGGCACCAGCACCTGCTGCTTTCGATACGACGTGGACGGCGCAAACCGATGGTTTTGCCAACTTTGCGAGCTTTCCGTCGCCTACATCGTTCGGTCAGAGCAGCGGTAATAGTGGCTTTGGGCCAGCGAAGGTGGACCCGTTCGACCTCCCTCCCAATCCTGTCAAGCAGCAAGCACCCGCTGCAGCTCCTAGTGTATTTGACTTCGATGCACCACCCGTTGCACCGGCGGCTCCGACGCCAGCTCCTGCCATGGTATCTCACGCAGCTGAAGTCGACCCGTTCGCAGAGATTGACGCTCCACCTCCAGCTCTTCTCTACGGTGGAATGCCAGGACAGCAAATGGGCCAGCAACGCATGGGCCAACCTCACATGGGGCAACCGCACATGGTGCACCCGAACATGGGCTTCCAGCAGCCTCAACAAGGATTCCCGGGAGGATTCCCGAATCCGATGCAGCAACAGCAAATGCCGCAGCAAATGTGGGGCGGCGGCGCTCCCGCAAACCCAGGCTATCACTCGTCGAACCCTTTCTAAGGTCTGCTTAGAAAGACCTGCAGTATGTGAACACACAATTCCAGGTTGCATTTCTCGAAACAACAGCCATAACTTCCACCATTAATTATCCATTAATCTAAGTGATTCACGGATCTCTCCCGATGTCTGCATCCATTTTTTACTTTTGCATTTCGTGCACAAGTATACGTATACTTGGCACCAGTTCAGCCTCTACAACGTGGGCAGGACCTCAATTTCGATGTGGTGAGGTGCAACGCGCGCCGATCCATCGTCCAGCGTCATGATCCGCTCCCGGTGGTGCTCGTTGCAGACAGCAGGTGTGCGCAGCTTGGCCGAGTACACGCAGGTACTCGGCTCTTCGATGTCCGAGAGCTCCATCGGCTCCGGGCCGCACTCCAGCTTCACAGCAAGTGAGCGGTTCGGGCCGTTCCAGCACTTTTGGCCCTTGGAAAACTTGATCTCCTTCACAACCGTCTCGGCGGCAGCGACATCTTCAGGCGCCGTATCTTCACTGGATTCCTCGCCGCTAGCCGACTCGGGGCCCTTGATGTCCTCCATGTCGCCCAGCTTGGTGTGGTCCTGCGTGGCCTTGCCGAAGAAACACATCTTGTACTTGTACTTCCCGGCCTCCGTCTCCACGCACTTGTCCCGCAGTGCGAAGAACAGGTGATCCACGCCGTAGTCCTTTTCCAGCAGCTTTTGCGCCTCAGTCACCTTCTTCTCTTCCTCAGCGAGCTCTTTCTTCGTGTCCTCGTGCTGCTTCCTAGTAACTACAGCTTGACTGCGCTCGTAACGCTCGCTAGTAACCAGCTCTTCATACAGCAGATCGATGGGGCGAGCCTCCACTTCCGGCAGCGTCAGATCCTCTTCCTCCTCCTTCAGAGTTTCCTCCTCGATAGCAACCGGCGCCTCAGTCACCAGCTCCGCCACAGCGTCAATAGCCTCCGCATTGTCGCCACCCCCTGCAGCCGCGGCGGCTGCAGCTTCATCTGCTGCCTTTTCCAGAGCCTCCTTGGCTTCCTGGGCCTTCTTCTCCTGTTCTTCATGACGCTCCTCAATCAACTTCTCAATGCGGTTTGTCTCCTTCTGGCGAGCGTCGTCGCGCTCACGGAAAGCTTCGTCCAGCTCGTCCATGGGCGTCTTGGGCAGCTCGCCGTCCCCTTCATGGGCCGCCTCCCGCTCTTTCCGAATGATCGGCAGCAGCTCGTGCTTTGCAGACACCCCCTGACGTCCGATTTCCAGGATAATATCCTGCAATTGCTCCTTGGTCATGTCCGCCAGCCCTAGTTGGGCCAGCATCTCCTGCTTTGTGGCCGCGATGCGGCTCTCCTTCTCCTCTTTCTCCAGCCTCTCCTCCTCTATCTTCCTGGCTTCGAGCTGCTCGGCCATCACGCGCAGCGAAGCGGCCGAGGCCTCCAATAGCTGCTTTTTCTGCTGCTCCTCGTCCCAGAGCTTCTGGGCCTCGGCGGCCAGCGCCACGCGGTCCTTGAGCCCGGCCTCTACCTGCTCGATCAGGTCCTTCCTGTCCACGCGGAGGCTCTGCATCTCCTCATCACAGCGAGAGGCACACGACGCACCTCTCGCGTACTCGTCCGAGCCGTCACAGCAGTCGCACACGCCGTCGTTCACGCGGGACGTGGGCAGATTCGACGGGAAGAAGCCGGCGTTGACACAGTGGAACACTGCGGCCGTGTGAGAACAGGCCGACGTCCCAGGCTCATCGCTGCCGTCCACGCAGTCGCAGTAGTTGTCGTTGAGGCGCGAGAGCTCCAGGCGCTGCTGGCCGCCGTCGCAGGTGAACTAAAACACATGTGCGCAACGTACTGGTTAGATAAAATGCTTTAACGGGGGTTGGGGGGGCTGCTACGCACGCTGGAGACGCCGTTGAGCTGTTGCTGCAGCTCTGGCGAGATGCCGCGCCAGTCGGAGGCGCGTACGCCCAGCGAAAGCAGCGCCAGCGACGTCGCGAGCCGCTGCAGAGCCATCGCGACTGACCGTGACGTGTCAGATATTGTATAAACAAAGTGAGCAACTTTAAATGGTTTTAACGCAACGTGTGGCAACTTCATGAAAATTGAAGCAACGTAAGACGCTGCTACGACGCTCTGTCGAGCATGTCCGTCTCCAGGTCCTCGACTTCGACGAACTTGACCTCCTCCAGCTCCTCCAGCTGAGGCACTTCATCATCTTCGCCTTCTTCTTGAGGAACTTCCTCGCCGTTCTCGTCAAGCTCGATGAATCGAGGCGCCGCTTCTTCTTCTTCCTCCCTCTTCATCTCGTCAATCATATTGGCTTCCTTGGGCTCCTTGGGCTTATAGCGACGAGTACGTGACGGGTGCGGCGGCGATCTGCGACGTCCAGCCACGAATATAGCGCCCTTTTGCGGCGGAGGCGGCAGCACCACCGACGACAACTCGAAAGACGAGGACTCCGGCGCCTCAAGCAGCAGCGGATAGTGCCTGCGAGCGAGCGAGGAAGCCATCGCGATGGGACGGGGCGATGTTGCCCCGAAGAAGTCAAAGACGTTGTTGAGCTCGCCAGCCCCAAAGCGCACGATTGCATAACTGCAGTGTCATGCTGTGATGCCCCCAGATTCTGGGGCACTTCAACTTCGGTCCGCCTCTTTGCCAATCATGGCTACATTATTGTAGACGAATAAAGCGTTTGTTCTCGATGAGCAGCAGAATATTTATATGTTATTTGTATCTGTTCCATGCGGTGCTGTGCGGCTGGTTTCCTGCGACCAGCCTTACTATCTACGACTAAATATTTAAGATTTTGTGCTATCCACTTCTGCGCATGCGGCTGCTGCACTTGGCAGGCATGCGCTCTCTGCTAGAAGTCTGCGTCCGACACGTTCGGGTACTCGAAATTCGCGCCGCCCGGATCCGGATCTGCGTCTGGAGAAGCCGCAGCGGCGCCGCGCCTTCACACGTTGACGAACGACGGCGAGCGGAAGATCTGCGGCGCACTGCAGTGCACGATCGGGGTGGCGTCCGCTTGCTCCTCATCGCTACTGAAGAGCAGCGCCTCGAGAATCTCCAGGTCGCACTGGTCGAAGAGCGGGAGGTTCGGCTGTCGCTGCTCTTGCTGCTGGGGCATCTGCGGCGCCTGCATCCCCACGGCCTGGTACGACGAGTGCATGGGCATGCTCATCGAGATGGTCATGTTGGGCGGCGACGCGGGTTCGTATCCGACCGGGCTGCGCTGCATTCTCCTGCTGTAGTGGAAGTTCTGTCCTGCGGCCATGGCTGCGGCCGAGAGGCTGTGTGCGTGTGGCCGCTGCATCTGCTGGTGCTGGTTCTGCTGCTGCTGTGCTTGGATCTGCTGCATCTGTTGAGCCTGTTGCTGTCGCTGCAGCTCCTTCTGCTGCTGCTTCATGACCCGCCGGCGGTGGTCCAGGCGCATCTGGTTGCGGTTAGCCTTCTCGCGGTGCATGGCGCAGAACTTGTGCAGCCCGCCGCTCTTCTTGTGCGTGCGCTGGTTCTCGCAGCGCTTGCTCGAGTACTGGCAGCGCAGCTCCTCAGGAATGGGGCTAAGCGGCTCCGTTGCGGCCGCAGTCGTGAGGTCCACCACGGGGAACTTGCCCGTCATGACGTCTAGAATGGCGTTCGTGGCTTGCTATTGTTTCTTCTCAGTGCGAGCTGTCGCTGGCACAGAGCAAATTGGGGTGTGAGCTGCAGGTGAGCTCGTGTGCCTCCTCAAGCGCAGCGTAGGACAAGCGCGGAACCGTAAACACCGAGTTGTCATGGCGCCTTGCGCTCTCGAAGGAAGACGCGTAACAGCCCAGTAGAGCATAACATCACGGGAAATCCAGCGGAAAAATGTCTGAACGATAAACTTTAGCGCGACGCGACTGGCCAAAATCAAGCGCAGATATTTCGAGAATCCGCGAGTGATGGTCTTGAGTGATGGTTCATGACTTTCAGCCAATAGAACCCTGCGAAAAGTTCGCTAAATACCGGAAATTCCGTGATGTACGGAACACCATTTTCGCAGTGAGAAATTTCGCCAGTCCCATCTTCCGCCCCCTTGTCTCACTTGCTTGTTGTGCGCGGGGCACTCAACGCAAGCTGTCCGGCTTACGAGTGCTTTGCGAACAGCTAGCCGCTCGTATGGGGCGCGGCGGTATCCGCATAGAAGGCGCAGAATGTTTGTCGGCCCATGGGCTGAATTCCTCGGAGAGTGGCATGTTCCAGAAGCTCTGACTGGAATTGTTACAAAGTCTAACGTGGTGTGCCGATACAAATGAAGAAATTCAGTGCCAAAATGTTCATTGATGCTGCTGCTGCTGCCGCAGCGAAGCAAGCAAGCAAGTATTTGCTCTAAAGTATCGCCATGGCGGCGATACCCTTGGCGGCGCGTACTGCACGAGCATGCAGCCTTGCTGGCTGCCTCCAGGTTCACCTATCAAAAACAGTCGACGTCGACCGCCGGGGAACCATTTGCCCTTCGGGCTCTTCGAAGTTCTCGTCATTATTTAGTATAGGAGGTGACCAAGCTTGGTGTTTGTAAGTCAATGACTTCTACATGTCTCAGGGTGGGTGAACAATGCGTTCGTAGAGGGTCCGGTTGTGGATTTTTCAATACGGAGACGTAAAATTTCCGACGTTGCACCTCTCGCTGCGGTGCCCGCCCAACATCGGATGGCCAAGATGTGCCAAGACAGACGGTTCAAGCCCGAGTACTGCTGCAGCAGTAAGCATCCTTGCTTGCACAAGTGAAGCCATGTCCTTGGGTCGCTTCAACTTCAGATCGCATGGTGTTTACATGGTGAACCGAGGCAGTTGGGCGCCATCCGCTGCTTAGCCGCTGCCATCCGGCTATTAGCCGGATGGCAGCCAAGATCATGTTGCTAAATACTGGTAGCTCAGGGACAGCCCAACCGAGTGGGCTTTCATCACGCGCCAGCGCTGCCTGCATCGAAGCTTCTGAGTATGCATGACCAAGCAAAACCGACTTATTTGCGAGTGCCACTATTCACCGAATCGAGTCGGATCACCTGAAGAGTATCCGATTGCGAGCAGATCGTACGAGTCAACGAAAGCAACGCAGTGGACGCCCAGCAGCCAATCCTTGACGGGTGCCGGTCAGCACAGTGTAGGAGTATCCAGCCTCGACGACAAAAACTCAACCAACATTTTTTCTCTCCACTGCTGGTCAAGCTTGGCGGTACTTGCCGGAGCGCTGGCCAGTTCTCCTCTGGCCGCAGGCTCCGCATGTAAGTAGCGAGAGGTGCAATGCGACGATGGTGCGCAAAGGAACCGCCTGGATATGCTGTGGTCAGAGCCCGTAGTGAAAGGCAGCGTGTGTGCGCGCCCGTCCATTAACAGAAGTCGGTTTGCTTCTCCAGTGAAGGGCTGGGAACTCGGCGAGTTCAACTCGCATACGCGAGACTGCACCCTCGATGCGCAAAAGGGCGTATGTGAAAACGGGTTGGTATGAGAAAACGGGCGGAGGTTGCGTTGTTTGGATAGAAAAGTGCACGATGCCAGCCTTCGCTTCGGCTCGAGCCGCGGACTTCCTCTGTATTATCACTGTTAAGGTAGAACATGCAGGCAAAATCTTTATGCAGTCCCGGGAGCGCTGCCTCGGGTGTGTTTCTGTTTGTCGCGGTACTAATTTACAAACTCGCCGCGTTCGAGGGCGCCCTACAGCGTCAAGTCACCGGACGGCATCGTCGGTATCGGGTATGCGCCCATCGGGTAGTCTGGGTACACCATGCCTTCGCCGCCGGGGCTCACGTAGCCCTCGCCGTCCTCGTTGTCGAACAGCATGACCTCAAGCATCATGACCTCCTCGTGCGAGAGGTTGCAGATGGGCTCCTTGGGCTCCATCATGTTGGTGGCGGAGTTGTACTCCATGGGGGCCTGCGTCGCGTCCAGGAAGCGCTTCTTTCGCTCCACCATTTGTTGGCGGATGAGCCGGCGCTTCTGCTGCATGCGCTGCTGGTTCACGTTGGCCTTCTTGCGGTGGAAGTCGCAGAGCTTGTGCAGATCGCCGTTGTCCTTGACGGCACGGTGGTTGTTGCAGAGTTTGCTCGGATAAGAACAGCGCACCTCCGTGGGCAGCAGTGCGACGACCTGCTTGCTGTCGGCAGCGTTGGCGTTGGCGTTGGTGGTCGACATGGGTTGCGTAGTTGGGCTGATGGTGCTGTGATAACCAATGCTAGACTGGTTGGTTGCGTCTTTCGAGTTGCGCGGCTGGAGGCAAATTGAATAGTGAGTGAGACGCTTGCTTCAGTCGACAACAGCGGGCTATTGTTCTGGAGCGCAACGCCGGCCGAGGCGAAGGCGCAACTCGTTGCCACACACCGACCGCCGCTACTGCACCAACAGTAACGACGACACCTCGACCGCTGCGGTGGGCTGCCTCAAGCCCAAACGTACTCTACTGAACCGGATGAAGGTGAAGTCCGCGATTTTTGCGCAGTCAAGTTGCCGTCCAGAGCGCTTCTTGCTCGCTTTGGGCCTCGCCGACGTTAGTCACCGTCCGGCCTGCGCCCGCGTTGGTGCAAGCTGCCCCAACCTGGTAGACGATTGCCATCGCTGTAAAGTAGCCAGCTTCTAAAAAGAAGGCGCCGCTGGTAACGGAGACTGTCTCCGTCCGGGTCGCTGGCTGGCCAGTGCTCAGCGCGCTGGCAGGCACGCGTATGCGCAGAATGGCAGCGTCGCCCAGGAAAGCGACGACGAATATGGGCTGCACTTGCCTGGCGCGAGCTCCTTATCGCATGACGCTGAAAACTTCATCCCCCACGACGAAAATTGCATCGAGGATTGGCATTCGGTTGAGCCACAGCGGATCACGGCAAAGTACTCTGGCCACTCTGCTAAGAAGCACCCTGAGAGGTACAGGAAGTGACAGTTCGATTGAGATCGCTCTGTGCCACGAGTGACTCGCCCATGTGGAGTCGAGGCAATTGCAATCATTGTAGTTTGTGAGGGCTGCTTGGAGCCGCAGAGTCAACTGATGCAACAGTTTGCCGCTACGTCGAGACTAAGCTCGTGGAAAACATTGCAATATGTCCATGGTACCACCGCCGCGAGAGCACTGCGGGCCACGGGATGGCTACCAACCAAGCCTCCTGCCATTTCCTCACTCCCATATCCCGACTCAAATCAGCCTGGGGCAAACTGAGCCACGCGCCGCAACAACGAGTTGGCAACGCTGCGGCGCCTTCAGCAAGCAACCGGTGAACACCGCGGGGCCAAACGTGCGGCAGAACGGATGCTGCAACCAGGAGAAGCCCCATCTCGCCTCACACTTTCGTGGCAGCGTTTCCCGGTTCATTACTGCTTCTAGCGGAGCCCAAGGAGTTCGGATGCCGTGGAGTGCGTGCGTGCCTTGAAGCGACAGAGACTCCTTGAGACGTTCTGTCACCCCAATGGAGAAACGCACAGACCTCTCTCTAACTTGCATCTTCTTCTCGATTGAGCGCGTGTTTCCTCGACACGACTAACGTTATCGCATTCTCCGATGTCCGTATCAGCGCTTACTTGACATTCGCAATGGCGTCGAAGCAGACGACCCTCGCTGTTGTTGCAGCGCGCGTCGTCAGCTCCGCGTGCGCTGCATGCATGCACACCATAGCAAGACGCCGCATGAACCCAGTGCGAGAAGGTCAGCAGCGGCAGCTCGCATTGTGCATACCTCGTCGTCGCATTGAGCTCGATGAAACGCCGTTTTGCATGGTTCGCCGCTGATCCGACTTCCAGATCATCTCAGGTCGCTTCCGGCTTGCAGACAGGAATGTGCGGCTTCATCGAGCTGATGTAGCTTAACACAGCTTGGTGCGTCTTCAACTGGACGCTTGCTCCTCTCTGTCGCTTATCTGAGACTCTTCTGCGCTGGAAAGCACCTTCAACCGGACACCACGAACACAATGCCAGGTGGTCTGGACCCTAAGCGGAGTGGCAGTGCCGACGTGCTGGATAGTCTGCTTGGGAGCAGCAGCACCCCACCCTGCAACTCTCCATCCGGACGGATCGCTCTTATTGGCTATCCACTTCAACTTGCCGTCGTCCAGTTGTCGCACAACTGAACAGCGACGCTAACGACGTCGCTATAATAGCTGTCAGCATTGTCCCTGGCATACGGGTCTTGCACGCTGCACGTGGATCGTTTCAGATCCAGAGAGTGGATCAGTCTGCGCGTGAACGCTTTTCGAATTGCCGCGTGCTTGGGCACGTCTGGGGGAACGGCGCGGCTCGAATGTGCTCGGAGAAGATGGCCCATGCCGATGTTCGGTCTCTTTCTACATATCAGACATATATACGCCGCGAGCCAAGTGATCGCATTGTCCTGCTGAAACGCCTCGAGAAGAGAGAAGGATGCGCGCCACGTTAACAGCTACCGTCAAGTTCACGACTTGCAAGAGCACGCGACTTTGATTCGTGCGCTTTGCCGACAAGTCAGGCGCATGCAAGAACGTGAGGAGGCGCACCCCTAGCGCTACCATTGACCGTTACCTCGTCAAGTAGCATACTAACGCACGGGTCCCAGTGCAATCCAACGAGCTTCACCATTGTGCCAGTCTAGCGCTCTATGCTGCAGCTCATCTGCTTAGTCAAGTTGTGTATCCTACCTGAGTCAAGTTGTGTATCCTACCGTTGTGAGTCAGCGTCGCTCAGTTGAAAGCACTTACATTGATCCCGATCATTCAGCGATAGTGCATTGACCTGCTTGAACAACAACAACAACGAGTGCTGAATCAATGAGATACATTTCCTATTCATGATTGACTTTCTACTGCATGGCAGCATCGGCTACCTGACCTGGCCACGTGGTGACGTACACAGTCTCCCGCCAACCCATGGTGCGCTTGGGCTTGGCCCCACTCAGTGAGTTTCCAGCCGTGTTCATGAGTGTGCTCATCAAGGAACGAGGCTGCGGAGACGTATGCTTGAGGCAGAAGGCCTGTCGCCGCGCTTTCGGTTGCTCGATTTCCTCCTCCTCACTCTTTCGTTTGATGCCCTCTTCATCACTGTCTTCCGCTTCCAACTCGCTGTCGTCCTGTTCGTCGTTCACAGAACGGAGAAGAGTGGAAACGCTGCAGCGCATGGCCCCACGTCGCACTGTAGGCCGCAAGCGCTCGTAGAATTCAATAGCTTGCTGGATGGAGCGTGGACGCCACGAGTTCCCGCAGTTCGCCGTCCGATTGCAGAGCGTCTGGGCTGCGCGGAAGTGGTCTTGAGCGGACTCGAGCTCTTCAGTCTGGACAAAATGCTCGCCCATCTCGTACTCCGCCATTGCCTCCATGTGCACGTCGTTCAGAGCACGATTGCGTGCTAGAAGCTGTACAAGCTCAGCGTGCGCGATGTCGGGCTCTTCCATTAGCCGCAGCGTCTTGGCGACATGCAGACGCGCTCTCAGCTCGTACTCTTGATCTCCGACGTGAAGAGCAGCCCGCAGACTCTCGCGCAGCGTCTTCAATGCCTCGTTGTGACCCGAAAGTCGCTGCAGTAGTGCCGTGGCGTAAGCTTCAGCGCATTGCATCTCCAAACGCGACCAGGCTGCAGGATCCGAGTCGCTTGAACGAAAATGCTTTGCCAGGTCATACCCCATTTCAGCGTACGCCAAACTGTGGGCCATCGCAGTGCAGCGCCTCCAACTTCCTGACGCTTGAAGCAGACGAGAAAGCATCAGCAACACATCGTTGGACAGGTCGACAAGCGGCGAGTGGGAAGTAGCTCGTCGCGCTGCGGGGGCCCAGGTCTGCACGATCCACTTCCTCGCCGTGCGGTTCTGCACCAGCATCTGTGGAGACGAAGACGCAGCTTGAGTGAGCTTCTCTAGGGTTCGATCGGCTGCGTCGTCCGCCATGTCAAGACCGAGGATTGAGCACGAAGCACTGCTCTGGAGAAGCAGAGCCAGCGTTGCAAGAGCAGCCTGGAGTGCTGCATCCAGTTGACGCACCTCCGCAGGTTGCGCGCAGCGGTGGTGGACACTTTGGTGCATGAGCCGCTCCAGCTTTTCCAGCCAAGAGGAGTTGGCTGCTGCTTCGAGTATCATGAAGTGTGGCGCCGCTAGACTCCAAAACGTGCTCTGCTCCGCTGGCATCGGCGCGGGGACCACCGCAGACTGCTTCGCTGATCTTTGCTCGGGTTGGTCGTTGTTGTCGCCGTCGTCTTCTTGCTGTTGCACAACGGTTTGGACGATGCTGGTGGTCGCTATGCTGGACACCATAGCAGAAGTCATTCGCAACTTGGGCAACAGGTCGGCGTTGTCAGCGCGAGCTTCTACGTCGAGTTGCTCAGCCAAGCTGGTGATCGCAGTGCTGCCTGGTAACGCCGCAGCAGCCAGTGCTGTGAATGCACGTGCATGCGCCAGCTCTCCCAAGCTTCGCGAACAATACGCGGCGAGTAAATGGGCCTCGGCTATGGTTGCGTTGTTCGAGGTAAGTGCTGCAGCAGCCTGGGCGTCTTGAAGCGCCTGCCGAACAGCCTCCAGCATTAGCGCTGGTTGATTTGCTTCATCCTGGACAGAAGGACCGGAGGCGAGGACGTCGAGGGGGACCACTGTGGTGGCGTCGTAGTCGACAAAGGCCAAAAGCGCGGCTGCTCGACGGCAGTACAGGGTGGAGAGGTTCTCCGTCTCGGCGTTCATCGCTGGCGATCGGGTTGCACGATCGTCGTCCTCGTCGTGGTTGTTGCTGGCTGTGCTCAGAGTTGCTGCTTGAAGCTGCTGTGTGAGCTGCTGGAGCAAGTGGAGATCGGCGAGGAGAGTCGGCTGCTTCACAGGCAGCAGCGGTCGCTGCTCACTCTCTTTATCGTTCACCGAGTCGGAGGCGTCGTCTTCCTGCGGGTTATCGTGGGTTTCTTTCTGCTTGAAGAGCATCTCGAAGATGGAAGGCGTCGCTGCCGTATCCGCGGGAAGTGCTGTCGATGTCATTTGTCGTGGCTCTTGGAGCTGGAGCTGGCTGTGTAGTAGGCTGTGCTAATTGCAATGTGGTGATCCAGGACCTGACAAGCGATACGCAAATGGATGCATCGCAAAGAACGCGATTGTGCTGGAAAAACCTCTACAACTGGAAATAGCGGAGCTGCAACTTCAGAATGTCTCTTTATTTCCGTCGCATTGCCGAGATATCCCACGCGATGAAGCTAATCAACAACGCTGGAGTTCGTCTAAAGAAAGGTGCAACCATGTTGGCAAGAGTGCATGTCGCGTTGAAGTTGTCTTTGATGTAGTCCACATATATATGTGTTTTGACCAATCGTTGCTTAGGTCCTTCGTCCGCCGTTTCTAGTGGCTAAAATCCAGTGCCCCACGAGCCACTCGGATCATCGGAAACGCTGCTAGCACCACAATTCTATCCCAGCCAGCAGCTCCTTATTGGTCAAATCCACCTACATATCATACATTTGGCGTCCCGATCCCTCTCGAAAAGGGGGACCCCAAACGAGCGGCCTGGAGACACCCAGATTCGCCGCCCCAAAGGAGCAAGCAACGACATGGTCATGATGATTCTCGTCAAGAACTCGGCCCCCGTGCTCAAGTGCGTACCTCACCATACAGCCTACCGTCTTCTATAGACGCAGGGCTATCCGTACATGTCGGTTGCACGCCCCGCTTCGCTCTTTATCGGCCATTAGAGCACCATACACGATGCTGTTGAAAGCCGCCAATATCGAGCCGACGCGGGGCTGCCAGGCAGTGCAAAAGGTCCATGACTATCAGTCTGACAATGCGAACGTTGCTATACCAAACAGGACCGTCGGCCAGCAGGCCCGCGGCATGGCCACGGAGAAGCAGATTCTGCAGCGTATCACGGCCACGTCCAACATCGCCAAGATCACCAAGTCGATGAAGATGGTGTCGGCCGCCAAGATGCGCGGCGCTGAGAACCGCATGAACGCTGGTCGCCCCTTCACCGCGTGGCTGGACAACGTCAAGGGCGCCAAGAACCGCACCGTGGAGACGGACGGCGTGGCCCCCGTGGAGGAGCTCGAGGGCGACAACCTCTTCGTCGTTGTCTCGTCGGACCGCGGCCTCTGCGGCGGCATCAACTCCGGTATCGCCAAGACCGCGCGCAAGCAGATCGAGGGCGTGCAGGACCACTCGCAGATCTTCGTGATCGGCGACAAGGCCCGCGCCCAGCTGCGTCGCGACCTGAGTGACAACATCCGCGGCAACGTGACGGAGACGTTCCAGACGCCGCCCAACTTCACGGTGGCCTGCGCCATCGCGGAGGCCGTGGTGACCTCGGCCCCCTCCGACTCGGAGAAGGTGCACGTGCTGTACAACAAGTTCAAGTCGGCCATCTCGTACCTGCCGTCCGTGCGCTCGCTCGCCGTGCAGCCCGACTCGGACGCCTTCGACCTGTACGAGATGGAGCCTGACAACAAGGACGAGCTGCTCGCCGACCTCAAGGAGTACGAGATCGCCACGGCCATCTTCCAGGGCATGATTGAGAACTCGACCAGCGAGGAGTCGTCGCGTATGGCGGCCATGGAGAACGCCACCACCAACGCCGAGGACCTCATCAACAAGCTCACGCTCGTGTACAACAAGGCCCGCCAGGCCCGTATTACCACGGAGCTGATTGAAATTATCTCGGGTGCCGCCTCTCTGGACGGTTAAGTTGCGTTCATGACCGCGCCGCCGCCAGTGCTGAATCAGGGGCTGACAGCGGGGCCGAACGGACGGAAGGAAGCCTCGCGCGAGAGATGAACTTGCCCAGCCGCCAGTGTAGCTAGGAGTGAGGGACGCCGAGCGCGAGCTTGAAATCGAGGAAGTACAAGCAACAACAAGCGTGGTGTCGACGGAAATAAACAGCAAAACCATCTCCTCGACCGCTGCATGTACAGTAGTGTCTATCGGTCTGTCGGTGTAGTGTGCGCGTTGCAACGCTGCGCTGGCGAAATCGGCCACTGCAAATTTTGCCAACTGCAATTTTTGCCAGAAGTTTGGTGAAGTGTGGTCGTTTTGCATTGTTTTGCCATTTTTGTTTAACAAAATCCGTGTCAGGCATTTCTGATAATCGAATCGCGTGTATTTAGCTGCAAGGAGCTAAGTAGAATAGTGTTTGTAGGGTATCGAATAGGGATGCTGACTGCCTGACGACGCAATAAGCATCTATCGCTGCTGTCTCGAATGGCCCACTCGAAGCAACGTGGGCGTCGGCCTCGGCCTGGCTGGCCAGCAGCAGCACTTGCTGAGCAAGCTTAGTTTTTGGAAAAATGCTCGGTGACCTTGTCCATGACGAGCCACTGGATACCGTACGACGGGCAGAGACGAGTAAGACGCGGCACAAGACCCTTGTACAGTGCGCCGACGCCCTCCTCCTTGGCGATCACCACCATGGCGTCCACCATGCCCTTGTACTTGCCTACAGCACCGACCGCAGTCTCCTGCGCCATCAGACGCGTCTTGACCACGTCCATGGGGCAGTTGATGCACGGGCCGGGGATGGCACCGATCATACCGGTCAGCCCGCTCTTCCACGCCGGCAGCGTGTCGCCATCCTGGAGCTTCCACACGTGCTTCTTGATGAAGTTGTTGGACCAGAAGCTGCAGGCCTGGTTGAGACCCTGGCGGCCGATCGTGGGCGCCAGCCCCTTCCAGAGCGCCAGCGGCCCCTCGTGCTTGACAACCTTGAGCGCTGTGTGCACGGGGCCACGGTACTTGGGAATCTGGCCCTTGATGATGTCCTGGCCCTGAAGACGAGTCTTGATGACCTCGAAGGGTGTGACAATGAGCACGGCCTCCGTGGCACCGGCAAGCGCACCGGCGATGAACTCGTTGGCCCCGCTCACCTGGCCGTTCTTGTCGGCCAGCATGCGGCGGAAGACGGCGTTGAAGTAGAACCTCGTGCCGTTCTTGAGCACGACGTGCACAGTCCAAGGCGTGAAGCCCTTGAACAGACCCTTGGGGCCTTCCGCAGCCACGAGCTTCTTGCCGCAGTCGATCATTCCCCGGTACTGGCCAATCTTGTCCAGCTGCATGCGGGTCTTGGCCACGTCCAGCGGCGTGAGGATCACGGCCTCGATGACGCCGGAAAGCGCACCGCCGAAAAACTTGACGATAGGCGACACCTTCTTGACCTTGCCGTCCTTGTCCGTCGGCAGCGGCGCGCGCAGGCCGCCCTCGCCCACTTCGACGCTGGCCTTCCACCAGTTCTTGGAGAGCTGGCGGACATCCGGGTCCCACAGGAAGTGCTCGAGCGCCGTGGGGGACGCCATCTTGGAGCGCAGCAGCAGGTACAGGTACTTGAAGTCGGCCTCGTGCACGCAGTGCGCGTCACGCGGGTGCAGCTGCTGGATCATGCCGGTGGCCTCCTGCAGCGTGACGGTCACGCCCAGCGCGTGCAGACCGTTCTGCAGGTCCTCGTCCACGAGGTAGCCCTTGTTCTCCTTGTCGAACGAGCGGAAGGTCTGGCCGATGAAGGCCTCGTGCACTGCGTGGAAGTCCTCGTACGTGAGCGCGCCCTGATTCTTGGGATCCAGGCGCGTCATGAGCTCGCCCACGTCTTCAGCGGACAGCTTGACGCCGGCCACGCGCAGACCGCGCTGGATGTCCAGAGCGTCCACCTTGCCGTCCATGTCGATGTCAATGCGGGCGAAGGCCTCGCGCAGGAGCTGGTCCACCGTCACGCGCGAGTTGCGGCGCACGAGTTTGGCGCGCTGCTCGGCCTTGGTGGGCTGCACCTCATTGGGGACGCTAGCGTCGGCCATTTGGTCTACTGATCGGTGGGGTGTGGTGAGGCGAGGGAGAGATCGGAAGTGGGGCTGGAACGCGTGCGGTTTGGTGGTTCGCTGGTGCTGCTTGGGCTCGAACCGACCGAAACGGCCCGAATGAATCGACGCGCCCCCATCGCGTCGCCTGTGCTTGAATACTAAGGCGAAGACTGGTACATGTGTACCAGTATCCGATTTGAAGATCGTCTCGCGTGGACGAACGATGGGAGCTCTGCTTTTCACGCTCGAGCGAGAGCATACTTTCGTGCCGCTATAGTGAAGTCAATACATTCGCCGCCGGAGCGTGTGCCGGTGGTGACTGCGTTTCTGCCTGCAACTGAGGCAGGTCCGGACCGGAGCACAGATACGCTGCGAAACAAAGCGCTTGTAGCGCGAGATTGTCACATGAGCGGCGCCGAGCTGATGGCGGCGGGGCGTTCAAGCGGCAATGCACGCTGATTGCAGCGCTACATCGTCGCCTGCAGCGTGTAAACGACTGCACATCCTGGAGGAAAGCGTTTTCTGCTTGGAGCGCAGCAGCCGCCGCGCCGCGCGCAGACTCCGCGTCGGAAAGCAATCCAACGTCGCGAGCAGCACACGAGCTGTTGCTTGCCGCGAAGAGCGGAAAGCGTCGGCCGAGGTGCTGTTCTTGATAGGAACGCACTCAAAATGGATGCCATGATGGCCTGCTTTAACATCGACTTGAGCACGAGGGACCCTGTTTGGGGACCATTCATTGCGGTCCGTCCCGACGATCCGAAAGATGCTCCTCTTATTAGTGATTGACAAAAATGTATTTGCACATACAAAGCATATCTCCAATAGTGATTTCTGCTTGGTTTCACAGCGGCTGATTGGTCGAATACCGCTTGCTAAACGCCTTCAGCTTCAACGGCGACGTGCTGGCAGCTCGTCGCCCGCGTCACCACGGCAAAGTTGCAGTCAAGCTCCTGTCGGACCAGCGCCGGAGCTTCTCCTTCGTGGCGAGGAGAGACGTCCAGACGCTTTAAGCGGATAAAATGCTGCAGGAGCCGGCACGTTGGCTTTGCCAGGTGGACACCTCGGCCAAGTTGGTTGGCTGGGCGACGACGAAGCTCCTGCCTGCTTGAAGTTTGGTCTCGTCACATGTCGAGTAAGCTCACTGCATTTGCGAGGGCAACGGCGGGCTCGTCACATCCTGCCTTTCGTGGGCGGGCAGCAGTCGCTGGCGGTCAAGGAAGAGCAACAACGCTTCGTTATCGCTGATGCCCGTGGCATCGCCTACATGTACCTGCACAGCCCGGGCGCACGGGGCAACTGAGAGCCCTCGAGTCTCATGTTGAGAGGAGAGGCGGACCAACTGGCGGAGCTGGTCATGCTGGAGGATTGACATTGCCAGTAGCTCAAAGGATCGACAATGGTCGTCCAGCATTGCGCGACGCTTAGAACAAGCACTGTCCGTTGTGACGCGCCGCGTTGAAAGCAGCAGAGCGCCACATCCATTTGCGAGCTGGAGTTACAGTCTGTTTGACCGCCATTTAGCTAGGGTTTAGCCATTTAATGGTGTGTTTTCCAACTGCAAACTTCTGTCTCAACTGCAAATTTCTGTCGCACGACTTCTGGCGGATTTTAGGCTTGGGTTTTGTAAACTGCCAGTCAAAAGTCGCGCGACAGAAATTTGCAGTTGAAATTTGAAAAACCGCGGCAAGCACTTTGACCTTTGACCGCCTTGAGTCCGTTTCTCTCCTTGGCCGCCATGCTAAGCCATGTGGAGGACACGCGCGTGTTCAAGAGCTCGGAGGACGTGATCGTCACCTCCACCGGCCGCCACAGACATCGCGGCCGCGCGCAGCAGCATCTGGAGGCCCAGAAGGACGAGAAGATGCACCCGCACCGTATGCGCAGGCGCGCATTGCAGCAAGAAAATGGCGAGTTTAATGCATCAGTGGGCCAGGACGAGCCGGAGCTCGGCTCCTTCAGTCGACGGGATCAGCAGCCCATGCAGTTCGTCTTCCTGCCCTCTGGGGAGATCCGGGCGAGGGAAGACTGTCCGCCGGGTCTGGAGCTGCCTACACTGCAGCACAGACAGCACTTTACTCAAGCGCACGAACCGAGGCTGCAGTATCAGGAAGGGGAATCAGATGCAGAGAGTGACAGCAATGAGGGGACGGACAGGCGACAGCGCATCAGAGTTGACAGGCAGAAGACGGCGGGACAGCCACGACGGACGCAGAGAATGGCTGCGTCGCCTTCGTCTTCTTCGTCCAGTAGTCCGCCATCATCTGAGTCGGACGACGCGGACGTCCCATTAGACGAGGAAAGTGACTTGGCAGCGTCGAAGCTGTCGGACCAGGAGACGGAAGCTCGAGAACAGAGACGGCCGGGGACACGCAATGCAGAGCATCAAGACAGGGACCATGGACGCTGGGCTGCGAGAGATGGCGTCAAGAGGACGCCGACCCAGTCGCTCAAGTTGGACCACCTCCGTACAGAGGCGGGGGAAGGCTCTGCGGACCGAGCGTCTTCGACTCGGCATACCGCAGCTCTTAGAGACGAGAAGGCGCCATCGAGTGAAGCCACTCCGCGTGGATCCAACCAACGGCCAGCGCCTTTGGAGACAGTGTCGCACTTGGAGGATCCTCATGGCGTGGCTACTCGTCGAACCAAGCGGTCCCCCATGATGAAGGTGAGTCATTTGGTTTCGGAAGAACCAACGCCGAAACCGAAGGACAAAGCTGCTTCCAGTGCCAGAAAAGCAAAGGAAGTGATCGAACGGCTGGAATCTGAGCTGCAGAAAGAGAAGAAACGCGTGCTGGAGAAGATGACCCACTTGCTGGACGAGCAGGGCAAAAACCAGCAGCTCCGTGACCGAGTTGAAGCTCTGGAGGCGCAGCTCGCAGCAAAAGACAACGAGATGAACAACAGGCTTCAGGAAGCGGCAAGGAAACAAGAAGAGAAAAGGCGATCTACCGATACAGATCAAGCAGCTCGCGTGGACGCACTGGAGGAACAAGCTCGCGCTCAAGAGGCTAAGATTGCTCGCTTGAAGCGCGACAAGGACCAGCTCAAAACTACCTTGAAGCAACTGAAAAACGCAGCAAGCAGCCCATCGAATCAGCACTCGGACGCACAGGATTCGACCGTGCTGAGGGCGGAGCTTGACGCCCTGAATCGACGTCTTCACGACTTATTGGCGAAGGTGGAACGCTGGAAAAGCAACAGCAAGGAGACGATGGAAGGTTGCGACACGAAGAGCGGTCTGTCTGCTTTGCTTGAGCAAGTTTGGCTTGATTTCCCGCAGTTCCCTGGGGTTTCGTCGACGGGAGACCTTAGTCCGACGTCTCAGCGGCCGTCCACCTCTGGGGCAGACGAACAAGCTGACGCTGTCCTCTTCCTCAAAAAGCGGTTGCGTCAGCGCGAGGACGAGCTGCGGCAGACTCACGTCAAGTACGTCGAGCTGAAAGAAATCTGTGCTCGGCAATGCGTCCGCGAGACGGACCTGCAAAACTTTATCAACGAACATCGTCTGCGCGGCAACCTCGTCATTCGTAAGAACAGCGGAACTAAGCCAAACGGAAGTGACTACAACCAGGAACAACCGCAGGATGATCCCCAGGACGCCCATCGCCGCAGCGATAAGCTCAAGATGATCTCGAGTCGGGGAACCAACACACCAGCGTTCAACGACGAAAGAGACGACGATGAAAATGCTTTTATGAACGACGAGTACTCGGACAATCAGGACGACAACGACGACTACGAAGAAGAGGAGGAGGAGGAGTACCTGGTGCGCGCTCCCAAGGTTTTCGTCCAAGTCGGACGCGAAGGGGGTTACGAACATGCGTCGCCCTCAAACTCGGCCGTGGCTCAGAGAATAGCGGCCGATCGGAGTCGGAGCAAGAGGAAAGCACAGCTGAAGCAGCACCAGCAACAACCGCAGCGAGTGGAACGCATTCGATTGACGCCATCGTCAAGCCTAGCACAGCGATACGAGCGAGTGCCTACACCGACGACCAACTCGGCGCGGAGGAAAAAGTCCGGTCAACAGCCGCTGCCACACCATCCCTCGCACCCTCATCAGCCGATACTCGGCGAATGTCCGCCCGGATGTGGTAGTCGCCTCGCCTTCACGCGAAGGAAAACTCCATCCACCGCAGCACGAGCGAAGCCCGTGAAGAGACCAGTAGTGACGACAGCGTCGAAAGGAGCCGTCGGGGTCATTCGCCCGTGGATGTAACCCGCTCAACACAAGGTCGATTTTGATGAGGACTTGCCGTTGTAGTTGTAGCGAGTAGTAGGTGGGGTATGAAGTCACTGCCCCTCATCCGAAAAGTGGCACTATTGGCGGTTCAATCAAATTTTAATTTTTGTTCAAGCTTCGCTCGTCAGATATTTCGCTTGGATATTTCCATGGTCACATACTGAATACGACAATTATATCGCTAGTTTCGGTCCGACTCTTCAAGATCGTACTTCAACGTAGGTACTTTGCGCTCTGAATTTTCGTGTACCATTCGTCTACGGGCCACTGCTTGGCTCGTTGACGAGCTGGAGGCAGCACGTCCTCCCCCACTCGACTGCATTGCATCGCCTTCCACTTCCAGCGCTGCGCAAACTATGCCTTTGCAAAGAGCTTCGGCCGCTACCGGCAGCTTAAATTGTCGCTCACGCAAAGGGAAAGCCCGCACGCGTTGAAGTTGGTTGTCGGCGGTCGGAGACACAAAAATAAGCTGCCGCGTTGGGCAGCCCGATGTCTGGCTGTAGCGCCTGATACACTGAGCACTTCTCGAAGCTCGGATCACCTGCACAGCTTCATCCATTAACGAACTGTTGGTTTCAGACCCAGGTTTCCAATAGCTCGTGCCGTTGAGCGCTACATTGTCGACGAGAGCGCGCTCAGCCGGCGGCTGACAGCCGCTGGCGACCGAGCGGCGTTGAAGACCCGCTGCAACCTGCATGCGGGCCCATTCCCATACGGAATTGACCGACTGGTCGTCACGCCTCGAACCAGCAACTGGGAACACAGGTACAACCACCGCCGGCGTTTCTCGCTGCAGTGCGCGAGCGACAAGCAGGCCGCTGCTTCGGCAGGTTCCATCGATGCCTTCTCCAAGCAGCCCGAATCGAAGCAGCAGGATCGCATTGGTGACGTGGCAGGCCGACTCGCGCCGCTACGGTATTCTTCTCAGTCGACACCAAGCAGCTAAGCTGACCGGGGCTGCGATTGCTGGCGGAAGCCCGCAATCTCAATCCCAGGCTCTCTCTCGCTCTCCCTGTCTTTCACGCTCGCTTGCGTACAATAAATCAATGGTATGTATTACTCTAGCCAATTCGTTGCGGGCTACCTACTTGTTCTCCTCCTCCTCCGTTCCATTGCAGCTGTAGTGTCGGTCGCTCAGACAAAGTTGCGCGGCGTGGCCTCGTCCCCGTGCGACGCCACCAGCCCGTCGTAGGCCTTGGCGGCGTCCATGGGCGTCCAGAAGTCGCCGCCCACGATCACGCGGCCGCCCACCTCCAGCTCGGCGCTGTACTTCTTGATCTTGGCGGCGTTGAAACGCACGCCCAGGAATTCGTTGGCTGCCTCGTTCTCCGTCTCGGCCACGTGCACGTCCTCCACGTTGCAGCTCTTGGTGATGGCGCGCAGTGCCGACGTCTGCAGCGGGCGGGCCAGACGGGTGAGCGGCACTTGGCTCTGTAGTCGGAGTACGCGACGCACGAGCTGCGAGTTCATCTTGCGGTGGTGTGTGTGTTGGGTGTGGTCTCTAACTTTAGCTCTCACGAGGACCAGTGGCTGGGGGGTCTTCGGTACTAGGCGTCCAATTGCGAAATGAAGGTTCAGACGTTGCAGGGAATGTCCTTGGCTTGGCTGGCGCTGGCGGCGGCGCCACATTTTCTCTAATCGTGTTGCTGACGCCTGCATCCTATCGCCGAGTTGACGCTGGTGACGCTGGAGCCAGAAGTGCGCGATGCGTGACGCGCTTCAACTGTGTGCAAATTAGCCAATGGGATCGCGCTAGCACCGGTACCTAAAGTCGGCACGCTTTTTCTTCTGGTACCTACGGGAGAAGGGTAGAAAAGCGCGAATATCGCTCTCGGCGGACTACATGTTAAACCGGCGCCTGCCATGACCGCTTCTGCTGTTTTGTAAGTTGTAGATAGAGGGGTGGCTGTGGCGGCCGTAGTAAATTGCGACTTACGAGTAGACTTCGAGTTGTTTTGGGTTGGTCTGGTCAGCATTTCTTGCGATTTTGATATCCAGCTTGTCGGTTGCCATGACAGACTCGAGTTAAGTTGTACACATGTATGGCGATGGTAGAAGGTTAATGTTTTGAGCATATCCGTGTCGCGTATAGACACTGTAAGTTAACGAAATCCTGTCTCTTTCCGGGAGTGCTTTCATTCATTTCTCGAAGATGTCTGCCGAAATGTTGGGAGGGGATAGCTAGAAGCAGATTATCACTTCTTATTTATTTGAAGAAGCCAGGTTTCACATAGTCTAACAGGGTTCCGGAGACCACCGATCAAGACTTCTCCGTCCAGAAATCTTCGTGTTGTACTAGGGCTACGCGAAGGCTGAGATAGGAAAAAAGCAGCCCGGGCAGCCGTCTAATAACCGAAGATTGGTCTGGTAGGCTCTTGCTCTAACTAGTGAGCCCACCCTCCACACGGGTGCATCTTCTGCGCCTGCTTCGCAGAAAAGGCCTTCCCTCCCTCCTGCCATCTTGACCATGCGGTAAACCGGTGCGGACAGACGGCTTGGCGACGCAATAATCCTGTTTGGCTGGCACTTCGTTGCTTCCTATCTAATAAGTTGACTTTTAAAAAAGTGGACGGTGCGAAGTCGAGCTGACTTTGACAAATACTGTCAGCCTATCGAAAAATGATGGCCTGCATCGCGTCAACTGTCAGTGTCATTCCTGGCACCCACCACTGCAGTCGCTTCAAGGAGAACAACATGGAGAACATATCGAAGACGCGCCGCGATGAGTGCTCAGAAACCAGTATGACGCAATCTACACAATCGGACCTCTGATCTTTCTAATAAAAAATAATAGGTCCCTAAAATCCCGAAGTCCGATAATAGGTCCCTAAAATCCCGAAGTCCGATAGATGACCGAATGACAAATAGCGTATCAAACGTTTGTTGTAGCACAAGAGAGCGTCGTCAATATTAGCGACGGGTGCTTTTAAGCCATTAAAACGGCTTGGCCAGGCTTGTGCTCAGCAAGTGTCAAGGGGTTGCTTTCAGTCATCGTAGGTTAAGAACGGGTAAAGGAATACAAACAACCAAGTCGATTTCCGTTCTCATGACGAAATTTAGATATCCCATTTTTTTGTTGTTGTAATGTAATGTATTGCGTTTTGAAGCAACAATACGTCCACAAGGCTAGTCGGCAGCATAAAGAAAGTTTAATTCCGGCAGCTTTAACAAACGTCGAGATCAGACCCATATATCGTTCATTTATGTTCATATAAAAATACTTCGGTGCCATTTTCAGCCTCCACCTGAAATACCCCGAAGTCGCAATTTACTACGACCCCATCGAACCTACTACTACCCCTCAGCCAGAGTCTTGCCGCCACAACCACCTCGTTTATCTACAACTTGCAAAACGAAGCGGTCACGGCAGCCGCCGGTTTAACATGCCGAAAGGCGTAGTCCGCCGAGAACGATATTCGCGCTTTTCTACCCTTCTCCCGTAGGTATCAGAAGAAAAAGCGTGCCGACTTTAGGTACCGGTGCTAGCGCGATCCCATTGGCTAATTTGCACACAGTTGAAGCGCGTCACGCATCGCGCACTTCTGGCTCCAGCGTCACCAGCGTCAACTCGGCGATAGGATGCAGGCGTCAGCAACACGATTAGAGAAAATGTGGCGCCGCCGCCAGCGCCAGCCAAGCCAAGGACATTCCCTGCAACGTCTGAACCTTCATTTCGCAATTGGACGCCTAGTACCGAAGACCCCCCAGCCACTGGTCCTCGTGAGAGCTAAAGTTAGAGACCACACCCAACACACACACCACCGCAAGATGAACTCGCAGCTCGTGCGTCGCGTACTCCGACTACAGAGCCAAGTGCCGCTCACCCGTCTGGCCCGCCCGCTGCAGACGTCGGCACTGCGCGCCATCACCAAGAGCTGCAACGTGGAGGACGTGCACGTGGCCGAGACGGAGAACGAGGCAGCCAACGAATTCCTGGGCGTGCGTTTCAACGCCGCCAAGATCAAGAAGTACAGCGCCGAGCTGGAGGTGGGCGGCCGCGTGATCGTGGGCGGCGACTTCTGGACGCCCATGGACGCCGCCAAGGCCTACGACGGGCTGGTGGCGTCGCACGGGGACGAGGCCACGCCGCGCAACTTTGTCTGAGCGACCGACACTACAGCTGCAATGGAACGGAGGAGGAGGAGAACAAGTAGGTAGCCCGCAACGAATTGGCTAGAGTAATACATACCATTGATTTATTGTACGCAAGCGAGCGTGAAAGACAGGGAGAGCGAGAGAGAGCCTGGGATTGAGATTGCGGGCTTCCGCCAGCAATCGCAGCCCCGGTCAGCTTAGCTGCTTGGTGTCGACTGAGAAGAATACCGTAGCGGCGCGAGTCGGCCTGCCACGTCACCAATGCGATCCTGCTGCTTCGATTCGGGCTGCTTGGAGAAGGCATCGATGGAACCTGCCGAAGCAGCGGCCTGCTTGTCGCTCGCGCACTGCAGCGAGAAACGCCGGCGGTGGTTGTACCTGTGTTCCCAGTTGCTGGTTCGAGGCGTGACGATCAGTCGGTCAATTCCGTATGGGAATGGGCCCGCATGCAGGTTGCAGCGGGTCTTCAACGCCACTCGGTCGCCAGCGGCTGTCAGCCGCCGGCTGAGTGCGCTCTCGTCGACAATGTAGCGCTCAACGGCACGAGCTATTGGAAACCTGGGTCTGAAACCAACAGTTCGTTAATGGATGAAGCTGTGCAGGTGATCCGAGCTTCGAGAAGTGCTAGCACAGTGTATCAGGCGCTACAGCCAGACATCGGGCTGCCCAACGCGGCAGCTTATTTTTGTGTCTCCGACCGCCGACAACCAACTTCAACGCGTGTGGGCTTTCCCTTTGCGTGAGCGACAATTTAAGCTGCCGGTAGCGGCCGAAGCTCTTTGCAAAGGCATAGTTTGCGCAGCGCTGGAACTGGAAGGCGATGCAATGCAGTCGAGTGGGGGAGGACGTGCTGCCTCCAGCTCGTCAACGAGCCAAGCAGTGGCCCGTAGACGAATGGTACACGAAAATTCAGAGCGCAAAGTACCTACGTTGAAGTACGATCTTGAAGAGTCGGACCGAAACTAGCGATATAATTGTCGTATTCAGTATGTGACCATGGAAATATCCAAGCGAAATATCTGACGAGCGAAGCTTGAACAAAAATTAAAATTTGATTGAACCGCCAATAGTGCCACTTTTCGGATGAGGGGCAGTGACTTCATACCCCACCTACTACTCGCTACAACTACAACGGCAAGTCCTCATCAAAATCGACCTTGTGTTGAGCGGTTACATCCACGGGCGAATGACCCCGTCGGCTCCTTTCGACGCTGTCGTCACTACTGGTCTCTTCACGGGCTTCGCTCGTGCTGCGGTGGATGGAGTTTTCCTTCGCGTGAAGGCGAGGCGACTACCGCATCCGGGCGGACACTCGCTGCGACGAGAGCTCTGGTTCGACGGAAGTACATCTGCAACGACAACAGGATCAAGCTCTGTGCTCAATTGATCATAACTTCGGTTGGGAGTACATGTAGGTGTGCTGTATGTCTTACTCTTTCTGCTACGGAAATCTACCTACTTTGGCTTGATGCACGAAATTCTCTACATTGATTCAACATCTTACTTGTCGGTACTTGGTTGTCGGAATCGGCTACGGCTTGTTGAAACCCGTCAGCGGCGTCAGCGAGTGGCGACGGAAAGATGCACGTTTTCGAAACGGCTGTGGCTTTGGCTGCCGCGGCCCGGACGTACCTTCACTTTGGTTGCCGTCCTCGGGCTGAGCAGGAGCGGGTCGATGCATTTTTTGCAGCTGCGGTTGCTGGCTGTTCTTAAAGGCCGCAGTCGACTTGTACGGAGACTGCGGGTCGAAGTGCCCGCCTCTTGGGCTCCAGACACGTGGGCCCAGCGGGCTTGTTTTGTCAAAAGTGGGGACGCGGCTGTCGTTCAGAAGCTGGTTGCTGCTTGAGCTGGACGTGTCGGGCGTTTCGGTACCATGTCGACGAGGGGATCCGATGCGTGCGTCCGCGTTGGACGGCGAGAAACTGGACGACGTATTGGACGGTGGCGGCGACAACGAGTCATACATCGAGGTGGCGCTGCTGTTGCTGTTGCGATTGGGCTCGAACATGAGCGTCGTGTCTTCCCGCGAGCGACGCAGGAGCTCGGCCGAGCCATACATTTCTGGAGTCGTGTACGACGTGACCGTGTCTTTTGTATCTTCTTCTTCCTCGTACCCGAGGAAGTCACAGAGCTCAACAGAACACGCAGATCCCGACGAGAGCTGAAAAAGTGAAGACACACAGGTTAAACCCTACCATTATTGAGAGCGTGCAGGGTCAAGAGGGACGTACCGAGCTGGAAACGCGGCGGTGGCAAGCAATGACCGTTGTAGCCGTGGAAGCGACGCTTTCATCCGAGGTGCGCAGCTCGTTTTCCTTCACAGGAACGCTGTTTCGTGCCCCCGTCGTTCTTGGACTCAGCACCAACGCAGTGGTCTTACGCCGCCCCTTTCGATCGTGAAGCTTTGACTGGCCGGGTCTCTCTTCAAAGCTGTTGAGACGAGCTCGCGACGCTCGAATCGCTGCTGTAAGTCGAGGACTTGGCTTCAACGCCCGCTGCTCACTCAGACCAAGTGACAGCGTGCGCAGGAGCACTGGAGCCCGAGCCGGGAAGAACGCCAGCTCGTCGGGGTTGATATCAGCTTTCTTCTCGTTCTTGATAGGCGACAGCGGTGGCGTCGCCGTGGAGGACCCAGAGTGGCGCTCCGCGTCGCTGGACGAGACCGGCATCAGGTTCTGCTTCATCCATTCCTCTTGCTGCTGTTTGAGGAGCTGTTCCTCCTCGAATTTGTGCTGCAGGATGGTCTGCAACGACTCCTGCTGCTTCAAAATGTCTCGTTGTGCCACGGGCGACGCAGGTGCTTGGAATTCCAGCACTTTCGGGAGCACACGAGGCACATTGGCGTTCCCAGCGCTCGCTGGCGCAGCCGCAGCCATCTTCTTGGACACGAGAATGCGGAGGTCATCCCGTCGTGAAGAAGGGCGTGCGCCTGCACTGTAAGGCGGTGGCGGCACTCCAGCTATCAAACCTGAAGCAGCATGAGGCGCACTACTTGGCGGGTACTGGAAGATGTTACTATGCCGCTGTCTCGCCGCCAATGAAGACGGCGACACCGACGGGGAACTCGAGTACTCCAAAGGTGGTGGACGCACTGCCTTCTCCGCAGTAGCAAAGGGTCTTGTCTCGGGATTCGGTTGCGAATGCGGCGCCGTTGCCACTTCTCCCTGAACAAACCGCGTACGCGCTCGGTGGAACGAGTGCAGGTGCGCGTGCTGCTCCAGCGGCGGGGACGGCGACCTTCTCGCCATGAGCGTCGCAGTGGCAATGGAGTTCCTCTTCCGTCTCCACCGCGTTCCAGGTAATGGCGACGGCGAGTATTCCGGCGGACTGGCCATGGGTTCCGCCACAGCATCGAAGCCAAGTCCCGACGTGTCAATCTTTGGCAGTCTCTGCTTGGCCTGTTGGGCCTTGGAAACCGACGCGGCACCCCACGGAGTGGAAGCCCTTCTTCTGGCTAACCGTGCCGCACTGCGAGCACTCTGTTCACTTTCTTGGTTAGACACTTGATGTTTCTCTTCCACTTCGTCGTTTTCCGGCTCTTCATTTCCCTTGCCATTGTCAAAACCCAACTCGATTTCCGTCTGGCCAAGTCTCAATTTGTCACCAGGTTTAACCACCACCGCGTCATGATGGACTTGTCGTTGCCCATTAAGCACTGATCCTTGATCACTGTGGTCACTGTAGACCCACACCCCGAGGCCAGGAGTACGTTCCAGCGTCCCGTGGGCTGCGTCCACGTGCGGGTCGCCCCGTAACTGCATTGAGGCGTACGGACCCGATCCAAACACGATTCCGGGGGATAATGGCGCTGCCACTTGCCGATCTTCGGCCTTGCCGTCGTTGTTCTCGCTGGGGCAATGCACCCGCAGCGTGATCTTGGACGGCGTCGGCGCCATGAGCAGTGGGAGGCGAAGGCGGTTGAAGCGAATGCCACAACGGCCCGACGAGTCGGCGGCGACAGCCCTTGCCAACAGCTCTTTTCGACGTGAAGTGACCTTTGGAACTCACTTGGTGTTTGTATACATATGGTGGAAATGATGGTACCATTTGTGTCAACGGCAAGCTTTGTGACTTGGAACGCGGGTTTGCCACTGGAATTGCCAGGCAATTGAGTGGCAATTCCAGTGGCAAACCCGCCACTCAATTGCCACTCAATTCCAGTGGCAAACCCGCCACTCAATTGCCACTCAATTCCAGTGGCAAACCCGCGTTCCAAGTCACAAAGCTTGCCGTTGACACAAATGGTGCCATCACTGGAATAACCGTTGGCCATTTATCACCTTTCGTGGCAAGGTCAGCCTTGTTACTGGGATCGAACCTGAATGGAGTGAGCATTTTTCGCCCTTGCCGAGAACCAGGATACATGTATGAGGTGAAAGTGGATGCTATTATAATCGCCAGCCTCTGCGTCGAGTACGTCCTGTGCCGAGTCGACTTAAAACTTTGTCAAGTTGCCGATGGCAAGAAAAGGTGGAATACAAAGCCCAGTCTGGGCCATAGCAAGATGAACACAAAACCGCTTCATTAAATAACTTACAAGGCACATGGCGCCGTACGCGCTAAGACACCGACGGCAAGGCTGTACTCGCTCCGTCCTCAACCTTCAAGGCTCACGAGGAAGGACGGAATGGACGGTGGCCTGAGTGACTGGCCCCCATGCTGCTCGCCCTGGACTGTGTCCGCGTCATGCGTCGAGCCGACGCCACCTCGCCAAGCTCCAAGTTGCGCAACTCGTAGTGAATCTGCAGCGCCGACGGACGCTCCTCCGGGTCGTACGTCAAGCACTTGTCCACCAGGCGGCGCACACTACGTGGACAATCGCTGTGCAGCTCAGGCTTGAGCGTTCCGGTACTGACCAGCACTGCGATGCGAGTGTTCGACGTCTTGTTGCCGCGGTTGCTCTCACCCGGAATGCCTTGTGAATACGGACGGTGACAGGTGTCGAGCTCCGTCAAGATGACGCCGAACGAGTACACGTCGGCCTTCTCCGAGTAATGCTCGCCTCGCAGCACCTCGGGCGCGATCCAGGACACCGTGCCGATCTCCGCCGTCATGGTCTGGTCTTCGTCCAGCTCGCGGCTGATGCCAAAGTCGGTGAGCTTGGCCTCCCACGAGTCGCTCAGCAGCACGTTCTTGGGCTTCAAGTCGCGGTGGACGATGGGGCTCTCGAACGAGTGCAGATAGACCAGCGCTTCCGCGACGTCCAGCGCGATGAGAGACTTGCACTTCAACGCGCCGCCCTCTCCGCCCGAGTGGAACCAGCTGTAGCCGTCCCGAGCCAGTTCGTCCTTCGTCTCACGCTGTAGCTGCTTCTGCAGCAACGTGCTCAGGTCGCCACGAGGCATGTACTCCATCACCATGCTGATGTCGAGCAGCGAGCTCCATGTGACGCCGAGGAAGGTCACTATTTTGGGGTGATCTAGTGTCGAGCAGATGCGGATCTCCTCCATGAAGCCCACGAGCCAGCGCTTGTCTCGCGCGCGCTCGGGCAGCAGTTGCTTGGTCACCACCGTGTCGTGCTGGAACGTGGCCAGATACACGGCGCCGTAGCCGCCCTTGGCCAGCAGCTTGCCGCGCACCACTTCCTCCTGAAGTAACCGGAACTGCAGGATGTCGTCGTCCGTGCGGATGTCGTTCAGCACCATGTTGGCGCTCGAGTCGCTCAGGTTTCCTTCGGGGACCGAGTCCGTGCGGCCCGTTCGTGACATGCCAGTCAAGTGGCCAGGCATGTACTTGGTCGCCTTGGAGGAGGACGAGGCATCGGGGTCAAACGCCAGGTTCTCGGCTTCCTGAAGCTCTTCGTCGCGAAGCTTTTGGCGGCGGCGGTAGATGACGAACACAGCGCCGCCCAGGATGCAGGCCAGCATCGCTCCGAGGCAAATCATCGCCAGCATCATCCAGTTGCTAAGATCGCCTCCACCACTGCCACCTTCACCGCCTGCAGCAGGATTCCCGTCGTCTTGTGCACTGGAAGCCGAGCCGCCTGCAAGGTACTTGGAGGCGAAGTACGTGTCCGACACGACGCAGAGGGTCATGGAGCGAGCGACGACCAAGTTGGCGTGGCTGTCACTGCAGTTGCCCCCTACAGTCGTGACCACGAGGTCGTCCACGGACTCGAGCACGGCGACGCTGGAGTTGGCGACCTCGAACACCTCGACGTTGCTGCCTGTGAGATCGAAGGTCGAGAGCGACAGGTCTGTGGGGAAACCCACGCCCGAGACGGACTTGACGCCGCAGTTCTGGCATCGGAAAGACTGCAAGCTGTCGGGCATTTGCCAGCTCGTGAGCTGCGGGATCGAGTTGTCGCTCAGATCGAGGGACTGCACCTGGTCGGTCAGGACGAAGCTCTGCAGGGACGAGATGCTGTTGTTCCGGATCGAGAGCGACGTGACGCTGTCTCCAAGGTCGCCTTCCCCCAACGACGAGAGCTTGTTGTCGTCAATGTTCCTGAGCATTCACAAACGTCAGACTCAACACGTCGAAGACAGCGCAACCGAAACCAAAGCCTTACAAGACGACGACGTTAGTGGGGAGCGAGATGTTGCTCATGTCCTTGATGCCGTTGGCCGACAAATCCCTGCTCAAACACCACAGCGATTAGCCTCTGACAACTACGGCAAACAACCAGAAGCTGCCACGTACAGTGTCGAGATCGTCGAGCTCACCACCTCCTGGATCACGGAGATGCTGTTGCCTGACAAGTCCCTGTTCACGCAGCAGTCCCAAGCCTCCGTTAGTCTCGAGGGCAAGCCTGTACCATACTGAGCAGCAAGAAGTTCTTACAGTGAGTCGACATCCGGGAAGCTCTCGACCACCTCGATGCGCTGTCCGGAGGCGTCCATGGACTTGGTGCCGTCGCTCTGGCTGTCGGCGCGGATGGTCAGGATGGCGCAGTCCTTGTAGATCACGTACGCCGCATTGGACGACGACGCGCTCTGGGTCAAAGTGATCTGTGTCGGTGGGGACTTGAGGCACGCCTGACGCTGGGTCTTGAGCGCCGATAGACTCCCTGATCCACTACTGTCCGATATGTCGGACGCGCTCTCGGACGCCAACGTAGAGTACGAAATGGCTGAGGTCGAGGACGTCGCCACCTGCGTCGCCGTCAATAACGCCGCGAACATGTGACCTCTCCATCTGCTCGTCGCTACCATTGGGAAGGTCTCCAAGGGCCGTCGCTCCTGGCCTGCTGCTGATCGAACGCCGTCCTCTCGAGCTGCTTTTCGCACCGGTAGCTCCTCCGTCCACCAGCAACTTATCGGTGAAGCGAGAAGCGGTTGTGCTTGAGCTGGTGACGAGAAAGACTGACCAAAGGGGATCGAACTGTGCAATGCCAACGCCGCCCCAGCTGGGATCGCGTAAAAATACCGGAGAGTGAGTATTGTGCCAATCTAGAAAAGGAGGGGGTGAACGCACATAGAACAGCCAACAGAGCCGAGCACTGTATTTACCAGATCTTAGAATCATTTTTTTACCCGCAGGAACGCAGCAGAGCAAAGATGACACCCGTCTTCGGGTGTACCACACCAATCGAGCAGAAGAGACGTGAGATACAAACATCAAGCTTAAGTCAAATATGTGACAGGGCAGTCGGTCACAATAACACGTGCCAAAAGACCGAGCTCCCCATCCGATCCGCCCTCCTTCCGGAGTCCGGACCGGACGTCAGTAGTAATAGCCAGCACATTACACCGGCAGTTTTTTTCTTATCGATATTTTACAACGAGAATAGGGCTAACCGTTTCTAACGCAATGCTACGACTTTGACGACACAACCTCTCGACAACCTTAGAGCGAAAGAGCACGCTATCGCTTCATAAGGTAGTTTCGAAGCCTCTCATCATTCTTAGAGTCGTCATGCAGCGGTTTTCAACCGCACGCCCGCTCAAGTAGCTGAGAGCTCAAGGAGCAACCAACGCTTCAGAAGGGGTGCAGATCTAAAGCTCTAAAGATCACAAATAGCTCATTCCGCATTCGACTAATTTCGGAACTAATTTATTTATTTATTTCTCAAAAATTAAAGGGTATGTACATAGATACACCCACTGATAACATGACGAAGGAACTAACTTTTGGAAAATACAAGGGCACGCCGATTGAAGAAGTATATTCTTCTGACCCTGGCTATTGTCGTTGGGTATTCAACCAACCCAGTCTCAATATCACTGAGGAAATCAAGATTTTCCTACACTCTAAGTTTCTAAGTGATGATAACTCATATATGATGACTTGGGGGAAGTATAAGGGAAAGACCCTCAAGCAGATTAGTCGAATGGATGCGAACTATATCGATGGGCTTCGTAAAAGTCAATTTGTTATTGAGAAGTGTCCTAAGCTACTTCAGGAATTGAACTAATTTTCCTCAACCAATATATTAACTCATGAGCGTCATGACCACCGCCGTTGCGATTAGCAATCGGCATCTTTATTTTTTTAAATTTCCCAAGAAAAGATATATGCTTGATCATCTCTTGAGGGCAGTTGATAGCTAAATGACCGCCAGTCTTAAGCGATTAATATGTATTACGGAACGTTGGAATAAAGTAGTCGTCAAGGAATGTTTCCTTATCAACATAACCCATTCCATCATATCTTTCAATATCGAAGTAAGGAGGCGATGTAAATATCAGGTCGTATAAGTATTTACTATAATCGACATTCTGACTCTTAGCAGTAATGATATCAACATTCGACTTTGATTTAAAAGTAGAGAACATTTTTTTGTATCCAGATCTAAGCTTAGTATTTGAATCAACACCGATATAGTCAATATCCATTGACATCGCGGCGAGCATTCGATTTCCCCAACCAGCGGATGGATCTAATACAGACTTCGCTTTGAAATGGGTATAGACGTACTTGGCGACAGCAGGGCGGAAATTAGCGACTGAGCCATAAGTATAGTTTAAAACTGAACGTAGGTTAGCTTTAGTCAGCTCAGCTTCAGACGTCTTATCATGCCACTTGATAGCATTTGCGATAACTTTCTTTCTTTCATCAGGATTCTTCCATGCATCGAACTTGGACTTACGACCCTTATAGCTAACCTTGGTTCGAATTTTTTCGAATACGTAATCGCACGCTAATATACCGACATGGGAATGACCAATAGCAGAAGCATCAAAATCAACTAATTTCCGATAATCATCAATAGCATCATCTTTGGAGGGATTCTTGTAGGGATAAGTCATTATATTCAAAAAGATATACTTCATTAGACTTAAGCCGTAGTAAAATCCAAAATCTCCCCGGTCAAGCGATCGTAGGTGAGCTCTTGCTCACTCACAACCAATACAAGCATATTTGTTCCTTGGCATCCAGCATTCACACCTTGGACCTGAATCGCCTGAGGGATATCACGTTCCGTTAGGCGACTAACATCAGCAATGAGAATACGGTTAGTTAGCGACCACGTCTGATAGTCAAGAAGACCATTTACCAGTTCAGGAGTCAGATCACCGTTAATCGAAGCAATCTTTGCGATTTCATTGGTGAAGTGATGGGAGTCATAGTCGTGGCTGATGTCAAACGTCTGCTGGGAACCAATACGAACGTTAAAGTTGCGGATGCTCGAACCAGGGTGGAGCGTCCAAGGAGCCGAATCAAACGGACTCTGGAACTCTTGTACAGCCGCGGAAGCGAAACTACCAGTCTGCTCAGCAAAAGGAAGTAGAATAACGTACTTGGCATTCTTAACAGAAGCCGATAGCTGAAGATCAAATGCAGCATTAAGCTGAGTCGACTGCTTACCAGTACCAGCGCGCTGGTAAAACCACTGCGCATAACAATCATTGTATCGAACCTTCTTCACAGGCTTAGAGATAATTGCCTGAGGGTTCTCAAGATGTACGAACGGTACATACAGACGAGAAGTAGTGAATGGCATGTAAGTACCATCGATAGTAGGTTCAAGGGCATTGACTACGGCGCCCCAAGAAATGCTGAATGGAGCAGAAGCAGCAAGAACACCAGCCATAGGATTGCCGGTGGAAGAAGCAGCAACCATAACAGGACACACATTACCACTCGCGAGAGTAGTACTGGTTAGCGACATACCCTTCGTAGCGTCTACAGCGATACTAGAAGTACCCTGATTTACGCGGAAGCGCAGACGGATTTGAGGGTTCGCCATGAGGTCTAGTTCCTTAAAGATGGGATGCAGATCGGTTAGCTTAACCTTTAACATGTAGTTCCACGTTCCCATGATTGCATTAGCAGTAACAGCACCAGATACAAAGGCACCACGAGCAGTTTGGTTAGCAATTGTTGTAGAGGCAGTGACTCCACCAACCGAAGGCCACGTCGAAGAGAAATCAGCGCCAGCGGTAGGAGGGTTAGATAGAAGACGTCTTACTAAACCATCATTAGGGATGGTTGCTCCACCAGAGGGGGGCGAGGTAGCAAACGAAGACGAGAAGGCAGCAGTGTTCGAATAGCCATCACCGTTAAGGGAATTAGTTCCAGAGCTGTATGAGACGGACTGAGCGGCATCAGGGAAGAGGAATGACTCCGCTCCATGCTTTTCAACGTACTGAGGACTATAGCTTGTCTGAGCACGGACATTGTTCCAAAACAGCTTGTAATCAGCCATCGATACAATAGTCTTGCCATTGAGTTCCAGAGACATGCTATCAATGACGTTCCAATTGCCGCACTTTAGAGTAGCGCAGAAGCGATTGGCAGCAGCGGTCTGAGCGGTACCACCATTCTTCATCGATACCTTGTATGGAAGCATTATGTAAGCATCGCGAAGACAGGCAAATCCTTCAGAACCGTTAAGCTGAGCAGTTGCATCGATAGTAATGACACCATTCTGGTACGAACCCTGGTTGAGATCGATTACAAACGGTACTCGTTTGCCAGAAGATACCTTGATCTCAGGATCGCTCTTGAGCGAACTCTGGTACAAATATTGGTCGGATAGTTGAGTTCCACTCATCGTTGATTGTATATGGTTTCTAATATAGTTTGAGCGAAATTAAATATTATGAGCGACCTTATCAAGCCAATCACGTCCGATCATGATCTGATCGAACTCGCGAAAAAGCTTGGTGTACATCTCGATGATATCTATGAATCGAATGAAATAACTAAACCTATTTCAAAGAAAGGGACCTATTTGGTGTTGCTGAGGACTCCTGATCACGACGTAGGTCATTGGACTTGTGTGTACAACGGTGAGTACTTCGACTCAATGGGAGAGGCAGCTCCTACCAAGTACGGAATAGGTAGATACAATCCAAAACAATATCAAGGTACTTATGGGGATTATTGCGAACCATTTTGTCTGCTTTGGCTCTATTCCAAGCAGTACAATAAACCACAAGTATTTTCAAAAATGAAAGATTTAAACCTGACTATTACATAGAATTAACCATGACTTTCAAGGAGTTATCAGTTTCATCAACAATCCCCGAGGCGAAGCTCAAGCGAGCGTTCAAGACCGGTACATTATCGCTGACTAAAGATGATCTAAGTGGGAGCGGTGCTACACTACATCTACACCCCGAATCGTATGCTAAAGCGGTCAAAGCACACAAAGCGGGAAAAGGCACGCGTCTAACTATCACAAAGAAGGAAATTGGCTATCCATTCAAGTATATGCGAGGAGGTGGCATGTATGGAGCGAGTATTTGGTCCAAGATATGGGGAGGCATTAAATCAGCTTTTAAGTTCGCTAAAAATTCGGGACTATTGTCTCGCGCAGCTGATCTCGCTGTTCCCGCTCTCGTTACATATGCTGGACAGCCATCAGCGGCTATTCCAGCAAGAGCAGCCATTCGTTCCATGACGGGTATTGGTGTTTATGACAGTGATTCTGATAAAGAGGGTGGTCGTTTAACTATGACTGACGTAAAGAAGGGGGCAAAGCGAGCTCTTTCGTACGCAAAGCGAAAGGGAGTTCTAACTGATGCTGTAGATGCGGGTGAAAAGTACCTACTATCCAAGGCGACCAAACCTGATCACGAAAACCTAATCAAGTCTATTCGCGGAGAAGTAAAAGACGATATGGAGTAGGCGTCGCGAAGCCAAAGAGAAAGAAATTTGCCAAGGGTAGTCAAGAGGCTAAGGATCACATGGCTAAGATTCGTGCAATGCGTAAGTCTGGTGGCTCATTTCGATTGTGAGGAAAAAAGAAGCATTCGCTAACTTATTTTTTGGTCTCAGCAACAGCATTATTGAAACTGAAGTATCACGGAAGATGACCTTCTTGTCATTTTGGTTATAGATACTGATAGTAATTGTAGAGCGAGATCCATTATGGCAATTCATCCATGCATACTGACTTGGTTTATATGAAATAAGCTGTCCGATTGCTGCATCACCTCTATCAAATGCACTGACAATATCACCAGAGGCAACGTATTCATTTTTGATGAGATCGCAACGTACGATGTATGAACTGGTGGGGTGAATCTGAGGAATGATGTTAGACAGCTGAGCACTGGCAACAACTGCTGATGTAGCGGGATAGGTAGCTGCAGTCAGACCAACTACCTTTCCAAATTCAACATTATCGATAATCAGACGAGGGACGCGAGGGTGGTAGGTAATCCAGTGCCACCAGCTGAGTATAGTCCAGTAGCTGGCTTTGTCCAAATACCTCCGAGAGTTGGTAAAGTTGAGGGCGTCGGAGAAAAATCTACCTGACATGCGTAATAGACACTGTTTTCACTCAGCTTTAGGTAGAATACGTTGTTTCCAGATGGATCGATTAAATATGCTCCAGCATTAACAAGGGCTGTCTGAATGCTGCGATTGATATCATCATAGGAATAAATACCGTCAGGGAGAGTAATACTGATAGTAGAGGTAGTAGCCGCCATCGGGACTTCGACCTTGAAGCTTGTGTTTTGGAACTGCATCGCGTCGATGTTATATTCCGAGTTGTACATGCTGATGCTTTGGACTGCACATACTACATCACGAAAGTCAGCAGCTGAACCAGGGAACGAGTATTTCCAAGTTGAGTTGTAGTTATCTTGAACGAGATTAGTACTGTCGAGTTTCAGGAAGTTCGCCATTTTAGTTGTATATTTATGAAATCATATTTAAGCGATAATCTGATAAAATATAAGACTTTATATAGATATGATAGGCCGCGTATATAAGATTACCAACGAAGACGAGTCGATTGTTTATGTGGGTAGTAAGTACCACCTCTACACTGAAGAAACGATGGGGTCAGCACAAAAGTGCTTTTAGTGCATGGATGGAAGACAGAGAGTTAACGTCGTGTTCTATCTATATACATTTTAAGGTTTGGCATTGATAACTTCATGATCACTCTCATAAGCGAGCATGACATCAGCAACCGTGATCAATTGCGTGAATTTGAACAGTTATTAATCAATCGAACTAACTGTGTAATCAACAACGAGCAATTAAAACTATTGAAGAGAATCAAGAGTACCAGCACAACTACTATGTCTCTAACGCCAGTAAACTTCAAGAATATCAACGGCAATATCGAGCTGAAAATAGAGAACGAGTATTGGCTCATAAAATGAGAAAATGGGATGCGATTGCGGGTCTAACTATTCAAGAGATAATAAAGCAAAACACAGACGTTCTAAGAAGCACCTGCGCTGGATGGAGGAGCAAACTTAAAGATCATCCGGATTGATTACTTCGTTGAAATTGTACCTGAGCTGACTCTTCACGCTATCCAATAGCAATATTTGACCTTTTCCACGACCGATTGCTTTGTTGTATGCGATCATCATTTTTTTGTCATCGATTTTATTGATATTGAAATCTTTCGCAACCATCTGTAAATCGCGCTTCGAATTAGCCTTTAGGATCGCGACGTACTCTGAACTCAAGCGAATCATCTTATCAGTAGCAAACTAGCTGTGACTAAGGAATATGGTACTCAATTTAAAATGCCGGCCCCTGGTCATATAATGTGAGAAGATATTCTTCTGGAGGAGGTTATCATTACTGTAATCGTCTATGATGACAAGCTCAGGTTTGTTAGAACTCATAGGTGTGTGGCGCACTTGATCAACTTTTGGAGGCATATCTGGATTAGCAAAAGTGATAAAATCTTCCAACTTATCTCGGAGGTATTCATACAACTCTTGGTGTGGATTGCGCGCAGTGATCGTTAGATGCGCGAATACGTGTGGAGAATGCTTGAGGATGAACATACAGAGATTGTTCTTCCCGCTGAATGAGGGGCCAAGGACAACCATTATATATAACTTTTTGATGTCAAGTGCAGGGATATCGCCCATACCAGCAGGCTTGAATTTCTTTGGCAAGGAAGCGTCGAAGTCTGGAATACCGCTCATGATCGTGTCTTTAATCACTAGATCTATATAGCTCGAGACAAAAACAACTATGAGTTCTGGTTTCTCGTACCCTCAGCCAGGTTTTACATCACCTATCTATAACCCAGCATTCTATCTAACATTGGATGCCAGTGGATATCTAACCTATGATTACGCTCAAACGCTTTATCTCGATAAGAATGATTATCGCTTGACTTATATTACAGGTATTACTCCGGGGACAGCAACACAAGGTATAGCCCTTGTTCCTGGTACCAATAATGATATTAGCGGAATTGGGGCATTATCATGTAGCAGTCTAACCGTGAATGGTTCCACTGTATCATCGGCTCCCTCGTACGTTGTTGGGATCACACCTGGAACAGCCGCTATCAACAAAGCACTTGTATTAGGTGCATCCGGTGAAATCGGAACGATCAGCTCGCTGACCGTTACTCAGATCACGGGTACGCTACAGACGGCGACGCAAACCAATATTACATCAGTTGGGACACTCTCCGGACTCACGATCGGCGGCAATCTCGTTTTTAATGGTTCTTCGCGTTCGATATCTGGTTTGGGTAGTATCTCAGCTACGACTCTCACAGGAGCTGTTTCTGGATCTCAAACTGGTATCACGGCGGTTGGAACTCTATCGTCTCTGACTGTTTCGGGCTCGATTAACGGAACGATTGCTACAGCGTCGCAGCCATCTATTACATCAGTTGGACTTTATCGTCTCTGACTGTTTCGGGCTCGATTAACGGAACGATTGCTACAGCGTCGCAGACCTCTATTACATCAGTTGGAACTCTATCGTCTCTGACGGTTTCGGGCTCGATTAACGGAACGCTTGCTACAGCGGCGCAACCATCTATTACATCAGTTGGGACACTAACCAATTTAACGCTATCGACTGGAGGGGTGAGATTGAGCTGTCCGAATATCAAATTCTGGAATTCAACATTGTCCTCATATCTAAATTTCGACCACCTAGCATTCATTGGATTCTCTTATTGCGGAGCGGTCCCTCAAAAGGCATTGGTGGTAGACATCAATAAAGATATCGGGTCGATCAGGACACTCGATGCTCAAAACCTGAACGCTTCCATTAAGCTGAGTGGTACTCTCTGTGATGTTGGGAGCATTCAGATCAGCGGGACGGATATCATCACTTCTGGCAGGCATATCCAAAATATCGGTAATATTGCTTGTAGCGGAACGATGAACGCATTCGGTGGATATTTAGTCAATTCAGTTGCTTTCGTTGATGCGAGTCGAAATATATCAGCAGCAACCCTTTCAACAACTGGTGATATTTCGTGCTCCGGATCTGTAAACGGCTTTCTAGCTTATGGAAATCAAGCTAATATAACCACGGTAGGAAGTCTAACAGAGCTCGGAGTTAATTCAACACCTACAAATGAATATTTTGCCATCACTGGGTCGGGGACTGACTATTTAGATGGCTCCTACAGCCGGATGTGCACATTTGCCGGATCGAATACCACGCCTGTGAAATTTCAGATCGAGGTCAATAACGGCACCAGTGCAACCTCTACCAACGCGACATGGATTGGAAATTATACTTCGAATGATCTAAGATTTGGAACGGGGGCTAGCACCCAAATGGTCTTAACTACAACTGACCGACTTGGCATTGGTACGACCACTCCATCAGCGCCGCTCCATATCCCAAATATTATATCGTACCAGTTCGGATCGAGTTCTTCTACGGTATATCGCCTCCAGACCAATTCTGGTGTCACTGAATCGGCTCTCGGTCCAATATCATACAACGTATCAGCTGTTTTCGGTGGCTACCTCGCATGCACAGCTCTGGCTACTACTTCTGACCGACGACTAAAACAAAATATTCAGCCGGCACCACTCGATCGCATCAAAATCCTTTATGACCAGTGTGAGGTTAAGCTGTACAATTGGATTGAGTCTGAGAATAGACCCGGACAAGAAGTTGGTCTCATCGCTCAAGATTTAGCCAAAGCTCACTTGATGGATCTGTGCTCGGTTTACTATCGTGATGATATTGAGGAAGGAGAGGACCCATCGTTAGAGCCTGCTCACACACAGCTCAATATCGATTATGGTAGGATTAGTGCATATAATATGCGAATGATTCAGCATCTAATGTCTGAGATTTATGACTGAAATCTCAACTCAGCGAACTACGAGCAATTATCGCTGAGTGACACACATCTGATGGCTGGCCGTAGACCGCCCGGGAGGGGCTTCGCCCGCTCCATTGGTTCTCAAAACAATATCTATGGTAATTATATAATCGTGGGTTGCCTACCAAGTAAAGATCTCAAAAGCAATTTAACTACTGATGAGCCTAACCAGATCGTGGGATCGACGATGCTCCAAGCTGACAAAATTATTGTTCTTGGTGATAGTGTGTTCCTTCCAACCAAAAGTCCTGATGGGGAGTCTGCCATACTTGAAGTAAGTATCAGTGATAAAAAATCAACATTTATATCGAGGATACCGAAACAAACTCGTGCGAAGTGGCATAGCTTAAAGAGCAAATGTCTTAACGTTTTAGTCTTCTTTTTTCGGCTGTTAAGCCCAAGTACGGCTTCCCTCGGTTTGGGTTGATGCATCTCCCTTCCTAATTGACTTATCGAGGTCAGTGACCCATACAGCGGCCTGAGTCTTCTGAGGGCGGTCATGAATGATAAGATTCTTCATGATGGCTTTGAGTTCAGCGACGTTGTTATCGGCGTTATCGCCATAACTACCAGCGAGCTGGAAATAATGCGGGGTTAAAGAAGAACATGATGTTTATAGTAGTCTCGTGATAATTGCTTTAAATTCCTTATCATCGATGAGACGATTGCTGTACATATCCACTGTGAGCGACTTGAGCTGCTTGATGATACTCGGATTATCATTTCCTAACTAAATCTCCCCCTTTAGCTTGTCATACTCAGCACGAAGGGTTTCAAGTGGATCCGTGAGCTTATCGTGGAAATGGTACTGAAGATGAGTTATGGCAAGGATCTCCTTGAACATTTTTTTATCTTCGACGCTGAGCTTGTCATACGTAGGCTGATCAATATGCTGCTTATACACGAGCGTTCTAATCATACCTTGAAGACTATCACGGATTTGACACTTCGGCCCACATTTGCGACGGTTAGGTTGAACTATAACAAGTGTCTTAGCATCAAGGTCAGGAATACGAATGTACTTGCTACCAAGCTGGCACTCGGTAGCTAAGCCCTGAATCTCATTGAGATTGTAGGTTCTACCACGTCTTACCACCCCATCGAGTGGGGCTACACCTGCTCCTCTTAGACCACGACCCTTCAATCCGCTTCCACTAACCTTATTTATCATATCATTCATAACTCCTCTAACCGATTTTTCATCTTGTCGATCAACAAACTCATCTACATTGATTTGATTCTGAGCTGCAATACTGTAAGCTTTAGTCTTCGCGTTGAATACAGCTTTTGTTGCCTTCATAGCTGATGTAGCTGCCTTGAGAGCTGATCAAGCTGATTTTGAGCTATTTCCCTTGACTGCCTTCTTAGCCTCTTCATAACGTTTTTGCGCTTCTCTGTATGATTGGTAGGCGCGTTCAGAATCATCATGAAGCTTCTGTAGTTGGGCTTCAGTATCAACCTGAGTGTATGGTTCAATATTTTGACGTCTGATATCATGACCCGTATTCAAGATTGCTTCATTCAAGATTTTGAGATTATCATCAAGATTTTTACGCCTTTGCTGATCAAGTTTCTTACTGTGATCCAATGTTGCTGCTTCCTCATCATTTGATGGGAATGGATACTCAACTTCCCCTTAAAGTATTTATCCAAATCCTCAAATCCATCGAGCAATGACAGGAATGTATCCATCCATCTGAAGTTCTTCATCAACCCTTTATAGATTCTCCAGATACTTGCTTGTGTTTCCCATTTCTAATATTCAATGATTTGGTTTCAGATGGCTCACCAAGTAGTAGTATTCAGGATGAGTTTTGGCGGCATTGTTAGTATCAACGATCGGTTTTAGTCTAAATGGGATTTTAACACCATTAGAATTAGACCTGCGTAGTAATCCGTTAATATCTTTTTAGCATCATTGTCGGCGTTGGATATGTTTTGATCCATATCTTCATCAATTCCTGCCATTGTACCTTGGCGCGCCTCCCCTTTTCTCTCAGTAAAATCTTTCGCATCAATTTCTCTGTCCTCATCACCGGTTATCTCTAGTTCAAGTCCTTTCGATCTGACCATACCTACAAATGATTTGAGCGTAAGTCGCCAATTGACCTTCTTGGCGATAGCCGGCTTCATTTGATTACTTTCCTTTCTCCAAAAACACCAATTGTACTTTCCTTAATCCATACATAACCATTAGCATCAAAAGGGGTTGATTTGTTCGTTCCTTTGAGGATAGGAACAATCTTCTTCATTAAACCATTGTATTCAAGTAGTTCCTTGTTTTTAGCAACGATCAAATACATTTTTAATTTATTATCAGCCTGATCAGAAGTTGTGGATGTTGAATTATCGGAGAGAAAACTGTCTTCAAGCCGCTGTTTGCTTTGTTTATAGTCAAGCGGTTGCTTGATAGGCTACGCTTGTTACCAATAAGCCTCTCCCATACCTGATGCGGTGCATTTTTATCCTCTTTACCCATCTCATTTCGCTCACGTTTCTCATTGACATAACTGAGAAATCTAACATCGTTTGTGATGACAAATCCAATATGATCGTATGTCTCATCCCAATCAATGCTTGGAACTAAAACAATCTTGTTCAATCTAATACTGTACGTCTTAGCTCCGTTTCCAATATAATACTTCGTTAGCTGACGTCCACTAGAAGCAAGGGGATGAATACCGAGTTGAGCAAGAATCGGATAAACCTTAAATATTTCCTTAACCGCTTTCTTAAATTCGCTTTGAGAGATTTGCTCATCATCGCTAAATAGAGTATCCACTGTTGGTGATTCATCTGATGTTTGAACGTTTTGATCATGTTTTTCAACACGAGGAGTGTTAGTTCCATTTTCTACTGTTCGAGCACTATTATCGACTCCAACATCTACCATAATGGGACGAACATTTACTTCAGGATCAGTTGATGAGCTGTTGCTCAGACGAACGGCAGGGCTGGCAGTCGGCGACTGCGACCCCACCGAGGGTGATACCTCAGGGTTTATGTTGGAGTTTTCATTATTCAGATTTTTTTAAGTCAGATTGAGCAATCGCCTGATCAATAATATCATTAATTGTTTGCTTAACTTCTGTTGGAACAGGTCCGTCCGGTCCAACACTCATATCAGTCTGAGTGGATTCAGTTAATTTCTTCGCCACAGTAGTGATACCATTGTGATATCAGTCGCCCACGATGCGCCCTGATACATATCACGCTTAGCATTAGCCTGTCTAACACGACGCTGAGCTTTTTCAAGTAGCTCCTGACGCTTCTGCTCTCTTTGAGCGAGGGATATAAAGTTTGGGAACATCTTGTCCATATCATCAGATATAAAAAAATGAGTAGATAATTACCAGTAGCTCGGCATGACTGAGTCATGACGAAATGAGGCATAAGAATGACAGATGCGATTTCGCTCATTTAGAAGGCTTCGATAACGATTCTTGATGCGATGAAATGGAACGCCTCAAGATTCAGCAACTCGTTTTTAATTCGGCTCTCTTCCTGGATGATCCACAACTTTCGCCGTATCTTAGCAAGCTCACGGTCCTTTTCTAAACAGCTGGAACACATTATGAAGGGATTACTATATATCAAGTCATATATTTCCAAAACTTACAATAAAATACTTCAAATAATATACTTGAGTCAAAAGCTTACAGAGGATGTCTTTATCGAATTTATTTTTACAAGCTGATTATGACTCATTTTTTGACGCGGGGTGAAACTACGTCCGCTCTTTTTTGCCTCCCAGTACTCCTTTCAAGCGTCGATCTCCTACTCTTATTAACTAATCTAAGATTATCTTGAGGCTCCCAGGAATCAGGTTCATTACCAACCCACTGAACCAAGTATCTGTACTTTCCAGTTCTCAACTTTGTGTGGTCTAAGATCTTCTCTGCTTCAAGGATATCGCCTCGGTTGATGGTTGCTTCAGTCGTCGCCGATTGCACAATCTTGAGACCATTGGGAGCCTTATAGAGTGTGTGCCCATTTTTTTTACTTGATTTGGACGCGATAACCATCCATACCTACAATCGAGTACACAGCTTTACTCCACCTAGCAGCTTCCTTATCAAACGTCCACTTCTTTAGTCGGTAAAGGCCATTGGTTCCAATCTCGAGCTCATTATCAATTTTATCAGCTTCTGCTTGGTTATGGTTCAACTCAGCCTCAATTACCCTGCCTTTAGCTTCATTGGGTGTCATTCCAATTGATCGATGAGAAATTGTGTTGTAGTTAGTAATAACGTCGCTGATGAGCTTTTGCGTAATACTCTTGGGAGACATTTTGGTTAGTCTCTGCTTCACCGTTCTATTGAAGCGCTCGATTTTCCCCATAGTACCGTGATCACCAGGCTCATTGTTGAAGTGTTCGATCTTCTTTGCTTTAAATAATTGCTGAGCTTTTGAGTTCATGAATTCAGACCCATTGTCGCTTGTGATAATATCTACCTTATAAGATCGGATGAAAGCTTTTAGTGCTATCAATACTGTAGCAGCTGTCTTATTCGATAAAAGTTTTGCGTACCCGCAATCGATGCGGGAGTTAATGTTGATACCAGTCAGAATCGGTTGTTTTCCCCAGAACGCAAGGTCAGTTTGCCAAGAATTCGGGTTATGTGAGGCGATTTTGAACCCATCGAATCTCTGCTTTTGCTCTTGGAATCTCTGAATCTCTGACTGTGTAGCATACCAATCCTTTACCAGTTTTAGAGTTATCTTAGGATCTAACTCACGAGCCTTCTCATGTAGAGCCTGAGCACCGATATAGCCAGTTTTAGGGTCATAGTAAAGTTTCGTAAGTATCTCATTCATGGTATATGTTAGATGGACATAAAAATGTGATAGCTTGGATAGCGATTAAATATCAAGAGCTACGGTAGTAATACCATCCTCAAGCACACGCCGCTTGTCGTAGAAATATGATAGCGCTGTCTTTGTCTGACTGTATGTGATGATAGATGTAGTCTCTTTCGACAATCTAAACCCCTTGTTAGTGCCTTGAAGTGTGATACGATCTCGCACAACAGACTCGAACCCCTTGGGGCTAAGAACATCACTATTGTGTCCACGACCCTGCTGCACACCCTTGGCTGAAACCTTGACCTTGTACGATTCGTCTGGTAGATAGCAGATGAGTTCTTGGAGGATAATGAGACCATAGCATCACCTGACCATTCATCCTTAAATAGACCAGGGGTACGACGATCAAACTTAGCCACATCCGTGCTATAATCACGTGGGAACCAATCATACTTGTGCTGTTTGAAGTGGTCACGTAGATCAAGGTTGATACAGTCTTGGAACGGATTTTCACAACTGACGCGATGTAGGCGGAGTCCGTATCCATCTCCTGATACTGAAAGTCTGAACGATCGAAGTAAAAGTCGATGCAATCATAGTAGAACTGGAGCATGCGTAGCTTAGCGAGCTGGTAGATAGCAATCGACAAATGGATCGGGTTCTTGTTCTTTAGCCTGCGCTTCATCATAGTAAGCTCGCAAGAATCGTTGAGCTCCTCTAATCCATGGAAGGTGAAGTGTTCAATCTTTGAAGCAATTTCCTTCTTATCTGACTCATACTTAATTTCCTTGTGCTTGCTCATGTCCATTCCAGATCGACCGAAAGCACTGTTGCCTACTAGCTTCATCATCTCAGCAATCATAGCTTGGACTTGTCGGTATCACCCTCTCGCCGAGCGCTAGAGACCGCTTCCATGAAAGGAGCAAATGCCTTGTGTGAGCTAGCTTTGATAAAGCTGTATGTCTGGGTGATTTCCATACCATGAGATAGGTACCACTTGAGCGAAGACGTGTAGATTAGGATCTTCTCACCAAAGTAGCTACCAATCAATTTACGAGCTGGCTTCGATCTGCTTTTCTCTCGTGTTTGGTTGTAGTCATACATATGCTTACCAATGATACTCTCATCCGTACAGTCAATCAGTGTATTTTTGAAGATGGGGGTCATCTTACCAAAATACTGCTTCAAGTGTTCTGGTGTCTGAATATCACACTCGAGAAAGCCGAAAATCTTATACGTTCTTGATGTCCTCAACAATGTCTCGATAAGCTTCGATAGTTGTAAGTCTTCCGCATGGCATGTCATTACCGAGAGCCCAGAGATATAGAGCATTAGCATCGTACCCGATTATCTTCTTACACAGCTTCCCACCACGAATCATCGTCTCGTTGCGCTTAGCGTAGCGGTTGAAGATAATGGATGGACCACCAGCAATGTTAGCTTTCATCTTACCGTAGATGTCCTTCTCCTCCTTGTCAATGGAATAGACTAGTCGCTCTGAGTTAAACCCGAGCAGCTTCCTGTAGCGGAAACCCTTGAGAGACATATCCTTGCGAGCGGTGTTGCACGAAATACAACTAATCAAGATGTTGCCATCGATGTGCCCAAGCTTGTTATTGATTCGATCAGCTGAGACAGTTTCAGTGCTCAAAGGACCGTAGCAAAGACCACAGAGATACTTCTGTTGATTTAACAGTATATCTAGGTGTCCTAACGTCATACCAAACTCGCGCTTAGCCTCAAAATCCTGAGTCTTGTAGCCACTCATACGCTTGAGGAGACGTCTTACTAGGATATTGGAGATTGTCGAAGCATGTTTGATACATGACTTTCTCCGAGAGACCGGGCAGGGATGCACCATGAGCAAACATGTCAAGCTCAAAACGTTTGAACAACTCACGCTGAGCCTTGATGGCCTTAATGAAAGGTACCACATCCAAGTTGTTGTACCAGATCAGCAGGTCCTTGATCGACTTCATGCCATAGTGTCCCCAGACGAATTGCACGCGCTTATAGTCATCATCGCTGATGCTTGTTCCACGGAGATCGCTATCGAAAGCTGAAATAGGAGGAATCGTAGTCTGGCTAAGAACGTTGAACGAGGTAATGAACTCGTACGGGAAAATGACCTTACCCAAGCCGCAGACACATCGAATCTTGTTGTCGCATTTGCAGTCGCCTAGATATGTACTGAGATACTTTGCATAGCTCCTACCAGCTGGTACGTAGTTGCTAATATCGAGCATTTTCATGTTCGAGGTCGCAATGCACATGTAGCTAGGATTTTTGATCACCGATTTGATGTTGTCTGTACAATAACGGCGAAGAGATCGTTCTTGATCAGATTTACATCGTAGCGACCGCTGTTGAACCCAAGCACGGGTACTTGATCAAGGTGCTGCTTAATCCTACCATAGTCAGATCTTTGCTTACCAAACCCGAGGGTGCTATGGAAGTCGAAGAAGCTGGCATATTTCCCTTCCTTAATCCAACTGTCCACATCGACCATCTTATAGGTCTTATCGAGTTTAGCACCTGGAATCTCCATACCAGTCAAGCCGTGAGCATCGATAATTTTGCGCAGGAGGATCTCATATTATGTACGTTGTACTGCTGGATCTTGATCGATATCTGGTGAATATATTCGAATATGTTCGTTAGTAGCATCTTCGCTTCATCACTGACAAAGCAACGCACCTCCTCGGTTAAGCTATCGGATACAGATACAGATACTGATACGGGAATATGCTCATTGGTGAAGACAGTATTATCACCATGCTGTGCCATAACTAGCTTTAGAATGGCCTCAAAATCATACACGAGATAATGATCTATGTACTGATCAATACCCTTGACGGAGTACTTGGTTAGCATTGATCGAATAGTGTTCGGGGCTGGTCTGTAGATAGTTGGTTCAGCTGGAAAGCTCTCGATGTTACAAACTAACACTGATTTTTGGCATGGTCGCGTAGCTTAGTAGAGCTAATGAAAATCATTTCACACTTCGCGCATTGGTACTTGGACTGAAGCATGTCAACGTACTTGATGTACAAAGCATGGTTCTCATGGGATAGAATATCCATAGCCACTCCTTCTCTCTCCGAACGACGGATACACTCAACATTGCCGGTCTTTACATCCATTGAGTAGACGTTAATACCGAAATGATAGCATTCCTCAAGTTCGTCAAGCTGTAGGAGGTCAATCAGCTTAAAGCTACGGAACAGACTAAGCGTATAGATGATGCCCTTGTAGGAGCAGTAGCGCTTGAATACTTCCTTCACTTGGGCCTGGATCCGACGAGGATCCTTCTTAGCATGCTCATGTAAGTACCATGCGATACAGTGGAACACACATTTGTTGTTGGTCTTAGGGAAGTTGATTACGTGCTTGTTATCGCGGATAATCTGTGGGATTATCCGCAGCTGTGGGACAGCTTCGCTATCGCCAAGTGCATGCTCGCGAAAGTAATGTAAATTTTGAACCCAGTAATTGACTTCAGCTTATACCCCGATTTGGGGTAGTTGAGCGTGTTAGCCAACTCCATCGACCTGATCTCTGAGATAATTTTCTTACGAATGTCAGATCGACTGTTGATAGCAACAGGGGTCTTAAATACGTAAGTGTTAGCCAGATTCGGGTGCCAGTACTGGGTAAAACTACCACCCGTTAGGCTTACGAGATCGTAGCCAAGAGCAATGTTTACCTTGAAAGCGTTAGTTTGGCTAGCTAGCACGTTTTCGAGCTTGTCGTAGAACTCAGTGGGCTGGATACCTTCATACAGGTGCGACTCCATGTGTTTTCCGTTGTAGAAACGATACTTGGGGTCAGACCTGTAGTTTGGGGACATATGCTTCTTCAGATCTCGACAGAGATCTTGTATTGCTTAGCTAGCAGCTTCTGATTGGTCGGACGGGAAACGTTGCTAACATAAACCATCTTACCAGTTCTACCACGCACCTTAACGCGGTAGGTACTGCCCCAGCGAACAGCATCAATATTCAATCTCTTTAGACCTTCGAGCTCGTATGCAAACATGTTGCCTATATATATTCTTGGCGATATTATTCCCGTGGAAATGACTTTATAATTATTGGATCTTGTATCAGTATCGACTTTATATCTTAGCCTCATACAAAAAATTTCGAAATTAACTAATTCAAATACTTGGCGTAGGGTCTGTCGCGCCCTATAGGTATCCATTCACCCTCTACTGCATGCCAGAATCGCGTACTGACTAAGGTCGCCGAGGGCATCCTTCAAAATCGTAAGCGTGGCACTGTCCGTCATTGTCTATATACGGATTGACCTTTTATGTGAGAAAAAAAAATTAATTAACTATGTTCGGTTTCACCGGTACTAAGTTCGCTTTTCGGCTTTCGCTTGCGTGTTCGAATTTGGTCCCTATTCTTATCGTCGTAGCCCTTTTGATAGGATAGACGAGCTTCGCATGTGCGCTGGTAGTAGCGCTTCTGCGCTTCCTTGATGCGCTCTTTGTTAGCGAGATATTAATCGGGTGAGTATGCCATCTTTGTATATTACTAACTTCATATTTGTTAGAATAAAAAACAATTCAGGACCTAAGGTGGTCGAGAGGTTGTGTCGTCAAAGTCGTAGCATTGCATTAGAAATGGTTAGCCCTATTCTCCTTGTTAAATAAAGCTAAGAAAAAAACTGCCGGTGTAATGTGCTGGCTATTACTACTGACGTCTATGCATGAGCAGAGACTGGCACAACGGCGGTCGATGCCGACTCCCGAGGTCCCGCCACCAAAGCCGAAAGGCTGGACACTGCATGCATGTCGGCGTTGGCGAACGAGCTGAAAGCCCATCGCTTCGGTAGAATCGAGTCGGCCGTAGTGCGGGGACCAACATTGTTTTAGTCGGCTTCAGGATCGCTGAGACTGCGGGCGTGTGCCATGCCCCAGTCCGCTTGGTTGCTGTCTGGTTCCGCGACGCTGTTGCCGCTTCAAGTTAAAAGGCACGCGCGGACCAGTGCACCGCCAATTCTCAAGTATTGACAACTTGTCAATGACAAGCAATGCTGCATTGGCAACTCGTTGCGAGGCCTTTTGCCGGCTGCAGCATTGGCATCTGACGACACTCACTTTCGTGTCGCCACGATATGCCCGGACCCTGGCGGATGTGGGTGACTTCGACGTGCGAGCAGTACAATACCCGCACGCGAAAGAAATCCCCACCGGCTGCCAACCTGCAATTCGCAGTGTAGGCCGGTCTTAGCCATGTACGAGTAAGTGGACGCCTCCTTGGTGGATATCACATGTTCTGGTGTGATTCTTGGCCAAATTTGCCGTGTAGCGATCGTTACTAGTTAGTGATGGTCCTATTTTTTTAGTAAGCGCGGCGAACGTACAATACTTGTAAATTGTTTTGTTGTTGCTAATATATTTTGATACAGTATAATAACAACAAATAAAAATAAGGGGTATCAGAATTAAGAAAACTTGGAAATCGCATGCGCTTTTAGTAACCTAAAACCCGTTCTTACGGACTGCGTCCTCCCCCGGGTGTAGAGTTGTAAAATAGTTTTATATTTAAATAGGTTAAATACGCGTTAAGTATTTCCGACGGATAGTACACTTCTGTAATTTTGAGCTTCTTGAAAAACCATGATGATACCATACCGTGCAGGTTCGGACAAATGGGGCTGCTTTGGACAATTCGGACAACCTCTCAATTTCAATATATGCTGTTTCACGTACCCTCAAATGTGGCCCACGTAGGATTTTCGGAAAGGCGGCATTGATCAGGGAGAAGCCAAGGACTCCAGCACGACGAGCGCGGCGGCCACAAGAGGGACGTAGGGACGTGATGGCCCGGGTCGTCGCCAGCAGCACGACGAGGGCGGCGGCCAGAAGTGGGAGGTGATGGCCCCGGTCGTCGCCAGCAGCACGACGAGGGCGGCGGCCACAAGAGGGACGATGGCCCTGGTCGTCGCCAGCAGCACCAGCACGACGAGCGCGACGCGCACGACGAGGGCGGCCAGAAGTGGGAGGTGCCAGTAGCGCGGTGATGGCGAAGGTGAGGTGCATCATTATTGGGCTAAATGGTTTGTGATGTAAGTACGATCTAACGTATTGCTGTTGACTATGAAAGTGTAGCTGCTAAGTAGCTTGGTGTACGGCTCGAGAGCCTTCTGAGGAGATTCGCTTTCTGAGCCCACTCAGAGTTGTCTTTGGGGCTGCAGGTCGTGCATTGAGGCAGCCGGACTGTCGTCCGTGATGCTGCCAGTTAGCCGGCGAGCTTGGTACTGAACTATGAGCTCATTCAGCTCACCATTCGCATACAACCGCTTCAGGCATTTAACGACTGTGCCGTATGCTTTGTTTTTTTTGTGTCGCTCTTTCAGAAACTGCAGAACGGACTTTTCGGCGTCTTGGCCAGCCTTTAAGATGCGTGCTCTCGCTGCACTGTCGCTCGGCAGTGATGTCGTATCCTTCCGGTAAGAAGATGCGCATGAATGGTATTGTCACTTTGACCTCATGGTAACGCCTCCGATTTGACTTTTGCGTCCACGGCAGACTCGTAAACCACTCGTACCACATGGCGGAGAGGGACTTGGCGTGGGAGCGTCGTCGAGGAGCTACGTTTGGGGTGCGAGTAACAGACATCAACTGCGAAGGCGATGTGGTAGCTGACTCTTTCTCTGCATGTGCTCCAGGACCTTCTAGAGTCGTGACGCGCTCTGCCAAATGCTGAACTTGCGAAGACAAGCGCTCGATTAAATCCATCAGCTGCTGAATGAGGGCGCTTTGCTTCTCGACAACGTCGTCAACCGACGGAGCAGGTGCAGGATCCAGTGGGGCAGGCGACCGACGGCGCTCAATTACTTCTTCTTGAATCGTAAGTGCCCAGCTTGCAATCTCAGCTTCTGTGATGCCATGCTGACCTTGTGCTTGTTTCATTCGCTCGATGTAGGGACTGTCCGGCGACAGCTTCAGCATGTCGCCATAGGGCAGCACAACAACAGCCATCATAACTTCGAGGACATCGTCACGAATATTTATCTGATCGGGAAATCCATATGCAGTTTCGAACAGCGTGTCTTGCAGCTGCCTTATCTTGCGCAATACGACGCGATCAAAGCTCTGAAGTGTCGGTAAGTGAGGCTTCGCCTTGGGACCCCAACCAGATAGTATCTTGCCCAGCTGCTGGTCGTCTTGAGTTGTACTAACGATGTAATTGAATGCCTTGCTGACCGATGTCATGCTCCAGCCTCCACGGTCCATTATCCAGGGCGTGTTCACGCTGGTATCGCTGTTTGCACTCTGAGCTGCCCCACGACGAAATGAGTGAGAGGATAACCCCTGCGTGAGTTCGGTGCCAGCTACAGAGCACACCTTACTCCACTTCTTCAAAAGCCGGTTCACGTAGGCTTGCATGCCTGGGACAGGTGCTGCCGATTTCGACTTGATGCTCGTCGTCTCCGTAACAGTGGCACCTTCTTCTCTTGCCTCCAGCAGCTCCACCAGAGGTCGACCTTCAACACGGGAGACTTCGATTGGGTCAGCATCACGTGGAAGTTGGTCGAGGAGAAACTGACTCGGTACAGTCTGCATTATTGTCGCCACAGCCAGAGCATGTACAGGGCAAGTAGCACAGTTTCCGAAGTCGTAAAATAACGACGCGCCTTGATATGAAGCTGACTTCATGCGCTTGAATTGAATGAAGAGACAACCGCCTAGGAAAAGAAAATCAAAAATTAGTTCAAACGACAAGAATTACTCGGGTGCTTAGCTTTTAGTCGTACCCGGGTAAACAGCTAGCTGGCTCTTCATCAGACACGACGTGTCGGACGAACGTCCCAACAAGTACCAAAGCAAATTGAGAAGCCCTGCGTCCTTGTAGTCGTCCGCCGTTGCCGCGCCCTTGTATATAGCTGTAACTAGGGCTAGCAGGTCTGCTTTCTTGCATGGTGGCGCCTGGTGGGTGAACTCGGTTCCTCGTTTCGCGCAGTGTTTGTCGAGAATAGAGGCGATCTTCTGCAAGCGGCGGCTTGTCGCTTGATGCAGAGCAGGATATAGCTCTAGGAGATGGTTTTTGACATTACCGAAGTAACTGGCCACACAATTCTTCGACAGCAAAGAGCCGCTAGAGGTCTCCTGAAAAGCTAAGTACATTCCAAATTTGTCGAGAATCATATACAAAGCATCGCCAGACTTGTCCGCCTCGACAAACGGGCATACCTGCTTCACTGTCATCTTCTCCGACACAGCAAACCTATCAAATGCGTTCAGTGCCGTCAAGCGCGCACGCTGTGAGTTCCCCGGAATCAGTGCTTTGGTCGACATCGCCGGCTCAGAACTGCTGGCGGTGTCTCGTTTGTCAGGACACCATTCATATATATCCCGTCTAAAGTGATAGTTGTCCGAACGGGAACGGTATTTTTAAAATATTCATATTGCTTGCGTTCATATACTCATATGTAATATTTACATAATCTTCGGACAAAATATGTCCGAATTGTCCGAATGTTTTTCAATAAACAACGATGAAATTTGGAGCACTCTTATTGGTCAAAACGGATCATAATTACCGAGTCGAGCACTCCTATTGGGAACCTGCTATTGAAATATTTTAGAGAAAATTGTGGTGTGTCCGAACTTTAGTGCTATTCTATTATATTGACTATCAGGAGTCACTGTTTGCTTAAATTCCTTCTAAACTTCATGCTATGGTAGAATAGCACTAGCATGAAGTTTAGAAGGAATTTAAGCAAACAGTGACTCCTGATAGTCAATATAATAGAATAGCACTAAAGTTCGGACACACCACAATTTTCTCTAAAATATTTCAATAGCAGGTTCCCAATAGGAGTGCTCGACTCGGTAATTATGATCCGTTTTGACCAATAAGAGTGCTCCAAATTTCATCGTTGTTTATTGAAAAACATTCGGACAATTCGGACATATTTTGTCCGAAGATTATGTAAATATTACATATGAGTATATGAACGCAAGCAATATGAATATTTTAAAAATACCGTTCCCGTTCGGACAACTATCACTTTAGACGGGATATATATGAATGGTGTCCTGACAAACGAGACACCGCCAGCAGTTCTGAGCCGGCGATGTCGACCAAAGCACTGATTCCGGGGAACTCACAGCGTGCGCGCTTGACGGCACTGAACGCATTTGATAGGTTTGCTGTGTCGGAGAAGATGACAGTGAAGCAGGTATGCCCGTTTGTCGAGGCGGACAAGTCTGGCGATGCTTTGTATATGATTCTCGACAAATTTGGAATGTACTTAGCTTTTCAGGAGACCTCTAGCGGCTCTTTGCTGTCGAAGAATTGTGTGGCCAGTTACTTCGGTAATGTCAAAAACCATCTCCTAGAGCTATATCCTGCTCTGCATCAAGCGACAAGCCGCCGCTTGCAGAAGATCGCCTCTATTCTCGACAAACACTGCGCGAAACGAGGAACCGAGTTCACCCACCAGGCGCCACCATGCAAGAAAGCAGACCTGCTAGCCCTAGTTACAGCTATATACAAGGGCGCGGCAACGGCGGACGACTACAAGGACGCAGGGCTTCTCAATTTGCTTTGGTACTTGTTGGGACGTTCGTCCGACACGTCGTGTCTGATGAAGAGCCAGCTAGCTGTTTACCCGGGTACGACTAAAAGCTAAGCACCCGAGTAATTCTTGTCGTTTGAACTAATTTTTGATTTTCTTTTCCTAGGCGGTTGTCTCTTCATTCAATTCAAGCGCATGAAGTCAGCTTCATATCAAGGCGCGTCGTTATTTTACGACTTCGGAAACTGTGCTACTTGCCCTGTACATGCTCTGGCTGTGGCGACAATAATGCAGACTGTACCGAGTCAGTTTCTCCTCGACCAACTTCCACGTGATGCTGACCCAATCGAAGTCTCCCGTGTTGAAGGTCGACCTCTGGTGGAGCTGCTGGAGGCAAGAGAAGAAGGTGCCACTGTTACGGAGACGACGAGCATCAAGTCGAAATCGGCAGCACCTGTCCCAGGCATGCAAGCCTACGTGAACCGGCTTTTGAAGAAGTGGAGTAAGGTGTGCTCTGTAGCTGGCACCGAACTCACGCAGGGGTTATCCTCTCACTCATTTCGTCGTGGGGCAGCTCAGAGTGCAAACAGCGATACCAGCGTGAACACGCCCTGGATAATGGACCGTGGAGGCTGGAGCATGACATCGGTCAGCAAGGCATTCAATTACATCGTTAGTACAACTCAAGACGACCAGCAGCTGGGCAAGATACTAACTGGTTGGGGTCCCAAGGCGAAGCCTCACTTACCGACACTTCAGAGCTTTGATCGCGTCGTATTGCGCAAGATAAGGCAGCTGCAAGACACGCTGTTCGAAACTGCATATGGATTTCCCGATCAGATAAATATTCGTGACGATGTCCTCGAAGTTATGATGGCTGTTGTTGTGCTGCCCTATGGCGACATGCTGAAGCTGTCGCCGGACAGTCCCTACATCGAGCGAATGAAACAAGCACAAGGTCAGCATGGCATCACAGAAGCTGAGATTGCAAGCTGGGCACTTACGATTCAAGAAGAAGTAATTGAGCGCCGTCGGTCGCCTGCCCCACTGGATCCTGCACCTGCTCCGTCGGTTGACGACGTTGTCGAGAAGCAAAGCGCCCTCATTCAGCAGCTGATGGATTTAATCGAGCGCTTGTCTTCGCAAGTTCAGCATTTGGCAGAGCGCGTCACGACTCTAGAAGGTCCTGGAGCACATGCAGAGAAAGAGTCAGCTACCACATCGCCTTCGCAGTTGATGTCTGCTACTCGCACCCCAAACGTAGCTCCTCGACGACGCTCCCACGCCAAGTCCCTCTCCGCCATGTGGTACGAGTGGTTTACGAGTCTGCCGTGGACGCAAAAGTCAAATCGGAGGCGTTACCATGAGGTCAAAGTGACAATACCATTCATGCGCATCTTCTTACCGGAAGGATACGACATCACTGCCGAGCGACAGTGCAGCGAGAGCACGCATCTTAAAGGCTGGCCAAGACGCCGAAAAGTCCGTTCTGCAGTTTCTGAAAGAGCGACACGAAAAAAACAAAGCATACGGCACAGTCGTTAAATGCCTGAAGCGGTTGTATGCGAATGGTGAGCTGAATGAGCTCATAGTTCAGTACCAAGCTCGCCGGCTAACTGGCAGCATCACGGACGACAGTCCGGCTGCCTCAATGCACGACCTGCAGCCCCAAAGACAACTCTGAGTGGGCTCAGAAAGCGAATCTCCTCAGAAGGCTCTCGAGCCGTACACCAAGCTACTCAGCAGCTACACTTTCATAGTCAACAGCAATACGTTAGATCGTACTTACATCACAAACCATTTAGCCCAATAATGATGCACCTCACCTTCGCCATCACCGCGCTACTGGCACCTCCCACTTCTGGCCGCCCTCGTCGTGCGCGTCGCGCTCGTCGTGCTGGTGCTGCTGGCGACGACCAGGGCCATCGTCCCTCTTGTGGCCGCCGCCCTCGTCGTGCTGCTGGCGACGACCGGGGCCATCACCTCCCACTTCTGGCCGCCGCCCTCGTCGTGCTGCTGGCGACGACCCGGGCCATCACGTCCCTACGTCCCTCTTGTGGCCGCCGCGCTCGTCGTGCTGGAGTCCTTGGCTTCTCCCTGATCAATGCCGCCTTTCCGAAAATCCTACGTGGGCCACATTTGAGGGTACGTGAAACAGCATATATTGAAATTGAGAGGTTGTCCGAATTGTCCAAAGCAGCCCCATTTGTCCGAACCTGCACGGTATGGTACGTGACCTTGAATAGCAGTTCTTTGAGCGGCCGCACGAGAACTTTACTACCGCAACAGAGATGGGCGGCCTGTATCTTTATTATTGTGGCATTGAAAATCCGCGGAAGTCCGATTTTATTGATTGCACCATGTTTAACAGCTACCGGGTTCCTCCGCTTGTTGGAGACACCCCACGTACCGGTACACTGTACCTATGCTCGAAAACGACATGCCGATTTAGGTAACCGGTATCAATACCGAACTGCACTAGAAAAAAATTGAAGCCATCTATTCATCGTCTCCCTCGTTCACCTCGATGTCGTCATCTGAGTCAACCGCGCCGATGTCAGCGTCGATAGCACACTGGCTCGACAGTTTTTCGATCAGATCTGCTGCTGCAATATTAGCGTCGTCCAGCAGATGACCAAACGCCTTCTTGTACCCATTTGCAATAGTCGTACTAGACAGCTCTTCCCATGCCATGCTGACCCACTTAGACACCTTGATCCTGTCCGGAGCTGTGAGCGCAAAGTTGTTTCCACTGTTGTGAGCCCGTAGCTGCTCGCGCAAATACTCGACCCAGTAGGCGCGTAGGCGAGCCTTGAAAGGGGAATTCCAGGCAACATCGGCCGGTTGGCAAACGGATGTTGCGCCTTTCGGCACCTTCATCAGCACGACGTTGATTGACGTTGCATATGAGGTGACTTGCTGGGTCCAATGACCCGAGAAGTCGTCCCACAGCAACAAAATGGGCACATGCATGTCCTTACGGACACCGAAATGATATCTCAGGAACTGAACTGAAAGATATTCATTCCACCAGCCTGAAGGCAGTCACGACATAATGTTTTAGTCCTCAATTAAAAAATTAATTAATTAATTAAATTAAATGCAGATTAATTAAATCATCAGCAGCTTACCTTTCAAGTTGCCGTAGATTTCGAGCTGTTGCTCCCGGTGCACAACACTGACGTCTCGCCAAATTGTCTTGCCGAAACTGTAGCGCAATCTCTTGTTCTCTTCTTCTGTTTCTGGAATCTTAGACGGGTTCGCTTTAAACACGACAAACGGACGGTATTTGGTACCAGCTGAGTCCCCCAACAGCATCACGGACGCTCTCTCCTTTGTCTTGCCTGCGCAGCGTACCCAAACAGTCTTGGCGCCCTTGTTGGTGAGGGTTCGAGTTGGGAGGAACTCAAAAAAAACAGCTACAATTACAAACATACAGCAGTTAGCGCCCATAATTCAAAACAAAAGAATTGTGACTTAGCCCAGCACCTGTTTGGTCCGCGTTGAACACCTTTTTCACCCCAAGGTCGAGCATCGTTGCTTTGACCTTCAGGGCAAAAGCAGCCGCAATCTCGTCCAGATCGGCTGGTGTTTTCTGCCCCGTGCGCGTCCGCGCTCTCATCGACAACTTGTGGCGAGCTTGAAAGGCGCGCCTCCACCTCCACGACGCACTAAATGACTCTATGTCATTCTCAGCTGCGAGCTCTTGAGCTTGCAGCGCCAGCATTCTGGTAGAAATGGGCACACCCTCTTTCCGAAGGTCGTTTACCCACACAACCAACTCTTTCTCGACTTCCAGAGGCAATTTAGTACCTACTCCTGCTGGTCGTGCCTTCTTCTTGCTGCTTCCTTTCTTCACGGAGCACTGCATTACAAGCTTCGGCTTGTTGCGTAGCCATTTGAGCACCAACTTACGGCGCGACTCGTAGGCACTGGCCCTCAGGTCAGGAAACCGCTCCTTGATTACGCGAGCGACGTCATTCGTCGCCTCCAGCGCGTTGGCGGCGTCCAACTTCTCTCGAGCCGTGAAGGAGGCTCGCCGCTTCGGTGGCGCTGCAAGCTGGGCGGCAGGCTGCATCGCCAAATGAATGGCGCGCGTCTATAGGTTCTGGGTCTTGACCGGTATAATACCAGTTAAAATTTATCGTAAAGATTGTAGCAGGTCTTATATGCGGAGGCTGAAGAGTGGTCGGAATGGCGAGATATGATTGGTCGCTCTTACATGACGTTGTCGCCAACAAGCGGAGGAAGCCGGTATCTGCATTTCTAAATAGTTAAGACTGTGAGAAACGCTATTTTTGTATTTAACCTGGTCTTTTACAACTTTACCCGAGTGTAAGCCCGGGTAAGCAGTCAAGGTTTGCGACCATCTTGCTACGGTACAAGTATAATAACCGCTTGGGCAAATCGTTGCATCGGTCCTTGTGGCTTCTCACAAACTGTGTGAAGCAAAGCGCGTTGCGTTGACTCCAATCCTGACATGAACTATTATAACGCTGCAAGTTGCGACGGGCGTCTGGAAATCCCGCGCGTTCCGGCGCTCCTTCTGGTTGTTAGAAAGCCATCGTTTCGCTGTTGGAAGTTGTCGGTCGACCTGCTGGCCGATGTAACAATCGGCAGATCGCATAGACTTGTTCAGGAGAAGGTTTTCAGATGGGGAGTGGACTGTGCCTTGATGCCGTGTATGAAAAACCGAGCAGGGCGTTGGGCTCGCAGTAGCTCAGTTTGATTCGTCTTGGTACAAGCCACGACGTCGCCCGGGCAACGGGGTGACACGACGCACCAATGAGACGCTCACGCCTACGCCAAGGCGGACTTGCGGCGCTTCTCGTGCTCTCGACGGATCTGGTTTGTCCAGGGGATGCTCGAGTGTTCCACACGAACGCGTGCGTGAAACCAGCGCCGACACTCACCACGCTGCGACGCAGCGACGACACCGCATCGAATGCCGAAGTCGTGTTCCAGAACTGCACAGTCGCCAAGATCAGCTCCACGTCGAGCAACGGGACGACCTCGATCGATGCCAGGAACTTGGGCATCCAAGCGGTCTCGAGCTTCCCGGACGTGACAACCGTGGTGCTCTCAGGTAACCAGGTCACCACAATCTATGAAGACGCCGATGCCACCGTCAAGACGCTGTAAGTGATAGTGTTGTACGCCCCGTTGCTGTCTGCACGACCTCTAACGTTGGCTTTCAACAGGGACTTATCGGCGAATGGTCTTCGCAGTTTGGACGCGTTGACGATCCCCAGCACGGTGACCAGGCTGTACGGATGCATCAATTGCTTCATGGCATTGTGTAAGCTTTACTAACACTGTGTCTTCTCACAGGGTGTTAGACGGCAACTCCATTAGGAATCTGGATGATGGCGAAGTCCCGGCCACTGTCACGTCGCTGTCTTTGAAGAAGAATGGCCTCGTTGTTCTTACGAGCTTCACTTTCAGCGACAACCTCGTGGTACTCGACACTAGCGAGAACACGATCCACGATCTGTCCAAGTGGCAAATGCCGACGCAGCTTGAGGTTTACACGTGTCGCGACTGTGGCATTGAGAAGCTCTCGGGTGTCACGCTGCCATCCTCGGGCACGTTGGCATCGCTTGACCTGGAAGGCAGCACAGTGGCCTCCTTCGAGGTTGCGCTTTCAATGAAGCAGCTTGTGGCAGGACTAGGCTGGTTCAAACTGACAGTCTCCAACACCAGCTGCAGCGACTCGAGGGCCGCCTCGGAGGAGATCCAGTCCGTGACTGTGTGCGTGCTGCCCGACGCCGCCTACAACAGCAAGTACGTCATCTCAGCAATTAATAGCGATGCGACGGAGACCCCTACACAGCCGGCAAATGGCGCCCCCGAGCCAGCGTCTTCAGGTTGGATGTTGGTGGCGATGATCTCAGGTGCTGCACTCCTCCTAGTCCTCATTGGAGGCGCTGTAGGCTATCTGGTGTTCCGCCATCGCCGCTCGAACGAGAAGTTCAGGGACTACACGGCAGACCGGAGCTCCGAGTTCCGGTCCGTCCCCGATGTCGCCACCAGTACCAACCCCACCACACACACGTTCTTCGAGCGGACATTGAACACAGGCATGATGGAGACGGAAACGAACTCGGGGCTGGACGACACGGTCGTGAGCAGTAAGCGGCGCATGATGACGAGCACTCAAGGCAGCTCTTCTCGATCGGAACCAGTGTCGACTAGGCACCTCGAGAACGACATCCGCACGGACCAGGACATGCGGCATTTTCGGCTCATGCAAGACGAGGTGGTGCGCGGCAAGCTGGTCGCCAAGGGCGGCTACGGCGCCGTGTACAAGGCGTCCTTCCGCAAGCAAGCAGTGGTCATGAAGCAGCTCCTGCCCGAGCGCGCCCGCGATCCGCGCATGCTCAACGACTTCATGGACGAGATCCGCACGTGCTCTACGCTAGATCATCCCAAGATCGTCACCTTCATCGGCTTCACCTTCAGCTCCCTGATGGACTTGTCTGCGGTGTTCGAGTACATGCCGAACGGCGACTTGGCCACGCTGCTGCAGAAGCAGCTGAAGCGGGAGACCCGCGATCCGCGAACTCGCGACAGATACGGCTGGTTCCGCTCCACGAAGTCTGAGCGAGGAGGTATCAAGTGCAAGTCTCTCCTTGCACTGGACGTCGCAGAAGCTCTCGTGTACCTCCACTCGTTCGAGAGCCCCATGATCCACCGCGACCTCAAGCCGAACAATGTGTTGCTGAGCGAGTCCTGGGAAGCCAAACTGACCGACTTTGGCGTGAGTCGCGAGCTCACGGAAGACCAAACCATGACGGCGGAGATCGGCACCATCTCCTGGATCGCCCCCGAGGTGCTGCGTGGTGAACGGTACTCGGAGAAGGCGGACGTGTACTCGTTTGGAGTGGTCATGACCGAACTCGACACTTGTCGGCGGCCGTACTCCGAGGGCGTCCCGAACGAGGACAACCGCGGCGGGAACATTAAGCACACGAACGCCCGTATCGCTGTACTGGTGAGTGCAGGCAAGTTGAGGCCCACGTTGAGCCCGGACTGCCCCAACAGCGTACGCGATCTGGTCGACAAGTGCCTGGACGCGGATCCGGCGAACCGACCGTCCGCTCTGCAGCTCCACTTTGAGCTGCGCAACCTCGAGCTGGCGCTGGACGACTTGACCATCTCGCAGTCAACCCAAACCATGTCGGCTCCTCGAAGCAACTGCAGGCAACCGCGACGCACGCCGCTCTTCCAAGAGCGGCGGAAACAGTCCGAGCCGCACCTGATGCATTTGATCGAAGACGACGACATCGTGATGCTGTCGAACGAGCGGAGGGACCATGCCAACTACTACGTGTGATAACAGAAGCCGGAAAAGCTCGTAGAAAGTGAGTAAACTATTATACCGTGAGATTATGAGCTCATCGAACCTAAGTATCCGTTGCGTCCACGAAGAGCGTTGCACTCTCGTTGCCTCAGCAATGATCACGAACAAGGACATTTGCCACTGGCTAAAAAATGTTGAGCTGCCAGTTGCAAATGCATTTTAACACCATTTTGGACGGCAAAGGTGTAGTTCCTGTGTCCAGGGATCAGCAGTAACTCGAGTCGCCAGTACAAACCAGTACTATAGTACTGCTACTATTACTATAGTAACCAGTAGTTCGCGCAATTATCAAACTACTGTTACTGTAGTAACCAGTAGTTTGCCGTGTCGCTCCGATAGTACTGTTGAACTACTGCCAGAGTCCAGAAGCACATCTGACGGTCGGCACTTGAGACCAGCTCTCTGGACGACAAGCTGGAAGCATTTGGCGCCTACTTGCTCAACACTTGGGAGATTTCCGTGATTCACCTAATCTTCTCCCTCCCTCGCACGTTAAGGCTGCAAGCTGCAGCATGCGTGCTTGCATCGGTGCAGATTGCGCTTGTGGATTGCAGCTTTCACTTTGCTATTTCCTTGGAGCCCGCACCCGACAGCCTGATCACCACCTTGTACCACGCCTGTGCTGACACCAACGCTTCCGATCAAGTGAACATTCGCCGACTGCGTCTGCGTCAACCCGGAGCTGACAGCCATGGATCAACCAACGATCGCTCAACATTGTCTGTGCGGTACGTTCGCTATTAGTCAAATTGACGTGGCGAATTTGATGCTATTGCTAATTGTCTGTTGCATTTTTTTGAGAGCTCGGCAGACTGACCAAAGCGGGTGGCAATCAGACAAAGGCGCGTCGTGAGCGCAACCTGTGCTGGTCCAATGCCTCTGCGAGCACGTCGCCATTTGCTATTGTTTCGTGAGACAGGCCGGCCTCTTTTCCCTCCATCGACGCGCTCGCTCGTGTCTGGCTGTCTCGCAGAGCCCAAGAGCGCATTTTCTCGACCGGCACCCTCGTTATGAGCCCGCTTCGCAGGCGAACCGCCAACGAGCGAGCGAGAAGCATGGCGATATGAAACACAGCCGGAGCGAGATCAAGTTATGGAGATGGTGGCTAGAAGGCAGCGATTGTCGACGATGAAGAAACTCAATCAGTGTCAAGCTGGTCGATGTAGCCATTTCTGTAGCTCGTTGATGCAGCCATTTTAGTAGTCGACAGCCAGTAGTTCGACAGTACTTAGTACTATTACTGTAGTAATACAGAAGACAGAAACCAAATTACTGTTACTATAGTAGGTTTTAATCGCCCTACTGGTGAACTACTGGCAGTAGTAGCGCCTGTGTCCTTCGCGGTGGCAATTTCCAGCCTGGAAATTCCTGTGCAAGTTGTGTGGATATTATAACTGAAAAGTACTGAAGTACTGTACTACCCTTCAAGAACTTTTTAACGGAGCATCATCGCTGATTCATCGGACCTCCCGGCTGTTCGTACGGGTGGGATCTGTTCACTTCGAGCCCCCATCGTGACTGCACCCAAGGCCAGTCGGCTGGCAGCGTCACATGCTCTTCTACGGCGTCGAGCGGAAGTCCCAAAAGCTCCAGTATAGTAACGGGTTAAAACGACATGCGGCCGTGGATCTGGGCGGCCACTGGCGCTCTGTCGACGCTGCCGCGAGGGCTACGCGCAGCCACAACATGTCCGGAATCGGGCATTGCAGCGCCGACTGAAGTCACGCTGGCGGCCGCCGCCAGCGGAGCCGACGACGTGGCTGTCCTCGTCAAGGACGCCGACTGTGACGAAGTCACGATCGACGCCACGGCGTCCGAGAACCCGGGCGAGTACCGTATCAACGCCAGCTACGTGGACATCGAGGTGGTCGAGAGCTACCCGGCCGTCGCGAGCTTGTACGTGCAATGATGTAGAATTTCTGGGAAGAGTGTGATATTGATCCAAAACCTGATACACAGGTGGCTTTGGAACAACAAGATCAAGACGTTCAAGGCCGTCGGCACCTCAGTGACCGAAGTGTACGTTGATGGAGGCTCGTGGCTGGGTTAGGAGGTGCTGACAAGTGTGTGTGGGTTGATGCAGGGATATCACGAGCAACCAGTTGACGTCGCTGGCTGGACTGGAGTTCCCGTCGAGTGTGTTGATGCTGTACGTTGAGCTGGCCAGGGTGTGCTAGCGATGGTTTGCTTACGAGATCGGTGGCTTTGCTGCTTCAGGACGCTTGACCTGAACGCCATCACTTCCACGAGCGTGTCGGACTTCCCTGACAGCCTACAGAAACTTTATCTGCGCAAGAACTCGATCGACTCGTTGGCCAAGTTCCGCTTTTCGGATTCGCTGCAGTATTTGTATCTGAATGGCAACCAGCAGCTCACGACGCTGAAGGGCGCAGTGTTCCCCGACAGCCTGCAGTACATGTGCGTTTTGAATGTAGAAAGCGTTGGGGCCCTACGCTTTTGACGCCTGCGTTTGCTGCTTAACAACAGAGAGTGCAGCGATTGTCGAATCACGGAGATCGTGGGCGTCGTCTTCCCTTCCAGCCTCAAGACACTGTACGTTGGTAGACTCACTGCACAGTCAGGTACAACGTCACTAACGCCTTGCTTGTTCTACTACAGGACGTTGGGCGGAACGACTGTGACCAACTTCATCGTGCGCGAGTCCGATCTTGACGTCCTGCAGAGCGCACAACTGAGCCTCACGGTCAGTTTGGATGCGGGCGACTGCACTGCCGCGTCCGGTACTGTCACGACCATTTCAGATAGCCTATCGGCCTGCGTCCTCGACGGTGAGTGTCTTGTTGACTGGATCCTTTTTTACTGCTAGGATACTGACTTTTGAGTCTGTAGATGTCACGTTCTCGAGCTTGTATCCCGTCAGCAGCAGCGATTCCTCAACCGACAGCACCAGCTCTACGGAAAGCTCTGGCACAGCTACCAGCAGCGGAGACAGCGCAACGGGTACTGGCAGTACCAACCAGCAAACCGGATCAGGAACAACAACAACTACCGTTATCCAGGTCAATGAAGACAGTTCAAGCTCCAACGCAGGATTGATCGGCGGTATTGCTGCTGCCGTTGTCGTCCTCATCCTCGCTGCTGTGGGCTTCATCCTGTATCGCCGGCGTCAGCAAAAACGTCAACGCAAGAGCTCTCAAGCGGACGGGTTCTTGGCTGTGACAGCAGACAAAGACCGTTCGAACGTCGCGACGGGCGGCACCAGCTCAGCGCTGTCGGCTCCCCCGCCTTCGTCAGACAGCGGCTACCTCAGCAACGACGTACGTAACGACGAGGACTTGATCCCTTACCGTCTGCCCATCGCCGACATCGCCATCCAGAAGGAACTCGCCACTGGCGGCTTCGGTGTCGTGTACCTCGCTCGTCTGTACAGCCAGCTCGTGGTAGTCAAGCAGATCCTGCCGAAGGCCATGTCCAAGGACCTCCTACGTCGCTTCATGGACGAGATTCGGCTGTACGCGCGCATGGATCATCCCAAGGTCGTCCACTTCATCGGTTTGGCTTGGACCAACCTCATGGACCTGTCTCTCATCGTCGAGTACATGCCGCGTGGCGACCTGACCACTCTGATCAGGCAGAAGCGGAAGGAGAAAGACAACCGACGGACTTTCACGTGGCTGGGCGATAATTCTCAGCCACGTACCAAGATCTCTTTGGCGCTGGACGTCGTGGAGGCGCTTGTGTATCTCCACTCGTTCGACCCGACGATCGTCCACCGCGACATCAAGTCGCGCAACGTGCTGTTGAGTCACGAGTGGGAAGCCAAACTGAGCGACTTTGGCATCTCGCGCGAAAGCTCGGGCGAGTCCACTATGACGGGCGGCATGGGCACAACGGCGTGGATCGCGCCAGAGGTTCTACAGGGCGAACGGTACTCGGAAAGCGCAGATATCTTCTCGTTCGGAATTGTACTCAGCGAAATGGACACGTGCGGCCACCCGTACAACAGCAACCGGCCCGAGGCCGACCCGCTCACCGACGCCAAGATCGCGCTGCTCGTGAGCACGAACGCTATCAAACCGACAATTGAGAGCGACTGCCCAGTCGAGATCCGCGAGCTTATTCTCAAGTGCGTGGCGTTCGACCCGGCCAACCGCCCGTCGGCCGTTGCGCTGCACTACCAGCTAAGGAACGTGGCCACTGCGTACGAGAACATGGCGATGATATGAAGGAATGTAAGCGAGCGGGCTGTGAGCTGTAACGATGCAGTCCTAAGGGGAATTAATGGTCGCGGCCTAATGAAGTGCCGCCCGCCAATTTTGGTTTAACTTCGTGTTGTTGGCGTTCAACTAAGGCCTGGCTCAGCCACTTCAACGTTCACGGTTCACGCACTGAAAGTCTCCGCTTCCTGTTGATACAATGCTACAGGTGCTGCTGTATCATGCAACATACAACCAACACCTGTAGTTTGCAACGCACATGGCGACTTGGCGTGGCGACAGCTTCACCTAGGTGCAGATTCAATCCGGTGGGCGTTGATATCGGGCGTTGATAGCTTCCTGTCGTCGCCTTGCCACGTAGCACTATGACAATGCATCCGCCACTGACTCGAAGCGGAGGGCGGAGGTGGCATGGTGCAAGTGAATGAAGTCTCCAGTCCAACACCACGGAGATGGCTACACCCTATGGATTTCGGTAAGGACGGTTGCGTCAGGGCTATGCACACCCATACAAAAACCAAGTACGGCGGAACGTTCAGAGAACGGCTGTCTCGTCCGCTCGCTCAATGGCAGTCGCCAACGGCTCCATACACTCGTCAGTCGCGCTCACGCCCGAGGGCCACCATACCTCGCCATTAGCCGAAGCAGCGCCAGGATGCGGCTCTTCCAGTCCGTGGAGACGCCGTCCATGGCCCCAATGTGGCAAAAAATGCGCGAAATCCGCGCTCTAGTGACCAAGAAACCGGCCAAAAGCTTCCAAACGCGCTCCTCGGCGTCGCACTGGCGCGCCAACTCGACGACGCAGGACGCCGCCAAGCGCTTCAGCAGCGCCACCAGCTACCTGTCGGCCGTGCGCGTCAAGACACAGCGCCGCTCGTCACTTGCTCGGCCGAGTTTCGTCTCGGAGCTTGAACAAACGACGGAGATCGACGAGTTCGAGCTGCTGGACGTTCTGGGCCGAGGCACGTTCGGCACGGTGCAGCTCGCGCGTCACTTGGACACAGGCGCCACGGTGGCCGTGAAAGTGCTGGCCAGACACCTGGTGCACGAGATGCAGCAGGAGAAGAACATCATGAGGGAGCAGAGCGTGCATTTAGGCCTGACACACCCGTTCATCGCCAAGCTCTACGCCAGTTTTCAGGATAACGACGCGCTCTACTTCGTGCTCGAGTTCTGCCCTGGAGGAGAGCTCTACAGCTTGGTGAACACCCATGACGATGGGCATGTGGAGGAAAACGAGGACTGTGACGAGGACTCGAGCGACGAAGAGAGCAGGAGGTCCAGCAGGCAAGTAGAGGACGAGCCCGAAGTGTCCGATACGGTCACTACCGAGTCGGAATCGGACGAGGAACAGAGCCGACAACAGCGTGGACTGAGCGTCGTCATGAGTCGCAACAGCTTAACGCTCGAGAACTTCCTGGGCAAGCAGAAGCTGCGCAGTTCCTATGGAGGACTTCACGAACGCTATGTGGCGTTCTACTCGGCGTGCTTGGTGTCAGCGCTCCAGTACCTGCACCACCGCGGCGTCTTGTATCGAGATCTGAAGCTGGAAAACCTCGTGCTGGATGTGGACGGATACCCGAAGCTGATTGACTTTGGCTTGTCGAAGCCCAATGCCACGCGGACTTCCGATCGCAACACGACAATGTGTGGAAGTGCAGAGTACATGGCACCGGAGATCCTACAGCACAAGCCGTACGACCAGCGGGTAGATCTCTGGTCCTTTGGCATTCTCCTCTACGAGATGCTGTTCGGTACTACTCCGTTTTTCCACGCCAACCATCGAGAGCAGGGCCGCCGCATTATCTCGGAGCCTGTGCAGTTCCCAGACGACTACGAACAGCGCCACGCCAGTGTGTGTGGCCTTATCCGTAAGCTGCTTGAAAAGGACCCTGCACTGCGTCTTTCATCGTTTGCAGAAGTGAGGAAGACGACGTTTTTCCGCAGTTATTTTCCGTCCACCCAGGGCTGGCTACAACTCGAGTCGCGGCAAGTGGACGCCCCGTTCGTTCCCAGATTGGACGGTCCATTCGATACCAGTCTGTTCGTACGCGTTCAGGACGAGGAAGAACAAGACTACGGCAGTGATGCCGATTCCGACTTCGGGTCTTAACGACCCAGACTGTAGATTCATGCAGACATTGGTGGACTCGCGAGAACGCGAGTAGTAGCGTAGAGTCAAGTGTATTTATTAGCAAAGCAAGCGTAGCGAGTTCTGCGCTAAGAAGCGATGCTCGAGTGTAGAACAACAACTCGAGTCGATAACACGTCAAGAACAAATACTATCCGATAGTATTGTGCTAAAGCTGTATATTATTGTTGGTTCTATCTATCAAAGTGAGCTTTTCTATCGCTGGTAAGGCATTTCTAACCAAATAAATTAGTTGAGGAGACGAAGAATTCGTGGTTTTGTCTGGGCAGGCGGGCACCAGATGAGCTTTCAACACACCAGGCGCGAGTGTTGAGGCTGGTGTCGGAGCGGGTCCGTCGATTTTACACGTGCAAACAGAGATGAGTTAGAAGTCGCTGAAGATATTGGAGCCGTCTTCGAAGTAGGGTTCCACGTCGGCCAGTTCTTCTTGGTATTCATCGTCGATGGTCTGGAAAAAAGACGTGTCGAAAGGCCCGTTGAGCTTGGGGATGAATGGCGGCTCGCATTCTCGGCGGAGCAATCGCTGCCAGTCCTGATCCGACGAGAATGCTCTAGAGAAGAATCTGTGCGATTTTATCTTGTGCATGGAAGATAGTCGATCGTCTGGGTTCTTCACTAGAAGCTGGCTGATGAGATCGCAGGCGAGCGGACATTCCTCCTCGAACTCGTTCGGGAACTCGACGTTCTCTGTCGTAATTCGTCGTCCAAGTTCACGCGGGTTCTCGTGGTAGAACGGTGTCTTGCCGAGCAAAAGCTCATACATGATGATACCGAACGACCAGATGTCCACGCGGTGGTCGTGAGACTGACGCAGAAGCACCTCCGGCGCCATGTAGTCCATGCTTCCACAGAGCGTCAGGTTTCGAGCATTCTGGGTTTGTTCACTGCTATCGTCCGTATCGTCGGCCCGCTGAGCGTCTGGCTTGGCGAAGCCAAAGTCCAGGATCTTCAAGTAGCCTGCTTTGTCCAGCACCAGGTTCTCCATCTTCAGGTCGCGGTACAGCAGTCCTTGGTCGTGCAAGTACTCGAGTGCACTCAGTATGCAGCCCAGGTAGAACACGATGTACTCCTCCTTCAGTCCCCCAAAGGGACTGCGGAGAACGCTCAGGTCTCCAGCGGCCAGGTTTCGTGTTTGGATCGGTAGCAGCGACTCCACCGAAGTCTGCTTCGCTGTAGGGACTGGAGTGGCCGGACGGAGCTCGTCGTCGTCATCCTTCAACGACGTCTGGACCTTTAACTGTGGTGCGGCATTCACGATATCCGTGTCCTCGCTGTTCGAGTACACGAGACTCCAGAGCTCTCCACCGGGGAGATACTCCAGCACCAGGTACAGACAGTCGTCGTCCTGGAAAGTGCCGTAGAGCTTGGCAACCAGCGGGTGCTGCAGCTGCAGATGCACCGTGCGCTCCCTCAAGATGTGCTTCTCCTGTCTCGTGGTGACCACGTGCTCCTTGGACAGCACCTTGAGCGCGACGCTGGTGCCGCTGGGTTTGTGCTTGGCCAGCTTGACCACTCCGTAGGTGCCCACGCCGAGCACGCGGATGATCTCAAAGTCCTCGGCCGCCAGCGTCTGCAGCTCCGGGGCCTCGCAGTCCTCGATCTGAGTCTTGTCGCTGCCCATGTCAAGTTCCAAAGTGGTGGGCTTCCGTGCTGGGTAAATCATGGCCGCGTGCTTATGCTTGTCCGGGCTGCTGGAATTGCTGCCGTCTCGATACTCGGCCACTTGGCAACTCATGACGCTCAACCCAGACCAACGAGATGGATAGTGGCAAAGCACCGCCCGCCGACTCAGAACGCGTGGTTGTCTGGTCTGCTTAACCCACCAGTCTCTTGCAGGGAACGAGGTTATTTGGGACCTTCAACCGGCAAGGGCCAGCACCAACGAGTGCACGAAACTTCCTCACTTTAGGAGCTCACAAATGCTAAGTTGGACGAGAATAGATACTTTGTCGCACACCAAGATGAAAATCCATGCAACGTGGATATTATCCGCCTGCAAAGTGTCAAAGTGTCGACGTGTTGACAATCTGGGATACCAGTCTCTCCTTATTGTGCACACTCTGTGGCGATGAGGCTGGATATTCGCGTTAGGCCCGTTAGTCGTTAGATCCTTTCAGAGCCGTTATCAACGGAAATGGCAGGTGCGCAAGGGGCGTCCGAGGACGAGGGAGGCGTGTCCATCGCGGCCTGCGTGGCCTGTGTGGTGGCCATCATAGTCTTCCAGTACCTGGTCTCGGCCCGACCACTTGATGGCGGGGGCAATGCAGCGGCGAAACGAGAGGACCTGCACTTGCAACGCAAGCTGCAGCACGTTGGAACGGGGGCCATGATCTACGCGGCCTCGAGCTTCTTCGGCCGCGCGGCGGGCGCCACAGTGCTAATCTTCTTCGCTCTGCTGTTTTGGGGGCTGCATGAACTGCGCGGACGCTTCGACGTGGTGAACGAGGCTTATATCAAGTGTTTTCGGAGCATTTTGAGGGAGCACGAGCTGGCAAGGAAGGCTCTACCGGGTGCCTATTACTTCCTGCTCGGCTCAGGCTTCTCGCTCGCGCTCTTCCCCCCTCGAGTCGCTCGCCTAGCTGTTCTTCACGTGCGTCGGTCGTAATTGGGGGTTGAGAAGTTGTGCGTTCTTACAAAATGGATGTGTATTGTGCTGTAGCTGACGGTGGGGGACCCTGCGGCGGCGTTCTTTGGCACGTTGTACGGCCGCCACAAGATGGTGGCGTTGGTGGGGAGCCTGGGCGGCACCAAGTCGCTGGAGGGCTCAGTTGGCTGCTTCATCGTCGCCGCGGCTGCCACCTTTACAGCGTTGATGGTGGAGCAGGACTTCTACTTCGACGTGATGAACGATGACGTTGCAGCTATAGCAGGAACCATCTCTCTGGCTGCAGGAGTTGGCGCGGCTGCTGCTGAGCTGTTGGACGTCGGCGGATGGGACGACAACTTGACGCTCCCGCTGCTCTCGGGCGTGTTCCTGCAGCTGAGTGTCGGTCGCCTGCTCTAAGACATTGGACGTCGCACAGCACCAACGCGCCGAGAACTGATGTCTATTCTAATGGGAATATTGTAGAGATCTGTGCACCTTCCTCTTCTTGATGCTTAGAGGTAGGCGGCAATGAACTTGGATACGGGACGGATCCAGTGGCCGTCTTTCCAGCTGAACAAGCCGTGCAGCATGCGCTCGGGTCGTCGCCAGAGCTGCTCCGTCACGACCTCTGCGTCGCGAGTGAGCGCGTCGTACTCGTCCTGCAGCCGACGCTGGAGGTCCGGGTTGCGCGTGAACATGACGAGGTTGGACTCCAAGTCGCAGCCGTAGGACCGCTGGCCGAAGTTGGAGCTTCCGACGACCGTGAGCTGCGGCAGACCTAACGTAGTTTTGTAGCCGTTGGTCACTGCAGGCGGAGGAGGCCTCCACCACATGCCCTTGCCGTGAAAAGTCCAGCCTGGGCGGTTGAATTCACGCAGTACCGTTGGGAAGTCGCGACCGACAGTGCGCTCGAAGAAGTCTTGCTCGATCAGCGAGTACGCCATGGGCAGCGCGCCTTTGACGCCGTGTGCGTCGTAGAACCCGTTCGCTCGAGGAGCCGCCGAGATGACGTCCAGGCCAGCGCCACAGCGCTCCAGCAACTCGCTCAAGAACGGCGGGAAGTTCAAGTACCCGGACGCGATCTGCAGCTGAGAGCCACGCGGCAAGTCCTTGACAAAGGCGCTGAGCACGCGTTCATCCTGGTTCATCTCGACGGGCGTGAACTGCAGCGTCGGAAAGGCCCACGAGTCGGTGCGTTCGTCCTCCATCTCTTCCTGTTTGTGCTTGTTCCGATCTACCAGCTTTTCCAGTTCGTGTCTCATGGCCGCCTTGGCCTCCTCCGAGTCGTGCGCCAGTACAGGCGCCAGCAACTCAAAGTCGTTCCTCTCGCCCTCCAAAGTCTCCAGCTTGACCTTGTACGAAAACCCTGTGACTAACTCCACAAATTGGTGGTAAAACTGCGCCAGCGCGCCGCATTCTTTCAGCTGCACGTAGCGATCTTGTCTGTTGGTGAAGTAGTCGTCACTGAGGTTGGCGCCACTGAGCACCAGCGTGTCGTCCACCAAGTAGACTTTGGCGTGCGAGACGCCCAGCGTCTCATTAAAAGGCGGCGGCAGCTTGGCCTTAAGCCCCGACAGCTGCGGCACCCGGAACAGGAAGAGCTCCACGTTCCCTGGGAATTCTTTGAGTAGAGGGGCCAGCATTGTCACGGAACTGCTGGCCACGCCGCCCCGTTGGCCTCGTGAATAGTCCAGTACAATCTGAACCTGTAATTCGGGTCGCTCCCGTAGTCTCTTGGCCAGTGCGTTTACCAATGCGCGCTCCAAATGGCCCGTGCCCAGGTATAGTGAGGAGAGAGACACTCGGTGCTCAGCCTGCTGGATGTTGGCAAGAAGCTGGTCGTAGAAGTCCGAGGGCGCGGCCAGCAGCGACACGTCGGCACTGCAAAGCGGGAAGAGACGCGAATGGGACGCCAGCGACCGGAACAGGGGCTCGTAGCTCACGCCCGAGGCGGAGGTCATGGCTTCGGACGAGGAGATCAAGTAAATTTGAGGACGAAGATGGACGTTATTTTGGGACTTCGAACCGAAATTAATGAATTGTCATGTTAAATTCGGTTCCGGACAAGTTGAAGCGATGTGGATAAAGCTCAACTCGACGTCATCAGCTACTCGGCCGGCTTAGAAGGGCCGCCCGGCACCTCGGGCTCCACGGTGATCGTGTCGGCGTCCGAAGCCGTCGAGCCGTCCATCGTCGTGGACTTGCTGCTATACGACGCTGTCGATTTGGTCGTCTGCGGCCAGGTGGAGATGTCTGACTCAGACAGTCTGAGCCGTTGTCGAAGACGGTAAAGCCGTCGGTGGCTTCGGGGGTGCTGATGCCGTTGGCGAACCAGAGGAAGCGGAAGGATTTACGCTTGGCGATCACACGCGATCCGCCGAAGGAAACGTTGTTGGCGCCAGCGACCAGCTCGGGATGAGCGACGATGCGATGCGCGGACCGGCATGGCCCTCGTAATTGCCTCGTGGTCGATGTTGGAAGTTGTGGTGCGGACACGAGTTTTGCTGCAGACTGCAATCGATCTTGTGCTCAGTCATGAGGAGAGGAATATACTAGGTCGTCTGCGACTTGGATAGGGTCTGCCGTGGTGTGGTGTGGCTGCGGCTGTTGAAGCTACAAACACCAGTTGGCTGCATGTAGAACGAAGGTACGGGTTGCGCTTTATGCAATCACGATCACGCTCCTTACGCAAATATCCAGCGAGGGCCCTATTAAGCATTCTGATAAAGATCATTTAAACGATTTTCACGAGCAACCGCACAGACCGAACATTTTTGCGTTCTTCACTTCCAGAAATACGTCGTGGCCAGTTATTTTGTTTGCAGATTTAATCCTTCTTGGTCGAGGCTGCATCTATGAGTGCGATTGTTGCTCGTGTTGGATCTGCAATTCGCGCACTCATACGAAAATGGGAATCCCTGCAGGTGGAGCTACATGGAAGCTATTCAGTGGATCGTTTCCTTGCGCTGGAGAAGTACCGTGAATCAGCCAGTGTTTGGCGAGCGATCGTGGTGTCAGTATCGATTCCTTTGACCCCCTTGGCGTGTGTAGCCGTCGTTGACGCACTACCGATGAGCTCTCCGGATCTCGGCTTGACTCAGCGGAACTGTATGGGTTCGTGGGATGCTTGTGAGCCTGCTGGACTCGTACGCGCTGTCGTGGATGTTTCGTCTGTATGTTCCAGAACTTCAGCTTTCGAAACGATCTCTACTATTCACCGTGATAGCAGCAGCTGCTGTTATCCATCTTGTAGTACTCGGCTTGATAATGATACTGGGGTATCCCCTTCCATTCACGCTCATATGGACGGGTGGGCCATGGATAGGAGTACTCGCCTTATCGCTTAAGCTGGCAAGGGGGATTTTTTGCGCAGAAATCCCGGAGTTCAGCAAGAAGTGCGTCGCTTTTCGATCATATTGCTAATGCAGATGTCGACGACCGTGGTGTATGTGGCGGGCGATCAACGTCATCTTCCAAAGTGTCCCTGACGACTGGCAAATGCCAGCAGCTCTTCTCGTCCCTGTCTTCAAACTCACCGAGAGGAATTTTTTTGCCGATATCTCAATGGCAAGGACGACCTGAAGCCTGAGATGGTTGTCTTTGGCGTCGAAATGACTAAGGCGCTCTTTATCTCGTCAAACGAAAATTTGATCCATTTCGTAAGAAAGTGCAAAATGGATGAACAGATATGAGGAACCTGCCCAACCTTACAGATTCCTCGAGCACGCACGTGACATGTTGTCACCGAGAGCGCTTCGAAGAGGTACCCCCGTCAAAACATTGGCTATGAACAACCATGCGGTCGGTCGATCAGACCATGTTGAACGTTTCTTTTCAATTACCACTCGAGGTCGTTTGGGCTCGTTGCTCATGCCCCCGCCAAGCCACCTTCGCTCCGTTAAGGCTGCTGCTGCATCAAATTGTTCGACACCGTTTCCGCGCGCTGTGCCAAACGACCAGCTCCATCCCATCGCCACATTTTCCTGCAGCCACAGCTGGATATCCGTCGAAGCACACTGCACAGCATCACGAATGAGATCCCGGCCGTATTCATCCTGAAATTGCGTTTTAGTAAGCAGCCACCACAGCAATTTGCGGTCTTCCTCGCGCAGAGCCACAATAACAAGCTTCACTCGGTCCTTCTCAGCCAGCCACCACGTTATCTCCACATGGCGATATTTACTAGCCAACATTGTCCCTACTGAGAGTCGAAGCGGGGGCCCGTGCTCCAGTAACCACCGCATGAGAGGGATACTTTCATTCTTCCCAGCGATTTTAACCAAACGGAGAGAGTTGATCTTGTAGCCGTGATTGGAGAGCCAACGAGTCACCTCTAGCTGACCCTCTTCAACCGCCGACTCCAGCAGATCCGGATCGAGCACTTGAAATCCGTTCTCGTGAAACCATTCCAGAAACTTCCAGTCTCCGCTGCCGACAGCCTCGCGGATTGGAGCGGTTGACAGCAGCTCGATTCCAAACTGGTTGACCCAGTCCAATATGTCAATGTTGGCTTTGGCGACTGCTGTTTCCGCCAAACACCGCAGGCAGCCTCTGAAGAAAGCTGGGCGCTGCTCGAAGGCAACCTCCAGTCGTTCTAGTTGGGCAATTTGAGTGAGGTCTGATTTCGCATTGCTGAACAGGTTGCGGACCTCCAAGTTTGGCGTTGTTTCCATCGCAGGAACTGAAAACCCCTCAGAGCGATGTTCGAGTAGCCACAGCACCACGTTCAAGTGTCCATGACGGGCGGCCCTGCTCATCACCAGTGGGGCACCGGTAAACGCAGGAGCCCGGGCTCCCTGTAGTGTCTGCACGAAAGTCGAAGACACAATGGGGGAGACGGCGGAGCTCCCTGAAGTTTAGCCGTAGTGTATTGCTCGAGGTAAATAGCAAAGTGATCCTTCTACTCCTATTCTAGTTGGCGCCGGAGGCTCGAGAGCCTTCGGGTATTGGTTGGACACGGCTCGTGTCATCACGTATGTCGTGGCGCCTAAAGCTGTCAACCAAGGTGTCGATATGCCGATCACTTGGTCAACAGTGATGGTGTTATGCTAGGCTGCGTCGTTGCTGGTGCAATGGCGCCGAGATCACTTGGTCAACAGTGATGGTGTTATCCTAGGTTGCGTCGTTGCTGGTGCAATGGCGCCAGAAACCAGACTGCATGGAGCTGGATCAGCCTGCACTACACTCCCCTTTCTGAAGGGAGCCCGAATTTCGACTGAACCGGGCTCCCTCACTTTTGGGCTCCGTTTCAAACCGGGGAGCCCATAATTATCAAAATAAGGGCTCCTCGATTTTGCACGAGCCCGATTATTTAGGTCCATCGCTTTTTTGTTATCGGATTTTACAGAGAGCTTCTTTGGGCTCCGTTTCAAACCGGGGAGCCCATAATTATCAAAATAAGGGCTCCTCGATTTTGCACGAGCCCGATTATTTAGGTCCATCGCTTTTTTGTTATCGGATTTTACAGAGAGCTTCTTTGGGCTCCGTTTCAAACCGGGGAGCCCATATTTATCAAAATAAGGGCTCCTCGATTTACACCGTCCACCCTTGTTAGTCAGGCCCTCACTAATTGTGGTGGAAGACCAGGAAGGCCGAGATGAGGACAGACTATATCATGTGCACGACTATTTATGGTGCACGACTATATTGCGTGAGATCACAACAACGCTGGCAGATCTTCTGCCAATGTGTCCGATTCCTTGTAAGCAGCCTCAAACACAGTCGAGTGTGTGTCCACTATCTCACGTAGCTTTCGGCTCAGCTGGCTGACTTTCCACACGCCGTCTTCAGGGACGTCAAGGCCACATTGCAGCATTGATTTCTTAGCCCAGTTGACCTTGTAGCGTCCATCTCCAAGTTGACGCGACGGATGCACTCAGCCGCTGTCTCCAGGAAAAACTGCTTCCCGGGATTCGCTAACGCTCCTGACTTTGTTGCCCAATCCCCCTCTCTAATGGCATTCATGTTCCTCGCTTCACAAAGCGCACGCCAGTGTGTCTTGATACGTTGTATCGGGAACCGGTCTGCTGGCTGAACACGGTCGGTCGCGTTGGGCGGAAAGAATTTGATTCTTGTTCGAAGCTGTTTTGCAGTATCTTGGGCATCCTGGCATGAGTGCCCACTAGCGTTGTCCAGCCAGAGGACGCGCTCTCCAGCGAAAAGTCCACCAGGCCCCCAACACCGAACATCCTGGAGCCATTCCAGCATTGTTGCATTGTTGATGAATGCGCTTGGAGTTGAACGGTAGCAGACACCGTTGACTGCGTCAGGGAGTCCTTGAATAGGATGGCTAGAGTTGACGTTCTTGAAAATGAGCATGGGGCACAGCACCTTTGCATCCGATCCGCCTTTTAACAGCACACACATTGTTATCCCTTCCCTCCCTACAAGTATATCACACACCAAATGGTAAGTCAGTAAGACGTCATTATGGAGAGAAAAGCAAACGTACCGGACACTATTTTGTGGTATTTGACCTCTTCAGAGCCCTGGAAATCAAGGGTCTTGCCATCGCCAAGGTCAATAACAAAATGGCTTTCATCCATATTGTAAATTTGATCCGGGTCAACGGTTTTGTCATCAAACTGCCGCTTGATACGGCCAAGGTGGGCAGCAATCGAAATGTCAATCTGCAGCTGCTTCTCGTCGCTCACCTGCTTGTTCCCCTTGAGACGGCGATAGACGATATTGAAGCGGTCTAGGAATCCTGCACCCGACGCTCCGTTACCTTTTCACGAAAAGGAACTCCACGAATCATGAATGCTTTGTTGAACACCGGGTCATCACTATCTTCGATCATTACCGTAGCCATATCCATGACTAAGCGCGCCGAGAATTTCACACCTGCACGCTGTAGCCGCTCGAACTCGCCTAGTAGCTTCGGATACAGCCACTCCCACTGCGATTCGAGCTTCCGTCCACGATCACTGAGGGCTTTCACCACGAACTGCTGCCGAGATCCTTTCACGCTGCTTGCATACTTCAGCTGCTTCTTGTCATCAAGCTTAGCGCGAGTAGCGTCCTGCTTTTTCCACCAGTCACGAGCTTTGTTGAGGTTCACTCGCCGCTTATCTGACCGAAAGAGACTGGGAAACTGGGCGACCGCGCGCCCGAAAAGCCCCGCATCTCCGTTGACCGATTCATCAATCTCCATCCACTCCACACATTGCATGCGGCTGCTGAGAGAAACGACGTGCTGAAGGCTTCGTTGGGTTCCCGACATGATACACAAAATGGGGGGCTGGAACTCAGCGGTGAGGCAAGCTTGCGCTCGCTACCACTCGTCTTTGTGTGCACGACTATTTAAGGTGCATGACTAATTGCGGTAGTTGTACTATATATTCCCGGATAAGTACGAGGCACGACTAATTAAGTCGCACGACTAATAAGGGTGGACGGTGTAGCACGAGCCCGATGCTAATGGCGAATTAAGCCGGGAACCGTTCGTTTGAAGAGCCCAGCTTTACGAGGAGCCCGGAGCACTAAATCAGGTGAGCCCACTTCAAAGGCTCCCCAAGAAAAAACGAGCCCGAAAATGTGGATTTATGGGCTCTGTTCGTCCCGCCCGTGGGTAAACGTTTCCGAGTAGTGCGTGTGTAGAAACTGAAGGATGTCGAGGTGGCCGTGCGTGGCAGCTCGAACTGGAGCCATTTCTGTGCACCCTTTATGTCGATCATGCAGCCACTCGACTACGTCCATGTGACCCATTTTAGCAGCATTTTGCATGTTATGCTCGGTGAACGCAGCAGGAAAATGCTCATCGAGCCATTGCAAACAATGCAGATGGCCATTTTCGGCAGTTAACCAAGCACCTGTGTGAAAGGTGGTGTTCAAATCAAAGAGGCACTTGCACTTGCCATAAAGCCACCTTGCAACCTCAAGATGGTCATTGCTGACAGCTCTCCACAGTGCGCTTTCAGTGCATCCTTTGTTTCGCTCTCGCAACCACTTGACGACCTCCAAGTGCCCACTTCCAGCTGCTCCATCCATGGCTACCGTCGAGCACTCGAACAGGTTCTTCGGCGCCAGCCACTGCAGTAAGTCCAGGTGCCCATTTGTAGCTGCTCTATCGATTGCATTCATCCAGCAACGTTCCGGGCTTGTGTTGGTAGGCAGCCACTGCGCCACGGCAAGATGGCCGTTCTGGACCGCTCGATCCAGGGGTTAGCGTATGTTCTGCACGGATCCGTTCCGATACCATGCATCCACTGCACAACCTCGAGATGGCCGTGTTCCGCTGCCGCTTCCAACGCATGCGACGAACAGTGTTCATACAGCCAAGACTTCTCAACGTATCCAGCCGAACATTCGTAAATATCCGATATCGTATGATAGTCAATTCCGCGTGCATATAACCACTGGACGAGTTCGAGATGGCGTGAGCTGCAGCAATGTCCAAAACTTCGTCGAAGTCATCTTTCCACGGACCGCGGCCGTCTTGACGGTCCGTCATCCACCGAAGCACGTGCATGTGGTCACCTAGTACAGCTGCCTGCACAGCCTCCTTCCAAACTGCTGCGTGTTCGAGCAAGACGTCGAGAGTGCGTACCGACGCTCCTTCCTCACAAGCAGCGGTGAAAGTCTCGTGGCACAGGAAGGGCGTCAAATATTCATCAATGCGAAGCACCACGTGAGGGATCGCGCCTCTGCTGGCAGGAATGCAATATCGGCACACAAGCTGCGTTTTGGTGCTGACCCTTGTACAGGAGACGTCATAGCTTATGGCTTCAAGAAAGCAGTTGTCGGTGTTGCTGCGAGGCCACAAACGAATTATTCGGAGTCCCGGGAAGAGGAATTGAAAAGGTCGAATGCATTCAATCATTTTCATCCGGGTTGGCAAACTTTCAATCATACTCATGACGATAAAAGCACAAAAAGCGAGCCTAGATCCTTCCTCTCAAATGACAATCTCCGACCCGCGTCTTCTTGTCCACCCACAGCAGTTCGACTTCGCTCTGCAAATTCCCGGAGTGAGCAAGCCTCTCAGAATACATAATTTGAGAACCATCCACATTGAGAGTGTATATTTCGAGAACCACTTCAACTTGAAAAGGTCCATTGACAACCATCGCTGACACACCATCCCGTCGTCCAGATATTGATCGAGTTGTCCATTCGCTACAGTCCTTGCGTTACCAGTATCCCCAACTATTTTCCATCGAAAAACGAATTAAATTGTACTGTACAGTTTGAACAAACTTCGAAATTCGCTTCGTTTTCCTTGAACAATATGTGTTTCCAGAGAAAACGCAGTAATTTAGATTGTTTTTACACGGCCAACTTCAACACCTCTGCTGCGGTGATAGGGCGGGTTAGAACGCAGATATTTGTGAAAGATCATTCTGGTGTTTGCCTTCGACGGCCGTACAGCTTGCAGTCCAAATCCAATCCAACGTATCAACGCTTCCCAGTTTTGCATGCTCAAGAGATTGGGTTGTGGCCCGAGAAACCTCGAGATCGCTCGCGTAGTATGCTCAACGCGATCTGAGCATTTTTTGCCTCTAGAGGCTAAAGGTGACTGTGAATTGTGAAAAAGATAGATTAATATTACGTAGTACGAAGAAGTTTCCATCGATCAAAAGGCAGTTTATCCTTCATTTTTGATCGCGAATGTCACAGGAACAGTAGAAGCACAACCGATGCGTGAACGACAGACTCAACATACCGCTCCTTGACGATTCCTGTTTGCTTGCATCCTCGTAATTCGCGTGGAACCTAGTTGTGGCTTCCTTCGCGGATTGGTGTGAACTGGAAGTCCACGCAGCATGACATTCTTATCTGGCCGTGCGCTTTGCTCTCGCCGAAGAAAATCGCCCTTTAAAGTTCATCACAGCAGCGATCCCGTGCGCAACGTCCGCAATTAACACCCTGGCCTCGTCATCCACGCTAAGGTGATAGGTTCCACGAAGTCGTAGTGGTCCAGCGTCCAGAACAGCAGAATGGTCATGTCGCGGCTGAAGATGGACTGACCCAACGGCTTGAGCGAGCACCAGAGCATCACCGGTATCAAACACTTGTCGCCAATGTGAAAGTTACCGAGCGGTCCATAGACGATGGTGGGGATGATGGACGCGACGCATCAGCCGACGAGGTCGGCGTAGAATGCTGGTGTGTCAGCGATGGTTGTCAATGGACCTTTTCAAGTTGAAGTGGTTCTCGAAATATACACTCTCAATGTGGATGGTTCTCAAATTATGTATTCTGAGAGGCTTGCTCACTCCGGGAATTTGCAGAGCGAAGTCGAACTGCTGTGGGTGGACAAGAAGACGCGGGTCGGAGATTGTCATTTGAGAGGAAGGATCTAGGCTCGCTTTTTGTGCTTTTATCGTCATGAGTATGATTGAAAGTTTGCCAACCCGGATGAAAATGATTGAATGCATTCGACCTTTTCAATTCCTCTTCCCGGGACTCCGAATAATTCGTTTGTGGCCTCGCAGCAACACCGACAACTGCTTTCTTGAAGCCATAAGCTATGACGTCTCCTGTACAAGGGTCAGCACCAAAACGCAGCTTGTGTGCCGATATTGCATTCCTGCCAGCAGAGGCGCGATCCCTCACGTGGTGCTTCGCATTGATGAATATTTGACGCCCTTCCTGTGCCACGAGACTTTCACCGCTGCTTGTGAGGAAGGAGCGTCGGTACGCACTCTCGACGTCTTGCTCGAACACGCAGCAGTTTGGAAGGAGGCTGTGCAGGCAGCTGTACTAGGTGACCACATGCACGTGCTTCGGTGGATGACGGACCGTCAAGACGGCCGCGGTCCGTGGAAAGATGACTTCGACGAAGTTTTGGACATTGCTGCAGCTCACGCCATCTCGAACTCGTCCAGTGGTTATATGCACGCGGAATTGACTATCATACGATATCGGATATTTACGAATGTTCGGCTGGATACGTTGAGAAGTCTTGGCTGTATGAACACTGTTCGTCGCATGCGTTGGAAGCGGCAGCGGAACACGGCCATCTCGAGGTTGTGCAGTGGATGCATGGTATCGGAACGGATCCGTGCAGAACATACGCTAACCCCTGGATCGAGCGGTCCAGAACGGCCATCTTGCCGTGGCGCAGTGGCTGCCTACCAACACAAGCCCGGAACGTTGCTGGATGAATGCAATCGATAGAGCAGCTACAAATGGGCACCTGGACTTACTGCAGTGGCTGGCGCCGAAGAACCTGTTCGAGTGCTCGACGGTAGCCATGGATGGAGCAGCTGGAAGTGGGCACTTGGAGGTCGTCAAGTGGTTGCGAGAGCGAAACAAAGGATGCACTGAAAGCGCACTGTGGAGAGCTGTCAGCAATGACCATCTTGAGGTTGCAAGGTGGCTTTATGGCAAGTGCAAGTGCCTCTTTGATTTGAACACCACCTTTCACACAGGTGCTTGGTTAACTGCCGAAAATGGCCATCTGCATTGTTTGCAATGGCTCGATGAGCATTTTCCTGCTGCGTTCACCGAGCATAACATGCAAAATGCTGCTAAAATGGGTCACATGGACGTAGTCGAGTGGCTGCATGATCGACATAAAGGGTGCACAGAAATGGCTCCAGTTCGAGCTGCCACGCACGGCCACCTCGACATCCTTCAGTTTCTACACACGCACTACTCGGAAACGTTTACCCACGGGCGGGACGAACAGAGCCCATAAATCCACATTTTCGGGCTCGTTTTTTCTTGGGGAGCCTTTGAAGTGGGCTCACCTGATTTAGTGCTCCGGGCTCCTCGTAAAGCTGGGCTCTTCAAACGAACGGTTCCCGGCTTAATTCGCCATTAGCATCGGGCTCGTGCTACACCGTCCACCCTTATTAGTCGTGCGACTTAATTAGTCGTGCCTCGTACTTATCCGGGAATATATAGTACAACTACCGCAATTAGTCATGCACCTTAAATAGTCGTGCACACAAAGACGAGTGGTAGCGAGCGCAAGCTTGCCTCACCGCTGAGTTCCAGCCCCCCATTTTGTGTATCATGTCGGGAACCCAACGAAGCCTTCAGCACGTCGTTTCTCTCAGCAGCCGCATGCAATGTGTGGAGTGGATGGAGATTGATGAATCGGTCAACGGAGATGCGGGGCTTTTCGGGCGCGCGGTCGCCCAGTTTCCCAGTCTCTTTCGGTCAGATAAGCGGCGAGTGAACCTCAACAAAGCTCGTGACTGGTGGAAAAAGCAGGACGCTACTCGCGCTAAGCTTGATGACAAGAAGCAGCTGAAGTATGCAAGCAGCGTGAAAGGATCTCGGCAGCAGTTCGTGGTGAAAGCCCTCAGTGATCGTGGACGGAAGCTCGAATCGCAGTGGGAGTGGCTGTATCCGAAGCTACTAGGCGAGTTCGAGCGGCTACAGCGTGCAGGTGTGAAATTCTCGGCGCGCTTAGTCATGGATATGGCTACGGTAATGATCGAAGATAGTGATGACCCGGTGTTCAACAAAGCATTCATGATTCGTGGAGTTCCTTTTCGTGAAAAGGTAACGGAGCGTCGGGTGCAGGATTCCTAGACCGCTTCAATATCGTCTATCGCCGTCTCAAGGGGAACAAGCAGGTGAGCGACGAGAAGCAGCTGCAGATTGACATTTCGATTGCTGCCCACCTTGGCCGTATCAAGCGGCAGTTTGATGACAAAACCGTTGACCCGGATCAAATTTACAATATGGATGAAAGCCATTTTGTTATTGACCTTGGCGATGGCAAGACCCTTGATTTCCAGGGCTCTGAAGAGGTCAAATACCACAAAATAGTGTCCGGTACGTTTGCTTTTCTCTCCATAATGACGTCTTACTGACTTACCATTTGGTGTGTGATATACTTGTAGGGAGGGAAGGGATAACAATGTGTGTGCTGTTAAAAGGCGGATCGGATGCAAAGGTGCTGTGCCCCATGCTCATTTTCAAGAACGTCAACTCTAGCCATCCTATTCAAGGACTCCCTGACGCAGTCAACGGTGTCTGCTACCGTTCAACTCCAAGCGCATTCATCAACAATGCAACAATGCTGGAATGGCTCCAGGATGTTCGGTGTTGGGGGCCTGGTGGACTTTTCGCTGGAGAGCGCGTCCTCTGGCTGGACAACGCTAGTGGGCACTCATGCCAGGATGCCCAAGATACTGCAAAACAGCTTCGAACAAGAATCAAATTCTTTCCGCCCAACGCGACCGACCGTGTTCAGCCAGCAGACCGGTTCCCGATACAACGTATCAAGACACACTGGCGTGCGCTTTGTGAAGCGAGGAACATGAATGCCATTAGAGAGGGGGATTGGGCAACAAAGTCAGGAGCGTTAGCGAATCCCGGGAAGCAGTTTTTCCTGGAGACAGCGGCTGAGTGCATCCGTCGCGTCAACTTGGAGATGGACGCTACAAGGTCAACTGGGCTAAGAAATCAATGCTGCAATGTGGCCTTGACGTCCCTGAAGACGGCGTGTGGAAAGTCAGCCAGCTGAGCCGAAAGCTACGTGAGATAGTGGACACACACTCGACTGTGTTTGAGGCTGCTTACAAGGAATCGGACACATTGGCAGAAGATCTGCCAGCGTTGTTGTGATCTCACGCAATATAGTCGTGCACCATAAATAGTCGTGCACATGATATAGTCTGTCCTCATCTCGGCCTTCCTGGTCTTCCACCACAATTAGTGAGGGCCTGACTAACAAGGGTGGACGGTGTAAATCGAGGAGCCCTTATTTTGATAAATATGGGCTCCCCGGTTTGAAACGGAGCCCAAAGAAGCTCTCTGTAAAATCCGATAACAAAAAAGCGATGGACCTAAATAATCGGGCTCGTGCAAAATCGAGGAGCCCTTATTTTGATAATTATGGGCTCCCCGGTTTGAAACGGAGCCCAAAAGTGAGGGAGCCCGGTTCAGTCGAAATTCGGGCTCCCTTCAGAAAGGGGAGTGTAGTGCAGGCTGATCCAGCTCCATGCAGTCTGGTTTCTGGCGCCATTGCACCAGCAACGACGCAACCTAGGATAACACCATCACTGTTGACCAAGTGATCTCGGCGCCATTGCACCAGCAACGACGCAGCCTAGCATAACACCATCACTGTTGACCAAGTGATCGGCATATCGACACCTTGGTTGACAGCTTTAGGCGCCACGACATACGTGATGACACGAGCCGTGTCCAACCAATACCCGAAGGCTCTCGAGCCTCCGGCGCCAACTAGAATAGGAGTAGAAGGATCACTTTGCTATTTACCTCGAGCAATACACTACGGCTAAACTTCAGGGAGCTCCGCCGTCTCCCCCATTGTGTCTTCGACTTTCGTGCAGACACTACAGGGAGCCCGGGCTCCTGCGTTTACCGGTGCCCCACTGGTGATGAGCAGGGCCGCCCGTCATGGACACTTGAACGTGGTGCTGTGGCTACTCGAACATCGCTCTGAGGGGTTTTCAGTTCCTGCGATGGAAACAACGCCAAACTTGGAGGTCCGCAACCTGTTCAGCAATGCGAAATCAGACTTCACTCAAATTGCCCAACTAGAACGACTGGAGGTTGCCTTCGAGCAGCGCCCAGCTTTCTTCAGAGGCTGCCTGCGGTGTTTGGCGGAAATAGCAGTCGCCAAAGCCAACATTGACATATTGGACTGGGTCAACCAGTTTGGAATCGAGCTGCTGTCAACCGCTCCAATCCGCGAGGCTGTCGGCAGCGGAGACTGGAGGCTGCTGGAATGGTTTCACGAGAACGGATTTCAAGTGCTCGATCCGGATCTGCTGGAGTCGGCGGTTGAAGAGGGTCAGCTAGAGGTGACTCGTTGGCTCTCCAATCACGGCTACAAGATCAACTCTCTCCGTTTGGTTAAAATCGCTGGGAAGAATGAAAGTATCCCGCTCATGCGGTGGTTACTGGAGCACGGGCCCCCGCTTCGACTCTCAGTAGGGACAATGTTGGCTAGTAAATATCGCCATGTGGAGATAACATGGTGGCTGGCTGAGAAGGACCGAGTGAAGCTTGTTATTGTGGCTCTGCGCGAGGAAGACCGCAAATTGCTGTGGTGGCTGCTTACTAAAACGCAATTTCTGGATGAATACGGCCGGGATCTCATTCGTGATGCTGTGCAGTGTGCTTCGACGGATATCCAGCTGTGGCTGCAGGAAAATGTGGCGATGGGATGGAGCTGGTCGTTTGGCACAGCGTGCGGAAACGGTGTCGAACAATTTGATGCAGCAGCAGCCTTAACGGAGCGAAGGTGGCTTGACGGGGGCATGAGCAACGAGTTCAAACGGCCTTGAGTGGTGATTGAAAAGAAACCTTCAACATGGTATGATCGACCGACGGCATAGTTGTTCATAGCCAATGTTTTGACGGGAGTACCTCTTCGAAGCGCTTTCGGTGACAATATGTCACGTGCGTGCTCGAGGAAACTGCAGAACTTGATCAAGGTTGGGCAGGTTGCTCCTCATATCTGTTCATCCATTTATACTTTCTTACGAACGCCTGAGTGGATCAAATTCTTTCTGAAAATCAATGGATTTGGCTTCGCTTGGCAACCACATCCAGTGCGGTCCCGATAGCAAACCCACGAGCACAGCTAAGATCAGTATCGACACACGCACCACTTGTCATCTACATGGCAGATCGACACATTTCCTCGAGCGAAAATGAAGTGACAGACAAACCACAGGATGGGGGGACCCAGCAAGGCCTTCCAGATCGGGATCCATAAGAGGTTCGTGCGTTCGGCGGCTACACCTGCACGTTGAGTCAATTCAACAGGGTGTGGCGAATGCATAAGGGGGCAGTTGGGTCGACGCGACGTTCAGTTGAGGGATATACACTGTACATAGTGGACTACTAACCAAATCACGAGCTTGCATTGCGTTTTTCCCATGCACACATCAGAGATTTAAGCCACCGGAACCCGAGCGCCAGGCTTTGGGCCTTTCCTGACACTGGATGCTTGTAGCTATCCGAGCCTTTCGGGACCGGGATTCCGTACCCCTCATTACACTTTGGGACATTTTCGGCTAGTAGGGCCTCCAGCCCACCCAACTATCACACACGACATTGGGTGCGGGTTGGCAGGGCGGCCACTCCTAATGGGTAGTGGTTGCATGTATACTGAATAGCCTGTCTCCGGCTGCCTAAATCTACCGCACTCGCGATCCAGCTACCTCCCGGTCTCAGTGTCCCCCCATGCACACATCAGAGCGTAATCGGCGAGTCGTTCTGTAGATCACGACCACGCGTTTTGGACGTTCGGTATTGAATTCACACATCAGCGAACCTTTCACAATGATGGTCGGTCATCACTGTTAGCCGTCGTATTTACTAAACGCCGGCCACTTTTGACCCCTGAATGGCAATGTTAACAAGCGTGCACCAACCGATCTTAGTCACTACCGGTATCACTTGCTCTGCGATGGCTCGACGATAACTACCCCAGCACGGCTGCGACTGAGGTAGGTTAGATTTTAAGTTTGGAAGACATACAGTACAAAGTTTAGTAACAATGGTGATTGTTGGAAAGAGGACGAGGATGATGGCGGCAGATGCAAGTTGAAGGTAAAGCGGCAAGTCGAAGTGCATGCAAGGTGGACGACATGCAGCAGACACAAGATCGCGAGAGCGCAGCGCGGAGAGATGACCAAGATCGACGGCACTAAGGGCGAACCGAGCAGACGGAGAGGCGACGTTGCTGGCAACGGACGGCGGAGCTTGCAGGGAACAGTCGCCGGAGAAGCGAGGCGAAGCTGCTGAAGGCAGAACCGAATCTACCAGGGAGACGACAGGAAGAATGCAAATAACCGAATACAAATTGGAGCACTGAACGGTGCTCCGGCGCAGACCTAGGCTTGGGTCTGTGGCCATCTGCGTGTTCATGTTAGCATTCGCTATACGACAAGTCGGGAAACCGGCCAATGGGGGAAGCGCCCCATTACTTGGTGGTCATCCAGGGGCCTTCCAACACGGGAGGCTCCTTTAGCAGACAAGGCGAAGGGTCCTCTACGAGACGCTGCCCAGCGGCTCGAACCCAGAACGCAAGAGAAGGAGAGCACGACGCAGAAGCACGACAGCAGCAAGCCGCCCAGGACACAGAAGCAAGAGAGCGCGACGCAGAAGCACGACAGCAAGCCGCTCAGGACGCAGAAGCACGACAGCAGCAAGCAGTACAAGACGCAGAAGAACAAGGACGAGAAGCAGAAGCAGCAGCACGACCGCAGCGAGCAGAAGATCGACAGCGACGGCCAGCACAAGAACGACAGCGACAGGTACATCAACATGCCGAACAACGACAGCGCCAGGCAGCTGAAGACGCAGACGAACGACCGCAGCACGCAGAACAAGACGCAGACGGACGACTACGAGAAGCAACAGGAGCAAGAACACAAGTAGCCCCTGGAGGACGGCAGCGGGCAGAGGAAAGAGTGCCAGCGGGCAGAAGAACGGCAGCGCCAGCGAGCAGAAGAACGGCAGCGCCAACGAGCAGGGGAACGGCAGCGACAAGCGAGTATATGAACGACAGCGACAGGGAGCAGAAGAACAGCGGCGCCAGCGAGCAGAGTAACAGCAGCAACAGAAGACGAGCCGAAAGACGTGAGGCAGTAGATGCAGGACACGAGCGGTAGCAAGCAGGCACAGCGGCAAGACGGCGGTAAGCGAGTCGAAGATGCTGCACAAGAACAGCGGCAAACACCAGAAGACGCAGAACATCGACGGCAACATGCAGAAGAAGAGCTACGACAGCCGGCAGCTGGAGACGCCGCCCAACGACTGCCGCATGCAGAAGAATGCAGAGCATGATGACGGCCGCAGGCGGCAGCTGAAGAAGCAGACGACCAACAGCACCAAGCAGTAGAAGACGGAGCAGGACGACAGCGGCAAGACAGCGGCAGGACAACAACGGAAGACAGTCAGGGCCGCAGCAGATTGACAGCAGCGACAGCAACATACGCACTGGGAGGACAGAAGGTGAAGACAGCGGCAGACAGAAGAACGCGGAACGCGGCGCACCCGACAGCGACGACGGAACGGTGGTTGACATGGAAAGCTGCGCGATGAGATGATGGCAGTGTTTTCGAGTGGTATGCAGTCTATGACGTGGATTGTTTCGTTGAGTGATGATGGATTGTGCTAGCATGAGGAAGATGATTAATGAGGCTGATGAATGAACACCATGCTCGAGGTACCAACGGGTTGACTGGAGCACTTGGACGCAAGTAGTACCGTTGACTCGAGTGGGGCTCTTGCGGTGGAGGGATTCTCTTGAGGTGATGACAGCTGAAGCAGAAGCCGTGGACAGGGCTCCACGAAGTCCTGCACGTATCCGCCGAGGTACGGGTTCACGGTGGAAGCAGAAGCCGTGGACAGGCTCGCCGAAGTCCTGCACGTATCCGACGAGGTACGGGTTCACGGTGGAGGCAGAACCTCGACATTGATGTGCACAGGGCACACGAGTGTGAAGTGCGGCAGTTGCGAGTGTGCTCCACGAAGTACTGCACATACCCGCCGAGGTATGGACTCATGACAGGCAGCAGAGACCACAGGCACGGAGAGCAGCAGCCGTGGGTGTACTCGCCGAAGTACTGCACGTTTCCGCCGAGATATGGACCCATCGCAGCAGCAGGGAGTGCGCCGACAAACGAGTTGATGAGGATGACGACTGAGCTGATGATGATGTTGGAGATGACGGACGAGCAGATGGAGTGATGACAGCGAGTGAATCGCGGAATGCAGACAGTCATGTGGCCTTCTCCAAAGCGTTGAACGCGCCGGTCGTGGTGTCACTAGTGGCCAGCGGAGCTGATGATGACCGTGTTAGTGCTGGTGATGAACGACGAGTGGATCGATGGCGACGAGATGATACTGGAGAAGCTGCTGACGAGTGTGTGCACAGTCACCATTGGTGCGACGCGGACACCTTGACGTTCGTGTTGATGGTGAGCAGCGACATGGTGTACAAGAAGCCGGGGAGCAGGATCTCGCTGAGCATGGAGACTCTGTCATGGTTGACATCGAGGCCGTTGGTATGCTGGCAGCGATCGACTCGTATTGATGGTGGTCGAGGTCTGGTGGAGATGCCCATGCTGACCGACGAGTGGCTCGACCGTGACGCGGGGATGCTGTTGGTCAGTGAGTACTCGTTCCGTTGACGCCGTTCGTGTGCATGTCCAGGCTGGGGCCAGGCGAGTTCGGCGAGATGATCGAGTCAACGCGCGACACGCAGTGGCTCGTTGAGGCGGTTGGTCTGCTGGCGGCGACAAAAGGTGACCGGTGAGTCGTTCGACAGCAACGAGCAGAGCTGTTCGCCATCGGAAGGCTTCGTCGAGGTGCAGCCGAGCGAGTTCAGCGAGACGAACGACTTGATGTGCAACTTGCAGTGGATCGACGAGATGTACGCGGCGACGATTGCAGAATGAGCTGGCGAGCGCGACGTCGACACGGGTGGCGTTGACTAGGGGGAGAGCGGACACTGGTGAGCAGATCCGGTCAGGCGTGACGGGTCGAGGATGACCCGTGCTAAGAGGAGAGAGTAACAATAGTGATTGTTGGAACGAGGACGAGGATGATGTCGGCAGATGCAAGTTGAAGGTAAAGCGGCAAGTCGAAGTGCACGCAGGGTGGACGACATGCAGCAGACACAAGATCGCGAGAGCGCAGCGCGGAGAGATGACCAAGATCGACGGCACCAAGGGCGAACCGAGCAGACGGAGAGGCGACGTTGCTGGCAACGGACGGCGGAGCTTGCAGGGAACAGTCGCCGGAGAAGCGAGGCGAAGCTGCTGAAGGCAGAACCGAATCTACCAGGGAGACGACAGGAAGAATGCAAATAACCGAATACAAATTGGAGCACTGAACGGTGCTCCGGCGCAGACCTAGGCTTGGGTCTGTGGCCATCTGCGTGTTCATGTTAGCATTCGCTATACGATAAGTCGGGAAACCTGCCAATGGGGGAAGCGCCCCATTACTGTTTGTCAACCGCTTGAAACCCTCTTGTGGTGAGTTGATACGTCGAAGTATTATCTGGCGTGCAGGATGTGTTGCTATGTCAATGAAGCTCCTTTTTATTTGAAGTTTGTTTCTGAACTCGACAGCATTTCAAGACGATGCTACAGAACGCAAATGTAAACCGCGATTTAAGGCTTGCCAGGTGAAGATACGCCCATTGTCTTCCATTTGCAAGACTCCTGGAGGCTCGAATACTACCATTTTACCACTTCGAAATGGTAATGTCGACCGCCTGGTGCAGCTCGTGCACCCTCGATCCGATTAGTGTGCCGCCATTTCACTGAATCGAAGTTTCTTGTGTAAAGCTGCGGCATCCATAGCTTCTGCTCCACGTTTTGCAAAGGATAGTTTGTTCGAGCACAGCTACGTGGCCTTCAGTAAAATATATCTCGATCTCCACTCCATAGCAAAAATGCCTGACCGCCTCTGTTTAAGGCCCGCCATTTCATACCGTTAACGTGAGTTCGAGCAAAGTGGGAGAATTCTACGCCGACCACGCCGGCTGCTGCGTCGTGTCTATCATCCCCACCGTCTACGGGCCGCTCGACAGCTTTACGTTGGCGACAAGTACTTGACACCGCTGATGGTCTGGTGCTCGAGCAAGCCGTTGGGTCAGTCCATCTCCAGCCACGACATGACCATTATGATGTTCTGGACGCTGGACCACTACGACGTAGCAGAACCTATCATCTTGACCGTGGACGAGGAGGCCAACGGATGTTCGCACGAAATCGCTGGTGCGACTTGAAAAGGAGATTTTCTTCGGGGAGAGCAAGCGGACGCCAGTTAAAGAAAACGTGGACTTCCAATTCACACTGATCCGCGACAGGTTACAGGAAAAAAACACAAAGAGGTTCGACGCGAATTACGAGAATGCAAGCAAACAGGGATCGACAAGGAGCGGTATGATCCGGCAACGTTAAGTCTGCCGTCCTACCTGGCGTTCGTTCCCAGACTGTGAATAATAGTATCGTGTGCGCTGTGCTTCTACTGTTCCTCTGGCATTCACGAGCAAAATGAAAGATAAACTGCCTTTTGACCGATGGAAACTACTTCGTACTGCGTAGTATTAATCTATCTTTTTCATCCGGTCGGTCAATTCACAGTCACCTTTAGCCTCTCGAGGCCAAAAATGCTCGGATCGCTAGGAGCATACCATGCGAGCGATCTCGAGGTTTCTTGGGCCACCACCCAATTTTTTGAGCCTGCAAAACGCGGAAGCTTTGATACAGTAAGAGGATTGAAATCCTTTGATCCCTGTCTTCCCTGGAAGCTCGAGGGCAAGGCAGCTGGTGAGCAGGACGAAGGACGGGGAGGAGCAGAAGGGCGTCAAGAGGCGGTCCCCTGAACAAGCAACTGGAAGAAGATCGCGCCGGTAGTAGCCGGCCGGAACCGCGTGGCGATCTTCGCTTGAAGAGTCACGGTTGCTGCCTGAGGGAGAAGAGAAGCCAACGTGCGGCTGAGACCGATGGAGCTGGCCGCCGAGGAGTGCATTTATAGGAGTAGGCAGAACACGATTAGCCGCGGAACCCACAAGCCGCAGCAGACACCAGACAGCGTGCTTGCCGGCCCGGTACAGCACCGCTAACAGATAATACAGAGTAACGTGCAGCCGACAGCCAAGTCGTTGAAGTTCGCCTCGTAGCGTGAGGAAGTGGGTATTGGCAGCCCCACGGAAGCCGGCGGTATCAGCAGCCCGGACACAGGAGTGCCACTAGCCAAAGAGAGGGTACTCTAGCCCCGGTAGTTCTAGCCCCCGGTGCAACACTCCTGCGGCTTGATAGAACTGCGAGCAGGAATTTCACGCCAACACGACGCACGGAAGAACAGTTGTAAGCCGTCTGTGTATTTCGTGTTAGGCTAGGCTAGTGTAGTGACGGAACTGCAGCTGGTGGACACTGGACACCGTTCTCTGATCAAGTGCAAGACTGGAGTGACGTGCTGGCGGAGTAACGACATTGGCAAACGCTGTATGACCGTGATCACCGAACAGAAAGCTTACTATACGTTGGATTGGATTTGGACTGCAAGCTGTACGGCGGTCGAAGGCAAACACCAGAACGGTCTTTCACAAACTATCTGAGTTCTAACCCGCACTATTACGGCATGCAATTACTTAGAAGTAGCTGCTGAACGGGGCGATCTAGTGTAATGGTAGTGGGGTGGCTCTTTGGGCTTTTTCGGCTGTAAAGCACCCGCAGAGGTGGTGAAGATTGCCGTGTGTCAGAGCAATCTAAGGGTGCTGTGTTTTTCTCTGGAAAAAGCGGCGCAGGCGGAGAGAAATTTCGAGGGGTAACACAAAGTATCTGTAACTGTACAGTACGAACTGATGCGTTTTAATATGGAGATTCTCTGTTTTGAATATGCACAGAACAAGTGCTGGGTCAATCAATCAAAGAGATTGAGGTGAGTCACAATGCGGATTGGACTCGACTATGACTGAGGGGCGAAAGTTTTGGTGCCAAAGCAAGTCTCAGTCCTGAAATTGCCTGAACGCGCTGAAGCAAGACTGTGTTGACGACTCAAGTGATAGAACGACGCCATTTTGGAAACTGGAAACTCATACATGATCTATGCGGCAAAGAGGACGAACGGCAAGTGGTTGAACAAGAACGGCCCCGACGTGAAGCGATTCCTGGAAGGGGGCGAGGCCCTGCCAGCATCCTGGCGATAATGAACGCGAGCAATAAATTGGACTCCATCAACGCTTTGAACGAGATGAGATTCAAGCTTCCAACTGGAGACAACATCGAGGAAGACGACTTCCATGTTATCGCTGACCCCGTCAAGCATCTCAAGGCTGAACATCTGAACAACCGTGCGCTGCGTCGTTCCAACTGCTCCCTTTACACGCTGACTTGTCGTTAACTTGCTGTCGATTCACGTGTAGATGTAGCCCATGAGTATCGCGACTTTGCCAGGGACATGCTGGTCACCATCATTGGCGGCTTTATCTTTTACTGCGCCTTCATTCGAGGAAATGTGCTGATCTGCCTCGCAGACGACGGCCAGGGATGCGTGTCGCGGGCCATGTCGATCCTTCTCTCCATTTGATCATGGCTTGTCTGCTGCAACCATTGCCGCCTAAACCCACCACCATATTCATGCCGAGCAAGCATCTACGCCCGAAGCGCCAAAACCTGTAGAAGGCAAGGCAAGCTGAAGCGGTACCATAGTATATCGTACTTAACCGAGCTGAATACAATCGTGCCACTTATATCGAATCTGAACCAAGAGGCACCATGGCGGCGAGCAATGGTGAGGTCTCTCGCTTGCTGGTGCTTGGCCCCGATGCAGACAGCAAACAGGCGGTGGTTGCCAAGCTCCAGAAGCTCTGTGGCGACCTTAAACCTGAAGACCAGGACGCCAGCAAGGACGACATGGCGGTGCTGAACCTGCAGACCAAGTACTACCGGGCGTCTGTGGAGGTGCACGTGCACCAGGTGCGCGACAATGCCCCGCAACCGGCGCTGCAGCACGATCTGCACGACTACGAGGCACTGGTATGTGTGGTGGACGCCGGTCAGCGCGAGAGCTTCCTGCACGTGCACCGCTTCGCCAAGCGAGTGGTGGACACGCTGCCATACGACGTGTGTCTGCTGGTGGCTGACACGGCGTCGGCCACGAGGGAGAACGTCCAGAAGATGGAGAGCTGGTGCCAGGACAACAGCTTCGAGTTCGTGGATCTGGATGCAGTGCAGACGTCTAGTGACGACGACGTGATTGACGAGAAGCACGGCATCGAACGCGTGCTGGAAGCTCTGCACTGCAACATGTGGCGGTCAATGGAGATGAACCCGCCCAAGCCAGTGGAGACGACGAAAGAGACGGATGTGACACCGAAGGCAGTGGAGACGGAGAAGAAAGTTGCAGCGAGGGAGGAGAAGAGTGAGAGTCAAGAGGAGAAGACTGGTAACCAAGAGGAGAAGGAGACAAGTGCTGATGTCGACCAAGAGGGCGCTTCAACGGATGATTCAAGGTTGCAAGCGCTGCTGCAGGCACTGGAGATCGCAGGAGGCCCCGGTGACGTCTCAACTGGTGGTGACGAAAATGATAACGACGAGGACATTGACATGGCTCAATTCAGCGCGCTGATCTCGGAGGTCCGCAACGTGCGCGACCAAGGCGAATCCCTCACTGACGAGCAGCGACGTGAACGAGCTGCCGAGGTGGCCATGAAGCTCTGGAACTTCCTGGGCGCTGACGATAGTGATGGCGCCTCGGACTAGCGTTGCTGATTGGCTAAAACAATGCACGCAATTCGATATCATTGGACTAAAATTGTTTTCAAGGCCTGGGATTGGCTGAAATTTCAAGATACCAGCTGGTGGTCGAAGGCACTTCGAGACGTGCATCGAGACGAGCATGGCGGACCTGGGGCAGAATGAGATCAACCTGGTGGACCTGTCGCTGGAGCAGCTGAACTCGCTCAAGGGCCAGCTGGAGAAGGAGATACAGCAGTTGACGGTATCGTTCGGAGGCCTGCGTGAGGCCCAGGCGCGCTTCACGGAGTCTAAGGAGGCGCTGGAGAGCATGGCGGCCGCGGACCTGAGCAAGGAGGTGCTGGTGCCGCTCACGGCCTCCATGTTCGTGCCGGGCAAGCTGGCAAGCAAGGAGGAGGTGCTAGTGGACGTGGGCACGGGCTACTTCGTGGAGCAGTCAGTGGAGAAAGCCGGGCAGTTCATGGACCGGAAAGTCGAGTTCCTGCAGAGCAACACGGAGCAGCTCAAGACGGTGATCGACGGCAAGCGCAACATGCTGGAGGCCGTGGTCATGATCATGCAGCAGAAGATGCAGGAGGCGCAGCAAGGCGCGCGCAAGTAGGCAGCAGCAGAGAGCTTTCAGTAATAGTCGACCGAGTGCGAGTGAAGAGCTTTGGATCCTTGCATGCTGTCAATCTCTTCCTTCCAGACAGCGTATACTGTACGGCAATTATCTGCTCTAACAGCCTGACACATTCGAACTCAAAGATAGATCAACAGCTAGGTGGACGCAACGCAAGACGAGCAAGGATGAGATTATCAGCTTGGGAGGTTCTAGTGGATCGGAAATTGTTGCAGGTGTGACAGCAAGCATCTTGCAGCACTTCAACTGTCGTCTTCCTGTTGCAAAGCAGCTCGACATCTTGGTCCTTGGCCGTCTTGAGTCTGTCGTGTATCTCTTCTCGGGATCGGTCAATAAATATGCACGAGTCCGTAGGAGAGCGTCCAGAAGAGAATGAAGGAAAGCGCCTGGGACATAACGCCGGCGAAGATGAAGGAGAAGGCACTCGTGTTGAAGTAGAGCTTGACGTCCATGCCGAGCTTCAAGACCCAGAGCGTCACGGCCGTGAACACGTAAGCGGCCGCCAGGAAGGCGAAACCCTGCAGCCCCGTCATGCCCGTGATGCCTGCGATGCAGCCGGCGACCACGCACATGTACGTGTGCACGTACTCGACGGCCTTATCATTGTTCTTCATGATCTCCATGGAGAAGAACTCCACCTTCTTGTCCTGTAGCGCCTCCATCGTGACGTCGGATGTGCTCGAGCTTTCAGTGTGACTTCATCGAAAAAGGGGGAGCCCGATTAGGTCCGCCTTAGGTTCGTATGATGTGGTTTACGCAACTTATGTAACGTACCTATTTGATGTGGTGCACACTGCAAATGAAGTTCGCGGTCAATTTTCAAATTCAAACATCCGAACTTACCGCTCATGAGACTTTGATCATCTGCTGTACGCAGAGTGCAAACTTCCACCAAGGAGTCACGAGCGACTCGCCCGCCTGCCCCGCATTGCTCCACCCCGTCACTGTGTACATCGTAAGCCCAGTATTGTGATCAAGCTCCGACGACAGAGACACAGGTAATTCCAACGGCTATCTAACTAATGTTATAGCTCTGGGCCTTGCACTGACCATGCTCGATGTATGCTCAATTGATGTACTTACAGTTTCGGGAAGATCATGATAGAACAGAAGCGCTCGAAGGTGGCATCACGGAGGCCGTGGCGCTCCATGACGGGGTTACTGCTGCACAGTCGGGCGTTGCACAGCACGCTGGCGACCATGGAGCACCAGGACACTTGTGCTCGACTCATGAACGAGATGCCAAGTGTGCGCAGCCCCAGGCGATGCACAATCGAGGTCCAGGAGGCTCCGAGCGCGGCACCAGCGTCCAAGCCGCTTGCCCAGCCGCTTGTCTTCAGAAAGACCAAGCGGGAGCTTGAACGGGAGCAGCAGCAAGCGCAAGCGCGCGAGCCGCTTGAGCGGATGCAGAGCAAGAAACGTCGCGTGGAGGAGGACAAGAATCGAGAGAGTATCAAGATCAGCCGTGCACGTCCTAAATGCGTGCGCATGCTGGAGTGGAGCTGTCGGAGGGCGTCGCAGTACTACAGCTCAAGGTCCGGAACGCTGCGCACCCAGTCGCGGCGTCGCCTGCTCTTTTGAAGGCATCTTTCAAGAGGATCTTCATTAAGTCGACCAAGAACGGTGACGGCAAGCGAGAAGATGCAATACATGGGGGTTGAGAGAGCTGCAGCGTGGTGTCTGCCGCTCGATAGCAGCATTGGTTTTTTGTGAGGGGAAGCAATGGCACAAGTAGCCGCCATACAATAAATAGACAACATCGTACGACTACGCAGAGCGCTCTACCATACCGATGAAGACAACAACGCATGGTCAGGCCAATGCCCGAAGCAGGCAAAGCCCCAGCTTGATGCGAACTTAATCCTCTTAAGTTCGCGTTCCAGCGGAGAGTAAGTGAAGTCGTCACTATTGAAATCGTGGACTTTGGGTTGCTGCCATGGGGCTGGAGGAGCTGGTGGTGACGGGCGCGTACGTGTCCGGCGCCGTGTGCATCGTGCTGTTCACGCTTAGCATCAGCTGGCTGGTCGTGTGGAAGTGCGTGCTGGCCAAGATGCCCTTCATCCAGGAGCTGTTCGACTTGAAGCCTAAGAAGCCCTCGGCACACGACGAGAAGTCCATTTCTTTCCAGGACCGGTTCCAGGCCTACAAGCGGGTGCGTCAGTGCCCAACCCAGTAATTAACATCTTTGCCATCGAAGCTAATGTATTGTCGGTGTGTTCTGCATTACAGAAGCGGCAGGCATCGAGGATTTCTTGACTGGATAGAGCGCTGCACAGCAAGACGAGCGGCTAGACATCAACCGCGAGCGCTCACGAACAAACTATTGGCTTCATTTTCCTATTGTCCTTCCGTTTACCTGACGAGCCACTTGCCGCCTCCTCCTTCCTCGCCGTCGTCGTTCTGTTGCAGCTGCCGCACGAGCTCCAGGTACTCGTTGGAGCTGCCAGTGCTGGAGGGCAGACGGTTATCCACAGTGCTGCTCTGCACCTCCGCCGCCTTCCTCTTCTGCGCTGCCTGAGCCATCCTCTCCTCTAGTGAGAGCTTGTTTGACACCGTTTGGGTCTCTGCAGCTTCCGTGCGGGACTTGGCCAGAGCTTCCTCGCGCTTGCGGCGGATCTCGTCGTCCTCTCCTGCTGCTTGTTCACTGGCAGCTCCGTACTTGCGTTCGGCAGCCTCTGGATCCCATTCACGAAGTGCATCCAGCGTTGGCCTCACCACTTGGGCCTGTAGCTCGACCGGCAGCTCCCAGTAGCTCCGTCCCAGTGCCATGTTGAAATAATACGTTCGCTGCCATTCATGCCCAAAGTTTCACAGTAAATTATGAATCTTGTAAGCACGCAGGGAACATACACACAAGGTCACCAGCACTGTGGACGTCTATGCTATCGATATGCACGCTTACCCCGCTGGCCGGGTCCGTGTGCTGCGTCCAGAAGCCCGTCTTCTTTGGTGCCTCCATCCGGCCTCTATGAAGTCTGATAGTAAAGTGCTTGATTTGTGCGAACTTAACGGGGATAGCTAGCGAACTTAGCGAGGCGGCGATGGCGGCGGACCGCCGAAGTAGTTCCACACGGCCACCTGTCGGTCCCAGGAGCACGAGGCCACCAAGCCGTCCACGAAAAGGCTGAAGTCGAAGCCGAACACGAATTCGCTGTGGTGCTGCGCATTTTGAAGACGAGGATACGGCGATTTGGTGTTCCAGATGCCCACCGACATGTCGTACGACGCGGACGCGATCACGTCGGGGTCGTGCGGCGAGCACTTGATCTTCTTGACGGCGTAGTTGTGTCCTGGCAGCATTCGCACCTCACGTGCCGCGTTCCGAATATCCTACAGCAATATCAATATTAGTAGACAAGAACGAAGTGCTCTCAAAACATCGGACGTACCCAGACTTTGATGCTGCAGTCGGCCGACCCGGACACGACTTCGAACTGGTTGTACTTGTTCCAGTCCAGTGCGAGCACCTCGTTGCCGTGTGCAGCGATGGTGGTCATGGAGCGCGCGCTGTTGAGGTCCCAGATCTTGACCGTGCCGTCACCCGAGCACGACGCCACCAGCGAGTTGTTCTGCGTGTTCCAGACCGCGTTGTACACGACACTTGAGTGCTCAGCCAGCGTGAGCACCGAGTGCGGCACTTCCGGCTTCCAGATTTTGACGCTGCCGTCCCACGACGCCGAGGCGAACGAGTCCTTGGCAACCAGGTTCCAATTGACGCCAGAAACCTCCTGCTTGTGCTCGTGGAAGTTCTGAATGGGGAACTGGTCGCGCGCCTGCAGGTGCCACAGCTTCACAGACCCATCGGCACAAGAGCTCACCAGCTGCTGGCCGTGGTTCTCGCTCCACGCGCAGTCGTACACACCTTGAGGCGTGTCAAAAGCTCGGATCTGCCCATGAAAAGCTCCAAACTGTGAGCATCTCCACCCCCTCCCAACCACAACCAGTATAAGCCTTCCTTACCGGGGCCAATCCCCCTGCTGGGAGCATCTCGTACACATGCTGCCTGCCGTTGCCCACAAGGCCAAAGTATTGCGCCGTGCCGACCGCCACCAAGTTGTCCACGAAGGGGCTGAACTCCACCTGCTCACGTCGCGAACCACAGCCACATTAGTCTCAATTGATACCGACAATTGCATGGCGTTAAGTTTCTTGTGCTCCGTACGCAGTAGCCGTGGAGCTCGGTCTGTGTCTGCCGCGGCTGGAGAAACATGGCGCCGATGGTGCCGAATGCCTTCTGGTATAGTATCAGCGTCAACGCAAGGGTACCACAAGTGTACCAGCTCAAACTTCAAGCCTAGTTTTGTAATTGCACGAATACTAATTACCATTCTACCTTTGCTGCTCAGTTCGATAAAAGCGACCCGCCGAACCAGTATGAGGTACCTCTATCGACTCCTCGCAGCGCTCTTGCTGGCGGCGCAGGGCATCGAATGGTACGAGACTTAGCTTCATCGTGTCAAGCGTCGTCTTGCTTTTCCATTGATACCGCATTGTCGTCACAAGCGGCGTACTTGGAGTAGCAAATTTGGTTTACCGAAGGTATCGACTAACCCGAGCGTCTTATTATTTCGCAGCCTGGAGTTGTCAGCGCAGCAACTGACGAACATCACGAAGAGCGGCAGCTCCTTTGCCGTCTACAGCGGCGACGACCTCGTGGCGACCCTGTCGGCCTCGGATCTGGCGCAGCATTCGAGTCTCTTTTTGCAGAACAACTCGCTCACGAGCATCCCGGCCTCATTCTTCCAGGCAGCCAGCAACGCCACGTACATGTGCGTCGTGTGGTTAATTACGTGCCTTTATCGTGCCTGGAGTGACGAAATCGGTCTTTCTTTCGTGGTGCCTAGTGATCTATCCAACAACCCGCTGACGGAGCTCGAAGCCGAGTCTTTTGTCAACTTGGCACAACTCCAGACTGTGCTGTACGTGTGCACTTGATCTGTATGGCATTACGGTGTTGTATTAAACGCTTGTATGTGTGAATTGGGTGTGCTCAGGTGCGTGAATACGACGATTCGTGTGTTGTCCACGAACCTTGCGAGCGACTGTCCGCTGTTGACTACGATGGCGTTCGATCAGAGCACCATTCATACCGTTGAGACACAGTCATTGGTGAACTTGCCAAAACTCGAGGCCATGTACGTATGGCGAAATTTAGGTTACGATCGAGAGTCTAACTTGCTGCGTTTTATTTTAATTGCCTAGTTATCTGGCGGAGAACAACATTTCAACGATTTATGGAGATTCGTTCCTGAACTTGCCGGCGCTGCATACGCTCGATCTGAGCTTCAACGCCCTGGAGGTTGTTCCCAATGGTCTGCTGACGGCCTCCTCGTCTTGGAAAGCCCTGGACATCTCGCACAACAGTATTCTGGACGTCCCTTCTGGCATTCGGAAGGCCGCTGTGGAAGGCTACATGTACGAATGTGTTGAATGTCGTGTCACTTCCATGCGTGCTGTGTCTGACGCTGATGTGGTGCGTGTATTCAGCTCCTTCGACTATAACTCACTGGTGGAAATTGCTGACGATGCCTTTGCTGGCTCCTCGGAGATCAACGAACTGCGATTGGCATCCAACGCTATTTTCACCGTCAATTCCAGGGCATTTTCGGGGATGACAGCGTTACGAAAGCTGTGAGAGTTCGATAGTTCTGCGGAAGTTTTGTCAACAGTGAAGAACTAACGAATGTGGCGAACTGCTGGCAGGAATCTGAGCGACAACGTGATCTCTGTCATCGACGAAGACGCTTTCGAAGATGTGGACGGACTCGAGGTCCTGAGCCTAGACCTCAATAACATCCGTCGGTTGACGTTATCGTCCGTGCCATCCAACCTGGAGCGCTTGGAACTTCAAAACAACTTGATCGACCTCATGCCCGACTTTCCGGATCAATTCGAGGCATCTCGTCTGGTGTATCTGTACGTACTATTTCGCCACTTTGAAGGTGCTTTCCACGCTAATGAAACGTGTTTACCGTATCCTGTACGCAGAAATCTGAGCAGGAACTACTTGTGGTCCATCACGACGAACGACGCGCTCACGCCATACACGGGCCTCGTCACTCTGTGCGTTCGATTGCAGTTTCTTCGTGCAGCGCGTTGAGTCGGGTGGCTGCTAACCTTAGTTTGGTTATGCCTGCAGCGATCTGAGCAACAACCGTATCGTCAACTTCAGCGCTGCGGTATTCGATCCCATCATGTCGAGTATCGAATCCATGTACGAAGACACGAGCAAGACGCTCCTTGTGTTTGTATTGGGGGTTCTAACTGTTTTGTTTTTCGTCAGGAACTTCGACTCGAACCTGATCACGTCAATTCCAAGCACCAACTTCATTTCCCTCGTGAAGAAACTACTCACCAATGTGTACGTACAAGGCTGATGGTGTGTATTTCACAGAGCCACTGATTGCTGCTACGTTTCCTGTACGTGTTGACAGCACTCTGCTGGACAATCCGGGCATCGGCTGGTCCTCGGATGTCGACATGCGCAACGATTGCCCGAACGGCAGCATCTTCGAGGAGCTCGTCTTGGCAGCAACGGCAGGCTCTGGGTCAGGCAACGCGGATCTTTATGGCTGCATTCAGTGCGTTGCGGGAACTTATCACGACAACTCGACTGGAGCCTGTGTGTCGTGCACTGAAGTTTCGGCTCGAGCGTATTCCGAAGAAGACGGCGCGACCGTGTGCTTGTACTGCCCGTACTCGTCCGAGCTGGAGCCTCATCGCACCAGGTGCAAGGCCTTCCAGTGCAACATCCTTTGCTGGCTCACGTTGTCGATGGGGATGGCGATTCCAGGCATCATCTTCAGCAGCAAGTTGTTGCTCTATCTCATCATGAGGAGCTCCAAGCGCACGCGGAAGATGGATATCAAGGAGCAAGAAGCCATGAACGACTGGCGCATGGGGCTCATGATGCACCAACTGGCTGAACCGCACAGTCCAAGCGACTCGCTGCTTGATGATGAAGAGGATGAAGAAGCCTCTGTACACAGCGAGATGCCCTTCCGCATCTACGACCTTCCAGAAGAGACGAAAGACCTCGTACTGAGCACCTTACGTGACTACTTCCAGATCCGGAAAGAGAAGCGCTGGCGTGCACTTCCTCTGGGCGAACAGGAGGCTACACGCGAGTGGAATGACGTCGAGTGGGAGACTTTCCACATGCACCGCATCCTGAGTCGCAGTTATCACGGCGAGATCTTCCTTGGGGATTACTGCGGCACTCAAGTGGTCGTGAAGCGCATGATGACGTTGCGCTTTGAGGTCAAGCAGCTGGCCGATACGATCAAAGACGTGGAGCTCGTGGGGTCGCTGCATCATCCGAACATCGTGGCGTGTCTGGGGACCATGTGGTCCGATCCCGAGCACTTGTGCGTCATCTCGGAGTACGTCAAAGGCGGCGATTTGGCCGCCGTGCTCGAAGTCCAAGCGCTGGATCGACCCAACCGAAACGAGTCGGGGTCGTCTCCACTGGTCCATTTGTCCGGATCCGGCGAGGAGAGCGACCCCGCGCCAACACGTGACGCCGCGTATGGCATGTCCAAGAGCGCTCTGGTGACACGCTTTCACATGGCTCTGGATATCTGCAAGGCGCTCGCGTATGTCCACCACATGGGTGTTTCTCACAACGACCTGCGAAGCAGAAACGTCATGGTGACGGACATGTTTCAGTGTAAAGTTGGCGACTTTCGGCATCACAGCCGCGACGATACGCACCATGCGACCCACGTGCTGCTTGTTGAAGGCCAAGTACTCCACCAATCGGATTCGGAAGAAGAGGACGACGTGAGCATGGAAGGTGTGCGGTTCCTCCAGCCAGAAACGCCGCAGGAAGAGGGGCCCACGCTCCCGCTCGTGGCGCCTGAGGTGCTGCACCATAACTCTCGCCATCTTGGCGCCGACATCTACAGCTTTGGCATTCTGCTGCTGGACTTGTGGTTCCACTCGTTCATCCAGTTCCAGAACGATCGACCGAACGACGAGTACGAGGCGCGGGCTCGAACCAAGAAACTGCGGCTCACGATCGACGGCCATGGCGACGAATCGAAGAGCGCAACGCCGGGCAAGGAAGAGCCGACGCTTCCTCGCACGGCGAGCGCGCATCAGAAGAACAAAGAACACAATGCTGCCATGCATCACTTCATGAGTAAGTTGCGGATGATCGCGAACGTCGGCGGCACGGACGGAGACGCAGACGAGAGCAGTTTCGGCACGACGCCGACGTCGTCTGCGGCCTCGTTGACCATCTCGCTCTCGTCATCCACTGCGATCGTGGACAAACTCTCGAGCGTGATCGAAGATTGTCTCCAAAGCGACCCCAAAAAGCGACCAACTGCCAAGAAACTCGTGGATCTGTTCCAGTTTTTCCTCGCTGAGCTCAGCGCTACATAGCTCTTCAATACCTTTGGGAATGCACACGATTCGCCTTGATATACAGCTCTGGTGCGTGACAACTGGCGCTGGACAGCTGAGCTCCGGGCATGTCCCCGGTTGGGACGGGTCATGACAGTGAGAAATGCACTCTTTGCCCAACTGCCGGATCGAGGCTGAAGCCCTTCCAGGCTCCCTTGACACTCGATCACTTTGGATTCTTCCCGGAACCCCCACAAGCTTTCAAGAGCCGCTCGCTTTCTGTCAACAACGCCCCTGACTTTTCTCGCACGCCGTCTATCGTCCCGCACACTGTCGCCCAGCATGTCGTTTTGGCCGTGTAACTCGTCCAGCAATGAAGGCTTGGTCAAGAACTTGAAGCGCACCGGTGTCATCCGCTCGGAGCCGGTGTTCGATGCCATGGTGCAGACGGATCGAGCCAAGTACCTTTCGCAGGTGGAGACTCCGGACGGAGGCCACGTGGGCGAGCTGGCGGCCTACCAAGACGTGCCTCATCCTATCGGCTACCATCAGACCATCTCGGCGCCGCACATGCACGGCCACGCGATGGAGCTGGGCTATGCGGCGATCAAGGACGTCAACAACCCGCGGATCCTGGACGTGGGCGCCGGATCCGGCTACTTGACGGCGTGTCTCGGTCGGATGGTGGAGAACCGAGGCGGACGAGTCTTCGGCCTCGAGATCGTCCCAGGCCTCGTGCAGTTCGCCAAGAAGAACATCCAGATTGCGGATGCGGACTTGATGGACAAGGGCGTCGTGTCAATCCGATGCTACAATGGCTGGGACGGATTGCCGAATGAAGCGCCGTTCCACTACATCCACGTGGGCGCGTCGGCCGAGATGCCGCCTCAAGCTCTCCTGGACCAACTCGCAGACGGAGGGCGCCTGGTGCTGCCGCTGAACGAAGCTCGTGGCGGCCAAGTGTTCGTGGAAATCACGCGCAACGGAACCAACTACACGCAACGTCGGCTCTTTGGCGTCTGCTACGTGCCGCTCGTGGGTGAACGAGAGCGGAAGCTCAGCTGAAAGCTGGACAACGAGTGTCGGAGCGTGCAAGTTTTGCAAGTTTTGCAAGTTGAAGCTGGGGTAGTACCGTAGCTCGAGAAAAGTCTATACCCCTCTCTATTTTCCCTGTATGAACACCCGACCCCAAAAGAATTCAACCACAACTTCAACTTGATTTGTATTTATTTGTCTTCCTCGATCTCGCACTGTCCTCTGCTATTCCAGCGTCTTATGAATGCTTCTCAACCTGGCCACATTAATCCCCCCCTCTTTGTATTTTTAGTGAAAGTGCCGGCCCAGGTTCGAAGCTGCATCGCATGTCGAGGCAAAAGCAGTTGATCCCACTGGCCATCGAAGCGTGTTGAGCTGCTCATCCAGTCACAAAATCGTGCTTGCTGTTACATTCATTACTGATTTCATTCTCAAACCAAAACCAAGCTGGAAACCTCCTGTCGCTGCAGTTCCAACCACGGCAGAAAAGCTGTGAGAACCTCCCAGCCTTTCGTCCATCAGAGGGGACCGATGCTACCGCTCTGGCCGTGTAGCTCATCCAGCAATCAAGGCTTAGTCAAAAATCTCCAGAAAGCGGGTATCGTACGCTCCACAGCCGTGTCCGACGCCATGACACGCACCGACCGCGCTCTCTTCATCCCTCCAACTCTCCGCGACGAGGCGTACCAGGACTCTCCGTGCCCCATCGGCTTCAGCCAGATCATCTCAGCGCCACACATGGTAAGTCTTCTGCAGTTCGTCTCCATACAAACTCGTATTAACCGTTTCTTGTGTGACTTTGCAGCACGCTCACGTACTGGAGCTGGCCCACGCAACGATCGCTGGCATCGCCAAGCCGCGCGTCCTGGACGTGGGTGCCGGGTCTGGCTACTTGACTGCTGCGCTCGCTTGTCTTGTGGAGAGTGTTGACGGTCGAGTCTTTGGCCTGGAGTTGATCCCGCCACTGACCCAATCTTCTCACAAGAACGTGCTGAACGCGGCGCCCGATCTGCTCAAGAGTGGCGTGCTCTCGCTGCACTGCTACAACGGCTGGCACGGGCTGCCAGCCGAGGCTCCTTTCCACTTCATCTTCGTTGGGGCCGCCGTCTCCTCTCCACCGCAAGAGCTACTGGACCAGCTAGCCGACGGCGGACAGCTCGTCATCCCCGTAGACGACCCACGAGGAGGCCAGGCGCTAGTAGGGATCACTCGACGCGGCCTCAGCTTCATTCACCGCAAACTCATGCCAGCGTGCTTCGTCCCGCTCGTGTGCGGTGAATTCCACAAGAAACGACGCGGAGTCAGCGTCACTGGAGACTCGGAGACGCCCAGGTCGAAGACACTGCACAGTTCCCACTCGTTCCGCGCGATCCGGTAGCCTTCTTTGTCGAGAACCAACGACCCATGTGCTAGAAAAGCAAGTACCAAGTGAACCAATCCACTCATCTATTGCCAGTCCATTTAGCTTACCGAGTCCTGGCTTAGGCATCCAGCACGTTGTGGAGCTGCTCGACAAAGTACTGGATCTCGTCCATCTGGATCTCCATCACGGCGCTCGTGAAGCCATCCTGTCGGAAGTTGGCGCCAGTCTCCCCTGCCGCCAGCTTGAACGCCGTCCCTAGCGTGCTGTACACATTCAAACCCAAGTCAGTTCGCCTCCATGATGACGCAAAAGGCTGGGCCTAGCTAGCTCTTACTTTCGGTGGATCTCGCCAGGCGTCGAAGGGCATGTAAGACCCACAACAAGGAAGCAGTTCTGCGCCGGGTTGCGCGTGATGAGCACCAGCGGCACAATGGCCTTGTTCGAGACGTGGGCCTCTTCTTCAGCGTCGCCATCCTCGCCATTCTCGCCTTCCTCACCCTGCGGCTTCCTTCGTGCAGGAGCGTTGGGCCCGCCCCACTTGCCACTGGCTCGGTGCACGTTGAGCAGGAAGAGCGCCAGCTGGGTGAGCACATTTGCGTTCGCGAACAGCTCCTGCTCTCGCTCTGGTACGTTCAGACACACGTAGCGGAAGTGCTTGACTCGAACGAGCAGCTTGCGCTCCATGATGGACAGCCCCACGCGCACAATGGCTTGCTTGAGCGACATGGCCACCTTGATGCCGCTTTCCATGAGCTTACTGGATGTCACCGACTGGCAGGCCAGCGCGGTATGGGCCAGCATGAAGTTCTGCTGTCGAAAGTCTTCTTCGGGGGCTTCCTCCGCCTCTTTGTCCTTCCCGTCCTTGTCCTTTTGAGTCGCAGGCTCGTGAGAACCGGAAGAAATGACGGAATCCAGCGCGAACAACGTCGTCAAGGCGTTGTGCTGTTGGTGCTGCGTCTCCGCTTCGAATACAGCCGCCACGTAAGTCTCCGGGGCCTCCAAGAGAGCTTGGAGGCCGTACACTGCGTCCGCTGCGCACAGCTGATACTGGAAAGCGAAGGTGCGCTTGAATGAGCCGTAGAAGAGCTCGTCCAGGCCGAACTCGGGGGCCATTTCTTGCGTCTTCTCGCGCAGCATCTTCTTCATCTCAAGCGGCATATACGAGAACTTCTGCTGGCTCTGTCTGAGTGAGAACCCCATCCGCGCGAGGAAGACGTGCAGTGCCGTGTCCCCCGTGCCGTTGCCGCTGTTGTCCGAGGCGTTGCGCGCGCCCACGCGGCGTGCCTGGTCCTGGTACAGGCCCAGCTTGGACGCCACGTAGTCCGAGTAGTACATGGCTTCATACAGGGACCAGTGGCGGTAGCACATGAAGCGGTATTCCTCTTCAAAGCCGATCTTGCCGTCGTCGTAGCCCGGGTGGCGCTCTTCGTCGTCACCATTGACCCCAGGGCCGCTCCACGGCGTCGGCGCGTCGATCGCTAGCACTTCATCCTGGAAGCGAGTGACCATCAAGTTGTAGTTGTCGGCGTCGATCTCCTCCATCACGAACTGCTTCGTGAGGCCAATAATGGCGAACCAGAGCAAGTCTCGCTGCGAGCTGTTGACCTGCTGCGCCAGCTCGAACGCTACTGTGGCCGCTGGGGCGCCGTGGAACGAGCCGCGGTAGTACCGCAAGATCTCCTCGCGACGTCGACGCTTGGCCACCACGGCGCTCTCCTCCGGCTCGTCGGCACCAGTGACGTCCTCGTCTTTCTCGTCCTTTTCCTCCTTCCTCCTCTTGGGACTCTGCTCCATGTCGACATCCTCGTCCCTCTTCCTCTTCTCCTTCTCTTCTCCGTCTTCCTGTTCCGTATTTTCCGTCTCATGTGTATCAAACTCCACTTCTGCTTCCCCCTCACTCTCTTCCTCTTCATTATCTGCTTCCTCCTCCTCCTCCTCTTCCTCTTCTTCTTCATCAAAGTCCTCGACCTCCAGATCCTCTCCAAAGGCTGGATATTCGTCCAATGACAGCGCCCCGTCATCAAAAACCACGATCTGCTGGTGCTCGTCGTAGATGTTGCTCAGGTGGATGGGCCGGTGGCTGTCCAGCACGTAGCACTTGACTTGCGGCGGCAAAGCCAGCAGCTTGGCTACGTCCACGATAGCCCCACAATTGAGCATGACCACGGACCGCAGCTCTCCGTTGCCTCTCAGCTCCCCGTCGGCACCTCGGATACGCGTCTCTCTGGCTCGTAGCACATCCTCGTAGCCCCGTACGGCCAGCAGCGAGTAGCTCAACATGTCGGCGCGTAACAGGCGCGTGAGGATCTCCGCGGCGCATAGAGCGTCCACGTCCAATGCTACAAGCAGAAGCACGCTCGTGGCGCCGCCAGACTGCAGCGCGTCGTGCTTGATCTGGCCGTACGCGGCGTGGAACTCCTCGCGGGGCCACAGCATCTTGCAAATGACACAATGGAGCTCCTCGTTTTCGCAAAAAAGAGGAGCCAATATGGTGTGGCGGACACGAATGATCTAAAAAGTATCCGCCAATCGCGACCAGTACAGTACCGTAGTCTGGAACTTGAAAGATTGCCGTCGCGGGCGCCACCGGAGGCGGACCTTGTTGCTTCTGCAGTGAGCGGCAGAAATGGTAGTTTCCTTGGTTGAAGGAGGAACCCAGGCCATTCCCATCCCAGGATCAGCGACCGAGGCAGCTGTTCTGGTGCGGCTTGCAGCGCATCGCACACAGGCCAGCCGTACGCTGCCAGAAGCCAGTCCTAAAGTTTCCCCCTTCAGCTCAAGTACTTCTCTTCCAGCGTTTCTCTCCATGAGTTCTCCGGCCTCGGATGACAGCTCTTCCGGGGCCCCCATCTCGACGCCGACCGCTATGGCATCCGGCGCCTCGTCTGCTCCGGCCTCTCCCTCGTCGGCACCGCAAAAGCGCGCCCCGACACCGGCGGTTGACGCTGCTCTTTCTGCCGGCGCCCGTCTCGAACCCGCCTCGTTTGCTGGTCCTACCGCTTCCGCCGGGATCATTATCCTGGACGACACCGACGTCCCGTCGGCCGCGGCGGCCCACTCACCTGGCCGAGCCAGCGTTCGTCTTCAAGCGAAGCAAGCGGCGCGATCGCTGCGTGCAGCATCGCGCAAGGTGAAACGCGTTGGTGCTTTTGGCACCGCCGAGGTGGCTGCCGCTCGGAAGAAGCCGAAGCGTGCGTCGGTGCTGGTCGTGCAGGCGTCAGCGACCACCTCGACAACCGCGGTTGACTTTGACCAGCTTGCTCGCTGCAGCCAGCCGGCTACGGCCATGGCCACGGAGACCCAGTCTCCCACCGCCTCACCCTTACTCCTGACGCGCGGCTCAACGGCCTACACCGTCGCTGCTCTCGAGTTGCCATTGTCACCAACGCCGTTGGTGCCTTCTGTTCCGGCGCCACCGTCGGCTTCACCCCTTCCGTCGGTGCCAAGTCCGATAGAGGCTGCTGGTAGCACTGCCAGTTGCAGCGGCCGTGCCGTCAACGAGGGTGATCACGCCAACACGCCGACGGGGTTTGACCTCGATGACTTTAACCAGTCCTTCTCGCCCGTCACACAACAGACGAGCCAACCTCCACTCGGTGAGTCATCCCTTGCGGCCAAGGTCGACCAACTGTTCGGCATGTTCAGTGAGCTGCGCCGTGAGCTGCTGTCGCGTGCACCCGCGCCGCCAACCCTGTCTTCAGCCGATGGGGCGTCGGCGTCGGAACCCGCGCTACCCTCCGTACCGGCTTCTGGATTTGCGGCCACGGCCCTTTCATCCGAATGGACCTTGCCGACCGCGGGCAACCCGTCCGACGTTCCACCTGCCGCACTTCGTGAGCTTCGGTGCGCTAGCTTCCAAGTGCCCCGCACCCGCGTGAAAGGTAAGTACTACTCATCGCGCATCAGCTCGCAGCCCATCGCCTGTTCAAGGACCTCAGCACTGACGCAGGTAAGTGGCTGTCGCCAATGTCTTTTGTATTGTAGATGAGGGAGCTCGACTGCGTCCGTTTCGACGCCCCGCCGGCCGTGCTGATGGCCATCTTCAGCGGACGCCTAGGCTCGCGAGGGCTCACCGTGATGCACTTTCGACCCCAGTCCGAGCTTGAGCAACTTCAGCGTGGCTCGACCAATGCCAACTTCTCGTCCGACTTCGGCGCCAGCGCGACCCTACCATCCACTGCAGCCAGCTGCGCGACGTATGAAGACCTCCTCGCCGCGATCGGCGGTCTCATCTCACTTGGAGACGCGCTCTGGTTCGACCATGCGCGCAGACTCTTGTCTCGTCTGAAGCGTTTTGTTCTGGCAAACATGGAGCGTGACAACAACACGCCCGAGCGTGTGACGCTCACCCTTCTGTACGCGAACCAGTATCTCGGCCGAGCACTCGCGCACCTCCTCGTGGACTCGCCATTTTGGTGGCGTAATTTCTGCGACGCGGTACGGGCTGCGGACTACCATGGCGCCGACTGGCAGGCGGCCCTAAATGGGCTTGCTCTCCGGCTGGCCACGCACCCTTCGACAAGCTCCGCGCCAGCGCCCAGCGCGGCCCGTCAGCAAGAAACCCAGCCGCGGCGTGGCCCTGCCACGCGCACACCGATCATGCCCGAGCACATATGCCGCCTCATTCCCCGCGACCGTGATGGCCGCGAACCGTGTCTTCGCTTTATCGCGGGCGGCATGTGCTACGGTGGCAGCGCCGAGCGGTGTGCTCACCAGCGTCGCACGCATCGCTGGGACGGACGCCTTCCCCGCGAACTTCAGGAATTCATCGAGCGCAGCTACGGCTCCGCCCGGCGTTCCAGTGGTGACCGTGGTCGCGCTTGAGGAGGCCGAGGTATCGCCCGTTTGTCGATGCTTCGGAATGTACTCACCGCCAATGTTAATACAGCATCACTTGGCTCTGTTAACGAATATTCCCCGCTGTCCGGTCGCCACGGATCGGTCCTCCGCGTGCCGCCAGGCGCTGCCGCATCAGGCTTCCGCTCCACAACTACCAGCTGCGCCTTAGCGCACCAGTCGGTCCAGGCGCCCCATGGTCCTGGTCCCACACCGGAATCGCCCCATGGCATTCCGCGTGCCATCGAATCGCCCCACGGCTCTAGTTCACACGGCGTTTCCGTCAACACGGCTTCCTCGGCCAGAAGTTTTGTCCGTCGTAGCCCCAGTTCGGCCTGCTCATCGCCCAGCGCCTCCGTTGTAGTACCTGGCGCCATTGCACCTACCCACCAGGAAATGCACCTAGGATGCGGCTGTCGGTCTATCGTGCCAGACACAGTCCCTCGCCCCGCGCCAAGTCGTTCGGTGGCTGTGCGACTTACTCAAAACGCTGCGACCCGTGCCGATCTTTGGGACAACATCCGGCTCAACAGCATTGCGGTCGCTCTCGCCAGTGTGGGCTTGGCTCTACCATCGCCTTCGCCACTGTCGCTCCGCGGCTCGCCGTCTCTGAACAAGGCACTCCAGCGTGTGCTATCGGAGTTCGTTCGGCGGACGCGAATCTCACTTCCAGCGTTTGTGGAGCTGATGCGGGGTCAGTCGGTGGATGATTATCGTCCCAACAAGCGCATGCTTCCCCACGTCCTCCGCGACGTGTGTCGCGGCTATCAGCACTGTGATGCCTTGTACAACTTGCATCCACGGGCGTTCGCGCACCACTTGCCGCCGACGTTGTTCGGCAGCGCTCATACCCGGACAACCACAAATCGGCGGACGACCGTTACGCCGTCCTAGTGAAAAATATTCGGAAGGAGCAAGACAACTGGCGCTGCTTCGTTCTGGATCTCAATATCCTAGCCATCTGGCCCGAGGTTTTCATCAGTCCGTTCGGTGTCGTCGACAAAGGTGATGCCGACCCGCGCACCACAGGCCGAGTCATTCATGACCTGTCCTTTCCGGAGGCTCGATCGGTGAATGATGCCACTACCACTGGTTCATTGTGCGAGCCGACATTCGAGCCCTGCGACGCTATCGCAACCGAGATCCTGCACCAGAAACAAGAGCACCCTAACGCGGATATCAAGTTGCAAGCCGGCGATGTTGCTTCGGCCTTCCGGAACGTCTGCATCCACAGTGAGAGCGCTTTCCTCTTCGGCGGTCGTCTGGTACCGGATAATGCACTCGTCATCGATGCGTCTGCAGCGTTCGGTTGATCCGGTTCGCCGGCCATCTATGGCGTCGTCGGTGGCGCTATCGCCCACGTGCACGGTAGGTCCATTTCTACCTGCCGGGCTTCGGGACCATTCAGCTACTATTGGGTGGACGATCATATCAACGTTGCTGCTGACATCGGAGAGAACTGCATCGAAGTTGAGCGATCACTGCGGACCGCCATGACCACCGTGCTTGGCCACGGGGCGATCAACGAGACAAAGTTCTCCGGCTGGCACTCTCGCCTCAAAGTTCTGGGGCTCGTTTTCGACACTGTCGCCGCCACCGTCGCTATGCCTACAGCGAAAGTCGAGGCAACTAAGGCTTCCGTACGCGCGGTGCTCAGCGCATCTTATCTTCGTCGCGCTGATTATCGGTCGCTTCTCGGCCGTCTCCGTCACGTCGCCACTTGCGTGCGACCAGCTCGACCATTCCTTCAGCGACTCTGCTGTCAGGAACGCATGCTCCACCGTTGGCAACGCGTACCTATCACGCCAGACATGAAGCAAGACCTCATCTGGTGGCTTACAATTCTTGATTCGCCCCTGCTGAATGGTGTACCCCTGCAGTACTTCCGTACTCGGCCCGCCCGGACGCATCGTCGAGACAGATGCATCCGATGTGGCGCTCTGCGCTCTCGTTTCGTCCGACCACATAGTACTTCAACATCGATTCACTGCCGAAGAACGACGCCTGATCCTGGCATCCAAATCGGACCCGCGTATCGGGTTCGATATCAACTACCGCGAACTCTTGTCTTGCGCTTTCGCTGTTCACGCTTGGGGTCGCCGTTGGGCAACACTGCGCACTTCGGCTGATCATCCGCCCGTACACGTGCAGTTTCGAATCGACAATACGTCCGCGGTCGCCTGGCAGAACAAGTTGGCGTCGCGGAATCCACGGGCTCAATCCATTATCCGCCTCCTCAGTTTCTGGGAGTTGGAGTTTGGTCTTCATTTCTCAGCCACTCACGTCGCCAGAGTTGACAATCGGATCGCCGACGCGGGCTCCCGATCTCACAGCAGTACCTCCATGGCTACTTTATTCGCTGAACTAACGCGTGGATGGTCGCAGGTCGACTCTACCATGAACGTTCAGGGCCTGGAAGCGATCTGGCGTTCCACTTCAGAGCGCGCTCTGTCGCAGCATCCACGTTCGCCAAATACCGCGGCTCCTTGAAGGCCTGGCACACCTGGGCTACTCGCTGCGGTGTCCGCCCCGCGCTTCACGGATACAGCTTGGACACCAAGCTGCAGATAATCGACGCTTTCATTCTCCACGGGTTTCAGCGCGGATTCGGTTCCGGTCGCCCCATTCAAGGCTCTACTATCGCGGCCACGCTCCACGGCATCCTGCATTTCTTCCAAGCCGCTGCTCTCGACTTCCCATGCGGACATCCACAAATTCGCATGCTCCTCAAAGGTGTTTCCCGTCTCGACGGTCCTGTCCGCTCCAAGGCCCCTGTGTCGTTACGCCTGCTGGAGCGTTGCTACAATCTTCTCGACCTGGCAACACCTTCCGATCAAGCTCTTTGGGGGGTTCTGTGCATGTCTTTCTTCTTCCTCCTCCGGCGCTCGGAAATCGCGTCCAACGGGAAGAAGTTTGCATGGTTCGCGCTCGCAGCAGACGTCGCGGTAATCGACAGCTTCGGCGCAATGACAAGCATCCCTCACAGTGCCGTAGCCGTGCACATTCGTCTGAAAGGGTCCAAGACAAACCAGCGAGGAACACCAACTCTTCGGATGCTGAATCGTTCGGGGCATCCGTTCCTGTGCCCAGTTTTCGGTGCAATCTGCCTTCAAAGCGCACACCGCGGACTTCCTATGACAGTACCCATCGCAGTGTTCCTGAATGAGTCTGGACAGGCAGACTGCGTGTCAGCAAGGTCACTATCGAAGTGCATCAGGGGCGCGGCAAGCAGCCTGGGACTCAACTCGGCGGAGTTCAGTGCACACTCGCTTCGTGCTGGCGGTGCCACTCACATGTACCGTGCCGGTGTCGATGCAGTAACAATCCAGTTCCATGGGCGCTGGGTGTCGGACACCTTCAAGCAGTATACTCGACTGTGCAAGGAGTCTGTCGATGGCCTCGCGGCGCAGATCGTGTCCGACCAAAAGTACATGACTCGCCTTCAGTGAGGGCTTACGGAATCTACCACTTCGTGTGGGGTTTCGACACGTTCTATGATCGTGCCGAAGTAGATTATGTATGCCCTCACTGAATAAAGTCTGTGTTTGTCCCCACGACGGTGTTTTGCAAGGAAAGACACACAACCCTGCGCGCGCGAGACGGACGGGATGGGAAAGGCCCACACCGAACGGCGGCGCACGGAGTGGTCGCGCGGGAGCACGCGCGGCGCGGAATGTTTTCGGAAGTCTGCGTACTGCTTCTGATTGGTTGATAAATCGCGTATTTTACCGTAAAATACGGATACCACATGCATGATACACCAAAGTTCCGCCAGCGCGGATTGGCTGAAAATGAAGACGATCAGCTTCACTAGCGAGCTTCACTTTTGAGAACTGAGATGCTCGACTGCACGCTTGCGCGGCAGCAGGACTGCTGTTGCTGCAAGCATTGTATCACATTGCTGCTTCATGATGCTGCCAGCAATATGCAGTCGCCAGCACCATGCTGCTCGCCATTTTACAAGCGGCTATGGGCCGCCCACGCTACGTTCCAGCAGCATATCGCCACCGCTGCGACGCCTGGTGCCGGCCATGGTGCCGCCACCATCGCCGTCGACGTCACTGGGTCAATCCCAAGTACTGCTCGAGACGCCAACCCAAACGCCGCCGCTGATGGACAGCAGCTCGGTGCCCGTCGTCGACCCGGCGGCCGATTCGCAACCCACGGCTTCAGCGGCGCCTCTGGTGCTGCCGCCGCCGACCGTCTCTAGAGCGCTTTTCGCGGGAAGGGTGCGCGTGCGCTCGCGTAGGAAACCCTCGCGCTACCAGGTTGTCACGCAAGTGTATGCCGCGGCGAAAATATCAAAGCGTATCATCCCCAGTCAAGAAGACCTCCTCGCAGCAGCGGGCATCTATGCTGCACCGTTGTCACCGTCGAAGAGCTGTGGGGGAAGCGTTGCCACCCGGAGATCAAACCTGGCATGCAGAAGCTTGACATCGGTCTGCTGGGAGCTATCTTCCGCGATCAGACCGGCGGACTGTCGACGAGGGAGCAACCGGACCCCAACGAGGCCAACAGCAAGAAGCGGAAAAGATCACAGGCAAATCCCAGAAGCCTAAGAAGATGACGTCGAAGGTGATCGCCGCCCTCCTAACAAAGGGTTTGGTGGAGTACAAGGCGACAGCTAAGGAGGGCTTGGCGGCGAAAGACGCGGAGACACCAAATCCTGGAACTGGAGATAGATATGGAAGCGCTGAGCAAGCCAGAGAGGAAGCAGCAGAGGAGGAAGATACGAGCGGCCGATATCACGCTGGATGAGATGATGAAAAGGAGAGATTGGGAGAAAGAGAAACTTTTGAAGCTGCTGAAGCTGAAAAACGCGATCACAATCAACGCGTCGACGTACCAAACGAACTATCTAAGGCTTTAAAGCAAGAGCTCGCTTTACTGGGCAGAGAGATCAGGCATGACGTCGGTATACTGACCGAAGCCCAGGAGGCTACACGCTCCATCACTGTGATATTTTTTTAGTTTCACGAAGCTAACTTTGGCGGACGCACTTGTGGCTGCAAAAAACAGAGGTGTGGCGATATATGTCCTGGCCTGCCAGAGCAACCTGCGCACGAGTGACAGGACTGTGAATACGTTCAACCACTTGATCGAGAACGACATTCCTGTTTTCATTGCGGACGGCGCGTGCGACCTGACCGCCCTCAGCAAAATGTACGTTTGCAAAGCGTTTGTGGTGGATGAATACTTATCGTTTGTTGTTTGTTGTTGCTTCTCATTGCTGTTGCAGTTGGCTCTTCGAAAGATTCACAATCGAAACATCGCTTAACCCAGGTGATCGAGCGTTAGGCGTCGGTCCAAATGATCACGACCATACGCAGCATCGAAAGCCTACGTTGGGTGCCCGACGCCGGTGCAGAGCTCTGGGCTTGACATTTGCCATCCAGACCATACCCGCCTCGCTGTCTGGACCGGGACGGGGGGTTCACATCCAGTGCTGACCACGGAGACAATGGAGGTGAAAACGAAGGCGAAGATAGTGAAGACGAAGGTGATGCAACCTCCCGAGCGTTCGTGCTTCTTCTCCAGCAGGTCGAGGCGATCCTGCCAAACCCGTAGGTTGCGCTAATACACGCAAATTTGCATTGCTGTTGTTGAATTCCAACGAATTACATCGTAAGAAGATGTAAGACTGCTACATGGTGCATGCAGCAAGCACTGCAAGCACTGCTGAGGTGCTGAGGACTCCTGTGCGCGTGGGTTGCTCAGGTGCAAAGTACGTCACTTGCGATGCGACGACACCGAGATGATCATACAAAAACCAAGTGAAAAACTATGTTTATCTCCTAACGGCTGTTCATGTCTGCTCTGCCCAACGGCTCCACGTGTGCGTGTGCGCTCGATCGTAGCTCCCCATTCTTCGACTTCTCGCGTCCTCCGCAAGCATCTAAAGAAGCCAACAATTCACCATGTCGCTCGACTTTTCCAAGGTGGAGAACGACCCGCTGCCGCTCATCGCCGAGAAGTTCAACGCCAACGTGGCCTTCGTCGTGTACCGCAACAAGAACAAGAACGTGGTCGTGTACGCCGTGCGCCTGCGCGAGGACGGCACGCTAGACCCGGAGAACCCGCTGGACGTGTACTGGATCATGTTCGAGCAGGACGGCTCGCCCCGTGAGGAGCTCAACATGATCGAGCGCAACACGGCGTACGGCGCCACGGTCAAGCCCCGCGAGGGCCACCCGGGCGAGTTCGAGGTGACGCTCACGTCGCTCAAGGACCGCGTCATCTACCTGTCCGTCGTGGACGGCAAGCCCGTGGGCCGCGGCTCCATCAACGGCGAGGAAGGCTGCACGCTCGAGCGCGTCTTCGTCTACTCCACCACGTCGTGGGGCATGCCCAAGGTGCAGCACATCGAGATCCACGGCAAGGACGCCGCCGGCAACGTCGTCATGGAGAAGAAGATCCCGTAACTGGACAGCTACAGACAGCTACGACGAGCATCTCAACGCGGAGTCTTACGCTCCCAACCAACTTAAAATGTAATAGAAAAACAAATGCTCAATCTTCACGAGAAAGTATCTCCCATTCAAAATCCAGGGATGGATAAGTCCATTAGACTGGTTGCAGTGATTGTGTGCTACAATGGTAGAGCTCTAGGTAAAAATCTTGAGGTGAGCGCTTGGTATGCTTAGCGAAGTCAACAACGTAGCGACGTCGTGGCAGTTGCTCGTGCGCTTGCGGGGCGTTCTGATCGCGGTGCGTTGAGGGGCTGGGAGTGCATTGCTGAGCGGACTCTTCCTGTACGTGCATCGACGTCTAATCGGTAGAGCAGGATGACGGATGTGGAGGACTCGGACGACTTCCTGCTGATCCTCAAGGAGCACAAGAACTGCGAGCGACAGGACCTGCAGTCAAAGAGATCCACCTACATTGTACCATTAACAAGAACAAAACGCTAGTTCTCTGTCATTTCACGTTTAATATTCACCGCACGTGCTGCGTCTTGATCTTGCTCGTCTCCAATTGCACCTGACTTGAGAGATCTTGACTATTCAGCGATCTTGTCTTTCAACCTCCAACTTTTCGACACTTTTGCATCGCTCCTCTTGCGCCGCTCAGTCTCGCCGCACCGCCTTGAATGCCTTCTTGTTCTGCAGCACCATGTAAACCATGGGCAGCACCACGCCCGCCAGCAGGATCACTAAGCCCGTCACGTAAGCGCCCGAGGCGTACGACACCGCCACCTCTACCTCGTCCATTTTTCACTACCGGTATTCTCGACAAGTTGTTGTAGACGGACGATATTGACCAATGATAATGTTTTCGACACTTGCCGATATTGACCAATGATAATGTTTTCGACACTTGCCGAAAACATTATCATTGGTCAATATCGTCCGTCATCAAATCCCCATCGACTCCGCACGATATCGGTGGTCAAATAGCAAGATGGTCCTGCTGCTCCGGTCGCTGCAGCGCTCGCGCACGGCGCTGCGGGGCGCCCCCCGCTTCTTCTCAGCTGCTGCTAAACCCGTCACGGAAGCCACCAAGCCCAAGGGCCCGCCGTTTGCTCGCTACTTCTGGTACACGACGGCCATCATGATCGGAATTCCGGGGGCGGTGGGCGCCGTGTTCGTGTACAATTTGCAGTCGGACGACGAGTTCTACAGCCACTTCAACGACCGGTATCCGGATCTGATCGAGGCTATCGACGCCTATGTACCTCTTAATGAGTCGTTGCTGGAGCTGGCGAAGCGCGAGGACGTGGGGCCCATTGGGTCCACGGAAGACCTGATCAACGAGAGTATGTGGCATAACTTGCCGTTTTGGAGCTCTTAAAATAGGGGATTTCGTGAGATACTAAAGTTTACGCTGTGTGTGAAGCTGTCACGGTGGTGGCAACGCTACAGTCAGGCGACAAGGTCAGGTTCGAGGCCCCTGGAGCGGCCAGTCAGAAGGAAATTGAAGCTCTGGCGCTCAAGCAATCGGCGCAGCCGGAGAACGACCGCGTGGCGGCCATCACCTTTGCTGAGGACGGCGATGAGGAGAAGGAAGTGAAGGCGCCCACCGAGCAGCAGGCGTGGCCGCCGGCGCCCCGTGTGACGTGGGGAAGCGCCGCCAAGACGCAGAAGAAGAAGAAGCCTGCGGAGTCCGCTAAGGAGCTGCAGCTGCAGATTGACGAGATCCGCGCCCAGCAGGCCGCGCTCGAGGAGGCCAAGTACGCCGGACGCGACATTGACGAAGCAGACGAGGAGATCGCGGCGCTCGAGCTGCAAAAGACCGCGCTCAAGGAACAGCTGCCGCGCAAGCGCTTCCTGTGGATCTTTTAGACTTGATATGCAGATAACAAGTTGGCACTGGGTGCCGTGGGAGCGGTTGCTTTTGGTACTTGCTCTGCTGCCACAAGATATTAACTCTTAATTAATGTTCCGACCAAGGCGATACAGGACAAAATTAGCAGGTAATTGTCATGTTGCACTAACTTATGGTGATCGTGAAAGCCAAAGTTGCTGTCCGAGCTATTTCCAGCAAGTTTGGGGATAGTGAAGGCGTTTGTGTACTGTCCTGGCAGCATTGGCGCACGAGTATGGGCACGCTCGAGGTGTTTTCGACGGCTTACTGCGCCGGCAGGAACACGTGTGTGCTGGTGGACGCGTGGCTGCAGCTTTTCCTGTGTTTCTGTGCCTTGTTGGTGGTGTGCGTTTTGCTGTTGGCGTCGCGGTGTTGCTGGCTGTGCGGCCGTGGAAATGTCAACAATGGCGATGGGTCACAGCAGAATAACTCGTTCGTGCAGCGCGTACTGACCGGAACGACCCGCGGGATTGCGTGGCGTGTGCGTCGCTTGCTGCGTCGATGTGGTTTCCGCGTCACCGGGAGGACGTCGCCGCTCCCCATGGCTGTGATCAAGAAAGACGCCACGAAGGCGCGCATCCAGGGCCACAAGAACTCGCAGCAGCAAGGGGCAGCTTTCATCATGCAGACCCAACGGATGCACCGCATGGATTTCGCAGCGCAGCCAACACCAGATACATCGCAGACGCAGATCCCGTCTCTGGTGTTCCCTGAAGACGAGGACGCCAGCTTTGTTCATCCTCAAGACCCAGTAGAAGGTGAGAAGCCAGCCTTTGTTCGGGCCGGATCAATCGTCGTGAAGAAGAGAGACCCGAGCAAGCAAATGCTGTCAGCACAGAAGACCAGGCAGCGCTCGAAAAGCGCCATGGACGCCGCGCCCAAGTCCACGATCAGCGCTAAAATCCGCGCAGTGTCCATCTCTTTAAGCAAAAGCTCACGCAATGTCACGGCGGCTTCAAAGGAGGCAAAGGTCAGTGGAAGTCGTGCCGACTCGAGTGACTCGGTGTCCTCGGAAAGCCCCACGCGGTCTAATTCATTCAGGAAGCGGTTCCTCCATTTCAGGAAGCGCAAGCCATCGCGTGCTCAGTCGCAAGCGCTTTTCAACGAGCCTTCGTACGAGACCAAGAACGGGATGGCCGAGCTGTCGCCCGAGGACCGAATCGAGAACGAGCGGCGCGCGAGCATCCACTTACGAGATAAACGACGTGTCAGTGTCGGCGCCAGCTCCCGGCTGCAGTTCGAGGTGGGCGGCGATCAGGCGTCCGTGTACGAAGTCAAGCTGCGGGAAGTGAACCTGGTCAAGCGCTTGGCGTCCGGTCCGCTGAGCGAAGTGTACGCGGCCATCTGGCGTGACACCAAGGTCGGCGTGAAGCTGCTGATGCCACGAGAGGGAGTTGTGGACAACTTGGAGGACGCCGTCAAGAACTTCCGCCGCGAGATTTGGGTCATGCACGCGCTCAAGCACCCTAACATCGTCAAACTGCTGGGCGCGAGCCTCACGCAGAGCTGCTACGTGCTCGTGATGGAGTACATGCCCAACGGCTCCTTGTACGAGTATCTACGCGACGCAGCCAACTTTTTCCCGCACCAGCTCGTGGTCACCAGCGCCTTCGATATCGCCTCGGGGATGGCTCACATCCACTCGTGCGACGTGCTCCAGCGCGACTTAAAGTCCAAGAACTGCCTGCTTTCCGAGAACCTCGTGGTCAAAGTGTCCGACTTTGGGCTCGCGCGCTTTCGCAGCCTTCAATACGGTTCGTACACGTGGGTCGGCACGCCTTTCTGGGCGGCGCCGGAGGTGATTCGACACGAACCGTACGACGAGAAAGCCGACGTCTACTCGTACGGCATCTTGCTCTGGGAGCTGGTGGAGCGCACGGATCCGTACGAAGAGCTCAACGCCTTTCAAGTGCCGTTGCAAGTGGCTAACGAGGGGCTTCGGCCGCACGACTTCACGAGACCGGCACCTCTCGGTCTGGATCAACTCATGCGGCAGTGCTGGGACTCGGACCCCGAGCAACGGCCTTCCTTTGAGGACATCGCGCAAACACTCGGCACGTGGCTGCGGACGAAAAGCTGCGACCAGAACGACGAACTTCGAGCCCAGAGCCTCGTCGAAAACGACGGCAGCGTTGATTTGTCTGCGCACATCCAGCGTGGCCAGATCGCCGCCACTCAGGCCGAACTCCACCGCTTTGCCGAGTCGCACGACGCCAACGCGAAGGTGATCCCCATCACGCTCTCTTCTCTTCGCCGCGGGCTTTCGACCTCGAGACTCCAGCGCTCGCGAACGGCCAAGCGCTTATTGACGGCCACGGAGGCCGAGGAAATGCGAAACACGCTCGGCATCTCCGGGCTTGAAGGTGGGCGATTCCATTCGAGTCGTGGGGTTAGTCCTAGGGCAAGTGCGCCGTCCACTTTGATGGAGCATTTGAACCTTCCTCCTGATGGAAGCATCGACTTGAGCGCCGATCGAACCTTCGACGCGGATCAGTTTCCCATGCAAACCGAGTGAAGAAATCGATAAAGTGGCAAAAAAACATATTTATTGAGGCTGTACATGCTTGAATTCCAAGAGGTTGATTGACATTTCTTCAGTGTTTAAACAATTTGGTACAAATTTCGACGCTGCCGCTGGGCTGGAGTCGAACGCTCACTTGAATCGGCGGTAGATGGTCATATCCGGCGGCAACAAGGAAGATCCGCCGGGAGACGAGCAGTTCGAAACGGCTCGGGCGTCGCTGGGAGGCTCAGACTGGGGCTCCGACAGCAGGTTGGATTCCTGCGAGATTGGCGGCGGCGGGACCGTGAAAGGTGTCGCCGACTTGCCGCCGTAGCTGCTGAGTGACAATGCACTCGCCAAACTGCGGCTGCTGTTGGTGTGGAGCAGATAGTTCTGCAGCAGGCGCTGGTAATACTCTTCGTTGAGCTGCGGTGGCGCCTCGGCTGGTTTCGTCACTAGGGTTGACTGGCGCGGCAACCAGAAGCTGCTCTGGGTCTGGAAAGCTCTCGAGCCACGACGCTCCATTGGCGCTGGGGTCTGTCGAGCCGTCGTGGGGACAGGAACTCGCTGGTGGAAACTCTGGTTGTGAGTGAGCAGACTGTGGCCGGAAGGATAGCGTCCAAGTCGGTGCGAGCCAAACTGTGTGGTCGACGACGTCGCCAAGTCCGCAGACGTGAAGGAGCGCAGCGAAGTTCCTGCGTTGGACGACGACATGCCCGAGACGACCGAGCCATTGGCTCCACGCAGAGTCTGGTAGTGCTCGAGAACCTCCAGCATCGTGCTCGCCGTGACGAAGTTGTACTCGTCCCGTTCCTGTCCTGTCACTTCCGGTTGCTGCTGCACGTACGCGCGCTTCTTGGGACGGGCATTGAGACTCAGTCGATGCTGCTGATACTTCTCCGACTCGCGGGACGAAAGCACCGAGATGGACGACATCTCGGCAGCCGCCAGTAAGCGTTCCGCACGCTCCGAGGCGGCTGCAGTCATCGGTAGAACCTGCTGCTGAGCGATCGAGCCATCCGTAATGGAGGACGCGGTCATGGTCGGGCGGAAGAACGTCGAGGCACGCTTGCGCTTCTTGGCGAGACGCTTGAGCAGCCGGGCGTTGATGGTCGCTCCTGACGGGATCACGGCACAGACGCACGCGAGGCAGAACGTCTCTGTACAAGGCAGGCCTGCAGTGGCTCCTCCGCTGTTGGCATGGTAGTGAGCGCAAAAGATGGGCTTGGTCACGCGGCACGTGCGGCAGCACGGCTTCCAGCAGCCGCGGCAGTTCCGTGGGGCGTCCCAGAAGAACAGGGCACGAGCGCATACGCCGCATTGCTGTCTGCAGTGGGTGGACTGCTTCTCGTTTGTCTGGTGCTGGCCTACGAGCAGCAGCGACAGGTTCTTGGCCTGGCCGCTCTGCACCGTATTGGCCATGGATGTGAGCCACTCGGCGATGCAGTTGTCGCCCAGCAGCGGCGGCAAGCGGCCGCTCGGATTGAACTCTCCATGGGCGAACATGGCCACTCGGTCGTCTCCAATGCGCTTGAACACGATGGCTAGCGATATGAATCCGCGCACGAAGTTCCCTGCCCCCAAGCCGGCCACGCTGGAGCTACGACTGCGGGTCTGCCGCCCTGGAGTCAACGGCGGCCACGTCGCGCCCGTGGGCGCGTACGTGTCCAAGCTGGACACTGGAGCTGAGATCTCATCGGCCATAGGGTCAATCGAGTGCAGCACCATGTAGCCAATGTCCTCGCCCAGGTCATCCTTGAACAGATCCATCTTCTTAAAACACAGGAAGTCCCGGTGGCGGCAGAAGCCGAGTCCGGGCACTTTCAGCGCCATCCATACGATACCGGAGAACTGGAACGGCTTGGCCTCACTGCTGCTCTTGTCCACCTGCAGCACGCGCGTGTCCAGCGAGCGCGGACTCAGCAGCATCTGCAGCACTCGGGCGGTGCGAGTTGAGTCGGCGTACAGGCCGTTCATGACGTCCCCAAGCGAGCCATGGACGGTGCCAATAGCCTGCACTGTCGACGTGCGTGCCTGCCGCTTGCGAAGCCGGTAGACGCGGATGTCGCTGCTCTCCTTCAGCAGCTTCCACTGCCCGGTCTCCACTGCCGCCAATCTTGCTCGAGGAGCGTCAGGAGTCAATGGAGAGCGGCTGCGTCCAAGTCTGCGGAGGTTCTCACGCTGCTGACGCTCTCGGAAGAGCTGCAATGTGGCCTCCAGCCGCTTGTTGCACTGCTGGTGGTAGCGACGAAGCCTCGCGGCCGTGACGTCGTTGAGCGAGCGGCGCATTGGGTCCAATAGACGACCAGGACCCGTGAGGCGAGTGTCGTTGGATAGCTCGTCGTCCATTTCCAGCGTGGACGCTGATACCAGCCCATTGCTGATCGGGGGGCCGCAGACGTCCGCCATGGGCGGCAGCTCTGGGGTGATGCAAGTGCCTTTTGCGACGCAAATTTGGTTGTGAGACCGAGCAGAGAGCCTGCTCGAGACCCAAAATGGAAGAATTTGACTTGGTTTCAGTATGTGAACATATCGCAAGCGGAAAACGGCGAAGGTATCTTTTGCTTCAGCTCTGTTTGCATAGGCGAGGCGATGGCTCCGTTGGTTGGAAAGCGGAAGAGAGACTGTGCTTCTTTCTTAGTCCGCACGTTGGGGTACCATTCGCCACCAACCCAGCTACGGAGTCCTCGTTGAGGTGATCTCTCATGGATATGCAGCTTTGGACGGATGTTGAGCTTTGATGCGAAAGCTTCTTGCTTGCAAATTTTTGGTGGAGGTACCGGTACACCCATCCTGGAGGCATCCAGGCCACTGGATTGCCGCGGGAAAGCAGGCAGAGTCGCGAAAGCGAGCGAGTGCCTGGTCCCGGCAGCGCAGCAAAGAGCTCAAGTCCGGGGATCGTGCAAATCGAAGACCGAGCTTCCCTGGCTCTCCGTCGCAGGTGTTCGTCCACACCTCGTTAACGCGAGCTTTCGCGGTGCTTGCAGCCGTACCACCATTGCCGTTGGCATCGAAGGTAGTTTTGCACACAAGCGCCAGCATCGAGGGTGGCAGACGCTGCAGCAGAGGAGTTCGTCTCTCCTGCAAAACTTATTCATTCTGCTAGCTGCGCAAGCATCACCACTGGCAGCAACCACCAGTGCTCCCGCATTTTGACGATCACCGTGTTTTCTCAGCGAAGGCTCTTCTGCGATCATCGTCGCCGCGTCGGCCGCGGTGCCTCTGCCAGGCGTGCAGTCCAGTGCGGTGGGTTGTTGTCCAGCCAAAAGCTCCCGTTGCAGCAGTCGCGCACTCAGTTTGAGACTGCAACCATCGTCTCTGCCAGGAGGCAGTTCAGCACCACGTTACCGGAGCCCTCAAAACCGCCGGCGGTGTCGTGCGCTGATTCGAGATGATTTGCAAACGGCCGCGGCGGCCCCGAGAAACGGGCTTCTGGTGTGGACCATGGCTGGTGCCGGCAGCAGAGCCCGGCACGCTGCGTCTGGCTTGGCGATCGCCTCATTCAAGGCCGTTTCGGTGCCGATTGTAGCTTAACGCGGCGCTGGAGTTTACTTCGAGCAGGCTGGCCAATGCTGGGCCGCAATGGATCAAATGCTCGACAGCGCGTTACTGGGGATAAGCCTGCCCTCTACGAAAGTATATTGACCAGTTCTGCTTTGCATTAATGCTCGTTGTTTTCTCAAAATGAACATGCCTGCGGCCTGGAGGGAACCAGCCCTGCTTGGCCGCCGTGCCACCATGGCCAGCGAGCGGCAGTGACAACGCAAGGCCACAACTGACATCGCAGACGTTGATCGCTGCTGCTTGAGCTTTCCTAGCCCCAGTTTAATGGCTTTCAAGCCTCAACATCTCAGTGTCCAAGCCGAGGAGGCCCAAGTTGAAGTGGTTAGAAACATCCTTAGAAACGTATTTAGAACTGATGTACGAAACACAATCTTTATTTGACTTTCATCCAACCACCTCTCTGGTGTTTTCAGCCAACCAGTGACGGTTTGAGAAATCGGTGGTTGCCAGCACTTTGGTGCGCCCAAGCTCCAAGCCTCGACAGTTTGGATTTGGAAACCTCCTGACGGTATGTCGCCCGCTCTTCCCTGACTGCCCAAGACCTACGGATCCCGGTCCTCGATGCTCCTCTCGCTCCTGACGCCCGCGCTTTCGGCCCAAGCGGCGCGCTGGACGACGACCTGAAGGTCCGAAGCCGCCGTCGCTTGCGAGAAATCACAGCGTCCTGCGTGTATCAAGGATCGGATTGGGCGTCGACGGGGGCTCCTTGGGGCTCTCGCTGGCGTCTGATCCGTAGGTATATGTATGATGCCTGGTTGCTTGCCCAAGCCGCGTCGGTCTCAAGAGCTGCTCGAGTTGGAGAGAGGAGGAACAAGGAGGAAGACCGAGAAGAAGGTGGACAGGCTTTGCTCAGCGTGGACATCACATCGCAGCTGGTTGCTACGGGTGGAGCTGTTCGTCTTCTCCTTGGAAGGAGCAACTTCCTCCTTCTTTTCTTCTTCACGTTCTCTTGCTTGAGTGGCTGGAGAGTCGACGTGGTAAGGCAGCACCTGATCCTGGGAGGAACTAACGAGACCTTTTGACTCCTCACAGAAAATGCAGATTTTCGTCAAGACCCTCACGGGCAAGACGATCACGCTCGACGTGGAGCCGTCGGACAGCATTGACAATGTCAAGCAGAAAATCCAGGACAAGGAGGGTAAGTCATCGTCTCTACAAGCTTGTACTGCTGTTTTAAACAGACAACTAACTTTTTTTTTATTTGGAACTGCAGGAATCCCCCCTGACCAGCAGCGTCTGATCTTCGCTGGCAAGCAGCTTGAGGACGGCCGCACTCTTTCGGACTACAACATCCAGAAGGAGTCGACCCTGCACCTCGTGCTCCGCCTGCGTGGTGGTGGCAAGAAGCGCAAGAAAAAACAGTACACGAAGCCTAAGAAGATCAAACACAAGCACCGTAAGGTCAAGCTTGCTGTGCTCAAGTACTACAAGGTGGACGACAACGGAAAGATCCAGCGCCTCAAGAAGGAGTGCCCGTCGCCCCAGTGCGGTGCCGGTGTGTTCATGGCCACCCACTTCGACCGTCACTACTGCGGCAAGTGCCACGTGACGTACCAGTTCCAGGGCGAGGACAGCGCTTAAGCGTCTGGTCTCCATGGCAGTCTCCAATAGGCCTCGTGTGCCGTTGATCTGACTCGTGAGCTCTTGCTCGCGACGAAGCCTAATGTCAATGCAATGCCTCGGTTTCCATCCATCATTTCCGTGTTTTTATTGCTGTTTCTAATAGCGAGTTAACCCTTTATTTCACTGTGCTCTCCATTACTTGGCGGATATTGCTACGCGTGGGGTTGATGATCTCCCATTCTTTGGAGCTCATGAAGGCCGCCGTGTTGGTTTGTTGCTGTGAATACACGATCGCCTTGGCTGGGAACTCCTGTACATTCCCCACGCCGCCGCCCCGTATTTCGTTGGTCACTTCTTCGCCGCTGTAGCTGTCTCCATCTTCGATCATATCGTCGCCAAACAATGGTGGTAGCGCGTACGGATCGGAGCATAACGGCTGTCGCTCTCCATTGTCCGCACTATCGACAGGTGAGCGAGCTTTTGGTACAGCAGCTTTGGTGGTACTTGGCAGCGCGTTGAGCGAGCTCGCTCTCTGCATTGTCGGACTGAGGTTCTTGTCGAAGACGTTGGGCGTCGCAGTGGTGTACTCGAAGAGAATGGGCCCACACATCCGACAGACGCTCACTGCGTCGTAGCAAAGTGGCGGTCGATACCGAGCAGCAAGTTCGCGTTGAGGTGGCAAGTAACCCCAGAGAGCATGCAAGTCCATGATGCACTTGAAGGACACTCGATGCGGCAAGTTCACAGGGAGGAACGGGAACGTGCACAGTGCGCAGTCCACTCGGTGGATGAAGCCGTAGCGCTCGCGAACAAGTTCCTTGGCGTATGGATCGTGTCGTGCCAGCGCTGTCTCCAGCGACGCTGTGCCTCGTCGGAGAGTATCACACTTGACGCGCTCGGCCCGGAGAACGCGCAGTTCGCGTGCCAACAGACGTCCACTCGATAAGTCACGCTTGATCTGCTCGTCGTACGCCATCACCATTGAACTCTCCGTCCTGGAAGGATGACGATGCAGCTGGGAAAGAGCTTTGTTGCTGCCTGCACCATGGCCGCGCTTCTTCTTGGGTTTGTGCTTCTTGGATGGTACGGTCTGGTGTTGAGTTTCAATAGGAGCCAAAGACGACGAAGGCCGTGATTGAGAGTCATTTTGCGGAAGAATGGCCTCGCTAGCTGAGTCTTCTTTGCTATCGGGTACCAAAAAGTTCGTCTTTGGGCGATTCACTGTCGAGGGCGTGGATGGAGGTGCTCCGTGTTGCTTGTGTCGTTGACTTGGTCGAACAACAGGCGAGAGCAGTTGACTGTACGCCTGCTTGAGCGAGAACGACGTCTGCTTCAACTTGGAAATGCTGTTTGGCTGCGGCGACGCAAGGCACAACGTTACAGGCGCGGCTACATCCAACGCGAGCAAGCCAGCCCCTCTTGCTGCTTTCGGCGACACACAAAAGGCAAGCAGTTTTTCCAGTGTGCTGCCGCTGGTTGCACCGCCTCGTGACAGCACAACGCGGCAGCTATTGTGCATTTCAAACCGGAGTTGATCATCAGGGCGGGGGATTCCTTTTCGCTGGAGCTCAGCTTGCATCGCTGCCAGAGTTTCTTCTAGTTTGTAGTGCGTGAAGAACTCCTCCATAAGCTGCAGCGACAACCTCGTCAACTTGTCAAGCGGCTTTGATCCGGTCGCACAAGGCTCTTCATCTTCTTGAGGGCCACTTTCCTTGACACTTTCCAGCTTGAGTTGAGCCCCGTTAGAGTCGAGCTCGTTCGCTGAAGTGCCGCCATTCTCACCAGCATCAGGCGACTCAACCATCGTGAGATGAATTTGCCCAAGGAACTTCGGTCGGAGGAAGCGTGCACGTTTACAAGAAACAAACCTAAAATTATCAATCGGACGATGCTAAAAATGTTTTTTTTTACCATAGAGATCAGTACGAGGGAGTACCGGCACATGTCCAAGATGAACCACTTCCGCGCGTGGAACGAGCGTTTGAAGAAGCGCGAGCCGTGGTATGCAGGCGTGATTCGTGCGATGCCGTCGTTCAAGACAGCGAGCTACACCGCGTACACGAAGGGTCTCCGGTTCTTCTTCATGCACGTGCGCTTCTTGCTAGCATTTACTGCTGAGAACCCGTTCCTGAAGTGGCGTTTCACGCGGGAGCGGCTGAAGGCGAAGGCGCTGGACGCGCTGGCCAAGCGGATCGTGCCGATACCGAGCCCACAAGTCTGCATCGCGTACGGAGACTGGAGTCGCCGAGACGGCATCAAGGGCCAGGATTCGGGGCCAGTCAAGGGTTTCGCCAAGGCGTTGAAGTAGCGAGCGACCGTGCTTCCGATGGACGAGTTCCGGACCAGCATCACCTGCTCTTACTGCCACAAGCGCATGAAGGAGACGCCTCTGCTCACCAAAGTCCGCAAACCCAAGGATGGAGAGGAGGAAGCAAGGAAGAAGAAGGTGGTCAAGAAGAAGCCCACGCTGTCTGCCAAGGATCTGAAGAAGAAGGCTCAACGGGAGGCCTTGGAGACGAAGGAGACGGAGAGAATGAAAAACCCGAAGCTCGCGGACTGGAAGGTCGTCCTGAAGAGCTACCGGAACGTCTTGCGCTGCACGAACAGCCGATGCGAGGCCAACTTCTGGAACCGGGACGTCAACGCCGCTCGGAACATGCTCGAGCTGATGAAGGGGTACTTTCAGAACTTTGGACGGGCTACAGCGTTCATGAGAGGCGGGCAGTGACACAACACACAACTGATGGCGGATGGAGAGGGTCTGGGGCTCGATGGCCCCAGGTAGCTTGACAAGTGAACCCATAGCCAGACCACATGCAAACGTGCATATAACAGGAGAGGACGGGGATTGCACCCTCGTCCGTTTGCACAGGATAGGATATTTTCAGTGCCCTCCGTTCCTTACATAAAAGTGCTGACGATTAATTGGCCTTGGCCTTGAGCTCCGAGAAAGCCTGCGTGGGGTCGTCTCCGTTGGGGTCCTGGAACTTGGAGCCCTTGGCCTTGGACTCCTTGATCTTGGCCCAGATCTCGGTGGCGCGCTTGCGGTCCGTGACGAGACCCAACAGAGCCATGCAGTCGATGGTGAGCTTGGTCGGGTTGAATTGCACCGTGGCGCCGAACTCGCTCGTAGCGTAGTCGTACGGAAACTTGTGGTGCCAGTTGTGCCAGCCCTCGCCGATGGCCCAGACGGACACGAACCAGTTCTCGCGCGGCGGGATGTTGTCGTAGGCCTGATAGCCGTAGAAGTGCGCGGCGCTGTTGACGAGCCACGTCGCGTGCAGCACCATGGTGTAGCGCAAGAAGCCGAGGACGAAGAGCGCGTTCTTCCAGTCCTCGCCGACGGCCTGCACGCCCACGATGGTGGGGAAGACGAAGCACATGAAGAGCTGGCCCCACGGGTTGAGCTTCTCCTGCACCACGACCGTCCAGTCGGCCCAGAGGTCGTCGTAGTTGAGCTTGGTGCCGGCCTCGAGCACGCGCGGGTCCTTCCTGACCAGCAGCCAGCCCATGTGCGCGAAAAAGAAGCCGCGGCCCGAGTTGTGCGGGTCGGCCACCGTGTCCGAGTACTTGTGGTGCACGCGGTGGTCGCGGCTCCAGTGGAAGATGGTGCCCTGGTTGGCCATGCAGTTGCACAGCATGAGCAAGAAGCGCACGATGCTGTGCGCCTTGTAGCTGCGGTGCGCCCACAGGCGGTGCGCGCCCATGGTGATGCCCAGCCCCGTGAGGTAGTAGATGAAGACGAAGAGCGGGAACGTCTCCCACTTGCACTGGAAGAGGCGGCGGACGCCCTCGATGGCGCCCAGATGCACCACGGACATGTAGTAGACCATGAACCAGTTGGCCTCCTTCTTGAACTGCGTCAGGGACATCATGGTGGCCAGGGAGTTCTGCTCTGCTGTCCGGGGGGTGCGCAGGCGACTGGAAATGCACGAATGACCGCCAACCACGACCACCGCCGGACACCTTTTGGGCCACACGCCTGTTCCGCCCCGGCTGTGCGCGCTGTGCTGACGTACTTTGGCGAAGCCCCGTTGATGTCATAGCGGATATCTTGGCGTTTGTATGGTGGGGATCTGAACAAGGGCCAGTGACGTTTCGACGCAAAACGAGATGATGTCAGGACGACCATACTGGGCGCCAATGGCTGCCATCGCCCTGGAAACTGTCGGACAGACGGAGAGAACACCGTTGGGCACAGGATCCAGGCGCAGCTCATCAGGTGGCGGGGCGTGGGTGTTTTCGCTCCGCAACTTGCATACGGTAGCTTCCTCGTTTTGAAGGCCAGCCAAATGCTCGAAACGGTCCGGTTGGCTGAAATGGAGACAGTTCTACGGATCTTTTAGCCCAATAGCAGCACGCCAAAAGGTCATGAAACGCTCGGATTGGCTGAAATCTCGACGTTCTACTTTTCCTTTGAAGTCTCCTCTACGCATGTCATCATCGTTCGGGCGGCGCCTGCGTGGGCGCTTGAGCTGCTTGCGTGGCGTGGCGAAGCCTCTTACGCTGCCGACACCACGGGGCGGACATGGCGCGCGGATGCGCCTTCATGGCTAGAGGCTGCGGCGCATGTGACCCAAGCAAGCTTGAATCATGACCGCTTCAACGTTCTCCACATGGCTACAGGGCGCGCCCCGAGTCCATTTCCACGTCGCAGCAGCGAAGACACGCGGTGCGAATCGCCGGAAAGGCGAGGGCAAATGCGATGACACTCGTGGGGATCGCAGTGCGTCCTGGACAAAAGAAGTTGTGGTGCAATTGGTCTGCAGAGCTGCAAGATCGACCAGAACCTCCGTGGTATCCTCAAGTGTTGGCTCTAGCTTCCCAGCAATCGGTTTCCGAGGAAATGACGCGGTTGGGTCAGGAAGCCCAGCATCTTTTCGTGAGAGGACCATCGTGCATCGTGCTCCTATTGTGCTCTTGCTTTCGTGGGCATACCGATCCCAAGCAACTACTCGACATCCCGTATAGGCAATTTGTGCATGGGTTACTACGACTATAGTGTGCAAGGTCACTGGCCGTGTCAAGCGAGTGCAAGACGATGACGCTAAAGCAGTGGATGAAACGTGTCATGCTGTAGGCAGTCTTGAACCCCCAGCATGTGACCCGTACAAGATTTCGATACCATGTAAACATCAGAGGGACTCTATCAGCATCAAGTTGAAGCAGGCAGCTCGAGTGATCCAACAAGACGAAGAATACTGGCAAATTCGGTCAATGAAGTGAACTGATTTTTTCTCCAAACCGACCTGTCCCGCGATCATTTGATCCAGCTTGATTCGAGTTGTGACAATCAATTTTACGCGCATTTGCTACGAACTTGAAGTGGTCTCGGTGGTAACTTGCCGGACCTCATGAAGGCGAAGAGAAGGGAGAAGTTTCAGGTGGAACATTTGACGCGGTATGGATTGGTGAATCATACTACGTAGTATGCAAGAAACAGGTTCAAAGAAAACCGCTAAGGGAACTTCATTGTCACGCTGAGCTCTTCGGCCGAACTACACGATGCGTGAAGCTGTCAACTTCTCATCTAGTAGGTGGAGTCGATGTCTCCCACGCGAATGTTCATGAACTTGACGGTGGCATCCGGGTTCTGCGACTCAACCTCAGTGGGCCGGCCACCAGACGTCGGACACGAGCCACGCTTGATTCCAGGCTTGGACGAGTCGGCTTCAGCGGGGTAGCTGCTGTCGAGCCACAAGCAGTAGGCGGCGTGGTCCGACCAGAGACTCATGGTGAGCGTCATGCCATCCTTCATCTGCTGGCCCATGCGCGCAAGGCCGCCCTTCGCAGCGTGGTCGTTCGTGTCGCCAAAGAGCTTCTTGGACGCCGAGCACATGGAGTCGGTGATGGAGTTGACGCCATCCAGACCGGACCACAGGCTCTTGGGCATCGCCACGACGCGGTCGTCCTGCTTGAACAAGCGTCGGATCTCCACGAGCTCGCCCGTTGCCGTGTTGTCACTGGTCAAGAACTGCGTGATGATCGTGAACTTGTGCGTGCTGTCGATGGTGAACTGCGCACCGCGGCCGTAGAAGGTCTGGTTGCCCATCCGGAACGGGTTGAAGTCACAGCCGTCCTTGTCACACACGCCCTTGTAGCGGTTGCCGTCGCCAGTACCGCATTCCTGGTCAGAAGCGCAGCGGGTCTGGCCCTCAGACGTGCACGGGTGCGAAGTGTAGGCGTTGCTCATGCTGTTGGCCTCCCAGATGTCGAGCTCCGCGCAGCAGGCGCCGTACTTGCCACCGCCGGAGCTCGAGCTCCATTCGAGCGAATTGGCCTCGCCATTGATGAACTTAATGTCGTGAGGACACTGCGCATCGCAGTAGCCCGTGCCATACGCGGCGCCGGCCTTGTTGGCCGGGAAGCGACTACTGCCTCCGTCCGCGTCCATCTGTACGAAGTACAGCGCGCCGTTGAGTCCGCACGGGAGCTTGGAGACGTCGACGTCCAGCGTGAACTCCTGGTTCAGCAGCTTGAACTGCTTGTACTTGGAGCCCGCTGCGTCCATCAGGTACACACGCGAGCCCACGTTCGTGCCGTACTGGGTCTTCGTGACCAGCTTGAGCTGCAGCTCGTCAGCGGACGTCGTGATGCCGTACGTGCCTTGGTAGTCAGCACCTTCGAGCGCGCAGTTCTTGGTGCAGGTCTCAGGACTCGAGCACAGCGTGGAGTCCCATTGAGTCCCGCTGTAGCAGTTCTTGTAGTCGCCGACTTGGTGCAGCCAGCGCCAGTTGGCGTCCAGCACGACGGACGTGGACTCGGTCGTGCAGCCGCCGGACTTGGAGCATTGCTTGGACGCCAGTGAAGGGTGCACCTCCGGAGTGCTGGTTCCGGCCTGCTGGGCGGTCACGTGGACGACGGCCATCGCGACGACAGCGGACGCGAGCGCGAGAGGTGAAGTCTTCATAGCTGGAAGCTGGTTGCGTTAATGTGCAAGTGTTGATGTCTTGCAAATTGAGAAGTGAGGCTTGAAGACAAGTGCCAGCACCTTGCTCCCACCGACGGCTTCGAAGACCACGCTACTCATACTCAGATGGGTCTTGCGTGGGTCAGCATGCTGAGTTCGTAGAGTGGTGACGTACGTGTTGCAGTTGTAACGCCCCCGAAAAGCTGAAGTTACCAGGTTTTGGTGTGGCGAGGACTTCCTTGGATCGGACTGTTGGTCAGATATGCTGGGGCTGCTCAAAGTATCGCATCCATACTACGCGTTCTGGGTGACAGTGTCGATCGATGGAGGTGGTTCTCTTGCGGTGAGGCCCTAGATCGCAATGCATTGGGGTATTACAACTGGATCTGATGGGGCAATTCGTGCGACTAAGGATTCGAGAGCCCCACTCACACCTGTCACCGTTGGCCCCGAACGACGCCATTGAGATGTCGGCTGTTGAATCAACTAGCCACCGGCCGCCAGCACGCACTGCCAGTTCTCAGATCAACGCAGTGTAGCAGTACCATCGCCAGCGCCATTCTAGGTTGTCCAACGCCTTCTGACCGTCGACGGATGCAATGCACTCGATTTGAAGTTGAATTGCTCGAAATGCGCCACATAATTCATACGTAGCCATTACAGAAACTAAGTATACCATACATTTCCGAGACGATGTTGTGTACAGTAAAACATGCGCTCAGATACATGTACGGATAAAAGCGAGCTCAGAAGCATGACTGGCCGACGCGCGGCAAAGCGGGAGCTCATTCTTCATTCGGGGGTGCCAGAGCTCAGTTCATTTTTATCGTTGTAGACCCTTCCTGCATCAGCAGCTTCTCGAGCTGCTGCACCTCACAGAAGTTCACTTGGTTCTCCGTCTGAGCTGTTCTTTTTTTGGTGCGAAAGCCAATGGCTTGCCTGCTTTCACGCCGTGCCCCACTCCTCCGTGGCCGGTGTGCAACAATTGCGAACCAACATCCTCCACCCCATCAATACATTGCATAAATTCATAAGATATAATACCAGTAGAGCGATCGCGTGGTTCGCACCGCACAGAAGACGGCTTGGTCTGCCTGTTCGAGCCCGTTTTTATCGGTGCAACAGGAATATTGGACTCGCCTGCTTTCATGTCGAATCGTGAGCTCCGTGGTCGACATGCAACACTTGCGTGCCCAGAGCCAGAAGGACAATGCTTGGTACAACCTTATCACTTTTAATCCGTATGCACGTCCGTAAGTAAGCTTTCACTTAGCCAGCGTTGCTACAAGTTGCTACGAAGTTGCTTTTGCAACCAAGTGTGGACGACTCGCTTACGGCTACCGTAGTCAACTAACGAGTTGCCATCTTCAGAAATCAACGGATGCACATGCCCTCTTTCATTGCTGCATCACCACTCGAACACCTCAGAGCAAGGCCCCATATGCGGGCCGCTGCCTTCCTCTCTACTACCACCGCAGGATGCTAGAGGCGGCTTGATCTCCGGTCTGATAGTCTTGGCGCTGGCGAGTCCATCTAATTAGCAGCCACAGCGTCCGCGCGCGTCTGCTCGAGCGGCGTGGCCTTGAGCTGCACGAACAGCTGTCGCATCCGGGACACGTCCTCTTCGTCTTCGGGCGTCTTCTTGGCAGGCACGGCGACGGGCGTGGGCTCCTGCTTGTTCGAGTCCTTCTTGAGCGCCTCGAGCTTCTTCTTGCGGTTCGTCTCGAGGTCCACGAGCGTCACCACGCGCTCCCACGGGTTCTCGTTCTGCAGGTCGGCCACCATCTTCTCCAACGTGGCCTGCTCGAACACGCGGTTGGACTGCACCTTGGACTCCTTAATGCGCTGGCGCTCAGCCAGGAACTGGGCCATGTCCTCGTCGGCCTTGGCCTTGCACTCTACGGCCACCTTCTCCTGCTCCTGGGCCTTCAGCGCGATCTTCTCCTCGTACTCGCGCATAAACTTCCTGTGAGATTGACACACAGTCAGTACAGTACCCACTTGCCCGTCGCCTTGTTAGTCCTGCATCAACTCACGTGAGCTCGTTATCCTCCTCCACGACGGGGATCTCCATGGAGGCAGCGGGAGCTTCGTAAAAGTTGGAAGGCTCCTCCGGGGCGGTAGCGAACTCCATGGGCTGGTAGCTCTCCTCCTGGTGCTCCTGATACTCCGTGTGCTCCTCGTACGTCTCGGTGTTTCCCTCCGTGTGCTCCACCTCGTAGAAACTACGAGAAATGACACAACAAGTTAGAGATCTCTTTTATCCGATCTTCTTTTCATCAAGGATCCTGTAGGCCACGCACTCTCCCGTGTTGTCGGCGGGCGGCGCGAAATCCGAGATCTCCTGAGGCACGTCTCCCTCCACGGGTGCGCTGTCTCCGAACGGGTCCATGGTCTGCTCAACTGTAGCTCTGGGAATGGGGCCGTACGGTCGCGGCTGGGATTTCGGCTTTTGCCCCCCTCGGCTGAAACGACGAGGCATACTCAGATCAAGTCAGCGAGATGTGTACCACGCCACATCGATTTGACTTCCACATTTAAAGTCGGGAAGTCAAAATATGGACTTCCTGGTTCAGATCCACGAAGTTCATGTTTTGTACGTATGCTGGTGTGTTGCACGTACTACAGTGTGCGCCACACGTGTGGCCAAATCGACTGGTGGCTAGCGTTTGGAGTTTGTAGCGCGCCGCCCTGAACTCCCCAAGCGAGCCGCAAACGCCGCCACAGTAGGAAAACCAAGCCAATCCGACGCCAAAATGGTCAAGCAGAAAAACCACACCGCCCGTAACAACACGGTGAAGGCTCACCGCAACGGTATCAAGAAGCCGAAGAACCACCGCTTCCACTCCACGCGTGGCGTACGTCACCGCTCCCCCTGCCACTGGGCCGAGATGATACAGAGACACTGACCTTGGCCTTCCTCCTTCTTCCAATGCTACAGCTTGACCCCAAGTTCCTGCGCAACCAGCACTGGGCCAAGAAGTTCGACAAGAAGCACCGTAACCGCAAGAACAAGGACAAGGTGCGTACAGCTTCAACTGATTGAATAGATGGGGTTATGCTGATGGTGGATGCTAATCTGTGACACAGGAAGAGTAAGTTAAGCGCCATGGACACTAGTCGACGAGGAGCTTCTCCTTCTAGCGGGCTGCTCTTCCAGTGATCGCCAGTGCTTGGTGTTGGCCGAGGGCGGAAGAAATGGAGCGCTTTTCCTTCTTTTTCGCCGTCTTCTGTTGGCTGAGCCACGCTGGACGAGTTAGGGTCGGTCGTGGTTTATTGAGGCGCGTTGCGTGAGGAAGACACGATGGGAACAGGTTACAGCGTCTTCTTCGTGTCGTTCGAAGGTGCCGCGTCTTCGCTTGGAATACTGAAAATGCAGTACAAGGGGAGGGGGGATGGCTGTTTCCCCTCCCTTTCATTTGCATTGAACGCTCGGCTTGGACGTGAGATCTCGTTTATGGTGACAGGTGACGGGACGACGGCGGGATATTCAGGAAAGATCGCAGGAGTGAAGTTTGGGGAGATATACAGGGTGCACAAAGAGAACGGAAATGACGATCCAAACTATTATCTACATTCTCCGAACCAAAGCGTGAGCAAGGAAAAGAAGACACGGATCCGTTCTCGAGACTGCTGAGTGCACTTTGCCTCCGTGGTAGTATGTGTTGTATATCTACATGTGTGCGTGTGGTTGTTGGTGGGATATTGGCTTGGATGACGAAGATGATGATTTCCAAATTCTTATCTACATTTTCTGAAGTAGCTTCGAGCTGCTTTGTGAAGACACAACTAGACCTGATTCATCATCCAAGCCATAGCTGTAGCGTAGTATACGGTAGCTTCAAGCGATCAATTAAATTTATCCCATAGCTTCCACAATCTCAAGTCAATCAGTCTGATCTATTCCTCCTTAGATCCCTCTGCAGCCTTGACGGGGATCTTCTCCTTGTCCTCTGTCTTTTTGTCAGCGGATTCGTCAGTCTTGAGAGCATCCGGCTTGTCCGTGGCGTCCTCCTTCTTGGCCGTCTGCTGGCCCGGCACTGGCGGCTCAATCACCGAGCGCACGTTGTACTTCTTGAAGCGATGGAAGTCCGTCAAGATGCTGAAGCCGCACGTGTTGCGGAAGACCTCGACCATGAGCACCGAGTGCGGCGTCGTGAGGTTCACCTTGGCCTTGTCTTCTCCCACGAGCTCCGCCAGCGCGTTGATGACATCCATGCTCTTGATGTTGGTGCAGTTGCGGCGCTTGAAGTCGACTGCGAACTCGAACAGCTCGTCCGTGCCGGCAGCCTTCTGCTCCTCCCGGAAGGTCTCGATGTGAGACTTGATCATGGGCGCGGCCATTTCCTTGATGGTCTCCGCACTGGAGTATCCCACCTTCTCGAGCGGGATCATTCTCTGGATGAACCGGGACGCGAAGTCCTTGGTGCTTTCCACTTGTTCAAAGATCTTGACCATCAGCGCCGTTGGGGACACACTGTCGTCCTTGAATTGGATGAGAATGGCGCCCTTGACGCCCGTGTCCAGCGGCGTGAATCTCCCCGTCTGGCGGCTCTTGGCCTGCGTCTGCAGTGCTGCAATCTCCTCCTGCAGCTTCTTTTGCACTGAATCTCCGCCCTCCTCAGTCTCTTGCTGTTCTTCCTCCTTCTTGGCCTCCTCAGCCGTAGGGAAGAAGCGGTCGGCCGCTTCGTTCAGGATATTCAGCGCGTCGCTCACGCTCTGACGCTCCTTGGTCTTGTCGCACGTCACCAGCACCGCTCCATGCCCTTTGGCATTAGCTGCAGCTCCTAACGCCCCTTTATGGCGCTTCTGATTGCCGTCACGGCCGCTCATCCACTGCTTCTTGCGCTTCTCGCCACCTTCGCGTGCCATGGCTACCAGTCTTTTCGTAAATTGGCTTCAAAGCCGACCGTTATGCTTCTTATCCAATCAAAGCGATGGAAATTGATTTACATCGATGTTTCAGCCAATTAGAGAACAGAAAGGTACTGGTGTGGAGCTCTCCGGTTCATTGCCGATAAACCATGGCGACGACTGCGCTGGCTGACCACGTGCTGCTGGTGGGCTCGAGCCAGGAGAACGAGTTGCTGGTTGCCGATGCGTCCACAGGAGGACAACTGTACTGCTTCAAGAACTGCCGAGCCGCGCTCAATGGCGTGCACTCGGTGCCGAGAACGGACCACTTGGTGGCTGTACAGGAAGGCAAGCTAGCGCTTAATATGTGGACCTGGGGCAAGGACATGCCCGTCTGGAAGAGCCACGTGGCAGAGAAGATGGGACCCGTCACGTCCTCCAGCTGTGGCAACTTCCTCTTCGCCGGCGCCGAGTCGGGCAAAGTTTACGTGTGGGACACCAAGACGGGCGAGCTGGTGACGGTCTTCGACGCGCACTACAAGCGCGTGTCAGCTTTGGCGCTCACGTCGGACGACTCGCACTTAATTACGGCTGGAGAGGACGCTTTGGTGCATGCCTGGAGGCTCGTGGACCTGCTGGACGAGCCCGACGCCGCCTCCAGCTTCGAGCAGGGCGTCACGCCCGTCGTGAGCTTCACGGACCACGTGCTGCCCGTCACGTCGCTGCATGTCGGACTGGGAGGCGTGAATGCGCGCATCTACACGTCGTCGCTGGACCGCACCTGCAAGATCTGGGCGCTCAGCTCCTCGCAGTGCCTGTACAGCGTCTCGTGCCCATCCTACGTCAACGCCTGCATCGCCGACCCCATGGAGCATCGGCTTTTCATGGGCTGCGGCAACGGACAGATCTACGCGCTGGACCTGAACGCGGCAGCCACTGCTGTCACGGCGGCGACAGCTCGCGTTGCCAATGCGTCGACGGGCTCATCGTCTGCCAACGCGCCGTGGGGCCCAGAGGGTCTGCTGCCTGACTCGTTCGAGGGCCACGAGAGCAGCGTCACCACTTTGCAGATCCACGCCAGCGGCGCCTTCCTAGTGTCTGGAGACGAGAACGGCGTGGTGCACGTTTGGGACAGCCTGAGCCGCCAGTCACTACGCACCGTTAAGCTGTTCAAGGGCAAGGTGACGGCTCTGGTGCTGCTACCTCGACCGCGACACCTTTTCCGCCAGGCCAAGACGCCGTTCAGTTTGGAGAGCGAAGACCTGGACGACATGTTGGCCACACCGCTGCCCGTCGCCCCGCTCAAGAAATATATGAACGCCACCAACGACAACTAGGATAGCACAGTGTAGTCATTCAACAGCGCAGCCATCATGGAAAAATAGACATTGCATTTACCACAAAACTTTAGCCACTGTGTGGTTGCCATGGTGTTAAACGAAAATTGTGTCACGCATTGCCAATGGATATTTTTGCCAGCATTTCCTTGCCGTTTTCCACTTTTGCAAACGTGTTATTTCGGTCCTTGCTTGGGACGCGGCGGAGAAAAGGCTGGTCTTGGACTTGCACACTCAAAGCTAAAGCTATATAAGCCCAAACACCAGACGTTCATGATGGAAGATGGCGCGTTGAGAGATGCTCAGCCTACGGGCGACTACGAGGAGGCCGCGACGCCAAAGCTTCAGGAGCGGATGGACAAGGCCACGCAAGGCCAAGTACGTTGAAGTTTGATTAGAGAAGACTGGAAGATGAACTGTAAACGCTAACGCATTCATTCCTCTCAGGACCGACAACTGGATGCCATTTACTCCGGGGTCAAGCGACTCCACCACGCCGCGCAGGCCACAAATGAAGAGGTCGTCTCGCAGAATGTGATACTGGACCACGTGAGTGTGCAAGTCAGCGACACGGAAGTCGCCGTGCAACAGCAGACCAAGGCAGCGCGCAAGGTCGTGAGCGCCCACCGCAAGCTCGGCTGCTACTACGTGATCATCATCCTGCTGTCTGCGGCTCTGCTCATCGTCATCTTCATCTAATCTGACGGAGAATGAATAGCAAAGCAACGACTCGAAGCAATATGAAAGACTAAAATCATGAGGGAATGGAGATAACAACCAAAATTGGTTGTGAAAATGCTTAAACATTAGTTTCTGAATGACATTGCAGTCTTTCCTAATGTGCTACGTTGGCCATGTGGGTTGAACAGAGCATTGTGGTGGAGGAAGCAGCAGGAAGACGCTTTTCAGCACAATGAAAGAGCTCCCAGTGAGGAACTCTATCTCTGTCGGGACCCAAACAGCCTCAGCACACAACAACGGGAGACCGTGATCTAGGCGAAACGAAACACACCGCTTAGTAGCGGTAAGTCTCCGGCTTGAAGGGGCCCGTGGGCTTGACGCCAATGTACTCGGCCTGCTCGTCCGACAGCACGGTAAGCTGCGCGCCCAGGTTGCCCAGGTGCAGGCGAGCGACCTTCTCGTCCAGCTCCTTGGGGAGCACGTACACCTTGCCCGAGGCGTACTTGCCCGTGTCGCGCTCCTTCCACAGCTCGATCTGAGCCAGCGTCTGGTTCGTGAACGAGTTGGACATGACGAACGACGGGTGGCCCGTGGCGCAGCCCAGGTTGAGCAGGCGGCCTTCGGCCAGGATGATGACGGCGTGGCCGTCCTCGAAGATGAAGCGGTCCACCTGGGGCTTGATGTTCTGACGCTTGGCGATCTTCATGATGCCAGCCATGTCGATCTCGTTGTCGAAGTGGCCGATGTTGCCCACGATGGCATTGTTCTTCATCTTGAGCATGTCCTTGGCCATGATAATGTCCTTGTTGCCCGTCGTGGTGATGAAAATGTCGGCCTCCGCGACGACCGTCTCGAGACGCACGACCTGGAAGCCCTCCATGCAGGCCTGCAGGGCGCAGATGGGGTCCACCTCCGTCACGTACACGACCGAGCCGGCCGCCTTCATGGCCTGGGCGCAGCCCTTGCCCACGTCGCCGAAGCCGCAGATGACCACGCGCTTGCCAGCGAGCATAACGTCCGTGGCGCGCATGATGCCATCCGGAAGCGAGTGGCGGCAGCCGTACAGGTTGTCAAACTTCGACTTGGTGACCGAGTCGTTGACGTTGATGGCCGGGAACAGCAGCGTGCCGTTCTTCTCCATCTGATACAGACGGTGCACGCCCGTCGTGGTCTCCTCCGAGACGCCCTTGCAGCGCTGCGCGATCTGCGTCCACTTCTTCGGGTTCGTCTTGAGCGTACGCGCAATGATGTTGAGCACGCACTTCATCTCGGCGTTGTCCGTCGACTTGGCGTCGGGGATGGCGCCGTTCTCGGCGAAGGCCTTCTCGGCCTTGAAGCCCTCGTGGATGAGCAGCGTCATGTCGCCGCCGTCGTCCACGATGATGTCGGGGCCGTCGCCCTTGCCGTCGTCCGAGGGCCACGTGATGGCGTTCAGCGTGCACTCCCAGTACTCCTCGAGGGTCTCGCCCTTCCAGGCGAACACGGCGGCGGCGCCGTCGCGAGCGATGGCAGCAGCGGCGTGGTCCTGCGTGGAGAAGATGTTGCAGCTGCACCAGCGCATGTCGCCGCCCAGAGCCTTGAGCGTCTCAATGAGCACGGCCGTCTGGATGGTCATGTGCAGCGAGCCGGCCACACGCGCGCCCTTGAGCGGCTGCGAAGGGCCGAACTCCTTAATGCTCTGCATGAGGCCGGGCATCTCGATCTGGGCCATCTCGATCTCCTTGCGGCCGAAGTCGGCCAGAGAGATGTCAGCCACGCGGTAGTCTCCGAGGGAAGCCATTGTTGTAGAGGGGGGAAAGAGGTGCTTGGGCTTCTAAAGGGCGAATTCCAAAGTGAGCAGAGCTGAAGCTGCTAGGTAGAGACGTTCGGATTGGATGCAGGCAGAGCAGGAGAGCCACCCGTTAGAGTTCGTGAACAATGTATCAGTTTATGTGAAGTGGTAGTTCCTGTATATATTGATATTTAAGCACTTTCAAAGTTTACTACTGACTGATACCTAACTAATCAATCATTGTTTCTACACTGATACTTGCGATACCTTATTCATCGATTTCTATGTATTTTCGAAGGTTCAGTGGATAAACAGATGGCTACACTTCGAATCGGAGCTGCCAACAGTTGTTGCAATCGAGGCCGCAGATTTCCCGCCCACTACCATCCGACAGCGATGACCAGCGTGAACGACGTCCTGATGGGTCGACGCAATGGTGGCGCCAAAGGCTCTGCCTCTAAGCGAAAGCGCGTCAAGAGCTCCAACGGGGGCGACGCCAAGAAGGCGAAGAGCTCCAACGGGGGCGACGCCAAGAAGGCGAAGAGCTCCGGCATGGCTTCGTGGTTGTCCCCTGCTGCCCCCAGGCGATTCAACGCCAATGCAACGACCATCACACCCGAACCGAAGGCTGCGACTTCTTCAAAGAGCCACAGCAAAGCTCAGCCCATTACTCAGTCGTACATTGACGTGGGGCAGCGCAGTTTCGGCCAGCACGTGACCTGCCCTCAATGTGGGTTGCTGTACACTGCGGGGGAGGAGGAGGACGAGAAGGAGCACCAGAAGTTCTGCCGCTTGATGCAGCGCGGCGTCACCTTCTCCAAGTGGAAGACAGAGCGGGTGCTCAAGACTTTTGAAGATACTGGCGCCAGGATCCTGGAGATCCGAGCGGATGACCCCAGCTCGCACGTCAAAAAGCTGCTGGAGGTCAAGGCCGTGCTAGACGATGCCTTGGGCTTTGTCGAGGAAGAGGTTTTCTTGCAGAGAAGCCACTTTGTGTACATTGAGGAGCACAAGGTGGTTGGCTGCGTCACGACGAATCGCATCACGGAGGCCTTCACTTTGGACAAGAGTGCCTCGAATTTGGTTGCTCAGACGGGCTCCAAGGGAGAACAGAGCTGGGCGGCTGCAGACGGTGTTGTGACGGCCTCGACCTCGGCAAAGTCTGCGGTTGTCGGCATTTGCCAGCTCTGGGTGCACCCGTCGTTCCGCCGGAAAAGCGTTGCGACCCGAATGGTGGACGTCGTGCGCGAAAAGTCAATCTACGGCATGCATGTGACCAAGAACCTCGTGGCCTTCGCACAGCCGACACGGAACGGCTTGCAATTTGCACAGAAGTACATGGAGCCTTGCGAGGTGCTTATTTATTGAGGTCGTACACTTTAGAAGGAGAATAGAGGCAATGCTCAAGTAATTTTGATACGACAGCAGCTATTACAAGCCAACTTGTTAGGCTGCTGCTGTAAGCCCAGCCTGGACCACCCGCAGAAGAAGGCAGTGTTCGTCTTCAAGTTCGCGAAGGTCGAAGTTCAACACACTGACGGATAGCACTGTGCTGCAAGGCCTTGGCAGACCATGTTTGCCTTTGCCTTTGCCTTTGCCTGTACCGACCTCGATGCAGTGAGTCATGCCTCGCAACTGAAGGTGAAGGTGAGGTCTCGCCGGTTGAATTCCCGCTGCTCGACAGCTTGAATGAGCTAACTCGGCACGCGCAGCTCCCGTTGTACTTCGAAGTACTTGTTCTTCAGCACGAACCCCTTTTCTTCTTGGGCATGGGCATGTGCATGGAGGGCGCGCAGCGAAATGGATCTTGACGAGGGAACTGCCACGATCTCATCCGACGAAATCTTCAGCATCGTTGCCAAGACTGCAGCATCAGCAACTGCGCGGTCCGTCTGAGACTTGCTTCCTTTGCCGCGTTATCCATTCTCGCCACTCAGTGGCTCTCCAGTGGCGGTTGAAGTGGTTGTCGAATATACACGGGATGGATGTGATCTGAAAGGTTTGCTACAAGCTGACTGCAAAAAGACAAAACTTTACAGAAGCGATAGTCATTCGAAATGACCGATTTCTTTTGAACTTCCCGTCTGATTGAAAGAAGCTTGCCAGAGAGAATGATTGAATGTATTCGACCTCGACTCCTCTTCGAAACTTCAAGAACCATTCATTTGTGTACTCGCAGTGACACCGACAACTCCTTTTTCGAAGCCATGATCTATGACGTCTCCTGTACCAGCACAGCCACACAACTCGTGTGCCGATATTGCATTCCCGCCAGCAGAGGCGCGATCCCTCATGTCTTGCGTCGCATCAATGAATACGTGACGCCCTTCCTGTGTCATGAGACTTTTACCGCTGCTTGTGGGGAGGGAGCGGCGATACGCACCCTCGACTTCTTGCTCGAACACATTGCTCCAGATTGGAAGAAAGCTGTACAGGCAGCTGCACAAGGTGGCCACATGCACGTACTTCGGTGGATGACGGAGGGTCAGGATGGCCGCGGTACGTGGAAAGCGGACTTCGACGGAGCCTTGGCTGCTGCTGCTCACGGCCACCTCGAGCTCGTGCAGTGGTTCTATGCAGGATTGACTGTCATATGAGGGACCTTTTTTATTTTTATTTATCGATTTAACCCTATCGCGGTCGAAGGAAGCATTTTGCTGCGTTAAACAGTTATCGCGAAAGTGGGTGCTACTGACCCCCCTCAAAGGCGGCATTTTGCTTCTTTTTAGCAATAGCGCTACTGTTGTCATACCTTGTTTTGTGACATCCAATCATATTCGCCGATTCTATGAGGTTAGGGGAAAATATGTGCGATTACTGGAATAAAGACCATAACATTGGCTCGTCTTCATCCGTTTTCTGTTCACATAATGCAAATTTGTAGGTATATCACGTGAAACGCAACATCAATGGTTGAATACACCTGTAAAAAGGCAGGCCTCCCATCCATAAAACTGTCACTGGCAGGTGTCCCAGATAGATGACCAGCTCACCCTCCAGATAGAGCCCGTGTCGTGTGCTCGCCCCCCGTGCCTCCCATACAATGGTCGAGTCAAATACTCGCTTCATTCTTCAGTCAAAGATACTATGCGGACTACATTCTCGGATAGAGAAGACAGACAACTTGTCCTGCTTGCCGTCGAGTTCGAGAGCCAAGGCAAGCGTGTTGTCTGGAACGATGTTGCGCGCAAGATGCCAGGCAGGCGCACTCCGAAGCAGCTTGAGATGCGTCTTCGCGCGCTGAAGCGCACGTATGGTACGCAACTGGCGAGTTTCCCTCCGTGTTTCTTCTTCTCACGGCCTCGCCCCCGAATTCGTCTGCTGGAGTCAACCGAAGCAGAACGTGCGGTCGGTGACATCTTCAGCAAGGTTACTGCGGCTGACGTACGGCAACAAGCTGGAAGGCCGGAGGGGAATGCTGGAGAGATGCTACCTGCAGCAGTTTCGACAATTATCGCTGCGGTTGGGCAGGTGAACACTGGTGACGTCTTTCTTGACGTTGGGGCAGGAATCGGCAATGTTGCTGTCCAGTTTGCGCTCCAGACGGCAGCGAGGCAGTGCCTGGGCATTGAGAAGCGGATGGAAATTATTCGTAGAGCATCCGAGTGCTTACGTGCTCACGCTTCACGTCTGATGCTTCTTCACAAAGTGCAAGTTCTACATGGCGATGTATTGGACACTCCCCTCTCATCGTGTTCTCCGTTCCAAGACGCTTCGATTATATACCTCAACGATTTCCTGTTTGTGGAGTCCGCTAAGGTTGTGGTACTCGAGCAGCTCAGCCTGATGAGAAGAGCCCGGCTGATCATATCAACATCGTGGTATTGCCCGCGCCATCGCGTATCCTGCCGCCGCAAGTTCTGCATGAAGTGGGAGCTCAAGGAGACAGTGAACGGATTGGCTAGCTGGAAGTCATCTCAAGTGCCTATCTATCTGTACCACCGGACTGAACAGTGACTGCTCATCCTCAGGGTGCTCTACATCGTCGCGATGATGTCCACGCCGGCCGTCTTCGTGCTGCTCGCCTTCCTGTTGGTGTGCGCCGTCCTGCTGCCGCTGCTGGCGCCGGAGTGCGTGTGGCGCTCGCCTTCCTGCTGTTGTTGCTGCTGCTGTCCGTCGAAGTGGTGCTTGCGGTCTTGCTGCCGCTGCTGCCGGCGCCAACGTGCTCGTGGTGTTCGCCTTCCTGCTGCTGTGGTTGATAAGTCCGGCGAGTGTATACTTTAATCATAATAGCTCGTTTGATTCGCTATAGCGAGCTCTTCCCCCACTGCCTCTTCCAGTATGGGCGCGTACGAGCTCGGCCAGCAGGGTGCCATCGGGATGCTGGGCTGCATCAACCTGCTGAACTACATCGACCGCGGCATCATCCCGGGCGCCCCCCCAGAAGTTCAACCAGTTCATCACGAGCATGAGCGTGCTACGCCAGTCCGTGTACTTCGGGCTGCTGACGCCTGGCCTTCATCGCCAGATACTTCATCTTCTCTATTCTCTTCGGCAACTTTGCACTGACGCACCGGTCCTCCCATAGCGAATCAAACGAATATTTATCTTGATGTAAGTATACATTATCTGAAAAAACTAGAAGAACTCGCTATAGCGAAGCAGCAACAACAGCAGGAAGGCGAGTGCCGCGCGCACGCCGGCGCCAGCGCCAGCGGCAGCAAGGCCGCGAGCACCACTTCGACGGACAGCAGCAGCAACAACAGCAGGAAGGCGAGCGCCACACCCACGCCTGAGCCAGCAGCAGCGGCAGCGGCAGCAAGACCGCAAGCACCACTTCGACGGACAGCAGCAGCAACAACAGCAGGAAGGCGAGCGCCACGAGCATGCCGGCGCCAGCTGCGTGGCAACACCCAGGGAAACAGGCAACACCAGCCAGCCACAGCAAGACGTCGAACACTGCGAGAGCAGCAATCGAAAAGACTGTTCGTTTACAGCACAATCCTTCGCGCCACTGGGTTGCAGCCATGTTCACTACGATCTGCTTCGACAGAGTTTGCACTAGTAGACGGGCGACTTGGTTGGTGCTGCTTCTTCAGTTTGGCGAGACTGGATGATCTTCGAATATTGCCGTTAGCCGAGAATAAGCCTTGTGGCTGATAGTACCGGTGATACTTATCCCAGCAAGTCCACGTCTTCTGCGGGCATGTCCAAACCGTGTCCATGTGAGATTGTACCACCCGGCAAAGACAAACGCAGTGCCTGACGCAATAGTCGGTCACTTCAGTGGGGTATCGGTCCTCAAATCGGCATACGATGCATTGCCGGCGTTTTCTTCCTCCACCCGCAAACATTTGCTTTGAAGACATCGATTCACACGGCTTCTGCGGGCTCGGCTGGCTTGCCATGGCAACGACCGGATCTGTTGTTGGTGTACTTGTTTGGCGTTGCGGGGTACCATTCACATCACTGCTCCCAAACCGCATTGAGTCATCACTTGGAGCTTCTCGCCACTTTCCAGTTATTAGCTCAGACACCAGCTCAGTAAGGAACGACCGATGGGGATCACGGTCTCTCGAAGTGTCGATCGCCATGCGCCGTGTCAAATACGCGTTGCAACGTGCAATGTCGACAAGCGCAAGCGCCAACTCTTTGTGCCAACGCTTATAGGAGTGTCCATCAGCAAGCGAAAATCTAGCCCGGAATTGATCCAACCGGTCGACGCCTTGCATGTGCCGGTTGTACTGTAAGATGCACGACGGAGCAGAAAACTCTCGTTGCTCGTTACCAACCCGCCGTGTAACTACGGTAGTTGATGAAGCGTCCGCATTTGTCACCATTGTCACGATGTTGTCATCACACCAAGAAGCAGCCAGCATCTGATGATCAGTTGAGACCGCCTGCTGATGATCGCCACGGGTCGACTCTTCCTTCTGCAGCACGGTGTGCTTCGGAAAGTGCTTGCTCCCACCACGAACGGTCCCTCGTGCGTACAAGCCCTTCAACCGTAGATCTAGCAACAGCTGAACGCTGGTGTAGTAGTTATCCATGTTGACAATTCGCCGCGAATCGAAATAAGGTCTCACCACTTCTAAAACGTGTTTCCGTATCTGCTGAACGGTATCGAGCTCTTCTCGAAGAGCTTGAATCTCATCCCCATTCACTACATGCGCTAGCCGGTCGGCAATATCGCTGTTGGTACAATGCAGTCGGTAGTTCAAAGCGACCCAAGTCATGGCACAGCAGACCACATACATCTTGAAGTGATACTTGCCGCCGGGTTTCTGCGGGTTGAACACGATGAGATGTCGTCCGTGGCGAGACCGACACGCGATGCTTGCCTCGTCCAAAGCGAGGTCACGTCCAGGTTTAATGTACCGGCCACCAGTACACTTCAGCAAATTCAGCAACGGCCGAATTCTTGCGGCAGCATCGCGTTGCACTGCATCACCCGGGTCTGCGCGAAAACTGAGACACCGCCGTATCAACTTGAATCTGTTGAGACTCATTACACTGTCTAGACTGGTCGAAGAGCCGCCGAAAATTGCATCTTCCGTCTGTGACCCCCAGTAATTTGCGTATTCCCCCTTGTCCGTCAACGTCATGTAGAACATGATACCGAGGAAAGTCATCAGCTCGTCGATGCTGAATGACGACGTGATCCTGATGTTCTTGGCCGCTGCATACTGGTTTGTCTCCAGCACGACTTGCTTCCAGAAGTAGACCGGTATGTACGCGAAGAAGCTAGAAGACGCCGAGTGCGCAAATACGTGATGATACTGCGGCAACAGCTGCGTAGCCGTACTGCCATCCTCATGTTCGAACAGGTCGGTGGGGGCTTCGAGCTCAGCGTTGGGCACGAACCGCATACTCTTCACGGCTTCCACTTCTGCGAGACTGGTCGGTAGGAATCGATCAGGGTCGTACACATCGCGGTCGCTTGCTTCCCCCGGCGTCATCTCCAGTTCATCAAGCGGTAAATCCAATGAGAGCTCTCCATCCACGACATTTTCAGTCAAGTCACGCCATGCAGGCTGGTCAGGCAGCCGCATAAGGATCTGGTAGTTCTGGATGCCACGCTGTATGATTGCAATGCTCACAGACTCGACCGCAATTTGAAACTGGCTGTCCAGCCACATGACTTGAAACAAAGTCACGTTTCTTGGCTTCTTGACGTGGCGGCACACACGGCCAACGATGAAAGCTGTTCCCACACATCGGTAGACCTTGTGTTTCATCCATGGTTCTTTGGCAGGTGCGAACGCCACCATTTTCTTGAGAAAGACGTCCTGAAGCAACGGCGGTTGTGGAGTCTGTCGGGGCGTCACATCAGTAGCAGGCGGTTGTGGTGTCTGTCGGGACGTCACATCAGTAGCGGCCGGCTCTTCGGTGTCGCTACCATCATTCTGGCTGGCGCGCTGGCGACGATCTGGTGTTGATGGCACTGGAAGTATGTCCAAGGCTTCATCGTTTGTGTCGTTACTCAGTTCCACGCCCCCCGCTTCATCACCTAGAGCGGTATCCACCAAGCTGTCCACATCCACGTCTGCCCTGGTCGCAGCATCACTCCACCACGCGCTCCCCCACTTGCTATGATCAGCTCCACCGCCGGCAGCCCTCAGCACCGGGCCATCATCAACAGCACGGCCATCCTGGGTTGCGTGATCTTGGTCTCCTTCGAGCCCTTGCTCGAGTTCATGGCCACGTCCTCGTGCGTGCCCGCCGTTGTCTGGAGCGCTGCCGGCCGTGTCAGCTTCGGGAGCACGGCTATCCTGGCTGCGGTTAGCACCACGACCACGAGCACCTTGCCCTCGCCCTCGCCCACGGCCGCGTCCTCGTCCGCGCCCACGCCCACGGCCTCGACCTCTTCCTTGCCTACGGTCTTGACCACGTCCTCGGTCTCGCGTGCGGCCCTGCCCGCCGTTGTCTGGAGCGCTGCCGGCCGTGCCCGCTTCGAGCGCACGGCCATCCTGGGCTGCGTGAGCTCCGTCTCCTCCGAGTCCAAGCCCTTGATCAAGTCCATGGCCACGCGTGCGGCCCTGCCCGCCGTTGTCTGGAGCGCTGCCGGCCGTGCCAGCTTCGAGCGCACGGCCATCCTGGGCTGCGTGAGCTCCGTCTCCTCCGAGTCCAAGGCCTTGAACACGTCCTCGGTCTCGCGTGCGGCCCTGCCCGCCGTTGTCTGGAGCGCTGCCGTCCGTGCCAGCTTCGAGCGCACGACCATCCTGGGCTGCGTGAGCTCCGTCTCCTCCGAGTCCAAGCCCTTGCTCAAGTCCATGGCCACGCGTGCGGCCCTGCCCGCCGTTGTCTGGAGCGCTGCCGTCCGTGCCAGCTTCGAGCGCACGGCCATCCTGGGCTGCGTAAGCTTCGTCTCCTCCGAGTCCAAGGCCTTGATCGGGTCCATGGCCTCGTCCTCGTGCGTGCCCGCCGTCATCGCCTACGCTGCCAGCCCGACGCTCAATACCGCTGTCAGGTACAGCCGAACCAGCTTGGAGGGCACGGCCTAGTGGCACTGGTACAACTAAAGACAGGTATTAGCGAGCTCACAATAACGTAAACGAGAACATTTCCTCACCGTGCTCCACATAGTGCCTCAACACAGCTTCTTCACCGAGAAGGAAATCAATTCCTTCCTCTCCATTCGCACTTCCGCCTGGCAAAACGTAGCGGTACCTGTTATCGAGACCTCGTGGTGGTTTCGGCGTCCATCCAGCAGCTACCAGCTCCTTCCAGACGCCGTTGAAGTCAAGCGTAGCAGTCAATGGGACAGCGCCCTCCGGTTGAGACTGGGCGCCGCCTCGGCGAGTCCTCTGTCGCTTGCGCTCACGAGGCCGCGCGGGATCGAGCGCGCGTTTGGGCGGCATGTGCGGGAAATCTGGAAATCAGGAAGTGTACGGTCCTGAGGGGGCGGGGGGAGATATGTGTTGTGATGGGATGCATATAATTGTTTTGGGGTCTGACTTTGGAAATTCATGATATAAGTTTTGCAGAGTCCATGCATTCACACAGTAGTTTACTACGTTGATTATGCCGCATACAAAAATACAGATATTCACCCCGGTCCATTATGTATCGAACACATGCATTTATCTTGATCTCTCAATGCTCAACTGTATTTGTAGTATAAATGTGTGGTATAGTAAAATCAAGATAAATGCATGGGTTGGTCCAAAGGATTATTGTAACTGTTTCGTTGTGGTTCTTCGAAATCTGAATATAGCTGCAGTCGCTACAGTACTGTACAAACTTCATGTGCTACGCAGCATGGACAAACTGGCAAATAATGCCTTCCCCAAGCGGTTCCGCGCCATTTTCATCGATACTCCCGCGCGAATGCATGGTGCGCGTGATGGCATGATGATGCGCTCGACTTTGCGCGGCACGCCATATGGGATTAGAATTTCACAACAGCCACAGATGACACATGATTGGCTAAGAGAATCAATAGCACGTTATTGTCCAATCAGAAATATATTCAGATAGTACCGTGGTGTTCTGAAAGGTAGCAAAATGCCGCCTTTTATCGAGTTTCTACCGCAAAATGGTACTGTGGTTGTCATGTTGTCCAAGAGCGTGCTGAACCCACGTGCCCATCACCAGCCTAATAGGAAGCATTTTGCCGCCTTTAATAATAAGTATCTTGCGTTTGTATACTATACTATAGCAAGGTGGCTCGCGATAGGGTTAACCTCAAAACCAAGCGAGCTATACTACGTTGTAGTGATCGCATTTGGCTACATTTTGATGCCTTCAGCACCCCGAAAAGTTAAATAGCAAAAACGTTGTGGGCGACGGCGCGATACGCGGCTGAAAAAACAAATATTTCGTGTTTTAGCTTCTAAAAACATTGTTCTTTCGAATGGTACTGTCGGCGCCCCTTTAAACACTTCCAAACATTGTTAAAAAGCAAACTCGAATTGGCTGTTGCAAATATTCCGCGATTTGGCTTAAGTCGAAAGTATCATTAAGTATCTACCAGGTACTTCGAAAGTATGACTATGTTAGTGAGACCGCATTAGACTGCAGCGACCTTGCCTTCGTCGTCCACGGTAGTCTTCCCCGAGATACGAGCAGCCGCGCGCTCTCGACGCTTCTTCTTGATATCAGCAGTCTTCTCCACCAGCGCCGATCTCGGGGCCGCGTAGAGGTCGTCGTTAACGAATTCTTGGGCACGTAGGGCTTGATCTTAGCGTTCATGTCGACCATCTTTTCTGGGTTAAGCTCTCTGTCTGTCGCGCTAGGGATGCTTTCCCATAGCGTCCTGAAATCCTTCAACGTGTGAAGCGGAGCGCAAGAAACGGTAGCGTTGGTAGGCTCGCTTGTGGGGCGGTGACGACACTCAACGACGCCGGGATTCTTACGTGTCGTTCGAAAGAGCTAGTACTTCTGAATGCCCTTTATCTTCTTGTATGTCGGCGTGAGTAAGTCCTTAAAACGATGGAATGGTGTGTCTTCCATTTCCAGGTTCACCGTGCGGCTGGACGTGTTGGCTGCGTCGACAGCATCTGCAAGGGTGGCCATGTTCCAGGCCGAGACGCGCGCGATGTGCTGCTTCATGCTACCGAAGCCGCAGTCCACTGCGTTCTTTGTGTGTCCTTTCTGGAAGAACTTTAGCTCAGCTTCCTCGACAACGCCGTAGTTCACCAGCATTGCCAGGAACCAGATGACGTAGGAAGTTTTGTTTTGCCCACCCGCGTTGTCCGCCCAGATCGTCAACTGTGCCTTTTGCACGTCCTCTCCGATATTGTCCTCCCACGCGGTCTGCGGCATGCCATAGTACTTAAGCGTGTGGCCCAGCATGCTGCACACCTCGTCCGCTCCTTTTCCACCCTTGCGCTCGCCGTACAAGTAGTGGTGGTGCATTTTGTCGACAGCAGAGTACACGCCGAAGAGCGAGACGCTCCACAGTGACAGGAAATACCACCCCGAAGGGGTGTTCGGTGTATGAGGCAACGTGAGATTTTGGGCAAAGTCCATAATAAGCACCAAGTGCCCCTTGCTGGACCTCTCGACGTCTTGCTTGTACTCGACCCTGTACCAGCAGTCGAAGTGAGTAATTATTCAAAAGTATCACAAAGGACCAGCAATAATTCAAAACGACCACTAATACCTCATTCTTTTGGCGTCCTCTAGGTGCTCGCCGAACACTTCCGCGCGCTCTCCGTCGGGTGCGTCCGTCATCTGTTGCCGGTAGATGGCGCACTGGTCGCACACTTGGTCTCTGGGTGACCTAATGCGGATCGTGGGCCAGCTTCGCTTTAGAATATGCCGGAAGGAACTCTCTGACGGCCGGATCGTGTCCAAGTAGTTGTCGTCTAAGTACGTCATGTACTCGGCGCGCAGGTTCTCCCACGTGCAGTTCGACGGCAGCAACGTGTAGTCCTCCGCGCTGTAGTACCTGCGCGTGTGTGTCCCATCCACCTTCTTCATCCGGACGCGAACGGACACCACCTCGCCCAAGCGGGACGCCACCTCCAAGAACCAGGCAGCCAGGAGATCAACGTCGATCTCCTTGTGGTTTTGCTTCTGCTTACCGCCGTGAGGCTTGGCAGCGATGCTTTCGTTGCGGACGCGCATCCTGTATACGTGTAGGGTGCGATGGCTGATGCCATAAAGCATTTGGAACGCCTCCTTGCACATAATACCAACGTACGGCACCATGTACTGGAAGCGCTCACGCGGACTGGCGGTCTGTGTGCTTGTTTCGTTTGCTACCTGGCTGGCTGCTCGCCCGCTTGTTTTGGTCTTCTTGGCCGGCCGGCCATACTCCGCTGCTGCAGCGCACATCGCGATTGTAGTGAGCAGCGACGTCCCCCGTTCTTCCTTGCTCATCGCGCGCAGTGACGCGACCAGCTGTGTTAGATGAGCGCGCTTTCCAACAAGACACTGCTTTCTGCAGCACACCAGGCCCTCGAGCCGCCGGACCTCACTCGTGAGAGGGGCTGCCGTCCCCACCAGCTCCGCCAGCCTGGACAGACTGCGCCCAGTCGATGAGCCGCTGGTGAGATCGCCATCGTCGCTCGAGTCGTGTGCGCCTCCGGCATCGCCGGCCGCAGTAGCGGCGGCGGCTGCAACCCGATCTGAGGTGTCTGTACCAGTGTCGCTGTCGCTGTCGCTGTCAGGGGCGGAGTCGCCCTCCACCCAGTCCAGATCGCTAGCCATTCGCCAGGTGTCCTTCAGGGTGGGGCCCATTTTGTTTTGTCGTTTTCTGAAAGTGCTGAATCCACTCGATTTCACCTCACCCAGCTTCAAAGGCCTCTAGCAAAAAACCTTAAAACGGGCGTAATGATACTTTTGAAAAAAGGTCCCTCATATATTATGGGAGATTGGCGAATTCGCGCCGGGACGGTACGTTGAGAAGTCTTTGCTCTATGAGCATTGCTCATTGGATGCGTTGGAAGCGGCAGCGGAACATGGTCATCTCGAGGTGGTGCAGTGGATTCATGGTATCCGAGCGGATACGTGCTGGACGAAGGCTAAGCCAATGGATCGAGCGGTTGAGAATGGTCATCTTGCAGTGGTGCAGTGGTTGTATACCTAAACAAATCCGGAACGTTGCTGCATTGACTCAATTGATGTAGCTGCTACAAACGGGCACTTGGAATTGCTGCAGTGGCTGGAGTCGAAGAACCTTTTTGCTTGCTCGGCGGCTGCGATGCCTGGAGCAGCTGAGAATGGGCACTTGGAGGTCGTCAAGTGGCTTGAAGAGCGACGCAAGGGCTGGCCTGAAAAAGCACTGTGGAATGCCGTCAGCAACGGCCATCTTGAGGTTGCAAGGTGGCTTGATGGCAACTGCCGCTTTGATCCAATGGAAATGGTCTACCTAAGTGCCTCGTTAACAGTCGAGAATGGACACTTGGACTGTGTGCAATGGCTCGATGAACATTTTCCCTATGCTTTCGCGAAGTACGACATGGATAAAGCAGCGGAAAAGGGGCACTGACGTGATCAAGTGGTTGCATGAGCACCGACGTGAAAGGTGCACGGGAATGGCTCCAATCAGAGCTGCCATCGGCGGCCACCTCGATATTCTTCAGTTTCTCGATACGCACTACTCTGAAACGTTTAGCCCATCCGTGATGGATTGGGCAGCTGCAAAAGCGGTGGTTGCACGAACACCGATCGGAAGGATGTACTACTCAAGCGATGGGCGATGCCGCTGTCCGAGGCCACTTACAAGTGGTGTTGCGGCTACTCGAGCATCGTACTGAGGGTTTCCCAGGTCTTGCAATGGAAACACCGCAGAACGTGGAGGTCATCTGTTCGTTCAACAATGCCAAGTCAGACTCCGAGTGCAGTCAAATGGCCCTACTTGCACGACTACGGGTTGTCTTCGAGCAGCGTCCAGCTTTTTTCCAAGGCTGCCTGCGGTGTTTGGCGGAAAGAGCGGTCGTTCAAGGCAACATCAGAATATTGGACTGGGTCAACCAGTTTGGGATCGAGCTGCGGTCAACCACGCCAATCCGCAAAGCGGTCGCTCGCGGAGACTGGAGGGTGCTGGAATGGTTCCATAAGAACGGTTTTCAAGTGCTCGAGCCGGATCTGCTGGAGTTGGCGGTGGAAAAGGGTCAGCTAGATGTGACTCGTTGGCTTTGCAATCACGGGTACGAGATCAACTCGCTCCGTTTGGTTGAGATCGCTGCGGAAAAGAGAAATGTCCCGTTCGTGCGATGGTTAGTGGAGCACGGACCTCCACTCAGCCTCTCAGTAGCGACAGCATTGGCTTTGGGATATCGTCACGTGGAGGTAACGTGGTGGCTTGCTGAGGAGGATCGAATGGAACTCGTTCTTGTGGCTCTGCGCAAGGACGAGCACGCATTGCTGTGGTGGCTGCTTACTCGAACAGAATTCGAGACCGACTTTGGGCGAGATCGCATTCGCGATGCTGTGCGGGGTGCTTCGGAGGGTATTCAGCTGTGGTTGCTGGAAAATATGGCGAATTGCGAGGAATGCAGTTGGTGCTTTCGCGCAGCGAGCAGGGGGGTTAACCAAGCGGTTTCGGCGGGCGGAATGAATAAACTTGAAAATACTCCACGATCGTTCCGATGCCGCCGACGACGTCGGTATAGCGAAAAGTCGCTCAGCAATAGGAGCCAGGAGAGGATACGTATCGCGTCCGTCCCACGACCACCACTTTGACGGAGCTGATCTGTAATAAACAGCTCGACGTTCATCACTCCAATTGAGTTTGTGGCTCAAAACCTCAGTCATCTCGAATTCCAGCTTCATCTGCTTCTCTTCATTGTATCCGAGAACAGAGCCCAGCTTCACGATATACACCCGAATGGCTTTAATCTTGTCGTCGCCAACAAAAAAGCTGGTGGGTTTTGTGTGATCGAGCAAGTAGGCCATACCCATGGTAGATTTGTGAATAAACTGCTACCGATATTGCACCCGTGCTTTAATATGGCGCTGCAGCGCGTTCGCGACCCCAGGAATGCTTGTGTTGTACACCGGGTGCCGGCGCAGCTCCAAAAATTGTTGATAAATAACTGAGAGGCACAGGGAGTCTTTTTCAAAATGTGCCAGATACTTGTGGATAGACTCCAGCAATTGAAGAGCCACTCCACCTTTCGCCCAAAAGACTTCAGGAACCACACGCCTAGACAACCGTGCAACTGTATCATCGTCGTACTTGTTGAGCAGCTCCTCGTCGGAAAAAACAACTCCCGAATGATGGTTTCGTTCTGCATCACCAACTTAATGCACTCATAGGCCGAATACCACCGCGTCGCTACCGGAAGTTTCAAACCGCGCTGGCAGCCATCGCGATCAGACTCTTGAATACTTCGGAACCGAGCATTTGTTGCTGTGTGACTCCGCATAAATAGTGAGATTTCCTTGGCCTCCTTCAATAGATTGGTCAACGTCGCAAACCCCAAAACATCCTTCATCAGCAAGATGAGCGCATGCGCGGCACAGCCAGTAGCCAAAACCCAGGACGCGTGCCTTCCAAAATTGCCCACGCGCTTTGCATGTTCGAAGCAGTGTCGGTCGTGATAGAGACGACTTTGCAAACACCAATCTCTTGCTCGATCTCATCGACAACTTCTCCAATCATTTGAGCCATATATGATCATGTCTTGACGGCTTCTCCAGTAACACGGCACGACCATAGCAGTGGTCGAACACCAGGGGCAACGAGGATGAAATTTATTAGACTTTCGCGGCGCGGGTTCGACCATCATCTGACACGAGTGCGACAAAAGGCAAATCTTTCAGAGCGGCAATAACGCTTTCGCGTTCTTCAATGAAAGCAAAGTTGAGAAGTTGCCCTGCCAAGTCGTGTCGACTGGGCATGACTACGGTTGGGCAAATACACGAGAACATGTGCCGGAATCCAGGGAGCTCAACAATTCGGAATGCCACGGACGTCGTGTAGAACATCATGGCAATAGCCATTTGAAAGCGGAAGGTTCGAGATGAGCTGGTTTCAGATGCCTGAGGATTGCAGTTTCCTCTGGTACTGGTCCAGCTCGGCTGTCGTCACTGGAGTAACTGCGGGACCTCTTCTTCTTCTTCGCCTTCGCCAAGGCCGTTTCCTTGTACTGGTTTCGGAGGAACGCTGGCATTTCGGGGCATTTAATTGCGTGGTTGATCATCCCGCGCGAAGGTTGTACCCGATTCAACGTCTTGCCGCAGTGGTTGCAGGTAGCGTCCTCGTACTTGCGACGCTCGGTGCCCTCGACGACGGTGAACTCGTCCCAAATTGATGCGCTTGGTCTTCCTCGCTGTGCCATGAAGCACCACGACGTCGTTGCAACCAGCAACAGCAGCAACCACATAGCTGCTAGACGAAGATCGATGGCGGGAAATTTGAAGTTGCCGGAAACTTGGAATGCCTACAATTTAATGTGTACCACATAATCAAATTGGCTGAAAGGATGCAATAAGATGCAATTAGATGCAGTGCATCAAACCAACAGTAGCCAGTGGTGCCCAACGCTCCATGCTGAGCATTTCCGTAGTGAGTTGCACCTGCGTGCTCCGTAATGTGTCCATCGCTAAATTCGCCAGCCAATCAGCCATCTTGTTGTATTTCCTCTGATGGTGCTGCCTCATGGCTTCTTGAATCGGGTTGTGTCGGTATCGCTTCGAGTCCACAAATGAACGGCTCATGACTTCGAGAACACTACGATTTCACAATGAATTTAGGGAGGGACAGAAAAAAACATCCGATTGACGTCACAGTGACCAATCAGAACCCGAGAATCGGTTCACTTCAACTTGGCAAATTTCCCTTGTGCTACAAATATCAACAAGTGTTGAACGCGAGAGAAGGAGCAACGCACGAGCTATTTTCCCGGCCTATTTGTATTAGGCCGACGCAAGTGACTTCACGCTTTCCCACACGCTACTCTTCCGGCTACTCTCCTACTGCAGGCGCTTCGCCATCGACCGTGCAAGTGAGCGTTCTAGCTGCGCGAGCTCTACTTACACGCGGCCGCCAATAGGCGAGTACTGACGGCGCACGCGGTTCTGGCGCCAGCGCACGACGGCGAAGATCGCGCCGCCCACAGCCACCAGGGCGAGGGCCACGAAGCCCAAGACGGCCGCGATGCTCCACTTCGCCACCGACACGAGCAGGTGGCCGGGCTGCTCCTCCTTGATATTCGTGGGAGTCTTGGACGGCACAGCCGCAGGGAGCTCCGTGGGGGCAGAGCCTGGGACGGTGAGCAGGTGGCCAGCGCCACCGAAATCGCACGTGGCGCCCTTCTCGCGGTTGAGGTGCCAGTACTGGTTGAACGCCCAGTCGCACTGCTCCTCCAGCGTGAGGAAGCGCTTCTTGATGTCGTCGCAGTTGATCTCGGGGAAGTTGCACGCGAACGCGAGGCCGTTCTTGAGCTCGAACTCCTGGACGCCACGCTTGGCGCGGCAGACAAAGTCGCCCCTGTCTTCCTTGCGGCAGGCGCTCTCGACGCCTTCGCTTTCGTGGTAGTCCGACACGTTCTTGGGGAACATGCCCTCCCGCACCAGGTCCAGGAAGCTCCACTTGGTGGCGAACTCGGTCTTGAAGTTCCAGAAGTACCAGCCGTGGCCCACCGCGAAGGCGTTGAGCTTCTTCATCGTCAGCGACTTGGTCAGCGCCGCGTCATCCTTCTGGTCGAACGAGATGTCACTTGTGACGGGGCACTTGCCAAACGACGGGCCAGACATGCCCGTGCCGTACGGGCCCTGGATCGGCTTAGTCTGGTCGAGCGGCGTGCCCGGGAAGCCCTTGCCCAGGTAGGTACTGTTGATGGGGCAGTCCACCCAGCGACACTGCACCTTGGGGAAGCCAGGCAGGTTGTCGTTGAAGCCGTTGAGCCACATGGCGCAGTTATCGGTGCCGATGGACCACTCGCCGACGATGACAGGCATCATGGCGTTCTCCATGTCGGTGATCACGTACTTTTGCTGGCAGGCGTTCGAGAAGAAGTCGGCCACCGTTCCAGGCGGGTTCCAGGCCTGGTAGATGTGCGTGTCCAGCGCGATATCGGGGCAGCCCTTGAGGAAATCGGCCCAGAAGGACAGGCCGAAGCGGAACGAGTCGTGGATGATGAACTTCCACGAGGGCGCGAGCGCCTTGACGCGCTTGTACGACTTCCAGTAGTACTCCTTTAGGACCATGATGGGCGTGAGCTCCCACGGCTCGTTCACGGGCTCCAGGCCGATGATGGCCTTGTGGCCCTTGTAGCGGTTGATGATCGCCTCGACCGCCACGATCGAGTGGTTGAGGTTGGAGTAGTTGATGTTCGTGTAGTTGTGGTTGTCCACGTCGAAAGTGCCCGCCCACTCGGCCTGACGGATGGGCCAGTGCTCGAACGTGGTGGTGCCCACGGGCTGCGTACTGGCGATGGACGTCCACTTGACGGACGACGACTTGCCGCTGTTGTCGAAGCCGTTCTGCGAGCCAATGAGGCCGTGGATGTCCAGCAGGATCTCAATGTCGTACTTGAGCGCAAGGTCCGCCACGCGGTCGAGCGCCTCGACGGCGCCGTCCGTGCAGCCGGCGTAGGGCTCGTACGGGTTGAACATCCAGTCGCCCACGGGTACACGCATCGAGTTAATGCCGGCCGCCGCGAGCTCGGCCACGTCCTTCTCCGCGACCCAGTTGTCGTAGTGGAGACGCAGCTGCCGGTTGGCCTCCTCCTTGCCGAGCGCCGTGCAGAACGTGTACATGTCCATGGCTGTCTTCTCGGGGGCCTTGTCACCGTAGCGCTGCTGCGTGTTGAGGAACTGGTAGAAGAGCGTGGGCGTGATCCAGGGCTCGAGCACGAGCCAGCCGCCGAGGTTGACGCCGCGCACCTGTCGGTTGAAGGGCGTGGCGTGGGTATCCTGGGAGCACGTCTGATCCGTGTCGTTGGGCTTGAAGGTCTTGAACACGTCGCTGTCCTGCGAGAACATAGAGGCCTCGCCGTGCTTCCAGTACCACTCGTAGTCGGGTACGTCGGGCGAGTCCCGCGGACCCGGGTCCGGCGTCGGCACGGGCGTCGGCGCGTCTGTGGGCGCCACCGGCGCGGGCGGCGCTGGCGTGTCTTCCGCGGGCTTGTCGTTCGAGTCTTCTTCGCCCTCTGGCGGCGCGTCCAGGGACACGAGGATGTCGCTGGGCAGCACGTCGGGCTGGGCGGCCACGACGGCTTCACTAGAGACGACGCTGGGCTGCAGCGCCACGGCCAGCAGCGCGCACAGCGCCGCCGCCGTCTTTAAACGCGACCCGACCAACATTCGGCCTTGACTTTCGGAAGACGAAGACGCGGGAAGCCTCTTGCGCGCGACGGAGCGAAAGCAGAAATGAGAGCTTCGATCAGGAGGCGGATCTTGGATATGCGACCGCGCCCCTTTGAATACGAAGATACGATGGGTAGAATTACGAAAATAGCCATGGTTAGCAATTTGCGCTTTGTATGTGGGAAGAAAGATGCGAACCGGAAATGAGATGACGATGGCGATAATTACGGCGTGACCATGCTGCGATCTTCGGGCGTTGAAGTCGCGCTGGTGGCTGTCAGCCAATGTGAGCCAGCGTAGGGAGAAGAAGGTCTCGCGTGCTTGATTGCAAGCACCATCAAGACGCACGGTGGCAAGTGGTGGTGGCCCCGACGGCGGCGATGAATTTGGATGGTGAGCGAGGCTGGCGTGCGCTGAATGCGCCCACGCAAACGAATCGGAACTCGGAAGGCGCCGGGAATCAGCCCTTTTAGACTCGGTCTCCGTCTTGCTGGGGCAACCTGCTCCATGAGACAGATCCCGATGGCGATGGCGCCCAGCACTGTCGGTGCCTCGCCTCGGCGGCGCTAAGAGAGACCTCCATGCGTCTTGATGTCCATTTTCTCTTGTTGGAGACTCTATGCCGATTCGGCATTCCGAAGCTAAGTGTTCGGAAGAGCAGTTTTGCTTTGTCTGGTGCCTTGTTGACCATTATTACGCACCAACAACGCAAGGGTTGAGTCAGTCACCAGTGGTGAGCACCACTGCCTCACTCGTCGTTTTCTCGTGGGGACCGCAAGTCTGGGTGCGTGAGACTGCCAGATCCTCGACCGATCGTCCACGCCATCGGCAGCGCCATTACCCAGAATGCTCTGGCCTGCGTCAGTCATCGCGACGGTGGATCTGGAAGTGTATTACGACCTGTTCCATGCGTGCTGTAAATTTGACCATGGATCGCCACCCCACGAAGCTGCAGGCACCAGTCGAACGGCAACGATGTAAGTTGCGCTATTGCTGAAAAAATGTTGTTGTATTACCTAGTTATGGTCTCAAACGCATGTGTACAAGTACTTGTCGAGGGCCTCGAAGGCTTTAGACGTTCACGTTGACGACGTGCCCCATCAACGGCGAGTACTCCTCCCGTCTCCTGTGGCGCGTGACAGCCAAGACGACCGCCAGTCCAGTGAAGCCAATAACCACGCCGACGAGTGTCCAGACGAGGATCTCCTTGCCAACAGAGGAGAGCTGGAACTCCTGGCGCTCGACGCTGGACGGGCTGGGGATAGCCAGCAGGTGGGCCGCGCCGCCGAAGTCGCACGTCGCGCCCTCCTGGCGGTGGGCGTGCCAGTACTCGTTGAACGCCCAGTCGCACTGCTCCTCGATCGTGTCGAAGCGCTCGTCAATGTCGGAGCAGTCCACCTCATCGCAGGCGCAGGCAAAGTCCAAGCCGCGCTTGAGATCCCAATGTCGCACGCCGCGCTTCGCCTCGCACATGAAGGCGCCCTTGTCCTCGGCCAGGCAGGCCGTGAACACCTCGTCGCTGTTGTGGTAGTTGGACACGTTCTTGGGGAAAGCGCCCCTGCGGACCAGCTCCAGGAAGTTCCAGCGCGAGCCGAACTCCGTCTTGAAGTTCCAGAAGTACCAGCCGTGGCCCACGGCGAACGCGTTCAGCTTCTTCATGTTGAGGTTGCGCGTGAACGCGCGCTCGTCGTCCTCGTCCCGCTGGCCGACCGACGTGTTGCTCGTGATGGGGCACATGCCGAACGACGGGCCGGACTGGCCCGTGCCGTACGGGCCCTGGATCGGCTTGGTGATGTCGAGCGGCGTACCTGGGAACCCCTCGCCAAGGTACGTGCTCTGCACGGGGCAGTCGGTCATGCGGCACTGCAACTTGGGGAAACCCGGCAGGTTGTCGTTGAAGCCGTTGAGCCACATGGCGCAGTTGTCCGTGCCGAGCGACCACTCGCCGACGATCACTGGCATGCGTTCGGTCTCCATGTCGGCGATCTTGTACTTCTGCTGGCACGCGTTGGCGAAGTAGTCGGACTGCGTGCCGGGGGCGTTCCAGGCCTGGTAGATGTGCGTGTCCAGCGCGATATCAGGGCACCCTTGCATGAATTGCGACCAGTACATGACACCGAAGCGGAACGAGTCGTGCAGCACGAACTTCCAGTGCGGCGCACGGGCCTTGATGCGCTTGTACGACTTCCAGTAGTAGTCCTTGAGCAGGTCGATGGGCGTGAGTTCCCACGGTTCGTTCACGGGCTCCAGCCCGATGATGGCCGGGTGGTTGGCGTACCGATCGACGATGGCGGCCACCGTAGCGAGCGAGTGGTTCAAGTGTTCGTAGTTGATGGACTTGTACGTGTTGGTGGCGGCGTCGAACTCGCCGGCCCAGCCGGCTGAGCGGACAGGCCAGTGCTCGAACGTGGTGGTGCTGACGGGGCGAGTGCTGGCGATGGACGTCCACTTGACGGACGACGACATGCCGCTGTTGTCGAAGCCGTTCTGCGAGCCGATCAAGCCGTGGATGTCTAGCAGCAGCTCAATGTTGTACTGGAAGGCGAGGTTGGCCACGCGGTCGAGCTCCTCGACGGCGCCGTCGGTGCAGCCGATGTAGGGCTCGTACGGGTTGAACATCCAGTCGCCGACCGGCACGCGGAGCGAGTTGACGCCAGCCTCGGCCATCTCCTTGATGTCGCTCTCGGTCACCCACGTGGCGTAGTGCACTTTGAGTTGGCGGTTGGCCTCCTTCTTGCCAAGCGCCGTGCAGAACGTGTACATGTCCATGCCCGTCTTCTCGGGGGCCTTGTCGCCGTAGCGCTCCTGGGTGCTGAGGAACTGGTAGAAGAGCGTGGGCGTGATCCAGGGCTCGAGCACGAGCCAGCCGCCGAGGTTGGCGCCGCGTACTTGGCGGTTGAAGGGCGTGGCGTGCTGGTCGCTTGAGCACGTTTGGTTCTCGTCGTTGGGCTTGAAGTTCTCGAAGAAGTCGGGGTGCTGCGCGGTGAAGGTGTGGTCGTTCTCCCAGTACCACTTGGCGTCCTTGACCACCGGCAGGATGTTGCTGACGTCGTCACCGCCCAGCGTGGTGTCCAGCGTGTGCTCGACAGGCGGCACGACCGCCGCCGCTGCCAGCGACAGCGCTGCGGCCACTTGGAGCAGGATCTTCATGGCTTGTGGAGTGTGCGTTGCTTGCGTCCAATTCGCGAATGAGCAAGAGAGAGCTCGGCCAAGAAAAACTCGCCGTTGCAACGCCCGGCTTGGTGAGCCAAGCCGGAGGAGTCAAGCCATCTCGTTGCTCGTGGCGCGCAAAAACGGCGACAAGTCACTCCCCCGGAGAAAGGGGCGGCGATAACTTCAACACCGCATAGGACCGGCGGCGGACTGACCCTTCATCCAGCTTTTTTTGCTGGTGCTCGCTGGGCCAGGCAAGCGGAGGCCGCGTGACATTCTCCGAGAGAAAACGGCGGCGTTGACTGCTGCGACGCTCTGGTGGCCGCACCGACGGGCTCCGAAGCGGGTGGGGGGGGTCGGTCGGTGCTGCCAGCACTGCTGGGGCCCAAACGGGCTGGCTCCGCTTGCCCCTCTGCCGCTCGGCAACATTTTGCGGGGCAGCTGCATTTGCGATAACCCAAGGAGTACCTGCCAACTGCGCCGGCAAAGCTGCCTGGCACGCCGCGCGAGAAACATGGCTGCTCGGCTCGGCTCGGCTTGGTCCTTGCTACGCAGGCCAGCGGATTAAAAAGCGTTGTTGAAACGTTTGCTGCGAGATGCGGAGCCCCAGACGAGGCCCATGCGGTGCACGCAAGCCAGCTTTGCAAAGGGTCCAAAGCTGAAGTCCGTTGCCGTCCGTCACGCAACCAAGCACCAAAAAATATCGCTAGTAGCGAGGCAGCATGACGTCCGCTGGAACTGGCCCCGGCGGTATGTCTATCGCCCAATGGTCGAGTAGCAAGCAAGCGCGCTCGCGGATGATATCGTATTGCGGTCGACGCCAGAGAGGGTGTGCCGCTAGCTGCACCTCGAGCTCAGAGCTTTGCGATTCCACGCAAGGCTTGGACCAAGGTATTTCTGGCTCGAGCAAAACGGCTATCCGGATACCGTGCCGGTCGGACTCGCGCCCCTCGGTGCGCAAACGGCGCTGCAACGTCGCAGCCCACTCTTGCTAGCCACGAGATGCTGCAACAGACACAAAGGGAGCACGTCGCAACTTGTACCCAGCGCAGGGCGGCCAGTCTCGCCCAAATTACTTGTCGCGCACTGGAAGTTAACTGCGATGAATACTTTGGTGGACATCGTGGATCTTTCTTTTCTCATCAAACCGAGGTTCTCGAAGCGAGGGAATCCGCTCGAGGAGGAGGAGATCATGGCCGAGCGGACGAGCTTGACGACACAGGACGGCTAGAAATGTACTGCAAGTACATGTATGTGTAGTACACGAGCCCGGCCTACCGCAACAACACAGCAGCAACACAATGCAGACCGTCTGACCTGCATCTTCTGCTTGTCGTCTCCGTCTCCAACAATCCTGGGCGCACTGCACCGCGCGCCTCGTTGCTCGGAGCAACTTGCTCGTCAATGGGGCCCGCGCCGCTGCTGTCCAGCCCAGCCTCCACGAAGTTCCGACGTAGCCATCCGTGGCTCCAGCGAGAATGGCAAACACGGCAAAAGCTGCTGCTGCGGCAGAACGTTGACAAGCCGCCGCAAAAGGAGCCCAAGCTCCATCGGCGGCGCTGCAAAGCCCGCGTCGCAAGCAGAGCCGATCGCGGTTGAAGCTCCGAACAGCTGGTGCAGCTTGAAGTGGCAATGACCAGTCCACTGCGGCGTCGCCTACTGCAGGCCGGGAGGAACGCATTGTTGCGAGCTCGACTGTCTTCCCGATGCACGGGCAAGACACCACGTACTACACGGACGACGACAGCGGCACATAAATCAAAGCGGTACGCGTGCTGCCGTCGGCTTTGATGCAGCGGGAACCACGCAGCATATCCCGGCGGATGCAGCTACCGGCGCACCTTTCATTCTCGCGGCAAAGGCGCTGCGTTGGGGCTGCGCTGCCTGGACATGCAAACACCACCAACAGTCTGATACGATCACCGCACCCTCTGGGCCGCGATGAAGAGCTTCCCGAGCCGCTGGTCATGGCCGCGCCGGCGGCTGAGCGGCAAAATTTCGTCGGGAAGGCGCTCCCTGCCGTGAGGAGTGCATGGAGTCCGGCGTGAATGCGAAGCGGTAGCTCGGTTCACCAGCACGGGCGATTTCGCGATAACGCATTGCTTTTCAGCACGTGAGATGAACAACGTGGTAGGCTCGGCATGCGGGATGGACTTGACCGAATAAGATGGCGTGCGGCTTCGATCACTGAGACCCCCGCTCGGACAGCAAGGCGCTTTGCCGCTCTGCGTGTTGGCGTGCGGCACTTTCCTCAGTCTCAGCATAAGGAAACACACTCTATCTGATGCCAACATCGCTCCAGGCCGGCGAATATACCCGTTCATTAAGCACTGCTTGGTAAGCGGACACCAACTTGCTACAACCTCATCTACTTTTTAAAGCAGGGACCCGCCGTGCATCCGCCGTGCATCCGCCGCCGCTGCGTCCAGCTTCTTGGGCTGCTGGCGTTTCGAGCAGACGACACTTTCCCCACTGCGGTGGACGCGCTGATAAAGTAATTGCCAATCGATTGCCGTGCTCGCGTATATGATTCTCGCGGTTGGAAGCGCTCTGTATCAAATACCGCATTAATTCGTAGCGAGGTGCTCGCTGTTGTTGCCGGAAGGAGCAATACCCGGTACACTTGGCCGGAAGTGTAGCCATCTTCTATTTCTGCCAATCACATCAGAGAACAAGGCGTCATGGCGCCGAGCCGCTGCCTGCGCTTCGTGGACGTCGCTGCGTGGGATCCGTCCTCTCCAGAATGGCGACAACTGCTGCAGCAGCTCCCAGCGCACGAGCAGAAGCAGGTGATGCGCTTTATATTTGCCAAGGACCAGAAGCTGGCGTTGGCTAGTCGCTTGCTACAGCGGCAACTCATCCACGAACTCTTCGGCGTCAATTACAGCGCCATTGACATCGCCCGCACACCCGAGGTGACGTCGCTACCATTGCCAATGCATTAGAAGCGTTTGAGCCTAATTCATTAAGTTACGGCCGTCATCACTTTGCAGAACAAACCGTACTGGAGACGACCAACCAACAGCTCAGCTCCATCGTCGTGGAACTACAACGTCTCGCACCATGGCACCGTCGTGGCCATTGTCAGTGACTCTCGATCTCTGGTCGGTGTGGATGTCGTTCGCATCGTGGATCGACCACACCGCAAGACGTCGGTGGACGAGTTCTTCCGAGCTTTCACTGGCCATTTCAACTCAAACGAGTGGGGATACATTCGCTCATCAGCCGATGAAGACGGTCAGTACTGCCGCTTTTATCGACTGTGGTCGCTCAAGGAGTCGTACATCAAGGCAGTGGGCATTGGCTTGGGCTTTGAATTGCTACGGGCTGAGTTTGTTTGCCTGGATTCGACCAGGGAAGACCGCTGGGAGCTCCTGCTGGATGGCCAGCGAGCAAGCGACTGGCAGTTCGTATGCACTCAGATCGATGCGGACCATCTCGCGAGCATTGCGTGCGGCCCGTTTTCGGCCAGGTGGAAGCCCGAGACGAGCTCCCTGCTTCTAGATGCTGCCTCGTTTCCTGGCAATGTGGAGGAGACTCAAGAACCCGCTTCATGGCACGAATGGGGGTTGCACGATCTGCTCCAGTGAACACAGTCGCAAGCGCGCTGTATGTAAAGCGAAAGCGATAGACACAAAAACCTAACTAGGCCTTGGTGCTCGTTCCGATTCGATCAAGTTGTCGCGCTGCGTCGGAAGATGCCTGCGCACCACGGCGACACGACGTTGAATGCGATGCATCATCCCCTGTCCCCTTCTTCCGTCACGCTCAAGCAGCGCAAGTTGCTTAGCCGGAGTCCTGCTTTACGGATTCGGGAACAACATCTTGCGCACCGTGGGCTTGAGGTCGTAGTAGATCTGGTCCAGACGCGTGTCCAGCGTGTTGTCGCACACGATCTTGCCCTGCTTGGCGTACAGGACGATGCCGCCGGCCTTGGCTTCGGGCAGCATCCCATCCGGGTTCTTGTTGAGCGTCACCTTGACCTTGCTCACGTCCAGGTTGGCCTCCTTCTTCATGGTGGCGATGTACTTGTCCGTGGCCTCCTTAAGCACCGTGTCGGCGAGACGCACGTCCTTGGCGCGCACGGCAATCACCACGTCCGTCTCGTACAGCTTGACCAGGCCCTGCACGATCAGGTCGCGCAGCAGCACCTTGTTCTTGTCGTCAGCGTTGGTGTAGTTGCGCAGCTGCGCCTGGCCCTCCACAATCAGCGTCTTGAGCAGCTCGTCTCGGGCGATCATCTTCTGTCGCCTCGAGGCGCCGATCTCGGCCGAACGGGCACTGCAACACGTCACAACCGTCAATCGCAGCCTATCCATACCATATAACTCTGATAAACCCGCTCACATGCGCTTGTTGACCTCGCGCTCCTTCTCCTTGCGCGTGTACTCGTCCTGGATCTTGATCTTGGCGTTGTGCACCAGCATCTGCTTCTCCAAGTTGAAGTCGTGCTCCGTCTAAGGCCCAGAGTTTAGTGCAATAGTTAATACCAGTATCTTCCCCTCTGCATCATTGGAGCAGTTCGTATGGCAGTATCTACAAAACTCGTCCAGGGGCTGCACTTCTCTCGTCTTCTCACCTTGATGCGGATCTCGTTGGCCTTCTCCTGCGCCTCCTGCAGGATGAAGTTCACCATCTGCTTGATCTGGCGGTCGGCATCGGACGCGTTCATCTTGGCTCACTCGGGGGCTTTACACACACAGCACAGCAACGGCACGACACGCTCTAGTGTCGCTCTCTCTTCGAAGGTCTCGGTTTGAAGACCTTCGAAGAGATCTTGATCCAGTTTATCGCACCTAACCGAAATTCACATTATCCGCCAATCACAGAATTTCCGACACTTGAGCTTCCAGTTGGTGAGGCGCATTTAGCAAGAGGCACGATGATGCGCAAGGTGGTGATAAGGGCGGCGCTCGCCGGCGCGAGACGAAGCGCCAGGCCGCAGCTACAGACGCTACGTCTGATGTCCACTAACCCGGACGTGGATGACAACGCATTCGTGCAGAGCATCACCCCTGCGCAGGCCAAGAAGGCGCTGGCGCGCAGCGCCGCCATCCGCGCCGACCACTTCGCGGCCAAGGGCGACTTCCCTGCATCCAGCCAGGGCGAACACCAGGTGGACGCGGACGAGGCCAACCGCAAGCGCGTTATCTACCGCAGCAAACAGCGCGGCTGGCTGGAGGTGGACCTGCTGCTGGGCCGCTGGGCCAGTCAGAACGTCATGGCGCTCTCGGCCGAGGAGCTCCAGCAGTACGAGGACATTCTGAACGAGGAGACCATCGACATCTTCAACTACATCTCCGGCAAGAGCCCCGTGCCTGAACGTATGGACACGCCGATGATGAAGCGCCTGCAGGACTACTGCCTCACGTCGCCGCTGGGCAAGGCGTCGCTCGAAGGCTTCGCAAAGAACAAGAAGTTCATGAGCAACTAAGCAGACAAGATGTAAGACAGAGGTGGCAGAAGCTTGTTACTTGTTACTAGCGTTTGCACACATTCTCTGTCGTAAATGGCAGCTACTTGGTCGAGCAAATACGACGACGTTGCTGCACTACTTAGTTATTCGTTGTCTGAACGGCAGCGATAGAATGAGATGTTGTAGACTGCCATTGCAAGGCAAACCACAAGCTGCCGTGATTCCTCTGGAAGCAACAGGTGACTCTCCTGGAAGCGGACGAGGAGGCGGAGCACGAGGTGGAACGGAACTGGCAGCTTCATGTCGCGATACAAGACGTTTTGGTCGTTGGTAGCAGGAATGACGAAGCCGAAGCCTAGCAACGTGTACTCACTGCCGTTGTAAAAGTCTCCTCGCTTGGTGGCGCTCACAACTTCTTGATATGGGGGGCTTGAAGCGCGAGTTTCCACGTAGGAAGCAACTGACCGATCGAGAAGTTCCATTTCGCTCTGCAGACAGCTCACCAGCTCGACCAGCTCACTCTCTTCAAACGTGTCTAGCATTGGGATGCTGCTCATGGAGACTTTTGTGTCGTGGTTTGTATCTGCGTAGTACGATACCATCTCGTCCAGTACAGGAACTCGTCCATTCATGTGCTTTTCAAACACGTGCAGTGGCGTTGAGTCTCCAGTTTCTCCGCTTCTTGACATGTTGACAGCTCCAAGCACAGCATCGGCGAACTCGTCCGTGTCAAGATCGTGCAGTGCGTACCAGACAGTGGACGGACTCTGCAGACCATGCTTCAGTGCTCTCCGTTCGGCTTCAAAAGCCACCTGGACCATTCCCAGCAGCGCTTCCAGTCTCGCTGCCCGTTTAGTCGCTTGGTCTACGGTTGTGTTGGCGACAATCTGGAACAGCGTCAGCGTTGCCAGTGCGGGAGTGTATACGGTCACACCCGACTGCACCAGACACGGTCGTTTCACGGTACAGTTCGCTACCAACTCGTTCGCCAAGGCAGACGCGTTGCCAGGAAGAACCAGCCTCGTATCACACTCAGGATAGGCGTAGAAGTGAACGAGTGCATCGTATACACTGCTACTTGAAGACGAGTTTGCCGCATTGTCACTGCTATCACGATCGCCGACGGAGTCCTTCTCGAAAGAAGAAGATTCAGATATCCCAGCGTCACTTGAATTGTCGTAGCTTCCTGTAGCACTTGTATTATCATCGGCACTGCTCTCGAGAGATGTCCGAACAATTTCGTCGAATGACGGGAAGGCCGAGTGTGACGCGTTGGAGCGGACAGCAAACTGGGGAATGCCCGTGTCGAAGTAAAATTCCTGTAGTTGGGCTTGAAGCTGCTCAAGTGCTTGAATATCCTCGACATCCATTGTGATGTTGCCAGTCACGCCGTTGCCTTTTGCTGCCGTCGACTTTTTGCTTGCCGAAGAGGACGAACCATCATCTTCGATCGTGAGATTCCGCAAAAACTCGTCGTTCTTGGATGATAAACAACTCGATGAACACGCGTCAAGAGCTGTGTCACCACTCCCGCCAGTAACACTACTTGATCCATCGTTCACCCCATCCACTTCATCTTCATCATGACTAACAAACTGTACGATCTGTGACGCTAAAGCTCGTGTGACCCTGAGACGCGGAGACCAAAGCCACGGATAACTGTCGGCCGGCAGTGTTGGCGGCGGTAGATCATCATCGCGAGTATAATACTGGTTCGAGTAGCCTTCATACGGACTGAAAGCTGCACTGTAGGTTGCGTACAGTGAAACTCGCTTGCTTTCGCCGTCCAAAACGTAACTTTGAGCTGAGTTGGGTCGAAACTTCTCTTCATCCGCTTCCATGATCGCATCTGCCGGTACCGTGAGATTGAACTCGCGAATTATCTCACTCGCGTTCATCAGTTCCAACCGCTGCGCGAAGATCTCGTCTCTAAAATAGTCGACGTAGTGCTTCTGGATGAGGTTCCACGCGACTCGGCCGAGAGACTTCAACAGCGGGAGCGCTAAATTATCCGTGAGGAACATGCCGATTGCCTTGTTGCGGCGTCGGCGTACGTTGTTAGATCGGAGAGAGCTGCCGTAGTCCATCGGAGAGACGAGGTTGTACATGAGCAAACGTGGTATGTCCTTCTTCAAAGTGCGACGACCTTCAGTCGAAAGCACCCACTTGGAAATCCAGGGCGTCTGCGCCTCAACTGCACCACGATAGCCAGCAACACCACCGAAGCTCGATTCATTGTTCGGTACAAACTTTCCACTGGGGAGACGCTTCCAGGTAGGCTCGTACTTGTACTCGTGATCCTCGGACCAGTAGTCGCTGACATTCTTGTTTGGCACGGTTGATGACAGCGAACTTTCCGACACTGCGATCGTCGAAGCGCCTGTAGCAGCTATCACCAAGAAATATATCACCAGCTCCAATATCGCTGCGCACATCGCACCTTTCTGGAGGAAAGACAATCAAGGAAATGAACGAATAAGAAAAACGCCTATTAAAAAGTTGACTTAAACTGTTTCCCTAAATTTGCCTCTAAATATAAATTGTGCAGAGGTCGATATAATATATGATGTGAGAGGTCGGAGTTTATGCCGGCGAGTTGGCATAAAAGGGCGGCCCATACTGAAACATAGATAACATTTATGACGTTGCTCAATCAGGGGGCAAAGAGACCGTATTTACATCTCAGCAGATATAAGTTTTCTTAAATTCGTTTGTGCGGAAGTTTAATCCATATTTGGTAGACGTCCACTGTCCAGTGGACGCCCTCCAAAATAAAAACTTATACTGGGAACACCTCGTTAGAGGCTGTAGACAACCCACCCAAGATTAATTCCACGGTACTGCGTAAGCGTAACCTGGGTCAACATTTGCGTAACATGTCGGCATTACTTGGACCGCAATTGTAACAGCAAAAAAACTGCGTGTTCCCAGCCTAAGTCGCAGACGATCTAGTATGTGCTGAGACGCAGGTTCGGTCTCACCAAGCAAAGGTCGTCTCACCCCTTATTGGGCAACTTCATAAATATTATCTTGGTTTAAGTATAGGTCACCTTTGTTTGACAACTAGGTGGCATAAACTCCGAATATCGACCTCTGCACAATTTATATTTAGATACAAATTTAGAGAAACCGGATAAGGCGACTATAATGCATTTTTGGAAGGCGTCCAGTCTCACATCCTTTCATCACAGGAGATGATGCTTTCGTTTTCTAACTAAAGGATTGGACTGGTAGTGACCAGTAGGTTTGGTGCGATGAGCCAAGCTCTATATAGTTAACAAGCTGATAAGCATTTTTCAGCCACCTTGCTCGGAACTTTCTCTCTCTTCACATTCCTGGATTCGGCCACGCGGCCGATTCCAGGAATCAGAAGAGAAATAAAGTCATAAGCCATCTTCTTGTGCCAAGTGCCAAAGGGCAATTCGAAGCTTAGTGTTGCTTTTCCAGCGACCGACGTAGCCACCGCCCTCTGAGAATCCTCGTTACGCGGTCGTCGGGAGGGCAGCATTCTCGTCCAACTACCACCCATGGCTACCTCGGTATACTGCTTGGACTACGTAGACCACGCAGCTCGCCAGCGAACTACAGCCGCCGCTTCGAGACTTTATTATGCTCGCTTAGTCTAGTATGTAATGCCTACAATGTGTTGAGCATTGTACCACGTTTTGAGGCCAGTCCATTGCTTATACTGCACTAGATAACACGTAGGCAGACATGACGTTTGTTGGACATTGTCGTAAGCACAGTAGGAAACTTTAGACGCGGAATGGCGGGGTCAAAGGCTCCGGGATCTGGGTTGCTGGGGCTTGGAGAGGAGAGAGGAGAATCACAAGTGACAATAGTTCTCCTGCTTCCAAGCCCAGCGACCTTCATCGACCGTACATGCATTGTATAAATAACCTAGCTAATTCAACTTCTGATCAGACTTGGATCCATGAAGCGGACACGAGCATAAGACTTAGAGGCAATCTCCGACACTCCCCCTTGCTCGCGTCATGCTCAACCTCGGAGGAATGGTATTGCTCAGCAATTTCTACGAACTTCGTAGACAACGACAAGCACGAACATCATGCTGCCATTTCTCGGTACCTTTGCGTTTCCAAGATGCTCGAACATCGACGCAATTGAAATTCAGCCACGCACCGCATCGTAAATGTTGCACATGGTGACCATCACCTATTTCGCTGCGTGAACGCCGATCCTCATCGAGGCCACGAACTCTGTCGTTGGCTGGGATCGTTCAGCTTCCGCTCCCCCTTTTTCGTCACGTCGAACAACTCCAAGTAGAGACCGAAAATAATCGAACTTGACTCGGGCAAGCGGTTCCGTCAGGACATCTGCAGTCACTGTTTCCGTTCTACAGTGCTGCACTTCAAGAAGTCTTCGATCTTCGAGGTTACTAACGTAGTGGAAGCGGCTCTCGATATGCTTGCTTCCGTTATTCCCCGTTCGCTGAAGTGATGCCTTTATGGTACAACTTCCACTTTGCGTTTAGGAAGACCAAGCTGCATCTGGCTGATCTCAGTAAGGCTGCTATTGGCACACTCAAGGCGCTCGGCTTCAACCGCCTGCAAGACTTTGTGGATCGCTATGGTGATTTCGCTACTGAAGAACTACTGCTGGAGCCCCTACGCGTGGAAGACTTTGAACGGCCTGCTTCACGGACGATGCTTATATCGAGTACACTCGCGCGCTTCAATGTGATCTCCCCACCGGGCGGGCCATCTTTTGGTCCAATTCGTCTGGTTCGGGTTGAGTCTGCTACACACGGGTGGAGCTTGGCTGGCCACTTGGTTATTGATATGACCAATCGTGACTTTGTCAAGTTACTCCTAAAGGCACGCAAGAACCAAGGTGTCCCTACGCTTCAACTAAAGCAGCTTGGGCTGAGTGACTTTGATCATCCGGAAAACTTATGGCGACGAAAACTGAATTGGGACCGTCATGTTGTACCGGTTTGTTCGGATCTCAAGTATCGGCTTCAGCACAATGCGTTGGGTTTTCGATATAAATTCGGTTGGCATATGGATGTCATCACGTCCTGCGACTGCATCCATGGCTGCGACACTGTCGAAGATGCTGAGCACCTATTTTGGTTCATGCATGGTGTAACGGGGTTACATCGAATAGTCTGATGCACATAAGCTAGGTGCCACACATAAGTTGAGTTCCACACATATGTTACGTGGGTCACCCCAGATAGGAGTGGGTGGCTCACAGCCAATGGATATGCATTAGACTAGGCTCTACTATGATAGATAGTGAGTCCTATACATACAAACAACAGGCGGCTCTGCCGCGATAAACAGCAATACATTCAGTTCACATTTTGAAGCATAGAGTTCATACCTTTGTATAAGGTATAGTCTATCTCTGGAATCCTTAATTAAGGTTTAATAAGGTATTCGTCCAAACTCTCGTATAGAGTTTGTAAGCTTTCAAAGAACACTAGAGACTCTCTGAGTCTGTGTCTTCCTCTACGTAAACGCTATTGCAGCCCCGCTGCACTTGGTAGCACTTGTAGCCAATCCTACACCTGAGTCTTACGACTGTCCCTCTGTGAGGATGGAGCAATTCGCCCACTTACCGCCGAACCAACAGGAACGGCTTAAAAAGCTGATGTCCCTGATCGGTCCTGATGGCGTGGCTCATCGTGCTTCGCAAGGCCCCGACGCGGTGAACGCGCGTCTGGAGGCGTTTTCTCAGTATGAGAATGCTCTACTGGAGCACGTCCAGCAGAAGATGAATGAGGCCGCCGCGTCTGTGACGCCCAGGCCGTCATCGGACGGTGCTTCACGAGCCAAACCACTCATGGTGAGTGTCAAGACCTTTGAGGGCAAAGAAGGCGAAAGCCTTATGCTCTGGGTCAGAGAAGTCGAAATGGCTATGGCGTCCGCCATGCTCAAGACTGAGCAGCAGCACGTGGCGCTTGCTATCTCGAAGTCGGTGGCCGAGCGCGAGAATCTGATGTGCGGCACGTCAGTGGACACCGCGTTCCCTTCTTGGGACGAGCTGAAGCTTCAGCTCTCGTGAGTGTTCTCGCCGCCTAACCAGGCATATCGCGTGAGGTCACGCTTCCTTTCTACACGCCAGGGTAAGAAGGAGTTGGTGGACTTCGTCCAAGAGTTGCGAACTCTAATCGCCGGTATGGCGGCGGACCCTCTTCCCGAGGTGGTCACTGTGACCGTCTTCATGGAAGGTCTGCGCACTGGCGTGGCCAGGACGGAGGTCTTCCGTGTTCACCCTACCTCTTTTGAAGAGGCTGTGAACGTGGTGTTGAACGCCGAGTTCAACTTCAAGTCGGCCCGACTTGGTTGGACGGCTTCCCAAGTCAGCTCTTCCGGAGCCTCCGACGCGTCCAATGGCGCTGTCCCGATGGACCTCAGATACGCTGAAGATGAAGAAGCTGAGCTTCAGGCTGCGGAGCAGCGCACGGGCATCCGTCGATGCTATGTGTGTGGGAGCACCCAACACCTGCGTCCAGGTTGTCCGCTGAGCAAGCAGCGCCAGGCTCCCTCGAGCCGAGGCTCGACCTCTGAGCCGAAGCTGGGCTCGTGGCGGGGAAACGCCAAAACCCAGTAGGCGCGGGGCGCCCTGCTGGGGAAGAACTGGGTTCTGTTGAGCCTCAGGGAGGAGGTCGACAGGGCTTAGCCCCAAAGAGCACCGTGCTCTCTAACAACACGGAACGTGTACGCAATCCGGGCTTGCTGGTCGTCGAGGCAACCGTGAAGAGCTTTAACAAGCCGTGGAAGATCCTTATCGACTCAGGAGCGTCGGGCAATTACGCTCGGCGCTCCACGATAGAAGGAAGTCAGCTGTATGCTGAGGCGCTGAAAGCGCGTACAAGTGATGTCATCTCGGTCCGTCTTGCAACGGGAACCCGTATGACGGTGCCCAAGGTTACGATGAACCTGGGCGTGAAGTCTTGGACTTCGATAGCGGTTGGACGCTGTTTGGTCATCGACCTGGATTCGAGGTATGACCTCATCCTGGGCATGGCATGGCTTGAACGCCATGAACCATGGATCGACTGGCGGTCGAAGACCTTAGGCGCTACGCGCTTGCCTCCTAGGGGAGCATTGGCGAGTCATGAACCCACCTCTGCTAGGAAGCAAAAGCGCTATTGGCGCGGGCACTGGACCGAGTCGGTCAATGTGCTAGACATTGGAGTGCCTGAGTTAATGGACGCTGGCGTCGAACACGCGAGTCCCGAGCACTGCTCGCGGGCTGACCGTGGAGTGGCACGTAACCCACTGAGTGAGACTCATCGCGATGAGTCATCGCTGCATGCCGGTCATGGCATGGTCGACAGTTCGTCGAGGCATCTTGGGCATGGCCCTAGTGATGCGCGTGGAGCGGCACGTAACCCGCTGAGCAGTGCTCGTCACGAGAGCGCAGCATCGCTGCATGCCACTGATGGCGTGGTCGGCTGTGAGCCGAGGCATCAAGGGGAGGATCCTGACGATGCGGGTGAAGTGGCACCTAACCCACTGGGTGAGGGCCGCGAGCATTGCAGCTCCTCGCCGGCTCAATCCGAGCAACAAGAGGTGGAAACACCTGAGTTTTGTTTTAGTGTGAGCCTGCTGGCCTCTCCGAGGCGTACAGCTTCCGCAAGGGGGCGGCGACTGCGAGACGCAAAGCGTCTGTTCTGACACATGAGGTGTCTGTCGTTGACGACGATAGCGAGCAGCTATATACACTCGTTAATGGAGTGACCGGTGAAGCCGAGGGCAATGCTAGCCTCGAGGCTATCCCGGCGCTAAATGCTCTGCTTGAGCTGGACGAGATGTCCATTCCCGAGTTCGGGAACGCCTTGGAGGCCGGCGAGTTAGCCGAGGTGGTCATGATACGACCTGAAGAGGAGCTGAACTCCTCATCGCTTATGGACGAAGCTGTCCTTGAGGACACGAAGGAGGCACTCAGTGCGCGAAGCGGATCTTCGATCCTGAAGGACCCTTCGGATCCCTTCTATCCTTTGGTTAAGGAGTACCAGGACGTGGTCTCCAATGACCCGCCGACTGGCTTGCCTCCTGATCGAGGCGTTTGTCATGAGATTGACCTGGTTCCCGGAACCAAATACTGCGTAACACGGCAGTGGCCCTTACCGAAAGAGCAGTGTGACGTCATGGACGCGTTCTTTAGTGCCATGCACGCTGCGGACATGGTGCGTGAGAGCAAGTCTCCGCACTCAACGCCAACGTTCTGTGTCAGAAAGCCTAATGGCAAGTGGCGCATCGTTCATGCTTTCAATAAGCTCAATGCGGCCACCATTCCGGCGCAAACGCCGATTCCTAGAAAGGATGTTATGCAGAATAACATGGTCGGCTGTACCATGTACAGTGCGCTTGACCTCGTCGATGGTTATTACCAACTGCTCATGCGAGCGAGCGATGTTCCGCTGACAGCGGTTAGTACTCCGAGCGGGATGCTCTGGGAGTGGCTGGTCATGCCCCAAGGGCTGTCGAATGCACCTGCGACGTTCAACCGTCTGGTGACACAGCTCTTTAGGCCCCATCGGACGTATGCACAGACATACTTCGACGACATCTTCGTCTGGCGGTCAAGGAGAGTCTCCTGCACGCGCCGATCTTGGCGTTGCCAGACCCCGATCGTCCTTTCAGTGTCGTCTGTGACGCATCTGACTTTGTCATCGGCAGTGCTCTGCTTCAAGCAGACGCCGGAGGGCGTGAACGCGTGATTGCGTTTGAGTCTCGCCAGCTTAAGGCTGCAGAGAAGAACTATCCAGTGCATGACAAAGATCTACTTGCGATGAAGTATGCTCTCGTCAAATTCAGGGTTCACCGGCTTGGCTCAAAGCCGTTTGTGATCTTCACGGATTATGCGTCACTACGCACTGCGACCCAGTCGCCTCATCTCTCGCAAAGGATGGCCCGTTGGCTGTCCTTCTTCGCGGGGTACAACTTCGAGGTGAAGTACAAGCCTGGAGGGCAGAATGGTCTTGCGGACGCGTTATCCCGTCGACCAGACTATGAGCTTGCTCATGTCACCATGGTGACCTCTCCCGTCCTAGACCTGGTCCGCGCTGCGTATGCGCGCGATGACATGTATGTCGCCCTGTTACGTGCTCTTGGGAGCAAGGAGTTTGAAAACTCGGACAAGATATTGTCGGCGCGCTTGCGCGCGAGCCTGCACCGCTACTCCATCGCTGATGGGATGCTGTATTACAGCACGGGTACAGCGGACACTCCTCTTGTCGTGGTCCCTCATGACGAGGATCTGAAGTATCGTATCCTCTTTGAGGCGCGTGATACGGCGCTTAGTGGCCACCTCGGTCGTGAAAAGACCTACAGCTCTGTGAGCCGGACCTATTGGTGGCCCAAGCTGTATAAATGGACGAGCACGTATGTGCGCACGTGTGAGACGTGTCAACGGGTGAAGCCCTCCCCGCATGCGGCTGCGCCGCTGGCAAGTTTGCCTGTACCCGCTGGGTGCTGTGCGTCCATGAGTTTGGACTTCGTTGACCGTCTGAGCAAGATGGCTCATCTAGCGGCAGTGCCGGACACCGTTGACGGTGAAGGGACAGCAAAGCTGTTTATCGATCGGGTCTTTCGCCAGCATGGCCTGCCCGTTTCGATTGTCTCGGATCGAGATCCCCGCTTCACTGGGAAGTTTTGGGACGCTGTCTTTAAGGTGCTCGGCACCAAGTTGGAGCGGACCATCCGCAGACCGATGGTCAGACGGAGCGCGTGAATCGCGTTGTCGAGGATATTCTTCGCAGCATTTGCGCTGACACGCCCAAGCGTTGGAGCGCCATGCTCCCACTCGTCGAGTTTGCGTTGAATAACGCTGTGCATGCCTCCACAGGCTACACTCCGTTCTACGTGAACGGCCTCACTCACCCGCGCGTCCCGTTGACGCTACCACTGCGTGGTTCTGGGCTTGGTGGGGGAGGGATTGCCGATCGACTCGCTAACGTCAGCCCACTCACTGTTCGTAAACAGGTTGATGAGTTTCTCTCAACGCGTCTAAGTGTCCTTCGACACGTACGTGACGCAATGGCTGATAGCCAAGACAAATAGAAAGAGCATGCTGATGCTAAAGGCAGATGCAATGTTGAGTGTTATGAGGTCGGGGACCTCGTGTTGCTTAATGCTAAAAACCTACCTACACATGCAGTGTCTGCGGTCTTCAAGACCAAGTTGCGCCCGCGCTTCGTTGGACCGTTCACGGTCGTGGCCAAGAAGGGCCTAGCGTATACGCTCAATCTTCCGAAGAAGATGCGCACACACCCCGTGTTTTACGTGGGCTTGCTCAAGCCGTACCGGGACCCGGCGCAGGTGGGTTCCCAGGAGCTGGCGCCCAGCGTGGCGGAGCCACAGTGCCCTGCTGAAGTCGCAGCAACAGGTCGACCTGACCTTCCAGCCGCGCGAAACCTTGCTCAAGGCGCACCAGGCGTTGAGTCGCCGACTCAGCAGCCTCACACCACTGGAGACGCTCCTGGGATCGCGGATCTCATTCACGGTGGTGTCAGACTCCCTCTCGGCTTGATCAAGCCTCCACCCGTGGCGCCCCAGGGTCTGACGCACGTCGCTCAGCGATCTCTCCAAGCTCTCCAACTCCTCAGGACGGACAGGTTCCTCACCGTGCGAGGACACGGGCGCCGCCGGCGCTGCTCGACGAGCAGGGTAATCACCACTTTCATGTGGAGCGTATTCTAAAGCGTCGTCGACGCGAGGGCCACAACCAGTATCGGGTGAAGTGGCGAGGGTACCCCCACTCTGATAACTCATGGGAGTTTGAGATACCCCTCCGGCAAGATTGCCTAGACGTCGTGGACGCTTTTGATCGACAGGATCAAGGGAGCTCCATGAGCCGGGGGCCGAGTAATCGGTCGCCTCACGCTTCCCGACAATAGGTCGGGGGGCTGAAGGATCAAACGCTGAGCTCAAGCGTTGATCCGGAGCTGTGGCAGCCATGGATCCACTTTGTTGTTGGTCAGCCGCTCCACAGCCATAACACACATGATTACCGTCAGATAGACCCCTTGTGTGTTCTCGTTTGTCTTCGCGAACTCGCACAGCTCTTGCACCGAGAGAAAGAGGTTCGCGGTCTCCTCTTCGGCTTGGTCACGGAGCTCGGCGTCGACCTCCGCCATCAACGCGGCGGCTGCGTCATCCCCAAGAGCCATCTTGCGGTACGCGAAGGTGAGCTTGTTGTACTTGTGTGCCAGCGGCAAATCGAATAATGACAAGCGTATTGCTGTCGTCTTCGTGGCTAGCAATTGGCGAGTATCCTGCTCGCGGTCGGTTTTCGCTTTTTTCGTACACATTCTCATCACCCCCAGCAAATATCAGCTGACCATGGCGTTCTATGAGCCGAACGACTACAACTGCCAAACAATTCATTTATCGAACAGAAGCGCAGGAATTTTCACCTTACAGTTTCTCCACTGACTGACATTGTGATCTATGTGGATTGGTAATCGACGCGGTTCGGCGGCTGGAGACTGCCGCATCGCGGCTTGGTCGTACCGACCTTCTGTGCATGTCATCGTCGGGCTTCTGTTGATGGTCACTACCAGTATTGTTCCACTGCCGTGTTGGTGCTGTTGGTCACCACCAACTCGTTCCTCTCATTCACTGTCAAGCCGCTGCTCTTGATCTCGCCCGAGTCGCTGCTGCTCGTCTCGGACCATCACACCGATGTTGTTCATTGGAAGGACAGTCTCGATTTCTAGCGGATCAGCCACTCTGCACGGCGTTGTCGGGAGCACCAATCCCGCTTGTACCAATGCCAGTAGCTTCAAATGCATGCACGAGCTCTGGCTGTCGCTTGCGATCGATCACTACGGCTCAGTTCTTACGACCCTTGTTACAGAGCACGAGTTTTTACAACTTCATCAACTCTTGGAGGTTTTTCCGCTTAAAAGGAGCTTATATGAGGCCCTTGAGGGCCAGAGACCAGACAGGCCCTCAGTAAAAAACTCTTATTAACCTCTATTCCTAGGTTTGCGATAGCAGCACCCCGAGTCGCCTATACAATAAAAATGGGTCCTCGGTTTAATGACAAATTAAGAAAGAAACCCCCTTCAACCTGGATTGAAGAATAATATTATACCTCGATTTATTGGACATAAAGCCATTAAAGTCAGGTTTTTATCGCCATTTTTGACCCCTAGGGACAAGATCTTAAAACGCAGCCCTAACCCATTCCAAAAGTCGATGTATCCACTTGGTAAAAACTAAATCAGGGAGTAAATATGAGACACTTAAATCGGAGTCCCACGATTATAGAGGGGCTTCGCTTGGGACAAGTGCATTTTACGTCCACCACCCCAACTTAAGTACCGCACCGTTGCACACCTCAATTTGAGCACATCCAATCAGAAGATGGCTCTGCTCGCGGCTCGCAGCGCGTCGCGCATGTGCCGCTCTCGCGCCGCCGTCAGCTCCATCCGTCTAGCCCCATGGTCCTTCTTCTCGTCCTCCGCCTCCGGATCCATCGCCACTACAGCTGCGCTGGAGGACGCCGAGCTGTCCTCCACTCTGCACGGGCACGTTAAGGCTCGTCTGGACTACAAGAAGCTCGTGGACAACGTGGAGGCCGCTGTAGAGAACGGCAAGAAACGCTTCAGCGAGGGGAACCCGCAGCTGGTAGCCGACCTGTACCAGCGCCAGGCCAAGCTGCGTCACACGTCCAACCTGCTGCGTGCAAAGCGTAATACGCATACCAAGCAGTTGGGTCAGGCGGCGGCCGCTAAAAAGAAGCAGAGCGAGCACGCTGACGAGCAGTTTGAGGCACTGAAAGTGCAGGGACTGGAGCTGAAGAAGGAGATCGCAGACGCGGAGAGCGAGTTGGCGCAGGTTTCGGAGCAGCTGGAAGTCGAGGCGCTCAAGATCCCCAATGACACGCACCCAGACGTGCCTGTTGGTGCTGAGGAAGACTCGCGTGTCGTGATGAAGAACGGAGAGAAGCCCGTGTTTAGCTTTACTCCTAAGGATCACTACGACTTGGCCACGGACTTGGAGCTGCTGGACACCCAGACAGCCTCGCGAGTGGCGGGATCCAAGTTCACGTACTTGTGCAACGAAGGCGCCATGATGGAGATCGCACTGGTGCACTGGACGCTGAGCAAGCTGCGTGCGCGTGGGTTTAAGATCATGTTCCCACCCGACGTGGCGCACTACAAACTCGTGGAAGGCTGCGGCTTCCAGCCCCGCGGCGAGGCCACGCAGATCTACTCGATCGCCAACTCGGACTTGTGTCTGACTGCCACGTCGGAGATTACGCTGGCTGCGATGAAGAGCAACCAGATCTTGTCCACGCCCACGCTGCCGCTCAAGTACGCCGGCTTCAGCCACTGCTTCCGCACCGAGATTGGCCACGGCGGCCGCCAGACGCGCGGCATCTTCCGCATTCACCAGTTCAGCAAAGTGGAGATGTTCGCCTTCTGCGCGAACGAGAGCCAGGCCCAGAAGTTCTTCGACGAGATGGTAGACATCCAGACCAGCATGTACGCCGAGCTGGGCTTGCACTATGAGCTCATGGACATGGCTACGGGCGACCTCGGTGGGCCTGCCTACCGCAAGTTCGACCTGCTTGCTTGGATGCCCGGCCGCGACGAGTACGGCGAGGTCTCGAGCATGTCCATGTGCACGGACTACCAGGCTCGCCGCCTCAACATTCGCCACAAGGACCCCAAGGACGAAGAGGCCGGCACGTCGTTCGTGCATACGCTCAACGGCACCGCCTGCGCCGTACCTCGCCTGCTCATCAGTCTGTGGGAAACGTACCAGCAACAAGACGGCTCGATCGTTATCCCCGAGGTGCTTAGGCCCTACATGGGTGGCCAGGAGGTCATTCGCCGCTCCGAGTAGAGCACAAAGAGGAGTCGGAAGTGCCAATAGACGTCTCCCAATGTGCTGCTTCAATCGCCAGTTTATCTATCGCTGTTACCCTCTGCTTCCCTCACGTAGAGCGAGCCAACAGCGCAGTCTCGAGCATCGAACGACTCGAACCGACCGCTGGCTGTGAGCACGTAAACCTGAGTAGCGCTGGCGGCTGTGACGATGCCGGACATGATGCACTCGTCCTGACTTTCATCCACGTCAGCGCTCTCCACTATGGGTCGCTGGCGCTTGAACACTTGGACTTCTTGACCCTCCTGCAGCATGCGTGGGTTATACTGCAGTCTTGGTCGTCGACTTGCAACTGCTTTTAGTGTCGCAGACGTCGGTACGTTTGGACCTGACGCGTGGGGTATCCTCCTCGGGGTAATGACCATTGGTCTCTGTCGTTTCATCTTCTTCTGCTGCTGCTTCTTCTTGGGCTGACGCTTCTGCTTGGTCTTGTGTTTTCTATCGCCAGAAGTGTCTTCAGTGCACGGCACGGCACTTCGAATGGCCTGCAAGTCCTCTGCGACCTCCTTGGGTGTCACGTGCTTCACGACGGGCTTAAACACCGACGCTCGACCCAAGAGCTTCTCCAGCCGCTTCTTCTCCTGGAACTGCACCCTGTGAGCTCTCTCCTCGGGCGAGGCTGAGGCCAGGAACACGTCCTCGGGCCCGCCATCCTCTCCGTCGACGGCTCTTTGTCTCCTCAACCCATTGCTCGGGCTCTTGGCCGGCGTGGAGAAGCCGAAGCCTCCCGACTCGTCCCGCACGGCTCGTCGGCGGCGACTGGTCACGCTCACGCCGTCCTTGGCCGTCTGCAGGCGACGCAGCTCACGCTCAAAGTCTGCGTCCATCTCCCTCTGTAGCTCAGCACAGCGGCCGCCGTACGTCTCGCGGGTCTTCTCCTCCGCGTACTTAAGCACCTTCTGGGCAGCCAACTGCCGTCTCTCCAGAGCCGCCTGGGCTCTGTGCTCGCTCTCCTGACGCGCGAGCCGCAGCAGCTCGTAGCCCATCACCAAGTCTGGTGCTGTGTCCTTCTCCATCCGCTTCTCCAGCTCGTCCAGCCGCGCCAGTTCGTGCTCCAGACTCTCGCGGTCCCGTGGCAACGTGTCGGCGCCGAAGTTGTCGTCGCTTTCAGCCTCGTCCTCCCGTTCTAAAACTTCTGCGTCGCTGTCGCTTTCACTACTACTAGAAAAATTAATGGCCAAATAGGTTGGCATATTTGCAGGCGCTGAATCGTCCTGGAACGCACAGGACGCCGCCCCGAACGCCACATCCATCGCCTCGGTGCAGCTTGCGTGCGTAGAATTCCTGAATGACGAGTAAAGGCGATAATGAACGTTTTTCGGGTGATAAACAACAATAAAGTGGTGAAAATTAGCAATTAATGCTTATGGAGGGCGTCGGTGTCTCTCTTTATGCGCGCCGCTTGTGCGCCACGCGCTCGAAGCACGTCCGAAGCTTGTTGAACTCCTTCTCGCACGCCTGGCGGCTCACGCCCCCGTGGATGGCAGCCACGCACTTGCCGTACACTTGGATCTACAGTAACGAGGTCACCCAAATTGTCAGAACCTGCGGCCAGGAAAGAAAGGCTTGCTCCGCTGCAAGCAGCAACGCTAGAAAGAAGACTGAGACGTACGTCCAGCGGGCAGTCGGTCAGCATCTGCGCGAAGGACTTGCCCATGCGCACGGGCGTCTTCTTGGCGGGGGTTCCTGCGGGCATCTTGGGTGGTTCTGGTCTATGGAGCTGACGGTCCAATCGCAAACTGGTGAATGCCCAATCAACTTGAGCGTGAAGCATGGGGCTCGACGAGAAGGGCGACTACGTGTGTGTAAGCTTAGTGTTTGTTCAATAGATGTTTATATTTGTTTTTAGTTGTCGGTGTTGTAGTTTGTTGCGCGCCTCGTGAACTGGTGGCCGAGCTGGTGGACCATCACTCATATTGCCATCGTTTTCCACTTCAGTCTCGGTATACTGGATTCCTGCAGACACTTTTCGTGCTGGACTTGAGGTCGTTCTGAAATGACATGGAGTACCTGCTTGCCGGTCTATGGCTCTCTCGTTTTCAAACGAAAGCCATATTGTTCGTAGACTCCGTGAAAAGACCCGCCAGTCCCTCAGGCTTCGCAGTATCAGATGATATTCGCGTTATTATTTTTCTCTTGAGCAAGATGAATAGGGGGGTCAGAATTAAGAAGGTGCACAATGTCACGCCAAGCATTGGTTGCGAACAATTAAGTCATGGAAGCCTGTTGGTCGATCTCGTGTTCCTCAATCACAGCTCAAGCCGCTAGAAGTCGTTGCTCTTACTTAATTCACCTTCACTTCGATGAGGAAGCTGTCGTATCAACACATTGTTTGCGAGTCAAAACACCAACTATATCCTCCACTATTCGCCAAGCTCTCATGCAACCACAATTGAATATCCTTCGAGGCCACCTGCACAGCATTACGAATGACGTTCTGTCCATACCCGTTCTCGAAACGTGTTCGAGTCAACAGTCACCACAACAATTTGCGGTCTTCCTCCCGTAGAGTCACAAGAATGAGCTGCACTCGATCAGCTTCAGCCAGCCACCACGTTATGTCCGCATGGTGATGTTCCGTAGCCAATGCTGCAGCAACCGAGAGACTAAGCGGAGGCCCGTGCTCCACTAACCACCGCATGAGCGGAACGTTTCCATTCTTCCCAGCGATTTCAACCAAACGAAGCGACTTGATCTCGTAGCCGTGATTGCACAGCCAACGAGTCGTATCTAGCTGACCCTTTTCAACCGCCAACTCCAGCAGATCCGACTCGAGCACTTGGAATCCGTTCTCGTGAAACCATTTCAGCAATCTCCAGTCCCCGCGGGCAACAGCTTTCCTGATTGGCGTGGTGGAAAGCAGCTCGATTCAAACTGGTTGACCCAGTTCAATATTGCGATGTTGCCTCTGATGACGGCATTTCAGCCAAACACCGCAGGCAACCACGGAAAAAAAGCTGGGTGCTTATCAAAGACGATCTTGAGGTTTTTCATTTGCTCAACTACTGCCCGCAGCAATGTGCTCGGAATCAGACGTCGTGTCGTTGAACAAGCAGCGGACCCCCATGTTTTGTGGTGTTTGCATTGCAGGGCCAGAGAACCCCTCAGTGCGATGTTCGAGCAGCCACAGCACCACTTCCAAGTGCCCTTGAATGGCAGCCGCGTCGATCGCGTTTGTAGTGCATTCTTCTGATCGGTGTTCGTGCAGCCATCGCACTACCGCGAGATGGCCTCCATGAGCTGCCGAACTCATCACGGATGAAGTAAACTTGTCAGAGTAGTGCGTGTGGAGAAACTGGAGGATATCCAGGTGGCCATTTTCAGCAGCTTCAATCGGTGCCACTTTTGTGCACGCTTCGCTTCGATGCTCATGCAACCACTTGACCACGTCAAGGTGGCCCTTTTCAGCAGCATGTTCGAGGTGTCGCTTCGACACTGAAGCTGGAAAATGTTCATCAAGCCATTGCACCTTATCCAGGTGTCCATTTTGCATAGCCAACCAAGCACCATAGTATGAAATAGTGTTTGGGTCATAGCGATGGTTGTCATAAAGCCACCTTGCAACGTCAAGATGGCCATTGCTGACAGCACTCCACAGTGCATGGTCAGTGCAGCCTTTGTGTCGCTCTCCCAGCCATTTCACCACCTCAAAGTGTCCATTTTCAGCTGCTCCATCCATGGCAGACGGCGAGCACACGAACAGGTTCTTCGACTCCAGCCATTGCAGCATCTTCAGGTGCCCATTCTTAGCCGCTGTATCAACTGAGCGAGTGCTGCAAGCTTCCGGACTTGTATTGGTATGCAGCCACTGTGCCACCTCAAGATGGCCGTCCACAACCGCTCGACCCATGGGTTTAGCGTACGTCCTGCACGTATCCGTTCCAATACCATGAATCCACTGCACCACCTCGAGATGACCTCGCTCCGCTGCCGCTTCCAATGCATGCGACGAGCAGGGCTGATAGAGCCAAGACTTCTCGACGTATCCAGTCGAGCATTCGTCAATATCTGATAGCGTGTGATAGTCAATTCCGCGTGCATATAACCACTGGACGAGCTCGAGATGGCCGTGAGCTGCAGCAATTTTCAAGCCTCTTTTGAAGTCCGCTTTCCACGGACCGCGGCCGTCCTGACGCTCTGTCATCCACCGAAGCACGTGCATGTGGCCACGTCGTAGGGCAGCCTGCACAGCCTCCTTCGAGCAAGAAGTCGAGGGTGCGTATCGACGCTCCATCCTCAGACGCAGCCGTGAAAGTCTCGTGGCACAGGAAGGGCGTCACGTATTCATCGATGCGACGCACCACGTGAGGGATCGCACCTCGGCTGGCAGGAATGCAATATCGACACACGAGCTGTGTGATGGTGCTGGCGCTTGTACAGAGACGTTATAGCTCATGGCTTCCAGGAGCGAGGTGTCGGTGTCGCTGTGAGATCACAAATGAATGGTTCTTGGGACTTACGAAGAAGGGTGGAGGTCGAATACATTCAATCGTTCTCGCTGGTCGATGGCAAACTTTCAGGCATAGGAAGATAACCTCAACAAGCGAGCTTCGAGTGCTCTATCCTTTCAAATGACAGTTTCGGACCCGTGTCTTCTTGTTCGCAGCTTCGTGCTAGATGCGCACAACTCCTGTTTTGATGATACGGCCTTCGCTCGCACTCTGACTAGGAAGCCTCTCAGATCACATAATTTGAGAACCAGCCACCCCGAGAATCTATATTTCGGGAACCACTTCAACTTAAAAAGATCCATTGGGTTGACACACCAGCAGTCTATGCCGGCCAATTCGACTGCTGCTTCACAATCGCCACCATAAACTGCCGGCACGACATCTTCTGCATTGAGGACGGCCGCGCGGTGCCCGGCCTCATACACAGATACTACTGGCCTCGACGCAACTGGTCGTCTGGGACTCGGACAAGCCGCTGTGCCAGTTCATCGCCAGCCGCGATGTCCAAACGGCTGCCAGTAACGCAAAGCTGCTTGAGTTGCTGCTGCCTGACCTCCAGTTTGCACGGATCCGCGAGGGAAGCCACGACGTGTTTTCAAGCAAGCTACGAGAATACGCGCAAATATCATAAAAGTCGAAAGGAGTCGACATGGTCGGTGTGGTGTGCTGTCGTTTACAGTGCAGTCAATACCAATCCAACATAACGCTGTTCTTTGCTTTGACGTTTTATCTGTGGCATCCACTAGATGGTTGAGAAGTTCCGATTCGTATTGGCGTTTGTAGGAAGGTGCAACATGTATGAACGGATACGAGGGGCATCTGCCCAACCTCTTTGTTAGGCGATGCAGTTCACCGAGAATGCACGTTACATCGGGGTTGAGCGCGCTTCGAAGAGAGAGAGAGAGATACGAGTAAGTCTTGGTTACGAAAAACGCTGCCATGGAGCCTGTGGGTCGATCCGGCCGTGTTATCGTTCCTATTGAATCGTAACTTGAGCTCAGTTGAACTCATTGCTCGCATCCCCAATAAAGCGCATTCGCTCCGTTGAGATAGCCGCCTCATCAACACATTCGCCACGGTCGTGCTCGCTGGAGGTCAATTTGCTGTTGTGCTATGGCTACATGGAAACCGGTCGGAAGGATGCGTTTCAGACGTGGTGGATATAGCTGCCCGTGGTGGTCACTTAAATGTCGTGTTGTGGTTGTTGGAACATCGCACGGAGGGCTTTCCAGGTCCTGCAATGGAAACACCGCAGAACGAGGTGCTCTGCTTGAAAAATGTGGTTCCGAATTCGCTGACACAAGCATTCGTGCTGAACAGCTAGAACACCTGAAGATTGTCTTTGAGCAGCGCCCAGCTTTTTTTCGAGGTTGCCTGCGATGTTTGGTGGAAATTGCCGTCATCAGAGGCAACATCAGTTATCGAACTGGGTCAACCAGTTTGGGACCAAGCCACGCCAATCCGTGAAGCTGTCGGCTGAGGGATCGCGCCTCGACTGGCAGGAATGCAGTATCTGGACAGGAGCTGTGTGACGGTGCTGGTGCTAGTACAGCCGACGAATGCTCTGCGTAAACCTCAAGAAAATCTCACCCACATAAAGTTTAAAACAGCACCATTTATTAGCGGAGTGGTTTGTCAGTCGGTGTTTCACGAAAAACCAGTGCACTTTAGTGCGCATTGTCGACTACGAGGTAGTACTCAGAGCGCAGCGAGTGCAACTGGTTCTGGCTATTGCGATACATGTTCAGCTGGGCCTCGTTTGCGAAGCACTGAGTCAAGCCTACTCAAGCAACTATAATCGCTCCCAGCTTTACTGGTGCTGTCTCTGCTTCCGTACAATAGACCTGCGTTATAAATCCGCATCCCCAGTATTGCACTGAGCACAGCGAATAAAATGCGCGGTTGCTTTGATTCGCTTACAGTTGTAGTAGAAGACTCTCAACTCAAAACGGAATTTCAAACCTTTTCTCTCTTGGATATAGAGTTTTCTTCGCCCTCACAACACGATATCCGAAGCGATCTTGTCGTTGTTGGACTCGCTTACTCCGAAAGAAAGCAGCAAAGCAGATCGAACGCCAACTTTTGAAGGCGTTTGGGCACTGAAGTGAGGTCAAAAGTCGTTTATTTGAGGGAGATCAAAGCTCTCTTCTTTTCTACCAACGGGTTGCGATCTTCACTTGCCACGCCCTTCGTATTGGTCAAAAGTCGCAGGTGATTTTTCGGCGGTGGAGGGCCGCTCATTACTCCCCAGTGTGAGCGAGCGAATATGCCGTACCAAGTGCTGCCTGGCCTCGTGGTCATCTCCGTTGCCTTCTCGCTCATGGGCGTGGGCTACGGCGCCGTCAACAAGTGGCAGGCCCGCAACAACATGCAGGTGCGGCCGCCATTGCTTGGTTTAAGTCCTCACTGCCTTGACTGACTCCTTATCTTGGACCAACAGAGCAAGCTGGAGCTGCTGACGGACTGGGACCGCATGATGGACGAGCGGGACCGGAAATTGGCGGCGAGGGAGGCGGCAATCAATGCAATGAAATAGCAGTGTGTCGCCGTCAGGGGAGGGGGCCCTTCAGAGCAGGATATGGATGAACAGCAGGGAGTGTGACCCTTTGTTAGTCGTCTTTGCCCTGGACGCTCCGAGGGAAGTGAACTACGTGAAGGAAACAGGAGAAAACAAAGAAGTAAGAGGCAGCACGCTCGAACTTTTCGAGATGTATTGGTTAAATACCCGCATTCAACAGCTTGCTCGATGGAGATTCTGGTGTCGTGCGCGCCTTGTGGAGAAGGTGAACTCGTTGATCAGCTACCGTGAAAAGGCCAGGTTGCTACATGTACTGGACTGCTCTGCGCGATGGCAGTCAAGTTTCTCTGGCACTAGATGCCAATCGTTGTGTGCACGCCTTGCACACGACCGATACCTTGCAGTGCAGCGCAAGGTATCGGCCGGAGTACCTGCTCCAGGTCCGGCTCAATCTGCTGTCGAAAGATCGCAAGCGATGCCCCTCAAAGCAACTTGCACCAAGCTAGAGCAGCACGGCCAGCTCCAACGTGTATACGCTTAGCGCACAGAGCACACTGCACTCAGATCAAGATCGTTTTGTGCTTTTGTCGACATGATAGTTTAGTTAATAAGAAATCCGAGCACTGCCGCGACACCCTCGAGGCGACTCCACTAGCTGGAGCCGCCACGCGATGCCACGCAGAAAACTCCTTCTCTCTCGCGCACCTTCACTACGTGTCTCGCCACCACGAAAGGCCGAAGATCTCGTCGGGAAATTACTAGTACAAGCGGGCAGTTCCGCGCGTCGTCACACATCTATACCCTCTCCTTTCTCGCTCCCTCCCTCTCTCTCTCTCTCTCGTAGCTGGTCCTTCACGGCGACACGGGTAGCTTACTCCTTGGCGCCGGGGCAGTTACGCGCCCAGTGGCCAGTCTCACCGCACTGGTAGCACTTGTCCTCGCTCGGGCCGCTGTCGTCGGGGCAGTCGCGGCGCAGGTGGCCGGACTGGCCGCAGTGGTGGCACTTGCGCGACTCGCGCATCTCCGACGGGCAGTCGCGACGCAGGTGGCCGGTCTCGCCGCAGTTGTGGCACTTAGGCGGCTGCACCTCCTCGGGGCAGTCGCGACGGATGTGGCCGGTCTGGCCGCAGTTGTGGCACGCACGGCCGCCGGCGGGGCAGTCACGCTTGAGGTGGCCCACCTTGCCGCAGCCGAAGCAGGCGGCACCGGACATGCCGCCGCCGAAGCCGCTGGCCTCCTGCGACGGAGCCTCGGGGCAGTCACGGCGGATGTGGCCGGTCTGGCCGCAGTTGTGGCACTTGCGTTGGTCAGCAGCTTCCATTCTTCTTGTGTCTGGGGGAACGGAGCATAAAGAAAGATACGGCGTCAATAATTCGTCCAGCATGGCCAGCAGGGCTCCAGTCTCGACGCAAACGGCCGATCCTGGCTCCCCTGCGTCTTCTTCTTCTTCTCCTCCATCTCCATCGCTCACCTCTTGTCTTTGATTCTTCCGAAATGACACGCGAAGAGAGCCCCGCGCGGAGCCCACGCGGCCAGATAGATTGGTCCCTAGACACTGAGGTTTTTCCGCATTAAACCTCGCGAGCCAAAGGGCGCGGGAGGGGCGACGTCCCCGTGCCGTTTCTTTGGCCCTGAAAGGACCATACTGGAGACAAGTGATCCGCCCGCGCTGCTGAAGATCGCTAGCTTGTACCGCCTCGCAGGCCGCGCGTTGAGCCGAGCCGAGTGTCGGACCAGCAGATCGACTATTCCAAACGTGTGGGAAACGAGCCGCGCTGTCTTGATGCGCTTGTAGTAACCAGTTTTCGACGAAAAAGATCTTCCCTACACGAAGCACACCTGCACCAGAGCCGACGGGTCTTCCCTCCCCGAGGTCCACTGCATTATCCCCCAATAGGCGGCCGGTACGTGCCCCATTGGCCGCAATTTCGTCCAATCGCAGCGCAAGATCACGCTTGCTTCAACTTGGTTGTTGTGCCGCAACGACGCCGCAACCAACAGAACAGCACTGCAACACCGGACTTGGACAGGACGAAGCCCGCTGCGAGACCCACGGGCGACCACGGCCGGCTGCACAGCCACTGCAGCAAGTGGTCGGTCCGCTCACGCAGCGTGGAGCACTCGACCGGGGAAGCCGCTGAAGTCTCCGGCCAGTGATGCTGCACGAACGCGGCGAGCGACGGATTCCCACGCTCCAACGGCGGGAAATACTCCTTCACAAAGGTCCTCGTCCACCAGTGCGGGTCGCTGCTGTTTGCAATATCCTGGCCGTGGGGAGCGCTTGGTTCCACGACGTATTCAGCCGTGTGAAATCGTAGTAGTAGAGCTGCACGCGTATGGCGTCCGGTAGCGTGTCGGGAAACGGGTCTCTTGCCGTGTCGAGCAGCTCATTCACGTCCGAAGAGCCTCCTAGGAGCTTGCCACGAGATGCACGAGCCACGGTGCGCTCTGGTAGTCGGCCAACGCAGCAAACCACATCTGCCAGTCCAGTCGCGGGTGGAAAGGGCCACGCGTCGTGGCGCGGAGGTCACGTCGCCCGGCTTGTACTCAAAGTGATACTCGCACACGTCTGCCCGCCGTCCTTCGTCCCCTCCAAGATGATCTCCGGCCGAGCGACGACAGAGACGAACTGTCCATCGTCGAGCTGCACTGTGCCGAAGCCAGTCATGGTGCGAAACAAGCCGTTGGCACCAGTGACGCGGTACTTTTCAGTTGAGTAGTAGGCGGAGACGACGAAAGACGGCAGCGACTGCTGGAATGACTGGTCCAGCACTGACAGGGTGAGAACGCTGCTCGTGAAGACCCAAGCGCTCGCCATTGTCGTTGTCAGCAGGTAAATGAGTCGCAGCGCCAGTCGCTTTTTCGACAGCCTCACGCCAGCTTCAGTGTCCGAGAAAGAGCGCACGACTTGCCAGCAGCTCGAAAAGAGCACCAGCACAGCACCAAACAGAGCGCAGCGGGGAATAATGAGGCTGAGCCACGCCTGAGTATCTTCCACCGTTGGTACAAGCCGGATCCTTGTGGCCAAGAGAAGCTCGAGGGAGCTGCTCTGCCCATCTTCTCCCGATAGTGAATCATGGTGGTTTATGTCATCTCGAACACCTCGAGCCAAGTGGAAACGCAGTACCAGAGGCTTAGCAACAGCAGCACACTCGTAGAAAGCGGGTGTGTCTGGATCGTATGCCACGCCGACTCCACTCGAGTTATCCACGACTCGTTCTTCTCCTGTTCTTGTTCTCCGATTCGGCTGTCGACATCCAGCAGAGCTGCGGCCATCACGACGGTCAGCAGATTGAAGAAGTTGTAGCTTCCGGTGAGGAGGATGGAAATCTGCAGCGCGGTCTGCTGAATGGCGCCAACTCTTCGTAGCGTAGGGTGAGGCGCGAGCAAGAAGAACGTCCATGGGCCTTCGATCAGCAGAGTAACTGCAACAGCGAGACGGTTGATGATTGGCTAGAATATCACGTCATAAGCTAAGGATCGCCAACAACCTCTTCTCCGAGCACTTACCGGGGCCGGCAACGCGTACCAGCCGAGCGGCAACGGCAGCGGCTGTGACGCGAAGTGGAAGTCCAGCGCTGTGAGCCCGAGCCACGTGGGGCAACGCGACTGGATCTTGACGGCGCCGGACATGAGCATGAATTTGAAAAACAGGAAGCGCAGCGTCCAGACGGCGGTGGCCGGCGTCTCGAACGTCTCATCCGTTTCTGTGTGTTGCCGCCACCACGGGGACAGCAGGATTGCCAGCACGCCGACTCCCAAGAGCAGCGAGTCCCACTGGAACTGCATGAACGTCTGGCCGCACTGCACGATGGACAAGTAGCAGAGCCACAGGATCACCAGCGGCCCAGCAGTGCGCCACGCCGGTTGTACGACGCCAAGCACCGCCATCGTCACGCCCGCCAGGCAAATCACTTCCATGCAGAAGCTCGGGCTCCATTGTAGCGGCTCGTGCAGCCACACGAGCGTCGGAAACCTGTTGACGATCCACTCGAGTGTCGAGGCGTCGTCTGATCCTGCATACCGGCGCTTCACGCTGCGCAGGAAGACGTCCACGGTCTCAATACCATGCCTATCATCGCAACACAAAAACGAAAGGAACGTGAGCAAGCTGCAGCCACTGAGCAAGCCACCCAGCCCGCTGCGAGTCGCTCCTGCGTCGAGACTTCCGGTGTAACGAGCGCCTGCCAGGTCATGCGAGGTGGCAACCACCGCCCCAGTTGTGCGTCATGACGCATCGGCAGGACGAGTGAAGGAGGCGCTCGATCAACAGGTTATAGAGCGAAGGAGGTCACGTACTCGCCATACAGTCCGCGAATTTGCGCGCGGATGGATGCAAACGCTACCGCGTACACGGTGCAAACGCAAATGAGGAAGGGATCTCTAGAAAAGCGCAGCATTGGCACCCCGCCGTCGGCGAGCGCCGTCGGATACGCCGTCGGATACAACTGGAAATAGAAACGATTTGCCATGGCAAGTTAATTTAGAAACAAGTCTGTTTAGAAACGCTGTTGTGATTGGTCCATGTCCATTCTGGACTTCAACTTGCTGTCCTCTTCCGATATGTTTTTTTGCGCGTTGCTGCGATGGACCTTATCTTGGACGAGACTCTCCTCACGAGAGCAAAGCTGACAGTCAGCTCAGAAGACCGCCATTAGCACCTACCTGTGTGGTCGCAGGAAGCCACGACGAGGATTGAAGCGAACTTACCAGATTCAGCGATTCGCAGACACTTGAAGCCGAGACTCTCGAAGTAGCCCAACGCCTCCGATCGAGGGCCATGGTAGATCACGTAGCCGTCATTGAGCAGCACCACGTCGTCGAAGAGTTCGAACACCTCCGGAGCTGGCTGCAACAGCGAGATCACCACCGTCTTGCTGAGCGCCTTAGCCAGACTTGAATGCGCAAGTACTTGCTTGTGTAAAAACACCAACTGTGTCCTTTGCCAGTCGCCAAATTCTCCTGCAACCACAACCGAATATCCTTCAAAGCACACTGCACAGCGCCACGAAGGACATCCATCCACTGCACCACCTCGATATGACCGCGCTCCGCTGCCGCTTCCAATGCTTGCGACGAGCAGTGCTGAATCAGTGATGGTCAAAAATGTATTGCGGGTATTGGCACTTTGCAATACTGGGAGAAATACTTTACTGCAAGCTCTCGTGGGTATTGCAATACATACTGCAGCGACGCTGGGTATTGCACTAAGTATTTTGTGGCGATCCCCAGAATCCTTTCAAAGTCGTTCCACAAAGGTCTTCCTCTAATTGCACACCCTGAGCATTTGGGCGCCAGCACGGGTGCGAGAATCCGACAGCGCCCCTGCCAGCTCTCACTTTTTTCCTCGTACACCTCAACCGACCATTGCTCTTCGCTCAAGCTCCTTTTCAATCAACAGCGAAGACGTGCGGTTCTACTTTGATGTCCATCTCGCCGATGGCGAGGTCTCCTAATCAATGCCAAAAATGCCCGAGTCGTCCAAAGCAAGCCTGCCCATAGGAGTGAGGATCAAAGTATTGCAGTAGTATTGGAAACTCGACAGGTATTGCAGTATGTATTGGAGGTAAACATGGTAGTTGCAATACATACTAGAAGTTTTTAAGTTTCTTGCAATGCCCAATACTTTTCGACGTATCCAGTCGAGCATTCGTCAATATCCGATAACGTGTGATAGTCAATTCCGCGTGGGTAGAGCCACTGAACGAGCTCGAGATGACCGTTGGCTGCTGCAATTGTCAAGACTCCGCGAAAGTCCGCTTTCCACGGACCGCGGCCGACAATATTGAATGGATTCGACCTCCATGTCCATCCCAAGAACCATTAAATCGTGAACTCGCAGCGACACCAACACCTTGTTTCTCGAAGCCATGAGCTATGACGCCTCCTGTACCAGTGCCAGCACCATTGCACAGCTCGTGTGTCGGTATTGCATTCTCGCCAGCAGAGGTGCGATCCCTCACGTGGTGCGTCGCATTAATGAATATCTGACGCCCTTCCTGTGCCACGAGACTCTCACGGCTGCGTGTGAGGATGGAGCGTCGATAGGCACCCTCGACTTCTTGCTCGAACACGTTGCATCATTCGCTCGTCGCTGGCAAACTTTCAATCATACTTGAAGTACCAGATGGAAAAGTTCAAACTTGGATAGTGCTGTGAATGTGTAATGACTTACTTCTGTGTGGTAGGTGTCGTCTTGTTCACAGCTTCGTGCAAGTCTGCTTGTAAACCTCGCAGAGCACATTGTTAGACGCGGAAGTCTTGATACGGCACTTCGAAATATCACACGATAGCGAACCTTTGTTTGATCCGCACGTGGGCAGGCTGCAGACGAGAAATACCTGTCAGTGCAATATGCGGTTATACGGTTAGGCACATGTATCTTGTGCGGAACGGCAGGACCAGGCAGCGAGTACTTCAAATACTGTTCCTCCGTTCCTCCGTATTGCTACATCTTTGGGCCGCCACGAAAAACTTTGATGTTTTTGTGGCCGGTAGTGATAATTATCCCTCCATTGAGCGATAGTCCATCCAGCAATCTTGGCAATAAAGCAAGTTTCCAACCATGAGGGTCTCATGAGGTGATCGATCCATTGTGTGTGTTGTGTAAGCCTGTAAATGCTTAGCTCTGTCGGCAACGCAAAATGCGAGATCTTCCATTTGTGCTTCACAAATATTCAGAGTGTCGTTGAGATGACGGAGAAGAAGCGATATTGTACCGCATCAGGTAACCACCACAGTCATAGTGTTGAGGTGTACAGTATGTTGATATGATACTCGAATGGTCGCGACCTAAGGTTGAGCACAGGCTTGTAAAGTGTCTTGGCATATGCGTACCAGGACTTCGTCAAGTTCGGCTTGAAATACATCCTTGACCGCGGTTTACATGCACGCACACCCCGTATTTGCAGTCCACAATGAGACTGTAGTGCTACATGTATTGAGAGCTTCGTTTTGAGCCGCAGTCGATAATGACTGCTAATGAATGCTAGACTCAAGCTTGCTCGACACGAAAAAGTGAGATTGAGGAGGAGAAACCCTCGTCCCTCCGAGCTAGACTAAACTTTACAGGCCTCATGAGAACTCAGTGACCGTGAGTAGATATGTATCGCCAACGGTCTAATTCAAAAATAGTATGCAAAGCGCCATGGCCAAGTCTACTGTAGTGACTGTCACCAGCGAGTCACTACAACTATAACTACAACAGACTTGCAGTGAGTCATTACTTGAACAAAGCGAAAATTGACTCACTGTGATGTAGGCGCTGCTGGGCATGTTGCGAATCTGAGCCCCCGACGGCGAGAAGTGTGAAGAGGAGAGTTAAACGAAAGGCATCGCCACTGAGTGCAGGAGCGTTGCACCACTGCCCGAATTGTTGTCGACTGCGGTACTTGCCAAAGCTCCCACCAGCGCTGCAGTTCTCCCGCAAGAAGAAAGACTTAGGACAGGCGTCTGCAATGAGCGTTGGCACAATTGTGGTCCGAGGAGGACTTCACTTCAACTATGCTCATCCCGCGCGAAAGTGAGCCATTTACCGGCGGTCCTCGCGGGTGCCCATTAATCGCCTTTTGCCCTGATCAACCTGTCATGCCGCGACCACTGCCGTCCGCACTGCGCCGTGTTCTTCATCGCTGCAGAGGGCAATACGTCTTCACGCGCATCGCTTGCATCGCTGATCTCCTTCCGATCTGCCTGGACTGGATCCTAGCGCCTGGATTCTGGTGTCTGGTGTCTGGAACTGGGGGAATTGCACACTGCAACGCGGCAGGCTCTTGTGGCCCGCAGCCGCAGCGGCCCAATCACCTTGTTGAGGCCGACACGCGCAGTGTAGAGACCTTGCTGCTGCGCTGGGAAAGATCTCTTGGTGCTTGGTCACGAGCCACGTTGCGTGGCTTTGCGGCGACGCTGCTTGGTTTGGATGCTAGGGGTGATGCGATGCCTCTCGTACCTGTTTTAACAAACGGGCACCTGGTCTGGTCTCGCGGCAAGGCATTGCAATTGCCGTCGCCACTTGCCTCGCTCGAGGGGATAGATAGATTAGATACCTAGATAGCTCTGGTGCGCGCTCGCGGCTGAAGTTTCGAGTGCGGCCATCTCGCATGTGTCCGCAATACTAGCAATATGTATCGGGCGAAACAGCGAGGACCGATAACACTTCAAATCTGGCCGTCGAGCTCGATTACTATGCTGGTGATAGACATGCGTCACGCCTGGCGTGCCGACGGTGGCGATGTGCCTGACAAGCAAGCGGCACCAGCATTGCTCAAGGCCAGCAAGGAGATAAAGGAGACCGAACGAGCCGGAAGGAGGCTGGCGCCGCAGATCCCCCGCTCTGCAGGCGGAGCTGCAACGGCCAGCAGCGCCGTCCTGTGACGCGCCAGTGTATCGCCCATCGGTGGCCAGCAAAGCAAGCACCGTTGGCCCAGGCTGTGCGCACGAAAGCCGGTTGAAGTTGACCGTTTCATTTCGTTTGACCAATCGCGTGTGTTTTTTGTACGCCACATTAGCCAATATTTTCAATTGGACAAAAAGTAGTCAGTTTTGGCCAATCCGCGGCCGCTATGGCGGGATCCGAACGTCAGCACCGAAAATGCGACCTTGTATCTTCCGCGCTCACATCTCAATTCGCCGCCTTCCGCCGCAAGCTCCCAACGCTCCAGAGACCCGCCACGATGTTCACGTCTGCCCTGCGCGCGAGTCTGCGCGTGCAGCGCCTCGGCGCCCTGAAGATGGCGCAGGCCTCGCCCGCCTTCTCGTCGTCCTTCGCGCTGCGCACGTTCGCCAACGCGTCGGCGGCGTCGCTCGGCATCGAGAAGTTCGGCATCACGAACGCCAAGACTAAGGTGCACCACAACCTGAGCTACGAGGAGATCGCGGCGCACGAGGAGAAGAACGGCGAGGGCCAATTCGTCAAGAACGGCACGTACACGATCGACACGGGCAAGTTCACGGGACGCTCGCCCAAGGACAAGTACATCGTGGACCAGGCGCCGTCCAACAAGAACATTTGGTGGGGCGACATCAACCAGCCCGTGAGCGCCGAGGTCTTTGACGAGCTCTACGAGACCGTGTCCACGCACTACGGCTCGGCCGACAAGGTCTACGTGTTTGACGGCTACGCCGGCGCCAACCCGGCGTCGCGCAAGAAAGTGCGCTTCATCACGGAGCTCGCGTGGCAGCACCACTTCGTGACCAACATGTTCCTGCGCCCGCAGAGCAAGGACGAGATCAAGAACTTCAAGCCGGACTTCACCATCGTCAACGCCTGCAAGGTCACGAACAAGGACTACAAGAAGCACGGGCTCAACTCGGACGTGTTCGTGGCCTTCAACATTGAAAAGGACCTGGCCGTCATCGGCGGCACGTGGTACGGCGGCGAGATGAAGAAGGGCATCTTCTCCATGATGAACTACTGGCTGCCGCTCGACGGCATCATGGCCATGCACTGCTCGGCCAACAAGGGCAAGAAGGGCGACACGGCGCTCTTCTTCGGCCTCTCGGGCACGGGCAAGACGACGCTCTCGGCCGACCCGCAGCGCTATCTCATCGGCGACGACGAGCACGGATGGGACGACCAAGGCATCTTCAACTTTGAGGGCGGCTGCTACGCCAAGACTATCAACCTCAGCGCCGAGAACGAGCCGGACATCTACAACGCCATCAAGCGCGACGCGCTGCTGGAGAACACGTTCGTGGACGACGCGACCAAGGAGCCCGACTACTACAACACGTCCAAGACGGAGAACGGCCGCGTGTCGTACCCCATCTACCACATCCCGAACCACGAGCCCACGTCGAGCGGCGGCCACCCGTCCAACATTGTGTTCCTCACGTGCGACGCGTACGGCGTGCTGCCGCCCGTGTCCAAACTCAGCGACGGCCAGGCCATGTACCACTTCCTGTCGGGCTACACGGCCAAGGTGGCCGGCACGGAGCGCGGCGTGACGGAACCCACGGCCACGTTCAGCGCGTGCTTCGGCGCGGCGTTCCTGCCGCTGCACCCGACCAAGTACGCCGACCTGCTGCAGCAGAAGCTGCAGAAGCACAACACGTCCGTCTACCTCGTCAACACGGGCTGGACGAGCGGCGGCTACGGCGTGGGCAAGCGCATGAGCATCAAGGACACGCGCGCGTGCATTGACGCCATCCTGGACGGCTCCATTAAGACGTCGGAGTTCACCAAGGACCCCAACTTCGGCTTCCAGGTGCCCAAGAAGCTCGGCAACATCCCCGAGAACGTGCTCAACCCGCGCGAGGCCTGGAGCGACAAGGCCGCCTACGACGTCACGGCCAAGAAGCTCGCGGGCATGTTCCAGGACAACTTCAAGAAGTACGTGTCGGCCGACGTCACGGACTACTCCAAGTTCGGCCCCCAGGTGTAAGTTAGTAAGGGCAGTTAGTAAGGGCAACGAGAACGAGGTCTCTAGCTAGCAAAAAGTAAACGAAGAAAAAAACGTTTGTGGAAAATAATGTTTCTTATCGGACGTTTTTAGGTTTTTAGGTATATTCATAGGAAGTGTTGTCGTCAGGGTGCTTGCCAGTTGACGCTGCAAGGGATTTAGGGTGGTGTTGACTAGACGCTCTACAGATGCACACTTCAGAGCAGTCTTGCTCCACGACGAGGATTCCAGGCGGACACGAAGCACTGTCATCGACTGCCTGTTAACATCAACACGATCGTGGTTTGGATAAAATACGTTTGTTTTGCTCTACACTCTTGGCTTTAAGGCAGTCTACGACTGCTCTGCTGTCTCCTTCTCCTCCACCTTTTCTGTTGTTGCAGTGGTTGGTTTGGTTTGGTCGTCCTCAGGCAACAGGCCCACTTGGTTCACCCCAAGCGCACGAGCGAGAATGCCCACCGACTTGCACTCACGTCGCTTCGGCGGCTTGGGGTTGTCGTGAATGCTCTCGAGGTGGTTCTTCAGCACTTTCTTGTAGCCGAAGCGAGCTGGGCAGCCCTCGCGCGGACACGCGAATCGCTTCGACTTGCGCTCGTCGTGGACGGCATTGTAATGCGCCATCAGGTTCGACGAGCGCGTGTAGGCCTTACTGCACCCGTCCATCGGACAAGTGTACTCCTTGCGGTCGTCCAGCGACTCGAAGTGTGTACGCAGGTGGGCACGTAAATACTGCTTCCGACTGAAGCTCTGGTCGCACACAAGACATATATGCACTGCAGTATCCTTCTTGTCCTCTGCAGCGCCCTCTCCGCCTTCCTCGGGGTGCTCGGCTTGCTTGTGGCTCTTGAGTTCGTCTTGATCGAAGCAAATCTCGCCACAATCACACATGTAGACCTGCGTATCCGCCTCCTTATTAGCGTCATGTGTCCGTCGATGGCGCGTCAGCAAGAACCGCTTGAGAAAGCGTTGTCCGCAGTCCTCGCACTCGAAAGGCAGCACGCCCGTGTGCACGTACGAGTGGGCCTGCAGCTCGCTCTTCTTCTTGAAAGCCATGAGGCATTCGGCGCACTCGAACGGGACGTTGACGTTCCGGTGCGAGCGCTTCATGTGACGCGTGAGGCCGTGGTTGTACGTGAATCTGGCCTGGCACAGCTCGCACTTGAAAGGCTTGCGATCCTCCAGCTTCTGCGTTGACCCGCGCACGTGCACCGTCTCCACGTGGCGCGTCAGGTGCTCGCGCTTCGAGTAGTGCCTATCGCATCTTTGATGCTGACAAGCGAATGGCCTGTGATGCGTCTCGCGGCTGTGCGCGGCCAGATCCTTCATGAGGACGAAGCCTTGGCCGCATTCGGCGCACGTGAAGCCCTCGTCTCCGTCGCTCAGAACGTACTCGTCCTTCTCCTTCATGTCTGCATCCCCATCTGCAGCATCGGCTGCCGCATTGAGACGTCGGCGCTTGGGATACCTCGACGGCGAGGGCTCCGACGGAGGCAGCACGTGCACCGCGGAGGCCATGGCGACCAATGCATCCGAGATGTGTATTTGCCCAGTTTATTCGCCAATGAAAGATGAGCGGTATTTTAGCAAATCACAAGCGGCCGAAACCCCTGGATCCATCTTGAAGCGACGCCAAATGCCAAAACCGTCCGTGGCGTGCATTGCTCTTGTTGGCGTCGCCCTCCTGGTGCTGCATTCCCGACGTTGGTGGCTGGCGGAGCGCCATGTTCAAGAACACGTTCCAGTCGGGCTTCCTGTCCATCCTCTACAGCATCGGGTGCGTGTTTGTTGGCGTCTTGGACGTTGCGTGTAAGTCTAACTGTTCCTTGTTGCTGTCGGTAGGAGCAAGCCGCTGCAGATCTGGGATAAACAAGTGCGCAATGGCCACATCAAGCGCATCACGGACCAGGACATCCAGTCGTCCGTGCTGGAGATCATGGGCACGAACGTGAGTACCAACTTCATCACGTGTCCGGCGCAGCCGGTCAAGACGCTGGGCATCAAGCTGCCGTTCCTCGTCATGATCATCAAGAACCTCAAGAAGTATTTCACCTTCGAGGTGCAGGTGCTGGACGACAAGAACGTGCGCCGCCGATTCCGCGCGAGCAACTACCAGAGCTCCACGCGCGTCAAGCCCTTCATCTGCACCATGCCCATGAGGCTGGACGAGGGCTGGAACCAGATCCAGTTCAACTTGTCCGACTTCACGCGGCGCGCGTACGGCACCAACTACATCGAGACGCTGCGCGTGCAGATCCACGCCAACTGCCGCATCCGCCGGATCTACTTCTCCGACCGCCTCTACTCGGAGGAGGAGCTGCCGCCCGAGTTCAAGCTCTTCCTGCCCGTGCCCAAGGCCAACAATACCGCGTCCAACGAGCAGCAAAAGGCATCTCCTGCACCGGCAGAGATGTCCATGTAGCCGCGCAGGCACGTAGCAATGTCGGTTTAAGCCTCTTTCGACGATGAATTCACCTGTCTTGCCTTAATCTATTAGCTTTGCCTCACTCGTTGCGTTGAAACCAACACAACTTGAAAACGGAAATATGAAATATGCATTGCAATACATTGGTTATCGCGGTGGCTTTAACTACTTCCCAGCAAAAGCGTTGTGCTTTGGCTTGGCCTTACTTTCGGGACTTGCCCTTGGCGAACTGATCGGCGAGCCACTCGATGCCTTCTTCCACGCCGCGGCCGGTGACGGCGTTACTTGCACTGCATATTCAAGAGATAATGGTTAATTGGTGCGGTAAAGTTCAAGCACTCAATGCTATTCACGTACGTAATGTGCCAAGACTTGCTGCCGAGGTTGTCGAGCTCGAGCATCTGCATGCACTCGACCGGGGTGAGAGCGTTGGGCAGGTCCATCTTGTTGGCAAAGAAGAGAATGGGGACTTTCTTGGACGACAACTCCTTGTGCTCCACGAGCTGCTCGAGCTCGTCCTTGGCCACACACATGCGGATGGTGTCTGTGGAGTCAAGCACGTAGATGATGGCCTGCACGTCGCTGTAGTAGTTCTCCCACAAGCTTCGGTAGCGGCTTTGGCCCGACATGTCGAAGACGGTGAAGTTGAGATTGGACTTAGTGAACTCCTCCACCTGGAAGCCGATGGTAGGGACAACCTCACGTGCCTGACTCTTCTTGGGCTTGAGGTGATTCACGAGCGTCGTCTTGCCACTGTTGTCCAGCCCGACGACGAGGATGCGGACCTGAGTCTTCTTGATGCCTAGAGCGCTTGCCAACAGTTTGAAGAGCCCCATTTCCGTCGAGCTTGTCCTGCGCTATTGAAGGGTGCCTTCTTTATGGCTAAAGCTGGCCAGGAGCATCGATACCCCACCGTCTCAACCAAACGAAACGACGCCAAATCCGTTAATTTTAGTGGAAAAGTGCTTCAAGGTCTTGAATAAAGTATGCAGCTTCATGGGCTATTTATTATACATTTGAGAGAGCTAAAAGACGGTTGCATGCATAGTGGAGCGCTTAGGCTGACGGCGCGTATTGAGGTCGAGGAGTCATCTGTAGCGGCAGACCTCCGTCCATGAAGAGTCCCGACTTGAGCACGTAGCCCCGTTCATGCTTTTCACCTGGCGCGATTGCAATGTGAAAGCGACGCAGCGTCGTGGCGAGGAAGAGCTTGGCCTCCAGCACGGCCATGTTCATGCCCAAGCAGACACGAGGTCCCGCTTGAAAGGCTGGAAATTCGTACGCACTGGGACGTTTGGGCATGTCCAACCAGCGTTCGGGGCGAAATTCCAGTGGGTCATCGCCCCAAAGCCCGCCATTGCGGCCCATGAACCACGGACTGTAGACGACATCGACGCCCGCAGGTACGAACGTTCCGTCTGGCAAGTAGTCGTCCGTCACGGCGTTCTTGACGTTGAACGGAAGAGCGGGGTACAGCCGCACGGCCTCGTAGACGACGGCCTCGAGATATTTCATGCTCTTCACCTCTCCAAACGTGAACGATGAGCTGTTTGATCCCTTCATCGATTCGAGCTCCTCGACGATTTTCTGCTGGACTCTCGGGTGTCTCGCTATCGCGTAGAAGCAGTACGTGAGGCATTCGGCCGTCGTGTCTCGGCCAGCGAAGACGAACGTCAAGATGATGGAACGGAGCGTCTCGGGTCCCAACAGAGAAGTAGCTCCAGCCCCCCCGTGCTTCTCGTTCTGATTCTTGCTTTTGTCAAGCGCAAGCGCTCTGGCCTTGCAGATGAACAGCGAGAGCAGATCCGATCGTGCCTCAATTTTGTCCTCGGATTCCTGCAAACGCCGAAGCAAAATGGCATCAGCGACGGCCCGGATCTCGCGGGTGTGGTGCCGCAGCTCGCGTTCACTGGGCATGATCCAACGGAGCAGTTTGTAGTACTGCTTGACAAACAGCCGTTGTGCACAGTGCTCGTTGATGAAGTTCATGTGCTCGGCAAAGTCTCCAGACCCCTCAATCTCGCTTAGCGGGAGCCCAAAAGCGACGTCGAAAATGGACTGTAGCGTGTACCTCGCGCTGATCTCTTGCATATCGCAGCAGAAACTTGTGCCCGTAGCTTGTCCTGATGCAGCGTGAGCAGTCGTAAGCGTAGCCTCTGCATGCTTAGCGAACACTTGCTCGGTGAAAACGCGGAAGTTGGCGGTGGTGAAGACCTTTGCCGCCACTTTGCGTTGAAGGCGCCACCCAGCACCCCCGTCAGGTGCTGCACTGTGGTGGTTCACAGCGAAGAACGAGTTCTCGAAAACCTCCTCGAAAGCGTCGAGGAATCCCTGCGGCTTGACGTAGTTGACGAAGTTCGTCGACAAGATGTGCTGTACGTCCTTCGGATCCGTGATCTAAACACCCATTCATCAGTCAATACACGTTCATAAAATGTTGTCCAGTGTAATTCGTTGCTTACGTAGATGGCGCCATCGAAGAAAAGGTGCCACGGCATCTTCATCCGCCCACCGTGCTGCTTCAGCAGGTCCTCCTAGCAAAAGCACCAGTCAGTCTTGTGGCTCGAGTCACCTGAAAGTCTGGATGAGCTCTCACCAAGAAATGGTAGATGCGGTCGCGGTTCTTGATGTACGCTGGCATATTACCGAGTAACGAGACGCCCCGTGGTCCGGGCAATGGGGCCAGTCCACGGGCAATCCGAAGTTTGCGGTGCAGTGACACCGACATCTTCGCCAGGAGCAACGCGACGGTGACGCTTAGCACGAGCTTCATGACCACGAGGACGCAGATTCAAAAATGCTCTTCAAACTCCACTGAGCACAGCTTGTTGAACGCCGGCGTCGGCTGGATTGAGCTCTCTCGTTTCCATATATTGACGTACAGCGTATTTGACCTTGCAGGTGCAAGTGCACCTACCTACCTGCTGTTTTCGATAATCGAACTTGGAAATGGTAAACAAAAAACTTTCACGCCCGGATATTTTGTTTGTTTGTATTCTTCAGTTGTGACACAGCCCATAAAGCCATAAAGCAGGATTTTCATAGAGTAGTTAATCGACCCAAGACAGATGAAAACCAAAGACACGAACTCACTGCACTAGCACGGCAATGGTAGACAAACGAGTCGTACTGGGCGGAGTTGAGTTGCGTGCGTTTAGAAGGAAAGGTTTGCCATTCTGAAACGTAGCATGCGTCTATCCACACTTGTGTGTTGGACTACAGCGCACGAAAGAGCAACAAGGAATGAAACTTCAACTTTCGCAATACCTAATGAAATGCTGCACGACATTAAACGCCGACGTAGTGATGTTCTTCCTCAACGTCACACCATCTACCTGCCCTTCATCCACTCATCCTGTCAAGTTGTAAAATCGAGCTAGCAACGGTAGCAGCGTCCTCTGAGACGCAGCACCATATCGTGAACCTGTTTTCAATCCCGTTGTACTTGTTTTACTTCCGACTCTTGGCGTCGTCCGAGCTGCCGCACCGCACTTGGATATCGATAGCGGAGGCGTGCAAGACGCATGGGAAGTCCGTCAACGAGAAGGGGTCCAGCATCACGGTCCCGTCCAAGAAAAGTTGCTGTACCGATTGCATCGTTAGCCAAGTCTTTTCCGTGTCATCTACAGTAGCGTCCACCCACCGTTTGGTTCTGCTTGAGGTCATATTCATCCTCCAGGAAGGCCTTGAGCACGGCAATTGTGTGGCCCTTCTTGAACTGACAGCGTAAAAGACACATTAACATACCACCAACTCGAAAAAAGCGCGATATAATGGCGGCCTACCTCGCTGGAGACGGTCGAGTCGTCTGGAAGCAGAAACATGATCTACCAGCACCATAATTTGTCAATTTAGGACCGGTGCAAGCCCCCAAAGCAATTGCCCGCACCTGGATGGGCTCTTCCTGCAGCTCCATAACGTGGTCGAACTTGCTCTCCTCGCCTATCGTGGCGCCCGCGTCCTTGCTGGCCGCGCCCAGGAGCCTCAAGTTGAGCGCAGGCTGCGGCATCGTCGTTTGTGCGTCCCTTCAAACAATAACACACTTGCAGATGGGTACACTGAGTGATGGTCCAGTTTACTAAACCGCTGGGTTTTATGTAATTTGTTGCAGTTATCCGCGACAATCACTCTTTCCCGCGCTTATTATTCTGGCGGGGCAGCATGCCGGACTGGCGTGCGGCGTTCGGCGAGTTGCTGGTGTTCGAGCAGGACTTCGACACGGCCATGCAGATCCTCATGTTCCAGGACGAGAAGGTGGCGCGCCTATCGCTGCAGGAGCCGTCGCAGGAGCCGTCGCAGACGAGGAGCCAGAGCGCCAGGAGCCGACGGAGTAGCGCGCGCAGCCCCAGCAGGAAGCGCCGACGGACAGGAACGTCACAGACCTGGCGACCGGAGCCTCCGAACTCTCCGTTAACTGGATATACGCAGGACAGTCATGGTTTGAGTCTTTCAGTGAGTGTGTCGGTCGAGGAGGAAGCGACGCAAGAGCCACCGACACAGGAGAGCAGACCCCCCAGCCTGGAGGCAGAAATTAAAGACACACAACAGAGCGCGGTTGATGATGCTAGACGCCACGAACAGAGCGTAGCTGCGGGAACAGATAGAATTTCGACGGTTGTGTCGGCGGCTGGCACAGGTGCTGCTGTTCCCAGCGGTGGTGCGGTGCCGAGCCTATTCACGACGGGATCGGGCAAGACGGTGTCCGTGTCGGCGGTGCGGCTGCGCGCGTACGAGGAGAAGCTGCTTCGCGACGAGGAGGGTTCTGCGGCCGGCAGCAGCTCGACGGTTGTGTCGGCGGCTGGCACAGGTGCTGCTGTTCCCAGCGGTGGTGCGGTGCCGAGCCTATTCACGACGGGATCGGGCAAGACGGTGTCCGTGTCGGCGGTGCGGCTGCGCGCGTACGAGGAGAAGCTGCTTCGCGACGAGGAGGGTTCTGTGGCCGGCAGCAGCTCGACGGTTGTGTCGACGGCTGGCACAAGTGGTGTTGTTCCCAGCGGTGGTGCGGTGCCGAGCCTATTCACGACGGGATCGGGCAAGACGGTGTCCGTGTCGGCGGTGCGGCTGCGCGCGTACGAGGAGAAGCTGCTTCGCGACGAGGAGGGTTCTGCGGCCGGCAGCAGCTCGACGGTTGTGTCGGCGGCCGGCACAGTTGGAGCTGTTCCCAGCGGTGGTGCGGTGCCGAGCCTATTCACGACGGGATCGGGCAAGACGGTGTCCGTGTCGGCGGTGCGGCTGCGCGCGTACGAGGAGAAGCTGCTTCGCGACGAGGAGGGTTCTGTGGCCGGCAGCAGCTCGACGGTTGTGTCGACGGCTGGCACAAGTGGTGTTGTTCCCAGCGGTGGTGTGGTGCCGAGCCTATTCACGACGGGATCGGGCAAGACGGTGTCCGTGTCGGCGGTGCGGCTGCGCGCGTACGAGGAGAAGCTGCTTCGCGACGAGGAGGGTTCTGTGGCCGGCAGCAGCTCGACGGTTGTGTCGACGGCTGGCACAAGTGGTGTTGTTCCCAGCGGTGGTGCGGTGCCGAGCCTATTCACGACGGGATCGGGCAAGACGGTGTCCGTGTCGGCGGTGCGGCTGCGCGCGTACGAGGAGAAGCTGCTTCGCGACGAGGAGGGTTCTGTGGCCGGCAGCAGCTCGACGGTTGTGTCGACGGCTGGCACAAGTGGTGTTGTTCCCAGCGGTGGTGTGGTGCCGAGCCTATTCACGACGGGATCGGGCAAGACGGTGTCCGTGTCGGCGGTGCGGCTGCGCGCGTACGAGGAGAAGCTGCTTCGCGACGAGGAGGGTTCTGCGGCCGGCAGCAGCTCGACGGTTGTGTCGACGGCTGGCACAAGTGGTGTTGTTCCCAGCGGTGGTGTGATGCCGAGCCTATTCACGACGGGATCGGGCAAGACGGTGTCCGTGTCGGCGGTACGGCTGCGCGCGTACGAGGAGAAGCTGCTTCGCGACGAGGAGGGTTCTGCGGCCGGCAGCAGCTCGACGGTTGTGTCGGCGGCCGGCACAGTTGGAGCTGTTCCCAGCGGTGGTGCGGTGCCGAGCCTATTCACGACGGGATCGGGCAAGACGGTGTCCGTGTCGGCGGTGCGGCTGCGCGCGTACGAGGAGAAGCTGCTTCGCGACGAGGAGGGTTCTGTGGCCGGCAGCAGCTCGACGGTTGTGTCGACGGCTGGCACAAGTGGTGTTGTTCCCAGCGGTGGTGTGGTGCCGAGCCTATTCACGACGGGATCGGGCAAGACGGTGTCCGTGTCGGCGGTGCGGCTGCGCGCGTACGAGGAGAAGCTGCTTCGCGACGAGGAGGGTTCTGTGGCCGGCAGCAGCTCGACGGTTGTGTCGACGGCTGGCACAAGTGGTGTTGTTCCCAGCGGTGGTGCGGTGCCGAGCCTATTCACGACGGGATCGGGCAAGACGGTGTCCGTGTCGGCGGTGCGGCTGCGCGCGTACGAGGAGAAGCTGCTTCGCGACGAGGAGGGTTCTGCGGCCGGCAGCAGCTCGACGGTTGTGTCGGCGGCCGGCACAGTTGGAGCTGTTCCCAGCGGTGGTGCGGTGCCGAGCCTATTCACGACGGGATCGGGCAAGACGGTGTCCGTGTCGGCGGTGCGGCTGCGCGCGTACGAGGAGAAGCTGCTTCGCGACGAGGAGGGTTCTGTGGCCGGCAGCAGCTCGACGGTTGTGTCGACGGCTGGCACAAGTGGTGTTGTTCCCAGCGGTGGTGTGGTGCCGAGCCTATTCACGACGGGATCGGGCAAGACGGTGTCCGTGTCGGCGGTGCGGCTGCGCGCGTACGAGGAGAAGCTGCTTCGCGACGAGGAGGGTTCTGTGGCCGGCAGCAGCTCGACGGTTGTGTCGACGGCTGGCACAAGTGGTGTTGTTCCCAGCGGTGGTGCGGTGCCGAGCCTATTCACGACGGGATCGGGCAAGACGGTGTCCGTGTCGGCGGTGCGGCTGCGCGCGTACGAGGAGAAGCTGCTTCGCGACGAGGAGGGTTCTGTGGCCGGCAGCAGCTCGACGGTTGTGTCGGCGGCTGGCACAAGTGGTGTTGTTCCCAGCGGTGGTGTGGTGCCGAGCCTATTCACGACGGGATCGGGCAAGACGGTGTCCGTGTCGGCGGTGCGGCTGCGCGCGTACGAGGAGAAGCTGCTTCGCGACGAGGAGGGTTCTGTGGCCGGCAGCAGCTCGACGGTTGTGTCGACGGCTGGCACAAGTGGTGTTGTTCCCAGCGGTGGTGCGGTGCCGAGCCTATTCACGACGGGATCGGGCAAGACGGTGTCCGTGTCGGCGGTGCGGCTGCGCGCGTACGAGGAGAAGCTGCTTCGCGACGAGGAGGGTTCTGCGGCCGGCAGCAGCTCGACGGTTGTGTCGGCGGCTGGCACAGGTGCTGCTGTTCCCAGCGGTGGTGCGGTGCCGAGCCTATTCACGACGGGATCGGGCAAGACGGTGTCCGTGTCGGCGGTGCGGCTGCGCGCGTACGAGGAGAAGCTGCTTCGCGACGAGGAGGGTTCTGCGGCCGGCAGCAGCTCGACGGTTGTGTCGGCGGCCGGCACAGTTGGAGCTGTTCATAGTGGTGGTGCCAGAAATGCCGAGGAGAAACGTTGGAACGAGGAGGAGGCGTTGATAAGTTGCTTGGCTCCAGTTGATGGTGAAGCTGGTGTTTTCGATGACGGGGATCATATCTTGGACAATTTCTCGAGATCGCCGGGATTGAAGTCTGGTACGGTGAAACGCAAAGTGCTGAGTGGAGTGAGCGGAACTAGCCCCATTAGAAAGCGTCGACGGGCTGCTCTGAACGACCTTGACGTCGGCGACCGTGACAAAGATGCAAGTGCTTTCTTGGATCGTTCTCAACGTTTAACTCATGTTCAGCTTCGAGGCATTGACTGTGGTGATAAGGAAAATGTGCATCCTGAAGATGCACTGGCTCAAAAGACTGCTGCGCTAGAAGCTTCAAAGTCGTGGCGATCGAAACTCTGCTCCAAGCAAGCAAGAACTACCGGTCGCCGCACTTATCCTCGGTATCAAGTTACACAACCCCAGAAAGCCGCGAGGCCCATGAAGCCATCCATTGAGCCACGATCAAAGATGATCGAAAAAAGGCGATTCCACCCTCCAGTTGCCAGCAAGAAAACAAACCACAACGATCGGAAACAAATGCTCGATGTGGGTCGTCCTGCACCCCCAAGAAGAAAGAAGCAGAAAGTTGCTGGGACCGAGGCTCAACCTTTCGTTTACAAGGAAGCAATGAAGATTTCATTACCAGCTCTCATCGAGCTAAATGAAAGCCATAGCCTGGGTGATGGAGACTACGACGAACTACCTCGACTTCAAGTGCTGAACGAGATATCGGCCGAGACTTCCCTCAACGTCCGTTTTACATGTGATGGCGGAGTGATTTGTTCGACTGCAGCGTCCTCCGATACAAGATTGTCTACTGGTCCACGCGAGCTTTACTGCCAACTCAGGGAGGGACAATATATTCTCGTCGCGATGGGGGCAACGTATGAGTGGTTCCTCAATCAGTATCGGTGGATCGTGTGGAAGCTGGCTGCAATGGAGCGATCCTTTCCTCGTCTACTGCTGAACAGATATCTGACCAAGGCTCAAGTACTGAAACAGATTAGCCATCGGTACCAGCGAGACTTGAACGATGCGCAGCGCTCGATTGTGAAGAAAATCCTTCAGCGAGATGCCAGCTCTTTAAGCTGTATGGTTCTCTGCGTCGCTGCAGCGCTACCATTCCCTGCTGACACTAATGCAGCCATGGACCAGGAGCTCCCACCTTGCTGGAATATGGCTCTCGTTCTCACGGATGGATGGTATTCGGTGTACGCCGTCCCCGATGCTCCTCTCGCAGCAGTGATGTGGAAACTCCATGGAAAGTCAAGTCTTGTAGGAACGAAACTCGCGATCTGGAATGCTTCGTTGCAGAATTCCACGGAGGGTATTGATCCATTGGAGTGCGCAATAGTTCGTGAATCACCGTGGAAAACCCCGCTGATGGCTAAGGAAGACATCACGCAATGGCCCTATCTACAGCTGCGGTACAACAGTACGCGTCGTGTAAGACTGGACACGCGACTGGGAGTGGAGAGGCTGCACTACGTGACCCCAAAGAGTGCAGGGCACCGAAAGCAACAGCCGCAACTCACGTTTTCATTGCTGAAAAGCGTCCCCCTCAAGAGTTTGGAGGTTGGCGGCGGAATGGTTCGTTCCGTACGAGTCCGGGTGACGCGCATTTCGCCTGTTCTTCATCTTCAGGCGAAAGAATGGACGCTAGGACCGCGCATTCTCTGCGAGGAACAGCTGCCCCTGTACTTCCAGCTTCGAGACGAGTATGCGCGAATGGCTATGGAGAAGAAACATCCGAATGGAACGAGCAGAAGAGTGGACGAGTGGTCGGGTGAGGAGCAAATCGACGTACCGCCACCGATCCCATTCATTAAGGTGGACGTGGAATGCTCACATTCCCCTGCGAATGCCGATCAAGGCATCGGCTGCGGTATTTTGACGATCTGGCGGCCGTCAGAGGAGCTGCTATCTGGTGGGCTTAAGGAAGGCTCCGAGTACTTTGCCAGTAGTCTGACCGTCAACTGGAAGCTTGACGGCGGCCGCGGCCAGGACGCATTCTTGCGACTCAGCTCAACAAAGCATAGCGGCTTTGAGCAAGTTCACGATCAAGTGTCGATGGCGGATACTGACACTCAGGACGCTCGGACTCGACGCGTGTGCGTTGATATCCAGGAGGCGACAACTGACTACCGCACCAACTTTGAGAATGGCCTGAACGGCCGCCGAAATGAATGCAGATCTACGATCGACGTCTGTGTCTGCGTTGTGCTGGTCGCAACGCGAGAAACGCAGGATGAGTCAACTTCATCGGTAAAGAGGCAAGCCGAACTGTCGCTGCTTGACCCCGTTCTCAAACCCAAGGAATCGCGGTATGCCGAGCACGTCTTCGTTACCGACCAAAGCTGCCATCTGATGAGTATCCGCGTGTCTGGCATGGAAGTCAACATGCCCAAGAAGAAAAGCAGCCCATTGAAACGCGCTTCATCGTCCTCGTTTGTTTTTCGGCGGGGAAGCAAGAATATCTGGAAACAAGGCGCCGTCGTGTGCTTGAGCGGCTTGGAAGTGTCGCACTACGACGAGCAACTTCGTGTGTTGGACTGCGTCTTGGTCGAAAGCACGCAGATCGTGTCTTTCCCCTCCAAGAGATCTCTCTTCTGGGACCCCTTTCAGAGCCTCAAGCGCGAATCAGGCTTGTCAACGAAGCGTGGATCGGACGTTCCACCCGTTTCCAGCGACTTTGGAAGCGAATTGACTCAGCTCAAGAAATATGTGGAGCGAGATATCCTCAAGCTGGACTTTGTGTCATCCCAGGAGTGTGATGAACACCACGTCGAGGTCGTGGAGCAAGAACGACTCACTCAGGACTTGCAGGCTCATGTGGAAGGAGGTGAGAGCACTACAGCTGAGCAAAGAGATGAGGCTCCCGGCATGCCCAACCGGCTTTTACGCTGGGATGCAAGTGTGATCAAAGTCCTGCCGTTGCTTGGAACAAGCAGGTTCGTGTTCCCCCGCGACGTGATAGCGTTCGCGTGTGTGAACATCAGGACCGACGACAGGGCGTTTCGCACCGTTTACTTGACTCGAGAAGCAGTGGAGTCGATGCGGAACCAGCTTCAAGAAGCGGGCGCTCCACAAGCTGCTCAAGCAGAGAACGCCACCGTCACCGCCTTAGTCCAGAGCGTCACGCAGATGCTGGACGCGAACAAGGAGCAGCACAGCGGCAACGTCTTCCACTTTGAGGTCCGTCAATCCACAAACGAGCGTCTGATGAATAGCTGGAAGCCGTGGGAGCGCCTGCATGCCTCGTATTGGCTTGGTGCCGTGGTCACAGCTCCAGCATCCGAGTGATCGTTGAGGCAATTGGGATCCTTCTGCCCTGAAATAGTGTGCGAGTATTCTCGAACGGGACGCTCGTTCTTATGATGTTTAATTCAAGATTGGGCTGCGTTAGGCGCATCATTCAGAAACAAGCAGACGATCGAGAGATGTCGAGAAAGAGGAGCGACGAGTATCTCCGTCAGCGCGAGAGTGGCTTCAACTTGGCCGGGGTTCACCAGGAGCGACTGCCGCAGTACAACGCGCTGCTGGACCGGAACCTGCGCCACCACTTCGAGAGCCGGCCGCTGCAAAGCCACTTGAACGAGCTTGGGCTCATCGACCAGCGCGGGCGCATCGTGGACCTGGACAAGCAAAAGTCCAAGCTCTTTATCATCGACCAGGAGTTCAAGCTGGCCGAAGAGGCCGAGAAGAAGAAACAGCGCGAGGAACAAGAGCTGCGTCGCCGCGTGCAGATGAAGCGCCACGACGCGCTGCACAACGCGCGGCAGAGAGAAAAGCTGTTGCAGCTCAAGGAGGAGAAGAAGATCGCGCGGGAGATCGTGCAAGCCGCCAAAGGCTACAACTCCGTCAGTAAACCACCAGCCAGCAGATAAAATACACCCAAACATGTATCGGGCAGCAATAAATTAACTATAAACAAAATCAACATTTGCACTTCACATTAGCGTTCTTTTGGCCGCGTATCCTCAATAGCCTTGTTATCGTTAAAAATTAAGTTGGCTTGCTCGTCTAACATGCGTCAAAACCGGCAAAAAAATCGTACCAGGACTCGAGCTGCTGTCACCATTGTCTACTTTTCGCAACGAGTGCTGGCGTCGCGCTCCTGCAATGCGGAGCTCCTCATGTCGTCGAACTCGCCTTCCTTGTCTTCGTTGGCAGGGACTTCGCCACGACAGACCTCGGCGAAGTTGTGCGTACAGCCGCGGTCGAACGGGTTGTAGAACTCCTCCATGGGCGTCTTCAAGTACGGGTACTTGTCCTTGTTGAACACTTCGTTCGTCGTCAAGTTGCGGCTTACATTGCGCAACTGAATCAGCAGCAGCGTGGCCGTCGGCATGCCGAAAACGAACGCACAGAGCAGCAGGACGCCATGGATCCCGTGCAATAGCAACGCTGACTCGGACGCAGCTCCAGTGAGCGCCCACTCCGGCGGTTGCAACCATCGCCATGGCCAGAACGCGACGTATCCAGGATCAACCTCAGCCATGGGAGTAGGTGGCTGCAGCGGCAGACGGCCCAGCAGAATGTTCAACGACATTAAGCCGATGGCCAAGCAGAAGCTCGACAACGTCACGAGGAAAATCAAAAAGCTGCGGTGGTTGCCGATCCCCACGCAGTTGTTAATCCACGGGCAATGGTGGTCGAACCGATACACGCAGCGTCGGCAGGCGGAGCAGTGCTTGGACCGCTGGGGCTTGCGTGTGACGCAGGTCGGGCACGGTACAGCGTTCTCTTCCATAGCCAGTAATTCATAAGCGGGGCGCGTGGAGCGTGGCACATACCCCGGGTCCTTGATGCACACGTACACGTACATGATACACGTGAAAGTCAAAAATGCCAGCCCGGCAGCCTGGTACCGCACTATCTGGGCCGTGGACTGTACGGGCAAGCACGGCACTGCAAACATCAGCGATAGCGTGGCCGTCGAAAGCACCATGCCGAAAAAGAACAAGACGGACGCGCCTTTGCGCGACGCCCAGGCCACCAATCGATCCGACGCGCCAGCCTTCAACGCGCTCGCTGTGTCAAAATGCGCGCCTTGCCGCGCTATATCCATGGCCGTGCGGCCGTGCTTGTCCTTGGCGTTCACAGGGGCTCCTTCCACGACCAGCTGCTTGGCCAGGAAGGCGTCGCCAAGAGCGCTAGCGATCATGAGCGGCGTCTGCTTCTCCGAGTCGCAAATCTTCTGGTTCGCCCCGTACCCCACCAACAGCATGGCCGTGTACTGGAAGCCCTCGAAAACGGCCCAGTGCAATGCGGTGGCGCCGCGGCTGTCCGTCTGGTTCACATCCGCGCCTCGGTACACCAACAGACTAATGAACGCCGCGTTGCCTGTACTGGCCGCGTAGTGCATCGCCGTCATCCCCGACGAGTTCATGGCGTCCAGCGACGCCCCAGAGTCGATCAACGTTGTTGCACACGCCACCGACGTGCACAGCATCAGCGCCGTGGCGCGGTGCTTGGACTCTCCGCAGCGACTGTCCAGGAAGTCCTGCAGCGTGCCGCACGCGCGCTCCTCCGTCTCGTGCTCTTGGGTCTCGGTGCTCGCGTTGCTGTTGGCCTCTCCGTCCTCCTCGTCCAGCTTGAGCTCCACCTCCTCCTTGTACGCACACTCCGGGCCGCCATGGCCGTTCGTCGGTTGGCCGCGTAGATGAAAGTGTCGCTTCTTGTCGGCGCTGTTCATCCTCATCAGCGCCTCCTTGTCGCGCGGAAAGTACTTCTTGGCCACGGACACCAGGTAGGCCACGACGGTCGGGTGTTCATACAGCACAGCCAGGTGCAGCGCGTTCATCTGGTGGCGTGCTTCGTGCACTGTGAGCAGGCGAAACACGCTCTCGGCCACGCGTCGTCTCGTCCACTCGGTCAGCGTCCTGTCCGTCCTCTTGTGCTCCTGTTGCTCTTGTCTCTCGGCGGCCTGGGCGGCCTTGCTGACGGCCATCTCCACGGCACTTTGGGCCTGGAAATAGTCCCCTTTGACGCAGGCCGAGCCCAGCACCTTGGCCGGGGACGCGAAGTACGCGTATTGGCTCTCGCTGGCGTCATCCTCGTCGTCGCTTGGCGGCTCGTCGCCGTCTTCAGGACCGGCCATCAGTGTGGCCAGGTTGCCCGAGCAGGGCGGGGACGCGGCCTTGGCGGGCCGCTCGTCGGGCTCCTCACTGGGCCGCACGGCGAAGGGCGAGAAGGCCGAGGACGACGGTGATGAGGCCGCATAGCTCGGCGATAGCAGCGGCGCGCCCGATCCTGAACCTGAGCGCGAGGCTGAGCCGGGGCCTGAAGCGCCCGCGCTGATCAGCGGCGTGAGCTCGGTGGCCGCGTCGCTGACCTTCGGAGCTGCTCGCATCGCTTCGACTTGACTCTTTGACGTCTGAACTTCTTTTGACCTGGAACGACTCGATACGGGGGGTCTTTACTGCGAATAGAGGGCTATCGGCGTGGTGGCATCCGCAGACTGCGGGCTGGTTGGGACTGAAGCGAGAAGATCCCGGGCCACCGCCGGTCTGGACGGCGAAGAAGAGATCTATCGCCGGGCAAAGAATGGCAGAGGACGGACCTTCGAGCGCAGTAACTCAGCTGAAGAAACCAGTTTACATCGATATACCGATAGAACACACTTTGGACCAAATAATAGGCCATTGACGATACCCTTTCCATGTCGATAGTCTTATTTGGTAAAATTGAATATTTTTGAGCACTAGCCAATAGGTAGTCCTTATTTTGGTCCTTCGAAACAAAATACCGATATCAATCGGTACATGCCGGTACTGCGAAACGTTGTCCCCCTTCATTCGACGCGAGCCAAGCAGAGATCATGTCGTCCTCCTCCTCCGCGCCCGCTGTGTGGGACTCGGCCACGCAGACGTTCCACGGCGGCCAGGACTGGAAGTTCCTGTCCAACTTCGCCGAGGACTTCAGCGTGACGACCAACGCGCTGGGCACGCCCAAGGCGGCGCTGGCGGCGGCCACGCAGGCCATGAGCACGGTGCACCACTACCCACCCGCCGACTTCCAGCCGGCCATCAGCCACCTGGCCGAGTTCCTTTGGCCGCAGATCTGGCAGCAGAACCTGCCGCTGCTGCTCATGGGCAACGGCGCGTCCGAGCTCATCGACTTGGTGATCCGCAGCGTGCAGCGCGGCGGCTGGCGTCCGGGCGGCACTGTCACGCAGTACAAGGAGTACGAGCGCTCCAGCAAGGCGGACGGTCGCGAGACGCTGGCCTGGAATGACCCCAAGGCTGCGCTTACGTGCCTTGTGAACCCTACCAACCCCACGGGCGACTACATGGACGTGGAGCAGATGAAGAGCTACATCGAGACCAACTGCCCCGACAACCACACCATCATCATCGACGAGAGCATGCAGCCGTGGGTGGGCCCCTCGTGGCGCGAGGACTCGCTCATCCACCAGCGCGAGTGGGTCAAGCAGCTCAGCGAGACCCGCCACATCAACGTCTGGGTCATGACGAGCTGGACCAAGATCTGGTCCTGCACGGGGCTGCGCATCGGCAGCGTCGTGGCCCCCACGCCGGCGCACGCCGCCGAGATCAAGCGCAAGCAGGTGCCATGGTCCGTCAACTCGATGGCGCTGGCCTTCGTGTCCGCCGTGGTCAAGGACGACGCCTACCTGCAGGAGACGTGGGACGTCACGCCCAAGTGGCGCGCGCACGCTGTGGAGCAGCTCTCCAAGTGCTTCCCCACGTGGGAGTTCTTCGGCGAGCCCTTCCTGTCGTGGATCTGGCTGGACACCAAGTCCATCGCCACGTGCGAGCAGGCCTGCAAGCTGGCCAAGGAGCACGGCGTGCCCGTGCGCAGCGGCAAGCCCGGCTACAACCTGCCCACCTACGTGCGCATCGCTGTGCGCAGCCCGGAGCAGACGGCTGTGCTGCTCAAAGCCTGGGAGCCACTCCAGTAAGCCTGGCCGGTACGTGCGTTAGGGACCTCCTCATCCTCGTAGAGCAGGCTCTGCGCGGCTAGCTAGACACGACAGCAAGGACACAACATGCAGCTCCTGTGGTCCTTTTCGTCTTCCATTGTCGCCTCTTCTAAGAGCTCTGCTGCCTCACTCCCTGTCGGGTGACATTCTGTGGTCTAGCCGCTTGAACTTGCCCTCCCAGCCGCGCACCACGTCCGTGTACTTGTCGATCAGGTCGTTCTTCTCGGCCAGCTCGGCCTCCAGGTTGAGGATCTCCAGCTCCAGCTCGCTCCGCTGCTGGCGCGTGGCCGCAGGCGTGGCCTCTTCAGCGTCCATTTCAGTGTCGGTCGTGGACGTTTCAAAGCCTAAGGAGGACAGACTGTCCGCCGCGTCGCCCAGAAAGAGCTGCTCCAGCTGCTTGGCGTGCAGGAAGAACTCTTCCAGTCGCAGCTCGATCTCCGCCGTGTCAGCCGCATCCCGCACCGGGTTGAAGCGGCAGTGCGGCGGGTACTGGATGGGCGGGCACACGAGCGAAAGGCAGCTAGCGAACGCCGCGTTCATCTCCGCCAGCGCCGTCTCACCTGCGGACGCAGAGGCCGCCGCGGCCGCCCTGCCATTGTCCTCCTGTCCAGCCTCCACCTTCATTACCGTATTGCGAAGTGAAATAGATGGTGTAGAAGACACGAATGTAGCCATCCGGTCGTTGCCAACGAGGCCTCTGCTTCCGATGCTACGACGAGTGCAATAGGACCTAGTGCTCTTGTGAAGTAATAGTCGATGGGTATGGCTGTCGAATCTCAAAACTCTGTGGTGCTGCTCGCCAGATCACTCGCAACTCGATTTTCACTTTGCAACTGGACGTGAGGTCGCAGTCATGCGGGGACAAACTTTGACGCAACAGCTACATGAGCTGCAGGTGACGGAAGCTGACAGAGAAGCGCTTATGGATCTGGAGGCAGTGCTGGTGACGAGCTACCTGGGGCAATATTCGCAGCTCTTGCACCGCCCCAAGACGGGCTATCGTGACGAGGTCAAACCCCCGGACAAGTGGCGAGAGATCCGCAAGAAGGAAACCATCCGCGTCTACGAGGAGCGGGCATCCAACAAGGCCGAAGTGCCCAGAATCCCATCCCTCCTGCTGCTCGGCACGGTTATCGGCAGTTTGGGCGACGTCATGAACAGTGTTGTAGCTGCCACGGACGCCGACCAACGCATCAAAGTGCGGATGCTTCAAGGTGGCGTCGAGAAGAGCAAGGTGCTGCACTGTTTAGTGTAGTCCACCAAGCACGACCCCGCTCGACACATGAGCATTAAGTGGCAGCTTTACAGCACGCGCGACTACGTTTGTCTGGACGCCACAGGCTTGACGCAGTCGCCGTCAGGGGAGCGATTGGGTTACCATTTGTCGCACTCCGTCGCCTTCGACAAGCAGCTCCCGCGGTTTGATCGGCACGGCATCGACCGGGGCAGGGCTGTGCTTCTTCTACAGGCAGTGCACACCGACGACGGTCGAGTTGTATGCACGCGGCTTCTTCCACTTCGAGATCGAGACGATGAGCGACCCCGTTTTCAGCTACGCCGCGCTAATGGTCATCGCCAATCAGTGGCTCGCCAATGCTCGAATCGCCCAGTTTTCACAGATGAAGAAGCTCGCATGCCGGCTAAAGCAGCAGCAAGGCCATGATGAGAAGGCTGCAAAATCCAGTAAGCCACCATCCGCGCGTTGCAACGTCTGCAGTAAGTCCATTGGGTTCTTGGGCAGCGTTCGGGCCTGTGGTATTTGCACGAATGCTATCTGCTCGCGCTGCTACGTGAAGAAGCTGATATACGTCCTCGATGCCAAAACCGATGAGGTGGTTGAGACCAGCAAGGCTTTCTGCACGCGGTGCATCCAAGAGACCTCCTAGATCCATGCCAAGGCGAAGGTCTGACTTCGTAGCGAGCCATCGTTCAAATACACTTTTTAAAAGCACATTTTTCTTGTTGATACATCACTCGTTTTGCTAACGAAATAATTAACTACACAGCTTCGCGCTGCGCTACAAACTTGACTCACATAGAAGTATACATAGGTGATGCTTGGATCGGTGTTGCCATGCTCAGGACTGCGCTGGCTTCGTCGTCTTGATCAGGGGCGTGTTGGTCTCTTGGCGGGGACCGACCGCGTGGGTTCCGGTACACGGCGATCCTTGGGCGGAGTTGGCCGGTGGTGTTGGTGAGGCTGGATGCTCGCGGCTAATGAAAAGTAAGCAGGTCAGTGGCGGCGCTGTCGAAGAAGCGAACACTATCAAGTCCCACCGAGATTCGCCGACAGCGACTTGGACAGCGCGTTGAGCGCCGAGGGGTGGTCAATGGAGGTTTTGACGATGCTGCTGGTCATGCGGAAGAGCATCATGCTGGACTGGTGAGTGGTGCTTGCGTCCTTCCCGGAGAATCCGAAAGTGAGCTTTCGAGATCGAGCCGCGCGGCCCTTGGCGCATGGACGCCTCGTAAGAGCGAAGAAACAAGCGGCAATGACTTCAACATGCGCACGGAAGCGCTTCATATCTAACGAGTTTGGCTGAGGCAATGCATTTGCAAGTACTTCCGTGCTGGGTGTCACCAAGAGCGCGACGCTGAACGCGGTGGGGGGGGGGGGGCTGCATATCCGTTCATTGCAATGGGAAGGCGATGACCGGTGCCGCGAGTGCGTTCGTTAAACACGCGCATGTTTGGTTTGCGCGGTCACCCTCGAAGCGAACGGTTGCTTGCTCACATCTGATGGGGCTGCTTGACAAGCAGTGCTCGAGCTCAACAAGCTAGCTGCAAGGCAGGTCTCTGCAGCCCCACAAGGACGATAGCATCCGAACAAAACATACATGCAAGACGCCACACTAGCAGCTTGCTTTCCTGCCGTCTGTCGTATTGATGCATCCATCTCAGTGCCAGTCGCCTGGAGGCGGCAGCTCCTCCATGTCCACCGAGTCGTCACCCGACTCCACGCTGCGAGCGAACGAGTCCTCGCCTCTTGGCTGACCTTCACCCCGCACGATGGTTGCTCTCCCGGTGGTTTCCTCTTCCTCCTCGTCTTCCTCCATCATTTCGTCGTCTTCCTCCATGTCGTCGTCCTCCTCCTCTTCCTCTTCTTCTTCCGAGCTGGACCTCAGAAATGGCATCTCCGGGGCTAGCAGCGGCGCATCACTGCTTGTGAAGCTCTCAGCTTCTGCGGCGACCGCCTGCTGCACGTTGCCGGCTCCTTCGCGGTGAAACTTGACACCGATCGGCACGGCCGCCGGGCGGTTCACCAGCTCCTGCACCATGCTCTCCAGCGCCCTTTCTTCGCGCTCGAGATCGTCCAGGTCCTGTGCATACGCGTCGGCCTCCCCCACGCGGTAGGCACCGCCGCTGGCGCCGTACAGCTCGCTGATGCGCGGCGTCAGAGTCGGGAACCGCCTCGCTCCGCCGAAGTCCATCGCTGCAGAAGATACTCTAAATAGCGCATATTTGAAGTGTGTCGCACATAAATCGCGTCTAAGCTACCGTACTTCTTCATTAAAGTGCGAGCACTGCCTCGTCCCACGTCCCAACCACGTTGAAGTGCTTTGACGAACATCGCAACGAGAGCTTGAGAAGCTTGGTTCATTCACTTTGATAAAAATGCTCTCAACTCTCTCAGTATAAAATAAAGCCTGCATCCTCAACGGCTTGGCGAGTCAAAAGCGATGCACGCGCACACGAAAATCGTTTGGAGAGTCCACTTGCCGCCGAGCCCCCAACAAACGCACTTGAGCCTTAGGCGGTCGTCGTCGACGTCGAGGAAACGAGCTGACTGGTATTGCGTCGCCCCGAATGCACACTAACGCTGTAGACCAGCAGGTTCCCGCAGCTTGCACAGACCGTCGGGTTGCTCTCGGTCGTGTGCAGGTGGCCGCACGCATCGCACGCCATGCCCGTGTACGTGGGCGCCAGCACGGGGAACCCGTTCACATACTCGCGCTGTAAGCCCAGCGCCTTGTCCAGTGCTTTCCACAGCGGTTCAGCGAGTGGGCACGCCACTTCTCCGCCCAGAAGCTGCCTCGCGGTAACGATAGGTCCGTAGCACCTGGCATTCAGCGACTTGCGCGTGCAGATAACGCCCCCACTGAGTCCGATGCCTCCGTAGAGTCCCTTGCTGTGGCTGTACGAATAATTGGGCGCGATACCGCCGACGCCGACATTCAGCGCGGCGCTTGCGGCCCGGCCAATGGGTCCGACCGCAATGTCGAGCTCCGATCCCAGCTGCACTTGGCCATTACGCGTGAAGACCTTGACGGCGCTCCTCGAGTTTAAGATGATCATGTAGTTGACAACCTCCCCGCCCGCCATCATACCGAAGCCGAAGCCCCCCGACGTTAGGAAGCACGGCGCCGACCAGCCTCCCGTCGTGCGCGAGATGACGAAGCCCGTTCCGATCTTGCCCGAGAAGAGGAAGCCCACTTTGTACATGGTAATGAACACGAGTCCATAGGCCTCGGCCAGCAGCTCATGCGGGATGGACTGGTCCTTCAGCAGCTTCGGGGACAGGAACGTCTCCACGACTTTCGCCGCGTTGTCCATCTCCTTCTTGAGCTTGGCCGTGGCCTTGACCGTCATGGTGTGGCCACTGCCAGGCAGATGCGAGCGTACGGACTCCATGACCGCCAGCGAGTTGGAGCGCTCGCGCATCGCCGCGGCCACCTCTTCCGGCGTCAAGTGCGGCGGAGCCTCCGACGCCGCTCGACCCAACAGCGCGTCGTCAGCCGTGTCGGCCCTGGCCAGCGTCGTTCGGTACTGCTGCACGTGCTCCTCCTGCTGCTTCTGCTGCAGGATCAGCGCCTTGGTGGACGGCTTGCGCATTGGGTGCGGCGGCCGCTGCGACGTGGCGGACGATGCAATGAAATCCGGCTTGGACGGCGGTGGCAGCTGCGGCGAGGCGTACGAGGAGTTCATCATGCTGCTGGGCTCGAAGCTGGTGGGTCGGAGAGTGCAGCACAGGCGGTTGCTTGCGGACGTCTGGTGAGTTCAATGAGTGCGCTCGCTCTTTCTCTGAATATAGAGCGATGGTTATAGACGAAGACGGATTTTCCATTTTTGCATCGTGTGCGCCACACCACAATCGGTCAGCGGCGACACCAAGCTCGCACCCTCGTCGATGGGCCATCGAACATCTCGAAGCAAAGCTGCTGCTTCCTTCTCATTGAATTGAACGTGCGTGTGTGTGTTTTCTTGTTTATTTCGTGTACTTAACGGCTCCCTCGCAGCCGCGCAGCTCGCCGTCTCCTGTCGTCTCTCAAGACCCACGAGCGAGTCGAGCGGCTACACGGCGCCCTACTGCCTGTCTGTCTGCACCAACCGCCGCTGCTCCCGAGCGCAAAGGCAGCGATTGAGTACCTGCTGGTCCCTTCCTTCAGACCTGCATCCCAGCCTTTCGAGGCCAAAAACCGACAGACACGTCGGGCGGCGCTGCGAAAGAGCTCCTCTTGTTGTATGTTGAGCTGTTTGCCTAGCTCCAGTGCGTGCGGTGCTCCTCGTCGTTGGCCTGAACACCCCACTTGACGGTGCCCACCAGCAGCACGGTGGCCGGGATGAGCACCAGGCCGTTCTCCTTGATCTTGCGGATGGTCTTGGCCGGCAGCGTCTGGATGAGGCTGCGCACCGGGTGCACCTCGTAGGGCGACAGGTGGCGCGTCGTGCGGCCGAACTCGGGGCCGAACTTGGACCAGAATTTGACGAGGTTCACGCTAGGCGGCATCTTTCTCTGCTGTGCTCCTGTGACGCTGCGCTTCCGCTTGTGCTTCTGGTGGTGATCTCGGCGGGGGACGCGCAGGACGAGCGGCTAGCAGGAAAAACCTCTTGCGCAATGTATGTAGCGTCGCGAAGACGAGAAAAACCTCGGGGAAGAGATACCGGTTTCTGCCGACGGTGCAAATAGCTGCGCGTTTCTGCGCGGTATTGGACCGGTTTCGGTCGGTTTTGTACACCGAATGCACACCAATGTAGCCAAACGTGGTGGAAGACCACTTCAATACTGTGCTGCAAGCAGGCAAGTGAAGGAGCTGCTGACATAATCGTGCTCAAGCTTCAGCTAACGCCTGGCATTTTGCACCAAGATGCTGTCGTTTTTGTCGAACCTCTTGCTTTGCAGTTCACGGTTGTTTCGGGCTCTTTCAGCCAGATCAAGACCTATGGTTGACATCACAACCTCGATGAAGCAAGGCATGAAGTACCACCGCTCCTCTTTGTGTACAACAGCCTTGTTAGCCTTGCTAGTGTTGTCCAAAAAGCTACACAACTGCAACTGTATCCATGGTCGTTTGATAGCGAAACTTCAAAAATCAACCGTCTCGTAATCGCCACATGAAGAGATATCACCGCCACGGGCGAAGTGTATCGACGCCGCTGCCTGCAAGCTGATGGTGTCGCAATGACAATTACATGGTTGTCGCCATGGGTTGACTTCGGGTGTAATTGGCGCTGATTTCCCCACTCGGAACGGACAGGCGCTGGCGGCAATCACCGACATCGAAGTCGTCCGCGCCATCTGCCCGGCGGGCCGTGCACGCACCAATATCCACCCTGGAAATCAGAAACCACTCACAGGGCTGGCCAAGATGGCCATGAGCGCCCAACGTCGTGCAAGAAGGTGCTTCGTTTCGCGCATGACTTGCGTGAGGAACCGTTGGCTCGGCCGTTTTCTCTCAATTTTGATGCTCGCAAAAGGCCGCACAAATTGACCCGCAGCGATGGCAACACCAGGCCAACCGCAGCAAAACACGTCCGATGTAGCCTTCATCGTGACCGCGGTCCTTTCATAAACATCCCACCGCCAACTGCATACTGCGCATGATATGAACCCAAAACCTGTATCCTTCCATATCCTGCGGATTACTCGTGGTCCGTTTCCACACGAAACTTCATCTGAGTATTGCGTAGACCTGTATAATTGCATATGTCAGCAAACTCGGTCGTTTCACTTGGTGGCGGCCAGGTGGGTGCGGTTAAACCGCTTGTCTTCAGTTTTTCAGATCATTCATCGATTTCCCAGACCGGGCCAAAGTCTCCGAACCGACAGCATGGCCTTCCGCCGTACCTTCTTCCTGCTCGTGGCCGCCATGGCCGCCGCCGTGGTCTCCGGCGAGCAGACCGCGCACCACCGCGGCAAGCACCATACCAAGGACGTGGCCGAAGCCGCCTCCTCGTCCGGCAGCCAGGCCGTCTGGGCCGAGGTCGGCAGCGGCAGTGGCAGCCTCGTGGACGTAGCGGACGTGGGAGAGGAGACCAGCTGGAGTGGCAGCGAAGACAGCGAGGAAGCCGACGAGTCCGAGAGCGGTAGTGAAGAGGAGAGCGGCAGTGAGGAGGAGGAAGAAGAAAAAGAGGAGGAGGAGGAAGAAGAAGAGGAAGAGGCACCGGCTGATTCGGCTGCAGAAGAAGAGACGGGCAAGAAGATCAGCAAGCACAAGGAGCAGGCTGAAGACGAGACAGAGGAGAACGCAGCGTCTGCGTCTGGCTCGCTGGACGACGTGGAGGTTGTGATCGTGGAAGAGTCGGCGTCGGGCTCGCTCGATGACTCGGTGGAGTTCGTGAGTGAAGACTCGGCATCCGGATCGTTTGACTACGCGGTGGAGTTTGTAGGCAGCGAGGAAGCAGAGGAGGAGGGAAGCGAGGAAGCAGAGGAGGAGGGAAGCGAGGAGGAAGGCAGCGAGAGCTATTCGGACGAGGGAAGCGAGAGCTACTCGGATGATGGCAGCGAGAGCGCGGAGGAGGAGGTCGAGCACAAGCACAAGAAGCACCAGAAGGGCTGGATCAGCGACGCCATCGATACGGTGGCCAACGCGACGGAGGACGCGTACGAGCACGTGAAGAACGGCACGAAAGACGCCTACGAGCACGCCAAGAACGGCACGAAGGACGCGTACGACGACGTTAAGGACTTCCTGAACGGCACGGAGTCGACCTCGGCCTCTGGCTCGAGCGCCGAGTGGGTGGATGTGAACGACCTCGATGAAGACGAGGACTCGTACGACTCGTACGATGACGCGGTGGACGAGAAGCACGAAAAGGGCTGGATTGACGACGCTATCGACTCGGTTTCGAGTGCTGTAGGCGATGCCTACGACCACGTCAAGAACGGCACGGAGGACGTCGTCGAGCACGCCAAGAACGCCACGGAGGACGCCTACGACGCTGCCAAGAGCGCGACGGCAGACGCGTACGAACACGTGAAGAACAGCACGAAGGATGCCGTCGAAGACGTCGTGGACTTCGCGAACGGCACGGAGTCGGCGTCGGCCTCTGGCTCGCTGGACGACACGGTGACTGTGGACCAAGACCAGCTGAGCGACGAGAGCGTTGCTCTGGCTAGCGACAATGCCGAGCAGGCCAGCACGTCGAAATCCACCGAGTTTATCGAGATCGGTGCCGGTGTTGGCGCGTTCGTTGGTATCATCGCCGTTGCGTTCGCCTTCGTCGTCCGGACAGTCCGTAACCGGGCCGCTAATGGCTCCGTGCTGAACGACGACGAGGCTACTGTGGCCATGGCCGCCGAAGCCAGCGCTGACGAGGATGCGTCGGAGGACGAATCGATCGAGACCGGCGTGCTCGTGAAGGAGGACGGAGCGGACAAGAAGAAGGAGGGCGCCGTCGAGGAGGTGGAAGGCAAGTTTGAGGGATCCGTATAAGCCCCTGAACCGCCTGCAGCGTCACAGCGTACAATGCTCTTCGTATCCAATATATTTCATTACGTTTCATTTCCCCTGCTAGTTTGTTGGCAGTCCAGTAAGTGTTTTGCTGTGGTGTTCGATACCCGCTGAACTTGTTGCTAAAGGGTGCATGCTGCGCTTCTTGTGCAGTACGGCCTCGAAAGCTAGGATGATGCTGGAAGACACCACGGCTCCAAATTATCTTCTGCCACAATGCCGCTAAAGCTCCGAGTATTCAAGACTTCGAGTCCGAGTCCGACGGGTTGCATGTTGCCCCGTGCAACTGGTTGAAGCAGCTAGCACTGACGTTAGCATGGCTACGCGGAAGAGACGGCGTTGGCGTCGATAGAGACGAGGATTCTCAGCCGAAGGTACAACGAGATCAACAGCGCCCTTGTGGCTCCAGTCGCTTTCGCGGCGTCTTCACGCGCGCAGGAGGCTCGTATCGCATAGAGTCTGCAGCGGCCATGCACGAACTCGAGTGGAAGCGTGGATTTTCGGCTCTCGCTTTGCATCAAAAGGTTTCGCTTGAGGCAGTGTCGGACGGACACTGTGTCCAACCTGTTCGAACAGCGCAGGCCAGACCACCTGTCCGGCAATTGATTTAAGGGCAAGCGCACCAGGATGGGGACCACCCACAGGCGAAATGATTGAGAAACGACTTATGAACGAAAATCCATCATTTGCTGCTTGACACATACGATGGTGCATCGTGTCCAGTACCGCTCGGCTCAGCTACCGAAAATGTAAAACGTACCCACTGCCTACATGTACCGCCACGAGAGACCAACGGAGCAAGTGGCCGTTCCTCTCATTCTTCAATTCACCTCCCGGTGAACAAGTGAAGTTTACCAACAACAAAAACTAGTACTACACCAGCAGCAACAACCTGCCAACCACGGCCATGACTCGCTCTGCGCCCGCCATGTCCGTGCTCTTCCTGCTCATGCTGAGCCAGCTCTCACTGCTCGCCAGCGCCGCCGACTCGGCCAGCGACACTGTCGAGTCCCTCTTCGACTCCGCCCAGGGCATCAAGATCGGTGGCAGCATCCTGGCCGTCGCCGCCATCGCGGCCGGCGCCGTCATGGTCGTCATGGGCTACCGCCTGTTCCGCGCCACGCTCTTCTCCGTGGGTTTCGTGGCCGGCGGCGTCGTGGTGTCCATGATCGTGGAGCACGTCTTCAGTGACAAGTCGTGGATGATCACCGCGTCGTGGATCGCCTTCGTGGTGGGCGGCCTCATCTGCGGCTTCCTCGTGGTGTCGCTCTACTCGCTTGGCATCTTCATTGCCGGTGCGGCGGCCGGCGTGGCACTGGCCATGATGATCAACAACTCGGTGGGCTACGAGATCTACCCGAGCCACCCACAGGTGGTGCTCATCGTGCTGTGCATCGTGCTGGGCATCCTGGGTGGCGTCCTGACGCTGAAGCTAGAGAGGCCTGTGCTGATCGTGGCCACGAGCCTGTTCGGCGCCGCCATCCTGGTGTGGGGCGTGGGCTACTTTGCGGGCGACTTCCCGTCCACGAGCGACCTCAAGACGTACGCGTCGCAGGACACCAACGGCGACTGGGTGTACTCGATCCCGGACGCGTGGTGGGGTTACCTTGCGGGTATCCTGGTGCTGTTCGTGCTGGGTCTGTTCATCCAGTTCCGCAAGACCAGTCGCGGCGGCGTGTACCACAAGTCGAAGGCCCTGGGCCGCCGCCCCGAGACGCAAACCGTGCAGTACGTGGAGGCCGGTACTCCTCAAGAAAACAACATGCGGTATGGCAACCCGGTGAGCCACGTCTAAGTTTCGTGACTCGATACTCGATACTCGATACTCGAGACACAGACTTCAGACGCCCAATGCGAAGCACACACACAATGCAGAGCTATTAAGTAGCCTATATCAGCTAGTCAAGCGCCAATCTTGGCCGCTTCACCGATACCAATGTAACCTTTAACGAACCATTTTCACTCGCATTGGTCTTGGATACTTTAACGGGTTGGTCATGATTCTCTTCTTGTCGCGGCATAATATGGAATTATCCTGAATACGGGAGTTTGAAGGAACGAATGCGTTCGTCGTGTCTGATTATTCTGTGAGCCAACGTAGTTCGTACCCTTCAATTTCTTTTGAATGGAGCATTAATTTTTGTATTCGTATTCGTACAGACCCATCAAGGGCGGGAAAGTTCTGACCGGATGCTTCAACCAACTTCCGTTATTCCCCATATTTTGAAGAAGTTCTACAGCCAATGCACAAACCAACATTGTCAGACCTGTTACGATTGTTGACGAGGCTGCACACTTGGACTACTCGTTGTACTGTACCAACGTGCACCTTACACAGCATTCCAACCGCTCAACGCCGACACTTCATCGTAATATCTCAACAGCACGCCCACAGAATAATATGGTTATCATGAGAAAATTTCGCACTACGTAGTATAAAGCTCAACGTTCGGAAAACAAAATGAATAAAACTCACCTCGACTTCGTATTTGTTCACATGTTGCTGCGCACCGCCAGCATATCGCGTCTGACAAGAAGAGAATCATGACCAACCCGTTAAAGTATCCAAGACCAATGCGAGTGAAAATGGTTCGTTAAAGGTTACATTGGTATCGGTGAAGCGGCCAAGATTGGCGCTTGACTAGCTGATATAGGCTACTTAATAGCTCTGCATTGTGTGTGTGCTTCGCATTGGGCGTCTGAAGTCTGTGTCTCGAGTATCGAGTATCGAGTATCGAGTCACGAAACTTAGACGTGGCTCACCGGGTTGCCATACCGCATGTTGTTTTCTTGAGGAGTACCGGCCTCCACGTACTGCACGGTTTGCGTCTCGGGGCGGCGGCCCAGGGCCTTCGACTTGTGGTACACGCCGCCGCGACTGGTCTTGCGGAACTGGATGAACAGACCCAGCACGAACAGCACCAGGATACCCGCAAGGTAACCCCACCACGCGTCCGGGATCGAGTACACCCAGTCGCCGTTGGTGTCCTGCGACGCGTACGTCTTGAGGTCGCTCGTGGACGGGAAGTCGCCCGCAAAGTAGCCCACGCCCCACACCAGGATGGCGGCGCCGAACAGGCTCGTGGCCACGATCAGCACAGGCCTCTCTAGCTTCAGCGTCAGGACGCCACCCAGGATGCCCAGCACGATGCACAGCACGATGAGCACCACCTGTGGGTGGCTCGGGTAGATCTCGTAGCCCACCGAGTTGTTGATCATCATGGCCAGTGCCACGCCGGCCGCCGCACCGGCAATGAAGATGCCAAGCGAGTAGAGCGACACCACGAGGAAGCCGCAGATGAGGCCGCCCACCACGAAGGCGATCCACGACGCGGTGATCATCCACGACTTGTCACTGAAGACGTGCTCCACGATCATGGACACCACGACGCCGCCGGCCACGAAACCCACGGAGAAGAGCGTGGCGCGGAACAGGCGGTAGCCCATGACGACCATGACGGCGCCGGCCGCGATGGCGGCGACGGCCAGGATGCTGCCACCGATCTTGATGCCCTGGGCGGAGTCGAAGAGGGACTCGACAGTGTCGCTGGCCGAGTCGGCGGCGCTGGCGAGCAGTGAGAGCTGGCTCAGCATGAGCAGGAAGAGCACGGACATGGCGGGCGCAGAGCGAGTCATGGCCGTGGTTGGCAGGTTGTTGCTGCTGGTGTAGTACTAGTTTTTGTTGTTGGTAAACTTCACTTGTTCACCGGGAGGTGAATTGAAGAATGAGAGGAACGGCCACTTGCTCCGTTGGTCTCTCGTGGCGGTACATGTAGGCAGTGGGTACGTTTTACATTTTCGGTAGCTGAGCCGAGCGGTACTGGACACGATGCACCATCGTATGTGTCAAGCAGCAAATGATGGATTTTCGTTCATAAGTCGTTTCTCAATCATTTCGCCTGTGGGTGGTCCCCATCCTGGTGCGCTTGCCCTTAAATCAATTGCCGGACAGGTGGTCTGGCCTGCGCTGTTCGAACAGGTTGGACACAGTGTCCGTCCGACACTGCCTCAAGCGAAACCTTTTGATGCAAAGCGAGAGCCGAAAATCCACGCTTCCACTCGAGTTCGTGCATGGCCGCTGCAGACTCTATGCGATACGAGCCTCCTGCGCGCGTGAAGACGCCGCGAAAGCGACTGGAGCCACAAGGGCGCTGTTGATCTCGTTGTACCTTCGGCTGAGAATCCTCGTCTCTATCGACACCAACGCCGTCTCTTCCGCGTAGCCATGCTAACGTCAGTGCTAGCTGCTTCAACCAGTTGCACGGGGCAACATGCAACCCGTCGGACTCGGACTCGAAGTCTTGAATACTCGGAGCTTTAGCGGCATTGTGGCAGAAGATAATTTGGAGCCGTGGTGTCTTCCAGCATCATCCTAGCTTTCGAGGCCGTACTGCACAAGAAGCGCAGCATGCACCCTTTAGCAACAAGTTCAGCGGGTATCGAACACCACAGCAAAACACTTACTGGACTGCCAACAAACTAGCAGGGGAAATGAAACGTAATGAAATATATTGGATACGAAGAGCATTGTACGCTGTGACGCTGCAGGCGGTTCAGGGGCTTATACGGATCCGTCAAACTTGCCTTCCACCTCCTCGACGGCGCCCTCCTTCTTCTTGTCCGCTTCATCCTCCTCGACCAGTGTTATGTGCCCCTTTGAAGACGCACCGCTTCTTCCTTCCGATACATTGTTCAGTTTGGGTGGCTTCCACCTATGTGAGTGCCACCGTCGTGGAGTTTACATAGGCGTCGTTGTAGTCAAGCAACTTCGCTCTACTGTATCGATTGCGAGATGTGAGATCGCAAAACGTCCACGCTCGCGCTGGTTGAGAAAGCAGACCTATCTATCGCTGAAGACTGTCGACGTGAGGTGCACGCTAACCGCAGTCTCCGTTGGTCTCGGTGCGGCTACCGAAGGGCTCACATGGGGGCCCCCATGATGGGGCATTCGCAGCCAAGCATACCAACCCCATGTGGTCAACGCTTCCTTGCTGCAACTTAATCGCACCATCACATGCTGAGCATTGCTGAGAGCTGGTCATTTCCACGCATACAGCTGTGCAATTTAGTTGCGATCAATCCTCTAAGTGTCGGGACCCAGCCCATTATTACTCACTGGAGTTATTACAAGGCAGAAATGTGCCATAAAGCTGGTACATTATAACTTCTGAGGTTGTTACTGCGACGCGCGGTTGGTACTCCCACGCTCTAGACAGGTTAACCTCACACAATTTGCTCCTTCCCTCAGAGTCAGAGGGAATCGTCCTCAAGTCTCGATCACCCGATACAGTTTTTTTTCTTACCACTCATTGGTACCCGTAACTGAAGATCGAAACGAGCTTCTTAAAGCTTTTTGTTAGCGCAGATGCGGATGGGGGTAACTTACAGGAATATTTTCGGGCTTAGAACGATGCAGCAAGTATTTGGATATGATTTTCCTGAAAGTAAGGGGCTGTAGTCAGCAACACTCGATGCTCGACTGATTTCACCAAATGGACTTTAGCAATAGTTAAGTACCTTTGAATAGTGATAATGACGTATTTTGTATTACAAACCAGTAACTAGAGGATAGAGGAACATTTGACTTGTGCTTGTAAAGTGACGGTCATCGGGAACCCCCATATCTCTCCGTGGAGTGAATCACTAGTCAGGATATCACGACGGAGAGGATTGTCTGTACAGCTCGTGTTGTCGTCGCACTGGGGACCACAAGTCCGCCAGCTCGGCGCCGCCTTATGCGGCCATGTGGCATGATGGTAGCCGCATGGCAACCATCGGGTGCCGCTGCGTGGCGGACGCGCATTCTCCTGTCTTGCAGTACTTTCATATTCTCGCAATGACGCGTTCGACGACGCTCTTCGTGCTTTTGCTCAGCCAAGCGGCCCTCGTGCTCGGCGCCACGAACAGTTCCAGCACCACCCCGGCGGACGACTCCATCTTCGATTCGACCAACGGGCTCACCTTGGGCAGTTGCACCCTCGCAGTAATTGCCGTGCTGATCGGTGGCGGGTTGGTCGTCTTCGGGTACCGCTTCCTGTACGAGACTGTGTTCGCCATTGGATTCGCTCTCGGGGCCGTCGGCATCACTGTCACGGCCGACAGCATGCTCGTCGACAAGTCCTGGTACACCATTGGCGTCTGGATAGCCTTCGCCTTCGGCGGGACCCTATGCGGCAGCATGGCCATGTGGGTGCACCCCAAGAGCGACTTCATCTCGGGCGTGGCAGGAGGCATCGCGCTTGCGGCGATGGCAACCAACTCCGCGGCGTACTATATCTTCCCAGGCCACACTCAAGAGGTGTTTCAAATCCTCTGCGTGTTGTTCGGCGTCGTATTCGGCGCGTGCGACCTGAAATACGGCAAGCCCGTGGAGATCGTCGGCATCAGCATCTTTGGCGCCGCGATCCTCGTCTGGGGTGTCGGCTTCTTCGTTGGCGACTTCCCGTTCCCAAACAACCTCGAGAAGTATGCCGACAAGAGCGCCAACGGCACGCTGGTGTATTCCATCCCGACTGTGTGGTGGGCCTACCTCGGTGGGATTGTGGTGATCTCGGCCTTTGGCATGCTGATGCAGTTCCGCAAGACCGGCCGCGACGTGATCGACGACGAGGTCGCGGGCTTCGGGCCTTACGGCTTCGGGTACCCCATCGATGCTGTGCCGTATAATGAGAGCGACAAGCAGCGAGGCACGACCCCCGTTATGGATCGGTTTGCAGACACCACGCGAGAGTCGGACTTCTTGCCATTATCCCAACAAAGCGCCGGGCACGAGTCCTTCTGTCGCTTGTACTCTCGCAACACTGAGGCAGAGTCGATTGACAAGATGAGGTCCAAGTTCTTGGAGGCACGAGCCCAATCTCAGGAGACGAAGACGCCTCTTGATGCGAGAACCAGCTTGCAACCGCCCAAGACATACTCGTCGAGAGGAGGGAAGAGGGAGGTGCGAGAGCAGGAATTTTAAGGAGGAGGACAAGTAGTAATCAGTCCAATAGCGGTCGCAAAACACAAAGCCGCGACTTCGCACGGAACAGCTCTGGATTTGGATTTTACGTTAAGCTCCTGGTGTTGTGAATCTTCCTTGGTTGAAAGGTTGGCAATTTGTTGGATATATTACTTCTTCGATTTGTTTCGTGAAATTAGTCCTAAACAGTCAAGCAGAAAAGCAAAGGCAGCACGGAGGCTTAGATATGTCTGTTAAGAATATACAAATACTGTAGCAAAGCAAGGGTAGAAGAGCACAAGAACAACTGGTTAAGTCCAGATTAAAGCAAAAAGCAACAAATATACTGTAAATACTTGCGGTGCATCTGCTGCGCCTGCTTCGCAGCCGCAGCATCTGCACGGTATGTTCGACGACCAATTCATAATCTCCATATTCTGCAGCACATGTAGCTTTCCGTTGATCAATGGCGTTGACCGCCTCGTGCAGTTCCAAATTGCACCACCCAGAGCTGCATGTTGTTTGAAGGCAGATAAAATCTAAAATGTTGCGCGAGTACAGATATAATTAGTAATGTTGCGGGAATGAATTTCTTCTCACAGACAATATAGGATATTCGCGTCTACTCTTTTCTACATTTTTTAATGCTATTGCTTTCTAGATGGGTCAACATTCCGGTACAGAAATTATCTTTGTACGGCTATGTCATATGGAGAGTTCTTCTGGTAGTTTTCAGAAGACAATGCCACCGAGTTCAGCAGGGTATACATTATGAACGTATTCTAACCTCGTTGCGTGGGATGGACTCTGATTAAAATCCAGAGACTGGAGTGATTCCCGTAGCGTTTTGAATCTTTGATTTTGACGAGAAAGGACAGTTTCAAAATCTGAAAGATGGGTACCCTCTCTTCCAGATCTGTGATTGTCTGCCAAGATTTATTCCTGCCCTTTTTTCCGGGATAGGAGCGAAGTGTATAGCCCAGCCCTACAAGGATTAATTCCATGGCCACCTTACGACCGATATAGAGAATGGTCGGCGGCGAAATCGTCAACAACCCTCCGGTGACGCCTCCAACCTGCTGGTGATGGGGGGCTCAGCTACTGTCCAACTCGGACACCTGATGCAGCCGGCTTAGGAGGCCGTCCCGGAATGCAGATTGACAAGTTGCCCCCATGCACCCTCGCTCGCTCGAACTCGCACGCGGTTGTGTAAGAAAAGGTCGTTTTTTTACGAAAGGCGGTTGCTTCGGTCCATGTTTTCTTAAATAGTTAGGTAAGGTGAATCATGGGAATGTCCAGCTTACCATGATTTCGACATGTTTCCACGTCGTGAATTACCGATCGGCGTAATATATGCGAACTGTGTTTCCACATGGACAAAACGTGGTCAAACCTTGTTGACAGCTTGGCATAAAAATTGAACGCTAATCGAGAAACATGGTTCGGACTGATAGTTCCTCTTGTCTGCCATATTTCAGAACCATCACTGATAATGCACCCACTTACTCAACACTTAAAAATCATGGACGAACATTGAAACATGGACAGACTATGGAAACATAACGAATAATGAAAACATCAATGAATCATGGAAACATATATTGACTGTGTTAACTGCTTTGCTTACTGAGTATCTGTGTCGTCGGATTTGCTGGCATCGCTGAAGTCGACGACGGTCTGTAGAACATCCCACCGGCAGCGCTGCAACCCTGTAGTTGAGTAGTCACTGCCAGCCTCCTCAAAGAACGACGCCACACCAACAAGGAGATGAACAGTCCACAGTTGTCACCATCCTTCCGAGTGGGGCTGTGGACACCACGTATCTCATGCGACTCATAGAAACTCAGTGTCTTGATCTCATCAGCCAAACCCGCCAGCAAGTTTTTGATTTGCCCACTTGTCAAAGCTATCGTAGCAGTAGATAACTTTTCGTGGGCGATCCACCAATATGCACGTCTAGTGCGTTTCGTTGTTGTTTCAGCGGCATGAAAATCAGTCCTCGGTCGCAGCGGAGAGCAAACTCACCGTCAACGGCGGAATATGGTCCGCTTTCTTCGATGAAGACGTGTGCAACGCCGGTAGGAAAAGTGTTGTGATGTCAGGGTACTTGTCAGCCAGAGCAACCATGAAAGTTCGAATGAAATTGTTTGTTATACCAGGCGCAATATTTAGCAAAGTAGAGATGTGTCCAATCCACGTGAATGTCTTCACGGACGCCTGGTAAGCGCTCAAAGGGCCACGTCTCAAACAATCGCTATACCAGAGCGCCTGCCGCCTGATATTCAGACTGATCATCTATGGCGCTCATCAACCACGAGCAGCACAGGTTTCCTTTTCTGCACATATCATCCAAACTTCATAGGTACTGCGTTACCATGAGCTGCCGTTCTGTAACAGCTCCTGCTCCATCAATCTAACCACCCAGCACTCGTCAAGAATCTGCTGGCGTTGTGAGATCCATTGCGTCTCCGAAGGGAGATCTACGCTAGTTGAGAGCGAGGGCTTCAATAACTGCGGGAGACGATACAAAATTTTGAAGTCGCTTCTCCACGCACGACATGTTCACTTTCCACTTGTCACGGCGGACCTCAAGCGTGTCCATATATGACGCCACATCTCTTAGAAGCGGCTGACACGCCTTGGTAAATTCTTCCATGAACGTCACGTCGTCTCCACGTAGTACACTTAGCACGTGAAGTGGCACAGAATTATCCAACACCAGGCAACATACTGCGCAACACTTCAATCTCGTTGTGATCTTTATCAACCATGATCACCTTAGTCTGCTCCCCGACTTTCACCATGTGTCAGTCTGGATTTCGTTTAATGACTGAATGCTGAACAGCTTGGCCGTTGCCAACTTGATCCATCACCATGAACAGGAAGAGCTGGTAGTTGTACAAGACAACACAAGCCCACGACATGGTCACCACATGAAACCAAACACGGTTAGAGAAACAAACAAAACATAACCATCACATGGCAGAAACATAGAGACGGGTCTGTTCGTATTGTGAGTGCAGTCGATCAGCAAAATTTCGGGGAAGCGCTTGTACATCTTCCCTCTGTGCTGCGAGCTCAGTGTAACGACAGCGCTGTGACCACTCAAGTTTTCATCGACGGCCGCAACGTTACCAGGAGCTTCGAGCTCGAAGCTCATCAACAGTTAAGCAACCAAATCTTCGTCTGATAACGTTCCACCTAAATCCAATAGCATAAATAAAAAAATACTCTGTCTTAGTCATTCCAGTCCTTTTGCACTACGATTTGCACGCTTCAACTTACCGGAGCTCTTGATCTTCGCAACCAAGTTGTGCACGTCCTTCAATTGCACGAATGGGGATGACGTTCTCGAATGTAGTCGTAAATGCGGATGGCCTTACTGTCACTGGCAACCATCAGTTCCACGTCGCTCATGATCCGAACGGTAGGATGTTGCTGGTACATCTCCTCAGACACGGGATGGCTGTGACCGTAAAACGCTTTCTTGATCTCGATTTGGTATTGTCCGCTGGACCAATGCACATACTGCGCTCTGAACCGCATGGGGCATTCAATACCGTTGGTGTGATGCAGCGGGTGTGATCCTTGCGAGCGTACGCTGTTCTTCCAGCCATTGGAACTTGTTGATAAGGGTCTAGATCCTCTGGAACAAGCGGTAACTCCGACGCAGGTTTGTCAGCATGAATCTTCATCTGAGCGATCCGGCGGTTCCGCAGCCGCACGTTTCCCGTCTCAGCAATCGTTACAACAGTCAGTATGTCCCGTTGGTACCTCTTCAGATACTTCTCGAAGCTTTCCCACGATTTGCATCTTTGTCATATGCGCCGTCACTTGCATTATCACAGCACTTGAACTCTCATCGTCATGCGGTGTTGATTCAGTATACCCCGCGTCGGAATATTCGTTACTGGGAGCGCTTCACCTCTTGCAGCATCTTCAGATTCGCCTGGCGTTGGTTCCGTGATAATGTCATATGCATTGGACATGCCAACATCGTCAAATCCCACATCCATTGATTCTGGAATTAGCGACTCAACGTCAGCAGCCTCATCACCACTGCTGCTGCAGCTGCTACTTGCGGACAGGTTGAGAGCGGGCAAAATCTGGGCGGTCTTCTTGGTGCGCGCCATGTTGATTCCTGCACACAGAAACACATAGCGAATACAAATCAAAAGCATGGTCGCATATTGGAATAGCCCGGCAGAGTGGACACTTCGGCGATGTGACGTACGCAAACAGTTCTTGTCGTTACCAAGCTACAACGAAACAAAAGAGGGAGGCATGCGTCAGATTTAGGAGCACGGAAAACACGAAGCTCAGAAAGAAGCATCGCATATCTCCTGCAGTTGCACGCCAGCTTTTCGCGAACGTTTGAAGCCTCTATGATATCGAACGAGCCCAGATTCGTGCTCCGCACTTCCTCACGAGGCTGCACACGACCCATTATAGCCAAACAAGCGCAGCAGTTAGCGACATAGCACGGATAGGACATATAAATACGCAACCTCCCGCCCAGGTCAAACAAACGAGGGCAGACAAGAGATGCGTACACTGTTGAGGTCGGGGGACAGCGGGGAATATGAGAGGCGCCACCAAGCTTGTTCCGCACAGGCTGACAAAGCACAAAGCCACGGAGTGAGTTCTCACTCTTGTGTAGGTCAATACCGTCACTACAGCTAAAAAGAGAACGGTACCTTCTTCTTCACAACGAGGGGGAACGTGGCAGGCCAGTCGGCGGGCAGGATGAGCCCTAGGGCTTCGTCAGCTGCGCGTATGTGCGGGGGGGGGGGGGTGCACCCTCCGCTTCTCGCGACGCGTGGCAGAATGAGTGGCAGATAAAACCGGAATATAAAAATGCAAGAAAATTTATATAATCAAACATGGCAAAGATGGACAGAAATACGTATAAAACATGGTGATGAAAACATGGGCCCGTTGACGAAACAGTGGAGCAATTCCCGCAGCTATTCTGATGTGCCAAAACATACGTTTTGACACCCTGTCGAAATTTTTAGAAAAGTGCGTGCCCGCCCGCAGCTTTTAACTGTCATTCTGTTCCGCATCAACACCGATGCGCAGCGAGGACACCGACGAGTGCATGGTGATCGTTATCATGCTCGCCTTCGCTGCTGAAGGCGAGAAGGAGAGACGCGAGCGTCAACGAGGTCAACACTACCATACAAGAGCCCATCGCCACCCTGAACCACGCTACGGAGCGGCATGGGAGGTGATCTACGGAGCTGGAAATGACAGAGCCTTATTACCACAACTGGTTTCGACGTTCGCTGTTTCCACCACTTGCTGTCTTACTTTGAGCCCAGGTAGAGTGGAAAACCGCGCTGCAACGGGATGCTCGTCTAACGTTTCTGCTTCGATAGCTGAAACTCCACACCAATCCCAAGAAATGACGTTGACGCTGACGGCGAATCGAGACCGGAGCGTCGCTCTCTCTCTCCTACTGCAGCGCTAGCTTTGGTTATCCGCTATCTCAGCTCGATCATGCCTGAATACTCGCTCCAGCAGATATTTGCAGTTACGCCATCCGTGTGCACACGTTACCTGTCGTTTGCGATCGAAATCCTTCTGGGGGTATTCAAGCAAATTCCTGAAGCAGCGATTTCGTGGCCGGATAATGTCTCGGAGTTTGCTGACTACACTGCAATGATCGAACTGCGGCACCCGTTACTACGGAAGGGATTTTGTTTCGTGGACGGAGTAAATATTCCGGTAGCTGAATCTGAAGTTAATGACATCCAGAACGCCTACTATAACGGATGGACTTGCAGTCACTACTGCTCAAACGTCCTCGCGTTTGCTCCTGACGGCAGTTTATTTCTTGCAGCGTCAATAGACCCAGAAGTTGGCATGATGCAGCAATGGCCCGTGCTTATACGATAAGCTAGTGTACCGGACTCCCGAAGGCTACTACGCAATTGCAGATACAGCATTTGCTCGCAGCCGAGCCGATATTGAGAATCGAATCAAGATCCCCCCCTCTCAAGAGCACTTAGAGACGCCCAGGCCAGCTCCAAGCAAGCGGAAGAATTCACGAGTACAGACACCTAATGAACTTCAACACGCAGCTTGCAGCGGGGCTGCTGTAGCTTTAGCGTCAGAGGAAGACACAGACTCAGAGAGTCTCTAGTAATATTGATAGCTTGCAAACTCTATACGAGAGTTTGCGCGAGTACCTTAATATAGCTAATTAAGGACTCCAAGAGACAGAAATACCTTAAACAAGGCTAGTGAACTCTTAGGCTTCAAATGTGAACTGAATGTATTGTTGTTTATCGCGGCAGAGCCGCCTGTTGTTTGTATGTATAGGACTCACTATCTATCATAGTAGAGCCTAGTCAAATGCATATCCAGTGGCTGTGAGCCACCCACTCCTATCTGGGGTGACCCACGTAACATATGTGTGGAAGCCACTTATGTGTGGCACCTAGCTTGTGTGCATCACACTATTCAATGTAACCCCGTTACACAGCTTGCCTCGGGTCGACAAGCTGCCGAGTGGGGGATGAGATCGTTTCAAGGATCATTTGGACGGCTGAAACTACGACTACCTGCAAATGAACACGCTCACGGACACAAGATCATCATTACCTGCTTGCACCTTCAACAGATCCACACTCGCAGTGTCGGCATTAACCAGATCAAAACAGTCTACGAGAAAATATGGCGTGGCGATAATCCCGACAGCTCAATGGTGTACGAGCAATTTACGCAGATGATGTTCTGCGATATTGAAGAGAAGGATCGCGTGGCAAGATACTACCGTGTCGACGAGTCGATCATTAACGTTTAAGGCAAGGCGTATCACCACCAAAGTCCCTTGCATTTAACTCGAACTACGCTGCACTGCTAATCCACTTTCCGAGCTAGTGCTACTGGTGTCCGTGCGATGAAGCGAGCTGAATTTCCAGTCTCGCGGTGGTGTTCTCCAGTCCACGGCTTTTGTCACGCTCATCCGCCAGTTTTTCTTGCAGAGTTTCGATCTTGACTTTTAAATCAGTGCACTTCATTTTCAATAGTGCGGTGGATTCATTATGCTGTCGCTCCATACGTTCCTTCTGCGCCTCAAAAGGATGCTTGTTTTCGTCATTTCGCCGTTGCAGACGTTCCAACGGATTGTTGAGCGATGCGTTCGCCTCGCTCATTGCGTCTCGCCCCCTTTTCAGCATCAACCTGCTACTCCAGAAACCGCTCTGAAGCGTTCGCCAACCGCGAGCGTGACTGCGCTTCAAGATCATGAACTATCGTCGTCACAAGATGTTGGGGGCGTTCTCTCACATTTCCCGGTCTTGCGGGAGTTCGCGAACCACTTGTTGCGTTGGTGACGGAGGGGGAGGATTGACGCTGGCTCTGACATGTGTTCCCTGCTCCACGGGTGGTGGTAGGGCGGTGTATACGCCGACTCTGGGTGTGACCAGCATGTTCGCTTGGGCGTGATGTCATGACTTCACGTACACACTCGCTCGTTCGGTGGCCTACAGGCGCGTGATCAGAACTCCCACGTGCTCGTGAAGTAGCCGGATTGTTTATGCGTGGGGTAGTCGTTGTTCTTGAACTTGTAGTTGAATACGTTCAGCAGGATGCGATGCAGTCGATCGGGCAAGCAGCGTTGGGTCACTTACGGCGTATCCCGTGGTGAGGGATGGCAGCATGGGCTCGGATTGTAGCGCACTGCTTGATGATGTACTTCTTCCGCGGGACGGCAGCGGTCGCCGTGGGGTATCCGAACCCGTTCCTCGGCGTAATAGAGTCGCCACTTGCGGAATTGCCTCGTGCGTTGCCGATTATCTTGTGTAATTCAATGGTTGCTTGGGGAGCTGACTGCTGGTGGTGTCGGCGGGCTCAAGGAGAAGGTCACCCAGGTCTCAGGGTCACTGCCATTATGGCGTTCGCTCTAGCACCGTCTTGCTCAGCTTGCGTTCGTGGTGTGTGTGGACCTGCCGAGCTGCTGTCCTCACCGTTGTGTGGGGCTCTTCTACCGTCGACATCATTCTCCATGAACACTTTTTCTTTGATGCGGCGCTGGATCTCACGAGCTACTCGAACGCTTTCAGGGCACTTCGCATCTCCCGTCGGTTTCTTGCAGTTCAGTAGCCCTTGAAACATTTTCTTGAGAGACACCAGTTCGCGATCTGCGCGGTTGTTCTCAACTACATAATCTTCGTAGCTCTGACGCACGACCGCCCATTCGTTGGCACCTGTCGGAAGAACGTCGCTGATGCAGACTAGTAGAGTGTCCGAGTCCTCGGGGTGTAGTTCTCGACACCTGCGACCCTCCCACGCCTTACCATGGTGTCTGTTATAGATGCTAGCTGTCGCTGTCGTTGGGAGCAATGCACTGCTGGGTATGGTGGTAGCACGCTGCTGCCGGGTACTTGAGAGTGAAGGGAAACGTTGCTGCGAGTGCGGGTCCGCATGCGAAACAAAAGCGAATGTCGTTGCGATCGATCATCTTCAAAGGTTTATTCCGCAAAAAAAGCAGATCTTGGATTTGAACCGCTGCCTTTTGTATTTTGAAGCATAGAATGGCCCTTCTTGGTATAGGTTAGGGTAAATCATGGATCTGAACCTGTTCAAAAACCTGCGGGAATCGCTCCGGCGGAGCGATTCCAGTTGCGTTTTGAATTTCAGATATCGACCAAAACATTTAACTAGGGCTGCGAGAAGGCTGGGATAGGAAAAGGAATAACAAGTAAGCTTGTATTTTTCATCAAGCAAGGTTAAGTATCTGTAGCTCTTGCCTGCGTTTCGCTGTCTATTCACAGTGTCCCTTATGTGTACCATACAAGCTTAAGTAATTTGTCCTAAAAGGGCACACAATTCGCCCTTTAGAGAGGGTGCTTTCGCAGCGTGTTTTGGAAAGTACCTAAAAGGGTGAATTTTGCCCCTTCAACCGACGAAGGGCTACATTTGACCCGCTGAATTTGTATGCAAGCCAATACGTTTTGGCAGGTTTTGGACCCCCTCTCGGCAGGGTCAATAAGCCGGGAGACCCCAGTCAATGAGGTTATTTTTGGAGGGCGCAGATGCTGCGGCTATTTAATAGAGGTTGCATTCGCGTTTGCAGGACCCAATAGATGCATAAAACGCAATTATCTAGGAAAACGTAGGAGACCACGCCAACGTTACATTCTTGAATATTATTGGAAAAATAACGTGTAGTTTTACCCAATTACGAAGCTGCTGTGTGCAAGCGTGCCGGATCGATCTTTGAGTACGTTGATGCTGCTTGCACAGCTCTATAAACAGGATTGCCGTTGCCTGCGCTTATGGATACTCAGCAATTACTTTAACAGCTTCGAGCTAGCTAAATCTGGAACGAGTATTGTTTCGGAGTGGAGGTTAAAGATATGTACATTTATGACACGCAGCAGATGCCGGGAGCCTACAGTCGCCAATTTGGGGTGCTGACCGCTGTCAGCGGAATGTCACTCGCTCGCATGAGCAGCTGGTAGTAGCTATCGACCAAGTCGAGTGCTCTATACATCGTACAGCCAACCATGTCGTTCTGAAGAACGTCCTTCCGAGGAATCGGCGTCTGCGCCGGGATGGTGGCGGCGTTGAGTTTATTGAAAGCGTGAACGATGCGCACTTGCCGTTAGGCTTTCTGACACAGAACGTTGGCGTCGAGTGTGGAGACTTACTCTCACGCACCATGCCTGCAGCGTGCTTGGCACTGAAGAACGCGTCAATGACGTCACACTGCTCCTTCGGTAAAGACCACTGCCTCGTCACGCAGTATTTGGTTCCAGGAACCAAGTCAATTTCGTGACGAACCCGCCTCGGTCGGGAGGTAGACCCGTAGGTGGGTCGTTTGAGACCACATCCTGGTACTCCTTTACGACAGGATAAGAGGGATCCGAAGGGTCTTTCAGGATCGACGATCCACTCCGCGCACTCAGTGCCTGCTTGGTATCTTCAAGCACGGCTTCATCCATAAGCGACGAAGATTTGAGTTCAACTCCTCTTCGGGTCGTATCATGACCATCTCGGCGAGCTGCCGGTCTGGAGGGCTTCACTGAAGTCTGAAAGGGACATCTCGTCCAGCTCTAGCAGAGCAGCCACCGTCGGGAGAGCCTCGAGACTGACGTTGCCCTCGGCTTCCCCGGTCACTCCGTTCACGAGTGTATATAGCTGGTCGCCATCGGTGTCTACAGCAGACACATCGTGTGTCAGTGATGACGCTTCTCGCGTTCGCCATCAGGCGTCGTTGTCGCCTCCGCGCAGAAGCCGTACGCCTCGGAGAGGCCAGCAGGTTGACGCTAAAAGTGTCCTCAGGTGTCATCACCTATTATTGCTCCTGAGGAGCCGGCGGGGGGCGTTCTTGCTCGCCACTCCTGCCAAGTGGTTGAGGTGCCACTCCATCCGCACCGTCGAAGTCCTCCCCTTGGTGCCTCGGCTCACAGCCGACCGCGCCGTCACTGGCACGCAGCGGTTCATCGCCATCAGGGTGCTCCCCGCTCAGCTGTTGACGTGCCGCTCCACGCGCATCATCAGGGCCATACCCAAGATGCCTCGAGTGATCGCCAATTATGCCATGACCGGCATGCAGCGATGACTCGCTCAGTGGGGTACGTGCAACTCCACGGTCAGCCCTCGAGCCTACTTCGGGGCTCGCGCCTCCGGCGCCAGTGTCCATTAACTCAGACACTCCGATGTCTAGCACATTGACCGATTCGGTCCAGTGCCCGCGCCAATAGCGCTTTTAATTCATAGCAGAGGTGAGTTCATGACTCGCCAAAGCTCCACCAGGAGGCAAGCGCGTAGCGCCTAATGTTTTCGATCGCCAATCGATCCATGGTTCATGGCACTCCAGCCATTTCATGCCTAGGATGAGGTCATACCTCGAGTCCAGGTCGTTGACGAGACAGCGTTCAACGCTATCGAAGTCCAAGAACTTCACGCCCAGGTTCACGGGAACCTTGGGCACCGTGACACGAGTCCCGGTCGCGAGACGGACCGTGACAATGTCACTTCTATGTTTGCTACATATGCAACATGCTAGCAAGTTGATATGCTTCATATACAGCATGTTCCACTTAGCCAAAAAAACACCGCGGACTCCGTGATGAAGCCGCGGTGAAATAAAAGCATACAAATATGCAGCACTCCCATGAACAACTGTGTCCCCCACTTGTGTGGCTTAAAACTGCCGCATCACGTTGAAGCGGCTTCGTGACGGGATGACGGCTTCGTCGAAGGCGAGAACTGGAGGTACGTTGTATCCGGCGACAAACGTCTGCTGCATGATCTCCACGATTGGTCTCACCTTCCACGCACGATCTGTATCTGCCCTGGCATCCGAGTTGTCCGAGAAGTGCAGATTCTGCATGATCCTGCCGAACCGAGCTTTCGGCATAGCGGCCGAATGTACCAGCAGGAACAGCACCAACAGTCGTAGTAGCCCAATGATCCGACAGACGTCTGGACTGAGGACACAGAATGCGTGGAGTCAGTAATCCAATACACCTCACGATCTCGTGGCCCTTGATGGGATGCTGTTTGATCTCTTCTCCAAGATCTCCTCTCGTGTCGCCTCTTTGCCTTGCTCTCTCTGCTTCTGGTGCATCTTGTCGATACGCTCATTCAAACGCTGATCGTAGTATCGGTTGCTCTCCTTCGCAATGTGGGTCCACAAGCTCCTAGGCAAAAAGAAGAACAACAAATCCAAAGGCGAGGAGGCCCGCTCGAGCACGTCAGCGGTGGGTCCATACTCCCCATCGTAGATGCCTGGGTACTCCGTATCCTCCGGAAAATGTTTCTGGATCTAAAGTCGCAATATACAATATACACATCCGTATCACCTGTTGTATATCATACATGCAAGTAATTGAACGTACCGAGATTCCAACAAGTGCAGCAGCGAGGGCGACGACAACAGGTGCAGCAGCGCGGTCGACATCAGCTGGACCTGGTCCCGGCGCGACTCGTAGCTCCTCTGGTCCGAAGTCTACGTCGGTGCTGCGCTCGCCGGCGATCCAGCTGCGGTGCTCAGCGGCGATCCGCTGACGGTCCTCCTTGGAGCGCCCCTCCAATTGTGCCTTGAACGCGTCTGAATCGCGCCGCGTTTCCCGGCGCCCTCCCATCGCTTGCTTGTTCTCCGTCCTTTTCGCAAATGACTGGGAATTTCCCTTGTCGGGTGAGACACAGCGTCAGCCACCAATTCAACATCTGAGCGGGAAATCACTGTACCTTTTCAAACCGGTTGATACTCATCCCCTTGACTTTATAGTATTTTTCCGCCTAGCCCTGAGCAAAACTGCAGAAATAGTGCGAAAGCATGTTGTCTTTAACAACATGTTAGGAAAGTGCAATCAGCGACGGTGTCATATACAACCTTGAGTGCTGGGGGTAACTTTCACGCTGTGATTGCCTTCGATAACTATATGTTGTCCAGGCTGATAATTCTCTCTGACCGATTGCAAGAGGGTAGCAATGCCGCAGTCTCGAAGCGCATGGGGAATGCTGGCGTCTAGCACGGCTGGAAAAAAATACACTATTCAATGGGTTCGTCATATCGGATTGGATACGGCAGGAGCCACTGCATTTACAGAAAGTGCCAATTGCTGGGGTTGCTCGGTTTAGCGATCCATATAGCTACCAACAAATTGACATGAGGAGGGACATCAGTAGGCCGGATACGATCTGTTGGGTTAGCGCCTCTGAAAACCACACATTCTCGGAGTTGTACGACGAGATTAACGTTTCCACCAGCGCATTATTTCGTAGTGGGTGCCTTATATGCAGCATTCCGAGCAGAAACTCATGATGATACACAACGAAGCGAGCATAAAGCTTGCAGTTCGAATTGAATGGGACGGAAGTTTAAAACGCAGCTCGATACTGCTGCGAATAAGATTGTCGAACTCAGTGAAGAACGGAGGCAATATTGCGATTACACTGTCTCCAAAACGCAGTCCAGCAACATAGCGACCTACGACCATGTCACCTGCGGACATATTTGTATCTTGTACGCCAGGCAAGTCCAGCTCGCTCTAATACAAATGGCCGCAGCCGATGAGCCTCCATTCGATCAAGCGGAAACATACGTGGCTGATCCCTTATGAGCAGAATGGGTCCGATGTCACCTGGATGTAAGCTTTCATTCTCAGGCTCAAGCATGATCCGCTTCAAGCGTTTCGAAAACCCGATCGTACTGGTTGCCCCCACGGAAGACCTCCGAGTCCGACAACCCAAGCACATCAGAGTACACAGCAAGAGAAAAGATTGGGCATATTTCTGGTAGCAATGGGTTTGCGTATATATTATGACGCGCATCCCTTGGTCGCGTGCCTTCTTGGACATTATTCATATGCCCAAATCGAACATCTAAGGCATTACCCTCCCAGGATATATGTCTCGAGTAAATAAAAGAAGTATTTCCAGCGCGCGACAAATGAGATTCCAACTCGAAGCAAGGTGTGAGCGAAAACAAATTCAGGATGCTTGTGCTCCATCATTGAAACACATAGAGATCTAATCAGGGAAGGGTAGTGGTTCCTTTCCCTCTGTTACTTTGACGTCTGCATCGTGGTTACGGCGGGTCACTGTGTGCTTCAAACCCTTAAAGAACACGGTTATATCTGCAACGAAGTCGACGCTCATCGGGCGTCCATACTTGCGGTACAAACGAAACAGACTTGAGCGCATGGAGTCATACACCGATTGACCAGGCTTGCCTCCAGTTCGAGACGTCAGCGACATATGAAACTCTTTAACGTCGTTTACACGGTGAGCATCGTAATTTATCAGAGGAACCGTAGGATTTTTTTTACGTACGAAATTAAGAACATCGTCTTGGCGATATTGTCACCACACCCACATCATCAATCCCCACATCATCTTCCTGAATTGCACTCAGGAGTTCATCGCTCTGAGCACTCCTCCAGTAAGATAAAGACACACGACGTAGCGGCTAATTCCACGTAAATACATATTGACGGTCTTCTCTCCGATGACAGTGTTTTTAACAGCCTCCACTTCGCTCACAAGATCCATAGTATTTTCAACAGCATCCAACTCGCTAACGAGATCCTAGCTCTTTTCCCGATCCACCGACATGGCGATTGTGGCGTTCTCTCGCAAAGTGGCATCTACCGTAGTGTCCGAGTTAAGTGTGTGCGTAAAACAAACGCATAAGAGTTCTTGCTACATAATGTTGTTGTTTAAGAAACGACTTCACAACTGGGGAAATACGCATAATATGCGACTTCACAACTGGGGAGATACGCATAATATGCGTATTATGCGTATCTCCCCAGTTGTGAAGTCGTTTCTTCGGTCTGAATCCAAGATCAGGGTCTAGGTGGAGCAAATTTAAATAGAACGTGATCCATAATCCAGAACTGGTCCGCATGGGACCCGAAATAGGTAACCATGGATAAGGAAAATTTGTTACGTATTTTTGGGTCCCATGCAAACGTTTTTGGTCCCAAATAGCATGACATTTGCCGAATAAAGCGTCACAAACAACAAGCATTTAAGATTGCCGTGGTCGCCGCCATCAAGCGTTTATATCGAATTATGCTTGAGCTACGAGCTTCAACGGATATTATTTGACATTCCACTGTAGGATGAGAAGGGATGGCATGGGGCTCAAATCCTGAAAGTCGGTGTGCTCGGAGCCTCAAACCTATCTTTCGTTAAAAACAAGTCCAGTTAAAGCGCGAAGGACCTCATCACAAAGCTCGATGAAGTATGAACCACCTGGTGGAGCTGAAAAATGGGGAAGTCGCGTGGTCTGAGGAAGCGATATGAAGCTTGTTAGAGTCGCCAACTAGATTGCATAAACGTTGTTTACTTGCACCTTTCGACCAACTTTTCAGCGACATTCAATATCACCCAGCCCACCACGAAAACCCTGCGGTTAATGGGTAAATGTCGAGGTTTAGAATGTCGATGCTAAACCTCTTTGGTCAAGCGCCGTTAGGCTTACCCTAGTCTTGCAGCGCTACGCGCTGCGCTTGATCTCGCCGCCCGAAGGCCGGCGACTTTGTTGGTTATGTCAATTATGTTCGTTTTACTCAGTATAGTTTGTGACTGCACTCGGAGTGGTTACAGCAACATTAACGCTGGAGTGCGGGTGAAAGAGCCAAGGCAGAAAAAGCAAAATCAATGCTCCTGGTTTCCGACTCCTGCTTTGAGCGCGGATGTTATAGAGCAGTGACAAGTAGTGCTTTCATCTAAGGATACTGGAGGAGGTAATAGCTTCCTCGGGGTTTCCAATGGTAATCCGGGGCGAGAGTTTATTTATAGGTGTCCACCTTTATGATTTGGAGGCCATGACACCCGTCCTCTCCATTGAGGTTAGGTGTTATTTCCTTTCTGAGCTTATCAGATTTATCAGATTTTCTCAGACCACATATTATGTGGTCCTCTCCATCGAGGTTAGGTGCTATTTCCTTTCTGAGTTTATCAGATTTATCAGATTTTCTCAGACCACATATTATGTGGTCTGATAAAACCTTACTAGAGGATTGGACTGGTAGTGACCAGTTGATGCGGCGAGTCAAGCTCTGATAAGCATTTTTCAGCCACCTTGCTCGGAACTTTTCTCTCTTCGCATTCCTGGATTCGGCCGCGTGGCCGAATCCAGGAATGCGAAGAGAAAAAAGTCATGAGCCATCATCTTGTGCCAAGCGCCAAAGGGTCCTTCGAAGTTCAGTGTTTCTTTTCCGGCGAAAGACGTAGCCACCGCCCTCTGGGAACCATCGCTACATGGTCGTGGTCCAGGAACCACTCAAGACTATCTCTGTACTAAGTAGTCTGCTTGGACTACGTCGATCGCGCAGCTCCCCAGCGCTCTAATTGCACCGCGTTTTGAGGTCGGTCCATTACTTACTACTGCACTAGAATACGTAGGCAGGCATATTGTTCATAGTTAAGCGCCTGCCGCTCCCCTTGGTGAATATACACGCATGCATCACGCCGTAACACCTCAAAGGTGAACCGTGGTCGCATCGAATCGTATTTAAGCGGGTAACAGCGCACTGTTTGAGCTCCGTCAACGTTAACGTAAATGATCGGATTGTTCAATGTATGCTACCATTTAAGCCAGGAAAAAACTCCATGACTTCTCAATTTCGCACAATGGTGTTTTTACTAGATCGTCTGCGACTTAGAGCATCCCAACGGTCGCGCTAAACTCCAGAGTTTAGCGCCATTCGCCAAATCTTAGCGCTTGTGTGTTTCCCATCGGGAGACGCTATTTTCTAGTGGCCCGCTAAATCTGATCATCCGCCAGAATTCCCGCCAGATCTGGCGGTCAGTCTAGCGATTTGATCCCGACAACAACAACAAACAAAGAGGGGCAACGTATGCTTCGACGAGTTTTACCTCCAAAATAGTGCTCTGAACAAGCTTGACCGGTGGAGAATCGTTGTGATTTTGACAATGGAAACATCCAGAACGCCAGAATGTTGGATAACGTGTTAAGAAAATAGCGCCGCCGTTGGGGATGCTCTTAGAGAAAGGTTCAGGTCTGCTGAAATCATCTCTGTTCAAAACAGCCAGCAGGGGGACCAACCGAGGTGGCCACCAACGCAGGACCTCTAGCATTCAGTAGTGAAAACGTACAGGATGGTGTACACTACACAGTGTTTGACTGGCTTTCAGGCCATATCGAGAGTTGCGCCATGGAGATCACGGGTAGCGCGGCCGACGCTATTGGCACCGCTCCGTTTGCCCCAGAGCAGGCTGCAGTACCCCCCGCCGACTCGACTCCGCCTGCCCGCAAGCGGTTCGTGTGGTCCGAGGCCATGATTGAGTGTTTTCTGTCTTTGCGTTGTGGTGCGTTAGCCTCGTCCTTCGCCGGCAGCCTGAGCGTCGCGCAGCTCTCGGCGGCGTGGGAGCGACTCCGCCTCAAGTTCGTACTGGCCCAGGGTGTGCCGGTCGAGACGGCACAGATCAAGAACAAGTGCCAGTCGTTGAAGAAGGAGTTCGCGGCGATCAGGCTCGCGGAGGCGGACACGGGCAACAGGACCAACGAGCCCATTGTATACCCAGCACACTGGGACCTGCTGGTCCAGTACATCGGTGACAAGAGTGGTCTGGGCTGCGTGGACTTCGGCCACAGCGCCCACTCTGGCGCAGCAAAGCGCAAGGCGGAGATCGATGCTGAGGTCGAGCGCCAGCACCAGCAGCGCCGCAAGAAGGAAAGGTCGATATCGGCCAAGGTATTGTACTGTACTGACTGTAGCCATTGTGATCATGTACTGTACTATTGACGAGTGCTTTGCAATGTATGTCTGCATTGCAGGGCTGGTACGGCTTGGTGAGAATCTCGCCAAGGCGCTAGTACAGCGCCAATCGGCGGCGCCTGAGACGACTTTGCTGGAGGACTTGACTGCAAAACAGGACACTATACGACAGCTCATAGAAGTGAACCAACAGCAAATCGCTGCTCCTATCGAAAATGCGAATGCAGTTATCGCTGCGCTGCTCTCGTTTCTGAGCAAGTCCAAGTAAGATGCAGCAACATAGGCTGTTTGTGCTCATTCACAACGCCGCCATATATTTTTTTATGAAATTTCGACGCGCTTTCGCTAGACCGTTTCCTACTGCATTCTGACTTCCTTCAGGGACAAGATCCCCGCCAATATGCATCCATCCTTCTTGGTCATCAGATACCGTAGTGTCGCTCAAATCCACGAGCCAATTGTGCAAAACGATGCTTGCAGATATCAAGCGGGTCATTTTTTGTGTCGATTGATGACCGAGTGGCACTTTGAACAGCCTGAATCGCCCTTTGAACAAACCGAGGGCAGCTTCAACGATAATGCGCATTTTGCTATGCAGATATTTGTACTTGGCTTCGTCGCGTGGCATACCGTAGTAGATCGTGAACGGCGTCATCACATGGGGCAGTAGTGTATACCCGGCGTCGCCGAGGATATAACAACCGGTTGGAATTGCATCTTGGCAAATTTTGCCAAAGTCCGAGTTGTTGAAGACGGCCTTATCATTTTGGGATCCACATCGTACAGAGTATGACATGATTATCTTTTTCGCGTCGACCACGACCTGCGCAGCCAAAACCGTTCGTCAAAAGTCATGACGGCACATCAAAAATCTACGTAGTGAAAAAATAAAATGTACCTGCAAGTTGAACGCCGGAAATCCTTTCCGGCAGTACCATCCTTCGTGATCAGCGAATCGATGTACAGGAAAAAGAGACCCGTCAATTGCGCCAACCACATTGGGCACTCCGCACACGCGCTCAAAGTCCATCGAAATATCTTGCCACTCGTCTAAGGATTGCGGTAGGCGCACTCCAGACTCGAGGTAGCAGCAACTCATGATTGCCGCAACCTACAGTATGTAAAATTAATCAGTCAATTCACATTACCATCCGAAATGGAGCATACATGATCCACATGAGCAATTGCCTGCGCCTTGCTCACTCCAAAAAAGCTTCCAGCGACTTGGTACGATCCCTCGTGAGTTAGGTAATGCATGGTCACTCCAACACGCGTCTCAATGTCGAACTCAGCATTGACGCCTAGCGGTGGGTTGATGCTCGTCCATTTGGCCTCGACGCGGCCGACGATGTCCGTGAAGGTGGAGAACGTGCACCGTAAGTGGCGCTGGTACCACCCACAGTACAGTACATTTCCACGCACCGAATCCCATGGGCACGCACGTGTAGACCACACAGCAGCACTTGGCTCTCGATCGCGTCGTCCGTCGTGAGTTGCAGCCACAGCTGCAGCTAGAGCGGCAGTGACGACCACGCATTGGACGGCCGTCTCGTCCGCCATATTTCTGCGTTTGGCTGGTGGCCCGAGATGCCACACCACTACCTGTACAAACTAATAACCGAGGATCTTGCGACTGAGCAGAGGGCGCTGAGATGAGCTGAGTGAACAGAGATGACGATGACCGTCTGGCCAATCAGATCACAAAACTTTTCAACAGAGATGGAGAAAAAAAGACTTGAACCTTTCCCTTAGGCTAGGAACACGCATTTTGTTTTTGCTGTTACAATTGAAGCATTGCCGACATGTTACGCGAATGTTGACCCAGGTTACGCTTACGCAGTACCGTGGAAATTATCTTGGGTGGGCTGTCTACAGCCTCTAACGAGGTGTTCCCAGTATAAGGTATGTATACTTAACTCGCAATACCCGTAAGAACCCGCTATTTTTGGCGAGTTTATATGGTATTTCAAAATTAATTAAATCCGGTTCTTATAAGGTTATATATTCAATTTATTTTCTTAAAGGTTAGCACAAGCCAAGGCGACGTATGCAAGTCCCTGCTTCGCAAAGGTAAATGAAAGAGCGCAATGGCTCGTTGAAAACGACGCCTGGGGCATTGTTGCCGCTGTACATGTGCACGTTTCACGGTGAGTTTGATACTCTTGCATTACACACTATTATTGCTCACTTGTTCTAAGTATAGTCGTTGCCGCTTGTGAATGCATAAAGAGTTACATTTTTGAATCGATACCTACTAATAATGTGGCCCACATGCGACTGACACCCGAATTAATCCCTGGTTGGGCTGTACGTAATACTTCATATCACTCACTACCAGGAAAACCAAAACATATTCAGTTTTTTTGTTGTTTTTAGCCTTTAGGTTGCCGTAGTGACGATCGTGGTGTCGTGTTAAGGTTGCCTCGTTAAGTTGGAACTCGCCAAAATCCAGCCAAATAATGCAGTGACTGCAAAATCCGGCCAAATAATGAAGTGTTCATTATTTGGCCGGATTTTGGCGAGTTCCACCGCTCCTCTCCTTTTTATACACCCATTTTAGATTTGAGTACATTGTATTAATACATGTATAATTCTGTACTCCGTTTAGATCGTCCTCCGTTCGCGCCGCAGCCGTGACAGTCGCCTCGATATCCATTTTGCTATAGAGCCGCCGCGAGCAGGCAACGCGGCAGGCGCTTTCACTGGAAGTTCCAGCCTCGACTCTCTTCGTACTTGTCGTGCATGTACAAACCCCGCACCGCCTTGAACCGCCTGCAAGACGGGAGCTCCACTCCCAGCTCCGTCGGGCAGCCGATTTCCGCGATCCGCGGCGTTGAAGCGAGCGAGTGGATGCCGGCGCCTCGGGCCACGGGCCAGTGGCACGTTGCAAATCTCTCGCAGTCTGCTTCCTGGAGCGCCGCAACGCGGCGACCGCCATCGACACGGCTGCGACGAAGCAGAGGGTGGAAGCCCAGCTGCGGGGCCGTCGAGGTGTCGACTGTCCCAGGGCTAGCTCGGCGTTCGTCGCCTTCCTTGAGTCTTCTGTCGAGGACTTCGGTATCACGTTGCCTGCGGGGCTTGGAGCACGCTGCGGTGGCCATGAAGCGATGCCCTGGGGTCCCGCCACGAAGAGAGCTTGGATCGGTCTCCTCATTGTGCCGATCGCCGATTGAAGCTACCTGCTCCGTTTCTGCGCGACATCTTGACTTTTGTATGCGAGCAAAAAAGTATAGAACGTCAAAAACTTGGATATGATGATCCAGCGTGGCTTCGCAAGTTGGCGGCGCGCTTGGCGAGTTTGGCCTGCGCTGCATGTACACTTGCCATGTACACCAGGCGCGACTTGCTGAAACGGAGGCGAAGGGCTCTGATTCACCCACGCACGGAGGCGGCCAGAGGCGGCACCCTTGTCGCCGGCAACGATCCGGCCCGCGATCTGACGGGAGCGCTTGAGTCAGCGTGTGCAACCAGCGTTGCAGCCGCTGAAATGTATGGCCCGCAACGCGCACTGCATCTGCCTCTCACTGCTCCAGTGCTCGCCAAACTGGCAAATGATCCAAGCCGGAGCTCGCTTCACCGAGCTGGCCGAGCGAGCACCACCAAGCTCTCACGAGCGAACTCGGTGACTTCACCAGTGGAGCCGGGCGATTGTCGCTCGTTATAGGCGCTCCGGGCGTGCGTGCTGGGACAGCCTCTATGTGGCCTCGTTTGCCATCGAAAGCCACGACGTCCAGATGGACCCGCTTCAAGGAGGCGCTGGCCACAAAGATCGCAAACCGCTCATACATCCTAGCTCGGGGCAAGCAGCAGCTTGAAAGACAACCATGCCCGAAGCGCAGGGCGAATGGAGCTCCGCTCAAACACCAGCTCCGACAATGGCGCGAGGAGGACGCTTCCGCGACGCTTCCGCAGGAATTTACGGTGTCCGAAGTCCCACTGTGCAATTTTTGCGCCAATGGCTTCGGAGTGGCACCGAGCCGGCTCGTCTGAAGATATGCCTGAACTGTGCTCTCACCAACTGATACGAGCTTCGACATCCACCACGAGCTCGGCGTTGCTCGCGCCCCATGTTCATTCCCTAACTGGCCTCCGGACGACGAGGACCTTCCTTCTTCCTTCGGGCCAACCATGAGAGTTCCCTCATACCTGGCCATCGCGGCGGCGCTGCTGCCGGCCGCGGCCATGGCGCAGAGCGCCACCACTTCCACCACCACGGACGTCTACTACCCGACGGTGCTGAGCGCGGCCGGCAATGTGACGGGCCTGCCGGGCGGCAACGCTTTCTGTGACGAGTCCGCACAACGTGTGCGCAAGCCCTGGGGCGCGCTCACGTCGGACGAGCAGGCGCTGTACCTCGAGGCGTCCGAGATGGCCGTCGCGGACGGCGGCGTGGCCGATTTCGCGGTCATCGCGGCCGACTCGTTGAGTCAGGCCCAGGGCGAGTACTCGTGCGCCTTCTTCAGCTGGCACCGCCGCCTGCTGCTGGCCTACGAGTCGTACCTGCGCGACCTGGACGAGCGCTTCGCGTGCCTCACGCTGCCCTACTACGACGTGCACACGGCCTACATCCAGGCCGTCAATGGCGAGTGCAGCAACATGTTCGAGTGCAGCGGCATCTTCGACGCCATCGGCGGCGCGCCCAACAACACGGACGACGCGGTCTCGCTCACCTTCGACGGCGTGGACGCCACGGGTTACGCCGTGAGCGGCTCTCCCTTCGGCGAGTCGTGCGACGACGACGACAACTGTGGCTACGTGGTGCGTGACGACGTGGCCAGCAAGGCCGTGCCCAGTGCCGCCAGCTTCGGCACGTTCCAGAGCGTCGTGGCCTCCTCAAGCGACTACGCCTCGTTCGTTGAAGGCATCCAGTACGGCGTCCACAACGAGGTGCTGGACGCTGTGGGCGGCACCATGGCCACCGCGGCCGCCGCACATGACGTGCTGTACTACTCGTTGTACGCGGCCGTCGACATGTACCTGCACGTGTACCACCTGTGCCGCATCGGCGTGCCGCTCACGTACGACCAGGTGGTCGAGTCGCTCGAGGCGTACGCCAACGCCACGCAGACCTGCGGCGGCGTGGACGGCGTGGACGCCGACTCAGCGCTCATCATGCGCATCTCCGTGGACGGCGAGCTCGTGGACGCGTCGCAGCATCCGACGCTCGGCCAGTACTTCGGCTACGTGGGCAGCGACAACTGGAACTACGCCGACATCCAGCAGCTCGGAGACTACGCGTACACGTACCAGCTGCCGGAGATGCTGCGGCAGCAGATCCTGAGCAACAACGACGTGTGCACGGGCTTCAACCGCGCCTTCGCGGCCTCGTACACGGCCGTCAACGCCGCGGCCGTCAAGAGCACGACGACCACGAAAACGACGACGAAAACCACGACCACTAAGACCACCAAGATCGTCAACGGCAAGAAGGTGACGACCACTAAGGTGACCAAGGTCGTGACCCGGGCCAACAGCACGTCGGCCTCGTCGGCCAAGTCCACGGTGACCAGCGGCCAGCTGCTGAGCAGCTACAGCAGCGGCTACACGTACCTGGGCAACTTCAGCACGGACAACGCGGCCTACGGAGAGGGCACGATCGTGTCGAACGGCTACACGGGCTACACGCCGTACTATGCCGCCGGCGCCGTCACGACCAAGCACAACGGTATCGTGAGTGCCAACTACTCGGCCAGCTCGAGCTCGACGAGCTCGACGACGGCCAGCACGGCGGCCCGCATGGACGCCACGTACTCCAACACGTCGAACGTGGTGATGAACGTGACGGTGGGCACGAGCTCGGTGGCTCGCAACGTGACGGCGTCCGTGGCCACGTCGGGCAGCTACTGGGCGTGGCTGCAGACCGCGTACAAGGGCCTGTATACGCGCTTCGAAGGCAACCTGGACCTGGTGGCGACGCACATGAAGCTGCTGGAATGCGACACGTTCGACAGCGTCTACGGCCTGTCCAACTACTCGACGACGTTTGTGACGGACAAGAACCTGATCACGAACCGCGTCGAGTGTGGCCAGCGCCTGGACCTGGTGCGGTCCGGCCTGCTGTCGATGGCCGTGCGCTCGACGTCCTACTCGGCCAGCAGCCTCAAGTTCGCCAGCTCGACGGCCATCAAGACCATTCGCACGTCATACAAGCGCGTGACCACCCGCAAGGTCACGTACATCCGCAAGTCGTACACGCAGAAGGTGCAGAGCTCGCTCGAGTCGACGCAGGAAGCGCTGGGCAACATCACCGTCACGTCGACGAGCGGCTCGGGCAATGACGAGACGTCCACCACGGTGGTGGACACTGGCTACGTCACGTCCAACACGACGAGCACGACGCAGCAGAGCGCCAAGAACGCCACGGCAGTGACGACGACGAGCAGTTCGACCACGACGACGACGACTGCGGCCAACGTGTCGGAGACCCTGTCGGAGGCGTCGTCCGGCTCGACGGAGCTGGTGTCGGGCTCGAGCTCGACGACGGCTTCGTCGGAGGGTTCGGACACGACGAGTGAGACGGGCAGCACGACGTCGGACGAGGGATCGCTCACCACGACCTCGGGCTCGAGCGGTGAGACGATCTCCACCGGATCAAACGGCAAGACGACCACGACCCAGACGGGTTCGAACGGTGAAACGATCACCACCACGACCACCGGCTCGGGGGCTACGTCGACCACTGTCACCACTGGATCGGGGGCTTCCACGACGACGACGGGCAAGACCAGCACGACCACGTCGGGCGGATCAACGTCCACCACGAATTCTGGCACGTCGACCAACTCCGGAACTTCTACCACGACCAGCGGCACGACGGGCTCAACCACGTCGAACTCGTCCACTACCAACTCGGGAACCACCTCGACGACGTCAGGCGGCACCACGACTGTGATTACTGGCCAGACGACGACGACGACGGGCTCGAACGGCGAGACGATCTCAACGACTACCGGTTCGAACGGTGAAACCATTGAGACGACGACCACAGGCTCCGGCGGCTCGATCCAGACCACCGACACTGGATCTGGCGGCTCTATTGAGACCGTCACGACGGGATCGGGAGCTACCACGACGACTGTGACGACGGGATCAGGGGCTTCGACGACGACGACTGACTCCACGAGCACGACGACCGGCGGCAGCTCGACTACCCACACGACCACTTCGGGCTCGTCAAGCACGACCTCGACGGGCACCAAGACTCCGGGAGCTACGCCCGCCGCGACTAAGCCTGGCGCCACGCCTGCGGCCACCACCCCGGGAGCTACGCCCGCTGCGACCAAGCCTAACGCTACTCCGGCAGCCACCAAGCCGAGTGCTACGCCTGCCGCGACCAAGCCGAGTGCTACGCCTGCCGCTACCAAGCCTAGTGCTACCCCGGCGGCCACGACGCCTAGCGCCACGCCAGCCGCTACGACGAAGCAGTCGGAGACGTGCATCGACGTGTCTGTGGAGGGCGATGCGACGTACTGCATCGAGGGCCCCATTTGCAGCGGTTCCGGTGACTCGCCCGCCGGGTCGCTGTGCCCCGTGAAGGGCGACGTTGCGGTGCAGGACTGCCACGAGACGCTGTCTAGTTACACGAACTCTAGCACTTGCGTGGCCCCCGAGGACGCCGTGTGCGCCAAGATCAAGACCGGCGCGTGGGGATGCGTGTTCGGCTCGCCGCAGAAAACTGCCACGCCTGCTCCGACCACGACCTCTGACAAGGCCACGCCTGCTCCGACCACGCCAACCTCTGGCAAGGCCACGCCGGCTCCGACCACGACCTCTGACAAAGCCACTCCGGCTCCGACTACGCCAGCTTCCGGCAAGACCACTCCGGCTCCGACCACGTCGACTTCTGGCAAGACCACTCCGGCTCCGACCACGACTTCCGACAAAGCCACTCCGGCTCCGACCACGCCGACTTCTGGCAAGACCACTCCGGCTCCGACCACGTCGACTTCTGGCAAGACCACTCCGGCTCCGACGACACCGGAGAAGTCGACGCCTGCCCCGACCACGACCGAGACGAAGACTCCGGCTCCTTCCACGAAGTCGACGCCTGCCCCGACGACTGCTGGACCCACGACCGCGTCGCCCACGCCGTGCCCTACTACCGAAGTGCCCGAGACGGAGACGCCCGCGACGCCGTGCCCTACCACTGCGGTGCCTGTGACCGAGGGCCCTGTTACTCCTTGCCCCACAACGAAAGTACCGGTGACGGGAACGCCCGTGACGCCATGCCCCACGACTGAGGTTCCTGTTACCGAGAAGCCTGCTACGCCAAGCCCGACGACTGAGGTTCCGGTGACTGAGACGCCTGCTACGCCTTGCCCCACGACCGAGGTACCGGTGACTGAGACGCCCGTGACGCCTTGCCCCACGACCGAGGTTCCGGTGACTGAGACGCCTGCTACGCCATGCCCGACGACTGAGGTGCCGGTGACTGAGACGCCCGTGACGCCTTGCCCCACGACCGAGGTACCGGTGACTGAGACGCCTGCTACTCCGTACCCCACGACCGTGGTGCCCGAGACGGAGACGCCAGTCACCCCGTGCCCCACGACCGAGGTTCCGGTGACCGAGACGCCTGCTACTCCGTACCCCACGACCGTGGTGCCTGAGACGGAAACGCCGGTCACCCCGTGCCCGACGACTGTCACGCCGAAGACGGGGATCCCATCGAAGACTGGCACTCAAACGAAGACGGGAACTGAGACGAAGGACGGAAAGCAGACGACGACGACGTCTTCGAGCAACGCCGACTCGTACACGTACGAGCAGCAGACGCAGCAGGAAGAGCAGCAGACGCAGTCTTCATCGTCGACCAAGACGTTTACCACGTCCTACGCCGCGACGACTGCCGATGCGGACGCCTCAACTGTTGCATCGGGAGGCCTGGCCGGTGGTGCCGTCGCTGCGATTGTCGTTGCGGCTTGTGCTGTGGTTGCCCTGGCGGGCTTCACTGTCTTCAAGATGCGCCAGCACTCGAACGACGGCGACCTGTCCCCCAGCGGGTACTACAGCCAGCCTGCGACGCCGTTGACGCAATCGATCAAGCTGTAAGCAGACCACGCCACCCTTTTGTACATGTGATACGATGGCGACTCTGGCGAACTGATGTGAGCGGCGGCTTCGATTGCAAGCCTCCCCACGCTGTGCATAGCTAGTTGTGTCTATTCCGTTTCAATCGAGTCACGACCATCTTTTCAAACTACGATATCTTGTCCTTACATACTAGTACTACTACTAGTAGTAAATACTATGTAGTAGTAGTATTAATTATAGTAATACGTAGTAGTAGTACTGTAGTATGTGGATCTTTGTTCATGCAAAAAGGTCCAGTAGCAACTTTACTACCCTTGCGTCTGGGTACAACCTAACTCTAGTTCTCGACCCGAAACCCAAAAAACGAGCCAAATCGGAAACATCCATATTAAGGTACCCTTATTCTAGTTCTCGACCCGAAACCCGAAACCCGAGCCAAACCGGGTCGGAAACTAGATTAAGCGGTCGTACAATACCTAATCCTGGTCGTACAATACCTAATATCCAGCCATAATAATTAATTCTTACGCGAAAGGAAAATCTGAACGGAAAATCTTCCCGCAGGACGCGCGCGATGCCGCCTGCGCTGCCACGAGGAAGGCCGGTTTCTCCAGGCAACGAGCCGCGCGCCATCGCCCACCGTGTGTACGGGATTTGCGTGGCGTCTCGGTCGACACTATTACTCGCGCGGCCTTGTCAGCCTGCGCAAGCCGCTGAGCCAGAGCTCCACGTATCGTTTGCGATTGCTTGCAAGAGGCTGTAGCTGGTGCTTCGCTGCTGAATGCTCTACCGATTTGGGCGGTCCACGCATCTTGGTGAGCTCGAGCTCGATTCCGTTCCGGCTGCAATGGTCATTCCTCAACTCTCACCTTCAGTGAAAGTCCCCCACCTCCAAGCTCTACTGGTCTCGTCACCATGCGCATCGGATCCATCCTCCGGTCCTTCACACTACTTCTGGCTGCGACGCTCGTTGGCACCTCGCTGCCTACTGCTGATGCCACGGCCCAAGCCGGTGGCAACGAAGCATGCGGACAGGGCCAACGCCTCCGCAAGTCCTGGTCAAGTATGAGCAGTAGCGAGAAAAGTCTATACCTTGAAGCGGTGGACACCGCCATCAAGAGCGGGGCTATGGAGCAGTTCGCCGCTACCCACGTTGAGCCCAACGGCGAATCCAGGCTCACCGCTCGTGCGGGTTCTTCTCGTGGCACCGCCGTCTCTTGATTGCGCTGGAAAGCTTCCTTCGTGACCAAGACTCCAAGTTCGCTTGCGTGACGCTGCCGTACTACGACGTGCAGACAGCGTACGTCCGCCAGGCAAACGGGATGTGTGGCAACTATACGAGTGTTCGGACATTCTACAGGAGATTGGCGGCAACAAGGCTCAGAACCAGGAAGTGTCACTGACGCAAAATGGCAAGTCGGCTTGGGGTTACCCGGTTACTGGGTTCCCGTTGAACGCCGAGTGCGATGACAACAACATCTGCAGCTACATCGTTCGCAGTGATATGACCGCGACGGCCGTTCCGCCCGGCGCTGGCTTCTCCTCATTGCTGAGTACTGTGAGCAGTTCTGCCGACTATGCCACCTTCCTCATGGGCATCCAGTTCGGAGTGCACAATGAAGTTCACAACGCCGTAGGCGGAACGATGGCCACGTTCGCTTCGCCGCGTGACCCCTCTTGGCACGCAGCTATCGACATGTATCTGCACGTCTATCACCTCTGCAACTTCGGCGAGCCGCTCACCGAACAGCAGTTGCTGTCTGCATCCAAGGCGTTCACCAAAGCCACTGACTCGTGCAGCCAGGTGTCGGGCATCGGACCCAACTCCAAGATCGTGCAGAACGTGGTCGTCGACGGCCAGACCATCGATATCGCTGATCACCCGACGCTCGGCAAGTACTTCAGTCACGTGGGCAGCGAGATGTGGAACTACGGTGACGTGGCGCAGCTCGGAAACTACTCATACTCGTACGAGCTTCCGGACATTATGACGCAGCAGTTGCTAAGCAATAGCCGGATCTGCCCGGCGTTTAATGCGAATCCTCCAACATCGACTGCCCCACCCACGACTTCGCCAGGCACAACTGCTCCTCCGACATCGATCCCCGAGACGAGTTCAAGCGGAAGCGGTTCCTTCCGTAGATCCAGCAGCGACGATGGAGTCTACGTCGATTCGCCCGACGATGTTGGCTACGGCTACTACAATGAGACGGAAGTGCCGACGCACACGACATCTACATCGTGGACAACTCGACCGACGGATCGACGTACGCGCCTCCGTCGGACGCCAACTCCGGAGACTACTGGCAATGGACGCAGAACATGTACGATGGACTATACAACCGATTCGATGGCGACATGGACCTTGTCGTGCAGCAGATGCAGTACACCGAGTGCGAGGCGTACAACGAGGCACATGGCATCGAAGACTTTTCCGATGACTTTGTGCAGAACTTCCACCTCGCGTCCAGCCGACCGACGTGCGGCAAGAAGGTGGACGAGATCGAGTTTGGCGAGGTGGTCGTAGCCTGCACCACGGACAAGTTCAAGCCTCAAGCCGTCGAGTTCGCCGATGACGACGTCATTGAAGAGATCAAGCAGGACTATGTGCCAGTCACGACCACCACCGAACAGTACACTGACCCGGACTACATTGCCGATGCGCAGACGAAGGCGCAGCAGACTCCTGTCGGTGAGAGTACCCCAGCTGCAACCCCGGCGGTCACCAAAAAATGAGTACTACGTCGCGCCCACGCCAGCTCCGACGGGCGTGTACTCAGCCGCCACGCCTGCTCCCACGAAAACTGCTGCCTACAGCACCCCCACTCCGTCCCCAACGACTGGTGACTACGAGCACAAACTGTGTGAGTAGACAGCTTAGATTGGTGGCGGCCATGCTTAAATTGTTTGATATCGCGCCGCGAATCCATTGATGTTGACGTAAAAAAACATAGCTGCCGGCTCTACGAACGGTTTCTGTTTAAAAAGCTCAACGACCCACCGGAAAAAACTGACTACTACGTAGTAAAAAAAATTCATGTACGCAGCAGCGATCGCAACGTCGCCTTGAATACTCCTTGCCCCATGCCATCTCATCAATCAGAGGTCGGCAAATAAAATATTGTATTTCATTCGAGTTACCCTGAGGCCGTAATAATCATTGCAATATCACAGTTTGCAGCTCGTTTAAAAAAACTGGGATCAGGACCCACCACATCAGTTTACGCATATGTTTCTTCAAATCTGGACAACGCAGTTCATGCGACGCCGACACAAGTTGATACTCGGATAATCCTTGACACGAAGATGAGGAAATAACCACGTAGTATTCATTTCGCGGGGCATTTGCGTACTCACTCAATTCATATCATCCTTACGTTTGCTTGGGCGCTAGCAGGCGCGCGGAAGCATTCATCTCGTTGGCCGACTTCTGGATCTGTTCCGAAACGAGCCGGGCGTGATCTTGCATGCGTCCATGCGTATGATGCAGTAGCTTCAACAGGCACGTCCGTATCGAGAGAGCGTCCTTGGTCTCTTTCAACGCTTTTCTGCTCGTCTGTATGTCTTTGGAGATGGGGGCGACGGCGGCGTACAGCGGCGCGAGCACGCGATCCTCGACGAGTTCCTTCTTGTGCGCCATGCGTAGTTTCGTGCACTGGCGGAAGTCCTGGGGACTCGGGACGTCGCGGAGAACGCGACGTCCCGAGTCGCCAGCTCCCGCTCCAGCTCATCGCGCAAGCTGGCGAGTTTCGCTTCGGCCACAGCAATGCTCTCCTCGCACTTCTGCACGCGCCCCGTGCATTCCTCGACTTTCACCAAGAACTCCAAGCCCAGCTCGCTGCCCTTGGACTGCGCCTGATCGTCGTACTGCCGCCAGACCTCCGACTGCTGTCGATGCTCGGCGATCCGATCTCGCAAAGCGGCCACGCGTTTCACGGCAGCGTTAAGAGTGTCGATGACGTCGTTCTCCGACTCGCTTGCCCTGATGGCCGTCGGGTCATCGCATTCGGTGGCGGTGGTGGAGATGGAGCCGGCGGTAAAGGCGAACGCGCCGTTGTTGTCAGCGGGCAGGATCTCGATGGTCTCGACGATGCGCCCCGCAACGTCTTCGACCGGCAGCGCCAGGGTTTCCGCTGCGATAGCAATGCTATTGAGCTTGGCTATGGTCGCGGGGTCATCCGGGTTGCGCTGCAACATCTCCAGCGCGCGACGTTGCCAGTTCGGATACTTCGTCACTGGGCGAACGAACTGGGCGAACGAACTGGGCGAACGAACTCGAACTGAACGAACGAACTGGGCGAACGAACTGGGCGAACGAACTGAACGAACAAACTGAACGAACCGTTCGTTGCAGACACAATGTCTATCATTCAGGAACGCAGGATAAAGCAATTCATTTACGGTTAGAAAGGCGATACGACAAATTTCAAAGAGGCGCTACGACGAGAGGTAAAGCCTTGTGCATGCATTCGGAGCTTGGCCCCATTCCATCGATGGTTCCAGTGCCGCGCGTCGCTCATTCTCAATTCGGTCTTCGGTTCCGCCATTCCCGCTGGGCGTCAACGAGATCTTGGACGTTGGCGCTCGTTTGCTCGATGGCGGCGGCTTGCTGCTGTTGGACGAATCGGAGACCTTCGCCTTGGTGACTGAAGACGTGCGGGTGCGGGTGGAAGGCTTGGGCTTGGACGTTGACGGGGTCTTGGAATTGGGGCGGGCTGCCGTCGGCCTGGGCTCTTCTTGAACCACGTTCTCCACTTCCCCCACCAACTCTGCGTACTCTTCGTGAAAGCCCTCGAACATTTTTGCGCACTGCTGCAAAATCTTGGCGTCCACGACCTTCTCAAGCAGCTTCATCACCACGCTCTGGATCTCTCGCTCCCTGTCGGCCTTCTTGGCTTCCTCAAACTTGAGCAGAACCCGGTCGTCAGCCGCTTCATACCGCGCTTCTTCAAGACGAAGACGAGATACACCCACGTTGCTCCGGTCGGCGTAAGCGGCCGTGAACTTGGGGTTGCGCTCGTCAGCACGGGGGCAGAGGAGACCGAAACCCCGTCGGCGGCGGAGACTGCGGCACCGGGTGAGCTACCTGCTGCGACTCCTCCCCATAAAGCTGCGCCGGCGGAGGCGACACCAACGCTGGGCTGACTGGGAGGTCATTGACTCTGGGGCGTTTACAGTATGTGCCGACGTTTGGTTCGCCCGCTTCTGCCCGAGCAGTTCTGGCTCCACCGTCGAGGCATCTGCCGAAACCGTGAACCCGTGCGATAAATCCCAGGTCATTCCGCGGACGCGCTTTCTCCCGTTTGCTTTGACTGCACCGAGCACTAGTGTTAGTTTTAGCGATTTGTTTCTGTCCGCTTACCGCGTCGTACCTTTATCTGCCCGATGTACTTCTCCCGCCGACAGTGCCGTTGCTGCTCCGTGTCGGTGAATGGCGTTTGCTTGTAGATGACGATAAAGAAAAAGGGGCAGTGCTCGAGCAGCTTCACAAGAGTCTCCTCCGTCCAGTTGTGCGGCTTTGATCGCCCGTCCTGCTCATGGTCGGCGTAGCCCATGAGCAGGTCCCCATCCCGAAACCCAAGAAGGTAGAGCACGCTCGTCGTTTTCAACTCGCAGATCACAAACTGGGCTTGATCCGGAAGCAGTCGGACATTGAAGTCGATCCTATACACACAAATCTGCGAAAAAAGAAAAAAATGAAGCGGGTTATTATAGTTCAGTCGAGCCTTTTTGTTTGTGGTACCAGGAAACGCTCGTATATACTCGTTTGCTGTTTCGCTTGTCGATCTGGGGCGACAAGGGCGGCGCTAAGGGCTCCACGTGTCCGATTCCGGCGTTCTTCATATCCCATTTCCGCACGAACCTTGGGAGCTCGTGAAGTCGGTTCTGCGACTTCAGATTGGACTGCAAAAAGAAAAGAGAAGAAAAACGTATCAGTGCCGCGAACACGGTACAGTCTGGCCGGCGCGCCGTTCCTTTCGTGCGGAAATATACTCGGTGCGCTTCGTTGTAATGCTCTCCTTGTCGAAGTTCGCCTGCTTGTCAACGTAAATCAGGAACAACTTTTCGCTGGGTGCGTTGTTTAACATTGTCAGCATGTTGTCCCCCCCACTTCGGAAGCGTGCCCTTCCTGTGCCCACGGATGGAGAAGTCGTTGCAGCTGATCAGCACGTCGTTCTCAGGCCCGACAGATACGCTAAGCTGTCCTCCTGCACGTCGACGCATCCAAACGTCGTCTCGCCCGTTTCGCCCACACCGTCCTCACAGACCGAGAACCCCAGCTCAGCGTTCTCGGGGCGGTATACGTAGGCCTGTCCGAAAAAAAAGGACCGTAGGTATACGCTAGTTTCTCCGGTAGCGAAGATTCTTCGCCGAAGAAGCGCACTTACCAGCATCGTGGCTGATGCGATAGTTCCACACGCCGCGAATGATAACGTTTTATTAAGTACGGCAGTCCTTCTCGAACAAAATTTGTAATAATAAACATTTTTAATGTTTGAAAATATATATTATAAAGCTAGGATCTTCTTCTCTACCCTTGCAGATGCGCACGTCCAGGTGGGATCGGTTGGTGCCAACTGTGGTGCAATAGACGTTGGGAATACCGCTTATTACGAGAACATCGATGCGAGAAGCAACGCTTTCATCGAGGTGGTTTCGAACTCGAAATGCCCGTTCGTCCTTGGAATACCACCGAATTTAGGATCGCGATTCGGTTGGGTGCTGTGGTAATGAGTTGGGGTTCGAGGTGGGTGAAACTGAGCTCTCAAAATCAGGTCAACTTGAGCTAACCTCCTTAACTACCAGCTTCACTACCACGCACGGATAGCACCTCTTTTCACCAAAGTCATGGCGTCCTACACATCAAGGGTGGGCCCGTGTTAAATCTGCAATACGACCACACCGCAGTTTTCGGCTGAAAAAAAAATTCAATCGCGCTCGTAAAAACGGTCTTGTGCTTTGAAAAACTCACACCAGGCGTCGTCGCTTTATCCAGGGCTTGAATGAAGAATTTCGTTGCACCATTCTTTTGGTCTAGGGCTGTTCTTTCTTGAAGATATCCCATCACCCCAAACGCAGCCTGCCCAACTTTACCAAAAACTTGTCAACAATCACTCCGTCACAAAGCTCCACTATTCTAGTCCCCAAATCTCAAATTATAGTCCGTCCATACATTCTCCAAGTCATCCGCCTCGGCGTCCTCACCACGCGTTTCACACCAAAAGTGATCATGCGGTCGCAGCTTGTCCGGCGTGCGCTGCGCGTCGCCCTCGCCGCCCCGCGCGCCATCCAGCCTTCTCTCCGCCTCGGCCACGCCCAGCAGACTCCGAACCTCGTGCGGCCGCTGCAGAATTGCTCCGTCCGTCGCTTCTCGCAGCTCCCGTCGGATCCCAAGGACAGTGACAATGTGCACGTGGCTGAGACAGAGAACGCGGCGGCCAAGGAGTTTCTGGGCGTCGTGTACAACGCCTCCAAGGTCAAGAAGTACAGCGCCGAGCTGGAGATCGAGGGCCACGTGATCAGTGGCGGAGACTATTGGACGGCTCTGGACGCCGCCAAGGCTTATGACGAGCTGGTGACGCTCTACTGCGACCTGGACGCACCCCGCAACTTTCCGGAGGGTGACGCAATGGAGACCTCTCCACAGCAGACTGAGGAGGTCGAGTGGGAGGCTCCTGATGCTGGAGACCGCCACGCAGACCTGATCCCCGTGATTCCGCAGACCTACTTGACCATTGACGAGATCAAGGAGGCGCTGGAACGTGAGAAGGCCATTGACGTCTACACGGTGGATCTTGCTGGTAAAAGCAGCCTCGCAGACTATATGGTGTTCGCCACCGGCAGGTCGCAGGCCCACATGCGACGCATGGCCGACCTGCTCATCAAGTCCATGAAGGCGCGCGAGATCGTGGACGACTTCGACTACGGAGTGGAGGGCCGAGACTGCGACGACTGGATGATCGCCGACTGTAACAACATCGTGGTGCACTTGATGCGCGCCGATACGCGTCGGATCCTGGCGTTGGAAGACCACTGGGAGAACATGGTGGACGACAAGCACAGCGTCTACGGCGACATGAACGAGGACGAGTACATGGACAAGTTCGGCACCAGCGAGCTCATGGAGTACCTCGAGGACGACGACCACCCGCACGGCGACGAGGACGGAGAAGGATCGGGCGTCGAGTGGAAGTAACGGTAGGATCGATAGACCCAACAGCCGTCTGTTTGCTACTGTAGCATGAATGAAGCGGATAGTTGGCACATGCGTATTCCGCGTTTTCAGAGGAATATCAGCAGGCAGCACGTCGAGATATCGTGGTAGCTTGCTGAAAGGGACCGAGTGCAACTCGATCTTGTGGCGTTGCACAAGGACGACCGGGAAAAGCTGTGGTGGCTCTTTACGCGTACGTGTTTTAAAAACCAGCATCTCATCCGCGATGCTGTGTTTATGATTCCGTTCAGGAAAACTTCTTTAATCGCGTGGGGTGCACTTGGCTGCTTGTGCACTGCGATAATGCGGCGTAGTAGGGAGGAAACAGCGTGGCTCGAATGGTTCATTCGTCGATCGCCTGCAAGTCTGCTCTGCTATTAGGCAGGATCCCAATGAAAGAAGCGATACTCAAGACAAGGCCGTGGAGACCGAAAACTTGAAAAGCAAACGCTTTATCCCATTCAATAAATACCCCGCGTACGTTATCTACACATACTCGCCGCGTAAGCGTTTTGTTGTCTCGAGACTGGTTCAGTTGTCCGTCCTACCAGCGTCGTCGTTGACGTCGTCCATTGAGAAATCAAGTCGAAGTCACCTTTCGAGGTTGCGGTGTCTTAGCAGGTCCCGAACAGCAGGAATCGGAGTGTTCGTAGCGGATACGCGAGCCAAATCCAAGTACGACGACCGCTCAAAGCTCGAAACGTGAGCGTCAAAGCAAAGCAGAAGCAAGCAGGTGAGCAAGCGCAGTAGTCAATGAGGAGTAATGAGTCCTCACCAACCACCACGGAAGCCCACCAGACCAGCAACTTACCCAGAGCGCGCCAGAATCTACAGCTTCAACGAGGGTAATGAGCCCCGATCAACTGAGCCTGTTGGCGCTCTCCACGTAAGGTCTGCGAGGCCTTGACACCACCACATTCAGAGGCTTTTCGCGAACAATGTACCACAGAACAGCGCACGTCAGAGAGTAATGAGTCTCCAAGGCGCTGACCCGACAAACCAAAAGCAAGGGGAGTAATGAGCCCCCATAGCCTCTTTCCGCATGACTGATCGAGAAATGCTTGACACGTGAAGAGTTGGTAGTTGAAAGCACAGCGTCGCATCGCCTACCTCGTGGGAGTAATGAGTCCCGAGGCACGTCGCTGTTATGCGGCAACTCCAACCGCAGTTGAAGCACCGACGACAAGAGACAGAAATGAGTGCTTCTCGTCGTACTTGGTATCACGCTTCCACACCGTCGCAACCGCCTGAATCCAGTCCTTTACCACCTCGCTGCCGCATCCGCCATGCATGAATCCAGCTTTCGTCGCAGCCCGCTAAGCTCCCGTTCCAGGCGTCCGGTGGGGCTGTGGTCGGCAGCTCGTCGGCCTGCACTTGTCCTGGGACTAGGGTCAATGTGGTCGCTCTCGCTTCCACTCCTGCTGTTTATCCGTCGTTCTGTCACATTACGCAACCTGCGCATGCTGCGAAGACTGCCAGTACTGCTGTTGTTGCTGTTGAAACTGTTGCCATCCGACGTGGTGGGAGTCGTGGTCGCTACCGACGGGGGGCGCTTGTACGGGGCCGATCGGGCCGACCTGGGGGAGATCTCAGGAGAAGACGACGTGGGCGACGTGCCCGCTCGCGATGATCCCAGTCTCTTGCTCTTGTACATCCGACTGGATGTCGTCACGCTCGTCGCCGCGGCCTTAATCTCCTCGGGTAGAGTCAGCTCCCTCTTCCTTACTCTTCGGGCCGGTACATCCACGGGCTTACTCGTCTCCACTCTCGCCTTCGCAGGCGCCGTCGTTACCTCCATGGCCGTGGGCGTGGCCGCACTGGCCGGCCTCCTGGAGCTGGTGGCCGGACTCCCATAGCTGCTGCTGCTGTCACTCTGTCTCTGTTCCTGCAGCCTCACGAGAGCCTCTGTCAGGTACTTGTTCTGGGCCCTCTTGTCATGTACCTTCTTCCTGTAATGTGTGAGCTGGGCCTCGAGCTGCTGCGTATGCTGCTCTTTCTCCTTGACCACCGCCAGCAGCCGCTGTTCGAAGCTGTGACTAGTGGCCACGGCCGTCTCCACTCGACTCTGCAGCGCGCGCATCTCACCGCGCAGTGTCCTGTTCTGCTCGTGGTGGCGCATGGCGTCAGCCTGGGTCTGGGCCAGCTGCGTCGTAAGTCGGTCTCGGTCCTGCTGGCCTGCTCGCTCGTGGCGCGCCCAATAATCCTGTTCCTGCTGCATGAGCCTCTTGAGGGCGTCGACCTCGTGGGCCAGCGCCTTCTCCCGGTCGGCCGCGTGTTGCTGCTGCTCAGTCATGTTCTTGGCCTGCGTCTCGAGCTGATTCTGCAGCTTGGCCAGGCTTTCTTCGGCCTCAACCGCCCATTCCTGTTTCTGGGTCTTGGCCTGATGTAACTCATTGGCCAGTAGCTCGTTGTGCCTCGTGAGTGTGGCCACCTGCTTCTCCAGGGCGGCCACGGCGCGCGCGAACTCGTCCTGCATCTGCGCCAGCACGCGGCGGTAGTACGCGTCGTCGCCCATGAGCTCTTCAGTGCCGCGTCCCAAGCTCTAGGCTCCTGTTAGATTAGGGTCTCTGTTTGAATGGGGAGGGAAAGGGGCGGGAATTTAGGCGCGAAAAACTGGCGCCCTGTGCAATTCGAAAAGGCATAGTGAAACCAAGTATGAATCTACCTGGGAAAAGACATAAACAAATTTACGAGCTTCAATCATCACCTGGAAAATATTATAAAAAGATGCGCGGGAGGATGAAAAAGCTGTATGCCGCGCTGGCGGCGCTGCGTGTGGCCGCGAGTGTCCTGCTGTTGGGCATGGTGCACCCGGACGAGTTCTTCCAGAGTCAGGAAGTGATGGCGCGCCACTTCTTGCCCGAGGACTCGGTAATCCGACGCGAGTTGTTCCTGCCTTGGGAGTTCCAGCTGCCCACGCCCAACCGCTCCGTGCTCTTCCCGTGAGAATCTTTACGTTCCCTCGCATACTTTATTGCTGATGTAAAATAGTCTCATAATGTGAATTTGATGTGTTCTTTAGTGCATTGGTAGCGGGGGTGCCCTACAAAGTACTGGAGGTTCTAGGGGTGAAGCTCAATGGATGGCTGCTATTGGTGACGCCGAGATTGCTGCTGTGCTTGCTTTCCTTCATCATCGACGTGGTATTATTCAAGATTGTAGGGAAACTAAGTCGCGGTCAGAAACCGGAACTTCAGCGGGAGAAACAGGAGAAGGCCTTGGTGCTGTTTGCGAGCTCGTGGCCGACGCTCGTATTCTTAACGAGACCTTTCTCCAATACTTTCGAGACGCTGGTGCTAGCACTCTGCTTCGCTGTGCTGTTTCTCGTCAATCCGGTAGGATTTTTGATATTTCTTATTATTTTTTAAAGTTTTTTGCTGAAGTGCTGACGTTTTTTGTTTCTTTGAATTCACAGCATCGACGATATGTATGCGGATTCGTGCACGCTCAGACCGTTTTACTCAGTAGTTTGCTGGCGCTCGGGTTCTTCACGCGGTTCACGTTTCCTGTGTTTTTCTTTCCTCTTGGAGTGGAGTTGGTGCGGCAGCAGGACGCGTTGTTGGTCCTTACGGCGCGGAAAAAAGAAGTTGCCAACACGCCGTCCATGGTGCGACGCCTTGCTGCAACGATTGCTGTGGCTTTGCAAGGGCTCGTGGCGTTCTTGACTTGGGCGCTGGTTTTTATTGGCGTGGATACATTTTACTTCCGTCCGGACTTGTTCGAGGGCGCCCTGGATGCATCACGACTGAAGAAGATTGCTGCAACTGCAGTGGTCGCGCCACTCAACAACCTGCTGTACAACGCTCAATACGACAACTTGGAGCTGCACGGCGTGCATCCGAGATTGACCCATCTGACCGTCAACATGCCACTGCTTTTCGGCCCCGTTTTCCTCGTCTTCCTCGTGCGATGTCTGCGGTATCCCGACCGCTCGTTCTTCGGTAATGCTTGCGTCTTCTTCCCGCTCGCGTGCCTGTCGCTCGCCCCGCACCAAGAGCCGAGATTTTTGTTGCCGGCCCTCGTACCGCTGCACATTTTCACTGCCTTGAATGGTAGAGCTGGGGTCGTTCGCTTCCTGACGACGCACAAGCTCGGTGTGCTACTATGGATTGTGTTTAACGTCGTGTTGACGCTCTTCTTTGGTGTTTTGCATCAAGGAGGAGTCGTGCCAATGTTGTTATCGCTGTCTTCGATCGCTTCAAGCTCGGTGGAGAACCGCCCCATCACTACAACCTGGTTGACATCCACGTGCAGCTTTGACGGAGCTGACAAACTCTCACCTGTTGTCATTGGAGCCGTGCCGCTGTTGTTCGCAAAGACCTACATGCCTCCGCGATTTCTTCTTGCCGGGATGGCGGCCGCTCCTTCGTTCCATCTCATTGATCTCGCTGGAAAACCCGCCGACAACATCCCGGACTTGGTGGGAATTGGGAATACTAACACAGCAGCGTTATTGGTGGTTCCTGCCAGCGTCAATGTCAAGGACATCATTCCGTCGGCTGCCTTGAGCTCGTCGAAAGTTGGAGCCTGCTTTCCCCACATCTCAACGGAAGATCTCGCGCTGGACAAACCGTTCCAGTTGGAGTTATACCTCGTCACGGAAGTGTAGATGACGTCTGCAAGTACGTGGAAATTTGTCGCCATCCACAAAAAATTGTTACTGTACTCCATCCTGACCTTCGTTTTTTTATCACAAGAACGACGATAACTCGGAAAACTAAAAAGATTGGATAAGCTTGTTGGACAGCCTCTTTTTGTCTATCTACCGTCCCTGTGACTCGAGCAGCTCGTACGTGGCCATGATGCTGTCGGGCGTGATCATGCGGAACTGTTCGTTGAGCTTGAGCAGCGCCTGCGAGACGCGCGCGATCTTGCGGCGGTCCTCGACGCTCATGGGCGTGGCCGCGTGCAGCTGCCTCTTGGCCGTGAGCACCTCCACGCGGGTCTCCATGCTACTGGTCGTGTCCTCGTCGTCGCCGCCCAGCGCGTTCATGCTGCGCGACACCCAGATGTAGCCGTTGGTGCCGAGAATGACATCAATACCAATACCTGGCAGCGTGACCATGTGCTGCTTCATTCTCTTGACCAGCGGCGAGGCCACGGCCACGAACTGGCCGTTCTCCAGCTTGCCGTACCGCAGACTGCGCGTGTGCAGGCTGAGCGAGCCATCGTACCGCACCTCCTGGATCTCGGCCGAGATGAGGTCGTTCTCCACGAAGAAGGCGCGCATCTGCAGCTGGTCGGCGTATGTGCGTCGGCGCTGGTCGCCGCCGGGCAACGTCACGGAGCTGAGCATGAGGCTGCCGTCCTGCTGGCCGTTCACGTCCACTTTCCAGCGCTTGCTGGCCACGTCGGTGACTCGACCCACCACAATGTCACCCACTTCTCCGATGTAGCGAGACACTAGCGGCCGCACTGTGATGAGCTGGTTGACCTTCTCCACCACGCCGGCCACGCTGGCCACCAACTCGTTGCCGCCACTCAGGTACGTGCCGTGGCCGCGCAGGAACGCGCCTGTGTCCGTGCTGATCACCTGGCCGGGCATCACCACCACCACCTGCGACTCGTCCGCCAGCTCCATGGGCTCATCCTCGTGCTGGCCAGACGACAAGCTGCGCACACGCACCTCCATGACCATTGACACTTACAGTTGACGCTCTTTGGCTCCAATCGACCCAAGTTTAAATTTAATGGTGTGTCTTACATCAATTAACGGCAACCAGTTATGCCATATAATGGGTTTATATGACGTATAACAGGTGACCCGGCGCTACGAACGCATGAAAAAGTGACGCGTCCGGCGGCAGTACTGTAGCTCTTCGTCCTTTGGTGTCCGCACAATAGTATGGCGCTGTTCCCGCCCGAGTTCCTGGCCGGCATCCTGCTGGCCTTCGTGCAGCTACGGCTGCGCTCGCACTTCAGTCTGGCCACGTGGCTGGTCAATGGCCTGACCTTCTTCTTGCCGCCCGAGGACGAGCTCATCGCCACACTCAATGGCCAGCCTGTGGCCGCGGCCAAAGGCTCCAAGGCGGCCAAGGCGCCGGCCGGCCAGCCGCTTAGTGCCGCCGACAAGCTGGAAAAGTTCTACGTGCGAGTGGCCAAGACGGAGCCGGGCGTCTTCAGCCAGACGCTGTTCTTTGAGCTCTACGAGATGCTGGTGGTGCTCGTGTCCTCAGCCTCGGTGGGCTGCTGGATCGGCAGCGTCGTAAGCTTCACAGCCCCGTGGTTCAGCCCGACCGACGTCCAAGACAAGTATGACGTGGCCACGTACGGCCTCATGTCGGCCGTGCTGGTGGCCCTGTGGTTCCCTCTGCAGCTCAACTTCGCACAGGGTTGGGCCGGCTACGAAGCCCGGCTGGGCCTGGCCGTCGGCTTTATCGGCCTCATTGCGTCGGGTTTCATCATCCTGTCGCCCAAGGGCCTGCTGGACTTCGACCTCGAGCTGGCCGCGCAACTGGCGGGCCAGCGCATGGCCATGGTGCTACGCGCCGTGGGCTTCACGGACCCGGACTTCGTCAACATCGCGCCGCTGGCCGAGCTGGCCAGACTCACGCTCTTCTTGACGTTCGCGCTGCTGGCCGGGATCTTCACGTGCACGACGTTCCTGCCGTGCTTCCGCTTCGCGCGCATGTACTCGGAGATGATCAAGGACAAGCAGTCGTCCGTCGTGACCAAGCTGCTGCTGCACCTCAACATGCTCTTCCCCGTCCTGATCTGCGCGCTGTGGGTGCCGCGGCTCTCAAGTACCGTGTTGGTGCCTGGCGAGCTCGTCAAGTGCTCTCCACGTGCGCTGACGCGCGACTGCCTTGAGAGCGACGTGCTGGGCCTGGCCAGCTCGGCCTCGTCGGACGTCTGGAAGTGGTACAGTCTTACCGAGACGCAGTTCCACACGCTTCGGCTCTACGTAGTGTTCGTCGCTTGCCTTGTGCGCTTGCTCTGCTTCCGCACGCATCTGCAGTACTTCCTTCTGGAGCCTCGCGAAGTGATGGCGTCTCTTATCGGCTGCCCGGGCTTGGTAGACGGAGCGCTGCTGCAGAGCAAGGTGCGACTCCAGTTCAACTACGTGCCGATCATCGCGCTGCAGTATCTGTCGCCTGTGTGCGCGCTGCTGGCCGCTGCTCAGCTGTTGATGAAGCAGACAGCGACGCCTCTAGGCGTCTTCAAGGGGCTATCGTGGGCGATTGAGCGCGTCGCACCGAGCGTCTCCATTCCTGCGGGTCTTACGGCGGAAGGTCTCATCGCGGTGTCTTTGAACGTGCTGCCAGACCCTGCGGCCCAGCCAAACCTTGGCGGCTTTAGGTTGGGCGACGACCTGAATAAGGAGAACGTGGCACCCTTCTTACGCGGCATGGGCGAGTTCCCTGTGCTCACGGCCGAGTTCTACGAGGCGGCGCTGGGCTTTCTGATCTGGTTCCTGAGCTTCACCATGTTCGCTGTCAGTCTGGCCGGCTTGATCTACTGGCGCAACGTGGCCGCGCACGGCACCACCGACGTCGAGCAAAGCGAAGTGCGACAGAACAAGCAGACGCCCAAGAAGCTCAAGAACCAGCTCAAAAGTCTCAAGATGAAGAAGAACAAGTAGATAGAAATGCTTTAGGTTCGTCCGGCAAAACTTGAAAATACAGAAAAAAACTCTTCTTGTTCATGTTTTGAAGCTGCTGCTCTAGTCGCTATTTAGTGCTTCATGTTCTGGAGGTACTCCTTCCAGCCGTTGGCGGCCATGGTCTCGATCTTGTCGTCCACCTCGCGCTTCTGGGTGTCCAGGAACGTCGCCATGGCGTCAATGAGCGACGCGTCCCCGGCGCCGAGGATGCGGACGGCCAAAAGACCGGCGTTGGTGGAGTTGCCGATGGCCACGGTGGCCACGGGAACACCGCGCGGCATCTGAACGATGCTGAGCAGCGAGTCCTCGCCGTTGAGGGTCGACGTCTTCACGGGAACACCAACGACGGGCAGGGGCGTCAGCGCAGCGATCATACCCGGCAGGTGGGCAGCACCGCCGGCACCGGCGATGATCACCTTGAGGCCACGTGCAGCGGCGCTCTGGGCGTACTCGTACATACGCGCGGGCGTGCGGTGGGCCGACACGATGGTGAGCTCGTAAGGTACGCCGAACTTCTCCAGCATGTCAGCAGCAGCGGCCATGGTCGGCAGGTCCGAGTCCGAGCCCATGACAATGCCGACCAGCGGCTTGCGCTCCAGTTTGAGCAGGCCGGAGTTCCTGGCGGCCTCGGGAGACAGCGCAGTGGCCCGCTTGGTGAGCTCCTCGAGGTTGGGCGCCGTGATCGTCACGTGGCCGAGCTTACGGCCCGGACGCACGCCGACCTTGCCGTAGAAGTGAGCGGCCGCGCCAGGGATGGCCAGGCTCTTGCGCAGCAGCGAGAAGCTCACGTCCTCCGAGGACGTGGCATCGCCAAGCACGTTGACCATCAGCGCAGAGTTGACGCGGAGCGCACAGCTGCCCAGGGGCAGGCCAGTGATGGCACGCAGGTGCTGCTCGAACTGGTCCGTCTCGCAGGCCTCGATTGTGTAGTGGCCCGAGTTGTGAGGGCGTGGGGCGATCTCGTTCAGCAGCACTTGATTGTCGGCCGTCAGGAAGAGCTCCACGCCGTAGATGCCGCGGCCCTCGAGCTGGGCCACGGCCGTGGCGGCCATCTCGCCTGCGCGCTTGGCCACCTCCTCGGAGATCTGGGCCGGGGCCAGCACCGTGTCACAGATGCTGTCACGCTGCGTGGTCTCCACAACAGGGTAGGCACGGACGTCTCCGTCGGCTCCCTTGACCACCATGACGGCCAGCTCCTTGACGAACGGCACCCACTTCTCAGCGTAGAGCTTGGCCTGGTCTTCGGCCAGCAGCTTCTCGTCCACGTCAGCTCCATCCTGGGCCAGCAGCTTCGCTCCGAGCTTCTCGAAGGCGTCGGCCAAGTCCTTGTCATTCTTGACGACGGCGTTGCCGCGGCCATCGTACGCGAAGCGACGCGACTTGAGCATGTAGGGGTAGCCGAAGCTCTGACCGACCTGGCGAGCGCCTTCCAGACTCGTGACGATCTCGAATGGGGCCACGGCCACGTCCGGAACCTGCGCGAAGAACTGTTTCTGCTGGTATTTGTCCTGGATGAGCGCGATGGTGGCCGGGGCCGGGTGGACACCCTGAAGGCCGGCCGTCTTGTTGTCCTGCAGCTGCTGCAGGAAGGCCGCGTTCACGTGTTCAATCTCCACCGTCAGTACATCGCACTGCTCGGCCAGCTTGGCGATGTCCTCCTCCTTGGTAAAGCTGCCGGCAACGGCCTTGAGGCCCATCTGGCCGGCCGGAGACTCAGCGCCCAGCGGGTCCAGCACCAGAACCTGCAGGCCGAGACGGTGGGCCGCGTCGGCCATCATGCGGCCCAGCTGGCCGCCGCCCAGCACGCCCACCACGGGCGGGGCCGCGCCGCTAGCATTGGTCGTGAGCACCGGCATCGTGTTCTACTTCGTCAGTCGTATTGAAAGTGGGGATTGGCCCACACGAATGGCTGAACACGGCCAAATTTGATTCGACGAACGGCTTCGAGGATAGCTCGGGTGGATAAAAAACAGACATTCTCCAACTCTGGTAACACCCAAGCCTACCACGAGTAATGACGAGCACGAAAACTCGTGGGGGTTTTCCATGAGCAAAAAAAACTTGCGGAGCAGTGCTCGCGGAGTTTTGCGACTCGACCTCACGATCACTTTTTTGGGGGGAGCACGAAAATGTCAGGTGCATTTGCTCGTTCTCCGGCGTTTCCATTGGGTAATAAAGTCTACTCAGCTACGATCTTCCGCAGGCGCCCGCCTTCGGCGACAGCTGCACGGGGCGCTGGCCTCTCTTCCTGGACTTGGCACGGGAGGCTCGCGGCGGCGGCTCCACTGGAGCTAGCCACGGACTTGGACGGAAATCGGAGGGGGCGGCTACACTGGGTGCTGGCCTTTGACTCGATGCCAAGTTCTTCTTCACTCCAGAAGTCTCCGTCTATGTGGAGGCCCGTCCTAGGCTGTTTTGACTTCCACAAGTCCCACAACGCTGCGATGAAATCGATCCTGGCCTGACCTGTCACCCATGGCGCGCAGGAATCCACAGTAGCGCGGAGCTGGGGATAACTAAACCGGGAGATTGCTGCCATGAAGTCTTCTTCGTTCGTACAGGTCGCCATGCAGGTCGCAACCGGGTCGAGCATGACCGGTTCGAGTTCGGCTTCTGCACAGCTCTAATTTCGGAAGTGGGCACGGCTCGTATCCCATGATACTTCTTGACCACTGCCAGCATTTGCTAGCAGTACCTGCGATGGTACGTAAGAAAAAGTTCGACCTTGGTCTTGTCCAAGGCATCGGTAAACTGGAAGCCCAGCTTCAGTCGCTGGGGCCTGCGCAAGTAATCCATCTCAGCTTCTTCCACTATCGATTGGGGAAAGATGGCGACGTAGCGGACACGGGGCTTCCTGCCGTCGTGTTTGACGTAGAAACCCAGGTTGCTCTTGCTGCATTGCTCGTACACCCTGTCCCTCAATCGGTTTTCGTCCGGCATGCCGCCCTTCGCTACAACGAGCGGGGCACTTCCATTGTCGGTGTAGTCGCTCTCAGTTCCCCCCTCTGTGATAAACACAGGTGTCGGGGATCCAGCCATATGTGTCGCCCCTGACACCGCGGCTCGTCTCAGGTGGGGCGTACAGAATCACGTAGTCGTCGTCAACCGGCGATAGAGGCACGTCCTCGACTGGCTGCCGCTGGCCTTCGCCTGTGGCGGCCAGGGACTGCTTCAATTCATTAGCGCGCCGCCATGCTGCCCCGAGCCCGCGCGATGGCCTCCGCTTGCCAAACACTGGGCTTTCCACAGGCCCTCCGGATTGGCGATAGGACTTCTGTTGAACCCTGCTGACACCGACGAAAGCGACTATCCCGATTCTGACGAAAGTGAGTTTGGCGTTCCCGACGAAAGCTATGTTTCCGATTCTAATGAGGAAATGGACACGGACGAGGAGGTCGATGATCGCGACGCTGAGCTCGACGAGCTCGTCGCTCAGTCTGACGTGGAGCCTGCGCAGGAGCCAATTGAGCCTGGAAGAGCTCTTCTTCTCCCGTTACCAGAGGAAGGACTGGCAATGCCTAGAGAGCTGCAAGTCTTCCAACCGGAGCAGTGGCACATGACCGAGGAACACCTGTACGTCCGTCTGAACCGGCTTGTCGAGGTCTTGCACACCCACTTCCAGAGCAGAGCTGCTCAGAACCGCGTGGTCCAGCAGTTCCGCCTTGCCTGGTACCTGATCAATGAGGACGGACAAGTAACACTGAGAGACGGCCGCATCCGGCCGCATGTTGATGCTGCTTTCGTCGACTTAGACGCAGCACTCACACATAGGGCTATCCAAAGAGCTCTGAATGCTGCCCTCCGACTACTGAGTGTCCTGTGCCACGACGTGTACGCGATGCGAGGGCGAGCTGGCGTGTACATGCGGGTGCTAGGCACCGTCCGCGCACTGTACGACATTCTCCATCTGCTCACGGCGACTTGGCTTCGTATACCGCGACACGCTGATCTGGTGATCTGCAAGTTCGGTGTGAGCTTTAACGTATTCCGGCGAAACACGACCGATGCTCGCAACGACTACACCTGATCAGCGTTTCCAGTTCTCCCGGTGTGTCGAGTTCCCCCACGTGGAGCACGCAGTTGAGCGTAATGCGATGTTCAACGTCGAGCGTGCCGTCAGAGATGTGCTGGGGCCGTATCGGCTCGCCATCGCTAGGCCGAATGGCACAGACTACCACGAGCTGTTTGTCATTCACCCTGACAGGATCGAAGAGATCGCAGCTGACTATGAGGCGCTTTCTGACGCCCTCCCCGAGCCAGGGCGTTTCGTACGCGTCGAGTAATGTTGGTGACGATGCATTATGTATTTGACTCTTTCTCAATGTTGAGAAACTTTGTTTTGAATATAAACGTGGACTTCAACCGCTGCTATATTGGTTGACCTGAGAGAGAGATTGGGCTCAGTATTCCGACGACTCAGCCTGCTGTACTCGACGTCGATGCCCACGGACGCCCAGTACGTCCAGATGTGCAACTGCCAGTCGCTGATCTCGTCGGTGGCCGCGTTGAACCCGCCTGACTGCGGTGCCCACGAGCGGCCTCGTGCTGAACGTGTACTCGATGGCTAGCGGCTTCTCGAGCAAGTGCGCGTCGACTTCGACTTCGACCACGACCACCTCGACGGCCTCGAGCGCCGCCTCAACCACGACGGAGGTGCCTGCCGCGACGACGGCCACGAACTCGCGGCACAATTAAACAGAGCTTGTATGGGCGGCCGCGTTTCTAAACGGTTAGTCGGCGGATATCCGCGTTTCTAAAAAACTCGTTTGAGCTAAATTATTACGCATATTTTACCACGTCGCGATTGGTCGTGCCTTAGTCTGAGCGAGGAAGAAAACCTCATAAAATGTGCTCGCCGATTTTCCGCGAGGCTTAAAATCTACTTTTTGGTGCTCGTCTGGCTCTTGCTCGTGGTAGGTTGGTGGTGTTACAACACCACTGTACATGTATAGCAAAATCTATTCCAGCGTAACCTGAAAGCGCTACGCTTTCTCAAAATATTTTTTGACAAATGCAACAAGCAATCCAATCAAACAGCAACAGGCGACAACGCGTTTTGATCGTGTACATGTAGCACAAACTTGTTAGGGAAAGGTTCAAGTCTGCTGAAATCATCTCGGTTGACAACAGCCAACAGGGGGACCAACCGAGGTGGCTACTACCACAGGACCTCTAGCATTCAGTATTTGTACAGGATGGTGTACACAACACAATGTTTGATTTTGAGGCCTAATCGAGAGTTGGGCATGGAGTTCACGGGTAGCGCGGCCGCACCAGCGCTCCATCGGCCCCAGAGCAGGCTGCAGTACCCTCTGCCGGCTCGACACCGCCTGCCCGCAAGCGGTTCGTGTGGTCCGAGGCCATGATTGAGTGTCTGCAGCGACGACCGCGCATTGGACGGCCGTCTCGTCCGCTATATTTCTACGTTTGGCTGGTGCTACGCCACTACCTGTACAAACTAATAACCGAGGATCTTGCGACTGAGGAGGGCCGCCTTTTTCACTATTGATCAGTACCGTTGCACTGGTGATTTGGATGCTGACACTAAAAAAAGGTAGATGGCCACCGGTATCATGGGATGGGACACTCACTTCAAATTTGGAAAGGAGCACCGGTAGAATCGGCTTTCAGCACTATAACTTACCCCGCTGCCAAACTACATTATTAGCAACCACCACTACATTATTAGCAACCGCCACTAACGCTTTGCACCAAGTTAATAATACATACTAAGTAGCATTCTCTTCACTTTTGTTGTTCGGTCGGACGCTATGGAGTCTGCGCAACGTCGAGAGCGCTTTCCATGGCAAGTAATATGGAAAACTGGAGATGAGATGCCCTACAGCGCGTTTGAGGCAGGCTTGCCCCGCTTCGTTCGTGACAAAAGCGACTTACTCAACTGTACAATGGATCACGTCGACCGCTGCGAGGATTCTCTGGCTGCTAGCCGGCACCAGATGCGTTGCATTGTTACAACTTCGAAACGCTGCAATGCCTTTGACGAGTCGTGCAGGGCACGATACAAGATACTCAAGTGCTCGGAAGTGGATTATGTGGCTATCTACGAACAGGGGAGCACTGTATGGCTGACGGCGCCCCGTCTTCCCCTCTAAGCAGCCCGTAATTAACACCAGCGATGAAGGAATATATTGTTTCGAAGCTTGAAGACATGCCATCAATGGTTGCACAGCTAGCGTACTCGTTTCTGTGCCGCGAGATCAACAGCGACATAATTCCCGGCAGTGCCCCAGCGTTGCAGAAGGTGCAAAACTCGTCAAGACGTGGCGATCCAAAAACAAGCCCGACAGCATGGAGCCGGTGATTCAGATTTGCCGTCAGAGCATGTACGACGGTGGAACAGCAGAACAGACCAGCGATATCTTGTTGGTCTTCTGTGATACCCAAGTTGTTGATGGTGTGTACAGCCAGCACTGGGCACTGGATCTGCAGGCAATCCATTTCGAATTGGCTTAACGTGCAAGGTGTTGCTCGAGACCTATGTGAACGTGCAGCGAGACACTGCGCTATCTACGCTGCTGCACCTGGACAGCACGCACAGCATTGTCAAACCAAAGTACCCTGTTTTGTCGTGGGAATCTCTGATCGCAGCGGCAGCTTCCTGCCTATTGTTTACTACTGCACATCGCTACGGAAAGCTCGCGACTTACGATGGTGCATCGCTTTTCTCAAGCGTGTGATCCTGCGTGAGTTCAGCTCAGTGTTCTCGCCTGACTTTGTCATGATGGATGCCAACGAAGCTCAGTACAAGGCGTGTCAACGCGAGCTTCAAGGAACCAAGATTTTGAATGTGCTGGTTTCACGTAACTAAAAATGGTCACAAACATGCAGATGCTGCAAATCTGTGCGGGATTACCAGGAAGAAAATCTTCCGGGATCTGTACGATCTACACTTTGCAGAGACAAAAGAGGAATTCTTGCGGAAACGCGATTTTGTGGTTCGATCGTGGCGTGGGGCTGGCGCTTTGTGCCCTCGTGTGAAGCGTGTGACAGAACACCTGCTGAAAATGTGGATTCTGGTTCCAAGATTTTCTCTGTGGCAGGTGTATCACACGCCTACTGGCTATGCATCAACTAACAACCCGTTAGAGACAAGGAGGTAGTGCACGTGTTCAAGGCGTTCCAGCTGCAGAACATCATGCCGAGCGGTAACAGTGCCACGTGCATGCGAGCCGGAGTCACTCACCCAGAGGAGGCGGGAATGCCGTCTCTCTCGATGCTGGGGACGGTACCAGGCAGCCTGAACGACGTCATGTACGCGTCCATCGCCACCATCTCGGACTCGCTGCGGGCCAGGGCAAAGTTCGTGCAAGACGGCATCGTAAAAAGCAAGGTGCTTTGCTGCGTGGAGAGCCCGCCGTCGGACGACCCGTTCCACAAGCTCAACGTGACGGGTCGCTACTACTCGCTGTCCGAGCCACGCGACTACACGTGCATCGAAGCCACCGGCCTGGTGCCCAACGACTACGGCGAGCTTGTGGGCTTCCACCTCATCCACTCGCTCGATTTCGGCCAGCTCCCCGAGTTCCGCAACTATGGCGTTGAGCGCACCAGCATGTCGGTGTGCACCTTCTTTCGCCTAAGAAGACCTCAGAGGCGCACTCAGCCGACTCGTCGTCGATGCTGTTGCCTGCTATCAACCAAGCGGCGATCGACCTGGGCCTCGCGTCGAAGAATATGGGCACGTGAAGCCCAGGGCAACTGTCGAGAATCTGAACGACCGAGAGGACTTCATCCGTCACAACGTCACGGACCGGGAGATGGCGTACTGCTACAGCGCGCCGCACCCGTCTGCGAGTTTCGCCGGCCGCTGGGCTGCCTATGATGCGGTGATCAAGGCGATTTCCAGCTGGGCGCCGACGGAGACGAACCTGTGGAAGGGTGCGGACGCTCCGCTGCCCGAGATCGATATCTTCATGACAGCGTCCGGTGCGCCGTCGGTGCTGCTGTCGGGCTACCCTCTGTAGGTGTTCAATCACTTCGGCCTGTCGAAGGTGAGTGTGTCCATTAGCCACTCGGGTGGCTTCGCGGTGTCCCAGGGTGTCCCAGGTGACGTCGCCGTAGTTTTACATTTGCACTATTGCGACGCGGCCAACCAGGTGGCCAGCGAGGACGCCGGCAACGCGACCATCGACTTCCTGGGTGGCTGCACGGAAGCCGAGATCTGCAACGGCACGGAGATCCAGGCCCCGCGCAAGTACTATAACACGAAGTTGATCGCCGAGGCAAATTATCTATACGATTTACTACTATCACTAGGAAGAAAACATCGTCTCCCATTTTACTTAAATTTTGACTTAACTTGCCGTCATGGCGTCACTCGCTCCGTCGGATACATTTGATATACTACGTAGTAGGACGATGTAGGTCAACTATTACTAGTACTAGTGTATTACGTACTACGTAGTCGTATTTAAATCAGCACCAAGTGCACCTTGCGTACGTTAGCCTAGCCGTTGTTTCTGCTCTCATGAAGTCGACAGTGTAATTGCTTAGTGCAGTTGCTCAGTGGGGTTACTCATTACTCAGTGGGGTATGTATAATGTATAGTACTGCTATGTAGTTGCTCAGTGGAATCATGAATAGTTATAGTGCTGCTACCCCCAATGCTCGGGTGCTGCATGTCAACCCAATGGTTGGCAAGCCCTATTCTATAGTAAGTGACACCCAATGTTTTTATAGTGCTGGGCGCCTCCACATTAGTGGTGCCCAACAATTCTATAGTGCAATCTGACAGCTGATTAGTGTTTCGTTCTTCCACTCGCGACTGAGCAGAGGGCCCTGAGGTGAGCTGAGTGAACAGAGATGACGATGACCGTCTGGCCAATCAGATCACAAAGATTTTCAACAGAGATGGAGGAAAAAGACTTGAACCTTTCCCTACAGAGATTCTGCGCCATTGATTGGTTCATAATAGCTGTGTTCAATGTCCACAGCGAGCACTGCTCAATGCTGCGTGGCCGTTGAGCCAGTTGCAGTCGCCGTGACAGAGCACTAGTGTTTAGGAATTATGACTTACAGAGCACTAGTTTTCTTAGGAATTATGCAGCGAGGTGGCAGGTGGCGTGTGTGACACGAGGCGGTTTCGGATTTTATCCTACCACCAAGCAGCTGCTCTCCGTTTGCGGATCATAGAGGAAGTCAGGAAGCCAGTCTGTGGAAACAACCAGGCCGTGCAGGCGACGATCGACTTGGTTGGGACAATTGGAGTCCGCAACTAGCTATGGATCGGGTTGGGCATCCTGGATGTAAGTCATCCCAGGACTAGATGTCTGAATGGACCTAACGTCCGAGAAGACAGGTGAAGCTCAAATAGCGTCAAGTGCAGTCAAGGCTGCCACTTGTCCTGACGTAGTGATCATGCTGCTCAAGTCGCCCAAGTTCCCCAAGTCGGAGTTGCCAGGACCACCCTGGTTGACCACTCTCGATGGAGATGGACCACCACTCTGCTTGATGGGTCTATGCCATCGTGAATGGGACGGCACCCCATACAAAGTTCAAGTGATTAACGTCCGTCCAAGCCGACCGACCGAAAGATACGTCAAGATCGCACAAATCAGGTGAAACGCAAGACAAATCAGCTGAAACGCAAGGTATCCAGTCAGTGTACCACTGACTTTACCCACCACATGGCTCGACGAAGATGATGACGCCATTCCAACTATAGTGAAACCAAGTCAAACAGATTGCATGTAGACTGCCAGTCGGGATAGCCGCTGGCAGGTAAGATTTCAACAGAACTCATTTTCCCCCAAGACCGCAAGCAGGCAAGTGCACTTTACAGACGTGCATAACTGGAACCCCCCTGCGCCAGACGCTCAAGAAGGACAAAGGAACTCCTCGGATCTACGGACGCCCGAGATGGAGTATCTCTATAACATTCAAGTCCAGTTGGGAGTGACGATCGGGCCGTGGAGGTAACCGAAGTGACTCATTAACCCATTTCATATCCTAGTTGTGGCGAGCGTTCGAACCATTGTGCTAGGACATCGCTGCATTTCATATTAACGAATACCTTCTTGGTTGTGAGATAGCTCATCCAGTAAGTTTGATTGAAAGGATATTTGTGGTAGGACTGTATACCTGCTTGTATCTCCCTCAACGGGAGTGGTGCGCGAGAAAGGCATCCTAGATTGACCAGTATCTTGGGTGTGCTTAGTTGACTGGAGTATAGACCCACCGTCCAAGGGTCTCAAAACATAAGTGACGGCTGTATATCTTTATATCACATCGGGGTCGATTGTATTTCTGTTTGTTTATTGGTTTCAGAGTTGTGTGTGCGTCAACCAGAGTGGTTCGTACGCACCTCACTCACGACCTACAGTACCAAGTTTTCCAACCAAGCTTCCCCATTCCGGTGCAGCTCCCTGGTTTGAAGGTAAACGACCCAATAGGGATTGAACACAAGGGACACACGCCCTCTTCGTTGGAGTATTCCAGCGAGAAAGTTTCGAGTGGTATGCCTTCCTCAACGGGAAAGTCAACTTTCTGTTTGGAACTCGCACGCTATACACCCTGGACGATTCAGGCGTCCACCCGCCTCGTCACATGTGCCATACAGCAGCTCTGAAGCTAAACTACCGAAAGTCACGAGATGAAGCGAAGAAACATTTGTCCATACTGTATTATCGTTATTCCTTTGTATACAGCCTGTGAGGAGGTGTCCGTGGGTCTATAGGGGAGGGCCGGCTTGGTCAAGGATGCTATGCGCCGCTCAGAGCCCCAGGGATTCAGCCTCGACCTCGTCCTCGCTATTGGCGTCGCCCTTCTTGGCCGGCAGCTGCGGAGGCTCGTGCCACGCCGGCGAGCGGCCGCGCGCGGCCGTAGGTTGCTGCCCAGCGACGAGGGCCGGCCCAAAAGAGAAGTCAATACAGCATTGCCTACAATACCTCGAATTATTGTGACGATCGACGCGGCTAAGCACTACAAGGTTACCCCATTGAGCCCGACTACAATCGCCCTGAGGCGTCAAGCCGCCTCGGAACTGCATGGGGCAGCTTGGAGGCTTCACTTGGACAGGGCGGATGGGTAGCACGCTGTATTGAGGGAAGTCATGCTGTTGGGCCCCATGACGGGCGGCGTGGTGACGCTGGGCGCCGCGTTGGTCATGCGAAGCCCTGCAGGCTGAAGCACGTCCGGGAGCGCTTGAAATATGACTCTGGCGCAACAGAACTTAATCCGAATTACAACCAATCACATTCCCTTACTTCACCGTTACCACTTCATGTTACGGGATCTGGACACAAGTCATTGAGCACCACAGTTGGAGCAGCGAATGTCACGAGAAGATGCCAATGCTGTTGTTCCCGAGATGTCTGTGTTCAGGCGCTTGAGCTATGGCTGCAGTCAGGCATATCCGCTAGTACATGTAATTCGAAGTAACAGGTTCAAGCAATGGCACACGGTGCAGGAGTTGGAAAGCAGCATGAACTAGGTCGTCTGCGACTTGGCTGGGAATACCTGCGGGGTGAAGTGATTGGCGATGCGTTTGTGAAGGTGCTCGAGTTTTGTCGCTGCTGTTGGACAAGCTCCGGTGCGCGGAAACGACCTCCGGGCGCCGAATCCGCATGACACTACCTTTTGTATTCGTGTCCATGTCAGCTCTATCGACACTTCACCCCCAGTCAATCACCCCGTGCACTACATTTTTGACTTCACTCTTCTTCTTGACTTCACTCTTCTCGAACCAAAATGAACCTCATGACCGTCACCGACTGCCGTGCACATGTGCCGTCATGTTTCGGCAATACGTGGCGCCATAGGACACCGATCGCTGCATGATGAACGGGCTACCCGTACGTGAGGCTACGTTCTACCGTCGATTGCCTGCAAGTTGCGATCGGCTGCGGACTTCAAGTCACCTCCGCACCGCTTCTTGCCAGCACTACACCAAAACAACACGCCGGCCAATTAGCCAGCCATGTCGCCGCACCACAACGACGCCTACAACGAGGTCACCACGCCCAAGGCCGACTTCTCCTTCGACGAGGTCAACAAGGCCGCAGCGCTCGTGATCAAGCCCAAACGCATCCTCTACACGACCGTGTTGCTGCGTCTGCTGCAGACCTTCCAGAGCGGATGGTCCTCCTTGCAGCTCAACCTGTCCAACTACAACGACACGGACGAGTGCAATGCCCACCCCGTCGCGCCGGGCCAAGCTCGAGTAGACCTTCGACCTTCGCCGTCAACTCGTGTATCTTCGGTGCCATGGTAGGTAGTTTGCTCTCCGGCTACTTCAGTGACGTGATGGGTCACAAGACGCTGCTCTTCTTCAAGTGCTGCGTCATGATCGGCGGGGCCGTGATCCAGGCCTCCGTCTCCAACGTCTGGCCATTCTCCGTCGGCCGCGCAGTCTCCGGCATCGCCTCGGGCGCGCCGCCACCGGCACCATCGGCGTGTACATGAACGAGCTGTCGCCGCCACACCTCCGCGGCCACATCGGCTTGGGCCTGCAAATCTCCACCACCATCGGCATCGTCGTGCCAGCCATCTGCTTCTTCTTCGCCGACAGCGGCGACGGATTGCGCTACATGGCCGGCTTCTCCATCGTGCTGGCCGTCATCTTCATGGTGCTCTCGCCCTCCATGTCCGTCGAGATCCCGGCGTGGTTGCTCATGATGAACCGCCGCGAAGAGGCCAACCAGGTCATCACGCGTCTCTACGGCGAGGAGCACGCGCACACGGCACTGGGGTGGCTCGAGCCCAAGAAGCAGCTCGACGAGACTGAGGCGGGCTACTCCTCCGAGCCGGCCGAGTCCATCTGGTCGCCCAAGTACCGCATGCAGTTCCTCGGCGCGCTGCTGCAGCTGTCCTGCACGCAGCAGCTCTCAGGTATCAACGCCGTCTTCTACCACTCGGGCGACATCTTCTCGGACGCCGGCATCGACTTCATCAACATTTGGTCCGCCTTCTTCACGAGCGTGCTGGTCACGCACTGTGGATGTGAAGTATTGAGCAATGGCAGTTGGAGAATGTCGTGTTGGTTGCTCTACTTGTCGCTTGGCTTGTCCCTGCTTGAACCTCAAGCTAGTTATCTTAGCTTTAGTATGGCATATCGTAGTCCAGATAAGACGGAGTCTGTGCGTGAGCGCAGAGCTCCCGCAATCCAATTTCGCTGAGTGAGCGAGAAGCGTGTCGTGGTTCTCTTCTGCATCCAAAAAAAACAACAGGTACTGAGCCCAAGCGCGTGAAGCTTTGAGAGCTAACACTCCGAAGCTTCGCTAAGTCGCTCCTGATGACGAGGTCAGGATCGCAGACGCCGGTGTCATCCTCAGGCACCTCGATCGCTTCAACTGGGACTTCTACTGGACCAACGACGGGTGCTGGAACTGCGGGTACTACTGGTACTACAGCGGCTGTGGCTACAGTTGTGACGACAGCTACGAATGATGAAGCTTCTGTCCCTGGTATGACTATACCTTCTGCTGGCATGCAAGGTGGCTTTACGTTTCCGCCTGTGGTAACTAGTGGAGTGAACGCGTCAGTTGCCCCAGCTGTCACGTCGACGAGTTGGCAGGCGATGCCAGGCTTTGCGGGCACCGTGCCAATGAGCTATGCAGCTCGTATCCCGGTGGTCCATTTGCTTATGGATATGGCTATGGATCTGGTGTTCCTGGTGGAATGTTGCCTGCGCCTGGACACTCAGCTGCTCGTGGTGGGGTCATTTCGCCTGGATTGAAAGAAGTCTCGAACAAACCGCCAACAATGAAAGGCTCTTTAGATCTGTATGCTGTCCAACTCAAGACGTACTTGACACGGCTTGGTCTGTGGGGAGTAGTTGACGGTACTGAGGTGCGTCCCCCTTTTGACACCCTTGGGCAACCCGCGTTTGACGCTCGCGATAATGCTGCTCGAGATGCTATCCTTCGTGGGGTTCCCGAAGCAGATGCGGAGATGATATGCCATGAAGTATCTGCCAAAGACATGTGGACTCACTTCGAGGACAAGCAAACAAAGCGGAAATATGCGAACTACATCTTCGCACGTGAGCAACTGTACTCTAACAAGTACACACGTCAGATGAAATTGAGTGACTGGTTGAGAGAAATGCAGTTGCAAATGCGAGAGCTCCAGCATTATGGAAAGCTGATAAGTGATGAGGAGTTTGCTGAGATTCTGCTAAGCAACGTTTCGCGTACGCACCGTGAGGTAGTGCGGCAATTCTCACGGCACTATGCTGTGCTAGCTGTCCCGGGGACTCACCAGCTTGCCCCCACGGTAGCTCAAGTGATGAACGCTCTACGAGCCGAGGAGGACTTGGACGAGAAGATCGCTGAGGAAGTACCTCGCGCCAGCATTGGCTCGGCTCAGAAGAAGTCGAACAGCGGCCAGAACAACAAAATGGCTGAGAGCTCGGTCAAGAACAAAGGAAAGGGGAAGCGGCAGCGTGGGCGGGGCAGATACAAGGTGGAAGGCCAAAACCAGGATGGGAAACAAGGTGCTGGTGGTGGCGGTAAGACTTCACAAGGCTGTTGGAATTGTGGGGACCTGGACCGCATCCGTGCAAATTGCCCGACGGCGAAGCCCAAGGAGGGTACGCAGGGGCAAAAATCTCCTGCTATCAGTGAATTCAAACGTTGGCAGAACAAGAAGGGTGGAGACAGCAACAAGAGTGTCGATGCACTGACAGTTCGGAAGATAGGCGCGACTGCAATTAGTACCCGTCCCCGTGAACCTGGAACCACGGAATGGGTATTAGATACGGCTACCGATGTGCATGTATGCACGAACTTGAACTTGCTAACCGACCCACAGCCGGACAAGGCACACCTCTTCTTGGATTTCGATGATCAGCCGAAAGGTGAACGATTAGTTGGAGACGTGAGGCTTTTGGTGAGCAATACGCTGTTGAACCGAGACAAAGTTTTGACGTTGGTAGGTGCAGTTCACACTCCAACTGGACCCGACAATCTGCTGAGCTCTCACCTTCTTGAAGAAGATGGCTGGGAAATGGGTTTCACGCGTGATGCTGGAAATTCTTTCTGCTGGCTCAAGAAGGGTGATTTGGAGCTGCGATTGAAGAAGACGCGTGGTCGCTATAGTATGCGTGCAAGACGTGCTAATGTGCGAGAAGTACATGGCATTTCTCAAGCAGCCAAGAGTAACAAGGAAGGGCTTGAGCGGTAGCACATGCGCTTTGCCCATCTCAACTACCTGCGTTGTCTCGAATGATCTCGCAGGAGTCGGTTGCTGGTCTTGAGGGGTTGAGCAGCGGCGATGCTGATGATCACATTGAAAATGCTGGCCCTGCATTGCTTCGAAGCAAAAGCGGATGTCTTACAAGTCGACGCTGACGAAGCGTGCTACGGAACCGTATTAGAAGCTGATGTCGGATATGCACTACGTGGGTGTGGAGACCTACGACAACTATCAGCATTTCCAGCTCATTCAAGACGAGGCGACACGATATATATGGGGGTTCCTGATGAAAGCCAAAGATGAAGCTACGTCGGTGGCGATCAATCATGTGAAGTGGTTGTTGGCACAGGGGCACCGCATTGAAGTGTTTTCTTCTGATCAAGGCAGAGAGCTAGTGAACATGAAGATGAAATCATTTCTCAGGGCGGAGGGAGTAGAGTTCTTGTGGACAAATGCTTACAGTCCTGAAGAGAACGGCCTCGTGGAAAAGATGAACGGTGTGTTGTTAGCGCGTATCCGTAGTCTGTTGACAACCGCAAACATGCCAGAGATATTGTGGGGCGAAGCCTTCATGTTCGCGGTGGAAGTGGTGAATGTTTGCCCGTCTAGCGGCCTTGGTGGAGATACTCTGTTCACGAGACGCTTTGGTGAGCGACCTGACGTTGGAATAATGCGCGTGTGGGGCTGTATAGTATACGAGTTTACCCCCAAGGTGCAGCGGGCCAACAAGCTTGAAATCCCCGGAAAGCTGGGTCCTTTTTCGGTTTTTGAGAAGAACTCTGAAGGGTTTCGTATTTTGAACCTGCGGACTGGGTGATGTTCGTGAGCGTCGCTCGGTGGGTTTGATGAAGACTGGACAGTGCAGAGCTCCTATGTAGATCATCTGCTTTCTAACCGATATCGGCGTGATCAACTTCATCCTCCCAGACGTGATTCCGCTGGTGCGGCTTCCCGTTATGGCAGCAGTCACTCATGATGAGTTGGCTGCACCTCCTGCAAAACGTCAACGTCTCGCAAGTGCGCATGGCAGTGGGCCTCGTACTGTGGTGGAGCACTCTCCGGTTAGTGCGGGGAGACCTGTGGCTGAACCGTCGAGCTGGTCTCCAGTGAGAGTACCTTTGGTGGGTGCTCAGCTGTATCCACTTGGTGCACCGCAGCAACAGGTTGAATGCTTGGAGCATGACCAACTTCAAGAAGAGAAGGAAGTTGATCCCGAAGAAGCTGCGAGTGTGTCTAACCGCCGCTCAACGCCTCTACGGGAGTTACCTGAGTCCTTCCAAGCGCAAGTTGCTGATGACGAAGATGGAGAGGAGGAAACTGCCGATGTTATCGCTTCGGGTGAACCGATGAGAAGCTGCATAAGTTCAGTGGGAGATAATTTGTCGAGCAGTGAGAACGATGATATCGATGATGAAGATAGTGGATTGGGAGCATCTGTACGTCGCTCAACTCGCATTCGACACCCCAATGTGCGGCTCGGTGACTATGAAGTGGAGCTACCCGAAAGTTTGGTTATCCAAGCTGTAAACGCTATTTTGGAGCCGACATCGGTACAAGCTGCTTTGGAAGCCCCCGACTCTGAGAAGTGGATCCGAGGCGCTTAACACAGAGTACCGTGAGCTGCTGCGCAATAACACCTGGGAGCTGGTGGAGAAGCCGGCTGGACTAGCAAGTGGGTGTTCGTTCGAAAACGGAATGCAAGAGGTGAAGTTGAGCGTCACCGCGCCCGGATTACCATCAAAGGGTGCCAACAGAAGTATGGGTTGAACTTTTGGGAGACTTACGCCCCCGTTGTGTGTGCCGAAGCGGTGAGACTGGTTCTACTGCTGGCACTGCACTACGGATTGGTGTGTCGTCATGTTGACTTCGTGACTGCGTTTCTCAATGGGCCTATCGACTGTGAAATCTACATGAAGCAGCCGGAGTTCTTTGATGACAGAACAGGGCGAGTGTGCAGGCTACTGCTAAGTCTGTTTGGCTTGAAACAAGCCCCACGCATATGGTATAAATGCTGGACAAGTATATGAGAGAGCGTGGATTCCAGAGATCGAAAATGGATGGAGGCATTTATTTTCGATGGGTGGACGCAAGTCCTATCTTCTTGACGCTCTGCGTTGATGATATTGTGATCGCGACGACGACTCGGAACATCGAGCTGGTCCTGTCTGAGCTAAGCCGGAAGTTCAAGATTCAAAGATCTCGGTGATGTAAGCCATCTGCTATCGATGGAGATTCGGTACGTTCCTGGAAAGATGGTATCTATCTCGCAGAGTGGGTATGTGGCTCAACTGCTCGAGCGCTTCAAGATGGCTAACTGTAAAGCCATGCCGACGCCGCTAGCTAAGGGGAACTTCCCTCTTCCGGGTGATCCGGATAAGGAAGTTGTTTGTGTGAACGTAGACCCTGAGGTGGACTACCAAAGCATTGTTGGCTCACTACAGTATCTGGTCAGCTGCTCACGCCCGGATATCGCCAATGCCGTGCGAACACTAGGCAAGTTCCTGACTTGTTACACCAAGGAGCACCTTGTGCTCGCCAAACGGGTTCTCCGCTACCTGCAAGGCACGCGTGAGTATGGTCTGGTGTGACACAAGCCTCAATCGCCAGGTGTGCAGTTAGTGGCTTACGCAGATGCTGATCTTGGAAATGAGAAGGATGATCGTCGCTCCATCACGGGTTATGTGTTGCAGCTGAATGGATGCACTTTTGCCTACAAGAGTAGGAAGCAGCCGATCATGACTGATGATACGTGCAGTGCAGAGTTTGTTACAGCCAGTGAGTGCTCTAATCTCATCATGTGGACGCACAACTTGTGTGTGGAGCTCAAGGTCAAGCGGACCAAGAAGACCATCCTCTATGAAGACAACCAAGCTGCGATCCAAGTGATCAGAGAGGTCAGCAGTGGATACAAGGTCAAGAGCGTGGATCTGAAGTTTCACAAGATTCGAGACTTCGTTGAGCGTGGAGTTTTCGTGGTGGAGTATTGTCCGAGCGAAGACAACATTGCGGACATCTTCACGAAACCACTCAATCCACAGCAGTTTTGCAAACTGCGCGATCGTCTCAACGTGTTACCCGTGCCAGCCGACGAGTAGTTGGGCATGGTATGCGAGTGATGTGAGCTCCAAGTGGACTCCTCAACACGAAGTGGGAGTGTGAAACATTGAGCAATGGCAGTTGGAGAATGTCGTGTTGGTTGCTCTACTTGTCGCTTGACTCGTCCCTGCTTGAACCTCAAGCTAGTTATCTTAGCTTTAGTATGGCATATCGTAGTCCAGATAAAACGGAGTCTGTGCAGAGCTCCCGCAATCCCAATTTCGCTGAGTGGGCGAGAAGCGTGTCGTGGTTCTCTTCTGCATCCAACGCAACAGTGGAAACCGCAACATGATCCTTTGGAGCGGTCGTTGGCTCTTCTCAGCTTGCTCCACGCAGGCTGCAGCACCACACTCCGCCAATGGTGCCGACTTTTTGCCTGAAGTTGCAGGCGCAACATTCATTGGCTAGATGTTGCAGGAAGGTACATATGGTTACGCATTACGCAGTCACGTAGTCACGGTCACGATCACGGAATTAATCCAGTGAGGGCTGTCCATCCCTGTTAGGTATTCCCAGCATAACGGTATGCAGCTGAAAATGGGCACTTCAAACACTGAAGTAACTGCGAGCAGGGTTTGGTAGTAGTCAAGTAACTAGTAGTGATAGTAGTACTAATATCACTACTACTACTACTCGTAGTACCGATCTCGTGTTCAAGCAACTAGTAGTGCTAGTCGACTAGTAGCGAGAAAAAATGGCACTTCCGGCAAAGTGAGATTGGTGTCCCGTCCCTGCCCAGAATCAAGCGACTGGTCGCTGGGGCCCGTCTCATTTCCCACTGAAACGGCAGAGACACGCGACGCAATGGCGACGTCTGGCGGTGGGTCGATCCCGGGATCCACGTCGCGGAATTGGACGTGCCGCACCTCCTTATGACCGCTTCTTCCAGGCGCGTCAGACGCACCATCTTGCGTCGTTGAGGGTTAGTAGCGAACTTCAAGTTGTGTGAGATCTTAGAAGGACCTGCGAATGAGTGGTTCTGCAAGTCCTCCCTCTTCGGGATCTCGCTCATTTCTCAAAGCTTCCCGCCAGCACGACCATGAAGTGTTCAAAACTTGACTGCAGCTGGGGAGATATCACAGAGACCGCACCTTGCTGTATAAGCGGCCGTCAGGTGCACCACTTGTGCAGCAACGAGCTCTGTACCAAAGCTGATCTCTCCAGGAGGTGAGTCAACAATCTGCACTCCTTTCAACCGCTTCAATTCGTGATGATAGCTTTGACGTCCAAATTTTGCAGTCGGAGCTGTGTCAGCGAGTTCTTCGGCTCCGAGAATGACTCCCAGGAGTTCACACCGAGCAGCAACCTCGGGATATCACTGTCGAGTGGCACAGTGATAGATCTTGCGCATGGCGAGGCGGAAGAGGAACCAGAAACCACCAACAGAATTCCGGAGCACGCCGTTGGTTTATCGACGTCGGGGAGAGAAAGTATCCCTCGGTCTGCAAAGTTGCGCGCGTCTGGCTTGGAAGAGGTTTCCAAGAACGCGTGCTCTCGACAGGATCGTTTCTGATGAGCTCACTGCGGACACGAACCGACAATGAGCGAGCGCAGCGGCAACTCATACTGTGCCACAACCGCCTCGAGCTGACGCGCGTGGTGGAAAGCAAGCATCAGTTGTGGTAGACATCTACCACTACATTCTAGAATAATAGGTCTAGGCCTTTTTCTACTGTTCCGGAATAATAGGTCTCCTTCAACTTCATCTAACTATAGTACGGCGCGCTGGACGAGGATGAAGCCAAGATGATAGCGGCTGTTGTCGGCGAGCAAGAGATCCGGACGGGGAGTCTTCCCTCACGCTCAAGCAGCTGCTTACCCATGTGAGGTGACTTGAAGTCGTTGTCACTGTCGGCCTGGACACACAAGTCCATGCAACTCTGCAAGTTGAGGAACGCAGCTTTTAGCACGCGCGGGGAAAGCTCCCAGTACGCCTCAGTCGTAGCCGTGATCAATTCATCGATGTTCCGGGCTGTTTTTTATCTTTGTCGAGCCTGGATTGAAGTGAAAATCCCGAAGTCGCAACAGTTCAAATCGGGAATGTTAGGCGGTTGGCACCGCAGTTCCACCGGCATGCCGCAGCGCTCCACAGCGGCAGCAAACTCAGGGTCGGATGATGGAATGTGGGTTGGGCCATTATCCTGCTGAATCACGACTCGATCACGGCTTGGCCATCGAGCGCAGATAGAAGGGAGCACCTCTGCAATAAGCTTCTCTCTGTAGGTCGACTTCGTCACAGACACTTCCTTCGTCTCCAATGTACCGGCTGGCCTGTGTTTACTAGAGCGCTGAGCTGCGACCCGCTCCGTGAAGGCCCAAATGCCGAGCTTACCGTCGAACTGCTCGCCGTCGGGTCCACCGCGGGGTCTTCCTACTGCAGCCAGCATCATGACGCGCATTACGAACCGCCTGCTTTTGACTCTCCGAATTAGGCGCCGGCTCATCGGGTAGCAAGAGGAATCGCCGACGGGTTGCATAATGTAAATATCTTTTCGTCCACGTGAATCATGTTGAACATGGCTGAGTACTGCACGGTGTTCCGATCAATGTGGGCCATGCAAAAAGCTCGTCTTCCACGCTTGATGTCCTCGGTCAACAGCGGACAGAGTACACTGCTGTGAGAGCGCAGGTTTCCTCGCTGCAGCTCCCGGAACAGCGTAGTAGAAGCAAGGCCACACGCCTCAGCTGCTGCCCGAAACGTAGACCGGCGGTTGACTGGAGTGCTCCGCAGCAGCTGAAGCTGCTGGCTGCGGTCCTGATGTCTACGACCGCTGTAATGCATCCGATTTGTTGCTCGATATACGCCGGACTGTCGCCACTCGACCTCGGCTCGCTTCCAAACTCGACGCACAGTATTTGGGCGAAGGCCAAGAAGCGTGGCAACCTCTGCCTTTGCTCCTATGCGTGGTGAATGCCCATTGAACCGGATCAACAAAGCCTGCACAATCTGGTCGCTCTCGCTTGTCGTCAAGTGCCTCGTGCGTCGACGTGAAAAAGGGTTGCTGCTCTCGTTGGGCGCGGCTGCAGTGGCCAATATCGTGGGCGTAGTGGACGGCGTTAAGGCCGACATCCCGTCCAGTAGCATCCCGTCTGGGAGCGCCGTGGCCGACCACATCACTTCCGACTCCGTGGAGCCCTGCGTGGCGCTCAGCATCGCGGTCGGCCGCATCGTGGCCACCCTGGAGGCCGGCAACGTCATGGCCGGCGGCACGACGTAGAGCGGGGTCGTGGTCGGCAACGTGGTGGTCGACAGTGCGGGCTTCAGGGGGCATGGCACGGTGGTGGTGGACATCCCGGCGGATTAATTGAGAGGCACTTGGGGTAGGAGGGGCGAAATGCTTAATGAGCTTTTCCTTATGACAGCGAAAGAACGACGAGACAGGGCAGCTTGGGCGGTTTGGCGCCAAAACTTGGTTCTCAGAAAATCCGAACACACCAAACGACTGGTGACGACGAGCTACGTCTTTTGGTACCAGTCTCACCGTTATATGTTACGAATTGGTCTTAGTTTCGCGTCCTGTTTTGATAGAGACCTATTATTCTGGAATGGAGTGGTACCGTAATCGCTATGTCATAAGCGGTGAGATGTCATAAGCGGCAGCCACAAATTAAGTTTTTTACGGTACATTCGTAATTACGGAATAAGGTAAAAAGTCAGTCTGCTCACGACCAGCCAATCGAACCAGTCGTCTGCAAGGCACCCACGCCACTTTCTCTCAAGTGTCAAACATGAATCTGCTAGACGAGCGCAATGGTGAAACACGTTGGACGAAGCTGTGTGCGTGGGACGGGTCGCAAGACGCGTAAGTACTGCCGCACGACGTACACGTACCGGTACAAGCTGCACGTGATCAACTTCTTCGCCAACTCCGACATTAAGGCTACCGTTGACAAGTTCTTCCCCGACACTTCGGGGGTGACGCACAGCTCCGCAAGAAAGCTGATCTACAAGTGGTCTCGCAACCGGACCCACATTGAAGCCTCTCAAGGTCGGATTGCTGAGCTGCGGAGGACCAGACCGCCAGGGCAAGGAAAGACTCTGAACCCTGCGACTGAGGCAAGCTTGGTGAAGTGGATCAACGATTTCCGGAGGGACGGCATGCCTGTCTCCAGAACTATGCTGGCGGAAAGAGCTTTGGAGGTGTCCAGGGAGGCCGCCATTCCACACGGCTCATTGGCTGCTTCGGCGTGTTGGATTCGTGGTTTTACGGCACGTCATCGACTTTCCTTCCGTGCGAAGACGCACCAAGGCCAGGAAACGCCAGAAGAGGCTATGGCAAAGGCCGAGGCCTTCGCAAAGAAGGTGAACAGGATCATTGAAGTCGAAGGCGTGGTGAACATTGTTAATGCTGACCAGACGGCTACATTCTACGAGATGCTGCCCAAGAAGACGTTGGCACCGACCGGGACCAAGACAGTGTGGGTGAAGTGTGGCAAGAAGGAAAAGGAGCGCATGACTGCGATGGTGATGGGCGACATCAAGGGCAACAAGTATCCGTTATTCCTGGTGATGAAGTCGAAGCCGTCAAAGATAGCCAACATGGCGGAAGAGAATCGCCGCTTCCGTCATGGATTTGGCCGACGTGTGTGGAAAGAAGTGAAGCAGCTTCAAGAAACCCATGGCGTTGAGATCCACGGAAACAACTACGCATGGTGGACTGGGGCGCTAACGGTGGAGTTTCTACGGTTCCACTTCGGCGGCCGCACCGTGCTCAGCGAGCCCATCATGCTGTTGCTGGATGACTTCAGTGGGCACTGGGTTGCTGATGCCGAAGAGTACGCTCGGACAATTCGCGTCATCCTGGCGAAGGTGCCACCCGGACTAACCTGACTTTGCCAGCCCGCTGATGCGGTGTGGATCAAGCCAATGAAACACAAGTTGCGCCGAAGCTGGCTGGAGCACTTGCGAGAGCAGATTGCACGTCATCGGTCAGCATCCGAGACCGGTGAGCCCTTCACGCTGGAGGCGCCCAAGCGAGCTAAGGTTACGGCGTGGGTGTGTGACGCGTGGAACGACATCCCTGCGAGTACCATCACGGCCGGGTTTCGCAAATGCCGGATTGGAGAGGCTGGTACCACGAATGCTACTGGAGAAGAGGAGGTCGACGAGACCGAACAGGTGGAGTTGGACGCAGTTCTGGGTGAGATGGAAACGCTGGACCTCGTGGACGGAGCTGTGAGACAGGAAGCCGATGTAGTTGGTAGGCTTTGCAGCGGTAGTCTCGAAGAGTAGAAGCCAAGCTGGAGTAGACGTTGCTGCTGTTTGCGGGGGACGTTTAAAACCCGGAACCCCAAACCAGGTCACTACCGTGTAGGTTTCACTTTGCAAGCTAGCTGCGTCGTTAATGCTGGATTTTTTTTTAAAACAATGTATCCTTGCTATACGTTCATGATATCCCACACTCACAAAGTGAAAATTGGCAGCTTTGCTATAGTTTTGGCCATTCCGCTTGAACAAACATGAATTTCAACAGACGATATACTGTACTTCTGTGTTTCCCACACTGACAAATACAAAATACGAGACAGGAATAATGATAGTCTACTTCGTTTTACATAAATATATTCTTGTTAAAAATGTCCGATCGTTTTTGTCATAAGCGGTTCTATCACTTTAAAGGGGGGTCTGCTGCACACTGCAGCCGCTTATGACATAGCGATTACGGTATCTGTTCTCACTAGCAGCCAACTAGTAGCCAAACTAGTAGTACTACTAGTAGTGATAATACTACGAGTAGTAGTTTATACTTTCACATATTGACTAGTAGTAGTAGTAGCACTGCTAGGCCAAATCTTCACTACTACCAAACCCTGACTGCGAGCGAAAAGCACTTCCCGTTGTCCAATGGTTTGATAAAAAAAACTAAACGGTAAGTCACCAACCTTGATCTTTCTTGAAAAACTTGGCAGCTTTTTCCTCGCTGTCTTCGCTGCTGTCCTCAATCTCGCCAAAAATCGAGATCTGCTCTCCCTTCTGCTCTCCACCGACCATATTGCCGACCTGCGTGATGATGGACATTTCTGCAGCAGCTTCGGTAGCTTGAGCGTGTTCCGCGGTCCTCAAAGCCGCCGCCGTGACTTCCTTGTCGATCACTTCCGCCTCCTTGGCCTCAGCCTCCGCTTCAGCGGTAGGGTCAGTTTCGGATATCCATGCGCTGTCCTTCGATGTCTTCAATGGTAGCGTCTCCAATACGATACCCGTCCGCCCGTGGTTCGTAGTCGACGTGGAATCCGATTAGGCCATCGTCGCGTCTCCTTTGCCGGTTTTACGAGTCGCTAGGGCTTCCATCACGACAGCTCCAGGCTTAGTTCCTTTCGTGCGTCGGCCTTGCGCCTCCATGACGATACTCGTCCGCCCGTGATTCGTAGTCGACGTGGAATCCGATGGAGCCATCGTCGCGTTCCATTTGCCCTCTTCATGAGTCGCTAGTGCTTCCATCTCGACAGCCCGCGGCTTCATTCCTTCCGCCTCCATCATCACTCCGTATCCGCGAGCACCTTGCTCCAGCAGCAACGCTCGCAAGTGCCGCGTCACATGGCCAACTCCCCCTTCTGCTTTCAGATCCACGGTGCTGCTCACCAAAGAGAGGAGTCCCATCGTGATGGCCATCGCCACGCCCAGCGCCAAAGCCATCGCTTTGAGTCTCTGTCGCGACCGGAACTGCGAGCCCCGCTGCGGAGACTTGCGCTTGCCGTGAACTGCCATTGTCGGTGGATGCCAGATCGGAAGTGGCCTGGCAGACGCCGCCGGCAAAAGATATCCTCGTCGGACGGACGCCTTCAAGAGTCATCGCTCGAGTCACCGCAGCCGTCCAGCCGCGGGATTCATTAACCTCCGCCAAGACCCTTAAAGCCTGTCGTCCGCCGCGATGATCGCCGCTGACAGACGTTCGTTCCACGCGTGTCAAGTCGTCTGGCGTCAGGCCATCGAGCGGCAATACGCCACGATTCCGAGTGCGACCGTCGGCCGCACGGACGCTGACATCTTGGCCAGCGACTGCCTTCCTGCTGCATCTGTGTGGACACCTCGCCTGGAAATCCTGTGCTCGTCCAGTTCGGCAGCGATGAGAACACCATCAAAGTTGATGAAGTTCTTGTCATATTGGCATTATGGTACTGCTTCACTTCCCTAACTTCTTGATCTCTGCTTCCCACAGGGGTCCTATTTACACTTCTCGTTCTCAGGACTGTCGGAAGCCGTCCTGCACGTACGTGCTGCTCTCGTAGACGGTGGTAGCGCGTTCGAGCTCGAGGTCGTCGCCCAGCACGGGGTCGCTGGGCAACGCTGTGCGCAGCGGCGTTTGGCCGAGCGGGTCCTTCCTCCGCGGCTTCACCCACGTGTTGCGCATCCAGGCACCCCACGCCACGCTGAGCAGGAAGCCCACGAAGGCCATGAAGCACAGCGCGGCGCCCGAGGCCAGCAGCGCGCAGTGCACCACGTCGTCCAGTGCGTCGCAGTATCGCACGTAGTCGCTGGCGGCCAGCGCGCAGCCGGCGCTCATGAAGAGCATGGTGAAGACGGCGTCCACGCCGAAGCTCCAGGGCGCAGGCATCGACGCGCAGCGCAGCGTGAACACCAGCAGCAGGAAGAAGGCGTCGTACAGGCAGGCGGCGAAGCACACGACCAGCACGAAGTTGACGGACGGCCCGCCGTAGTAGACCGTCACGTCCTGCGAGTCCCCGCTGCTCGTCGTGAACGTCACCGTCTGGTGCTTGAAGCTGCCGCCCACGAGCGCCAGCGCTACGACACAGGCCACGAACTGCAGCGCGCGCAGCGTGAGCGAGATCATCCGGTCGTGCTGCTGGGCGCAGCGCAGAGAACTCTTCATGGTGTCAATCGGCCGCCGGAAGGTGCACGTGGCGGCGGCGGCAAAAAGTAAAATAATGCTCAACCCCACCTCTTCGCGCACTTGAATAAAGAATCGGGGGAATACGGTACGTGCGCACGTAGTAAAGACGAGGCGTTTGCTGGAACTTAAAACAGTTTGTTCTGCATCTATTTATCGTTGTTTTAGTGCATGACACCCGTTAAAATCGATTTACGTGGATAAAGGATACAGGAAAATCGTTACTAATGTCGCGAGTACTGACGCAGGGCTTTGAAGATGCTGTTCGCTTGAATTGACACGCCAGCTCGAATCACCAGCGCCGTTCATGCGGCTTTAAGCGATCAATCATATGCACCAAGTGCTGCAGCGGCTGGCGGTGGCGAGCATTGAAATGAGCGAGGCGTTCTCGTAGCCTTCGTATGCTGCTGGAAGGGCTGGCACGAGGGGTTGGCGACGGAGACATCCGCCGCGGAGGCGGAAGCGTACGTACGGTTGCAAAACGCCGAGTTTTGCTGGGTGTGTGCTAATACACATGGAGGCTCGCAGCGATGTCAGTCGGCGCTCAAGAGGACGCAAGTGGAGCGGCCTCGGGAGGGCGTTGGCTTGTCGCGGGCCAGAAACCCCGAAGTGACGAAACGCTGCTGCACCAAATTCGGCCAGCCTTTCCTCCTTCGCAACCGAACCTGCACCCGGGTCAACGCTCAACGCGAAAACTGCAGGAGAAGTTGGAGACAGAACTTGTCACGGTGTAAAACCTGAGGGCATGGGGCACTTTGGTTCGAACCCATTGTTCTCCAAGTCGTGAATCACTGCCGGCAGAGGAATGCAAGTTGTGTATTGTCCCGAAGCGTCCAGCACCGCCGTCAGTGACTGCGGTGCACCATTCTTCAGGCCGGAGCGGTCGCGCTGGTGGCGGAGCAGACGTTGTCGATCCGTTATGCTGCAGCATTGTCGTTGCAGCAACGGCAAGTTCGGCAACTACCAAGCCGTTCAACCAGTTTTGGCCAAAGCTCGCGCTCGCTTCCGCCGCCCCGTCACTTGGCTCGACCAAATTTGAAGTCCTGGGATGTGTTTCGCCCTTCGTTGGAGAATTCGGAACGAGTGGAGTTGAAGGACAACGATGGCAGGCAGGCCTTGCGAGGTCCGGACCGAGGCCGTGGAAATGACTGACGTGGAAATGACCATCACGTTTTAGTTCCAGAGCTGCGGTCAAGCGCGGACTTCTTGCTGGACGAGGCGGCGATCCACGACGGCTGGCAGACGAACCCACTGAGCGTAGCGCTGGCCGAAGACGACGACGACGGGTTGCAAAATGCTGCAAGTTAATATTAGTGGGGTCTATCCTATTGTACAGCTCTTTACACGGAGGCAGCCATGCGGCAAAGGCCTATGCCGTGGCGTCGGTCTGCGAGCCGCTCGGGACCTCCTCCTTGCGCACAGTCTTGCTGCCCGAGAGGATCTCGTACTCGCACCTGGACCCGTCGATGAAGTTGGTCTCGTCGAACTTGAGGTAGAGCTTGGTGGCCACCGGGCGCAGCCCCGAGTAGGCGGCCGAGACGCCGCGGATCAGGCCGTTCTCGAGCTGGTCCTCGGACTTGGCGGCGATGCGCAGGTCGAAGCACTGCTCCTTGGAGCCCATGTACCATTTGGTGAGCTCGCCGCAGACGCTGACGACGCAGTTGGGGCGCGAGCGCACGTCGAAGGCCACCACGGCCGACTCCATCTTGTCCTCGGGGCTCAGGCGGCGGTCGTTGAAGACAACGACCGTGTTGCCGCCCTCGATCTTCTCGCCCAGGGGCTTGAGCTTGCGCGCCTCGCCGACCTTGCCGTCCTCCCATGTGGCCGCGAGCTCGCGCACGGGCGCGGGCGCGGGCTCCGCGTTCACGATCTTGTCCAGCAGGCCGCGCAGGTGCGTACGCTGCTGCGGGGGCTCGTCCTGTACAGCGTCGGGGGACGACGCGACGACGACCGAGATGGCCAGGACGACGACGAGGAGGAGCACGAGATGGCGCGGGAACTGCATGGCTGGCTGTGTGTGTGTGGGCGGGCTGGAAGAGGATCTGAAGCTGTCGGTCCTTGGACGCGAGGTGCTGGCTGCTGACTGTCCTAAGAAAGCTGCTGCTGGCCTCTGGAGTTGTGCTAAAAACAGAAAGTGAGAGCGCAACCCAATGTGCCTGGGCCCGCGTATACGCATAGGGAAGCGTAACAGGTTCCAAGAATAGATACTGCGCCGGCTGGTGGCTACATCGCGTGTGGCCAGTGGTGGAGCGCAGCGTGGCGTGTCGCGCGCTCGGATTCGTCGAAAATAGATTTTGACTGCCTGCTATCGGCCATGCTCTCGCGACAGGTGATATATCTGCTGGATATCGGGTTTGGCAGGGCCGACCCCACCCCGTCATCGAATTGGTCGATTGCGGGATTTTTTCCAACATAATCGCCAATCATCTCGCGCCTGGCTTGGGCGCCACCGCATGCCACGCACTATGCGCGTAGTAATGAGACCGTGCGCCAGCAGGGCCCGCCACCAGTGAATCGCGTCTGAGGCTGTGGCGGGGGCCAAGCGGGTGGGCGTTGGCGCGCGATGGGAAGGCGCAAGCTGTGGCACACCGACGAAGAAACGAAGCCATCTCGCGCGTCGATCTTTAGCTAGTTGCGGAGCGTACCCATTAAAGCAAAGCGGTACAGCTCGAATACCTAGAACTCCATTGCTTCAAGCGCAGCTCTCGCGGCAAAGACTTGGGCCAAAAGATCGCCCGCGGGCTTGCATCAAGCCATTTCAATGCACATTGAAACGTACACCGGAAGCAGCTCGCGCTGCAACGCGGACTCGCGAAGCGGGCGGCCAAGCATTGCCAGCGCCGCCGCCAGCTTTGAGCCGCTGCTGCCGAGGCAGGCCGCTCGTCTCGAGCCATCAAGGCTTGATTCAAGCCCAGACGCGCTGTTCGTGGTACGTCGAGAGACGGTGCTGGACGGATGTGCGGCGTCAGCAATTGAGTCCGTTTCCCACCATAAAATGGGAGACTACGCCAAAAAGTGTACTCTCGGCCAAGCGCGATGGCGCTGCTAGTGCGCTATTAACGCGGCATTAGGCTTCCATGGCTCAACGGGATTTTGTTTGGATCGAATCCGCCGACACCTGTCACACAAACTTGTCAAACGTATCCGGATATGAGTATCCGCTGTCCACAAAATGCATCGCAGAGTATGCGTTTTGATATCCTACGAGCTCCACTTGCGAGCTGCGGTGGCTGCAGTTGGCCGTCGAACGGTAGCCACCACGCGTAGGGGGATAACCACGTGGACAGCTAGCAGTGCTTGGTGTAGTCACCCTCGTGGTCATGTCAACGACTTTTTCGCACGACTGCTCCAGAATCAAGTATATCAATATCGAGTTTATCTTTGCTGGTGCTTTTCAACGTATCGCTTATTTCTTTGCGCAGCCAGCGCGGTGCCGTGCTGATTCAGGCTATCAGAGCCCGGCACCACCATCTACGGTACTTTGAGTCGGGACTCCCGACTCGGGAGTCTGTCGCCGACGAAAATGGGCTCTTGGAGCGAAAAGAGCACCGGAGCCCGCAAAAGAGCAATGATGATGACCTTTGGCCCTACCCATGATTACCCCAGCCGAACGGCCTGCGAAACGCGGGACGCCCGCGGGTAGAAACCGGTATCCGTCCCGGTTTTGGTCAAGTGTCTCTTCGTGGCCGAGCAGGCATGGAGCAAATCGCCGAGCACTGCCGCCGACATGCAAGTTGTCCTTGCAAGCAAGCAACCCGAGACAGGAAAGATGAGGGCACTGTCGGCACGTCGAGATGATGGCACAACGCTGGCAAGCTGGGTGGCTTCGTGCCAGCGACGCTGGAAAGCTTCCCATGTTGAAGACGGTGAAAAAAGTGAATGTGTTATACATAGGATATGAGACATCGAGTTTGAACTTCCATGCGGTTGTCGGTCGGCGGTCAGCAACTCGCAGCCGCGCTGCCCGAGTGCCTCGCCACCATGGCCTCCAGCGCGCCGCGGATGGCCCCGCCCAGCTCGTCCACCACCTCGCCGCGCTTGAACACCTTGAAATTCGGCAAGCTCGACACGCTGAACGCCTCGGTCACGGTCTGCAGGCAGCGGCGGCAACAGCAACAAGAAAGAGGTCACGTCAACCTCACCTTTCCGCAGGCACACCATCATTCTGCAAAGTGCAGCCATGTGCCAAAGAGACACGGCGTTGCCTATCGAATGCCACAGCCGTCTTACCTCGAGCTCGTCGACGTCTACGCGCGCGAACACAGCTGCGGGGAACCGGCCGCTCAGCTCGTCGAAGAACGTGGCGATCTCCGCGCACGGCTTGCACCACGTGGCCCAGAACTCCACCACCAACTGCATCGGCATGACATGAGACACTGGGCCGTACCACATCGAATCGACCAACTACATGTAAATTCAGGATACCCGATGTACGTACCGCTTTGCTCGACTCCTGGTTCTGCTGCACGAGCCGCTGCCACTGCTCGTCCGTCGCCACCGTCGCCACGTGCGGCTTGGGCTTGCGCTGCCGCAGCCCCTCGCAGTCGTCACTGCCGTCGGACGCCGTGTTCTCGTCGTCGGCCTCCTCCGCCACGTAGTGCCTCTTGATGCGCTTCTCCAGGCCGCCGCTGTCGGCGCCGCGCAGCTCGTCGCACTTATCGCCGCCGCGGAAGAACTGGAACGTCGGCGTGGTCGTCACGCAGTGGCTGCGCGCCACCGACTGGAGCTCGTCCACGTCCACCTTGACGAAGATCGTGCTCGGGTACTTGGCGCTCAGCTCATGGAACACGGGGCTGATGTAGCGGCTCGAGCCGCACCACGAGGCCGAGAAGGCCACCACCACCGAGCGCTTGGCCGTCCCGATCAGCTCCTTCAACTGGGGCTCTGATCTCGCATGGATCACGCGGCTCTGCAGGGAAGGAACAGCGAGGAGACGTGAGGCAAAGGATACAGCAACACGATACAGCTTCGCGAGCACGCACGTTGTCCGGGACCCGCTCGTCGTCTTGGCGCAGCACGTTGCGCAGGAACCATCCCCAGCAGCCTGGCGCCATCGTCTCCGAGGGCTCTGCCGTGAAATCAGTTGTGTCCCCCCACATCAAGCACGATGGGGCGCGACGTAGCGACTCGCTGGGGTGATTCTTGAACTTTCGCGAGGACAGTAATGTGAGGTCCTCACTGAGGAGAAGGCCACTGCAACGCAGAGCTTCCTACTGCAGACACGAACGAACCACGATCTCAAACGCTATTAATGAAGCAACGATATGCTCAAGCGAGGCACCTGTATTAATACGTGAACTACATGCACCCGATGCGTTTTCCGATTTTTCCGATGCGGCAGACTGGATGCCGGCCGATACGCGGTTCGAGAGGAGCGACAACTTCCTGCAACAATCCGACCGATCCACCTCCAACTTGGGAGTCCAAAGCGCCTCGCGGTGCAGCGCTTGCGGCTATTTGACGATCTCCTTCGTGACCGCGCACTGAACGCCTGCTGAGCATGACGCGCTAGTTCTGGTTTCGAGGATATCCTTCTGCAACAGTAACGAGAGCCTCTTTCTCGATATCGCCCAATGTGTAGCACGAACACAGGGCCATGGGTCTAAGCTGGCGAAACAGGTACGAAAGGTACCATCCATTCCAGCGAGCATGGTCCAAATGCACGTAGGACCTCGTTCCTGGCCAGCAACGAGGTCGCATCGAGCTTCACTCCGTCACTTTGGAGAGCAGTGCTTCTTGTCTGCCGTCACTTCCATAGTATGACGACGCAGACACGCTCGCTTTCATTCTCAATTCGTCTTCGTTGGAAGCACCTCCTTCGCCTTCGCAATAATGCTGTGCTAAATGGCCGAGCAACGAGGTGTGGGCGCTACACACTCGGCCGGGGCTCATGGCCTCGAGAGAAGTCACAGCACGGGCCGCCGGTGACGAGACGGTGGATAGGATTAAGCTCCGCTTTCCCGACACCAACGACGCCAGCCACCTCGAAGCCGAGAACACTGTACATTTTCGCGTACGACGCCAATTTCCGGGATGTTGAAGATGACCAACGGGAGCGCAGGTCCAGCAGGTATTCGTTGCCCTGCCGCCTGGTGAACGTATTGATACCGTCATGTTCATTGCCACGTTCCTGAGGGTCATTCACCTGTAGCAGGCATGGGCCTCCAGGTATACGGCACTGGGGAAGGCGTCTGCAGACATCTTCTACTATGACAACGTGACGCCGAGTAAATCGTGGACGGCTATCGAGGCGAAGCTTCCCGATCTCGTTGAGAAGGGGAGGGCGGACTTGTGCTAAAACGTTTCGCAAGCGCCAGATGGACGGAGTCTTCGTCAAGATGGCCGCGAACCGCACTCGATGGCGCGCCGCTGGACGATCGAGCTCGTCGCCAAGTTGCGAGCACGACGCCGCTGTTGGAGACATCGGAGATACCGGGGGATGGCGTTGCTACCACAAAAGCTGGCATTGCACAACTCGAAGTGGGGCTGGCCACCGTGAAGAACGACACTCATGTCGCGTCCTACCCCCTGGTTATGCTTGCATCAGAGTCGGGTACTCTGGGGCCTTCAGGGAAGATCGACGAAGTAAGGCAAGTAGAGCGGTAACTTGGAGTAATGAAGGTTGTTCTTGTTGTTGTAGCTTTAGGGTAGATTCACGACTGACTAGCTAAGCTGGGAGTCGGCATGGCCGCTCCCTCTCTCATATAGACGACACCCCTCCTTGAGGGTCTTCTGGGGGCGGTTGTCATGTCCTCCGTCCTCGGACGTGACAACCCCCTCGACACATACTTACACAGGTACAGCTCGACGACTTCGGTCCTCGGCAGGTCATGAGTCGCCACGTCCCACGCTGGGACGGTGATCTTCAAGTGAAGCGCAACTCGCGCCATCATTCTGGCTAGGTGCGGCGCAGAAGAGCGGCTCGCTCGACAGCGAGACCACGCGAGCGCAGCACGCGGTCTGGCACAACGCCCTCGTGCCCTGGCACGGGACATCCTCCTCGACTTAATGTACGCCGTCCTCGGCGGACGTCCGGGTGCAGCGCGAGCTCGTGTCGAAGCAGGGCGGAGCGTTCTTCAGCCGCACGAAGCTCGGCGGAGATAGCAGCAGGAGCTCGGGCGGGCGTTCCAGCGTCGTTGAACTCCTCCGTTCCGTCCTCTGCATCTTGGAACGTGTCGGGGCCTTCAGTCGCCGTAGCACCTTGCAGGCGCCGAAGGTTGTCGGCCTCGACACGCTCTCGAGCCGCTGCGCGCGCGTAGTCCTTCGAGTCCGTCGAGCACCACGGTGACCGGCGAATACTTCTCACGATTCTTGCGGCCCTTGTCGTTCCTCCACAGGTGGGCCACGAGCCCTTCAGTCACGACCATGACCGAAAGAGGGACGCCGTACGACATCCAACGTAGATAATAGTTGATGCAGTTGAGTGTCAGGAGCGTCACCGTCACGCCCAACTCGCCCAGCAGACATAATTCCACGGGTGAGGTAGTCGTGTGTTCTTCCTCTAGACCAGCCTCATCAGCGGCCACATACTCGTCCTGTTCTTCTGGCACGCCTAGCTCGGCGTCAGGAGCAGGCGGCTCCTCGACTTCATCGAGAGCGTCTCGTGCGGCTTGCTGTTCTTCACCTTGGGCACCTGGAGCATTCGTGCAGGCCCCAGCGCCTCCATATTTCTTCCGGTGTGCAACCCGAGCTTGGTCAGGGGCGGGGAGCTCCTCGACTTCGTCGAGAGCCTCACGCGCCGCGAGCAGCGCCTCATCCAGGGCACTTCGGGAGACAGCAGCGAGAGTTAGATCGTTCGGGGTTAGCACGGAGGCGGGCCTCTCCTCGACTTCGCTTAGACCCTGCTCCGACGTGTCCGAGTTCTCGTTGAGCAGGTCGGAGACCGTGAGTGTGCAAACAGTCGCCTCGTGAAGCCGCGATAGGCCATCCGCATGCCCCCTAGATGTACCAGGTTAATGGTACACCTTAAATTGCAATTGGGAGAGTTCCATGGCCCACCGGGCGAGCTTGGCATTACCGGTACGATTGGTCTCGTTGAAAACCCAAGTCAGCGCCTTGTGATCAGTGTAGAGGTCGAACTCGTTCCAGTCGAGATAGCACCTGAACTTCCTCGTGGCGCACACGATCCCCCAGCATTCGATCTCGGACGTGCCGTCCGTCTTGTTAATCCAGTTCCGTTCGGACCCATCTAGCAGCTTGCTAGCGTAGGCAACGGCACGCTCGCGACCATCCACAGTCTGTATCAAGCAGGCTCCAACTGCGGTCCGAGCCGAGTCAACGTAGAGTGTCATCATGTTCTCGTCAAAATCTAGAACGGCGCGGAACGCCTTCAACGTGTCCGTGCCCACGATAGCGTTCACGTGTAGTTTGTCAACCACTACGAAAGTTCTCAGCTTCTCGGTCGATCCCAGGCGTAAGGGCAGCTCGATCTCGCCCTTGATGCGCAGCTTCTGACCCGAGACGCCGTTCAGTTGTCCCTTGTGGGGACGGAGAGACGCCTTAGCGAGCCCTAGCTGTATAAGCAAGCGCGAGTCCACCAAGCTGGCGACTGCACCAGTGTCGATCAAGATCTTGGCCGGGAGATCGCCGATGATGCCCCCAGCAACGGCTTCAATCCCTCCGAACGAGCAGATAACTCGTTTGCCCGCTGACACTGGTCGTTCGGCATCCTCCAAGCCATGGTCGTCTCCTTCCTCGACCACGACCTCCACCAGACCAGGCTTCTTGACCTGGGGTGAGTCGGGAGAGTGCTTCACGACGCAAACGTACTGACTGACATCATCGCTCCGTTCTCTGTACGTAGGAAAGTCACCGAACGCCTCGGAGCGTCCTGAAAATAGCGACGAACAGTCGAAGTGCACCCGATGGGGACGACGCTTGCGCATCGACACCTCACTAGCGGCACGATGACATTCGCTCGATTCCTGCCGGTTCAGACATTTGACTCTCATCAGGGGTGCTTCTTCCCCGTACAACTTGATGATCTCAGCAAGCACCTTTCGTAGCGTGCGACCGTGGAGTGTACCCTCCGAAGCAGTCACGAACTCACGAGCCTTGCTCTTCCGTTCCTCAGGCGAGAAGAGAATAGGGTCGACAGGCACGCATTCTCCATCGGGAAGGTAAAGCCGCAGCGTTTCGGCACGTCGTGCACCGCGGCTCTCCGTTCTCCTCTTCCGCAATGACCAACTTGTACACCACCCGGCGCACTAGAGAAAGCCATCGAGAGGGGAATCCGACAGCCTCGTCGTCCAAAAGCACGCTTCCACCAGGCTCTGCAAAAGTCACGCAGATATTTCCAGCCACGACGTCTACATCAAGGGGATTAGGTTCGTCGCGGGCATGGAGGCTCGTTCCAGCCAGGATCTCGTCACCAATAGGATCTACCCACCTCCAGTGTCTCTTTGGTCGGAAGCCTCTTGTCGTTCCGTCGAATCACAGAGCGCACTCACCGTTGCGGCGGCGTTCTCTCGGAAGTTCCTGTTGGCACGCCGTGTGTCTTCGCTAGCAGCGAGCGTTCGGCAATACCAGTCGGACCAGTACTCCGGAGTGGACAGTCACCGGGTGACGACTCACGCGTCCTCTCCAGTGTCTCCACAGGTAGGTCAAGTAACTTGCTCAGCTCTTCCAGCATAGGTTCCTTTGCTCGAGCAGCGTTCTTAACCATCTTCTTTTTCAGTTCAACCTCATCCAGAGGGAACAGTCGGTCTTCGAGTTCTTTATCATATTCTTCTTTTTCTTCCAGCACAGTCGACGGGGCGCCATTCTCCATGGCCTCGAGTTCCTCAGCAGTGTATAGTCTCTCATGGGGGGCGCGAGTTCGCGTCGTCCTCTAGTGTAGCTTCCTTCTCAAGTAAGACCTCAGTCTCCGGTTCGGGTTCGTTCGCGACGGTGGAGTCTCCGTACCCGCATCCTCCACTGGATAGCGAGCCGTTGCTGCACTCTTCACACTTGGCGTACCAGTACCAGGAAGTATTCCGGCGTCTTCTGGCAGTGATTCCAAACTCGAGGTGTTCTCGGGCGCTAAGTCTGTCTTCTCGCTGTCTTCGGTGATCGCAGGACCCACCAGTTCCGGATCATTGTTGTCACTCTTTGTATCTAACGCGGCAGCGCCAGTATCCTCCGAGGAGCTCTCTCGCTCGGCAGGGTCAGTGTCCTCCGAGGAGCACTCTCGCTCGGCAGGACTAGTAGTAGTCTGGCTTCCTTCTTCCGGTTTCTCTCGTAGTTGACTTCAGTGATCAGGAACGGCAGTGACTTACGATGACGACAGTTCAAGTCCAGGCGCATGCCCTCACCATCAGTTTGGAAAGTCTCGTCTTCCTCGTCGAAAGGCTCTTGACCGTTAGGAACGGCCCTGGCCTCGTTCGACACAGCAGCCACCGTCCGACTCTCGTTCGCGGGAGTCACGGGGCTTGGTACGCAGGGCGCACCTTCTTCTTCGTTACGCTCTCCACCTTGGAGAGGTTCATCTCTTGTAGTTTCGTCGCCGCACTCAGGGCTTCTGCTCAGCTCGAGCTCCCCGACGGGCTTCAGTTCTTTTGTCTCCGCAGGATATCCCACTTCCCGGGCTTGGGCTAGCACGTCCAGCGCCATCTCGAGCGTGTCGCGTACCCATGCAGCGTCTTCCTCCGCTACTCCATAGTCATTTTCGTTCACAGCAGTTGTTTCTTCATTTTCACACAAAGGCTCAGCCTTTACCTCGTTCACAGTCCCGGATACGTTCCAGCCTTCAACAGTATCGGCTCTGGCAACGCACCCCACAGTGTCGCTCAACCCTTCATTGTTGAGCAGGGGCCGGGCTCGGAGCAGGCTGGTTAGCCTGCCCTCCTTGCGCGAGCATCTGCTGTAACGACCTCGCGACAGGGCATTGAGCAGCGAAGTGTTCCGTACTCTGGCAAGTCCAGCACGCTCGGGCTCCTCCGGATTGACGACTTTGTCCTTGGGCTTGACCTCCACCGCCAGTGTGGCGGTTCGACTGATTCGTGTCACACTCGACTCCAATGTGACCCTTCTGGTGGCAGTTAGGACACGTAGCCCGCGAGCGTCGGCAGTTGATGCGGCTGCAACCCAGAGTGTGGCAACGACCACAAACAGTACGCCCATCTTGCGTGTACATGTCTGGGCCCATACGCATTCCTCTGATCTCGGGAACGTTCGTCGGCATTCCGACCGGAACGTTAGGCTGGGGCGCCATCATGACAGCATCTTGGTACGCAGCGGCCACATATCCTCGGCTTCGAGGCGACTTAGCCATCTCCTGTTGTTGTCGGAGCATCATGTCTTGGTTCTGCTGGAGCATCATCATCACTTGAGTTAGCATAGCGTTCTCGGTCGGAGCCTTCGCTGGGGTCTCAGCCGCGAAGTCAGCATCATCCTCGACAGGGAGGTGCATGTTCTTGTAGAGCAGCACCGCTACAGCCTGGAGAATAGAGTTCACCATAGCCGTACTCAACGCAGCCTTCCATTCACGGTTCCGAAATCCGGACAGGAAGTACTGGTACCTCATCTGAGGATCGAAACACTGAGCTTCATCGCAGAGACCTCGGACCACGTCTCCCCAGACTTCAGCAGACATCCCACGGGAACGCTTGGTGTTCTTCAGTCGGTTTATCATCTGAAGCGGGGTCAGGCAGATGAACTGGTTGTAGAAGCGAACCGTCAACGTCTCGAAGTCGCTGATCCGGGAATACGTCCACCAGTCTTCACCAGTCTTGCCTTTCAAGCACTCACGGAACGCATTGAGATGTAGCTGCTCGTCGAGTCCATCCGTAGCTCGCTCGAAGGAGTTCCAGAACGATCGGGTTCTATCCACAGTAGTATTCTCTGAATAGAACGGTTGAAGCATCTTGACGGCGTTCTTAATGCGGGAAGGCATACCTCCGAACCCAGAACTCGTTGACGCCTGACTCGGAAGAGTCGGGCTCACCACACCGAGAGGGTATTGAGGGGTCATGCCAGTCGCAGGAGCGCCGCCCAAGACAGAAGAGAACCAAGCAGAGGAAGGACTAGCAGCGACTGCTCCAACACCGTCATCGAAGAGGCTGGTCCAGTGCCTGCCATCGTCGTGGGTACGCCACTCGATGTGACCTGAGGCCACGCTTGCTGCGCAGAACGGGAGGGTCCTGGTGCAGGAAGGCCTACTCCGGCGGCCGGAGCCACCGAAAGAGCACTAACTGCAGCCATAGGGACACCAGTCACCGTCGGCTGAGGCCACGTTGGTTGAGCGATCGGAGTCTGTCCGGGAGCGAAGTATCCAACTCCGGCCATCGGCGTCGAGCTTGGGACGGCGAATCCGGCTCCCGCCAAGGGCATTCCAAAGCCAGCGTTCATCGTAGGCAGATCTTGTAGCGTGTACCCACCGTACGACGCTATAGCGGTACGGATCTGCTGCGGAGCAGCCGTAGTCAGTGGCGAAGAGGTTCTGCCAAACCCAGGCGTCTGCACCCACGTCGGCACCGTTTGGGAAGTCGCCTGGTACAGGTACGGGTTGCTCCACCCCATACCGTAGCTTGGAGTTCCAAGCATGTTCGTCACCGGTTGAGCGTTGGTCGTCACGGTCGAAGCGTTCGTCACAGGATCGGGTCCTCCATCTCCAATGGGAGCCGTTCCAGGAACAGGCGCTCCGGTCGTACCTCCAGGAGCGGTCTCGGTACCCAGAGGGGCATTGACTCCTGGGAGCGCGTTGGCCCACGCCATACCCATCTGCGGGTTGGAGCGGCGGCTGGTGATCTCTATAGCTCTCTGCATGATCTCGCAGGTAGCGTTGAGTCCAGCTGGGGTACCGATATCCGGTCGCACTGGACGGGTAGGGTCGGCGGTCGTCGTGGTCGAAGTTCCTGGCTCCGTCGCCGCTCCGCCAGCAGGACCTCCTTGTCCCACAGTCGCAGGGAGAGGATTCGGCTCCGCCGTCTCTGAGTTGGCCGAGCTGAACTCGTCGGTGACCTCATCGCGTTGTCGGGAGGTGTTCTCGGACATGGCTTCTTCGAGTCTGGCGTCCACTAGTACGCTCCGCACTAACGACGTGTATGCTCCCACGGTTTAGGGACTAGGTCTCCAGGCTGCACCACGCTAGTCTTCAGCGACACGACGGGATCCACTCGAGCGAGGCCTTACCAAGTCTTCTTCAGCCAGCAGAGTACCCTGCTTCTCCACCAGATGTCGCGTCCTACCCCCTGGTTGTGCTTGCATCAGGGTCGGGTACTCTGGGGCCTTCAGGGAAGATCGACGAAGTAAGGCAAGTAGAGCGGTAACTTGGAGTAATGAAAGTTTGTTCTTGTTGTTGTAGCTTTAGGGTAGATTCACGACTGACTAGCTAAGCTGGGAGTCGGCATGGCCGCTCCCTCTCTCATATAGACGACACCCCTCCTTGAGGGTCTTCTGGGGGCGGTTGTCATGTCCTCCGTCCTCGGACGTGACAACCCCCTCGACACATACTTACACAGGTACAGCTCGACGACTTCGGTCCTCGGCAGGTCATGAGTCGCCACGTCCCACGCTGGGACGGTGATCTTCAAGTGAAGCGCAACTCGCGCCATCATTCTGGCTAGGTGCGGTGCAGAAGAGCGGCTCGCTCGACAGCGAGACCACGCGAGCGCAGCACGCGGTCTGGCACAACGCCCTCGTGCCCTGGCACGGGACACTCATCTTGCAGTGCAAGACTTGCACTGCTTAATTTGATACTGCTGCTTCCCCCTGCGCTTTCTGCTGACGCATGCAGCGCTCGACACCAGTACCTGCGTAGTGAATGAAACGGGCTTCATTACCTTTTGTAATGGTTCCTAGTTGGACGTGTGCTTGGCAACCATACTCTCCAGCGCGGTCTTGATGGCTCCGCTCAGCTCGTCCACCACCTTGCCGCCCTTGAACACCTTGAAGCTCGGTAAACTCGCCACGTTGAACTCTTCCGTCACAGTCTTCAACAACAAAAGAGACCGCATGACGCGTTAACTTCCTTGATCCTCCACCGTAACCGGTTAGCTACCAGCCTCCTAGCAAGACATCTTACCTCCAACTCGTCGACGTCCACGCGCGCGTACACTGCGCCAGGGAAACGCGCGCAAAGCTCCTCGAAAAACGGCGCGATCTCCACACACGGCTTGCACCACGTAGCCCAGAAGTCCACCACCAACTGCAGTAGCGGGGCCGTTAGAACGGGGGAAGTACGTCTACGAATCCATCCAGGCACTTGCACGTACCGCTTTGTTCGACTCCTGGTTCTGCTTTACGAGCTGCCCCCACTGCTCCTCCGATTCCACCACCACAACCTGCGCCTTGCGTTGGCGAAGACCCTCGCTTGACGACCCATTCTCCGACGCCGTCTTCTCTCCAGCCTCCTTCACCACCGGCTTCTCATCTTCGGGCAGCTCCACCTCCACGTAGTGCTTCTGGATCAGTTTCTCTAGCCCATTATTGTCCGCTCCACGCAGCTCGTCGCACTTGACGCCACTACGGAAGAACTGGAACGTCGGCATGGCCGTCACGCCGCAACCACTCGAGACCGACTTGAGCTCGTCCACGTCCACCTTGAGGAAGACCGTGCACGGGTACTTGGCGCTCAGCTCATGGTACACGGGGCTGATGTGGCGACACGGACCGCACCACGTGGCTGAGAAGTCCACCACCACCGAGCGCGTCGTGGTCTTGCCCTTGGCCACGAGCTCCTTGAACTGCTGCTCCGATGTTACGTGGATCACGCGGCTCTGCAGGCAGCAAAAAAGCACAATAAGTCACTACAATACAATTACATTCAAAGTATTAACACGCACGTTCTCGGGGATCTTGCTGTCGTCCTGGCCCAGCACGTTCTTGCGGAACCAGTTCCAGCAGCCCTGCAGCAGCATGAGCGCGAACGGCAGCAGCGCGTACACGGGGATACAGACCCCTCCGATGCAGATCTGTTGCAACCAAGCAGACACGCGTTAGTCTACAGTGTTGCGATAGCAGATGTCGCGGCAAGGATCAACGTACCGTGCCAGCCATGGTGTCGTCGACGTGTATCGGCGCTTCTCGAGAAGTGAAGGCTCGAAAGATGCGAAGTGGTCGAAAAAGCTTCGCATACCGGTAAAACACCGGTTTGCAAGGTTATTAGCGCTTATAGAGGGAGATCTCCTCTGTAGAGAAAAACCTCGTTCTGGTAGTGCAGCGTCACTAGCTCGCATCTCATTCGCGGAAGAGGAAGCCGACGCCAACCAAAGTCTCGGCTCTAGTAGCCCCTTACGCAGGTAGACTACAGCAAGCAATGCGCGACACAGGCAAACCTGGCGGCAAGCCCGGCGCGGCCGGCGGCAAGGGCCGCAAGAAACGCGAGAAGGGCGCGACCCGCAAGTTCGTGACGTCGCTGGAGGAGATGACGCAGCGCGACGAGCAGGAGGAGCAGAAGCGCAAGGCCCGCGGCGCTGACGGAGAGGAAGGCAGCGGAGACTCGGAGGGCGAGAGTAGCTCCGATGAGGAAGGCGAGGAGCTCGTGGCCTTCGAGCGCGTGCAGAGCAACTCGCTGTTCGGCTTCTCGCAGAAAGCCGACGGCCCCGCGCTGCAGCAGGAGAAGAAGAAGGTGGGCTTCGCTGCGATTGCCAAGACGCACAACCCGAACTCCAAGAAGACAGCCAACAAGGTCATGAAGGCCAAGGACATGGACGAGAACGCCGCGCCGCAGCAGCTCAGCCGGCGAGAGCGCGAGGCCATCGAGAAGGAGCGCGCCGCGGCCTACTACTTGAAGAAACACCTGGCTGGAGAGACGGACGAGGCCAAGAAGGACCTGGCACGACTGGCCGAGGTCAAGCGCCGCCGAGAGGAGGCTGAGCAGCGCAAGAAGGAGGAGGAGGAAGGTGCGTGAGAGCTGGCATTGACCTGCAAAGGGGTCGTTGGTCGTGTTTCTAACGAATTGGATTGTTCTGGTTGGTTTTTGCTGCTGTAGCTGCCGCTGAGCGCGCGAAGGGCAAGAAGAAGGTGCAGGTACAGGATGACGGTAAGTCTCGAGTCGATTCGTTTGATGCTGTGGCGTTGCTTGGATGTGTGTGCTGACCGTTGTTGCTGTGCTTCTGTCGCTGCTGCTACAGACGAGCCTCTGGACGCGCGTGCGATTAAGGCGCTTAAGCCTGCGCTCCTGAAGGAGAAGCTCAAGGAGCGCAACCTGTCGACGCAGGGCCAGAAGAAGGAGCTCATCCAGCGCCTCATCGACTACGAGAACGAGCGTGCTTTATAGACTGGGCTGGTTTCATACACGTCGTCGTCTCCCTGGAGACGACACTTCAATCCCCCGAAGTGTCCATGTCGGTCTGCCTCGTCACATTTTGCACCTCGTTCCAATTGGCTGAAACTAAATACTCTTTTTCAGCCACTCACAGTGCGCCGATCTACTGTAGCAGCTCAAACGTCGGCTCCATCAAAGCTCGAGAAACTAAACGATGGCGTCCACGTCCGCTGCGCAGGCCGAGATGGTGGCCAGCATGATCGGCGAGAAGGTGCTGGAGACGCTGGACCAACAGGACCAGAAGCTGGATGAGACGATCAAGAAGCTCGAGCGCGCAGACGACGACGAGCTGGAGCGGCTGCGCGAGAAGCGGCTGCAGGCCATGCAGCACAAGGTCCGGAAGGCTCAGGAGCTGCGTGCGCAGGGCCACGGCGAGTACTCGACTATTTCGGACACGCACGAGTTCTTCGAAACTATGAAGAAGAGCGACAAGGTGGTCGTGCACTTCTTCACGCCGGCCAACGCCTTCTGCCAGCTCGTGGACGGCCATCTGGCGCGTCTGGCACCGCACCATCTCGAGACCAAGTTCGCGCGCATCGACGCCGAGAAGGCCGAGTACCTGGTGGACAAGCTCGGCGTCCGGATGATCCCGTGCATTGCGCTCATCAACAAGCAAAAAGTGGAGAAGATGGTGCAGGGATTGGATGAGTTGGGCGGCACGGACAAGTTCTCCACCGCCTTCCTGGCCTACTTCCTGAGTCTGCACAAGGTGCTGACGTACGAGGGCCCCGAGCCTGAGAGTGCATTGGACGACTGTGGTGGCGCCTACGCGTCAGGGAACGACCCAGCGGCGGCAAAGCAGCAACTCGACCAGGAACGGATCAACAGCATCCGCCAGAGCATCTTCTACGACAGCGACTTGGAGGAGGACGATGACTAGCGGGCAATGAGAGACTGGAGGGATAACGGACAAAATATCAAATAGCCACGCTGTATTGCTGTCTGCTAGCTGCCTGGTTGTTGTCTATTAGGTGCTTGTTCATGGCGACTGGAAGCGGCGAGACACTGTTGGCGGTACGCGCGTTGCCGTTGGCGTAGGTACTCCTTGCTACTGAGTTTACTATTAGGTTGGGTGGTTGAGCTCTGCACAGCTCCGTCGATAGAGTCATGGCGCCACTTGGACAGGTTCGCGAGCGCCCAGCTGTCTTTGCCCCGTGAGATGACGGCCTCGGCGCGGTCTTCCAGGCCGAAGCCGCGGATTTCCATCGCGCTAGGAGCCGACGCCAATGGATTTGACGTTGTGGCGGTAGATGCATCGCTGCGACAGATCCCTGGCTTCTTTGATGCAGCAGAGCCTTCGTCCAGAGCACCAGCGAGGCGCTTGGGCCGGCGCGTCGAGGAAGACTCCATGGCCATTGCCAGCCGTTACTGGTAGGAATTGGAAAGCGAATTGATCTAAAAACGGTTTATTACGGTAACTCGTAGGTTTAGAAGCAGCACCAGCAGTCGAACGGGCAGTCCTTGGTGTTGCCGCCCTTGCCGATCTGCAGCGAGGCCTCCGAGTAAATGGGCAGGCCGTCCTCGTCATAACGCACTGAAGAGATCACAGAGAAAGTTAGCATTAAAGTTACCGTGAAGAAGGTAAACGGCAAGAGGAACTCACCTGGTCGCGGGTCCGGGTTGAGGCCGACGGCGGTCGAGTTGGTGTCTGCGTAATAAGAGCAACAAGCCAGCAGCAACGTTAGACAGCGATACACACGTAACGCTACTTGAAGAGCGCCACGTACTCTGCGCCTCGAGTTTCTTAATCTGCTGCTGCAGCTTCTCCTTCTCCTCCTTCTGGTGACGCTCCTCTTCTTCCTCAGCAAGTCTCTCCTGCTCCTCAGCAATGTTCTTCTTCTGCTTTTCCGTCTTCAACGACGCAAACAGGTCGTCAATCTCGCCCTTGGCTTTCTTAACCGCGTTCTTGTCCGTCGTAGCAGCACCGAAATTTTTGTTTTTCTTTTTTTTCTTCTTCTTCGTGGCGGCCGTAGCTGACGCATCGGTCGCTGCATTTACTGCGGGCTTTTCATTCTTCTGTTCGGCCTTCAAAACATTTGCAGACGTCGCTGTAGCCACCGACAAAGTCTTGGAGAAGGCGAATTTGGCTTTCTTCTTGGCCTTCGGTTCGGACTGCACAGCAGCTGCAGGTTTGCTCTCCGCCTGCTTTAAACCATTGCAAAATACACACAAGACATTAGTCCGCATGCTTCATCTTCGTAGAGGCCAGCGTTCGAGCTCCGTACAGCGCTGGCGGCTTGCGCGCGGCTGCGCTTCTTCTTGTTGGCCATCGGTGGTTGTGAAGTGACGACCGATTCAGCCGGACTATATTGCAAAAATAGGACTAAAATGGGACCAAATTGACGACAAAGCGTCAGACGCTGCAACGTGCGGTGCCAACGACGTGGTAAGCTTAAACTCGAATGCATTGAAGTGCATGGGTCACTCTTCCTACTGTCGTGACTGTCCGCGTTTTTCAGCTTGCGACGCCAATAGAGGGCAAAGTTTTCTAGCAGCATCCGCTCTTCTTCGTCTTCTTCTTGGCGCTTTCGGTCGTGTTCTCGGCCGTGATGGCGATGCTGTTGCCCGTGGGCAGACTGGCCGTCGCGTTCTCCTCCGCCTGGATGGTCTTACGGCTCATGAGCTTGTAGATCTCAGTCAGGATGCGCTGGAAGGCCGTGTCGACGCCTGTGGCCTCCAAAGCCGACGTCTCGATGAACGCCAGATTGTTCTTCTCGGCGAACGCCATGGCCTCCTCCGTTGACACAGCGCGCAGATGACGCAGGTCGCTCTTGTTGCCTACGAGCATGATGACCGTGTTGGCGTCCGCGTGGTCCCGCAACTCCTTGAGCCAGCGCTCCACGTTCTCAAAAGTGCCGTGCTTGGTAATGTCATACACCAGCAGCGCGCCTACTGCGCCGCGGTAGTATCTGCACAAAGTAACAAACAAAAAAGCACGGCAAAGCCACCATATTAGCATATTCCTCCTCATAAAGGGGTGTGCGTCCAAGACGTTCCGGGCGGACGTACGCGCTGGTGATCGCTCTATATCGCTCCTGGCCGGCCGTGTCCCAGATCTGCGCCTTGATGGTCTTGCCCTCAGCCACGATGGACTTGGTGGCGAACTCGACGCCGATGGTGCTCTTGGACTCGAGGTTGAACTCGTTACGTGTGAAGCGGGACAGCAGATTGGACTTGCCCACGCCCGAGTCGCCGATCAGCACGATCTTAAACAGGTAGTCGTACTCGTCTTCGCGAGGCGACGCCATGGTCCTGTGTGTATTGCTGTTGTATCTGTGCTGTCGGGGGCTTCTGCGCAGGGGTTTCTAACGTTGGCAAAGCTCGCTCGCTTATCCCTTCTCGTCTTCTGGCTCTGGGTTTGTCGTTACGGCGTCGGTTCCAAAAACAGTCGTGTGTCCGTACGTAACTGGTGTGTACACACATAAAATACTGTGATTGTACCGGTATGAATACCACCCGCTGGCTTTTGGCTGGTGGACGCCTCACTTTGTGAATCGGATCGAGTGACTTACGACGACCATGGCGACGGAACTGTTTGAGGACATCTTCGAGGTGCGGCAGCTGAACCCGGACGGCAAGAAGTTCGACAAAGGTGCGTGACATGATGCTGCGTGTTTTGGCGCCTTTTGCAGGGTTGGAGGAGCTCTGGAAGCGGAGTTATGGACTGACGACTGATGTCCTTGTGACGCAGTGACCCGCGTGGTGTGCAAGGGTGTGTCGTACGAGCTGGAGCTGACGCTGGACATCAACTCGGAGGTCTACCGTCTGCGCCAGAACGAGAAGTTCACGCTGGCGCTGGTCAGCACGCTGGACCTGGAGGGCAAGCCGGATGACGGCATCTTTAACCAGTCGGGCAAGGTGCGAACAGAATCAGGAGAAGGAAGGCAGGAACTACTAAGGTGCTGACTATGTTGTGTATTTGCTAATGCAGCCGACGCTCCTGGACCGCTACGACTACGGCATGTACGGCAAGGTGTTCCAGTATGACCACGAAGGTGGCAACATGGTGGCCATCTACGCCAGCTTCGGCGGCCTGCTCATGTGCCTGCGCGGTGAGCAGCGCCACCTGCACATGATTCACAACGACACACGCATCTACTGCCTTCTCCGGAAACAGTGAGCGGATCGTGCGGATGAGCTCGGCGTGGAGCGATAAACCGCAGCGACTTCGCTAGTCGTCAGGCTGCACGCAGGTCAGTCACAGACCAACGCAAGACACAGCCGCCAGCTCAGGCGAAGCAGTTTATAGACGGCGCGTGGCTAGCTGCGACACAGAGACGCGAGCAGCTCCCGCCCCCTAGTTGCAACGCGCCATGCCACGCCGCCACTCAAGCAGAATACAAGTGCTTTTGTTTTTCTTTAAACTTTCTTCATACGAAGGGGTGTTCGCCTACAAGCTACCGAGTCATTCTGCAGCTTTCAACGTCAGCAGACGAGGGCCAGTACTGTAGCCTGCCAAGCGCCGGTGCTGAATCACTTGTTCGCTTTGTCCTCGTCGGCCATCTCGCGCATCTTCTTGTAGTACTCCTCGCGAGTCACGGCCTGGGGGTACTCAATGTATTTCCACTATAACAGACACAAACAAGCATACACAGAGCGGTCAAAAAGCTTGCAGTGTCACAGCCACATTACAGGACGCACCTTGCTGATGATGAAGTTGATACAGTCGGGCTGGGCGTAGATGAACGTGGCGACGATGGGGACTGCGGGTACAAAGGTCGTCAATTGGCACCTATAGAACGTCCTCTCCATGATGCAAACACTGTCGCCACGCACTAGTGATGTAGACGCCGATGCGCGCGATCTCCCACTTGACACTCGGCATTCTGGTGTTTTTCTCGTCCAATTCCAGTGTGCGGTTCACGGCCGGCCGCTTTTGAAGGGTACGAAAATCGGTAATCTCCGGTATTACGCGTCCGGGTATGATGTGGCCAAACGACTACACTAAGTACGATCCGGCCGTTGTTGAAAGTCCGCACTAAGTACGACCCGGCTTGTTGAAAGTGTGCAGCCATTTCAGCTTCAACAGCCGCGAGCATTGCCACGATGAAGCAGCGTGCTGCACCCTACACTTCCGTGGCCGCGCACGGCAAGGCGGAGAGGTTTGAGAGTCCGCAAGATGACGCATCAGACGCACAGGCCTATCGCAACGGCAGCCCCGTGAAGACGCGGTCTCCAAGTGACGCCGCGTTGCTGGGAACCGACGATGGAGATGACGAAGGCGACGACCTCGTGGACGACCTGGACGAGGCTGCAGCCTACGCTGCTTTGCTGCAAGAACAGGCAGAGATGCGCGCCAAATTCACTTTCAGAGACGAGCGACACAAGACGCTCGGGGACAAGTTCATCGCCGCGATGCAGCGCAAGCGTCGCCTGTTGGGACGCAACGAGAACCTGCGCTTCCGCGAGCTCTACAAGCCACCGGAGCCCATTGCAGTGCTACTGGTGATCGTGGTGGCGACGTCCGTCACGCTGATCGTGACGAAATCCTGGCCATTCTACTAGAAAAGCAGGAACGTGGCAGGAAAGACAGGTTATATAGGTTTGAGATAGAGGAGATCGACCAATTGATACAGCTTTTGACATTGGTATGTGGTGTGCTTGCTGGAACGTCTGGTTGGATGTGGACGGTGGCTGACTGGCTGGCTGGTTCATTCTCGTTACGACGCTTGAGCGATGCCAATGCGGCTGCAGGATCTGGGCGTGTCGGAAGAAGAGCTGGGCTGCGGGAGGTTGGAGGCGGGGTCGCCGCGAGATGTCACCGCGTGGACGCCGCTGCAGTACGCGTGCGCCATAGGAGATACCGAACTAGTGTCGGAGCTCATCACTGCAAGTCCAGAGGCTGTGAATGCTCTGGGAAACGTACGTTTGCTAGGTTTCTACCGGTTGGGAGCATTAGCCTGAGTGGTTGATGCCTGCAGACGAAGTTTGCGTACTCGCCGCTGCATATTGCCGTCCGCTACGACCATGAAGCTGTCGTCAAGCTGCTGCTAGCTGCATTCCCTGCTGCGAAGTTGAATGCTGTCGACGACCACGTACGTAACAAGACTTCGAGGCTTCAGCTTCCAGTTCTAATGCGCGCTTGAACGTAGGTGGCATGCACGCCACTGCACTTGGCGATCTTGCAAGGCAACATGGCTATTGTGAAGCTCTTGCTGGACGAGACCAGCATCCAGCAGCTTGAATCGAAGGTATCTGAGCCGTGAACTGTGTCCGAGGTGTAGGAAACTCATTGAATTTGGCTCAGAACGGGACGACACCAGTCGATTTGGCCGAGGAGCTCGAGCTCTCCGACGTCAAAGCGCTGCTCGTCGACCACGCAACTCGAGCCTCCAGCAGAGCGGAGCTAGCGAACTGGCTAGCCAGCATTGGCTTGGTGAAATACGCGTCTTCCTTCTTCGATGAGGGCTTCGACGACGCGAATTTCCTGCTCGGAACGGGCGGACTCGACGATAAGACGCTGGACGCCATGCACATCCAGAAAGCCGGTCATCGAGCCAAGCTGAAGAGTTTGTATCAGCTCAAAGAGTTCCTACAAGAAGACAGTGAAGAAGAAGAAGAGTCCGAGGTCTCGGAGGAGGAGGAAAACAGCTCAAGTGGAGATGCTTCCGATGAAGAAGAGTCTGGCTCCGAGTCTGCGTCTGAAGGCGATAGTTCCTAGGACTGATTGAAGTTCGAAATGAAGGTAAACTTTGCTTCACGTGGGGTTTAGAACAGTTGAATGGGCGTCTCGCTTCGCTGCTACGAGGAAGTTGGACCAGGAGCTTTTACGAGCTTAGCGTACTGTTGATGGCAGATACCGTCGTGTTGTAGAGCGCCGTCGGGTCTGGCGGAGTCACTTCGTCCGGTACGTAGAACGTCGTATCATCCGGGTTCATCGACTTGTAGCCCACGATGCCAGCGATCCCGACGATCACGAGGAACGCGAAGAGCAAGATGACGCGATCGGTCGCCATACGCCGCGCGAACGACCGAATGAGTCTGTCAGCGCGCTGCAAACTGTCCTCGATGCCCATGACCGCGTCTGTAATCTCCACAATGTGCTCGCGTTGACTGCGCAGCGTCTCGGCTGTCGCCGCCGCGATGTCTTTCGACTGCTCCACCATCTTGGCAGTGCTCATGAGACTCTGCTCCGTCTTGGATTGAACGTCCACCGTCTTGTCCAGAAGCTCCTTGTTGCCCAGGCCATTCGTTCCTCGCGTGGCAGCAGCTGTACTTGCGGCCGCTCGATCGCCAAACAACCCGTTCCGCTCCTGCTCAGCCTTCGCCCACCGGAATTCACTCGACAGCTCCTCCACTCGAGCACAATGCTCGTCAAATTTCTGTCACAACCAGGTAAAACGTGAGTCTTTTCGCTTCGAAAAGGACCCTGGGATAAGGCACAAACCTCGCGGAAAGCTGCGACTTGGTCCCGCGGAGCCTGCCGGAGCGCCAACTGAAACCCCTTCTTCAACTCCACCATCTCTTTAAGCTTCACCTCGGCCATTGCGAGCATCTACAGTGTCGGAAAAAAAGCGTGTCAAAACGTAGCTCCTCCAAGAGCCTGTCTCGCTCTTCTTGCTTGGCCCCGTACCTCGGGTCGGACACCGGGCGGCGCCTTGGCGACTTTGCCCATGAGATCGTTGAGCTTCTCGATTGCATCGCTTAAGTCGGCATCGTAGTAGCTGATCTCTGCCATCTCTTCACGCTCTGGATGAGTTTGAACTCGCTCTACTTGCAGTCGGACAGTGCAGCTCCTGCACTTTCGAGCCAAAAGCTGTTGAATTGAACCGAGGCCTGCCAAGCCTCGTAGTTTCCTGACCTCCAGGTCCGTTTCAGGCCAAGCACAGCACAATGCTCGTGCGTTTCCAACCCGATTTTGCTTCTTGCCGAACGTTGCATGGCGTCGTGGCCAGGAATAACGAAGGCCGCACACTCGGCATCACTTCAATCGCTTGCACTTCACCCTCACGTCACAATTTGCTGCTTGTCTTGTGTCAACACTGGAGTTACACAATCAAAAAGACCTTCTCTTCCAGCAGGCAGCGCACACTCGTGCGCCTCCGTGCTGGCAAGATGCTGCAAGCTGAAGCGTCTAAGGTTACATTGTCATTCCTTCTCCGCGTCGCTTATCGCTGTCTCTGCTTCTTCTCGTCTCTCCTTGTCGACACCGGGTCGCTGATCGTCTCCTTCTCGCACTTCGCCGGCGACAAGCTCCACCCCCGCTCCGAGAGTGGTAAACAGCCTGCCGCCATCCTCCGTCCTTCCTCTATGTATCCTCGGCCCAGGTCCTATCGACCCGGGAACGTAGGGTCCTTCCTATAATTAAGGAGGGCAGCAACATGTTGTGGCCCCGTCCAGGGGCGTCCACAGTGTCGAAGAGTAGACCGTGTTACCGCTCTCCCTCGTCCTGCACGACGCCCCCCACTATATCAAACACAAGCAGGCAATACCGTCGTGTCCTCTTAGAACGACGGCGGCGCCAGCTTCTGTTCGTCCAGCTCCGGGTTGCCCATCATGTCGCCAGCCATGCCCTGGTCGGGCTGGGGCGCGAACCACTCGTTCACCATGATGCTCACGCCCTCGATAGCGGCCAGTAGCACGCCACCAATGAGTGCTTGGCCAGCAGCGGCCCGTGGGCCGGCGCGGGCCGCCAGAGCGCCACCCGTAGCTGCACCGGCCAGGATGGAGTTCCACGGGTCTTCCTTCCGTCGCAGCGCCTCGAAGGAGCAGTCGAAGGATGAGAAGAGCAGACCCCACACGGCGAAGCCGCCGGCCAGCACGGGCGTGCGCATCTTGGCGTTGTAGATGGCGCCTCGGAAGCGCTGGCCCGACGGCGAGTTACGCGCGCCCTTGAACGTGTACCAGCCCGAGCCGAACACGGCGCCGAGCACGAAACCTCCACCCGCGTCCTCCACGATGCGGAAGGGACACGGCTCGCGCTCCATCTTGTCTCTCGCTTACTTGCGCGCTTGGATCTGCAGGGGACGGCGACGTACGTGACGTGCTCGATGGGGCTCGGACGCAGGAATGAACGCTCGATAGCCGCTCGCTTAACCCTCGTCAGCCAACACTAGTAACCGGTATACCGATGATGTTGCGTATATTTGGTGTATGAAAACCGGTTTCACATGTCAGTAACGTCAATCTCCGTTTGAGTGACTACTCAATATCTCCCCCTCATAACGAAGGAGAAAATCTTCTCGGGGCTAAAAGATCGTCAACGTTAGTAGAGCAGCTCAAGATGTCCCGTAGTATGCCTGAGGCTGTGGCGTGGACCACGAACGGAAATGCCCCGCTGGGGCTGCGTGACGTGCAGGCCGATGCGGGCGTCCACGAATCGCGCGCCAACTGGGAGCCGTACGACTTCAACGGCGGCACTGTCCTGGCCATCGCAGGCGAGGACTTCGTGGTGGTGGCGGGCGACACGCGTCTGAGCACGGGCTACTCGGTGCTGAGCCGCGATGAGAGCAAGCTGCACGAGTTGACGCCCACATGTGTGCTGGGCTGCCCGGGCTCGCACAACGACGTCATTCAGCTGCGCGGCGTGCTGAGCATCCGCGCGCAAATGTACCAGCACGACAACGATGTGGCCATGAGCTCGAGCGCCATGTCGCAGCTGCTCATGAACACGCTGTACTCGCGCCGCTTCTTCCCGTTCTACGCCTTCTGCATCCTGTGCGGAATCGACGAGGAAGGCAAAGGAGCCGTGTACACGTACGACGCCATCGGCTCGTACGACAGCGTGACGCGCGCGGCGCAGGGCTCGGGCGGCCACCTCATGATCCCGCTACTGGACAACCTGGTGGAGCACGACTCCCGCTCGGACCCCAAGAAGAAGCTCACGCTGCAGGAGACCAAGGACATCATCAAGGACGCGTTCATCACGGCCGGAGAAGTGCGTACTGCAGTCTCCTTCCTGCTAGGCTGTACTAGTACTGATCATTTGTGCTTTGTGCTATTGCTGAGCAGAGAGATATTTACACGGGCGACAGCGTGGAGATCTTGACCATCAAGGCGTCGGGCATTACCAGGGAGATGTTCGCTCTCAAGAAGGACTAGAGGCGTGCGCATCCTGTCACGGAAGGAGCTTCAAGAGGCCCACGAGCGCTACCGTAGCTGTCACCAAGTTGAAACAGCTAGCACCAGCACTCCCAAGTCGTTTAAAAACACGAACGACACCCGCTTGTCCTCCTTGTCTCGGTGTATTAACTCGTCCCTCTACGTCCACTTGATCCTCGTACTAACTCTCGCGGTTCTTGAGCGCCAGCGCGCGCACCTTGCGCTTGTAGAGCTCCGGGTCGTTCTTCAGGTCCATGTACGGCTCGCGCTGCGCCGGGTCGGCCATGTTGGGCTGGTCCAGCAGGTCCTGCACGCCCTTGAGGATCTGCTTGATCGTCACGCTGGGCTTCCAGTCCTTGTCCTCGTTCAGGATGCTCAGACAAACGGTGCCCGACGGGTACACGTTAGGATGGTACAGTGGCGGCGTGAACTTGACGAGCGGCGGCTTGCTCGGGTAGTCCTCGCTGAAGCCCAGCGACATCTTGAACACGCCGCCCTCCCAGTCCGTGCCGGCCTTGCCCGGGATGCCCGCGTGCCACATCATGAGGTTCAGCGAGCCGTCGTCGCTGGCGATGGGGCGCGCCCAGAAACCCGCCGGGTGGTCCCGTCGCCAGTTCTTGCGCTCTTGCCGCAGCCGCTGCACGGCGATCGAGTCGTCACTCATAGCTGGGGCTGCTCTTGTCTTCCCGCGCTTTGCTTTCGTCAATGTGATGCAGTTTTTGTATGGCGAGGCTATGTCCAAGCTGTAACGTCCCAGTTTAAAGTTGTCAGTATGGACGAAATGCGTCACTTTCTCTGGACAAATGTAGTGTGGTGCACGTAGAGTAGATGGACGCGAAACGACGCGAAGTCAAATCCATATTTAAAAAAAAAAGATCAAGGGATTATGGACACCAACGAGGTTCTGGGCACTAAGAAGCGGTGTTTAGAGTGGCTAGTGACTGAGGGTTTGCATGGCATTGTTGTAGAGTGAATTCTCGCAGGAGGACGTGCTGCCTATCGCCAAGACGGTGCGCCAGGCGGATCTAGGAGGTCATTGGGTCGCGACTGACCACGTTTGGTGGTGCTGCTGCTGTAGGCGATCGAGTCGGCGTTGAAGGACACGGTGTACAACCGCAAGAAGGTGATGGATTGGTCCAACACGCTGGTGGCCAGTGTGCTCACGGGGTTGCAGAACCTCAACAAGCCTTTCAAGTACGCGGTCACGTGCCTCATCATGCAAAAGACCGGCGCCGGCATGGCCACGGCGGCCGCGTGCTTCTGGGACCCCATGATGGATGGCTACTGCACGGTGCTATGGGAGAACAGCACCATCTACTGCATCGTGACCGTCTACGGCGCGGCGATCTCCCCGTCCGCTATGAAACTCGACCATTGAAGCGGGTCCGAAGTACATGTATTCATCCAGACTACGCCTAGCCGATCACCTGCTCTAAGGCCACCTGACACGCCTGCGCCGCGTCCTTAATCTGAGCGTTGCTACCATGCGCCGCCAGCTTCTGCTTCAACGTGGCGCTGTGCTGCTTGACCTCGTGGACGAACTTGGCTCGCTCTTCAGCCTTCTCCTCGTCCTTGGCCGCGTCCTGGATCGCCTCGAGCATGTTCTGCATCGCGAACAGCGCGCGGTGCAGCGTCTCCATCCTGGCTCCGTCCTCGATGATCGTTGCAAAGGCCTTGAGGCCGCCTTGGCGCAGCATGGCCCAGCTGACCTGCGGCACCTGGGACACCATGGCCAGCGCGCCGCCCGCGGCCCGCGCCGTCTCGAAGTCCTCGGCCTCGTCCTCTAACGACGCGAACGCGACCCAGAGCCGCACCTTCTCCTCATTCATGAAGACCTGTTCGATCACCTTGTCGTTGGGCAGGAGGTTGCAGATCGCTTCCGTGGCCGCGCGACGCACCAGCTCGTGCTCCGAGAACTGCAGGTACTGCAGCGTCGAGAGCCCGTGTGGCTCGCCCACGATGCGCGCCTTGGTCTCGTCCGACACGCTGGCGACGTTGGTGAGCGCCATGAGCGCCTCGAACTGCAGCAGCTGCTGCTCGCCCTTGCACAGATCCAGCAGCGGCCGGATGGACGACAAGAGCGACGACGACGGCACCAGGTTGGGGTTCGTGCTGATGAGGATCTTGGCCATCGCCTGGCCGGCCGCGTTCGAGATCTTGGTACCCGGGACCTGCGACGCTTTCTTCTTCGCCTGGCCTGCCTTGCTCTTGGCCACGGCGAGGTGGTGCAGCGCCAAGGGGATGAGCGCCTGGAAGACGCCGCACTGCACCAGGTTCCCACGCACCACCGGCGCTTCCGCCGCGTGGAGGGCGCTCAGTGTCGCCATCTCCATGATGTTGTCCGACTTGGTGGGCGACAGCTTCAGCAGCTGCACGAGCGTCGTCAGCACGTCCCGCGACGCCGCCAGCCTCGTCACGCGGTCTTCCACGCGCTCGGGCGAGTCGCCGTCGTCCAGCACGGACTTCTGCTTGAGCGCCTTCTGCAGCTCTTCGTACTGGTCGGCCGTCATCTCCATGCCCTCCATCTGCTTCCGCTTGATGGCGGCCTCGGACGTCAGCACGTGGTGCAAGATGTACCCGATCCCGTAGTACACGTTGGACCTGAAGCCCGCGCTCGCCTGCGCGCCTTCGCTCGAGTCCTTGGCGCTGGGGAACTCGACGTGAAACACGCTGGCCACAGCGCCCGCATGCTTGACGAACGCGTCCTTCACGGGCGTGTACGTGACCAGGTACGACAAGGCCTCGATGCCGCGCTCTTTCGGAGACACGCCGCTCCAGAACAACTGCGCGCGGGAGACTTGCTTCTTGTTGTTGTTCTTGTCCTGGGCCTTGTCCGCCTCGCGGTGCTTGCGTTCCACGGCGTCGGCACTCGCCAGCACCTCGAACACGCTGTCCATGAGGAACTGGCCGTCCGCCGACGGGATCTCCAGCGTCTTCTCCACGATGCCGAGCTTTACCTGGATACTCAACGCGCTCGCACGGAGCATCAAGTCGTCGTCGGCGTCGAGCGAGGCCTGCAGCATGCGGTAGATCTCGATCCTCAGCGCAGGCGGGACACACGCGGGCCCGTGCTCCACGCCGCAGATGCTGGCCACGCAGTCGACCCAGATCTCCTGCAGTTGGCGGGTCTGCGTCTTGTCCTCGTCGAACGTGCGCGAGGCCGTGAGGAACTCGTGCAGCCGCGTCAGGAACGCCGTGCCGTCGTTTCCCGTCTGCTGCACCGCCCACAACGCGAGCTTGGCGTTGGACAGGAACAGCGCCGAGAGCAGCAGACACGACGTCGTGCCCTGCGCGAGCTGCGCGCGGTTCGAGGCCCGCGCAGCCAGCAGCGGCGACACGCACCAGTCCCGCACCATCTTCTTCAGCGTCGCGTCGTCGCCCTCGAAGTGCGCGAGGCATTGCGTGAAGACGAGCGGCAGGCGGCTCATCAGCACGGCCGTCAAGTCCGAACCGTCCGCAGTACTGGCGCCGGGCAGAGCGCTGGCCGCCGTCGTGTGCAGCAGCGAGAACAGCCCCAGCTCCTGCGCCAGCGTCGCAAAGCGCGCCTTCATCTGCTGCGCAGCGCTGTCCTCGCTAGTCTGCGCTGCCGCCGTCTGCCCGCCCAACACCGAGATGAAGTGCAGCAGGCCGTCCAGCGCCGCGATCTGCAGCACGCGTTCCCGACTGCGCAGGCCATCCAGCAGCCCGCCAAGCACCCGGCGAACGCACGCATCGTCGGCCGACTTGGCTGCGAGTAGCAGGTACTTGAACACGAAGGCTGAGAGTCGAATGACGGCCTTGCGTCCACGCACCGGCATCTGCGGCTTGTCGACGGCCTCGTACTCCAACGCCACTTGCGTGCTCATCAGCGCCAGCAGTTTATCCAGTGCGCCGTTGCTCGTCTCGAACGCCCTGCCCGCCAGCTCCATGGACGCCGACGCCAGGATGGACAGCAACGACGCCACATGTGCCAGAACGTCCAGCAGCGCCGTCTGGCTCTCCTGTTCCTCCTCACTCAGCGCCGCAAGCGTCGCCACCGCTCTCCAGAGCACCAGCAACCCTTCTCTCTTGGCGATCTCGTCGGGCAGCGTCGCCAGCTCCGTCACGCTCTTCACCTCGAGGTACTGCAGCGCCTCCACCGTCTTCTCCTGCTGTTGCAGCACGTTCTTGGCCCCTGCAGCGCCCTTTTCGCCCTGAGTTCCATTCACAATCGTGTCCAGAGCCTTCTGCACGCCATGGACGTCCTCACGGACCTTCTCCTGGATCTTGCGGGCCAGCGCAGCCGCCGCCTTGTTGCTTGGCGCGTGCTGCAGCACCAGATGCACGTCCTTGAACGCTTGCGTCATGTTGCCCATCCCCATGTGCGCCTGAGCCCTACGATACCGAGCCTTGGTGTTATCTGGCTCAATCTCCAGCGCCAGCGAGCAGTCCTTCTCGGCGCCAGCGAAGTCTTCGAGTTGTAAGAGGCAGGCGGCTCTGTTACTCCATAGCAGCACTTTCTGGGCCTGCAACGCTTTCCGCTCATCGGCATCAACGTCAGCAGACGCAGGAGAAGCTTCTAGACCTTCTGTGTACTTGGCTACAGCGGCAGGGAAGTCCTTGGCGCTGAAGAGCGCGTTGCCCTCGGCGCGTGCCTTCTCCATGTTTGTGAAAGTGAGGGGCGGATGTGAGATGGATACATTTGGTGTATGAAACACGAGATAAATAATATGCTGTATGATGAGATTTGAATTGCATGGCGCGAAATGAATTGCAGTTCAGCGCCCCTCAAGCAGAACAGCGAGTGGATACCTGCGCAACCATGGCGGACGATGCCATCGATTCTCTGCTGCAGGAAGGCATGCAAGCTGCTGCCAAGGTACGCCGCTAGATAGACGAGAAACTGCTCTATCCGCTCATACCAGTTTTCCTCTTGTCCTCGCCGTATAACGCGAGTTGTCAAGCTCTAAAGTCAACGTATCACTAACTATTTCTTATATTGTTATTATTCTAGTCGAAGCAGGACGCTGAAGCCGAGAGTAGACCGGAGGAAGACTCGCGTCGGTCCCGACGTCACAGTAGGACGCGGAGCCGCAGCCGCTCGCACTCGAGACGCCGTCATCGCGACCGCTCCAGGTCGCGCTCCAAGCCTCGTCGGCGCTCCCGCCGCTCTCGCTCCAAGTCGCGCTCTCCACGCAGAGGACGCGGCAGCTCTCGACGTGACAGAGGCCGCAGCCGCAGCAGAGAGCGGCCGTCCAAGAGGCAAAAGAGCAAGAGTCGCTCGCGCTCGGCCCCCAAGGTGGAGCGGGAGCGCAGCACGTCGGCCGAGCGCGCCGAGCGCGCCAAGCAGCGCGAGCTCATGGAGCTCACGAGAGACCATCGCACCGTCTTTGTGGGCCAACTGACCCAGAAGGTGCGCGAGAAGGACCTGGAGCGGTTCCTGAGCAAGACGGGCAAGGTGGAGAACGTGATGCTCATCCGCGACAAGTTCACGAACCGCTCCAAGGGCTTTGCGTACGTGGAGCTCTCGAACTTGGAAGATGTGCCCAAGGTGTTGCTGCTGAGCGGTCAGGTGCCGGATTTCCAGGTCTTCCCCATCATGATCAAGGCGTCGGAGGCGGAGAAGAACTTCGCGGCCAAGAAGGACTCGGTCATGAACGCCACGGCCTCGACCACCACAGCCCTTACGGCTGACGCGCCCGGCGCTGGGCTGGCCGGTGCAGCAGGCGGCGTGTCGGCGTCGGCGCTGTCTGCGGCAAGTCGGATCTACTGCGGAAACCTCCACACGAACGTGACGGAGGACGATCTGCGCATCGTCTTCCAGTCGTTTGGCGACGTGCTGTCGGTGACGATCAACCGCGACGAGATGGGGCGCTCCAAGGGCTTCAGCTTCATCCAGTTCAGCACCCCGCAAGAAGCCAACTTTGCCTTGTCCAAGGGCAACGGGCTGGAGCTGGCAGGCAACTACCTGCGTCTCGGGCCCGTGAGCGAGAACGCCATGGTCGGCGGCAACAGAGGTGGAAGTGGGGCAGTGGACAACGGTGCTACAGGTGGGCGATGGAAGCTGGAGGACGACGAAGGCACGGGACTCAGCATGAACGCCCAGTCTCGCTCCGCGCTGATGGCCAAGCTCGCTGGCAACGACGTCAACTTGTTCCCCTCGGCGATGGGCGGAGGCTACCCGGCTGCGTCGGGCACGCTGGACTACAGCAACAGCATGGCGGCCACTGCCGCGGAGCAGGCGACGGCGCTCATGTCGTCGACGGAGATTGAAGGCAGTGACTCGTTTTGCTTCGTGGTGAAGAATATGTTCGATGTGTACCAGGAGCAGAAGAGCGGCAACCCGGACTGGGGCGTGGAGATCCAGCAGGACGTCGAGCAAGAGTGCGGCCAGTACGGACCCGTGCTGCACACGTACGTGGACAAGGACAAGCAGGGCGGCCTCGTGTACGTGCTGTTTGACAATGTGCGCAGTGCCGTGTCGGCGGCCAAGAAGCTGCACGGCCGCTGGTTCAACAAGCGCCAGATTAGTGTTAGGTACTTGTCGTCGCAGGAGTACGTCGGCATGTTCCCCGAGGCCCGCTCGGCCGTGCAGACTGCCATGCGCTCCCAGTAAGCCCAACACTCTACCATGCTACTCACCTGCACGTGCACATCCACACAGGCTCTTGACTGCGGACTTCCGAGACATTACAAGCGACTTACGTAGGTGTTTCCAAGCGCCGCAGAAAGGAGAGCAGCCCCCCCATATCCAGATAGATAGAGGAGGCCGTCAGGTGATGGGTCTTCTCGCACTCTTGTTGCCTAGAATCTGTTCGTAGGAAAGTGTGTGTGGGGGTGTTAGGAGCACATTTCTAGCTGATGCTTGCACTCTGTTCGTAGTCATCGATCGGCTTGGACGACGAGCATCTCAACAGGAACTTGAATGGGTCTCAAAAATGGGCATGCACGGCTGCATTTTGTCTATATTACTGAGTCTCTTCCGTTGCGGCCTCGGCTTTCCGTCGCTGCTCCAGTACCTCAACGGCCAGCGTGCGCTCCACGATGTGGATGAGCTCGTCCACCTGCGTCTCCGAGAAGCGGCTGGTGCAGTCCTCGACGATGAGGTGGATGTCCACGAGCTCCGTCGGGATGTGGTTGATGAACTGCAGCTTCTCGGCGGACGTGAGCGGTGGCAGCTTGGCCTGCGCCAGCTCCTTGAGGAAGTCCTGGATGCAGCTGGCGCTCAGCGTGGAGCAGTGCGAGTGGCTCTGCGTCAGGAACTTGAGCACCTTGTGGTCCATCCAGTTGCGCTCGGCGTACTCGACCATGGCCGACTTGTGCAGGCGCTGCTCCTTGCGCTCCTGCATGAGCGTCAGCACCTCGAAGTCGCTCAGCGAGCCCTCGTTGATCAGCAGCACCTTCATGCTCGGTGGCGTCCTTTAGCTTTTGGCTGGTTGGCGGTTCACTGTTAAAAATGAGCTTGTGACGGCTAAAAGATCAAGAATGGCATAACACAATGGAACTAGCGCTCCACATAGTAAAACTACAAGTGTCTAGGCTGCTACGGCGCCCTATCCCTATAAGAACTAAAACTAATAAAAAGTACTTAAATCGGAGCCCCCGTCGTCATGTCCGAGGGCTCGCATGGTCCTTGATGCGAGTTGAGTGGCTTCCTGCCACTCATATCCGCTCCCGCCCCGGCCCTCATTGTCGGTCTTGAGCGTCTCGCTGCTCTCTCTCTCGCTGGTTCTCGGGCTTGCTGCCGTCTGCACTCAGGCTCGGGTTCAGCTGGCGAGACCTCAATACCATCGTCGAGGTGGGCGTGTCTAGGGACCGTCGCGCGCGTGAAGACCCTGCTCTTGTGGATCTGCGCGTGCCCCTCGCCATCCTGGGCGCTGGGCGGACGCGCGGGCGGGTCTCGGGCGTGTCCTGCATGGCGAAGGCGAACTCGTTCTCCAGCGAGCGGAAGACGCGAGGGGAGCCGGGCGGAGAGTCACCCACGAGTGGAGACAGCGCCAGCCTGGGGTACGTGCGCGCGTACACGATGCCCGCTCCGTAGCGACGACGTTTGGGCCGCTTAGGTGGGGGCGGAGGGTTCTTGCGGTCCAGCATGCGCGCCGACGGGGGCGGCGTCACCTGAACGGAGCGCAGAGATGTGCGTTGACGCACGCGCTCCGCTTCGCTGCTCTGCGAGTCCTGACTGCAGCTCACGACGTCATTGTCCAGGTTGTTACAGACCGCCACAAGATCTGCGTCACTGCCTTGTGAGCTGACCACGTAGTCCTCCAGGTTGGTGTACGTGGCACCCTGCGCCATGTTCTCCTTGAAGATCTCCTCTTGTGGAGGAATGACCAGCGGCGAGGGTGGGAACCTGGCCTTCTCTTCCTGTTTCTCCTCCTCGTTTGGCCTGTTTTCCTGCTCTTCTGTCTCTGTCTGCGAGTGTTTTTCACTCAGATTAGCAGCTGGGGACGTCGGCAGCTCGGGAGGCGGCGACGTGGCGCTGCCGTCTTCTCCTCGACGTCTCTTGACGTCGTGTTTGTCCTCTCCGCTGCTACTGTGGCTCGTCTCGGCGTCGGGCGACGCGCTGCGCCGCCGCTTTCCTGTGGGCGTGGCCTTCTTGGGCTCGGGCTCAGCGCTGCGCAGCTCTGGCCGCTTGGCAGCGATGACGTCTGAGTCGGAGACGGCTTCCAGCCGCCGCTTCTTCTTCTTGCGGTCCTCGTCGTCGCGCTTGGGCTGGCGGGGCGGAGGGGGGGGCGACAGCGACGCCGACGCGGGTCTCCGCCGCTTGTTGGAGGCGAGGGGCTCCATGGCCTAGCGGTTAAGACGGCGAGTGAGCGCTAGTCGCGTTCGGCACCGCGCGCTTTCTAGGGTTTGAAAGCTTGCACTTCGCCCTTCTTTCTTCGAGATATCGGCGCGGAACATGGGCCCAAAATCCCCCCCTTTTCCCATACTGAGACCCAGACAAAAACGGCTCTCTTTGTGTACCACGTGTGTGGTTTACAGAGCCCGTGGAAGAATTCGTGGAAAAGTAGAGATTGACCAGAAACAGGGAAGCCTAGAGCACTTTTGGCGGCGGGTAGCACTTCAGGTCCTGAAGTTGTCGACAGGCAGATGCAAAACAATGGCGGCGTTGTCAGTGGGGACGTGACGGTTGACAACGCCATTTTCGCTCGAGAGAAACGAGCTTCTGTTCTCGGGAATTGTATTCAGTATTGTCGAATGCGGAACGGCGCGCGGACCGTTAATTCGGTAGCGACAGCAGCATCCACACGCGCAGCGCATCGCCGCTCTTAGCTACGCATGCATGAACCGCTGGTCAAGAAACATCCTTCACCACAACTTCCGCACAAGTTTTACTAAATCCACACCGTTCCAAATTGAACATGTCTAAAACCCAAAATACCCATCCACCAACACCCAAAATACCGTACTTTAGGATTTACTGCCCAAAATACGGCGAGGCCCTCAGAACCGCAGGCTCTCGCCTCCCTCACGCCAGCTAAAAACGCGCACAGTCCAAGTCCGCCGGAACGCCCTTCATTGCACAGGTTCCCCCCCGCCCCACGAATATGCTGAGCCGAACGATCCGACAGGCGGCCTCGCAGGCCAAGCGCCAGGGCGCCCGCATGGCGTCCACCAAGCGCTCGTCTGTGAACGGCAAGGGCGCGCTGGACGGCGCCTACAAGATCTTCATGAAGAGCTCGCCCGTGTACGTGACGACGTTGCTGATCGCCGCGCTGGTCGTGGAGGGCGTCTACGGCTCGGCCACCAACTACATCTGGGAGACCAACAACCGCGGCGTACGTTGCACTGCTTTTCGCTCGAATCGGAGCTTGATATACCGAGTTATGCCTCATTCTGGTGGTGCTGACATGCCAATTGTTGTTGTCGTGCTCCTTAGCGTTTGTATCATCACATCGACTGGTCTAAGTTCGCAGAAGAGGAGGAGGAGGACGAGAGCGAAGTCGAGGCCGAGGACGACGAGTAGACTTGAAGGCCGTCCGTTCGAGTGTTCTGTCTTCCTGGCTCCTTTGCTTCGCAATCCGCCGCGCTGGAAAGACTCAAGATGGCCTGTTCAACCACGTGAGTTAATGTGGGGGAACGGAGATGCAGGTGGCTCTAAAGGTGCGGTGCCTCACACGTTAACGGCCAGAAACACGGAAGAAAAATACTACGATGCATGCTGTTTAGTTTCGTGCATTATGCACGTCTGACTGTCATCGACTCTATGCTTGGGGTTTGTCTGCTTGACGCCGCTGAAGACTGCTATGGATGAACATGTTGGTGACGACTAGCAGAGTCTTCCCTACGTCTCTCTAGCTGCTCTCGCTGATGGAAGAGGCCGACACTCCCGACGACGCTGACGCGGCGCTGGCGGAGCTGCTGCGGATGTCCTTGTGGTTCAGGATCTTGTTGGCAGCCGAGATGCGGTACGCCTTCGAGTTGCCAGGTCGTCGCTTCACCTTCAACGCACGCTTGTCGAGCATTTTCTATAGGAATCTAAAGCCACAGCACCACCAGAAAAGCGTTAGAGACAAGGAAATCGACAGCAGAAACACTAAAAATTACCTCGACGTCGCTGAGCTTGCAGCCCGCAGCCACACAGCGCACCATGGCGAAGTACATGACGTCGGCGGCCTCGCCAGCCACGTCGGGGATCGTCTCGGCCTCAGCCAGTTCTTGTGCTTCAACGAGCTTGTTGCGCAGCAGCTCCGAGTCGTCGAACAGCAGAGGTCGGTAAAAATATATTTTCAAGCATTTCTAGCGTACTCCAGATTGCAGTCCGGATTGCAGTAGATTTTCAGCTCTTGTGATTTTCACAAGCGTGGTTCTACCGCTCGCTGTCAGTTTAGTGTCTTGCATGTATCTTTACAAACAACTTGTATCACCTTGGTCTTTGTATGCCCTCACTGTTCAATCCCGCGTGAAATTCTGGTTTCCTAACCAAGAGCTATTGCCGCCGCGTGCCCGCATTGGCGTCCACCCCGCCAGTTCCATAGCCAGCCGAGTGGACGCAAATGCGGCCCCCCAAAAAACGCAAAAAAACGCGCCGGGTCTTAAACCAAGCGGCTGTTCGACAGAGGCCGGTAAAAATATATTGGTCCATGCGCCGTACCTCGATTTGCAATGCAATACTACTCAGTTCCGAAACAATCGCATGCCGCAACCCGAGCCTTTGTTCCAAAACAATCGCAACAGTATTTGACTTGACTTTTGTATAGTTTGGCTAGCTACACAACAGATGCTTTAGAAACATATTCTGCCGCTTCATCGGAGCAGCGGATCGACAAAGGAAGTCTTCCCTCCCGCTCGAGCTGCGCCTTCTTCATATGCCGCGGCTTGAAGTCGTTGTCCCCGCGCTGGACGATGCACTGGTCCATAGAGTCCTGTAGACTTAGGAAGGCAGCGTTCATCGTCTGGGGTGGCAGCTCCCAATAGGACTCAGTGATCGACTCGATCAAATCGTCAATGGTCTGGGGGCTTTTCAGGCGCTGCCGAGCTTGAATTGCAGTGAACAACCCCAGATCCAAAACGTTGAGATCTGGGCTGTTCGGGGGCTGACAGCGGAGCTCGACACTCCTGCCACATCGCGCGGAAGCCTCGACAAATGCAGCATCGCTTGGCGGAATATGCGCTGGGGCATTATCTTGCTGAATAGCAATGGACTCGCTGTTGTCGGGCCAGCGGGCACAGATCGCGGGAAGGACGTGCGTTACTAGCATCTCCCTGTACGTCGCCTTCGTTACCGAGATCTCCTTTGTCTCCAGGGTTCCGGCTGGTCGGCGGCGACTTGATCGCTTAGCAGGCACTAGTTCGGCGAAAGCCCACACACCGAGCTTGCCGTCGAAACGCTGTTGCGTCTGTCCATCGAAACGAGGCCGTGCAACAGCAGCGAGGACCATCACGCGGGTGATATAACGCTTGCTCTTGACACGGCGGGTGGGGGCTACTTCGCCAGGTAGAAGTAGGTACCGACGCGTTGGCTGCGTGACGTAGAAGATTTTCTCGTCAACATGCACCATGTTCAGCATGTCCGAAAACAAAAGCGTAGCCGCGTCGACGTGGTCGGCGCAAAATAGCAGGCGCGCCTGCCGATTTGCCTCGGTCAGCAAAGGCTTCACCACACTCGTGACGTTGCGCAAATGGCCTGCCCGAATCCGTCGCTGAAGCGTTGTCGGCGGAACCCCGCAAGCTGACGCCGCAGAGCGGACAGTGCTGCGAGCTGCCACAGGGACTCCACGCAGCTGCTCGAGCTCTTCGGATCGATCAACGGTAGGCCGCCCAGTCAAATTCATGCGCGATATCGCGACGTAGAGGCCCGTGAGCTCGGCTTCTTCCTTGGCGCGCCTCCACAAGCGTGACACAGTGGAGGGGTGGATGCCGTTGATAGCAGCAACGGCTCGGACAGCACCGTTGGCGAGTACACCGTCCGAGGCAAGCCGCATGAGGTCTGCGATGATTCGTTGGCGCTGCACCGTGGTAGTGTTCTTGGTGCGGCGTGCGGAAGAGACTTCCTGGGGTGCGGTTGGCGAGGTGGGCATGATGCTTGTGCTGGTTGGCTCGGGATGGGCGAAATTTAAAATGATCTGAAAACAAGCTCGCTTTGACCGACTGCTTCGCGGCCCGAGCGCCATTCAAATAAATGAACTGGGGCAAGTTCTTGGTTGCTGATGGAGCTCTGCACACCAATGAAACCGCAAAGGGCAGAGGCGTCGATTTCCATCAATAAGAGCTTCATAGCTGCAATTATGGCCAATAGCGTCTCCTGACAGTGCTTTTGTTGCGATTGTTTCGGAACGGAGTAGTACCATACAGACAACGACGGAAATATCCGACAGACACAAAAATCCGACAGCTTACCACATCAGTATTCCAGCTCCATACTAAAACGAAACTATATTTTAACCAATCATCTTGCAATATAAGTCAATTTTAAACCAATGGCTTACGAAATGTTTTGAATGGTCAGGAGCTAAAACTTGGAGGGCCGACAACTAATTTTACCTGTCATTCTGCGCAATGAAGCGCGTCGAAAGGAGCTGCACAGTCCGGCAGAAGCGCGAGGCGCTGGCAGTCGTAGAGCGTGTCGGAGTTGCGGCCACTTCAAGGCAACTCTGTATTGCACGTGGCACGCTCTACGACTGGAAGAAGCAGGCGGTGGCGATCCAAGAGTTCAAGGGCCACGCAACCTCGAGGTCGTTAAAAGGTCAGGGGCGCAAGGAGATTTTTCCTGGCGTCTTGGATCTGTTGACGTAATGAAGGACGTCCGACGCGAGGAAGCGGTATGTTGTTTAACGTTTTTTGATCATTTTTTAATATTTTATAACTTTTGGTGTATTTTAACTAGGTTTTGTCAACTGCAGGCATGGTCGAGTTCATGTGGAAGCTCTATCCGGAGTGGATGGCTTCTTATCTGGCGACCAAAACTGGCGACGGGGACAGCGCTTTAGAACGCATGGTTCAACGGTTAGCAAATCGGTAAATATCTGGATTTTATGTAAATAATTTGGATTGTGTTGTAATTGTTTTGTTATTTGTTGCAATATTGGATGTATAGCTACGGATTCTCGTCACAGAAGCCACAAGCAGCCAAGAAGTCAACTGAAGACCTCGAAGAAACCCGAGCCGAGTTTGCCATCACCTTTTGGGGCAAATATGCTGCTTTTGCGGGTGGCGGCATACTCAATGTGGACGAGACGGCGATCATGTTTGATATGCCTCCGGTAAAGTCCTGGGCTGGTAAAGGAAGGAAGGACTGCGCTCGGATTCTAGGCGCAAACAAGCACGCAGGCCGCATGACAGCGGTGCTCACAATACGCGATGACGGTAAGTTTTTTATAGTTTTTTTAAATTATTTGTGTATTTTTAACATTATATTTTGTATTTTTGCAGGAAAGAAACTGCCAATTCTCTTCATTATCCGTGGCGTTCCAGGTGGCCGTATCGAGCAAGGGGAGTTTGACGAGTACCCTGATGGCCACTTCTACACTGTCCAAGAAAACGCTTGGATGGACTCCACAGTGTGGAAGTTCTATGTAGAAAAACTATTAAAATTTGAAATAGACGAACCCGCTGTCCTTCTTGTTGAAAACTTTGATTGTCACGTATCGGAAGAAGGACAGCGGCTCGTAGCCGAAGAAGCTAATACCACGGTGGTCCCACTCCCACCTAATAGCACTGCTGTTTGCCAACCACTCGACGTGGGGGTCATGGGACCATTAAAGGCAAAGATTAGAAATAGTCCTACTAGAAGAACTGGAGGGAGCGCAAAGGAAAAGCGTCTCCGTGCTATAAATTCTACGATTAAGGCTTGGGATGCTTTGAAAAAGGAGACGATAATTCATTCCTTCGAGAAGGCAATTCCGCGGTGTCCAGAAGTCACTGTCTGAAATACACACCCTTTTATATCAATCGTATGTTTTTAGCGGATGTTTTTTGTATTTTCAGTCAGATTTTATCCAATCAAATGTGATGTCGGATTATTTTGTCGGGCGAGGTGTGCGCTCATTTACTATGGCGGATGGTATTCAGTGGTGTCGGATATTTCCGTCGTTGTCTGTACTGGAGCTGGCTGAAGTACTGCAGTACTGTTTTGCGGTCATGGAGAGTACCGTAATTGCTATGTCATAAGCGGTGAGATGTCATAAGCGGCAGCCACAAATTAAGTTTTTTTACGGTACATTCGTAATTACGGAATAGAGTAGGTAAAAAGTCACTCTGCTCACGGCCAGCCAATCGAACCAGTCGTCTGCAAGGCACCCACGCCACTTTCTCTCAAGTGTCAAACATAAATCTGCTAGACGAGCGCAATGGTGAAACACGTTGGACGAAGCTGTGTGCGTGGGACGGGTCGCAAGACGCGTAAGTACTGCCGCACGACGTACACGTACCGGTACAAGCTGCACGTGATCAACTTCTTCGCCAACTCCGACATCAAGGCTACCGTTGACAAGTTCTTCCCCGACACTTCGGGGGTGACGCACAGCTCCGCAAGAAAGCTGATGTACAAGTGGTCTCGCAACCGGACCCACATTGAAGCCTCTCAAGGTCGGATTGCTGAGCTGCGGAGGACCAGATCGCCAGGGCAAGGAAAGACTCTGAACCCTGCGACTGAGGCAAGCTTGGTGAAGTGGATCAACGATTTCCGGAGGGACGGCATGCCTGTCTCCAGAACTATGCTGGCGGAAAGAGCTTTCGAGGTGTCCAGGGAGGCCGCCATTCCACACGGCTCATTGGCTGCTTCGGCGTGTTGGATTCGTGGTTTTACGGCACGTCATCGACTTTCCTTCCGTGCGAAGACGCACCAAGGCCAGGAAGCGCCAGAAGAGGCCATGGCAAAGGCCGAGGCCTTCGCAAAGAAGGTGAACCGGATCATTAGTCGAAGGCGTGGTGAACATTGTTACTGCTGACCAGACGGCTACATTCTACGAGATGCTGCCCAAGAAGACGTTGGCACCGGCCGGGACCAATACAGTGTGGGTGAAGTGTGGCAAGAAGGAAAAGGAGCGCATGACTGTGATGGTGATGGGCGACATCAAGGGCAACAAGTATCCGTTATTCCTGGTGATGAAGTCGAAGCCGTCAGAGATAGCCAACATGGCGGAAGAGAATCGCCGCTTCCGTCATGGATTTGGCCGACGTGTGTGGAAAGAAGTGAAGCAGCTTCAAGAAACCCATGGCGTTCAGATCCACGGAAACAAACAACGCTTGGTGGACTGGGGCGCTAACGGTGGATTTTCTACGGTTCCACTTCGGCGGCCGCACCGCGCTCAGCGAGCCCATCATGCTGTTGCTGGATGACTTCAGTGGGCACTGGGTTGCTGATGCCGAAGAGTACGCTCGGACAATTCGCGTCATCCTGGTGAAGGTGCCACCCGGACTAACCTGGCTTTGCCAGCCCGCTGATGTGTGTGGATCAAGCCTATGAAAGACAAGTTGCGCCGAAGCTGGCTGGAGCACTTGCGAGAGCAGATTGCACGTCATCGGTCAGCATCCGAGACCGGTGAGCCCTTCACGCTGGAGGCGCCCAAGCGAGCTAAGGTTACGGCGTGGGTGTGTGACGCGTGGAACGACATCCCTGCGAGTACCATCACGGCCGGGTTTCGCAAATGCCGGATTGGAGAGGCTGGTACCACGAATGTTACTGGAGAAGAGGAGGTCGACGAGACCGAACAGGTGGAGTTCGACGCAGTTCTGGGTGAGTTGGAAGCGCTGGACCTCGTGGACGGAGCTGTGAGACAGGAAGCCGATGTAGTTGATAGGCTTCGCAGTGGTAGACTCGAAGAGTAGAAGCCAAGCTGGAGTAGACGTTGCTGCTGTTTGCGGGGGACGTTTAAAACCCGGAACCCCAAATCAGGTCACTACCGTGTAGGTTTCACTTTGCAAGCTAGCTGCGTCGTTAATGCTGGATTTTTTTAAAACAATGTATCCTTGTTATACGTTCATGAGATCCCACACTCACAAAGTGAAAATTGGCAGCTTTGCTATAGTTTTGGCCATTCCGCTTGAACAAACATGAATTTCAACAGACGATATACTGTATTTCTGTGTGTCCCACACTGACAAATACAAAATACGAGACAGGAATAATGATAGTCTACTTCGTTTTACATAAATATATTCTTGTTAAAAATGTCCGATCGTTTTTGTCATAAGCGGTTCTATCACTTTGAGGGGGGTCTGCTGCACACTGCAGCCGCTTATGACATAGCGATTACGGTATTGCAATGCTATATTGCGGGTAGCTCTCCACGCCACCCCGCGCGTGGCGGCTGAAGAGCATGCTCTCCAGAGAGCGGAGCCCGCTGTCGCGACCCCAGCACGTGCGCGTGTTGAAGTGGCAGAAGCTCGCGCCCGTCAGACCGGTTCACTGTGAAGGGCAGCGCGTCGCTGTCTCAGTCCATGTCGATCTTGATGAGCTTCTGGGCGTTGCCGCTGCTCTCGCCCTTCTTCCAGCGTGAGAATGGCGTTACTGCAACACAAGGGCGCAGCACGACAGAGCAACACAAGAGCTTTTGTATGGAATTTCCAGATTCTAAGCAACATAATAACCTCCTTAGCACAATACCCCGTGATAACCGTTTCGGTACCTGTGAAAACGTATGCAGGTCCAGGACGGGTGTCATGGCTAGGCCTGTCAACTTTCGCCCCAACTGCCAACTCAACTGTAAACGCTTATACTGGGAACACCACGTTAGAGGCTGTAGACAGCCCACCCATAAATAATTCCACGGTACTGCGTAAGCGTAACCTGGGTCAACATTCGCGTAACATGTCGGTAGTTGCTTAAAGAAAATTACTATTAATACTAGTAGTAGTACTTAAGTACGTGTTCCCAGCCTAAGTCGCAGACGATCTAGTTTCAGTTGAAATGGTGCTCAACTGGTGGCCAACTGGCGCTCAACTTTCGGCTGAGAACGTATGTTTGTCAACTTTGCTCAACTTGCGCTCGACAGATGCTATGAGCTTAGCTCAAACTTGCCAACCTGCCAGGGGGGGGGTGTTCGGTATTGCCGTGACGAAGGTGCCACCAGGTCATCGTAGTCTCCTGCTTCTTGGACTCAGTAACGGAGTTGATGCTGCGTCACTGCAAGTTGGTGCAAGCGCGTCGACAAAGTAGACGCGTGCCAAATTGTTATTGCCAGCTCGTGCGTGGCCCCCCACTGCCCCCACTGTGTACAAGTCAGTGCTCTTAGCGTTGACGGGCAGACAGCCAGCTCGAGAGGCTGCCACTGACAAAGACCATAGTTGCATTTGTTGGAGCCTCGGTACGAATAATGCAGGCAACAACGTACGGTCACGAAGTTGATCAACTGGTCCAGCAGTTCAGGATGAACTTCAGCGATGTGTAAATTGAAGTATATAGGATAAAGTATGGTGAAAGTTGAGCTCAAGTTGGTGAAAGTTGAGGCCTGGCCGAACTCAACTGAAACAGTAGGAGTTCAGTTGAGTTGGCGAAAGTTGGCCGCCAACAGTTGACAGGCCTAGTCATGGCCTCTCAAATCACGAAATGCGATGTGTCTGCAGGGAAAATGTTGCCTAGCTAAGCCCCTTAAACCCTTTCCTGTTGGATTTAACCATATAGGGTCAAGCAGAAAGGGCAGTGCTTGGTCCTTGGTTTAAGCCCGCGAGCTCCGCTCAGGGACCTTGAACCGCGGGCGTTGTTTCGGTTCGCCAAACAGTTTGGCCTTCACCCCCTCTAAAACTTTTTATTGTGTTGCTGTAACGACTCCCACCGCGTGACCGCGAGTAGTAGACGCCGCGTCCAGAGGCCACGGCCGTCATGATGCTCTCCTCGCTCGAGTACACCAGTCCAAGGGCCACGCCCACTTCCTAGTGAACAGACCATCCGGACCAGGGATTGATAGTAGTAGTAATTTTGAGTAATTAGTATTATTACTAACTGGGGCTTTGTATGCGTATTAGTAATATACAGTTATTTTCAAATCATGCATTAGTACTAATACTAATATGACTACTAATTTGAGTACTAACTAAACTTCGGCGACTTCGATAACTCCTGCTGTCTCGTGAGTCACGACTCGTGACTCACGACCGACATATGTGGATGTGGGTGTACGTCTTCTTTCGGATCGTGACGGATCTGTCCAGCAGATGTGCCAAATGGGACCGGGTGCGTTACAGGGTGGATGGTGGCCGACCGTATCCGGATGTTGGAGCTGGCCGTCAATTGTTCATCGGGGTCGTCTTGGGCGAGGTTAATAACCGTGGCTTGGTTGGACTCAGAAATAATAGACATGCTGCTAGGAGCTATTTTTTGGCTGTCGCTGGATCCGGTGAAAAACCTGTCGACGCAGTCTTGGATGCAGAATCTATCAAAAACAATTATCATAAACACCGTTGAACTGTTTCATCACCAATACAACACCATCACCTCACCTCTATGAAAGCTCTGCCTTGCTGCAAAGCTCATTGCTGAACAGGTGGCGGGTGTACTGGGCTACCACAAACACTACACGGCGACGGACCTTCATGTCTTCATAGCAACAGTCGATTTTGGAGCATTTCACGATCGAGAGAAGGTGAGTTGGAAGACGAGCGATGAAGAATGACCAAGCGAAAGGACAACGCAGGCGGCCACCCACTGCTCGCGCCGTGTCGAAGGAGAATGTCGTCCTAGGAGAGCCGCTCATTGCTTGAATCTCAAGCCGGTTTGGCTTTTGCGTCTGCTGAAGCCATCCGGAATAAGCAGGCCTCTTAAAATTTAGGCGATATGTTAAGAGAAAAGCCGCAGTACCTAATCGTGTCATTGAAAACTGCCTACCTGAGAGCACCTTCAATAGCTTCCATAAAACTGGGGGTGGGACCAAAGACGGCAAGAGCACGCAGCTATCACTGAAAGGCGCGCGGAAGTTCATGCCCACAGAGACACCGCAAGGCGATTATACATTGATGACACCGTGCGGTTAATGCCACCTATTTAGCGCAGGGGTTTCGCAAGGGTTTCGAATAGTTTTTGTTAGCCGTTATAACAGCTTGAAGTGTCTGGTGGTTAGCTCAGATATGGGTCGCGATTCCTTCGCCAAACTGCAGTTTTAGCAAGCTCTGGCTCACACTGATCATATCTACCCCACCCGCTGAATATGACGAAGGCAAAGCACCCCAAGAGCAATGCAAAGACCAATCCAAGTCGCACTCACGACGACGGTGCTGAAAGGCCTGCAGTAACATCGGTTAACAGAAAGTCTCGAGCGGTGACGGCAGTTCTGGTGCAGCCGAAAATCAAGACCAGACACCCGCGACAAGAGTGGCTGCCAAAGTACGAAGGAGAGCTTGGCATTCAGCCTAAGCGACACCAGGAGGGAGGTCCTGTTATGGAAGCTCGCTGTATGTTCTGCGTCGCTTTCGGCCGAGAGGACGGGAATTCTTCAGGGTCGTCGCTGTTTGGTGGCCGCCTTGTCCAACAGAAGCGCCAGAAGACCAACCACATCAAGACTTTTAAGTCTTTCAGACGCGACAACATAATGAAGCACCTCACAGAGCAACACCCTCAAAAATGGGCAGCCTACAACGCGCTCATGCCAGAAGACGAGCCGTGAGCTACTTTTTTTCTCGCAAGGATCCTACTACCGTTCTTCTTCCATGGCAAGGGCAGTGCGCAGAGTTTCGCATCTCCGCAGATATCATGTATGTCATTACGCGTCTACTTTCCAACAACTCGGATGGGATTCGTGCGCCGAGATGATGCTGTTGGCTCGGTTCGCTTGCCCGATGACTTTGTAGAACTCGAAGACCGTGACTTTCTTCTTACGATTCAGGACAAACTTCAGTTCGAGACGGTTATCCATTGTATTAACACGTCCACCAGCTTTCGTGCAATTCGGCGCTTGTTCGTAATATTTGGGGAGCCGTCGGCACCATGAAGCTGGGGAAGCCAAGCGAGGAAACAATCGGCCGCTACGTTAGATACATCGTCGCTATCAACTTGTCGGCTTTGAAGCGAAGGTGTGGGCCTTCTCAATTCTGGCTGACGGAGCGACACATCGATCGATTGGCTATCTCGACGTCCGGATTTCTTTCGAGCTCGGCAGCATCTTGAAAAACATGCATCTGTTGGCAATACCGATGGGCACGCTCAACCACACGGCGTCGAACTATGCCGATCTCGTTCTCGACGTTCTCTTCAGCAGTGGATATGCCTTGTTGCGCAAACTCGTAGGCATTGACGCGGCTGCTACAATGCTTGGCTGTCGACAGGGTTTTGCAATTCGCATGCGACAAGCTAGCGAAAGAGTCGGAGGCGGCGGTGTTGCTGTGCGCTGGTGCGGAAGTCACCAGTTGAATCTCGCAATCGGAGCGTTTCTGGACTGTTAGGATAAGCTCGTGCGTTTTCGCTCATGCTTGGGAGCGGAAATCTCATTTACAAGAACGTTCGAGACCGTCCGGGCTACGGTTGGTCAGTGCCCAACGTACTCACCCACGCGCAGGGAGTCCATTTACGACACGTGCAATTTCCTCGCTATCAACTACCAGGATCTGAAGCGTCTCAAAGCTGAAAAGAAGCAGGAGCTTTCAAGTTGCTCGTGGTGGCTCTGCCTTTTCGTGGTGTCTGATGTCGCCGGACTGGCGCGTCACTGCTTCAAGACAATGCAGTACAAGGCCGCCACTATGAAGGATCAATATGATGCTCTCACAGCGCTAGCCCGCTCGTTACAGCTCAAATTTGAGCGAGACCTGGGCGACGGAGAGCAAATCGGGGTCGCTGTGGACAATGAAAACGTTGCCCAGCACCTTTGCACAGCATCGTTCTACTCCGTAGAGCTCTACCAGAGTCTGGACACGGAGCAACAAATGGAGCTGGTGAATAAAGTTGCCAACGCGCTGTCCGGGTTAATCGAGAACGTGACTAAAATCAAGATCGAGATTGGCACTGAGGCGATCGAGCGTTGCCCCGAGACACCGCTGGAGGTCATGCAATTCGACGATACAACATTCAGAGACTTGATCGAGCATCACAAGTCTCGATTGACAACTTCCTACGGAATCACTACTGCAAACGACATCTGGCAGCAGCGGATGAATCTATCCACTGTGTACCAGCAGGATTCAACCTTTCGTCGGAGTGTGGATGGGGCTCTGAGACTACCATTCGATGCTTTATGGCCTGCTGTGGACCTGGAGCACCGGTTCACGCGTCTTAACGTTGTTTCTTGTTGGGCTCGCCGCCATTTCCCCCGGCACACACTCTGTTGAAGGAGAATTCAGCGCGTTGAAGCAAATCAAGAATGCCCAGCGTTTCTCCATGAGCAACTACGCCATTGAAGGACATCTCCAGGCGAAACAATACTTCGAGCTGCTTGCTATAATTGACGAGGTGAGCACCAAAGCTGACACAAAGACAGCCACAGGTGACATCCACGAGGATTGACTTGATTTTTGTATTACTGCTGGAGTGCCTATTTTAGTTTCTCCCAGATTTCCGATACATTTGGCAGTTAAGAACCTACTTTGACTCCCATGAAAATGCCTACCCAGAGTCGAAGTAGGCATGGAGGCATTTATGCCTAGTTTAAGAGGCCTGGGAATAAGAAGCCACTCTAGTACTAATATTTTGAAGTCATGGACTACTAATGCGTTAGCTCAACTAATTCTTTCAGCTTAGAGCTGAAAGCTAAGCGTTTTTAAGATGACAGAAATGGATACGCCCTGTTTATAAGGGTTTCGGAGCGGGGTGTCGAGCCCTCTTTTGTGAGGCGTAAGCTTGGCCCCAGTATGCCGCGAATGATGCATGGGACAGCGTGTTGTCTATGCCGCGTCCCCGGCTCTTAGAAAAAATAACTAATTCTAACCCTATATAGGTCTACGATACTTCGGCCTGCTTGAGAGGCAATCCACGGTACTGCCCCGCTTCAAGTTCACGCGCTCGCACGCGAGCAGTCGCGCACCGCGATAGAAATGAACCTACACCAAAGCGCACGGTGCTATCGAAGTATCCGCGCGACGCTCCAGCTAAATAGCGCCGACCCTTCGCAGCTTCACCTCGCCACGGCTCGCTACATACGGGACACGGCCGTTTTACTTGCTTAAACTATAGTGTGCCCGTTTCGCTGGCACAACGTTCCCTGCTTTTGGCACCCACTTCGTTTCTAAAAGCGCTACCCTATAAACCCTGGGCACACTGTACCTGTTTTTACTGTCTTTTTGGTGGAGTGTCGAGACCGAATGGGGGATTGTCGAGACACATGGCGGCAGACACGGAGACGGCCCCAGCGCAACTTCAACCTGCGCAACTTCAACCTGTTTAAAACGAGCAGTGCTCGTTGAACCTCACGTTGTTGTTGATGCGGGCGGGGCCGCCGCCGCCGCACGCACAACGCCCGCAAGCTAGTGTCCTAGAAGTAGGCAAGCGTACTGGAAAGCAGACAGACATACAGACATACAGACAGACCAACAGAGCAGCAACAGGAACAATGCACCGGGAGACGGTCGCCAAAGTGACCACGGAAATGAAGGCCAGTCGCCGAGGTTGAGACGGCGGACAGAGGCGACCGAGACGACTGAGGAGGTGCCGTCCGCGAGCGCGGTGATGCGCGCAAGCTGCACCCGGCGCTGGCGATCCATGAGGCCCCGTTGCGCGAGACGGTGCACGGCTTGTTGGTGGTGCTTGGCGACAGCCTCCCAGCACCGCGCCATGCAAGGATGTGGAGCTGGCAGCGACGACATGGGGGCCGGCGAGGGCGAGGGCGAGGCAACGCCGGTCGAATCCATGGAGATGAATAAGCAGGCGGACGCAGTTCGTTTGAGATGGACAGCTGCTACAGGACTTCGTGGCTTACCCTCGTGCACACAGCCCCGAGCAACGCAACGCAGCTCCTTAGATATGGCATGGAATGATCGAACAGTACAGCCGTTTTCGGCCGCTTAGAAGTTGATAACCTGGCGAACTTGGTAGATTAGATCACCGATTGGCAAAGTGAAGCACACACAGCATAACATTCTGCCTTTAGGACTTCATAAGGTCAACCCTGCCGAAACCGAGGGCGTCACGAATGAATAAAACAGTTGCTTTCATTTTGCTCCGCGCATTGTATGGAAGTATTGCTAGATTATTGGGGGTTGTCGAGACGTATTGTCATTGACGAGACGTATTGTGTCATTGTCGAGACCGATGATCAGTCAGTGTATGGACACACACAAGTGAGCAGGGCGCTTCAACGCCCGCTCAACTTCAACTTGCGACGATGAACTAGCATTGACATAGGTGGTGATGATGCGGCAAGTTTCCGCACGGCGTCCTCCGCCCCGCAAACTTCGGACACTCGTATTACTTAAAGCCGATAGCGCCCCGCACCAAACAGGGACATCCACGGCGGGGAATCATGGAGGCAGCAGCACGAAGCCACTGCTGCTGCTACATGCTAGCACGAAGACGCCAAGTGGGCGCCTGGTGTCCGTGCTGGCATGCACGCGAGAGACCTGCCCCGTGCTGCGAGATAGCTAGCTGTATCGATGAGGTAGGTATGTGTGGGAGAAATGCTCAGACATTCACATGCGTCCTCCCGCTCAGCGACCGAGTGGCAGTAGCAGTGGCAGCATTTGCTGGTTGGTTATTTGAACGGCATTTCGGTGGAGATGGCAGCCGTTTCAGAAAATGCGTGGCGTGCTGACGTGCGCCACACACTTGGCAAAGTCAGAACTGCTCTGCTGTAAGAAGCCACTTCTCGTCTCAAGACGGGCTCCCCGCTGCCAGCCAAGCCGCACGGCCCCGACGCCGCGGTTGCTGAACGTGAGCTGCAGCAACTACTGTGCCGTACCACGGCCTCCCTTCACGGGCGACATGCGGCTTGGCTGGCAAGGAGACGGCGTTGACGCTTGTGCTGCGCCTCACGATCTAAGTCAATAGCCCGCGCCGCTACGGCTTTCCCGCCCTTCCACGAGGCCATCTCGATCCTCACGGTGGTTGTCTGGTGAGGTAACGAGCTGCGGTGGAGACGAATCCTGGGTATGTGGGGTGCTGACGTTGTTTTGCTGTGCTTGTCATTAGAGAAGATGCAAACAGGCACTCACGTGTGGGTCGATTGAGGACAACAAGGTGGAGAACACCGTACAACTACTGGATGACGACCCCGCGGCGCACTGACACTCGGACTTCGCGAACGGGCCGTGCAGCCCGAGCTTGATCCTCGACAGGTGCTCTTTCCAGTGGGCGGAGTGGTAGACCGCAAATGTAAGATCCCCCCAGTTTTCATAGACGACAACAACGCAAAGTTTCCCATCGACCGGAACTGCCTGACGAAGCACTTCATCTCCTTGTCCGAACTTCCGACCAGTGGTTCAGCTGATCGATGTGGCTGCCATTGCAGGCGCGCTTGTGCGCGCTGGGCAGGCCAGGAGGCGGCAATATCGAGTAACACGAGCACTGTCACGCTATGTTAATGCAGAACTTCGAGTCAGAGAACGCACAGCAGGACGCAGCGAAGCATTGGTTTACCGTGACTTGAAGGAGACGCTGTTTTAGTCAGTTGCTCAAGGTCGGCGAAACAAACGTTTGTGGCCCGAAGACAGTGCAAAGCGGAACTTGTTGACTCTCAGTATTAAGTGCGCGTATCGATGGTACTACCAACGACTGCGCAGACGTACAGCAACACTATGTACGTTTGGAGATGCAGTTTGGGTGGCCACACTCGCAAGTGAACATCGACAGGTTGGACTTGGTGTACCAGAAAGTCAGCTCTCGCAACACTGTGATTTCGGCCTTGGCGATGATGCCAAGTCGGGACGTGTTCGTCCACTCGAGCTCATAGAGTCCACAGTTTGGAGCACACGAGTGGTTGATGAAGCGGCTTTCATTGCCGCACCTAGCGGCATCGATGAAGACTTCAGCCGGTCCGTCCCAGTTTGCTTTGGTTTTGAGCTCCATTTGGTAGCGCCTGTCAGTGCGCTCATGGGCATTGGGCCCGAGCAACACTTCGCCCAGGTATTCGACGATGAATGCGTCTTCCGGAATCGCGACGTTGCAGACGACACCGAGTCCAACGTGGGTCGAGATCAAGTCGAGCTCGTATTGTTGCTGCAGCCGATTGCCACAGTCGTCACCGACAAAGCAAATAGAGTCGTCACATACGATGTCTTGGTTGACATTGATGCACGAGCTGCACGACCGTCCCCCGTGGTCAGCAACGCAACGGTCTCCGTCACATGCGCAGTCATAGCGGTAGGCCGAGTATTTCCGGGAGACTGGATACGGCCTCGATGCGCTGAACACATTGTTCGCAATGCGGACGATGTCTTGCGGCCATGGTTGCGGCTCGACGAAGTCATGATCACCACCAACAACTGCAATCACCCCCGGAATTGAAGGCGTTGGCGTGGTTTCGCGGTGCCGCGGGTTGCTCTCGCGATAGGGCTGCCCAAAAAGCCGAAGCCATGCTTGCTGCGCCCTTGTGCCGGAAGTACTTGGTGGGACAACGTGTCCGATGGCGATGGTATGGCGGCCACGAATGCGCAGAGATTGCGCCACGTGAGGCACGGAGTGGTTCGCGGTTAGCATTAATTGGCTGTCGGGTATGCTGCGCTCGGATAATTCGAAACTGAGCCGGGCAACCAGACCGCAAATGCCCAAGCCCTTGCCTGCATTCTGCTTCGATTAGGTCAATACTATCTTCGAAGCGAGCAGCAGACCGTAGGGCAGGTACGCGGGCGCCGTCGTAAACACCACGGAGTGCCGTATCAATGGCTAGGAGGATGTGCAGCTAATGATAGGTTCGTGGTTGAGTCGCTTGCCGTGTTTTTTAACAGAGGCAACGGGCGATTGGTGCTTGCAAATGGGAAGACGGTGAGCAGTCAAGTTGCTGCTAGTCCGTGTGGGGTTTTGCGACGGCAGCGGCGGGTGGTGGTGCGCGAGCTGAGGCCTATGGGCAAATACGTGGACCCAGTGTCGAGCACCTCGGAGTATCGTATCATCGGTAAGAGGAGGAACAGCTAACGATCGGTTCGTGGTTGCATGTCGTATAAATGGTTAGGCGTTTCCCAATGGCAACAATGGTGGTGGCTGCGCGGTCGAACACCACGAACTGCCGTTTCAACAGTAACGAGGATGTGCAGCTAACGAACCGTTCGTGGTTGCGACGCTTGTCGTGGGTTTTAACGGGGGCAACAGGCAAGTGGAGCACGCGACGCAACGCTGCGCTACTAGCGCAGGCAACGAGCGTCCGCGAGCAGTCAAGTTGCTGCGAGGCGGCGTGAAATCCTGCAACAGCGGCGGTGGCGACGATCACACCGGTGCCGGTGACAGGGTGGTGATGCGAGAGCATCATCCGTAGGGCACGTACGGTGATTTCGCGCGAGTTCTGCGGAGTATGGTATCTATGGAAGAGTGAACTTAATTACCGCGTCGAGATGGAGAGGTCTACTAAATGATGAAGATGCTAGTTGAAGAATTGAGATCTTGTTGTGGCGGCCGACGGAATCAAACATTTCGGATTTGCTGAGATGGCAACAACGCTGGAGCGGCTCCGTGCGGAGCTACAAGGACAAGCAGCAGAAGAAGGACGTCATCCAATTCGCACGGTGGAGGACGCCCGTTCACTCATCACCACGGAACACCCCGCACCAAACGTGAATATCGCCGTCGAGATGTGTCTTCTTCGCTTTGAGGAGTATGAGAAGTGCTGGCGACTGGAGCTGATTGATCTCGCTGACGCGTCGGATTTTTCTGCACTCTTGGAGCTACATGAGACGCTGGATATGGCGCGCCGCAACAAGTTTCTCTTCATGCTCACAGTGTGGAAGAGTAGAGACTCGATGCTCAACCGACTGGAGTGCAACCAAGGAAGTTGTTACCGCTTCAAGAAAGTTCACTCGCTCAAACTCCTTTATGGGAACCCAGTCGGAAGCATGCAGATACGTGACCATCGTGTAGCTGAACCGCTGGGCAATGGAGCTAATGTCGGACGGCTTGCAACAGCAGTTTGAGCTACACATGTCGGTACTGAGCGACAACTTCAAGATAGGGTCCCGAACGTGTCTGTCGCCGGTGCCGAGATCGACCTCGCGCAGGGTGGTGATAGCCTCACGCCACCAGAAACCCCAGGGACGAGATGTGGGGATGTAGGGCGACACCAGCGGCGAAGTCGGCGGCAAAGCGCAAGTCACGCAAGGAAGAAGGAACGGAAGCCACGACGAAACAGCGCAATCGAAACCCCGCTCCACTGTCCACGGGGCAGCCCATGGTTACGCGTTCCACGTAACAGCAACAAGCAGGATCAGCCCAATATTTAAGATTGTATGAGGTAGCTTCAATGCATAAGTTCTTGATGTTGGCATGAAGTGAAGTCTTATCGAAGGGATAACCAAGTACTATATGTTGAGGTTGTTGGTTATTGTTGCTATCCAGCTAGAGTATACTGTTGCTAGCAGCAATCGGTGAGCTTTTGGTGCAGACATTCCACGCATTTTATAGTATCCTTTCCGGCATCATGAATGCGAACGCTACTCAGTTCGAATTCCATAGAAGCATGCACACAGATTGCCGGTACTAAGTATCCATCGATGCACCTCTGACTTTAATGCAGCCAAGGTTTTCTACGATTTAAAGCATCCCCCACACTTCTGCTTAGCCAGGCACGTTACCGTGGCTGCGTGCGCCACACCTTTTTTTTTGCTACGATGCAGAAGGGTAACCAGAAATCGAAAGAGCTGCAGCGAATTCGAAGCTGCCCTGTCTACAAGGTTTTAGGCACTTCGATCTGCTGATCGCAGCGGAGCTCTTGGATCTACATTTACGCGTCATCAGCAAGACATTTCTCGACCTATTAGCTTACCAGAGTGCATTGCTCCGACGGACGTTCAGGCCGAAGTTGGAGCACCGATTTCGCAGGACGAGCCAATCCCTACGACCGTACAGCCTTTGGTCTCTTAGTACAAGCCAGTCTACCCGAGAACACATTGCCAACTGCGCTACGAGATCGACGCTAGATCGGAGGGGAGGTATATACTCGGCCGCTGAGCTACAACAAATGGATGCTGACCTAGCGTTCGTTGTTCCTACTGCTGACGATTTGGCTGCGATTCAACGAGCAGCCATTGAAGCAATGGCTGATGCTTCTAGTGAAGTCAAACCGTGCTGTGTATGCGAGTTGGACTGGCCTATCAGTGCGATACATAGCAAAAAGGTGACCGATCAATTGGTTGAGGTTTGTATCATCTTTACTTGCGATTTAGCTAGGAAATTCACATTACGACTAATTAATTCTTTGTGGCAGGCCATGAAGCGATGTCTGCGTGTGGAACTTCCTCCAGAATTGCCTGCTTTTCTTACCACGCAATATGATGCATCCACAAAGGATGTTCACCTCAAAGGTTTACTCCTCTTGCCATCAGCTAAGGCAGAACACTAATCAGCATTCGTAATTCCGTCCTGATCAAACGTTGATTGTGCTGTTTTGTTGTTGGACAGCGATTTACAGCAAGGATGGTGTTATCAAAGCTGACATTTGTGTGGATTGCGATGGTCATCTATCTCGACACGCAAAGACTCCTCCGTGTGACGCGATTGCCAATGAAACTTTATCGGGCATTTGCCACCAGCGTTTCAAATATTGACGCGGACAGACGAGCAGTCAATTGCGCTCATGCTGCCATGCGTGTCATTGTCCGTTGTGACAGGGGGACCTTGCCGAACGATCCAATCTCATCATTATATCGTTCGCAACACGGAAGGCCCCATCGCGGATATGGGATATTGCTACCCCGTGATCTCACGCAACGTGTTCGCGTCACAATCGTTGGGAGCATGACACCTGCTCAGACGGCTGCCTGTAAGAAGAGATACGATGTGAATATTCCGATGTGCAAGAAAATATTGCACTTCCTAGACAAGAACAATCGCGAGTATCGACGACGTCAAAGAGGTGCTAATGAACCACACGCAGACATCACTAGAACGAGTGTTATTGTGGATAGGTCTACAAGCCCAGAACTAGCTACGAATGAAGATGATGTCGTGAATTCAATTCGTGACGAGGGCACGTATTCAAGCTTTGGGTCGTCTGCCATCGAAGATAACGGCGACCACAGTCTGGAAAGCACGTGCATTGGTGCCTCTAGCCTCACTGTTCAGGCACAACAGCGAACTTCGTGATGTACTCGTAGGGAAGTCAAATGACTACGTGCCAATGGCCAAGTGGGCCATCTGTGTCAAGTTGTTCCCTACATTGTTTCCAGGATGCTAGGCGGACCCACAGAGCCCCGTGCGAAGAATATTTCAGTACGGAAATGGATTCTTCGCTGTTTGAAAATTCATGGTCACGCCTTCGAGAAGCATTATGCCTTCATGTTGCTCGCTTTCGATTTTTTGGCGTCACAGAACGCGATGGAAACGCTCTACCTTAAAATGAACGTGAAGCGGCAAGCTCTCAAAGCGGCTGAGGTGAAGCGAAGTACCGTTCTTCAAGCAGTAAAATATCTTAATTATCTCTCGGAGTGCCGTCTAGAGGCATCAAGCCTCGCCCCCCTGTGATTGAAGTTCAGCGCGTAATTGACTTGCGGAAGGGGCTGCGAGCGCCAGAGTCTGCCTTTTACGGGTCTAATCTCGGTCGTATGCGGGCACGCCATGACTTGTTTGGCATTCTCAAAAGGTTTGGGCCACTCTAGATATTTTCACTTTATCACCTGACTCATCAGGCACGTATAACATTGCTGTCAAGGCTGGATTGCTTTCGAAGCAGGCAATTGATGATGCCAATATACTTTTGGCTCCGAGTCGCGCCGATCGAAAGGCAATTGCTGCTTCTCATCCTGTGGAGTGCGCTCGATACTTCCTAAGAGTGGTGAACACTGTAATTGGCGTAGTGCTAGGGTGGGATCAGCTTGCACATGCTCCAAAACGAGGTGGCGGCATTTTTGGCCTTGTTCGATGTTTCTGGGCTGCTGCTGAAACGCAACTGGCTGGCGATTTGCACGTGCACTTCGCTATTGGTTGCATGGATTCCCTAACACTTCATCGGGTTTTGATGATGCGATTGGTGGTGATACTGGAGTCTATGATCGCTTGATGATGCTGGTAAATACAGTTCTGACAACGAAACCTCCGTGCTTGAACCAAGATACGCGACGTATTTCATTGTGGTGCGGATGGTGTTTTGAAATCAATTGTTCCAGGTGTAGATGCCTTCCGGCGCCCGGCGCCAGGTGCCTCAGCGCCAGCTATGTCGCTTTGCGAATCTTGCGGGACAAGTTATAAAGCATCAGAAATTTTAGACAAGTCGATTGAGGCACTTGCGAGCCTACAAAATGTACACATAAATTCACAGTTCCGTGATTTGGGAAAGTGCCGACCGGCTCAAGTTGGAGTGGAAAACATTCTCGCAACGTCCTTGCTAGTGTGAGACTTGCAGGTGCATTACTGGAATCACTGCCGGTCGTGTTTCAAGGTATACCGTTTTTATGCGTTGTGTTATGAAAATATATTGAGTGGAGTGCTAACAATATTGATTGCGTGTTTGTAGAAAACGATACGCACACCTCGTGGCACGGTTTGTCGATTTTTGAAACCCGAAAGTGTTCATTTAGGCCCAACGACCATACAAGACGGTCATAAAACTACTACTGCATCGGCCCATTGGGTGTGAATACGTGAATCCATACAATCGTGTCATCATGGACACATTCAAGGCCAACCACGATGCGCAATTTGTACTCAGTACTGGTTGAAAGGACACGGCGTCTTACGTGCTTAAATACTGCTTTAAGGATCAGAATCCTATCGAAAACCAGGCCGCTTTATCAATAGCGGCATTCGCAAAGGCTACCTCGAAAACGAATGCACTACCTGTGTAACGGGGTTACATCGAATAGTGTATGCACACAAGCTAGGTGCCACACATAAGTTGAGTTCCACACACATGTTACGTGGGTCACCCCAGATAGGAGTGGGTGGCTCACAGCCAATGGATATGCATTAGACTAGGCTCTACTACGATTTATAGTGAGTCCTATACATACAAACAACAGGCGGATCTGCCGCGATAAACAACTATACATTCAGTTCACATTTTGAAGCATAGAGTTCATACCTTTGTATAAGGTATTGTCTATCTCTGGAATCCTTAATTAAGGTTTAATAAGGTATTCGCCCAAACTCTCGTATAGAGTTTGTAAGCTTTCAAAGAACACTAAAGACTCTCTGAGTCTGTGTCTTCCTCTTTGTAAACGCTATTGCAGCCCCCTGCAACCTGTGGATACGCCCCAGATGGAACGTGGGTATCGTATTCTCGGTTCGATGCTTTATGCTGTTACTAATGGCCAGGAAGTAGCGGCGCCGATGGGGGCGCTGTACATTCTCAACGAGACTCCCTTTTGGTTCTCGCATGAGTTCATTCGTATAGATTTGAAGGCAATACTACGAAAACACACCGACTTTGTTGAGGTGAACGTCTCACAACAATATGGTACGGGTGAGCTGCCGACAGCGATCAATGTATCAAGTGAAACGTCACTCGAGAAGTATTGGAAACGTGAAGGTGCCATGGAGGATTTTGCGTTCATCGATGTAGTCGAGCAATATGAGTGCACTGTATCCAAAAATCGGGGACATATACGAGTTCACTATCGTACAAACCACTAGGATATTCTAGACTAGCGTCAGCAAAGGTGCTTGTAATTTGTGGTGATGAACTTCCTGACATGACGAGCAGTTTGAACCGAGAGCAAATCGACTACTACTATACAGCTTTACTGACGCTTTTCAAGCCTCATCGTGAGAATACGTTATTCATCTGAACGAGTCCCCAGTATCCGCATATCGCTCTTTCTTAGAACTAGGCGATGGCGATCAACCCCGACGAATGCTGCAGTATCACGAGCAATGCAAAGATTACTATTGTGCTCAGCGCAGTGACACCGGCAAAACCGAATCAGCGGAAGCAAACATGCTTCGAACTCGAGCTCCACCGGCCACGGCTTGGACCCCAATGGATGGTGTTGGTGGCATGACCCGTGACACTGACGACTACTTATATTATGCCCTCCCTCACGACTTTTTGGATTTGGCGGCCGTCACTGCTGTTGATACGTCTACCGCCAAACTTTCGCAAGATGCAACGAATACTGTTCAGAATATATCCCGGTTACAATTGACCTTGAACTCAACAAGTGACCAGTACGATTTTTTCGTGGAGCGAATGACTCTCGGAGATGTTTTTTGTAGTGGTTCTTACACGTCACAGATCATTAGCGATGGTTCTATCGGAGACAGTGACGCGTATGAGGGCACACAGCGATTTATTTCACAATTTCGTGATGCTCGTACTCGCTTAGAGCGTCTTCATGAATGTTTTGCGCCAGTTCCGTATCGATTAGTTGATGCACCTGCGCGATGGACCCAGACGACACTACCAGAGTTTCCCGAGATCGCGATGGCATCTGAAGCTTTCCAACTCAATTTTTGGCAGCACGTTATGTTTGAGATGGCTGCACGGCATTTACTGTACGCTTATTCCCAAGATATTGCTGATGCATTGCCCGAATCGACTTTTCCAGGTGATTTCGCCCGCAATTCATACGAGATCAAGCCACAACTGCTAGGATATCTAGGGAAGTGAGGCAGGCACCGGCAAGTCTACCGTAGTTGATGCCCTACTAGTGTTTGCACGTCTGTGGGGTCGCGAGGGAAGTGTGGCGACTATGGCATTTACTGGTGTTGCTGCTATAAACATTAAGGGTAAGACCATGCACAGTGCTCGCAACTTAAAACTCAACGGAGCTGAGTTGAACTCTGCCCACACCATCGAAATGAAGCAGAAATTCAGGCGAGTAGTGTTGTGTTTTATCGACGAGATATCAATCACTGATCAACTCCTGCTCGGTGGCACGGACGCTGTCTCGCGTTCGATGACAATGACTCCAGAACGTATAATGGGGGGCAAGCACGCACTTTTGATCGGAAACCTGCTGCAGTTACCACCTATCGCTGGTTCCCCGTGTAGGTAGACTGCTTTTGCTTGACGTTGGATTGTTATCATTGCCACTAACCGCAATTTGCATCCGTGCAGGTTCCAAAGTGCCACCAACTAGCGCAAATCGATTGAGGCATGCAGGCTACGCACTGTACGAAGGCATTAATTTCGTTGTCTTCCTTACCGAGAACATGCGAGCCAGATTTAACCCGGAATACACTCAAATTCTCGATGATCTACGCTGGGGACGGCTATCCGATGCCCAGATGGAGAGATTGAACACTCGCGTCCAGACGCAAGTCGCTGCAAGCTGATACACCTCGCGAAAGAGACTCCTTCTACCGCCCAGTCGTTGTGTCAAACCAACTTCGATGTGCTATCAACTTCAGCATGGTCTTTGGAATCGCTCGGGATCGCGAGCTACTAGTCTATGAGTCGCTGGCAGTTCCATGTGCGCGCTCCCAGCACATTGTAGAGCGACTGGCAAACGTCATCGACAATCTGACGGACCGCATTCCAATGAAGCTGCTATGTTTCATTGGGATGCCCGTCATGATAACACGAAAGCACCCTTCGCTGCTGGCGGCGGATGTCATCGCAAACGGTGTGATCGGAACTGTGGTTGGCACCCTCCTGCCTCTGGAAACCCTCGCAACAATTGCATACGAAGCCGCAGGAGTTGTGATTCACAAACTGATACGCTTGCCGGCGTTGCTGCTAATCAAGCTCCACAATTGCGAAACCACGCTCGTGAACGGCTTCCACGCCGGCGTCATTGGGCTCCACCCATGCATATCAGCGTGCGACTCATGCAGATCCCAAATCTTTCACAGGCATCGGTGACCGTGGACCAGTTTGCCGTCGTTCCAGCTTTCACATGTACGACCGAAAAGCTCCAAGGCAAAACGTGCCACGATGGTGTCGTGGTGACCACGTTAGATCATCGAAAACTGGTGCTCCGTTCCAGACATTGTACGTGGCCTTGTCGCGAGCAGTGGGTCTCGCTGGCCTCACACTCACTGAGCCGATAACACGGGAGTATCTTGAAAACTTTAAGCCGACGAAGGTGATTGTGAAAGGAGATGCGACGCCTCATCGATCTCGTAGAATTACCCCCATACATATCGGCTCCGGAAACAGGCCGATTCAACCAGTGGAAAACTAGAGAACACCCTTGAACACAAACAATGTAGAAGCTGAACGCGCAATTCGTCTTCATTACGTTGACGATCCAGTCGAGGCCAGGTCCTGCACGGCTAACAGTCCAGTACATGGTCTCGCGCAGTGAACCCTAGCGCTACAACAACAGGTTAGTATATATTAGCGCTACAACCACAACAACATCACGGATCATGCACTTGCCTCCTTTACTTCGTTTTGGAAAGTGGCGGCTCTCCCGACGAAACGGCATGGGTACAGCAAGGGCCAGTTTCGAGCTCATGAAAAGAAGGTATGGCCAGCCGTTTCAGCATTTTCTTCTTCTTCACATCTTTTTCACCGACAGACATTTTGATCGTTAAGAGGTTGCGAAGGTGACGAGTAGTTAGTGAAAAGCATACCTGGAGCTGAAAGACTCGTGCGCTTGCAGCGCCCTACAGTTCGCTGGAGCTCAAAGGATATGCATATGCTTAGTCTTAGTACTATAAGTATATGCATATCCTTTCAGCTCCAGCGAAAAAAACAGTGTTTAATTAATCGAAAAATATTATAGATTAATTTATTGGAAATGTATGGTATTGTCAATAAATTAAGGCAACTTGATATTGCATTTGAAACGCAAAATCCAATAAAAATACAATAGAAAATCAGTTATTTACTGTATTGCACTTATTTTTTCCGACCCCTGCAGGAAACTGGGCAGGACATCACGTCACAGTCCCAAAGCGCAGCGCTTTCGCTCCACGTTACGCAGCTTCGTAATTCGCTTTTGTCCCCGGAGATGGTGTGTCACGTACGCTGTCCTTTTCTGTAGAACGCCTCGGCTCCTTCGTAGCTTGTACACTTCAATTTTCTCTTGGAGAACTCGCTTTTCTTCAGCCTTGAACTCGGTCCGTCCCAGCAGAGTAGCTTCTGCCAACCGATGGCGATGAGCTCGTTCGATGAGCCCGTACGCGCGAGACTCTTCCTGCGGTGTCGCGAGAGTTGCAGACCTCTCCAACGCGTCGCGTTTCTGGTGATTTCGCAACGACTCCAAAGCATTTCCCAACACCATAACGCTCTCCACATACGGGAGAAGTTGGGTTTATATTTCTGACCCAACTGAATCGCAGATTTCTCGAAAGTCTTCTTCACCTGGCTGTTGGTAGATTCGTTGCTAATGAGAAACTCCCGCATTTCCGTGAATTCGCTCGAGCAGCCGGGGTAGAGCACGCCGTCAGGTGCCAGGTTATGCGGCTGTTGTTATCTGAGTCCTTGTGCGGATCGCGATTTCAGTAACAAAGAGCTCAGGGATATTGATGATAAGTAGTTGGAGAGTCGGGTTCCACTCACCCATCGGAATCCCTTGGACTTCAGTTCAGACTTGAGACTGTTGAATCGTGACCTTGGCCCACGTGTAATGACCCCGCCCTTAAGCAGGCTTCCACCCTCGTAGTCAGCAGGAGAGACAGACCTTTGGCCTCCATTTTGAGCCACCGTGCAGAGGCAGTGAACACGAGTGATTCGTCTGCGCTGCAGGTGACCTTTGAAACGCCGTTCAGGTAGCAATATGAGATGGTGAGGCAACGAATTTCCTCGAGGTCTCTGCGAGATCGTACAACCAGGATATAGTCCCCGGCGATGCGTCGAAGAAGTCCTTCTGGGTTGTTATGGATACGTTTTGCATTTGAGACCAAGACGTCCACCTCGCTGTCCAACATGGGCACGAGGCTGTGAGCAGGTCACGCGTCCGTCGAACAGCGCCCTAAGTAGCATGAGATTCTCCATCGAGAAAACAGCGGTCACCAGTCGCCATGCCATCATCCACAATGCTCAAATCACCGCCGTCACCGGCGGTCCCGCACCAACATTGACAGCCATGACTTCCCTTCGGCCTCAATACGCTCTATGAGGTCGCTGAGCGTCGCGCGCACGTCATGGTCGCCAGCGTGAGAAATTGTCACCATGCAACCCTCGAGTCCACACATGAGGTCGAGTCGGGGCGCGGCTGCGTGCTGTGCACCGCTCCGTGTTGACTCGACAGCGCTGGTCGCGGCTGGCTCCTGGTCGTCCATGAGGCGTTGGCTGGACCCGTGCTGATTGCCTTTGTGGATCCAAATCCTCAAAAGTTGCACTTGGATCGAAAGTCTCGGATGCACTTGGGCAAAAATCTCGTTTGCACTGGCCATCCAGTATGGCCACAAAAACTGCTGGTATTAGCAGTACTTTAGTTTTGCCTCACCACGCATCTAATACCGCGTTCACTAGTACTATCGATCTACTACTGAGCTACTGTCACCTTCATTAACATTTTTGCTGTTAAACCGCTTGTACTTGCGCGGCGTCGACAAAAAAATCACCACATCTATTCACCACATCCGTTACTCGTGGTTGTACTGCATAAGCATGCATATATTGGCTTTCTCATTATCAATATGGGATCGTCGAGAGCCCATGACGCAGTTTCTTGTTGGAAAATCGTTCGAGTTTCCACAATCAACCTACAAATCTTGGTAGGACAAAATAGTACTACTAGATCGATAGAGAGAAGTACTGGTAATACTCGGGCTGGAAGTGGGCAATCGACAAATGTACTGGTTACTATAGTAATATGCATAGTACTATCGTACTGTTTCGCACATCCGTTTACTACCCATGTCACCACAAGAAAAAGCGTTCCCATCTGAAACTAATCCGTGTTTGTATTGGCTAAAATACATTTGCTTTACCAATCAGCGCGCGTCTCGAAAATTTTAGAAATTGAGAGGGTCGTAGGTGTACCACTTTTTGCGAATATCCGCGGCACAGGGCTTGTATGGGCGACCACGTTTCTAAACCGTTAGTCGGCGGATATCCGCGTTTCTAAAAAAAAGCAAAAAAGGTGTTTGCGCAAACGCCTTTTTTGCTTTTTTTTTAGAAACGCGGATATCCGCCGACTAACGGTTTAGAAACGTGGTCGCCCATACAAGCCCTGTTTAATTGTGCCGCGGATATCCGCGTCCGCGTAAAAAGTGGTACACCTCTCAATTTCAAAAAAACATTTTTCTAAGCCCGCCGGCTTTTTAGAAACGCAATCCATTTGCCGAAGTGCATCATGCTGATCCCCACGTTCTCTTCCGTGGCGGCGTCCACGACCGACGCGCGATGCTCGCTGCTTCGCCGCCTCAGTACGCTGGGCCTCGTGTATGCGAAGCTGCCTTTGCGCCAGCTGCGCGAGCTCGCGCCGCCCGTGCCGCCCTTCAACACGGAGCCGCGTGAATTGGCACTCAAGGCGTCACTGCTGGACGGACGCACGCTGCTAGGCCCATTCTCGGCCGAGATGTTGGACCCGCTGGCCTTGTGGCTGGACCAAGGCATCGACAAGGTGCTGGTGGACGCCGCCTCGAGCGACGACGCGGAGCTGGAGCGCGTGGCTGTGGCGGTGTCGGAACTTCCGGCCAGCCGCGTACTGCTGCGGATCCCCGTGCCGACGCTGCACGCTCGTGAGGTGACCGATCTCCGTGAGAAGCTGGGAAGGCTGCACGGCACAGCTTGTGGTGTGATGCTCGTCATTGATGCAGTGACGCTCACGCAGGAGAACGGCTTCGAGGCGCTGTTCGCCAGTCTGCAGGCGCTGCGCAAGAGCGTGGACGACAACTTCCTGGTTGCAGTGGAGATGAGTGTGGGTGCTGCTGCCGGTAACAACTCGGCAATGGCGCTGGCCAGGATCCAGGAGTTCCACCACAGGAATATCCACGTCGTGACGCCCGGCTACTGTGACGGAGAAGGAGAGCAGCGGATCGATATGATCACGGGAGATGGAGAAGCCGTGGTGGATGCTGCGCTCTCGTTCGTGCAGTGTCTGCGTACGGACCGTCCGGATGGTCTGTTCACCACCGTGGTGGCCGATGAAGCCGGCGTGGCGCTGGGACTGGTGTACTCGAGCGCGGAGAGCATCATGACGGCCGTGGCCTCGGGACGCGGTGTTTACTACTCGCGGTCACGCGGAGGTCTCTGGAAGAAGGGCGAGAGCAGTGGCAACGCCCAGAAGCTCATCAAGATGGACATGGACTGCGACAGCGACGCGCTGCGCTTCACGGTGAACCAGACGGGCGCGGGCTTCTGCCACCTCAACACGCGCACGTGCTGGGGTCGCGACGGCGGCCTCCGCGCTCTGGAGAGCATGCTCTTCAGCCGCCATGCGCACGCGCCCGCAGGGTCTTATACCAAGCGGCTGTTCGACGACTCGGAGCTGCTGCGCAACAAGCTCGTTGAAGAGGCACAAGAACTGGCTGAGGCCGAGACGATCCCCGACGTGGCTGGCGAGGCCGCCGACGTCATGTACTTCGCCATGGTGCGCTGTGTGGCTGCGGGCTGCAAGCTCAGCGACGTCGAGGTAATTTTTAGTGTTTCTGCTGCCGATTTCCTTGTCTCTAACGCGTTTCTGGTGGTGCTGTGGATTTGGATTCCTATAGAAAATGCTCGACAGGCGTGCGTTGAAGGTGAAGCGACGACCTGGCAACTCCAAGGCGTACCGCATCTCAGCCGCCAACAAGATCCTGAACCACAAGGACATCCGGAGCGGCTCCGCCAGCGCCGCGTCAGCGTCGTCGGGAGTGTCGGCCTCTTCCATCAGCGAGAGCAGCTAGTGAGACGTAGGGAAGACTCTGCTAGTCGTCACCAACATGTTCATCCATAGCAGTCTTCAGGGCTAAGCAGACAGACACCAAGCATAGAGTCTAAGACAGTCAGATGTTCATAATACACGAATTAAACAGCATGCATCGTAGTATTTTTCTTCGTGTTTCTGGCAGTTAACGTGTGAGGCACCGTGTCTTTAGACCCACCTGCATCCACAACAACAGGCCATCTTGGCGAATAAATAATCAATTATATTTGAGGGCAACGATAGTACGTCGTACGTAATACAGTGTACCAGCTTTGCCAATAAAAATAGTAATTTCAGTAATACCAGTATATTGCTAGCGAGAATCCGCTGGTATTTGATGCTACTACATGTACAGTAGTAGTACATCTACTCGTCGGCAAGCATGCTGCGAAGAGAGGCTTTCTCTTGAGCTCGCGGTTAGCCGTACGAACATTAGCAGCCTAAATTTCGCTGGCAAGTACGTCCGTGATCGCAAACTTAAAGATAGAGAGCAGTCGTTTACAAAATTTGAACATTTAATATTGATGTTGGTGAACGTTGTACTGCTCGGCCATGCAACGGTTAAACATAACTTCAGGATATCACAATAAACTATTTCCATGAGAAGCCTTCGTGACAACTCCTTGCATTAGATCTTAACGGCTCTGAGACCGAGGAACCACATACTGAAGAATACAATAATAATTTGTTCATATTGGAATAAGATTGGACTCGAAAAACAAAAATATAATTATTGTTTCGTAAAAGTTAAAGCACACTATATTTATATTATATATTATTTTTTTCAAGCACTGCCACGTGGTAGCCACAGCGCCAGATCTTTTAGTCAAACACATCGCGAAGTGGTTGACTCATCATAGACTGCCCGCATTCAGCGAAATGTTCCAGTATTACCCATGCCTGGAGGCGGGACATTCGTGCACATGGCGCTCCGAAAGGCTCGATGGAGCTCGTGACTTTGTCGGTGGCTTGATTTTGGGGTGAGTAGGTTCGGTCATCGCAGTTTTTCCGACACCCGTGCAGGTGTGTATTCAAGACCAGGAAGATGCGGCCAGTGGTCCACCATAGGGTCCACAGGTGTCTATCTTTCTCTTCACTCCGTTACGGTTCGGTACAACTTTGCTGTGGTGTTTAGTTTTCATAATCCACGCCTTAATAGCTCAGTTGGATCTATTTGTCGCGGCCACGAACGTGTTATGCGTGCTACAACCCCAAGCTACCGATTGATGGCAGACACACCAGTGGCCTATCCTAGATATAGAAGTAATGATGAAAAGGTACAGCCCAAATGCCTACGGCTTTTTAGGAATTAGTTGGTCTCAGCTTTCCTTCTAAGCTAGTAAGCGAGAACAGTGCGGCCGTTGAGCGGCTGGGTGGGGCGCGCGTCGTCACCGTCGTCAGCGGTCTCACGGGTTTGCAGTTGCTGTCCAAGGCTCGTGAGGGTGTCGGATGTCATTTTCACGGGCGAACCGAGCACCCACCAATCCACGACCTCGGAGCAGGGCGGCGTGGTCAGGCTACCGGGGTAGTTGAACACTGGACCCGAAGCAATCTGCTGGTCCAGAACCTCAGCGTACGGGTACGAGATCTGCACAGTCTCGTTCACCTTGCCCAGCGAGCTCCAGACATCGCTAATCCAAGGGTTGAGAGACACTGCATCGTCAGCATCCAAGAAAACGGCAACGACCACGACGCCTTTGCCGCCGCCAGTTTCCTTGTGCACGAAGTGGGCTTCGCCGGCGTGAGCAGATCCGTCCACCGTGTGCTCGGACGTCATGTGCATGTGGAACTGCGCCAGCTTGAAGGTCGAGCCCGAGCTTCCAACCTGGACCGCGCAGGTCGAATCATTGGCCACATTCCAATGGAACGAGTCTTCGAGCGCCTCGAGCGTGAATGACTTGCACTCTCCCGAGAAAGAGAGCCCGACGGTGTCGTACGCAGATGTGAAGCAGCCCTCAGCGCGAGCTTCGTGCTTGACAGAGGCAGTCTCGATGTCAATCGGAGACTGACGAGTACCGTTGCATGCCGGGTACGCCAGTCCCCACTCGTCCGGACTCAGCTCGTCCTCAGTATTAGTCGTCCTCGACTCGTTGTGGTGGTGGTATCCCCACTTGGCAGCAGCAGTGAAGCTGGGGATGGAACTCGCCACGGCAGCTGTGAGCAGAGCGAGTGTGGCAGGAACGTGAAACTTCATCTTAGAAGAGGTAGTCCTTGATACTTGGGAGTCACTGTTGGACGGTGAATTGCGAAGTGAGTGAAGTGAGTCCGGGTGCTCCTGAGAGCGAACGCACCTCGACACCAACAACCAGTGGGGGGAAGGAGACGCAGCAGTATACGGTGAATGCGATGAGACGGGACTCCTGCAACCATGTGGAGTCAAGTGAAGCAATGCCAAGTGCTGGGCACGAGCATCTGACCATCGTTTCTCGCGTGCCTGTTCTGGTTGATTGCACGGTGACTGATGCTCCACCCTAAGACGGTGGCGACGTTGGTCGGATGGTAGCGAGAGCTCTGCAGAGAGCACTGGTCACTAGCGGCTACTGTAGTGGCTAGTGACTGGCCTCGAAATGACCAGAACGACGGTGTAAGGAGCAACTAACCCTCGAACACCACGACGAATATCTGTACGTGCCCGCATGCGTATGCATCGCATTAGTGGAAATACAAAAATCGATCGCTGGTTATCAACTGTACAGCGATAGAAGTCTCGGACGAGATACCACACTCGTCTGCCTACAACAGTAATTAGGACGAATCTGCACGTGGCCCAGCAGGATACTCTTCTTAGAAGCTTGTGCGGTGACAAATCGCTCTTTATCCAAAGCTTACCAAGTCGAAGTTGGCCGCGCAGCCTTGTCCAGTTCTCGAAGCCAGACTTGCACAATGGCGTCCAAACTTGCCTCCGCTTGAGCGGTCACAGCGCGATCGAACCCGCCTTGCTTGAGAGCTGTAATGGCCGACATGGCGTCCCGGACAGCCTGCGATGAGTACTTGACTCCGTCGTACGTGTTGGCGTTGTTTCGGCGGCGCTGCGTCTCGGCTCGCTCTGTCTCCAGAAACCCCAGGATCCTCTCCTCCACTGTTTTCGAGGTCGGTGCTTGGGTCGGCATCTCCATCTCATTCGACTCCAACAAGTTCCGTCGCTGGGTGGGCGCTGGTCCAGCACTCGGGGTCGGCAGAATCCTCCGGAACATCGAGTCCTGAGCTCCGTCGACAACGGACGGTGGACGCTCGGTAGCTGCTTCCACTTCACGCGGACTCAAGAAGTTCCGGCGTTCCACGGGCTCCTTCTCTTCGTCCGACTCCGCATAAACCGAGGCAGCCGCACTCTCCTGTCGAGCGACCTCTCCCGTCCTAGCTCGCTTCACCGCTCTGACCTGCTCGGAGTCCACCTGAATCGGCTGCATCTGTAGCCGATCGTGCAGGTACAACACGTCCAGGTCTCCACAGAAGTGGGCGAAGCCTGCCTCCTCCGTGCCCATCTGCTTCCAGCGAGTGAAGCTCTCTTCGTATCGGGCCGTCATGTCCCTCCAGATAGCACAAAGCTTGGCAGGTGAGTGGTGCGGTGCCAGTCTCGGGTCGATTCCTTCATATCGTCCTGGCGGTCCTGCGATCCTGTTAAAGTCTGGATTGTCATCGGCGAAGGCCACTGCCACATCTCGCCAGTATTTGGCTCGACCGTCCACCGGATCCAGGACCAATCCTATCGACGGCAATGCTCCAGACTCCACCATCCTGGCGAAAAATGCAGCACTGAAGACCACATTCACCAGTCGAAAGCCGCAGTGCTTGGTCTTGCCTTCCACGTCAGCGGTATACCGTTTCTTCAGCTTGGACTTGGGCCTAGACTTGGCCGAAAACCCGGAAAACACCTCTCCGCGCTCACGGGCGCGTCGATATTGGCTCAGGAGCAAAATGTACCCATCTTTGTGGTTCACGGCGGGGTCAGCCTGCGGATGCAGTCCCAATTGCGTGCAGGCCGCGCGCAGCTTCTTGCAGTGGTATTTCTTCTTGAGCGTCGTGGCGAAGACCTCGTCCGTCTCGTCCTCCTGGAAGTTGTGCACCAGATGGACGACGTCGGCCCCGGAAAGCGGCGCTGTGGGCAGCACGGGTGCGACGGGCAGCAAGGGCGCGGAATCGGCCATCTTAGGACGAAGGGGAAGTCAGTCCTGTTAGGACGCAGGCAGCGGTCCTATGACAATGCATTATTTTCAGCCAATGAATAACGAGATTGCGCTATCGGTTTTGAAGAGGGATACGAGAATGTCGCGCGAAGGTCGCGTGTTGCGAAGAGGCATCTTTGCCGAGCCAAAGCTACTTGAGCAGCGCACCGAAGAGCTTCTCCCTGCCTGCGACCAAGATGGCGAAGGACGTGCATCGTGTAGTCAATGCGAGCGACGCGCGTGTGCTGAAGACCGTGGACGACTCCAAGTTCGCGTCGTTCTCCAAGGAGGACGCTGCTCGAGCGGCCGCTCCGGTGCGTTCCCCAGTCTCTGGAGCTGTTTGTGACAATGGGAAATGGCAATGGAACTAATGGGATTCTCCTGCAATTATGGTGCTTTAATGCGGTTATTGCCATGGTGACGATGCTCGTAGGACCTGGACTTCCGACGGAAGACGTTCCCAGTACGTACGGGGCTGGCGGCCGCCAGTCTCTTCGCGTTGGGCTCCATCTTGATCTACGTGAGCACGCTCATCGGGCTGGACGAGGAAAACCGTGGGCTGTCGTTCCTTATCCTCGGACTCATCGGTAACGATTGTAGTCTTAGCTAGCTCATTTGGGGCTGGGATTGCACCTGTATGGTGCTAACCTTCATCTGTGCGTGTATTCTCTGTATCGCAGCCTTCATTCCTGGCAGCTACGCGACCTACCAGCTCTACGGTGCGTGGAAGGGCTGGAAGGGCTACCACTACGACCAGATCCCGTCCTACGACGACTGAAGCAACTTCAGCATTCGCAATCAACCTCTCCACCATAGTTCGCCAACTAAGTTTCAGTAACGAATCTGTATCACAATTCCTTCATCGCACGCGAATCTCTCCAACAACAGCATCCGTTACAGCGCAGTAATATCGACGCGCGACTACTGCAACCGACTGGTCTGTCACATCGTCGCCGTATCGTGGAGCTTCACATTCTGAACCGCCCGAGCCTGCGACGTTGCCAGGAGGCCATCGCGTCGTCACTTCCCCAATAGCTCCCAACCCCAGACGATGTGGTTCATCGGCTGGCCTCTGGGGCTGCTGCTCTCGGCCATCTCGAGCGTCTTCGGCATCACCGGCAAGCTGCTGCTCAAGCTGGCGCACAACGAACGCGAGAAGGACGAGGCGCGCGAGCTGCGTAAAAGCAGCCACGGCACCATCCCAAGCCCCACGGCCGGCGTCAAGTCGAACTTGGGCTGCACCTACTTCTACTGCGGGCTCTTCTCCATGCTCGTCATGAACCCGGCGCTAGGGGCGCTGGCTTACTGCTTCGCCACGCAGTCTCTGCTGGCGCCCATGGCAGGGCTCACCATCGGCTGGAACACATTGTTTGGGCCAATGCTGCTGCCGCACGAGCGCCTCACGACCAACGACTTCGTGGGCGCTGTGCTCATCTTCACGGGCTGCGTGCTCGTAGGCGTCTCGGGCACGCACGAGTCTCCGCCGCTGCCGGTGGAGCTGCTGGGCGCGCGGTTCCGGTCCTTCTCCTTCATCCTCTACTGCGTCGTGCTGTTGGCGCTGCTGAGCTTCCTCATTCACCACGCCAAGCACGCGCTGCACTTCACTACGACGAGTCGACGAGCTGGGGTCAAGAGCTCCCCCGTTTCCAGCCCCGAGCAACTTCCGGTGATCGCGCGTGTGTCCTTAAGTGTCTTCGCTGGCGTCATGAGCGGCCAGCTCTTCTTCCTGGCTGCTGTCATGAGGATCGTGCACGACGATGGCGCCAGCCGCATCTGGTCGTACCCGTTGACTTACGTCTGCATCGTCGGCGCGCTCGGGACGGCTTTGTTCGGTCTCTACTTGTTGAATGAGGCGCTGGCTGTCGAGGACGCCGTGGTGGTCATCTACTTGTACGAGGCCAGCTACATCATGTCCGGCGCCATCTCAGGGCTCTGCTTCTTCCGGGACATGAAGCACCTGCCGTCGTGGCACTACGTGCTTTATTCACTGAGTCTCATGCTCATTTTGTTTGGCATCTACATTGTGGCGAAGCGGTCGCTGCCCAAGTTGCCGGAGGATGAGGAGTACTTGCTGCCGCTGCTGGCCCCGCCGTCCGCTGAGGACGCGTCCGTCGAGAGGATCTTCAAGCAGGCGTCGTACTATGCTCGCCGGGCATCATACTCCGGGCCGTCCATGCTGCACGCGATCCGACTCGACCGCGACCGCGACGACACGGAGACTCCCGAGCGCCGCAAATCAATGCCGTTCAAGTAACTCCGTGCAAACGAGCAACCATTTTTTTTCGTGGCTTGTAGACGCATAGTAGACTGCGATGAAACACCACGTACATCTCCCGACGGGAGCGAAGTAACTAAGGATCAATATTACTTGGATCATCATCCGCCAACCTCAAGCGCTGCTACAGAAATAATGGGATCACGGCAAAGCTCACGACAAAGCGATCTTTCCAAAGAAAAAAAACGACTAGCACTTCAACTTGAAGTTGTTATTGCGAGCTAGTCGAAGTTTCCGAGCGATTGGTTCAATCGACCGACGGGAAACTGCCCAAGCGAATACAATGCCTCCTTTAAGTACTGCATACATCAGCTGTTTTCCGCTATTGGGCGATTCCACTAATGACTTGGTTTTGTGTTGGAGCGATATACTGAGTGTTGTTGAACCACCCGAAGTTGGCAAATTTGGCCGGAATTGACAATAGTAACTTCAGAAGCGAACGCTGAGCATGCTGGCGTTGCAGGCAATAACGCTCTAACAGCGTTCGGACAAAACGCGAACACAAACCAATGAGCTTGTTGCATTCACAAGAAGAATCAACGATACTGATAAAGAAAAATATTTTGAGATTGAAGAAGGTTCGTTCGTTTCTCGACAAATTAAATAACGCGCATGCAGCTATCTGCGTCTGGAACGACAACAAAGCCTGCTTCCTAGTCGCGAAGATCCGTGCTGAACGTGACAGTAGCCCACAAGTCGGAGTCTCCACTCCCCTCGCTATCATCCGCGAAGCTGGTCTGTCTCGCCTTGACGTACAGATAGTACTTCACGAACACGATGGACGTGAAGAGCAGTGCGTGGGAGCCATCCAGTGCTCCGCCGAAGCCCGGCATAAGCCTGCCACTCCAGCGCACGCCTGACGCCTTCTTCAGCAGCGCGATAACAAGCCGCCCAAAGCGCGCCATGAGCACGCTGGCGACGGTAAAGAGCACTTTTGGCACCACTCCGCCAGGCACATCCAGCACAGCACTACCGAAGACCAGCGCCAAGCTGCCCGCCGCGATGGCACACAGTGACGCCTCCACATCTAGCGTCACCACAACACGAGCAGGCAACAGCCGCATATGAGGAAGCTGGAAGCGGTACATGATAGCGTCGCAGAGATACCCGGCGAACTGCGCCACCCACATGGCGCTCAGCATGCCAAGCCACACCGTCGCCCACCTGTCGTTATGATCCGTCGAATCCACCATCGTGATCAGCAGTCCCAGCGCTCCAGCAATGTACGCGTAGCCCAGTAAATCCAGCGTTAGGCCAACCACGAGGCTGGCAGGACCACGGGCAGACAGCGCGTTCACGAACACGATCGCCATGGCTCCAAGCGCGAACGTCTGCAGCGACGTGATCGGCGCCATCGCGCTGCACTGGTTTGTCGCTGCGAGCGGACAGTTGAGCGTGTTCATGAGCAACACTTCGAACGCAGTCTTCTGTACGATCAACGAGATGGCACGGGGCCAAGTGGGGCAGCTGAACGCGCACGACGCGGCCACAAAGTTGATGACCCAGAAGTAGTAGGGCGCCGACGCGATGTCGCTCGGTGTGCTGGCCACGGGGAACGGGAGCAACGGGAACACGTAGGTGGCCGCAACGGACCAAAACGTGGTGAACAGGGCGGCCACCACGAGCCGAGTTCCCCGCAAGTTCCCACAGAAGAGCATGTTCGCCATCCCAAGCAGCACACCTCGGGACGTCTCCATCTCCAATAGATACACTGGCGACGCCGCCTTGGGTCGCATTGTCGCCTCCGCTTCAGCCACTGGATCCGCAAAGCTGTCCTTGTCGTTTGTCGTCAAGAAGCTCAAGTTCCCGTCGTCAGAGCAGAGGACGGTGCCTGTTCCAGTCGGAAAAGATGCGGTCGACTGCGTGAAACCCGAGGACGTGAACGAGTTCTGGAAACGCTTGTCGACTCCTTGGTATCCGCAGGTTGCAGACGCGTCGCTGCGAGTGCTGATGCCCACAGCGTCTTCTACGTCAGTGGGGCTTTCGTCGCCTTCGTACCATTGATACGTGGCGAGCAATTGCAGCTCGATGCGATAGGAAAGCCACGCGTGCTCGTAGCAGCAGACACACAGCAGTATCGTCGTCAGCATAGAGGCTGCCAACACCGGCCAGAAGATCAAGCCGCACACTACAAGCGGCACGATCAGCACTGCCGTGCACAGGCGCAGGAACGCGTTCGGGTAGGACTGACCGCAGTACGTCCAGCTAGTAAAGATACTGGGCTTGCGCGACCGCGTGCGGCCTTGGCGTTGCTGTGGAGCAGCTTCCTGCGGCTGGAACTGCCTCCGGCGGTCGTCTCGCCGGTCTACACGCTCGTCCTGGTCTTCCTCGTCGGTATCTTGGATGTCAACGGTTTGTGTCCGAGCTGTTCGAGTCGGAGAGATCGGGTTGAACGGATCTCTCGACCTCGCTGAGCCTGCAGGCAGCGCGCCTCTGGCTCGACCACTGCGCTTGGCTGTATGCACCGCCTGTCGATACCTTGAATTGGAGAAGGTGACGTGTCCCCGGTCGTCTAGCGTCGGCACTCGCTCGGCTGAGCTTTCTTCGTGGAAACCTCCTTCCATGAAAGGCTTCGAGCCACGAAAGTCGGCCGTCACGGCGGACTTGGCCCTGTGCTTCTCACCTGCCCTGCGTCTCGAATGAGACCTGTTGGAATTTGTCATAGCCGCTCGAGATCGAGACCTGGAGTCGATGACGGTGGTGGACGTCGTGCGAGTCGTTGCCCGCACATTGTCTTCGTCGATGTCGAACAGCGCCGTCCGGTTGGCCGACCGCGTACGTGAGGCGGTCATTTTCGCGTTGGCAACGCTTGACACGCACACGAAGGCAGCAAAACCAGCGACCAAGGGCGACGGCCTCCGATAAACGTCGAGGCCGGCGAAGAGCTCAATGGAGTCACGGAGAGAGCAAGCCACTTGCTTTTTGGGGTCCAGCAGCGCGAAGCGCGAAGGGAAGCCCCGCAGCGGTGCAAAAGACGGCGAAAACGAGACGGGAAAAGGCAAGAAGAGCGGCGAAGAGCGACCTTGTGGTTGTGGGCCAGGTCATGCTGCCCTCGAAACACATGTTGCAGTCCGGCTTTGACGAATAGGGGTGCGCATGATTTCAGCCAGTAAGAACGCACTTTTAGTGGCCAAGTACGTTTTCCGGATGCTCCGAGTTTTATCCGGACAACTTCAACGTCTTGTTCAGCAAAAGACGCATTCTTAGTCACTTGATACGGTTGTTGGCTCCCGGACGTGAACTTACTTCTGTACCGGATAGCAGGCTTTTCAGAACGAGTCGGGGCAGTATCCGACCTCGCAGTTGGCATCGCACCAGTCGTCGTACTGCTCGTTGCCGGCGTTCCCGCGGTACGTGCACGAACCAGACGACGAGGTCGAGATATTGGCTGGTGCCACAGTTCCTGGCGTTGTGTCGCTGCGAGCAGCGTCCGGTGAAGGCGTTGGCGTAGGAGATGACGTGACCGTCGCGTTGGAGCTGCTACTAGCAGTGCCTTTGCCGCTGGAGCCCACGATGTTGACACAATTGTCGAAGATTTCCCACGGATCGTTTGCGTGGCCAGCCAGACCCAGCGCACTTGGCACTTGCTGCTCGTGCACTGCGAGTAGTCTAGTGGCATGGTCTAGTAGGCGATGGCGGCGTCACGACAGCACCGTGACCACCAGACTGGTGCTGGACATGACGAACGACAGCGAGGAGGACGACGACTGCTGACTGGCTGCGGAACGAAGTGAGCGTTAAGAGGCGGAACCTGCAACGAGCAACCAGATCTACGGGAGCAAGGCAGACACACAGGGCGGTGGCAACCGTCGGCACCTGGAAGGAGCAACAGGAGCAAGATCTTCGGGCCAAGGGGCGAGGCAGGCTAGGCGGCGGGGAAGTAAGTAGGAGAGAGCAGTGGGGCCGATCGGCAGCGCGCCTCTCAGTTACAATTTGGCGGGGTTCCGGCTAACTAAAGTGACACTGAGTTATCGACCTAAGCGAACAAGGTGAGCGGCAGACGAAGTAGAAAGGGGCGACGGCAGCTGCGGGACTGGCAGGGGTATGGCGGTGGCCGTTCCGTCACCGGCGCTGTGGGTACTCTCCTGAGTCCCCATGGCGTTACCGGAGTCCTCTCTGGCCGTTAAGGCGAACACTGCCTGAGTGGACGTCCAGCACCAACACCTGGTCGGGCCGTCGGGGTGATTGTCAAGGCTGATCGGAGGCGGTGACGCCCGGACATACTACTGTCTTGTCCGCGTAAGTGTTCCAGCAATTGGTCGCGTTAGCCACGAGCGAGTCGTCGAGCGAGAGCTCGCACGGCCCAATGTGCACTGCGGAGATGTCGAAGATGACGAGCCGGTTGGCTGGAGCAGCCATCGCAGCAGCAGTCGCGTCTGTGTTGCCGCAGGTGGAGCCTGTAGTGTCTGCGAGGTCCTTGATGCCTTCTGTACCCGTGTACTGCCCCGGAGTGCCGCTCTTGAAGGCCGACGGCGCGTTCTTGTTGTAAATATCCGAGAAAGTTGGCATCGGGTCGCTGATGGAGCCGTGGGCCGATGCAAGTGCAGGTAGCAATGCGGCGAGGGACAACGACGAATAAACCATCGCATATAGCTTCAGAAGAGGAAGGAGATGTAGCTTTCGGGTGGGAGAGGAAGTTTGACGACGACTGCTCCGACAAGCCAAAAATCCCGGTGGTTTGTGCTGCTGTCTAAGAGAAGGCATGCGTCATACTGCGCTTTTCCGACCACGCCATGAGAATAATTACGACATTTTGCTGTTGCAAGTGCACTACGGGGTAAATGAGCAAGAAGCAGAGATAGCTGGAGCTGCCGGCGAGCAGCTGGACCAGCTTGTGTATCTGCAGCTGCAGCGCAGCAGATGCCAACATCGTCACTGACTAGAGGAATGCACTTCTGCGGGTACAGATGGCTTCATGCCCAGATCACCTCTTTGTGATCATGTGCTGGCAGCTTCACCCAGCAAAAGCGTGCACCACGAACCAAATGCTGCAGAACTCAGCTCTTAGTCCCTTACCAGTCCTTGGACTTGATTCGGAGATACGATGCTTGTAGCGGTTGCATTTGCTATTGAGAAGGCCCTCCATGTATTCGGCATTCAGCCACCAAATGGGCATCTCGTCAGGGCATCCGGTCAACACAGTTATTACCGTATCAGGAATTAGCCTCGTTATCGATCGCATTGCACATCGAGTGCACAGTTGCACGAGCAATGTGGCTGCGCGTCGCCTCTCACCCTCCGACACCTGCTTGGGTCCGGATTCATTCAATTATGCTGGTCAACAACATGCAGAGCCTCGAAGTTCGGCACGGATTCGAGTGTGCCAAAACCAAGCTCCTTGTTTCGCTTTGGGGATAGCATGGTGGCCGACTCGTTGCTGGCCGACGTGGGGTACATATAGTCGTGATGGCATTGATACCAGGATGCAGGGATCCGACACACTGGAAACTTGTTGCCAGGACACTACGAGCTACATGGGTCAACCGACCACAATAACCTGTGCCTTACCGGATGCAATGCTACCCAACAACACTTTCCTCAAACAAAACGTTCTCAATCTCAGCCCACTTATATTGTTCTCAATCTGGAACTTCTAAGTGTGGGGATAATAGAGGGGGGAGCCAAGTTGGCAATTGAATCAGCCTTATGGATGCTTTATTCGCTGTAGTCCGCCATATTACGCCTCGAACAGTGCGTACTTGGCATCGGCCAGGCCCTTCGATATCGCAGGGATCGCGCCGGACACACATTCGTGTATCTGCTCACGATAGCGCAGCGCGCCGGCAGCCACAACAGCTAAAGCAATAGCCGTGCCACCAACGACCGCGTAACAGCTATTGTGTTCAGTGATTTGGTGCTGCTCCCCAGTGCAACTACTTGCGGACTCATAAGACGCATTGTCCACGTGTTGATCGCCTGCCAAAGCCCCGTTGGGCCGGTTCGGAAGAGATTGGGTCGGCAGTGCGGCGTCCTTGACCGCTTCCTGGGCAGCCAAGTGAGCTGCTTGGATCCGACGAAGCAGTTGCTGCAAATATTGAAAGAAAACACGATATAAGTCTCACCTCCGAACATCAACAAACTTTCCGTCTTCACATCTCGTACCAGCTTCGCTGCATCATCCAGCACCGTATCGCTCGTCACAAACTGGCGCGCAGCTTCAATTCCTTCGCCCGGTAGCAGCAACTGCAACGCAAGAACTCCCGCAGCGTCGGCGTACTGTTTCACACTGAAGTTTACGTCTCTTTCCTCGTTGAAACACGCCAGCAACTCGCGTAGCGCCTGCGTGGCCATGGACCGGCGGTTCATTGCTAGCAGAAACTTGCTCCATTGAATGGCAATTCCACTTGGAAGCGGCACGAAAGCCTTTGCAATGGTCGCTGCCGTCTCCACCTCGTCGTCCAGGTCCAACTCGAACACGGCTTGCAGATACACTGACAGCACGCGCTCCCTACAATAAAAAACATAGCAATAAAAATATTTAGCAACGTCGACCCATATAAGAGCTTTCCACTACGCACTCTTCCGTCGTCATAGTCGAAGCACCTCCCTCTTCTTGCCGGGGCTGGTGAAGAGATAAAGTCCCGTTAGAATATTGAAATGGAACGAGAATGTTATTGCTTAACCTGCACGATGCGCGCCGCGAGGATGCCGCGACTGTCACTGAGCGCTTGCGTCCATTCTCCGCGCAGGAAGGCGTCCTCCACGGTGGCTACAGCGTCCGAAGCCAGCGAGCGAGGCATTCTCAACGTATTACGGAGACGTTGCGAGTTGGATGATGTTGACTGTCACTCGCGCAGTTCAAGGACAATAGTACCGTACTTCTCAAAACTTAAGCACCGCTCAAAAGTTTACGAAATTTTTTTTTTGTATCATTAAAAACAAGCATGCGCCATGGCTTGGTGTGCGTGGAATGCGGCGCGTCCGTGCCTGAGCTGGTGCGCGACTACGGCAAGGGCAACCTTCGACTAGCTATCTGCAAGGACTGCAACGCCGTGGCCGACAAGTACGTCGAGTACGAGACGGTGCTGTTGTTCCTGGAGGTCCTACTGCTCAAGCCTCAAGTGTACCGCCACGTACTGAGCAACCTGCCGGCGCCAGTCTCGCTGCGCACGACGCTCAAGCTGTTCGTGATCCTGGTGATGCTGGACATGAACGTCAAGGCCTATTTGGTGGACCGCGACGCCGGCGTGACCTTCCGGTCCGAGTCAATGTATCGCACCCCGGATGTCCTTCAAACGGCGACGTCGGGATTGAGGATCGGGCAGTTTTCCTTGCATCTCGTGTGCCTTGCACTAGTGGAGGACGTCGTCTACTTCGTGAGTGTGTTTGCAGCCATTTGGCTGGACCCGTTCCGTCGTGGATGGAGAGCAAAACTGTTGTCAAAGGAGCCCGAGGGAGTCTGGGCGTGGACGAGATACGGCAGTGCCATGTGCATCTCGAGCTTCGGCAAGCTCTTCGCGCTGCTGACGGTCATCTGGGAATTCCATTGGAGCTTCATCCACGTCATTGGAGCGCTCGTCATCGTATCTAACGTACTGGCACTGCAGTTGTTGCTTGGCGAAGGAGACCCTGCCAAGGCCAAGTCGCTCCGTGTTGTGGCGGTCGTGGCGGTTGGAGTGGTGGCGCGAGCTGCTGCCCAACTCGCGCTGTATGCGATGGGCAACTCGGTGCTCTTCCACGTGCTGGTTTAGTATAGGAAAGCACTAATTTTGGTCCTGGAGCGACTATTTCAGTCGACCAGACGACAAGAAACCGAGAACCTGCACACGTGCCGGGTGAGCAACTTGGACGACTAACGTGTAGCAGAAGAGTGCTGCGCAGCTCTTGTTGCTGCGTCACTTACGGCTCACGCCGTGGTAATCTGTCAATAGCAAGCTTCGTCGTTAGGATTTCACGATGAGCGCTGTCGAATTGCCGCTGGTGCCCAGCGCGCGGTCGTCCAACTCGTCGGCGTCCTCGAGCCGCAGCCATCTTCACTCGGCAGGCTCGATCAATTCCGAGAGGAGCGCACGGAGTGTACGGAGTCAACGTGGTTCATGCCAACAAGACGACGAGCTTGACGACGATGATGATGGAAGTTCGCAGTCAGCAGAGGACGCGGCGCAAGACGAGGAAGAGCCGCAGGAATCGAGCGGCGGAGCGCTTTGGGACGAGGTTGAGCACTTCTTGAACAAGCCGTCGCCGAGCTTGTCGAAGATCTCAGTGAAGGCATCGAAAACAGCGCCGAAGCCGCCCAAGAGCACTCTACCGACGCTGAATGGACGACGAGTGGCTTCAGATAATCAAAGTGCGATTCCCAATCGACCGGCGCGCGCCGTAGCGGCGGCTTCAAAGACCATCGATCCAAAGCTGCTGCAAGAAGCGTTCGCGTACGCTAACCAGCTGCAGCAGATCAACTTTGACGACGACGGGGATGGAGAAGATCAGCAACAGTCGTGGAGAAGCAGCAAGACCAAAATGCTCATGCAGCCTGCGGCACTAGGCAGGACCCAGTCCTCGTCGTCGTCGTCGTCCTCACTGTCAACCAATACACCACCGAGTGGCCCTCGCGGAAGTCGGGTGGGCGCTGGTAAGGCTGCTAGCAGTGACCCTAGAAAAAAGAAGAGCAAACCCGCGTCCTCATCCGCCTACAGCTCCGCGGTGAAACCTAAACTCGCTCCACGCAAGAAGCGAACGCCACAGGATGACAGTTCATCATCAAGTACAGGCGAGTCCAAGGCCAAGGCAAAAGGCCACATGGATCCTCAGACTCTCCAAGCTCTCGTGAGCAATTTCCAGAACGGCACGACGCTGGACGAGCTGCGTCGAGAGCTGGCAGCCTCTCAACAAAGCTTGGCCATGTCCCGCCAGGTTCTCCAGGATGCCGCGCAGACCTTCTTTCAGTCCCACTAGTTCCATAACAAAGAACCTCAACGATACAAATAAAACCTAGATATTCCAGCCCACTCTCTTACGGCGCCGTGGCGAAGTCCTTGGCCAACTGGCTCACCTGCTCCAGCTGAATAGCTGCGCGCGTAATGCGCTGCACGTCTGCATTGGCTTGTCTTCTTTTCTCCTCCACGGAGCGCTGCAGCTCCTTGTTCTTGCTTTCCAGAGCCTGAACGAGCGCCTCCAGCTCCCTCTGCTCGTCCTGCTTGGCGCGCAGCCTCTCGGCTCGGATCCTGGCCTGGGGCGTCGTCTTGTCCTCTGGTTTCTCCTCCACATTTTCCTGCTTTTCCTCCTGCTCGGACTGTTTGTGCTCCGCTGTAACCTGCCGCATTCGGCGCTCCTCGGCCTGCTCGATGGCGTCCTCAAGCTCCAGCAACTCGGCATTCACGTCGTGCGTCTCGCAGAGCCACTGGAACAGCGTCTCCACCTTCTGCCTGTAGCTCAACACAGCTTGAGCAGCCACCTCCTCGGTGCTATGGCGCTCGGGGCCGTCAGCAGGGAAGAAAGCGGCCAACAGTTCCTCGTCTGCGCGGCACTCGCTCTCCAGACACGCACGAAGGTCTACGAGCGACGCTGCGTGCACCGACACGTCCAGCGCCTTCTGCAGGATCATCTGCATGCGCTTCAGACGAACGGACTGCCGCTCCTTGGGCGTAGCCATCGACGGCGCGGGCGAGGCGGGCGCGGGCATGGCGGGCATCTGCCGATTTGAATATTCGGCGCTTTCCTGGTGAGAATTGACCAATGGATGGATAGATCGACGAGGATTGGTTAAAAGTGTTTATTTTGGACGAATGAGAAGAGCCGTTCTATTTCCACTTTTTGAGGAAGACCTCAGTCTACCAAGTACCAGATCTTGTGGCGGCGTTTCCATCTAAGGAGGAGTTTTGGACGGCAGATATGTGGTTTTCGGCGCTGCGACAGAAGCTGCAGCTGCTCATCATCGTCTTCTTTATCTTCGTGGCGTTCGCGGCGTCCGATGCGGCCTGGATGCCATGGGTACGTCGCTTAAATACCCTGTAAAAAGGCCTTACAAAACTTTTACTTAAGCTAGTGTGTTATTGATGCAGGCCACGCTGGTGATCTTCTTGCTGATGCTGCTGCTGACGGACCTGCTGTTCCTGAACGAGGGAGACTTCAAATACGATCCGGACTACAAGGTGAGCGGCGGAAGGAGGAGACAAAAAAATCTGCGCGGGTCTTTGTTTTTCTGACAAGTTTTGATGTGATGACAGAACTGGGCACGTGCAGTGGACCCCAAGTATTGAGGACATGGCTAAAGAAGAGAAAGATACGCCGGGTCTAGACAGAGAGAAAGACAAAGCAGTTGACGACGGAGAGTTGATATCTACATTGCAAAAAAACATGAACGACTGACTGACGCGGACACGGCACAAACGTGTAAATGATACGGTCTTCACTTGCAGGTCCTTGTATCGTTGTGGAGGAGGAGGACTGTCTGGAACTTGGTGGAGTTATAGCAGAACGTGGGGCGCGGCTACAACTGATCTGAATCTAGATCTTGAAAGACTTAGTACACCATCGCGTAGTAGCGCGAGAACACGAGCGTCGCGAACATGAGCGCGTCGATGCGATCCAGTACACCGCCGTGGCCTGGGATCAGCGTGCCGGAATCTTTCACGCCTGCTGCTCTCTTGAGCAAGCTCTCGAAGAGGTCTCCTAGCCGGCCGATGATCACTGCGACTACGGTGAAGGCGACCTTAGTGCTGAAGGAGCCAGGCAGCTCGAGCACCTCGGAGGAGACGGCCATAGCGGCGATTCCGAACCCGACAGCGCCAAGGGTTCCTTCGTAGTCCTTGTTCTTGGATAAGTGCGCAGCCAGCGGGTTGTAGAAGGGATACT